>OY986044.1:31589935-33074935 GCA_963920215.1 Nineta flava | reverse complement strand
CATTGTGACTTGCGTATTTACCACTGACCTCCACCCGTCTTTAGTGGAGGTCAGTGGTATTTACACAGTGACTTAGCTAAAAACCATAGGGATATTTAGAAACATGGGATGATTCTGTCTCTATGCCTTCTGCTTTCAAACAAGCAAGCAGCAAAGAATACAATATACATGCAAGAAGTATTAATTCACATTTCACATGCTCCTTTCTACCTTTATTGCGCTTAACGCATTTTCAAATTATTATTTCTATTTTCTTTTTACAGTTGAATTATTATTTATGTAAATTTAATTTTATCATGTGAGTACAAATTAGAAATTTTGAGCTATCATGTGTTTCTGTAATAGGGAATATGCATGAAATTTTTTTTTCACATTTATTTTCAGAATATGAAAATACTGTTAATACTGTAATAATATTTAAAAACGAAATTAAAATCCGACAAATATCAAGGCAGCTATAAGCTTTTAAAGATTATTATCTGTCTCTTTCTTGCAAAAATATTAAAAACGGAGTTTTACGTGTATTTTAAATGGTGAAAGTGTAATATGACGTCACATAATATATCAAGAGGGCTATCACCCTTTTTGTCTAATCGGGAATTTCAATCATTCATATCTCGTTTATTTTTAAAGTTATTTAAAAAGTAATTTTACCTTGATATTTGTCAAGTAACCATGCTTCAATTCAAGTGGAAAAAAAATTTCATGCATATTCCCTATTCGATTTTATCTCACTAAGCTTCTAAGTTTTTTTTTGTTTCGATTTTGTTTATGACGAAACTGGGTTATGGATAGTCCGATATTACAATATTTAATTTATTTATTTTTGTTGCATTAATTCATCACGTGCTTAAATTTTACGATTGACAAAATAACAATCTAGTTTTCCGCACGCGTATTATATTGTGTTTGACGCAAACTGCGAGAAAAATTTAGTATTCTAAATTCGTACGTAATATATATATCCGATCAAAAACATAAATGTAAAAAAGGACCGAGTTTTCGGGGAGATACTTCATATAATAGTTGCTCTTTAAAAAGTGATGATATCCCAATTAAAGAGTCGAGCTATTAATAAGGTAAATAGTTATAACTAAAATGTAAGAATATAAGTGCAAAGTAAAATGAAAAACAAATTTGGTTAAAATTTATTTCGTAAGTTTTCTTTAGTATGTTTTTAAAATTTTAAAATTTTATAACGCGGCAAGTTATATTTTCTGTTGATTTCAAATATTTTAAAACTTGCCGCGTTATAAAACTTTTTAAAACTTTAAACACAGCGTTTTAAAACTTGCCGCGGTGTCATGTTGGTTGGTTTTATGATGGGTGGTGTCATGTTGCATAATGCATGGTGTCATGTTGGTTGGTGTCATGATGGGTTGTGCCATGTTGGCTGGTGTTATGTTGGTTGGTGTTATGTTGGTTTGTGTCATGTTGGTTGGTGTCATGTTCAGTGGTGTCATGTTGGGCGGTGTCATGATGGGTGGTGTCATGATTGTAGGTGTTGTAGCGGTATCGCTTCTTCATTAAATTATTATTATAATTTTGTTCATCAGTTTTATTTGTTGCATAACAACTATAACTTCCCACTATTATCACGGTTGCTTTGAATGTTAACAACCTTGATAATTTACATATTAAAATATATAATATTTCATAAATCAAATCAATAAAGATCAATTATATCTTTCACATATATTTATTATTTATTTAAATAATAATTATTTATTATAACTATCTTCTACCTCTACAGTGTCATGTTGGGTGGTGTCATATTGGGTGGTGCCATGTTGCATAATGCATGGTGTCATGTTGGGTGGTGTCATGTTGGGTTGTGCCATGTTGGCTGGTGTTATGTTGGTTTGTGTCATGTTCAGTGGTGTCGTGGTGGGTGGTGTCATGAAGAGTGGTCATGTTGGTTGGTGTCATGTTGGGTGGTGTCATGTTCAGTGGTGTCATGATGAGTGGTGTCATGTTCAGTGGTGTCATGATGAGTTGTGTCATAATGGGTGGTGTCATGTTGTTTGGTGTCATGATGAGTGGTGTCATGTTGGTTGGTGTCATGTTCAGTGGTTAAATGGTGGGTGGCGTCATGATGAGTGGTGTCATGTTCATTGGTGTCATGGTGGGTGGTGTCATGATGGGTGGTGTCATGTTCAGTGGAGTCAGGGTGGTTGGTGTCATGTTGGGTGGTGTCATGTTCAGTGGTGTCATGGTTGGTGGTGTCATAATGAGTGGTGTCATGTTGGTTGGTGTCATGTTCAGCGGTGTCATGGTGGGTGGTGTCATGATGAGTGGTGTCATGGTTGGTGGTGTCATGATGAGTGGTGTCATGTTAGTTGGTGTCATGTTCAGTTGTGTCATGCTCAGTGGTGTCATGGTGGGTGGCGTCATGATGAGTGGTGTCATGTTCAGTGGTGTCATGGTGGGTGGTGCCACGATGGCAGGTGAAATGTTCAGTGGTGTCAGGATGGGTGGTGTCATGTTGGGTGGTGACATGTTCAGTGGTATCATGGTGGGTGGCGTCATGATGAGTAGTGTCATGTTCAGTGGTGTCATGGTGGGTTGTGTCATGATGGGTGGTGCCATGTAGGTGGTGCCATGATGGGTGGTGTCATGTTCAGTGGTGACATAATGGGTTGTGCCATGTAGGTGGTGCCATGATGGGTGGTGTCATGATAAGTGGTGTCATGTTGGTTGGTGTCATGTTGAGTAGTGTCATGGTGGGTGGTGTCACGATGAGTGGTGTCATGTTGGGTGGTGTCATGATGGGTGGTGTCAAATTGGGTGGTGTCATGTTCATTGGTGTCATGTTTGGGGTTGTCATGTTCAGTGGTGTAATGGTGGGTTGTGTCATGATGAGTGGTGTCATGTTGGTTGGTGTCATGTTTGGTGATGTCATGTTCAGTGGTGTAATGGTGGGTGGTGTCATGATAAGTGGTGTCATGTTTAGTTGTGTCATGATGGGTGGTGTCATGGTGGGTGGTGCCATGATGGGTGGTGTCATTGTAGCATGCAGCAATACCTCTATTCAATTCGCAATCGAAAATGTCTTGAAGGTAGGCAGCTTGCATTACATTTGGGATGTTAACACAGTGGAAGCGAATTATGAACCGCTGGATACTTGTATAGCCATCTGTTGAGACTCTGATTGCATGGGGTTCGGCCCTTTGCCAAGCACCATAGCATGCAGAGTACGTTGAATGTCTATAGATATACGTTCATTTACCGTTCAATCTGACAAGAAGCCATCCATATTGGACAAATTGTGAATTGGGTGATAGAATTATCAACACTATTGGAGTATAATAAAACGTTTTATTTAACTATTTTCTTTGGTTAAATCGTGTAAAATGTTCGTACAATATACAATGCAAGGTAAGAAAAATAAAATTATAAAGAAATTAAATGAATAGGCATTAGCTTACAAAATAATGTATTCTTTCAGTCAAAATAAACCAAACTATCGACTTTCACTACAATCCTCAGTGAAATATCTAATAGTTTCTATATGAGTTGATTATTATTAAAATGTAACTGAAACGAATCTTTATTTACAAATTAACGTTGTTCATTATTATAAAATGTCAATTTTGACACAACGCACACTCCAATGTGGGAATATTGGGATATTAGTCTATCCACTCATATATTATTTAAAACACTAAAAACGACAAACTATATCGGATCTCGGATGTCGCACGATTCGTAGGGTATATCGGAAATCCCAAAGGGTCCTTCCTACGCGAAAAACTGTGCTGTATTCTATTAAATCTACTCAGGACACGAAGGTCGAGGACGTGAGGGTCGCCCTACGTCGTGCACTTGGGAGTCGCGACGTCCAACGAGGACTGTCTCCACCCAATGTTTCGTAAACTTAGTTTACGGGACGTAGGTATGAGCGACGTGGTTTCACTGATCCTCTACGAATCGTTGCGATGACGATGCCCGATCTATCGATTGGTCTCTGTGTGTATTTTATGGTATCTAATAAATAATTGTTTATCCAGGTGTAAACCTCCAACTGATAGTACTCGGGTCGACAGAGAGAGATGATACGATGTGTTGGGGATTGGGTTCGTGAAAAAATTCTACGATTTCAGGAAGACATACCTGTGAGAGCGTTGCAGCAGCACTAGGACGCCAAAGAAATACCTTCCACACCGAGTTGAACGAGGTAGGTGACGGCACTGTTGAGACGTGTTGAGTGTTGTTGCGGCAAGTCCATTCAGGTAACACACCAGAAGATGTTGGATTCTGGTTTTGTACGCCTTCGTAATAAATGCTATCCTCGATTATTACTAACCGTAGCGTCTTGTGTTGAATAGATATCGTGGCTTATTTATTAGCCGTATTAGAGCCCGTATCCAAATTGGTGTCGCTGGTTATCCAGTGACTGTATCGTGTTCAAACTAGAATCGTATAGTTGATTACTTAATAGTAAATGAATTTAAAAAAAAAAACAGAATGTATAACGCGTTATAAGACGAAGTCAACTAACTCGAATTCTGATATATAATGCATCATTTTTCTTTTAATAATTTGTTTTTGTCCCTCGTCTCGATTCCAACAACATCCTACACGTCTCAACTGTTTCTGGTGGAATAATGTCACCCGACATTATTCTTCAATCAACCTCCGTATATTTTATTTCAGTTAAACATGGAATGGCTTATTTGTGCGGTAGCGTTTGTGAGGTATTTCGCGTGTTCGCGTCCACAACTCAAGCACAGGGGGTGCCAACTTAATCGTAGCATTTTTTTTAAACTAGTTTTTAGATTTTTTTAAATTAGTTTTTAGGTTTTTAAATTAGTTTTGAGTTTTTTATAGGTTTTCTTTTATTTTAATATAGTTCTTAGGTTTTTAAAATTAGTTTTTAGATTTTTAAACTAGTTTTTAAGTTTTATAGATTTGCTTTTATTTTAATTGTTTCACCTCTCTCTCTCTATATATATCTATCTATTTTATTGCTTTTTTTGTTTTTAATTTGAACTTTGAATCAATGAAATCTGGCCCCAACAATCAGTTTATAATTTACAATTATTGAATTGACCAGAGTAGTACAATGGACCATTAATAAATGGTTCATCATGTTGGTTGGTGTCATGTTGGGTGGTGTCATGTTCAGTGGTGTCATGTTCAGTGGTGTCATGGTGGGTGGCGTCATGATGAGTGGTGTCATGTTCAGTGGTGTCATGGTAGGTGGTGTCGTGATGAGTGGTGTCCTGATGGGTGGTGTCATGTTTAGTGGTGTCAGGATGGGTGGTGTCATGTTGGGTGGTGTCATGTAGTTGGTGCCATATTGGGTGGTATCATGTTGGGTGGTGTCATGTTGGGTTGTGTCAAGTTCAGTGGTGTCTTGTTCAGTGGTGTCATGGTGGGTGGTGTCATGTTGGTGTCATGTTGGGTGGTGTCATGTTCAGTGGTGTCAAGTTGGGTCACTCATCAAGCCCTTTCATTTGATATCCATATCATATAGGTTATTGTGGAAATTATAAATCGCCATTTGCGGCGGCCGCCATATTGGATTTAGAATGACGCCACTTTAGTTATTGTGTTTCACTCATCAAGCCCTTTCATTTGATACCCATATCATAGTGATTATTAAATTTATTTATTTTTTTACAACGTCACAATTGTTGTACTATAATGATTGTATATTGTTGTGTACATTAAGATTTTTTTTGAGTTATGTAAGGGGGTCCCAGAAAAAAACACCAAGGTCCCGCAAGGTGAAGCTACGCCATTGATCGGAGGCAAACGCCAGAAACCATTTTTGCTTGTAAGATAAAGTTATCATTTTCTTAGGTTTAGGTTTTAGTTTCTCCCCTCTTCCAATACAAGGTGAGCGTCGGTTGCTAGGTTGGAAAATAAAAATAGCTACAAAATAATGAAGTATTAAAAAAAACACAAAGGCAAATGATATAATTATAAACATTAGCTCTAGATTTAGTTTATTGATCACGCTGCCCTACCACCTTAAAAGATTCACATGTCCTAACTTTTTCTCATTGGAGGAAAAAAACTTTAGAAAGTATTGAACTTTTTTTTTTGTCACGAATTCAAATGATTTATTAATCTATCAAGATAATCGACATATTCGCAACTGAAAAATAGGCATCCTCTAGCTAGTGAAAAGTTATGAATAAACTTCGGTAGTAAATAAACACAATAAAATACGATTTAGAATATATCTACACTAATATTATAAAGCTAGAGATTTTGTATGTTTGAATGTACTAATCTCAGAAAGTACCAGAGGCCGATTTGAAAAATTAGATAGGCGTTCATTAATTTTAGCGTTGGATATCCCGTTTATTGAGAAACCTAAAATTTAAACAGTGCGAAACAGAGAAAATCTTCAAATATAATAAATATTTATGTTATAAAAACAAACAACTTTTGTATGAAACAACATTGTCCATGTTGCGCATGCCTGGTAATTCTCTCAATTGCGCAGAACAGAATAGGTCGCTTGGGGGAGAGATAGAATAAATATAATCGGCACCGTAATGTTGGGACTTATAGAAACTGTCCGTATAGGAGTATTACATATATGAGCCTCAGCGTGTAATAAAGGAGACAGATGCATATGTCTGCACCGTAATAGTTAAGCTCCCTATCCCTACTAGCAATATAGGAGTGTTACTTTTAATGGACATGTAGTAAGTAGTTATATGAGAGTGCGCACACTTACCGATTAACAATTACTATATACATAATACATATTATAGCCCGATACAGACTTAACTATCTGTTGATAAACAGTTTGTAGTGTGCGGGCACTCTTAGGCTCTTACCATACGGCGCCATCGTATAAGACACGGTTTTTGGCAGCAACTTTTAGTTCCAACCAGGACAGTTCTGTTGCCAAAGACCGTGGCCCACGTTCTCATTTGCAATTATGAATCGCCAAGTGCTTCAAGAGTCCATTCTAGTGCTACCTTTGAGATTGATATTTTGCTTTCTCAGTACATTTCCGATCGATTTCCACTTTCTTTTCTATATGTAGTAATAGTGGTAGTAGCGGAGGGCAGGTCGAAATCTGGCAAAGTAGGCCTTTCTGGGCCTTTTTTACTGACCCCTAAAGGACAAGGAATTTGTATGTAGACTAGGAATTGGTAGATTGTGCGACTGCAGCCGACTTTGATAGGAACTATACCGATATTCATCTGGAGTTTGTGAAAGAAAACCGCAGAAAAACTTCTCAAGCATAGCTGGTTACTTTCGTTTTTGTCCAAACGCCGACAATTGTCATTTAACCGCCTCATTATTTAAAAAAAATTAATTTAATTGACAAACTGCCAGTGTTGGGAATTGAACCAGCAACCTCCCAGTTCCGAGCAAAGCGCCTTTATATAATATTCTTTAACGGCTTTGTGTGCTTATCTAAAGATCTTTCTTGGATATTACGTTTCGAAAGTAAATTCTGAGTATGTATCTGAGTAAATTCTAAACTCGGACCTCACGGATCAAAGTTTAAATCCGCCTCTGGAATGTATAGAAAATGAAAAAGATAGATATTTATGTTTTAAAAAGTATGTTTATTAATATGAAAACACATAAAAAGTGATTTGAAAATACTATCTTCCATTTCAATATTTTAATGCTTCTCCTCCTTCTGGCAAAGCTGTACTCCTAGCAGCAAATAAAGCAAATGCAGTTAATATTAAATTATGTATATCTATTTCTTGAAATGTTAACACCTCCACATCCTCTTGTTTTAATGATCGCAGAAGCGTATGGAAAAATGTAGAAAGAATAGCTGTACCACATGCATAAAACCCAATTTTATTTTCTGTTTTATAGCATATATAAAAGCATGATAATAATTGTACGATTACAATTAAATCTGTTATTTGTTCCATATCAAAATCAGTGAAGTTGCTACATACTGGAATCACCAACGCCGGCATTAAATGCAAATATGCCACTATTGGACTATATTCAGCATTGTAATATAATTCACTATTTAGTGCACCAACATACAGTAGCTGTCGTACCTCGTACGTTGCTAGATAAACTTCGTATATTTCTTTTGTTTGTATACACCCTGTAGGAAGAGTAAAATTTTCAATTAGTATTTATCTAATATTTTAAGTACATAGAACGAGTGGCCAGAGAGGATTCAAATAAATTTTTCAATTCAATTATGCACAGAAAAATTATTAAAGTGCAATTAAAAATTGAGGAGTTCCATAACATTCCAACTTCCGGTGGTTTTCAAACTGTATTTACGTATTATATAATAGATACTCCAATAGAAATTTCCCAGAGATTTTGGGTGATTTTTAGCTGTCGAGATGCGAACAGAAAACATCGAGTTGATCAGGTTAATATGGGCAAGTCCAGGATTTTTTAAACCTTATTTCAAATTTTGTATTTATTTCTTGATACTTTAGCATACTTCATGGGTATTACCATGTTCTGTATATTATACACAAAATTAATCACGTGGTTTTATAGGATCGAAGTTTGGAGTTTACCGCCACTCTAGCCAAAATCAAGGCTCACACACAATCTTTAAGATCGTTTAAAACAAATGTTTATAACCCAACAAATTAAGACTGATTCCTATATTGATACATCCGTAACTGAATAGTAATTCGAAATATTTGGGTATTCGTTTTTGTCTCAGAAACTTTTATTTAATTTTACTGTGGTAATAACAACGAAAATGTAACACATGTAAGGTTTTGTGATACATTTCGAGATTTTCACAGAAATTGCTTTACCTTTTATCATTTGTAGATACAATATTGAATAATATATTTAAAGTATAAGTACATTTTTGACGAAAATTTAATATTGTTCAATGTTATACATGGTGCTTGTTTTTGAAGCTTAGTCAAACCGTTTTCAAGATTTGCATGGTCTAATCAACTGGTTCATTCTTACTGCCCTTTTAAAATTTCTGTCTAAACCCTGTCCATTACGTGAACTAATGGACAATATTTAATATTCGCTGCAAGTCATATTTCATGTTCTTTATATGGCATCGTTGCAAGTTATACGTCAGATTTCATGTAAAAGAAACAACAAAGCCTAAAATACTTATACTCGGTATATAATATATATCAGGATATACTAAGTTTAGTCCCGAGTTTGTAACGGTTAAAAATATTAATCGCAGAAAAAACATTTTGGTATACGTGTTCATAAAATGACTTAATTAGTCCGTCCATCCGCCTGTAAACACAGTAACTAAAAAACAAAAAGAGATTAAATTATGTGTTCTAGAGCTAAAAAGTAAGGTCAAGTTCGTGAATGGGCAAAATTGAAGCATGTTTAGGCAAAAGGGGCAAAACTGTCTATCTTTGAAACTATAAGAGAATAAAAGCCAAAAAATGTTTCTTGTTTTTAAATAAACAACTTTTGTTTGAAACTTTTTTCATAAATTCAGAATATTTTCACTCGTTTTTTTGTTAAATTATTATTTTTACCGGAAGCGAAACCAGACAACCCAGTTAAGGACGTACCAGCAAACCGGTTTGATGGACAAACACATATACACAACACATAGCCAAATACACTGTTCATATATACAAAATAATGTTGATTTGAAAAAAAATAAAAAAATTTAAACTTTTATATTTCGAAAACAAAACGGTAACACACGATTTTTAAAAAAAAATTTTATATAATATTTAGCTTTACTCTCCTAGTTTTTTTTAAAATTCTGTCGATTATTTTTTCTAATACAACAGATAATAGTTGGACGGGCATGAAGTTTTACATTCTTCTAATGAGAGAGAGTGAGAGAGAATAATAACTTTGATATTCATTATCTCGCGTTCTAAACGGTCAAAAATTCTGAAACTTCGGGATTTATTAGAAAACATTATTTTTAGCCTGTGAAAAAAGAATGAGCAAAATATGTCGAAAAGTGGTAGTATGCTGGTACATCCTTAATATGGTTATTATGGTTAAATGCAGTTTTAGATGGACAATTTGTACAATCACAGTATGCCACTCTGTAATAAAACTATATATAAATTTGTATATGTTTTCGTTGATATGGGGATAAAATTGCAAAAGAAAACCTTATAATTTTCGGAAAACAAATTTATTATTTAAAAAAACGACAAATTTGCATAAATTAAAAAAGCATTCTATTTCGAGATTTTGAGGACAGAAACTTTGAACAGTGGGTATTATTTCCTTTTGCTTTATTTTTTTAAATTAATTTCGCTAAGACATCTCGAGTGAATACTTCCCATTCCTGCACTAATGCTATTATGTGCTCTTGTGAGCTATCAGGAGGGTTAATTCATTTTATTATACGTCGAACTAATTCATTTCAAAAATTTTCAATTGGATTTCACTCAGAGCTACGTAGTAGCCATCTCATCGCAGAAAAAAATTTGTGGTATAAGTGTTAAGAATACATTGTAAACATTAAAAAAAATAAGTAACACCCCTCTCTCTCTCTTCAGTGTTAGGATAAGCACAATTCATTTTTATATACATTACACAGTTCAGTTGTAACAACACTTGAATATACATCTTTTTCGTACAATTTTCGTTTGTGATTATTTGTTCAAAATCCTGCCAACTTTGCTAATTTCAGAATTACATTAGGTTATGGGCCCAGAAGTGCTTTGCTTGAATAAAAATTAATGAACGATTTTTCGCGAAAAGTTAAATGTGGTTTTAACAAAGTCATCTCGCCGTAGTGTAAATTATAACCTATTCAAGTGTTTGCTGTTTTTTTTTTGAAGCCGGTTCGTCGTACCGTAATAAAAACTGAACCAGTGAAATATTTAGGATTACAAAATTGCAGAAAAATAATCTTGTTCAAAGAAGACAATAGATAAAATCATTGTGGTATTAAGAATTGCAGTGTGTTAGTTTGAATTTGCTAAATAAATGTCAAGTTTCAACCGTTACAATAAACGACGTACGAACAAAATTATTTTTTTATAAACAAACAAAAGATAGGTATATTTTTTTTATGTTGGCCTAAGTTTGTTTATATTTTCGTATGATAAAATATTGCATCTTTAAAATATGGATAAAAGAGAAGAAAATAGTTTCAATGGTCATATCCTAAATGGATCGAACTATCGTCTTTGGAAATTCCAAATTACGGCTTACATGAAAGCCCGTGGATTAATCAACAATTTTAATGGGATTGTCCCACTTGAGTCAGCATCTCAAGCCGAGAAGGATACTTATGACCGAAATGAAGGTAAAGCGATGAATGCGATTATTCAATCGCTTGATATTGAACGTGCTAATTTTGTACTGACCTGTTCAACGACTAAAGAAATGCTCGATAAGCTAAGCAGTATTTATGAAAAAAATTCTGATATTCGGATCATGACCCTATATGAGGAATATTTTTCGTTAAGAATGCATGATGAAGATTCTGTTGCTGGTTATGTAGCTAAGGTAAATCAATTAGCTTCTGAAATTGAGCAGCAAGGTGAAAAATTATCAGAAAAATTGAAAATGGTTCGTATTATTAGCAGCTTACCTGCAAAGTTTAACAACTATAAAACGGTTTGGTATAATACAGCTGAAATTCGGAAAATTGACACTCTAATGTCGTCGTTGCAGTTAGAGGAAGATAATTTAACCAGGTTGATCAATGAACAAGTGACATCATCTGGTGTTGCCTTTAGTGTAAAAGCAAAATCAAAATCATTTAAACCAAAACAAAGCACTTCTATTGAAAATATGAAAAAGAAAACTAAATGTAATTCATGCGGTCAAGTAGGTCATTGGGCGAATGATAAGATATGTCCCAAACGTAAAAATTTATCCAAGTCTGGAAAGTCTAATGATAATAATAATAAGACCGAATTAGCATGGTGTACCGCCGAGTGCACAGAGAGCAACAAAGCATCAGATTGGATCGCCGATTCAGGTGCATCGAGTCATATGACATATCACCATGAATGGTTTACAGATTTAAGAAATTATACTGAAAATAAAACAGTCAAAGTAGCCAACAATTGTCATTTGAAAATAAGCGGAATTGGATCCATTCTAATAAATGCGAGGGTTAACAATCAGTGGGAGCCACGTCGCTTGAAAAATGTATTGTATGTTCCCGAACTTAAAGAAAATCTGTTTTCAACTGGCGTCCTAACTAAGAAAGGAGTCAAAATTATTCTGGATAAAGATGGATGTGAAATGTATGATACATCAAACAAAATGGTGGCTATTGGTAGAAGTAATGAGTTAAATCAATTAATAATGGATTTTCGCTTACGTACAAATGAAACGGCAAACATTGCAGCCGCTTCATTAGAACATTGGCATCGGCGTTTAGGTCACATCAATATTGAATCGATCAAGAAAATGTGTAAGGATGGCCTAGTAACTGGAATTGACTTATCGGATACTGATAATTTTTTCTGTGAAGATTGTCAATATGGAAAGATGACAAGATCATCACATAAAAATTCATCCAACAGGCCTTCAACCAAAGGTGAATTCATTCACGTAGATTTGTGTGGACCGATGAAAGAAATTGGTGTTGGAAGCATGCGTTATTTTATGCTGATTAAAGATGAAGCAACCACGTTTCGGTTCACTTATTTACTGAAATCAAAAGATGAAGCCTCTGAGTGTTTAGCTTCTTTTGTTTCTATGGTACACAACATTAGCAATGTTCGAATCAAATATTTTCGTTTTGATAACGGAACTGAGTTTATCAATAAAACAGTCGAAAATAAATTTAAAAGTGAAGGTATCCAAATTGAATTCATAGCACCATATACTCCCGAACAAAATGGCAAGATTGAACGGGATAATCGAACCATACAAGAATGTGCGAGAACTATGCTGGTTGCGAGTGGTTTGCCTAAAAAGCTCTGGCCGGAAGCAGTACGTGCGGCCACATATATTTTGAATCGTACCACAAATAACAAATGTGTTGGTACTACACCATACGAAAAATGGTTTGATCGAAAACCATTCTTGGGTCATATTAAAATTTTTGGAACAGAATGCTTTGTTCAAATACCAAAGCAAACAGGTCGCAAGAAATGGGATCCGAAAGCAAAGAAAGTGTTGTTAGTTGGATATGAACCAACTGTCAAAAATTTTCGTCTTTATGATCCGGTTAAAGATAAAGTTTTCTTAAGTTGTAATGTTCGATTCAATGAAACCAAGAACAATAAATATTTTACAGTTCAAGAAGAAAAAGAAAATGAAGAAGAATTTATTGAGATTCATGAAAACTTGGATCATACATCTGTCGAACAAAATAAAAATTCAAAAGATGACGAAATTGTACCCATGAATGAAATGCTTCAGTCTACTGAAGAAGAAGAGTTTCAGAGAAGCAACGCAAAATACAATTTACGACCAAGAATTAATACACCAGATAGATACATCGAGACTGGATATTCTGCGGTTATGATTGAACCAAAAACTTATGAAGAAGCAATGAATTCGGAAGATTCTCAACAATGGAAGCGTGCCATGGATGATGAGTTTAGTTCACTAATGCAAAACCGTACTTGGGATTTGGTTGTACCTCCGGAAAGCCAAAAAGTGATTGACAATCGATGGGTGTTTAAAATTAAACAAAAGACCGATGGTTCAATCGAAAGATTTAAAGCGCGTTTGGTTATTCGTGGTTTTTTCACAGCAATATAGGATTGATTACGAAGAAACTTTCAGTCCGGTTGTTAAGTTTTCATCAATTCGTACAATAATGGCGTTAGCAGCTATGGGCAAGATGCAGTTAAAACAATTTGATATAAAAACAGCGTTTTTATGTGGTGAATTAAAAGAAGATGTTTATATGAAACAACCAGTCGGTTATAATGACAATAGTGGGCGTGTGTGCAAACTTATAAAAAGTTTATACGGACTCAAACAAGCTTCGCGTTGCTGGAATCAGAAATTTACATTTTTTATCCGAGAATTCGAGTTTAAAGTCAGTGTTTTCGATCCGTGTGTATTTATTCGTCGAAATAAAGACAAAGTGACAATTATAGCCATTTACGTTGATGATGGCTTAATAGCTACAAACAATTTCAGTGAGATTAATTTGATTATTGAACATTTAAAAGAACATTTTGAAGTGAAAGTATTTGATGCAAAGTGCTTTCTTGGACTTGAAATTGACATTTTACATGATAACTCAATTCGTATTCACCAAACAGCTTACGCTAAGAAAATTTTGTGTCGTTTCGGTATGGAAGAATGTAAGACAGTGTCAACGCCGATCGACTCTGGTCAAAATTTGGGTGACTTTGCAAATGATGAGCACGATACAAACTTTCCGTATCGTGAAGCTGTCGGCAGTTTAATGTACCTATCAATTGGTACAAGGCCTGATATTAGCTATGCGGTGGGCGTAGTAAGTAGATACTTGGAACGTCCCAGTTCAGCTCATGTCAATGGAGTGAAACGCATTTTCAAATATATTCGAGGAACGAGCAGCATAGGTATCCTTTATAAAAATGACAATATATTTGATTTTATCGGTTACAGCGACGCAGATTACGCAGGTGACACTGATTCAAGAAGATCTACAAGTGGGTATGTTTTCTGTATTGGTTCAGGTGTAATCAGCTGGGCATCCATGAGACAACAGTCTGTATCCACATCTTCAACGGAATCAGAATATGTTGCTACATGTCAAGCCATCAAAGAATTGGTTTGGCTGAAAGGTCTTCTGTCCGAACTAACTACAGAAAGCGATTTGAAAATAAAATTCTTTATGGATAATCAAAGTGCAATACGTCTAATAAAGAATCCAGTTTTCCACAAAAGAACCAAACATATTGATGTTCAGTATCACTTTATTAGGGAAAAATATGAACAAGAACTTTTTATATTGGATTATATAAGTACAGATGAACAAATCGCGGATATTTTAACAAAAGGGTTAAATAAAAATCGTCATATGTATTTGTGTAATCTACTTAATTTAAGTATAGGCTAACATCATAAATATTTTTTTTAACAATGAGTGGGAGTGTTAAGAATACATTGTAAACATTAAAAAAAATAAGTAACACCCCTCTCTCTCTCTTCAGTGTTAGGATAAGCACAATTCATTTTTATATACATTACACAGTTCAGTTGTAACAACACTTGAATATACATCTTTTTCGTACAATTTTCGTTTGTGATTATTTGTTCAAAATCCTGCCAACTTTGCTAATTTCAGAATTACATTAATAAGTGTTCGTAAAATGACCTAATAAATCCATTTCAGCATGTCCGATTATCTGTCTGACTGACAACGTGCTGAAATTGTGTGTGTGTTCTAGAGATAAAAAGTGAGGTAAATTTCGTGAATGAGCAAAATCGAACCGTGCATCCCCCTCCAAGGGTAAAATATCCATCTATAAAACCGTAAAAGATTGAAAAATTTTTTATTTTTTTTCATAAACTTATTAGTTTCGCCACAATTTCAATTCAAACACCTGTAATTAACCAATTAACACTCTTACCGGGTATTTAAGCAATTAACTCAGTTGTTATTTTCACTTGTTATTTCTATAAAACATCCGACTTATTATACCTAAGTACGTGTGAAATAATCGAATATAAAAAATTGGTTTTTATAAGTTTAATTGTATGTAAAGACAAAACCCGAAGATCTTAGAATATCATAGAAAAACACACATTATTATTTTTGTTTATATATTATTTTTAACCCGACTTCAAAAAAGAGGACGGTTCTCAATTCGTCTGTATTTTTATTTTTTTTATATGTGTCACCTCAGAACTCCGTCATTTATGAACCGATTTTGAATTTTTTTTTTGTCTTAAAGGGTTTGGTTTCCCATTGGTCCCTGATGCGGGGATCCCCGGGAAATCAAGGAAAATCCTCATTTTATATGTGATAACCGATTTCTGCGAAATTTTTTGAAAGGGTATACTCATTCATAATGGGAAAATAAGAAAATTTTTTTAAAAACCGATTTCAAAAAAATTCTTTACAATTATAATATACAAATATAATATTTTTACAAATATTCTTGTGCCAATTTTAGTTCACCTAAGCAAACATTTTAAAATATATATGTACAATTATTGTTATTTTTGGAGGCGGTGTCCAAAAGTTATGTGAATTTCTCTATGCTGACACCGCCAAAAATAACAATAATTGTACATATATATTTAAAAATGTTTGCTTAGGTGAACTAAAATTGGCACAAGAATAAGCAATTATTTTTTTACTTTTTAGTGCATTTTTTGTTATAGAATATTTGATTTTTGAAGTCGGGTTTCCATTTTGTCAAAATATGGTTTATATTAAATTGGGAGATGATTATACTGTGCAATCGCGAGTCATGAGAAAGTATAGAATATCGAGAGTCTCTTACTGACGGCGGGAGTGGTGGTATCACTAATTACCGGTAGATGCACAGTGATAAATATTTAAATTTGCGTTTCCGAAACAATTAGTCGAGGATTAATGATAATTTTAAAACGTCCACAATTTGACCCTTCTTTTTGCCATGTTAGATGCACAGTGATAAACATTTAAATTTGTGTTTTCTAAACAATTAGTCGAGTTTTCTTACACAAGTAAGAGTATTACCATTTTTTGTGAATTTTTATCGATTTTTAAAATTTAAACTTTAGACATTCCGAAAGCGTGAAATTGAAATTTTTCATTCTTTTTTGTTTATATTTCGAAAAAATTCCGAAAAAATTCCTTCAAATGTCCATCGATCCTACCTAGTAGATGTCAAAAATTACCGTCTGTAAAATTATATATATATATATATATCTGTAATCATTCTAGCGGTCACAGTTTTCATTTTATCAGAATAAAATTTGGTATATGAGGCGCTTTTGGTATTCAAAAGGTCAAGTTCGTTAATGGGTAAAATCGGACAAGGGAAAAAGGGGGTTTAGAGGGAGGGGGAAACACAAATTGAAAAATCGAAAAATTTATAAGTAAAGTTGTAGGTACTAAGTTTTACTGTTTAGTTTCTTGTCATTTTTTCTGTTACACTAATATTTACAGAAGTATTGACGGTTTAAGATTGAAAATTAAATTCCTTAATATCTCTGTACACATAAGAGTTTGAGCAAAAATGATAAGGTGATGAATTGTAGGAAATATAATTTTCTACAACTTTATTTCTTACGCTTTTTTCGATTGTTGTAATATTAAGAGATATATTTTATATTTTGTGTTTTCTTCTTTCTTTATACCCCCCCCTCCATTCCCCTCGACGTATGTCATTTATTAATAAAATTGGACTTGCAAATACTAAAATCATATACGACATTTCATTTTGATCAGACTAAAATTGTGACCACTAGAGAGTCATTTATGTATTCTAAGGAAATTTGCATATTTGAAGCAGCTCCTGCGTAACGAATTTTTTTTTTCATATTTCTAACTTATTTGGTAATATTTAAAAAAATTAAATTAAACGGATGTTACTTACAAGTAAGTATTCCCAATCCAGAATTGACACATAATATTCCTAAACTTATATGTATTGATCGAAAATCGATAGCCTGTACTATACCACCATTCAATTTAAGTGCATATGTAGATCCAATAAATAGTATTATATTGGATGCTAATGAACCTGGTCTCTCACAGAATTCTTCTACACTTCCAAGTCTGGATCTGTCACTGGAATTTGGTTTTACATCTGATTTAGGTTGAGCCATTGTACGATTATTCGATTTTTTTGTTAAGACATTAAAATTTAATTTATTTCTTGATTTTATATAAACAAAAATTGTACAAATAATTTTACATATCTCTAATATGTTTTAGAGATATGTAAAATATATGCTTTGACAGTAGGTATATATTTTGAAATATTAGTAAACATATCTAGAAGCCTTCGATCAAAATGAGAAATGTAAATCATAATTGATATTACACTAATAATCACTATTCATGATGAGTTAATTTTAAAAGTTAAATATAATAGTCCACATTTAATTTCAAATTTTGCCCCTATTCCTAGAACATTTGTTTGTATTTTATAAATACGTATTTCGACTACAATGTAGTCATCATCAATATGAATTAGCTAATCGTAACTATCTCTGGGATATGGATTCAGAGATATGTTGCTTGTTGCTAATTTGGTGCGTGTCTCACAATGATATTTAAAAAGTTGTCTTTTATACGATTTGACAGAGGGTATGATCTGACCTGAGAATTATTTGAGTTGACTCACTAACGGATTAGGTGTGTGAAGAGCCCCACCTATTTATTGACGGTATTCCTTTGTGACGCGTTGTTTTTGTCACTACAGTGAGGGTATCGAAGCTGACCTTGATATTCAGATATTCGATTTGAAAATGGTTTAATTTTATTAAATCAGAATTTGGAATTGGGCAAATGTCTAGATTCATTATCTGTTTTCTCAATTTTTATGTGTAAATACTTTCGTATGCATCTAATTCTGTGGGATTTTGTACTGATTTCAGTAGCTTTAGAGTCGATTTGTCAATTTTGTGGTTGTTCTCAATAACGTGCGCAGCTATACACGAATTTTCGGTTCTCCCAAATTTCACATGAGCCAGATGTTCTTTAATTCTAATTCCATTCCAACATCGTCACCAAATCGGAATTCGAATTAAAGAACATCTTTTTATGTTTATGATTAGTAACAGGCTAAATTTTTGTCAGTAGCTTCCTTTCGACGAGACGCCCAACTTTTCTCTCGTGAAAAATCTTGATAATAGTGAGTAACGAAGCGAGTAAGAGAGTAACTTGTTTATTTGACGATAGCAAAAATTTTATCAGTAACAGTTAATTTGTTAGTTAAATTGAGAGAAAATGAAATAAAGACTTCAAAAAAACTTGTGTCCTACAAAATGGATGGTGTGACAGGCAGGTCCCCCACCCCCAACATGTTCAAATAACGGGGTATACATAATTATTAGTAACAAAGCTGATTTTTATGCTGTTAATGAATAATGGTATGTATAATTTGAACGTTGAAATTCAAAATTTTTTTTTATTTTTAAGGGTTTTCACGACAAAAAAATTTTTTTACAATATTAAATTGTAAACCCCCCGCAAACTACCCCAGCCCAATACCCTCCAATAAAATAACCCCCCGCTAAACTATCCCAACCCAACCAAACCTAACCCAACCCTTTTCGTCCTTGAAATCCTTAAAATTCAAATTTTTTTTCATATTAAGTAAAAAATATTGAAAAAATTTTTTTTACAATATTAAATTGTCGGGGGGTTGGGTTGAGTTAAGGATTTCAAGGACGAAAAGAACTTTTTCTCTCCTTGGAATCACTTCCTGTGGTCTTTCCCAAACATTTCCAGCCATTTTTACTGGGGGAGGGGGCGGTAAACTGAATAAGATCCCAATTGTTTTAGCCCAAGAGCCAGAAGATAAAAAACCTTATGGATAAAATATATGGAAAATTTTGTGTAAGCAGTACTAGCGCAGACCTACAATGTGCCACCTTCAAAATGCGCAAACTTTTCCCGCATGCTAAAATATAACACCACTTCCGGTTATGATTTTAAGTGTTATCTTAAGTCATAATACTAATATTTATACAAAAATAAAGATTTCGATATGCTAAATAAAAATATGGTTGAGCGCCAACCCTAATTTACCCGCAACGATTAGGCGACCAACATTAGAGATTTGTTTTCTATGTTTTCTTATGTCATCGAATACTTACATTGATTTCTGATAGGATTTTTCGATAAAAGATATTTTTCATTCCAAATAAATGATTTATTCGTTGAACAAGTTAAAAGTTCATTTATTTAGTGTGTTTAAGATTTTTGTTTATTCACAAGATATGAAACTTTTGTTTATTTTATTTTAAATTTATACTTTTTTCTTTTATTTATTTTCATTTTTCGTTTCATATTTTAAATTTGATTTTTTTAGGGTAATTTTATTTCTATAATGTGTTACGAAATTTTCTTACTGACAATGACTGCGTTGTAATCTAAATACCGGCGTCTAGGCGTAAGTCTTATGTTTATTATTTTTTTAAATAATATTTTTAAATATAAAATTTTGTTTCGAGTATTGTGATATTAGTTTTATTATTTGTATAACAATTTTATAAGTTTTTAGATAAAGTTGGAAAAATTAACATTTTTTTTAAATTTTTGATATGTGGTACTGAATCGACGTAAATTTTGTGCCCTTTAATTATTCAAGATATTTTTTCTGTAGGATGGACGATTTTCCATTTATTCGTGAAAAATTGAAAAAGAAGTCTGAAAATTTTGATATTTATGTGGTGCCATGCCTAAAGCTCACCAGGTAAAAAGAGACAAACTTCAAATCTAATCATTTCGATGTAAAACGAAGTGTTAAAACGATATCCTGCTTTTCGGGAATTACTTTAATTTTACTATAGAGGCTTAAATTTTATAAATTTAATTTTACTGGGCTATTAGACTTAATAAACAAGTGTTTTTTTTGTAACTGAGATATAGATACTTCATTTTATTTTTTGTGTCCACTTAATTATAATCCTGAGGTGTTATCACTCTAATTCCGTTTATAATTCATACTAATTATAAATCTTATACGAAATAATCTACACCAGTCAGTAGAGGATCAAAACAGGTGGAATGAAGAAGGTGCAGTTTAGAACCTTTTATTTTTTTAACTAATATATATCGGTACATATAAAAAACAAAATGCTAACACGGGCAACCTCGGGACAACTTTTGGCTGCCAAAAAACCTCTAAATTCTAGGACTTTTTTTATTTTTCGCCTATAACTACTAAATGGTGCATCCTAGCGAAAAAGTCATGGTGTAACCAATTAAAAAATTAAATTCTGCGTTGAATGAGTACCACAATCCTTAATTCGGTCAAGTAGTCATCCAATATAAAGAGCACCGTTTAAAAGATAGGTTCTAACACGGATGAATGGAACAAAAAATTTATACATGTGATCATTTGAAAAGCTATACCATTTAAATATTTTTCTTAGAGTACTCTTTTCCAAGCTGCAGGCTCATATATAGTGCTTATAATTTTAGTTTTTGACAAAGTTGGAAAAAATCGTCGTTTTTTACCGTGGTTTTCGACCATACTACTTGACCGAATTATTAAATTATGGTACTTATTGACAGAATTATAGTTCTTTAATTGGTTATCCCATGGCACCACTTACAAGTTATAGGCGAAAAACCACATAAAGTCCTAAAATTTCGAGTTTTTTTGGTTGGTAAAAGTTTTTCCGAGCTCGCCCGTCCGTTGTTCGCATTTTTGTTTTAAACATATCTGTATCCATTTACACAAGTTAAAAAAATAAAAGGTTCTACACCACCTTTTGCAACATGGAATATCTCTACTGACTGACGTAATCGTGGTGGGCTAAATACAAAAATGAAAAATAACGTTTATAAATATTTATTTGAACATGTATAATAATAATAATATAATAGATATGTAAAAATGCAGGTATCATACAATTAGATATTAAGTATAAAATTTCCTTCATTATTTGATCAATATTTCCTTATTTTTATTATAAAATTAGAAATAAAAATATTTGAATCTAAAGATTGTATAAATTCGTTAACGATTATTATAAATTTGATCTTATAACTGTTAATAGGTTACTTTAATTAAAAGACTTTTAGGTGTGAAATATATAAAAACCGGGAATATGAGAACACAAAAAAAACTTCGTTTTCATTGGTACGTTGTACTAAATTGATATGTTTTTATTATTTCATTTCTTTCATCGTAAGATGTAATTTTTACATCTATAAATACGGATTATAGGCGTAGTACCTATGCATTTATGGAAGTTATTATTTGGGTGCCCAAAGTCAAAATCGATGTAGAGTTTTCAACGCATCTTTACGTGTTAGGTCCTCTGACGCCAAAATATCAATTTTGGGCATTAGTATATATATGTGTTTCTCAAGAAAGGGCTAGAATTTTTAAATTTCACAATTAAGTTAGGTTGTATAGTTTGGAGTGTTGTTATACTTAGTGAAACTTATTTAGATCAGGAAGAAATAAACATGCAATTTAGTTTGTGTGTTCCACCAAATAAATTTATTAATTTCAAAAAATGAAAAATATTTGTTGCGATATATATATATCTTTAATGATTATTTTCAAACGAATATAAATTTTTTTAAGTTACTAATAGTTTGCAAAAATATAGGCAATTTCATTCCCCCGAATGACTTATTCGATTTGTAACACATTTGGGTAACCTCCATAATTTGGGTTATAAACCTCCATTTTTCATGGAAAGCGCAAACAATTACTGGTTTGAATGTTTCATGCCACTAAGAACGTGTCTTTCTTTACGATGAAATAATTGAAACAATAAATAATCAAAGAAATCATTTCGAATAATACGTAACTAATTAAAACAAATCCTCTTTTAGCGTTCTCGTAATCCTTTTTTACCAGTTTATAAAAAAACCATAGTTATTAGGTCTTTAAAAATATAATTTAAAATAAGACAACATAATCGTGTATACGTTGTAATATTTTAATTGACTGTTATAAATATAAATAATTTTGTTGTTCTATTGAAAAAAAAATGCTATTAATAAGCTATATCAAATAGACAAGAGAAAAAAAACCAGAAAAATATTATTTTCCATATATCTTATAAATATTATATATGATGAAATTCTTTAACGAACATGTTCGCAACGATCATGGGGCTTTTTATTCGATGTTTAAAAATATTATAAAGATTGTATCTTGTAAAAAATATTTGTTTATAGCTAAATTATTTTTTTTAAATCCATTAATATTTATTACCTACTTAGAAAATGCTATTTTTATGAAAAAATTTTGTTTAATGAATTTTTATTGGAAATTACAAAAATTGATTCATATGTTATAAATAGCAATATACTAAATTAGTTCGCCCGTGCCATTTGAAAATTCACTAAAAAGAATAAGTGATATGTATATTATATATATATATATATATATATATATATATATATATATATATATATATATATATATATGACACTGAGATGAATATCCAAGTGTTTTTAAATATGTTCACCACACTTAGGAGAGATTCCTCGGATGATTTTATAAAGTTCAGCTCATTTAGTATTTGTTTTTATAATAATTTAACTCTTTGGTTAAAAAATAAAAGCTCACAAAGGTGTTAAATACAATAGTTACGCTGTTTTCTTTTAACATTCACCAACGACATAAAATTTGTTTAGTATTTCTAAAATCTTTATACAGATTACAATTAATTAGATAGTGTTATATATTGTTTTGAATGTCAAAAAAGTTTAGCGAGTTATTTTGTATATTGATTTTGTTTCCTAAGACCTACATTTTCAAATCAACTCATATTTTTCATATGACTTTAGATTTTCATATGAAATCTCTTGAGAAACGTTGAAGTCGATGGAAATAGAAAAAAAAAGCCAGCTCCAAAATCTCGTTTCAATTTGGATATTCCGACCAAAAGCTTAGTTTTGAATTACTTGTTGGTAGAAAATTTTATGTTACAGCAATTTCCGTTTTTTTATGTTCGAATATTTTTATAAATAATGCAGTGTGTCGAAACTGCCAAAAACTCCATACGCCCTTCTCATAAGCACCAACAGTCATTATTTTACTTTTACTCAATATTTACTAAATATTATTATTCCAAATATATATGTTTATTATAACAAATTTATCGACGTACATCTCCGATTCAAAGCGAAACTTGAAAAAAATATTACAGGATCATATCGACATGAAATTCAAGGAATCACTCCTCGAAGTTTGTCGCATATTTTAAAAAATATATATCAATAATTCGAATTGATTTAACATTTTCAATTCAAGTAATTATTTAAAATATGGTCGCAAAATTTCTGCAGTATGGCAGTGAATAATATTGAAGTAAAGCCCAAACTTCTTATTACAAATTATATATAGAGATATGTAATGCCGTACAAAAAACCTACCAGGAAAACACATATACGGACTCATTTAGAACAAAAATATCTTATTTTTGCCTCTTTGAAACCGAGTAAGAGTTTTCCTTATGAAACTATTTCTCTTTTTTCTAAAGTTGATTTTTGTTCAAAATTGATCATAACGCTCGAATCTTTTTTCAGAAAACTTCCTTGTATGACATTGTAGCACCAATTTTATTTTCACCCATGGAACCGACCCTTGGTTGTCATTACCCAACAATCCATCTCCGTGGAATTGTCCACCTTTAGACCTTTTCATTTTAAATTACGATTTGTTTTTGTTTCCGACTGAGGCTATATATAGCTTACTCATTTCTTCACATTAAGTTTTTGACATTCACCCCGAAACAAAACGAATCATAAATTAAAATGAAAAGTCTATTATAATTAAAATCTCCTGTAACGTCTCCGTAGTAACAACAACTACCTAATGGAAAAATAATATTACTTATGAGATAGTGATATTAATAAAATAAAATTAAAATCTTTTTAATTAATAGCGCAGTTTCATATTATTTATTACCGCTTCTACCATTTAGATGGTGGCGCTAGTGTCTCTTTAAATTGTCCCTTGTCTAAGCTATAAGATAATCAATCCATAAAAGGAGGTGAGTGACAAATTTGTTCCTGTTACGGTATTTGAATCCAAAACATTCTTACGTCAAGTCTACGAGAAAAGAAAAAATGGCATCTCCCGAGTTGCGATTGTCAGCTGCTATAAGCTTTAAAGATTATCAAATCGATAACCATAAAGAGTGAATATTTTGTATTTTAAGTTGGCCAGTTTCTGATTGTTATAAAAGACGTACTTGATTGTTATAGAAACTATTAATTTATTAAAATCTAACCTCATTAATTCTAAAAAATTATTTATTGCATTTTCCAAAAAGGCTTCTCTCATTCCGTTCCGTCCGTTTTTTTATGTATTTATCTCTAGTTGATTTATGGCGGACAGTCAATTCATTTCAGCTTTACAAGATTACAATCTTTAGGAAATTTTTTACAGAACAATTGGAAGTAGGTTTTGGCTTTACTTCAGTAGAAATTTTAGAAATTATTTCATGATCTAAACTATCTCGACTTGTTGTCAATTTGGCAAAGTATTGTGTGTTTCATTTACAATACATAAATATATCAAAACAGAAAATATACTTACTATACTTATTATATAAATATATAAAAATTCCTTAAACATAGATTGGTATATTGATATAGATATTTCCAAAATATATATACTTTAAAAGTTATATTACTTTAAAAATTCAGTTAGGCCCATTAATTCAAAGTACACATTATTCTTGTAATTGATTTTTGAGCAAAAGCTTTTATTTGACTGTAATCGAAATATGTAGTTCATGTTTCGCACTGAGTAGTAATTGATATATACTGTTAATTTCAATCATCTAAATACTATGTGAATACAGTATCCCATAAGTCTTACCATTATCAAATTGAAAGTCAATCAACGCCATCGGAGTAATCTCAATAAAAGGCATTTTTATAGGATAGAATATGAATAGTTGGGTTTATTGCTAGCAATCATCGGATGTGAATAAGCAATTATAGGTTCACAAATATTATTTCTAAATAAATTATAATATTAAAAGAGTGTATTTAAAGATGAAGTTAGTCAGTGGCGGGACAAGACCTAAAAGTGGGCAAGATAATTTTTGCGAGGCTCTCTGATGTCACAAGAGGACGGATTTTAATAATAATAAATAAGTAGGTACACTCCCGTTCAATAAAATTGAACAGATCCGAACCGAATCAGTCTCTCACAATTTTGATTATTCAAACTCAACTCGACTCAAAATTATTTAGGTATTTACATTGACTTAGACTAAAAAGGTTCTTTTTTATTTTTCGCTTTTCAGTTCCTTTCTTTTTTCGAAGGTTTAATTTTTTTTTTTAAAGTTTTTATTTTTTGCTTTTCAGTTACTTTCTTCTTTCGTCGGTTCTATTTTTTGTTAAACAGTTTTTATAATTCAATGTACTGGACAGATCATCTATCACTACCTATTTATTTAATATTTATCGTTTTCAAACAATACAAAAAATAAGATTACTCCCTAGCCTTAGAGAAGCGTGAAAGTAGGCAGGAAACAAACGAAATGGGAAATCCCAGGCGGGCGCGACAATCGCCGCAACGCCAGCATGTCTTAAAAAAACGAGTGGTAGGTTAGTATTGCCAAATGCTTGCTAACCGGTGGGATTCATCGTTTTATGATGAGTAAAATCTTTACTCGCGGTCACGGCTTTTAAAGGGGCGCAAGGCCGCAGGTGGTGGCCCACGCCTTGCGCCATTTTTGGAGATAGCTACCATTGTAAGAGTTTTGAAAGTTTGTAATGTTTTTTATCACTGTCTCTAGCAATCAGAGTTGATAAGTATATTGTCGACTTACAATAAATATTTAATAGTGCGTAGTCTCCAAGGGTTATCATATTCTCATGTCTCCTGGATACTACCCAGGTATAATGTCACTGTATATACACACTATAAAATACTCTGCACTAATACAACTAAAGTGTAATGCCACGCCAACGAAATAAAGACGAGTTCAGTATGGGCAGACATACTCGCAATGAGAGCGAGTGTCTCGGCTCATTGCGGGGGTTTTCATATTTATCCATTATTTTAGCTTTGGTCTCCTATTAGGAATACTCTAGTCAGGTAGTATTTAGATTTTAGATCATTGGTTTAATATGCCTTTGAATGGAAACTTTTTTTAAAATAAGTCCCTGCAATATTTCACATACTTGTAGAATCCACGGATAGATTTTATGTAAATGAATAAACAATTTAAAAGAAATATTGCAATATCTGAACATAAAAAATTCCTATTCATGAAATTTATCAAAAAATAATTTCACTCAAAAATCAGTAATTTGTACTTATTATAAGTCATATTTAAGGTATTTTTTTTAGAATTCAGCCTTAAGTTATATTTGAACTACACATAATTAAAAATAAAAATATCAATGTATCACATTTTTTAACAGATTCATTATAATTAAATAAAACATTTCCAACAAGCAAAAAAATATTATGATAAGTAAAAGATGAGTGCCTCTTTTTACATTTTCTACCCAATAATTTATATCTAAACTAACTCATGAAAAATAATATATAATCATATCCTGATTGCAGCGACACAATTAATCAACGGATTATGACCTAGTATATATATCATTGACCCCCAGAATGGTGGAGGTCAGTGATATACACTTAAAAATCAGGACTATTGGTTTTTTCGGTTCGATAGATCTTGAAATTGTTGTCAATCCACGTATTAATCACTGAACCAAAAAACCGTTATTTTTACCCGGAACGAAAACCGGAATATAAAACTATTTTTTTAAACTGAACCAAAACGAATAAAAAGTAGTTCGAAGTCCTACTTAAAATTACTGAAAATCTTCACAAATCATATTTGCGAATACACTATTCAAATATGGTTTTTCATGTCTCTATTTAATCAATAATTTTTAAATAACGACACAAGTTATACGACTATCTTTTAAAAGCTGTATTGTAATTGTGTTATTGCAAATTATCATTCTTTCAACAATTATTTTTATTATATTTTCCTTCGGAGCTACGTCAAATATGTATTTTGATCTGTTATTTAAAATATGTAGCCGCAAATGTGCGAAAATCGAATGAAAATTGTATCGAAAAAGTAACTACTTTCATGAGAAGTCCAGGCAGTAATTTTTTACATATTTTGTTCCATATTTAATTGATCTTGTTTTGAAATAGGAATCTTTCTTTTAAATTAAAATTGGGTTCTTTTAATTTTAAATTTAAATGACACCTTTCAACGTAATCATATTGTAATAATCAACGACAATGTAAATTTACTACATTTATATTAAACTAGCTTATACCGGCGGCTTCGCTACGTTTATTGTTATAACTTTTAAACAAAAAAGTTTCATCAAAAATGGTCCAATAGTTTTTGCGTGATACTCGAACAAACAAACAAATACACAAACAGTTATTTTTATAATAGTAGAGATTAGTATAGTATGTACGCCAAAATTGTTGGGTGTAAGAAAAAATGCTTCAAACAAAAGTTGTTTGTTTTTCTGAGACAAAAATTTTTTTGTTTTTAAAATTTTTCAATATCACACATTTAAAAGGAAGAATTTGGCCACAGTTGGCTGCATAGAACAGTAAATTTTTATAGCCGGTATAGCCCGGTAAAATTCCCTACCATCTGGTGAAAATCTCATCAAAATCGATTCAGTCATTTTGTCACGTGTGGGAACAAACAAATACGCAGACAAAAAACTTTTAAAGCGCTTTTTTGATATGTTTTATCATTATATTCACCAAATTTGTAATTATTTGAAAAATATTTTCCGTGTAAAGATTTTACCCTGTCCACAGTGTTAAATATAGATACGATAAATGTTCAATTAATATTTTAAAAAACTATTAACTACTAGTCTATATACGTTGTATACGGGTTATATCATAATATACCAGTTTTTAAGTCTAACCACAATAATGATAATTAGAAAGAGGGGTACTGCAAATGGCCCTAGCACCTAGACCAAGGGGTCCTCTGTGCCCTCCTTGAGAACAAATTACGGAGCATCTTTCTATGGGAATGATAGGCTCAGGCGAAAGGGGCGTTTGAAATGACCTCTCTCATGTCAACGAGTCCGCTACTTCGTTCCCTTTAACGCCAGAGTGACCCAGTATCCAGATCAGATTGACTGTGTTATTCAAAAGTCTAACCATAAAAACTTTCATCAAAATCGGTTCAGTAGTTTTTTCGTGATGGTCGAACAAACAAATAAACTGACATTTATAAATTTATAATATTAGAGATAATAAAAATAGTATTATATATTGTTTTTCTTGAATTTTTAGATATAATGACTAAAAAATTGTATACTACATATTTTATCTGGCACATGCATCTTTTTAATATAGAGAATTAATTCAAACAAACCTTGGAAAAAATGTTTAAAAAAATATTTTACAGATCAACAAAATAAATAAAAATTTTATATGTTTCAGTCATTTAACGATTTCCAGCAAAATAATAAATAAAAGCATATACAGTAGTTATAAAAATCAATAGCTGGAAAGTCTAGATATGTATAACGATCTGTAATAACAAAGTGTGCAAAGGCAAATGTTAAACCAGCATTTAGGCCATAATAATTTGAGTGTAAATGGCACAGATAGACTAACGAGCATAAGTAAATTAGAAGGAATATTTTAAGTAGATCGCGATCAAACCTTGATACAGCTAATCCCACAATTAAAGCGATTAAAATACCAATTAAATGTGCATTTGTGACTTCTGAAGATATTGAATACATCAAGCATAATTGATAGACGAACAAAGGTAAAATACAATATTGACGAAGCTTTGAGGTCACCGTATAAGCGCGTTCAATAAGTTGTACATCTTGTGTCATTACTACAAGAAAATTCAAAACTGTAATAAACGTTGAAATAAAATTAATTTAAGTTCATCGTAAGTTGAAAATATGATGGTATATGGCAAAAATTGTAAATACTAATGTTGTGTTAGTTGCCATTAGTATTTATTATTTACATTTGATTTAAATATAACAATGCATGAATACTATTATTTAATTTCTTTCAATAATAATCATTTTAATAGCTAAAATTTGAAATTCGCCCCCTTTATTTAGATCAGTTTTTTTAGCTAACAAATCATGATAATTACAATTTGTAATACAAGATAAGAGTACCCGTATCAACCACATTCCAATTTGATAATAATATGATAAAAACTTTTTTTATTACATTGTTTTATAATTTAATATTATTGCTCAATCATTAGGCTAAGTTGAATTTATTCGGACTTTAGCCACCTTAAGGCATAAATAAGTAAACGCGTCTTATATAAGTTAGAAAAAGCCTCATATAGGTACACAATCATTAAGACGATGCATTAATTATTCAACTTATGATGAATGATCTATAAAAACTCAATTTATACTAACCATATCTCAATATTCCTATAATAGATTGGAAAAAAGTGATTATTAACAATAAAAAGATTCCATTAAATTGTAAGCTCTTTTGAATTAATGGTAACACATAGTAACCAGATGCCACAGCCAACATGAAAAATGAAGCTACTGTTGATGTTCTTTGGACATTACGATTTTGCCTTGACATTATGAAATAAAATACAACAATGGCATATTATTTTAAAATTGTTCGTTTTTAACGCATTTTACAAGTTTTTAATTCTATAACATTGGATGTAAATTTAAAGAGTATTCTTTGAAAAATCACAATAAAGTTGTTGTCCAATTATTTGTGTAGAATAATTTATAATTCCAACCGATATTTAAATAAAATCATCCAAATATTATCAAAATAACTATATTTTCCATTCTTTTCACTATTATACTTAATTTTTTTATAAAAAATATTTAACAGCTCTCTACATGATTGTCTATTTTCATGTACTGTACCTACCTCCATACAAATAAAGTGAACTCATTAAACATGTTTTCGTCATAAAAATTTAAAAATACTTATTTTCTTAAGTTCCTAAATTTTATTTTTTTAAACATAAATATTCAAAACTTAAATTTATATTAAAATTATATATTATATATACTTAACCTAAAAATATCGCTTTTTTAGAACATTATACATCGTACGTATAATCAAAAGAAATTAAAACATAAAGAGTAAATTTTGAACTGAAATCAAAGTGTAAAGAAATAAAAAGATATATCTCAAATCATATAAATTGATAAAAACTTTAAATAAGTAATACAATCTTTAAATTGTAAAGAAGAAATGTAAATTTATTCGTAGAAAAAGTTTTTAATGAAATGACGTATTCTACCTGCACATGCTGAATTATAGTAAATTCTGGAAGCTTAACAAGTTAAAAATAATAAATTTTACTATGTGCGAAAATAGATTAGATTATAAAAATAAAACTATATTAGCTCCAATGGTCCGAGTTGGTACATTACCAATGAGGTTATTAGCACTGGACTATGGAGCTGATATTGTCTATTCTGAAGAGTTAATTGATTGGAAATTTTTAAGGTCAATTAGGCGTGTGAATGGTTTGTCAAAATTGAAATTCAATTATTACTATAAATTAATGTTATAATCATTTTTTAGATGTTTTAGATACAGTTGACTTTGTAGATCCCGCAGACGGAACTGTTGTTTTCCGAACATGTGCTAAAGAAAAAGATCGAGTCGTTGTACAGTTAGGGACATGTGATCCGCAAAGAGCTTTAAAAGTGGCTAAAATGGTGTAAGTTTACTCGAAACTATTTAATTTATAAAAAGTACTTATAATAGAAGTAAAATTTATAATATTTTGCAGTGAAAATGACGTAGCTGCTATTGATATAAATATGGGTTGTCCAAAAGAATTTTCTTTAAAAGGCGGTATGGGCGCAGCTCTTTTAAAAAATTCTGATAAAGCTTGTGAAATTCTTACAGCTCTTGTTGAAAATATTAAAATTCCAGTAACTTGTAAAATACGAATATTCCCTGATTTAGATGAAACAATTGCTTTAGTAAAAAAATTTGCTAAAACAGGAATATCTGCTATTGCTGTACACGGACGTACTACTCAAGAACGACCACAGCATCCCAATCGGGTGGAAATGATTAAAGAAATCGCAAATAGTGTTGATATACCTGTCATTGCTAAGTATAGTATTTTCTTATCACTGAAATTTTTATACAGGACCATTCTAAGTTTTATTTGTATTATGTAGTGGTGGTTCAAGAGAAATTGAAAAGTTTGCAGATATTGGCAAGTTTCGCGAAGAAACTGGATGTCATAGTGTAATGATAGCGAGAGCTGCTGAATGGAATTGTTCAATATTTCGAAAAGAAGGACTTGTACCAATTGATGATGTTATTACAGCTTATTTAAAATACTCTGTAGATTATGACAATTCACCTAATAACTCAAAATATTGTGTGCAAAATATATTACGAGAATTACAAGAAACACCACGAGGGAAAAGATTTTTAGAATGTCAAACTTTAGAACAAATTTGGTAAACTTAATTTTGATTTTTTAGATATGTTTTAGTATGTATGAATATTTTGAAATCGTTGTTCGATAACATACAAAGTAACTCTTTATAGAACTTGTTCAATATTTTAGCTTCAGTATTATTTATAGAACACCTAAATTCGAATCAACCAGAAACTGAATACTAACTCCCGAGATGTGTTATAAAGTAGATGTATCTACTCATAATTTGCCTATTTTTGTGGTTTTTAAAGCACCGTATATATTTTTCGCTTATCATTGAATCTAAATAATAATTCTTTAGAATGAAGACAAGAAATAAATATTTTAATGCCTCTACTAAATACAGAAAATTATTTATATTAAATTTTAGTTAGAAGACCAATCAGTGTCCTAATAAAGACACATTCTTTTTATCGATTCATGTATATTTTTTGTATACACGTAAAAGAATCCCACACGTTTTGTAGTTTATTCTTATCTTGATCAAAAGTCTTAAAGACCATGAAGTTTTAAAATTACTAATTTTGAGCAGTTAAACTAGAAGAAATTTGTAGACAATCAGTATTCGTATAGACAATCACTCCATGTAGGTCGAAGACAATACAGTATTTCCAAATGCGTAGATAATAAAGAATTCACAGTCAAATTGGCTGAGATCGTGATACGTTGTATTTGTACATTATCCTGATAAAAAAATCTCAATGATGACAAAGCTTTAAAATTGATAGTTTTGGGACTTTGTGATCATTGAGACTTTTGGTCAGGATAATATAAACTAAAACATCAGATAAAGCTCACTTAATATTCTATTTATATTTTAATAATGTTAAAAATTTTAAGTTACAATAATTAAGAGTGACTAATTTATTCGAATATATTTTAGCGAAATTTGGGAAATGGGTGATTATTGCCATTCAAAACAAATTGAATATCAAAAAAAAGGTTTACAAGGTAGAAGAGAAGTAAATCCTTTATCTCAAGTACCTGAATCAAAACGCCGAAAAATTGAAATAATGTTGCCACCTGATATTGTAGAATTACAATGTGCGTTTATAAGGCGTAATTTTATTGAAGATACAGATTTACCAAAATCTAAACTAATTTTATGGACAAAAAAAAATTATTTGCCCAAACCAAAATATGAAACCATCCAAGAGGATAAATTATTTCGTTCGATTGTTACAATAAATGGGAAAAAATATTCTTCGTCGTTTTGGTAGTTAATATTAAGAAAACTGACATCTATCAACCAATAGATATTATAATGACAATAATTTTGTTTACAGGGAAAAAAATAAGAAATTTGCGGAACAAGGAGCGGCCCTAGTATGTGTATGTTCTTTAGGCCTAATTAATCAAGAAACTTTAATAGCCAATGGTAGTATCCTAAGATAATAAATTAATATATTGTAATAACAAAATTTTTTTCTTGACTGTTTTAAATCCTTTGGTACAAAAAGTTATTTTCCATACCAAGTAGGTACATGCGGATCAAATTTTGTTTGGGTGTTTCATTTACCATAAAGTACACATTACCACAGGAGTGGTGTTCATTTTTCATAATTTTTATAATTATGAAACGCAGTATAAACTCTAGCCGATAAAAGATGAACATATTAAGGGGCTACAATTGCCAGGCGGCGAGAAGAAAGTCACGTATCCTTTGTAATACACGAAATTATGTGGGGGCTCTTAGATGTTCACTCTTCTCTGTCTTTTAAAATAAAACCACTAGTGTTCCTCCTTGGATGGTGATTTAAACAGTTTTTGAGATATTTCACTTTGAAATTTAACAAAAAAATCATTTCCTATGAAAATTATTAATTGGGGTGAAATTTGGTGACAAATTTGGGGTGAATTTCACCCCTCAATTGGGGTGAAACACAAAATTTCAGCTCGGTATCTCTTCGTTTTTGAGTTTTCGTGTCCACAGACGGACGAACATGCGGAAATGGCCGAATTAGGCCATTTTATGAACACCTATTCCAAACATTTATACTGTGACCAATATTTTTCAGCGTTACAAAGTCGGGACTAAACTTAATATACCCTTGTATATTTACATATATTATATTATATTAATTCCTGTATTCCCTTGGGGGACGTAGGGCCGCAACAAATGCCTTCCACCGTACTTGATTCTGGGCCATTTGCTTTATTTCACTCCAGGTTTTTCCTTCTTCCATCTCTTTCTCGACTGACCTCTTTCAGGTTATCTTGGGTCTTCCACGTTTTCTGGTTCCTTAGGGGTTCCAGCCTAGGGCTTGCCTGCTGATGGTATTACATGACTTTCTTAAGGTGTGGCCTATCCACCCAAACTTTCTTTATTGTTTCGTTGATAGGACTTTGGCTTGCTCTCCTCATTAATTCCCCAATCGTAATTCTTTCTGGCCAGTGTATATTGAAGATTGTTCTGAGACATTTGTTTATGAATACCTGTAATTTATTTACGATTGATTTTGTCCCTTTCCACGTCTGGCAACCACACAAAACTGATTTTACATTGGTCTCGAATATTTTGAGTTTTGTGTTTCTTATTTGGTTTGATTTCCACACTGGAGCAAGCTGTGCAAACGCTCCTTTAGCCTTCCTTATCTTGCAGGTGACATCTTCATCAGTTCCACCTGCCTTTGACACTATGCTTCCTAAGTATTGGAATTGATCTACTTGTTCGATATTTACATTATTCACAGTTAACTCTTGGTAAATTCTTTCATTTATCCTCATTTCTTTTGTTTTATCGAAGTTTATCTTGAGGCCAACCTTTTTCAGCTTTCCTTTCATGTCTTTTAGTGTTTGTGACATGAGGCACAGATCGTCTGCAAAACCTATGTCTTCCAGTCTGTCCATCAAACCCCACTGTAAGCCTCTAGGTCTACTATTAACTCTCTTCATTACATCGTCTAGAACCAAGAGGAATAGTATGGGTGACAGTAAGCAGCCCTGTTATACGGTATATTTACATATATACAGGGTATTAAAAGTGGGGAAGGAGTATCAACCGTGAAGTAAACGTTACAGTAATTGAATTCGAAAAAAGGACGAATTTAGAATAAAATTTGCTTGGATAATGAAGATTTCAAATTATTGAAATTGTTAACAAACACGTGATGTGGATGTAGGAAATGATAAACGACATGTGGAGTGAAGATCTCAATGATATCTGAAACTAGCACACGAAATAATAAAACAAAAAATAAAATATTTAACAATGAGATTTAAAAGACAATACGATAAGTAAATGGTTTTACAAATTAATAGTGATGATGGTGATGTCCGATTTTCCTGGTAATCTCGGAGGGTAAGGTAATTTAGACAAGGAAAGATGAACACCAAAAAGAAAAATACATATATTTAAAAAAACCGTGACTCCATCAACATAAAACCAGAAACAAATAAAATGATTCGAAGTCGTTAAAATGGTGCTTAATACAAGCTTACAATTATATAGAAACTGACTCCAGCTGAATATCAATCAAGAATATTATCATTTAATCGAGTTTATGGGTGAAATTTAGTTCTCGCAACTAATTGCTTGGTAGTTCTTTTAGGTGGTCTTCAATTTGGGAGCCTTTTATTATTTTATGCATTTGGAATCCATATCCATATATTTTATGTATAAGGAATCCATATCCATATATTTTATGTATGAGGAATCCATATCCATATATTTTATGCATAAGGAATCGCAATCCATAAATATAAAGATACCTAAGTACTTATTTTTATAATATCCCAAAATTATCCAATAAGTTAATTTACAATTCAACATTTATAAGTTAAAAGTTTAAGACTAAAATTAAACAAATTTAACTAGTAAATTATTTAACTGATAAATTATTTAAGGAAGGTCCAGCACTGTCTTATATAAAAAGATAAAAAAACCGGCTTGCTTTTATTATAGAACAAATACATGTATATACACACACAACACATAAATATATTCACTACTCATATATACAAATAAATGTAATTAAATAATTTTAAACTTTTGTATTTCGAAAACAAAACGGTAAAACGCGATTTAAAAAAAAAATTAATTAATAAATATTTATCTTTACTCTCCTAGTTTTTTTTAAATTCTGTCGAGTATTTTTTTTAATACAACAGATAATAGTTGGGCGGGAATGAAGTTGAACTTGCTTCTAATGAGAGAGAATGATTACTTTGCTATTAACTATCTCGCGTTTTAAACGGTCAAAAATTCTAAAACTTCGGAATTTATTAGAAAACGTTATTTTTAGCCTGTGAAAAAAAATCTGTCGAAAAGTGGTTTCATGCTGGACATCCTTAAACTAATAAATTATTTAACTGAACCGCGTGTAAATTATTAAATATTAATATATTATTCTCTATAGTGGTCTATAGACGATCAACTTGACTCAATTAGTCGAGTCTGCTACAGACGTACCAACTGAGTTGACAACATTAACATAAACATTGCTTTTTACATAAGTTAACTTCCCTTCTGACACTCTACAGCATCTCTACAGCTTTTACAAGTTTTTGGGTGATATTTTTTAATTTTTTGTAGTGTAGTATTTTAATTTTTAAAATTAAAAATAAATGAAAAATTGTTATTTCTTATTGTTCATGAATACATGAATAATGAATATGAAGAAAATACTACACAGAAAGTAAAAAAGAGAAAAATTTGATCAGGATTGGCATCAGAACCGAACACATTTTTCTCATTCTAATCTAATTTATTAAAGGAACTAGATAGATAGCTATATCTTGGGGTATAAAAAGTATTGCACTTCGACCTTATGGCCCATTGCGCTCTCCCTTCTACTTCAGTCTGACGAGATTCGCTTCTCCTATATCTTGGCAATACCCAGGAGCTTGCTGATCAGGTCTTCCTGAAGGTTCATATATTCGGGGTAAGATGCACCGAATATCTTGTATCTGCTGTAACCGAGAGATTCGCAGTTAAAGATAATGTGGCTGGATGTCTCCTCCTCTGCACAGTCTGCACACAATGGATCCGTTATGGAGTCCCATTGTGTGCATATGCTTTTGCAGGGGATAATACCCGGTGATGAATCCGGTAACCGTCCGCAGTTGTATCCTGTTTAGTTTCAGTATATCGAGAGATAGCCAAAAGGAACTACGTATTAGTTTACCTATGGATTTTTAAAACTTTCTAGGAATGGATGCTGAATCGTATAATTACGTATGATTTGTTAATAGAAAAGCAGGATACCGTTACGCTGGATGCAATTGAGCAGAGTTTCCAAGATTTGAAATTTCGTACTAGTCATATCACCACAAAGTCTAGGAGAAATAATAATTGAGACCTTCTCTTTTATAATTAGAGTTTTTGGAATATTCGGCATTTTAGCAGAAAAATATTACATAATGCGTTTTAAAAATAAAAATTTTATAAAAACTTCAATTTCTCTAGAGCTGTGTTGTCTCAACTGTACACAGAGTTAACTGTATTAAACAGAGTTTACAACAACATAATTCAATTGTCAACCCAGTCACAGGCACATGATTGTCAACATAAGGTTCTCCCACAAAAAATAAAAACTTTACCACAGATTTTATAAAAATTGAACCAGTTGAAACATTCTAAGTGTTACTGTATATAATATTATAAATATATTCAGTAATATATACGCTTAGAATGTGATTTGCTGGTGCAATTTTTATGATCGGGAGTGTACCTAATATATATTCTGTGTTTATGCTAACTGGTCGTATACAGCTTGAATTATAAAATAGACCCAATCTAGAAACAATGTATAGTGCATCTATCACTGTCTATGCACAGTATACCATGATATAATGTACTTTGTTACACCCAAACTGCACTACAGGCAGTGGAGCTAACAGTGGGCAGTACTGAGAACTATATGGATAAATGTCTGTGGTGAGAACGTATCAACCCCGCCACCGATTTTAATGCAGTTTAAGTGTCACAAAGTACACTATATCATAGTACACTGAACATACATTGTTTCATACACTATACATTGTTTCCAGATTGGGTCTATTTTAAAATACAAGCTGTATATACAGGCGTTCAACTTGAGTGTCAACATTGCATGTTGACAACCAAGTTGATCGTCTGCAGGCAGCTTATGTACAAGACTGAGAGTAAAGTGTTTTAAAACAGAGACAAATATACCGATAGAAAATAATCTTCAGCATAGTTGGATTGGGATAAATAATAAAAATACTGTCTAAAATGACACATAAACAATCATGATGTCATTGTCATACCCATTCATATTTTAAGTTTTATCTTTCAAGACAGTTTAAAAAATATATATAATTATATATATATAAATGTGACATTTCAAAATGAGCGATTCAAATAGTTTAGAAATCGAACGTCAATCTTTATTAAAAGATTTGAAAAATACCGTCGAAGGTTTATTAATCAGTCAAGTGACAAATGTTTGGAATGTGTATGGAGGTTTAAATCGTTTACATCAAGCAATGGAAAAAATATTTCGTCATCAATGTAAAATTTTTCGAATGGAAGATGTGAGTTTAAATATTAATAATTATAGTATCACTTAAGTTTATGATATTAAAGCACTTTTTGAATTTATATTTATGCATTTTATTTTAAATATTCCGTACTTGCATTTTGCCAATTCTAAATTCTATTAGAAACTATTACTTCCTTTTAATTCAGGACTGTCTATGTCTCAGTCAAATTATTTATATTAATACAATCTTCCAAATCTAGAGCACGGTAGTGCGGCATGCCGAGTTTTAATACTACTAATTATTTTAAGGATACAAATGTTATAGTATTATTTGGTAATATACGTAATATAAGATTCTCTAAATTACTCTGGAAATTAAACTTTCAACCATTGTATGAGACATAGTTCATTAATTTATTGTGATCTGATTTTCAAATCAAATGCTAATTTTATCGACAATTTTGCTTTGCAGGGTGAATCAGATTGTATGGCGTTTATACAAGGTTTAGACTGGTTACAACCAAATTCATCCTCGGTAAATGTGGAATCAGTTTATCAACCACATATTCCAATACATTTAAAATCTGATAAAGCTTCTATTTGGCTTTATAGAAGTTTAGAAAACCATTCTTTATCACAAAAATTGTCTTGGTTAATATCAGATCGAGAACATTTGTTAACATGTTACGAAGCATCTGCGTTCTTATGCCAAGAAAATTACTGTGAAGCTACCATTATATGTTTAAGAGCATTAGAACAGTATCAACCTGGCTTATTATCTGAAATAAACCCAACACTCTTATTAACAAATTTTGAATTAAAAGATCGATCACATCGTCGAAGTTCTTCATTTCCAAGTGTAGGATCTAATCATGAATGGGTAAAAAAGTCAAATGATAGTGTCGAAGAAAACTTAGTAGAACAGGAGACTAAAAAAATAAATAAAAATATTTCTTTGTTACTTAAAGATTTAAATATAAAAGAGACTGTTATTGATGGAAAAGATAATGCATACGAAGAAAAACCAAAATTAAAAAATGTTGGAAAATTAAAACCTTGGAGTAGTTTAAACGATTTGAAATATGATGTAAACCAAAAAAATATACGATTTAGAAAACGAAGTGCTACAATTTCAATAAAGTACTCTCAAACTACGCCAAATACTCCTATGCACAAAAATGTTTCATTTAGGTCGACACCTGAGCGAAAACTATCACCTAGTATATTACGTGTTGATTATTCAAAAATTGACTTGGATAATTCGAAAATTATTGCTCCAAAAAAAATAATTTACGATAACGATTCCATTTATGTTGAGAATGAATCAACCATTACATCTTCTCCACAAAAGAGTATTGATGTAAAGTCAAACGATTCAATAACACCGATTAAAAAACTAGCAAAGGCAGGTCAAATAATTCTAGGCTCCGGGTCCGATTATTCATTTATGCCATTAACTGTTCGAGCTGGTAAAAAAGACATAAATCGATGCCCAAAAAAGAGTTTCATCGAAGATGGCGGATCGAGTATTACACCAATGGCAACTGGATATTTTCCAAGGCCTGTACAAGGACAAAGTCTAACTAGTTTTTTATCATCAGGTCAATTTTCGCATACTAGCGCCGAATTGGATCGAGAAAATGCACACTTTAGTATATCGGAAGCTATGATAGCGGCAATTGAACAAGTTAAATTTAATAATCGAATGCGGATTCAATGTGAAAAAACCGATGAAAGTGAAGACGAAATGAATCGTCTACAACAGCGTATACGATTTCGGAGAAAACATAAATTAAAGAAAAAATATCATCGAAATTTAAGCGACGATGATGGTGAATGTATGTGCATACTAATATAAACAAATTTAATTTTCAAATTCAAGTACTCAATTTTTTTCATAAAGCATCAAGTTTTGTAATATCAGCTAACAGAAAAATAACCTTTAAAATTAATATTATTATTAAATTCTTCGCAAGGACCATCAACTCAGGAGTGAAGTTTTGGTTTTGGTCGTGAATTCGGTCAGATTTCTGTCGAAACCGAAACTAAAACGAAACTCGAAATTTGTGCCGAAACCGAACCGTCAGTCGGAAACTATTAATCAACTTATGTTATAAATTATAAATGTGAAAAAATAGTGTAAGCACTAGGACCGGAACCTCAGAACTCCATCTGACCGCTGCGATGTTTCCGTTACACCACGATTCGTAATAGTTACATTTTCTTTTTCACATTTTTATTTTACAACATAAATTCATTAATTCTAAATAGTGGACATCGCGTTGTTATAAATACAATTTTTTCTTGTAGGCTGAGTAGTATATATTAGTAATTCGGATGCTCTATATAAAATACACAAAAATGAAAATTTTAAGATGTTTTAAGTGTGAAGTTTTTTCTACTCTAACCATACTTAATGTGGCAAAAAATTTTCGAAATATTGTAAGATTTTAGTTAGTCATTTTCATAATTTATTGTATTTTCACAGCAACAATCACACCTAAATCAACACCTCCAGATTCACAGGATGATGCTCTAAGTACAGATGGTGGTATCGATGATTTTGAAATCGATTCAGCATCAAATTTAGCACATTCTCGTAGTGTTTCCGTGTCATTAGCCTCACTTTATTCTGGTTCAGATGTGTTAAAACGACCAAGAGAAGCCCCTGATGGCCAATCAGATTGTGTTTTATCTGCGGAAGGTGTTGCTTTATCGCTGATCAGCAAGTTTAAGCCAAAACAATTACCAAAGTAAATATAAAAAGTATTCATTTTAATTAATTTTATAAATTAAATGAATGATTCATTTTCTATTAAAGGGCATCAGAACTACAATGGTTGGTTTCAGAATTAGAAGTTCCTCAACAATTATTACCCTTACCAACTAGTTGGCCTATTAGTCCAGACGGTTCAGTATCATCTTCACCTGATCATATTACACCATTACGAGGAACTGTAGATTGGGCTCCTCCTAGACCGCAAATTATATTTACTCTGCATCCCATTCCAATGTAAGACATATTTAGTTATTTTTTGTGTAGTTGTCCTTAATTTGGTTTTTTTCGCCAGACGCCAGAAGTTAATGGATAAACAGAATTATCGCTGTGCTGGTTGTGGTATGCGAGTAGCAATACAATATTCTTCACGATTTAGATATTGCGATTATTTGGGTCGATATTTTTGTACTGGATGTCATAGTAATCAATTAGCTTTAATTCCGGGACGTATTTTGCATAAATGGGATTTTAATAGGTAAAAGAAAAAATGATTTTCGTACAATAAAATTTTTTACAATATAATGTTATTCGATTTTCAGGTATCCTGTCTCAAATTTTTCATATCGTTTATTGGATCAAATGAGTGTTGATCCATTATTTAATGTTGGTGACATTAATCCCAGTTTGTATCGAAAAAATCGGCAGTTAGAAAAATGCCGTGATTTGCGATTACAATTATATTTTCTTAAAAGTTTTGTGTTATCGTGTAGATTTGCAGTAACGTAAGTTGAAATTTAAAATCAGATAAAATTATAGAAAGGTTTTACTAAATGATAAAAAGGTACTACTAATGCAATTGATTTATTTTAGAATACAAAACATTTTGAAAACAGAAAGTTCATATATTTATGCAGAACCAGAACTGTATTCAATTAATGATTTATGTTTGATAAAGAAAGGAGATATGATAATGAGACTGAAAGAAAGAGTGGAAACTGCACTTCTTCACGTAAATACCTGTGATGTAAGTAAGACTTATTTTTGTTAATACTACAAGAATTGAACTTTTGTATGCTCACTTTTCCTAGCTTGTTTAGTGCCATTAACCCCGAATAGTTTAAATTTTAACACGTTCACTGCTGATGACACCACGGTGGCTTCATAAATAGGCTGTCCAATACGGTGGCATTACACCGTCAAGACGCAACACTCAACGAAGTTCTTACGGAACTCAAAAATTGTTGCCGCTATGAAGAGATAAACAAATTATGCTTCGCAGTGAATGTTTTAGATAGATATATCTTGGGGTATACAAAGTACTACACTTCGACCGTATGGTCCATTGTGCTCCCCCTTCTACTCCAGTCTGACGAGATTCGCTTCTCCCATATCTTGGCAATACCCAGGAGCTTGCTGATCAGGTCTTTCTGAAGGTTCATATATTCGGGGTGAGATGTACCGAATATCTTGTATCTGCTGTAACCCAGAGGTTCGCAGTCAAAGATAATGTGGCTGGATGTTTCTTCCTCCTCGCCACACAATCTATACACAATGGACCCGTTATGGAGTACCGTTGTGCGTAGATGCTTCCACAGAGGATAATGCATCGAGAGATAGCCTCTAGTGAATGTGTTATACACAAAATTATAGCTTTTATGTTTAAAATGTACCATCTCCAAAATGTAGTATTTTTAAAATAAAGTTTTGTTAACTTTCGAGTTATACTACAATATTCAAAACAAAATTGTATATTATATATTATTTAACAAATATAATTAAAAAATATACATAATACTTACTTACCTAGATACCTGTATTTCGATTGGAACGTAATCGCCTGTAGCTAAATTATCGTAGAACGTATTAAGGAGATAAAATTAAATCTCGCGAAAAAACAAATGCTTAAATGTATCAAATACACACGTTTAATGTTCATTTGGTTTATTTAAGAATTTGGTTTTTCTGAAGGTTTAATTTTTTTAAAATAATGTTTTATACGATAATTTAGCGATTGACGATGATTGCGTTGAAATCGAAATATCATTATCTAGATTTTAGATGTAAGTCTTGTGTATACATTTTAATTATTTTTTAAAGTTAATTTTCAAATATTATTTTTGTTTCGAGTACTGTGGTATAAGTTTTATTATTTTAATAACTAGTATTTTTAAATTTTGGGGTCTTTTTATAGCAAAACATAGGTCGGTAAATAGGTAGCAAAATGTGGATTTGGATTTAAATAAGTTTTTTTTTTTAATTTTATTAATTTAATAAAAATTTTTTACAGCTTTGTAAAGCTCGTGGCTTTGTTTGTGAAGTTTGTTTTTCGGGTGATATTATATTTCCATGGCAACTACAAAAAGTTTCACAGTGTTCAACTTGTGGAGCTTGTTACCATAAAAAAAAGTGTTGGTCATACGATCCACATGGAGCACCATGTAAGCGATGTGTACGTTTGAAACAACGACGGGACAGTCGACTAGAGGCTGTAATTGTTAATTGATTTCTATTTATATGGTAGAAATTATTGTACTTGATCATCACATGTGTAATTTGCACGAAGATATGGGGTTAACGTATGTGAAACATTAAAAATATTTAAGTGATTGTATTGCCGAATTTTCTTAGTATTACTCGTTTACACCGTCCATTTAAAAAAAAAAAACACGAAATTCACACTAAAAAGCATAAACAAAGGCTAATAATGTATTTTTATTAGAAAGTACAAGTAAGCTTGTTTCGATTTGTCATCGAAGAAAATACATGTAAATTTTAGGTGCCTTTTATTATAGATTCCAAAATTAGTAAATTAAAGCGCAAAAATGAGTGTTAATTTGTTACCGTTTCATTATAACTAGTGTCCCACCGAAACAAGTTTTTACAGCAGAAACAAATTTCGGTTTGCATCTCAGTTTCTACGTCTTTTAATTTTATCTAGCTGTAAGTGGGTATGTTTTTACATCATTAGAGCGTGTATTGTTTGTTTTCTAGGGTAAAAACTTCCTAAAGTATAAATTTTCTTGCATATTTTGTAGATGGCTTTCGATAAATCTGCTTTATGATAGTACTGCCAAATAGGGTTTTTTGGACATTTTAATTCCAATAATGATTCAGTTCTAAAAGAAAACAAGATAATTAATTTAGATGTTTACGTACTTTTCAAGTAAACTAAATGACATTTTTTAAAGTCTAATCATGGAAATAAATTATTTATATAACCAAACTAAAATAAAATTCGAAATTTGTGCCGAAACCGAACATTGGGTCGGACACTAATTATAACTAAAGCCAAATTACACAACAAATAATACAATCCTCCTATAAAATTTATAGAAAATACGCTTTCCTGACCAAAGTGACCTGTATGTCTCTTAAAATTTTTAACAAAGCACTAGTTTTAATATAATGTTGTTTAATAATATTGTTATATTTTATTTAGAAAAAAATGTATATTCTCCTACACTAATAGTTCAACGAAACAAAATTAATTTATCAATAAAGAATATTTTATTTAACATACGTAGTTTTGAAAATTTTCCAACAATGTAGAATATTACCGCTTGAAAATAAATAGTGAGAATAGCCAGAAGGCAATTCAGTATCTAGCTGTTGTATATTTGGCCACAAAAGTAGCATTATTTTTTATTAATACGGTTTTCGAAAAAAATCTTCGGATAAAAGCACCAAAGAAGCGGAAAAGGCTGTTAAGATCCCACCAAGGACTATCGAAAACGATCAGAAGGAAATAGCTTCTGATAAGGGTATCCTCTCATCCCTTGAAGGAGAGAGTGATATCCAAGAAATATCAGACCTATTTAATGAGCTCTCTGCTATGAGTGAAGACTCACTCTCGCTTGGCAGGGAACTCGATTCCACAGGAGACACCTAACTCCTCCAAGAAAGATAAGAGTGGGCCACATTAATCTTTACAATTCAAAATTAGTCTAAGATGCACTTCTCCACCTGTCACAAAAAGGAGAGGATATATTTTTAGTTCAGGAACCATGGATCCTTGGAGACCGGGTTTGTGGACTAAACATTAACGGTTACAATACCATCTATATCCAAGGTAAATGGAAGTCTAGGGCATGTCTTCTTATCAGTAAAAGATGCAATGCCTTCGCCTTGACTAATTTCAGTGACCGAGACACCGTGAGCGTGGAAGTGGAGCTTGGAGCTAGGACTCTATGGCTACTGTCCACATATACGACTTACGACCACAATGAAGTTCCTCCACCGATGTGCATGTGAGCAGCCGTACCAGAAGTGGTAAGGTAACGAGTGCCAATCATCTTTGGATCTGAAGCCAACGCCCATCATTAAATATTGGAGTATGAACACCAATAATCGAGTTGAGTTACTTTTTGAATATTTCTTGGGTCAATCATCATGTCTGTAAATTTGGTGAACCCCCTGTTTTTATTGCATCAGTTAGGTGAAGTTCTATATCACTTTGGTCAATGAACAGACAGCTGGTATGATTAGAGCTGAAAGTTCTCTAACGAATACTCTTTTTCGGACCATCAATATATATAGTTCGCGATAGATGTGGAAAAGCCGGAGGAAATCTCTTACCTCAATAAGTGTAAGGCACACTGGGCTGGGTCTGGGTCCACCTTTGAACGATTATTACCGGAAAGAGTTCCAGATACTCCAACGTCAAGAGAAGAGCTGGACCAGCTGGTTGAGATGCTCGCCACTGTTTTCAATGAAGCAGCAAAGATTTCGTATCCCATAAAAACATCAAAGGGGAAACCCAAGCCACATTCAGGAAGGATTGCCGGCGAGGATTGTCAGCTTGAAAACCTACAAAACAGAAATGGCCCTCCTCCTGAGCCAATTTCTTAGGAACTACAATCAACTGCACCCTCTGGCCAAACAGAGGTTTGGCCAGAGGGTGCGGTATTTTATACCGACGGATCCAAACATCTAGGTGTTCCGGTATTTTATACCGACGGATCCAAACATCTAGGTGTTCCTTGTGCGAATTACAAGTTACTCCTGAAAGAAACCATATTTGTCAAAACCAATATAAGGCAGATCTAAATATAATCTGCCTGGCATACTACCAGGCAGATCTAGCCAGATTACAACTCAAGGCGTTCCGAAGATTATTATCTCTTTGCGAAGATCATCTATAGGCAACGTTATAACAGCCATCACAGGACACTGGTTGAGCGGTAGACATGCAGAACGTCTAGGACTGGCAGTGCTCCACGATTATTGCACAGGACTATTGCCACTGTGAGGAGGAGGAAGAGATGCTGACTTATCTTCTCTGTCACTGCCCAGCTCTTATTATGAAGAGGCTTACCCTTTTGGGTCAACCATTCTTTGACGACTTCCTTGAGCAAAAGCCTATTGGCGCCGAAAGTATAGTGACAAGGATGGGTCCTTGAATGAGTTCCATTTCGGTATCACAATAGACCTCACGGTGTGTCTCATCTAGGTCCGACATACATTGAAATCGTATAAATGTGGAATTGGATATCTGTTAGATATCGTGGTTGAATTCAATCGACGAATTTTATGTGCAGAGGTGGTGACCATTCAGAATTTGAAGTTCTGCATACATCCAAATCCACAAGTTCCTGAAAATGTTTTTAGCAGCGGACAACTCTTCAGAACACCCCCTATTTTTGTAAATTCATTTTGAAGTGAGATCTGAACAGAAAAAGTCTCGGAACCTCAATGACTCGGTGATCAAACCGACCACAGGTAAACTATCCGGTATAATTTTTTAATATATTATACCTTTCTGTTAAGAAGGATGTAATATAAATGCGAGGTTATTTTGTGAAGAAGTCTTAAATTTCCCAAATTATGGAACGGCGCTAAACTGCGGGTCAAGGATTTCCACAGGAACTTTATAGAAACTACAGGGTTAACTCTGTGTTCATATCCTGAATACCACTAATACCATTTGAATATTATTTTGGTTTTAAAAGGATACAGCTCTTCCTTAAGGTGTGTGTCGCGCTGATTATTAATGAAACCCAAGGGTAAGCACTCAAGTTGGCAAGTATAATTGACTTTGCAAGTGCGTTGTTTTCAGATGAATAATTTTACGTTGCATGCGTTATGGCTAACACCCGTAGCAAACTGATCACCTTAGTAGATTATAATGAACACTATAACTACCACCTCTACTATGTTTAGCTACCAATAATACCTTTGTAATCAGGCCAACGCCTATTCATGGCTGTAAATCAATTTTGTTTGAAAAAAAGAAACATAAACGTTCTTATTACTTTTCGATTATCTTCTGTGCCACAATTTCAATCAGACACACATGTGGTAATAATTCTATTATATTTCTTCTTTAAGACTGCGGTCACCAAACTCCTTCCCGCGGGCTCTACCCGGTCTCCAAATGTTTACATCCGGCCTTCCAGATCTATATGTATATATTATATACATCAGAAATACTAATTTCATAAAATTTTATGATTTGGTATAAGACTTGAAGTATTGTTTATGGGAATCAGATGTTTGTTTACTTCGAAATTTGCATTTATTTCCAAACAGTCCAAACATTTTAGTCTAAAAAACCACAATCGAAAAACTTGAACGGTAGTACACATACATTTTAATAGATATTTACCATTATAAATTCCAATATAAAATTTGTTTACACATTTCATTTGTCACAAATAATATAGTAGTTTGAACCGTGTAAATATTCCCGTAAGGTGTTTCTCAGCTAGCTATAAAACTAATCAGGCCATAGTATCAAAAAGTTGAGAGTGAACACGTCTTCTGAATATGTTCCTATTTTCTGGGACTAAAATTCACCGTTCAATTTTATCGAACGGGTTTGTATGTACACTCCCGTTCAAAAAAAAAAATGAACCAATCTGAACCGAATTAATATTCCACAGTTTTGGTTATTGTTTTTTACAGATACAACATATTAAATTTTTATATGTAAGAAGAAGATGTAACACTTTATATGTAATTACATTACATAAATTTTTTTAAAGGCTTACTTTGTTTATCACTCACACGGACATAAAATATATGTTGTTTAAAAAAATATATTTACACACAAAAAAAACACCCTTTGCTACAATATTTACACACACAAAAAAACTTAATTACTATTTTATACAATCATTACTTATAATTGACAACATCGAAATATTAATTTATATATTTCATATTCATTCAGATCTTGAGATTTATACCGAATGGTCATTTCAAGGAAATTTTGATTTCGTTTTTGGTAAAAATGATCTGAAAGAAAATTATTTTTTGCGGAGGGGCACATCTTATGGCGATCTTGATTTTCAACTTAACCATAACCTTCAAGGTTATTTAAAGATCAACTTGTCAAGCTGACGAAAACAGAACATTACAACTGGGTAATTAAGTCTATATTGCTTAAGATTACATTTTTTGAGAAACATAGTCTTTAGAAAAAATTTAACAGGAATAAAATGGTGTTATAGGTGGCCAATCAATAGAGATCGAGTTTTTTTTGTAAATACAGTCGAAACCGGCTATACCGACATCGTTTAAAACGACGGATCGGTTATTACGACTAAATGGGAAGGTCCGGACCGAAACCTAATATAAACACCTATGTTAACATATCAACAACATTTATAACAACATCGGATAAAACGACCTATCGCTTAAAACGACGAACCTTTATCGAAATTCATTGGCTATAGCGACCAACCGTCATACTTTGTCCGTAAAACAAAACATTATATTGAACCTTATTTTGTCTAGTTATTAGCTGCGCACTTCCTCCCAGCCCACCCGCGCCTTCTGCGCGTTTTGTGTCATTTCAACTATCGGATATACCGTCCTTAGTTATGTAGTCCCTTCAATGTCGTTATATTCGGTCACATTTTATTAAACAACTCTTTTGTTAAACAACTTGGCTCTTACAAAGATTTCACAACTTTTTAAGATGAACCTTTTATGTTTTTGCTGGGATATCATTACTTTTTGCAAAGTTTTTTTAAGCTCACTGTATGATGCATGAAATGAAATATTCATATATTATAGATATTTTAGAGAAGAAGAAAACAGATAACATAGAATATCTCTCTTAATATTAGAAAAGTCGATGTAAAGTAGAAAATCAACTTTATTTCAATTCATTTCCTGATTATTTTTTCTCACTTTAATATATATACAAATATATTTAGGATTTTAATTTTCAATCCATGTTAACGTGGTAGGTAATAATAAAATTAACACATCTGTACAATAAAAAAAATTGGGAGCTGCGTCAACTTAGCGAATTTTCTTAGAATACATAAATCACTCTCTAGCAGTTACAATTTGAGTCTGATCAAAATGAAATATCGTATCTGATATGATTTTGGTATTTGCAAAAGAAGAAATTTTTGCGAAATTTTGAAGTCGGTACGAGACCAATTCCTTTCAGGAATTTTGCTAAAAACAATACCATAATATTTTGTAAACTATCGGGTCCAAGAATGACGTTCTTTTTTTTAAATTTTAATTATTTTACAGTTGATTTATCGAAAACCAAATGGATTCAGCACAAATCGATTGCAAATATTTAAATAGGAACGTCATTTACAGATTTCATAGTAGGTAAGTGATTCAAGGGTACATAAATAATTATTTTACTCGTTATTTTTTTGTGAGTGGGTTATCTTGATAACATAAGGGTCAACTAATAGTTCAAAATTATTTAAAACACAGCTTCAAAATAAATTATTAGTAATTAAAATTAGTTTGGGTTTGATGGTGAATTGAATACATATGAAGAAACATGGGCGAATTCAATTTTAAAGCATTCATTGTAATAAATATTATTTCAATTGTATCGTCGACTGATCCAAGTGTATTAATAATTGGTACAGGACCTTCTGGTATTGCAGCTGGAACTAAATTATATGAAAATGGAATTAAAAATATCGTATGGCTAGAAGCTGAAAATCGTATTGGTGGACGAATTCATACACATAAATTTGGTGAAAATGTCATTGAATATGGGGCTCAATGGTGTCACGGAGAAAAAGATAATGTTGTATATGAAATGGCACATCCGTTAGGATTATTGGAACATTCAAATTATAGTACAGTAAAACTACCTGACTTTTATACTCCAATTGGTGAAATGATATCGAAATTGGAAACTTATAAAGTGAACGAGGTGCTCGAAGAAATTGTTACTGATTATTCAGAATTAGGAAAATTTAATGGTTCAGTGGGAGAGTTTCTTGAATTAAAGTAAGATAATTAATTTATAATAGACCATATCTCATCCAACTAGTTTTAAGTAGACCTGCACATCTAAGAAAATCATTTCAGTCAGCTTCATTATGTCGCCCGACGAATACGAGATGAGTGTGTATTTTTGTGGTAATTACAAAATAAAAGATAAGCTATACTAGAGTCAAATTAGCATTTTTCAGGCAGGTTGTTTGGAGCCGTTATTTTTTTTAAATCGATTCATCTTGACGTTCTGTATATGACCCAAGTTTTTATGTTCCGACTGGCGTTTTTTTAAATATCTATTTTAAAGCTAAAAATTTTAAAAATGGCATAGAATATTTGTTAATTCTATATAAAAAAGAAAAAAAGCTGCCCATGAACATTAATATCGGTTTATTAGAATTCTAGAAACTAATTCCCAAAGTTCGAAAAACGCAAAAATTTTAAATTAAAATAAAAAATCTAAAAATTACTTCATTTTTTTTAACAATGGCAAACATAGCCTTTTATATGTTAAAAAAAATGTGCCCAATTTTAGCTCTTAAAAAAATTAGGTCCCCGACAATTCATAAAATACCATGTCACCGATTTTTATAAATAAAAAGGATGCATTTCATCCTAGATGAATAAAAAAAAAGAAAATGAAATGAAAAAGAAAATTATTTTTTTAATGTAAAAAAACTGTAAAATTTTTAGTTTTAAAAAAGATATTAGGAAAAAACACTTTTTTGTTATAAACAAATTCAATTTGGACCCTGTTCCGTCACGAGTCGGAACGTAAAAACTTAGGATCATATTTAGGACATCAAGATGAAACGATTAAAAAAAAATTCGCTTCCGAGCAACCTGCCTGAAACCCCGTTTTTGAAGTTAATTTGACTCTACCACTAGAACAAAACACTTTTACAAAACTCTAAATATAACGGTGACTTAAACATGAAACTATAAACCTACAATTCGCCAGTGATGATTTATATTGGATCTCACATTCATTTAACCTATAAAACTAAAGTTTTTCGAAATGCAGAGTGCGGGTGTTAGTATTTTGAAAACAATTGAATTTCTCCCTTGTGTATCGCACCTTACCCGTAATCGAGTTTTTAAGACTAGGCTAGAGTTTTTAAACATTAAAGATTTCTTTTAAAGGTTTTCGAATAAACTAAAAAATGAATTAAAAGAAATTGATCGAAATATTTCAACATATGTGTTAGATTGGACGCATAAAACTAATTCTTTGTTAGAAGCATCAGATTCCTTGTACGATGTATCAGCCAAAGCATCTGCAGATTACCAAGATTGTGAAGGAGATAACTTAAATTGGAGGGGTCGGGGATACAAAACTATTTTAGATTTAATGATGAAAAAATTACCAGATCCGACCAAAGCATTGCCATTAGACGATAAAATACTTTTGAACAAAGAAGTCGTTAATATTGTTTGGAATTCGATACCAAATCAGAATGGAGTAACTGTTAAATGTGCTGATGGTTCAGAATACAAAGCAGATTATGTTATTGTTACTGTATCGTTGGGAGTTTTAAAAGAACGAATCAATTCATTATTTAAACCACAATTACCCGCGAACAAATTAAATGCAATTCAAAATTTAAAACATGGTACTGTTGATAAATTAATATTCGAATTTTCACAACCTTGGTGGCCAAAGACACATCCTGGTTTTACATTTGTCTGGCAAAAAAACGAAATTGAAGAACAACTTAAAAAATTTCATGGATCCTTGGTAAAATCTACAGTATTTTGGCGTTATTTATTTTTTTATACATTTGTGAATTCTAATTCTAGGACAGTAATAAATGGTTGTCTGATGTTCTAGGATTATATCCAATAGAGAATCAGCCAAATTTATTATTAGGATGGGTTGTAGGTGAATCAGCGCGGCAAATGGAAACAATTCCTAAAGATGAAGTAAAATCAAAATTAATGCAATTGATACGAATGTTTTTAGATCATAAATACAATATTCCAGAACCTGATAAATTTATCCGGTAACTCTAATTATTTTAATCTATCTATACCTATAAAATCACTAAAAAAGGATTTTTTGAAAATCAATCCCTAAGAGGGGTGGGGGTGAAATAGAGGGCGAACATTTGTAAAAGGGTCCGATTTTATTCGAAGTCCGTGACATTAAAATTGGTATTAACACTGTTAATAATAAATAAAGAATTACATGGTTTAGCGCAAAGAGTATGGGATAGAGGAGAAGCAGCCGTATAATTGTAAGCGACATCTGGTTTTTCGGGATATACACTATTGAGTTTGTTGGCTTTTGCGGGGGCGACGATGAAGGAGAGATTTTTGAAATATGATATCTACGCTTGGGTTTTTGATGATTTCGGTTTCTTAAGACGTAATAGTTAATAAATTAATAATTTTAAAGTAAAAATTAAAAAAATGGTTCGTTGTCATGTGAAAGGTTGTCTGTCTGACTCAGTAGAGGCGCTGAAACTCGTATACTATGATTTTTCATTAGCTCTTATGGGCTGCTTCTCCTCTATCTTATACTCTTTGGTTTAGCGTTTTTCGAAAATCAACCCTTGAGGGAAAGAAATAGGCGGTGAAATTGTGTATTTGGGTCCCTTTTTTTGAAGTTAGACACTATAAAATTGCAGTTATATACTATAAAATTGGCGTATCCAAATTTTTGGAAAATGGACTCAATGGGGTTAAACACGGAGTGAGAGTTTGTATGGAAGTTCAGTTTTTTAAATAGAGACATGAAAATTGATATTTAGCTCATGCATTATAAATAAACAAATAAATACATATAACACATTCAGTCCTTCAGAAAATCAGTCCTTCACGGAGAGAAATATAATGTTACTCAGTTAAAAGGTCTTTACAATTACACTTTTCACGGGCGAAATCGCAACAGGTAATGCAAGTCATTAATAAATCGCTCTTCTGTATACATATCATCAAATCTTATTTAACTTTGCAATCTTGCACCAAAAGTTTGTACATTTATACTATATGTTTATAGGTGTAGGGTTTTAAAACCAACCTTTAAGAGGGTGAAATAGGGGTGAGTTTTTGTACAACAGCCCCATTTTTCGAGATATGAATCGTTGGTATAAATCTATAAACGGATTACAATTCACATCTTAATTAGCGGGATTTAAATCTTGCTCATCCAATGAGAATATTCGCGCGTCCAATAGTTTTTTACTTTTGTGCTACAAATGCCTTTTCCTCTATACTGTTTAATCTGTACACACGAGACAGAATCAGAAAAATTGACAGTTTTGTTTAGATTCATGCTCCTTAGTAAATAAAATGGCAAGTATGTAACAACCTCAGACGTATTTTGTATCATAATTGTTACTTATACGGTTTTGACTCGGATTCCCTTGTAAATATATACACTTACTACATAAAAAATTCTATTTTTAGTTCCAAATGGTTTACAAATCCACATTTTCGGGGATCATATTCGTATAACACTGTAAAATCTAACCAATTAAATAATATACGAGCGGATTTGGAAGGACCATTAAAAAATTCCGCTGGTAAAGATGTCGTGCTATTTGCTGGTGAGGCTACAAATAGTCATCGGTATTCTACAGTCCATGGTGCTATTGAAAGTGGATGGCGTGAAGCTGATCGTCTTTTAAAACTTCTTAAATTATAATACATAACTTTTGTACATAATGTAAATTTTTTAAAATAAATTGTTGTAACCCAAAAAATATTGATACCATGTATGAATTGTATGAGTGAAACTAGTAATGATATTTATTTAAATAATAATTATTTATAAAAGATATAATTGATCTTTATTGATTTGATTTATGAAATGTTATTATTTTAATATGTAAATTACCAAGGTTGTTAACATTTAAAGCAACCGTGATAATAGAGGGAAGTTATAGTTGTTATGCAACAGATAAAAATGATGAACACAATTATAATAATAATTTAATAATGAAGAGACACCGCTACATGGGCACAGCTACTACTTAGCGTGGTAAATTGTAAAATGACCGAAATTGCAAGCTATCTATTTTTAAGGAAGAAACATTTCGTCTTTGAAATTTTTCTCTACCTCTTATGGTTTCAATGTTTGATATTCTCTCCTTCCTTGGGTATTGGGGGTTGGTTGCTAAAATGAGCGAATTTGCAATTTTTTTATTTTTAAAGAAGGTACCTTTTTGTCTTTGAATTTTTCTTCTAAGTTTTCTTACGGTTTTAAAGTTAGAAATTTCCAAACCTCTTAGAGGGGGGGGGGCGTGTAGGGGACAATGAATGACTTTGCAAATTGTTTATTTTTAAGGAAGGAACATATTTTGTCTTTGAATTTTTCTTCTATCTCATACGGTTTCAATGGTAGATATTTACTGCAACCCTTCAAGAACCCTTAACATTTCCGGGAAAAAATAGCCTAGATAACTTTCAATGAAAGTCCCGACAAAATCCGTTCAGCTGTTTCGGAAATTAGACCGAACGAACAAAAAAACAGACAGACAGGCAGACAAATATTAAAAAAATGCGTGTTTGTATTTTGATAACGTGCCAATAATCATATGAACTAAAAAAAACGCTTTTATTTCGAAATAGGCATTCAATTTTCTTTATATGTATGTATATATTAATAGCCTTACTTTTTCATCAATATTTGATATGAAAATGCATCTGGGTAGTTTAATTGGTAAAGTCCTGACCCGGAAAGCCAGATGTCGTGGCTTCGTTCCCTAACCAAGGCCTGTATGATTTTTCATATTAATCATTGATGTAAAAATCATGTTACTAACGTTCAGACATATTACTTAAGTGTCAAATTATGCAAATGCTAGCCACCTCCGTTAGTATAACATAAACCATCGAATGGAAACCATTCTAAAAATGGATGAATAGCCCCAAGTATACAAACACAATTAAATATAATATAGAATAAGTGTTTTCTTGTAGAATAGGTCAAGTTGAAAAATATATGATGCACCCTTTTGAGTTTTTCATCTTTCTAGATCTTAAAGTTTTGGAGCGATAAGATGCCATCAGTCAGGATGTACTAAAGTAAACATCATCATATTGTAATAATGTTACGTTAAAAAAGTATTTATTTTATTGTAAGCTTTTTTTTTATTATTAACCCGACTTCAAAAAGGAGGATGGTTCTCAATTCGTCTGTATTTTTTATTTTTTTTATGTGTGTCACCTCAGAACTCCGTCATTTATGAACCGATTTTGAATTTTTGTTTTAAAGGGTTTGGTTTTCCTTTGGTCCCATTGGCACCAAATCGCATTCTGATGAGGGATCCCCGGGAAATCGAGGAAAATCCTCATTTTATATGTGATAACCGATTTCTGCGAAATTTTTATTTTTTTTGAAAGGGTATACTCATTCATAATGGTAAAATAAGAAAATATTTTTAAAAACTGACTTCAAAAAAATTTTTTACAAAAAATAAACAGCCCCAAAAAAAAAAAAAACAAAATGCATGCAAAAAAAACTGAAAAATGCACTAAAAATTAAAAAAAAAAAAAAAACGGATAAAAAAAAAGTGTTATAAAAATGCACTAAAAGTTAGTAGTTCGTTTAGTTGGTCTACCCATATTTAGACAAATGAAATAAGTTATAGAACTTCAAAGTCACTAAAAAGCGAGAAATAAAACCTATTTTGACAAATGGAAACCCGACTTCAAAAATCAAATATTCTAAAACAAAAAATGCACTAAAAAGTAAAAAATTAATTGCATATTTTTGTGCCAATTTTAGTTCACCTAAACAAAAATTTTTAAATATGTATATACAATTATTGTTATTTTTGGAGGCGGTGTCAGCATAGAGAAATTCACATAATTTGGACACCGACTCCGAAAATAACAATAATTGTACATATATATTTAAAATTTTTTGCTTAGGTGAACTAAAATTGGCACAAGAATATACAATTATTTTTTTACTTTTTAGTGCATTTTTTGAAGTCGGGTTTCCATTTTGTCAAAATAGGTTTTATTATTATTTCTTGTTGACTGTGTAACAAATAGTTTCAAATTACGATTTAAAAAAAAATCATATTTAGCGTTCCGCATATTTATTACGATATTCACTTATGTATGTTTAAAAAAATCAAAGAGATCAAAGAAAATCTTAACCGATTTATTTTAAAATAAATTAATAAGGTGATTCAGCAAAATACAAGTTTTTCATGACGAAATTCGAAGAGACCAATCACTATAAAATATACGCTAGTTTGTTAAGATATCAAGGCAATCATGAAAACATAACTAAGTGGCAAGTTGCGTTATTTTGAAAAGTGGTGTTAAGCTTAGTTTAGACTACGACAGAACTTGCGACACAAATGTCAGACATAAATTTCTTTACTGTTCACACCATAGATACTAAACAAGGATACATAACTCCATGTAAACAAATAATTGGCAAAAATAAGATGTCAGTGGTGTTCCATCGGCACCGGAAACAGAACAGAGAGTATAAGGCGCGAGTTTTAATTGAAAAACATTACGCATTTATAATATTATAAAAATTATTTCCAGCCAAAGTATTTTTCCAATAAAATATTTTTTTAAATAAATGATAAGTAATTTCAATTTTTCAATAAGGAATTAGTTGAAGTTGAAGTGATAGTTAAAATTCGCAAAATAATTACATAAAAATAAAAAAAAACATCAAATAATTAAATAGTAACCTGTATGTAATGTTGGAATTGTAAAAATGAAAATAAATTAGTGAATCAGATATTAAATTAAACTTTTATTTATTAATAATAATGCTGAAAATTAATATTTAATATAATGTCATTCAATTTAATTAATTTTGGAAAATTTATACTCGCTTTTGGTACTCTAAAAAGACCTGGTTTTTTAAACCCAATTGATCCCGTTGCTTATTGTCACAAGCACTACCACTTTTACAATTGTCTACTGCACATATTCTTCCCATTTTAAATGTTTTTTAAACAGTTTTTTATTTAATAAATTTTTTTAAACAAATTTCATACTTCAAAATAATCACTTCGAAATAAAACTAGTTACTTTTGGCTTACTTCATTTCTATTTATTATACTATACCGTACGTTTAGTTTACATCTTCGCATAGCAGATCTCCCACGAGTATGAGAGAGTACATATGTATTCATTAAGACCTCCTTCTCATACACATTGCTTAATGATACATATGTACTCTCTCTTACTCGTGGGAGATCTGCTATGCGATGATTTAAACTAAACGTACGGTATTTCACTTCGGTACGGATGAGTTCCTATCAACAACTAGCGACCCTAGCGGCATAAAAAGTAAATATAATTTCTACCATTTCGTTGCCATATTTTGTCAATTTTCCCGTTTGAGTTAGATCTCCTTTATATAGTCTCCATGGTTCACACTTTAACAGATTTTTGTGTGTCTGGATAGTGTCTGTATAGAAAATGTACGGAACTTGTGTTCGAGCTAATCACACGCAAAAGAACTTAGAACGAAACAGTTAGAGCTCGGTCATCATGAATAAGCGTCGTGCGGCCGCTATTGCTGCTTATATTGTAATTAAACAATGACGTAAACGCAAAAGAAGTATTTGGGTTCACCAATGGATTCAAAAAAGACAAGAACTAGAAGTTTATCATAGATTGCTTTATGAGTTGCGCGAAAAAAATTGTAAATCTTTACGAAAACTTCTGTCGGATTAAATGTGAGGATTTTTAATATTTATTAGAAAACGATACTTCTATAATTAACAAAAAAGGTAAGCGAATGAGATTGTTGATCACTCCAGGTGAACGATCAGCACTAACATTGAGATTTTTAGCTTCAGGTAAATGAATAATAGATTTACAATAATATTTTCTTACTGTACCGTATGTGTTGGAAAGCATTGCTAATAGAGAATCAATGTTAAATATTATTTACTATAATAACTATACACAATATGCTTAATAAAGAAATAAAAATAGTGGGGGTACTCTTTAGTGCGTCTGTTGTGTATGCTTGGTGGCCTGTGTGATTACTGTTTTGTACTCAGTACTGCATTAACTGTAATGAGAGTGGGTTAGTCATTGTTGTCTTCTTAAGCTTAGCATTACTTCTAACAATTGAAAATTCTTTTTTGAATATCCCTTATTATTTGTATGTGGTATGCTGAAAATAAATGATAGTATTCTATTAACGGTATAACATAAAACAACAATCCACACAAATTAAAAGAAAAATAAAACCCCAAAAAGAAAAAAAAATAGAATTCCTCCATTATTTGCTAAACAATACCATCGATTGTAGAAATCTACTTGGGTATTATCTACTTGAGGAGAAATATTCGCACAATTGTCAACAATTCTTTGCTTAATTGTTGCAAATTTTGAGGCCTATTCAGCGAATAGATCTGTGTTTTGAGAAAACCCCACAAAAAAAAGTCGTTAGGACATAGGTCTGGCGATCTAGCTAGCCTCTTGAAGGTTCCAAAACCACTCATAAGACGTTCCTGGAAAGTTTGTTCCAGGAACAGCCTTATACTATCATAGCATTGTGTGCAGGGCAACCATCTTGTTGGGACCATATAGATTCCCGGTCTAAATTAGGAAGAGCTCTAACAGTTGGCAAAATATTATTTCGTAACAAACTCAAATATTTTTGAGAATCTAAAGATCCATCAATCAAGAATGGCCCTATAATATGGTCACCCAATATTCCAGTCCAGACATTCGGTTGTAGTATGTGTGTGTACGTATGGTTTTATAGTAAATATTTTATTTATTTATTTAACATTGATTCTCTATTAGAAATGGTTTTGAAAACGGTTTGTATAATATGTATATGGAATGTATGGAAAAATATCGAACTTGTTTGAAAACTCGTTAACCACAAGAGACACATGGACACAATGTGTTCACGCAGCCGCTGATTCGACACTAATTATCGTGTCACAATTAGAGACACCCGTGCGCACACATAGACAGTTGGTGTATACACTGAGTGTACGGTGTATAGTGTCGTAGTCTAAATTTAGCTTAAGGGATTTACTGTTTTTTTTTTACATGCATCAAAAACTAATTAATACAAGATGTATTTCAATCATTGATGTAACTTGGAAAATTTTGAATTAAAATGGCCTTTTACATTTTTTGCTAAACTTTGATTTTATCGGTTGTGACCATGATATTCCATTGCACATAACCCCTATAATCAGTCTCTCATAATTTTTATTATTCTTGTAGTAACCGATACAACAATTTATTTTATTTTTAAACGTAAGAGTAAGATATAACACTTAACATGTATTAGCATTACATATATTTTTTAAATTCTCACTCTGTCACTGACACTGTATATACAAATAAAAAATATAAATTTAGTTTATACTTACATTTCTTTTTAAATAAATAAAATTACATTATACAGAGAGTTACAAAAGTGAGGAGTTTTATGAAATGTAAGATAATTAACATTTCAGGTCAGTTCATTTTTTTTGAAGGGGAATGTACACTTGTCTACAATAGTTGATATCATTTTTAGCGAATTTCCTGAAAGGAAATAGAGCTATTGGTCCCGTACCGAAGTCAAATTTCAAAAATTTCTTCAAATGTCCATCGATCCTATCTAGTAGATGTCAAAAATCACCATCTGTAAAATTTATATATATATATATCTATGGACATACATATATATATATATATATATATATATATATATATATATATATATATATATATATATATGTCTGTAGTCACTCTAGCAAACAAGGGAAAATCGAACAAGGGGAAAGGGGGTTTAGAGGGAGGGGAAAACACAAAATTTGACATAGTAGTACTTAGTACTTGTAGGTACTAAGTTTTACTGTAATTTTATTTCTTATCATTTTTTCTGTTACCCTAATATTTACAGAAATATTGACGGTTTAAGATTGAAAATTAAATTCCTCACTATCTCTGTACACATTCGAATTTGAGCAAAAATGATAAGGTGATGAATTGTAGCAAACATGATTTTCTACAACTTTATTCCTTACGCATTTTTTGATTGTTCTACTATTAAAAGAGATATTTTATATTTTGTGTTTTCTTCTTTCTTTATGCCCCCATTTCCCGTATGACATTTATTAATAAAATTGGCCTTGCAAATACTAAAATCATATACGACATTTCATTTTGATCGGACTAAAATTGTGACCGCTAGAAAGTGATTTATGTATTTTAAGGAAATTCGCTAAGTTGAAGCAGCTCCTGCGTAACGAATTTTTTTAAATATTATAGTTGGTTTGTGCCTTATTTATTCGGTTTTTGGAAAAAATTTTCGAATAAAAATTGTTACTATACCGTCTGTTTAGTTTACATCTTCGTATAGTAGATCTCCCACGAGTATGAGAGAGTACATATGTATACATTAAGCAATGTGTATGAGAAGGAGGTCATATAGGTTTGATTGGTTGGTGACCACTCGAACAGTTATGAAAAATATGCTTGTTTATCAAACCTATAAGGCCTCCTTCTCATACACATTGCTTAATGTATACATATGTACTCTCTCATACTCGTGGGAGATCTACTATACGAAGATGTAAACTAAACATAGTGTATTTCTAATAAACAATTTTTTTCTTATTTTTCCATTATGAATGAGTATACTCTTTCAAACAAACAAAAAATTTTCGCAAAAATCGGTGATCACATATAAAATAAGGATTTTCCTCGATTTCCAGGAGATCCCTTCATCAGAATGCGATTTGGTGACAATGAGACCAATCGGAAATCAAACCCTTTAAAACAAAAACAAAAATTCCAAATCGGTTAATAAATGACGGAGTTCTGAGGTAACAAACATTAAAAAAAAAGCAACATACAGACGAATTGAGAACCATTCTGCTTTTTGAAGTCGGGTTAAAAAGAGCGCTGACTGAAACCCTCGGTTGTGACCTGTCCAATAATTCATGCAGCGCTCGTAAGCACTTTCGAACGCTGTTAGCCGCATTTATCCGCACACTCCCAACAATACTAAGTATAGGGTTATAATGGTATTAAAAACCCCACTCAAGTATAAATAATATACCAAATGTAATATTTTCTATATATATATTATAAATAAATTACCGAGTATATATTTACTAACAATATATATATACCATTAGATTGTTATTTATTGTAAATTTAATAGAACTATTGTGTTTAAACTAAACTTATAAATAATTTGATTCTCATACAATGTGTGACACTGCAAATATATTTAAATATAATTAATATATAGACTAAAATCAAATTACTTATAAATATTCATAGAATTGTTTTTTTTTTTTTAAATATACGTCATATTACAATTTAAAAAAATTATGTTTATTCAATAAATTTATTTACGGTTTACATGTATTGAATTAATGTTTAATAGTTCATTTTGTTAATTAAGTCAATACTCAGTGCCTCTCCAAAAACGTCGAAAATTACATTTGTAATTTAAAGTGTTGTATTGTTGACACTTTTAATAGATTGTCCCGCTTCAGGGATTTATAATTAAAATTTTTATTTCGTTATTATAACTATTAAAGGTAAGTTCATTTTAAATTATTTTGAAATTTTTTTTTTTCTAAATTGAAATAACCATTAAAAAAAATTTAATACACAAACAAATATAAGATGAAAACAATTTATTCCCAGTTGAAGTTAGAATCGAATTATGTTTACAGTTATCGCGACAAAAAGTAAGAAACTTAATTACATGTGCTTAAATGGGAACTTCTACAAACCCAGCAATACTATCTATCTACTATATTTATAAAATATGTTAAAAGTATCTAGTTTGTACACTTTTTTTGCGATAACTGTAGGCCCTTAAAAGTTTTATTCGATACAGGGACAAATTAAAGATTTTTAGGCATATGGCTAATTTTCTAGAAATGGGCGAATAAAAAAATATTTTTTGTTATTTACTTTATAAATATTATGAAAATTTGAATCACCTAAATTTTAAAATCATTGTTAGTGGTGACATAATATTTTTTAATAGAATCGAAATATTAATAAAATTTATTGAGGTCCAAAATTTGTAGTGCCTAAGGTTTATAGCCTTTTTAGTCTTATTGTTAATACGGCCGTGATTCGATATGATTTTAATTGTTAAGTTGAAATTTTTTAAATATTTTTCTCATTTATAATAAATCAATTGATCTTTTGTAAAGATCGTCGTACGATATATAGATTTTATTACATTTATTGAACTGTTTCAAATTCTTAAATATTTTTGAAAACATTTAAATGTAGGTATTAATGCATTGGTATAGTGATTTGTTTTATGATTAAAATAACTAATGATTTATGTATGTTGCAATTTATTGAGGGAATTAGTATTTATTGATATATAATTGACATAAATAATAATAGTGAGAAATATTTAAAATATCTTCAAGTGAAAGTTAAAAATAAATTGACAAAAAAAATTAGCAAGTTTTATTTTTAATTTTTCGAATAGGTACTTTTGTGATAACTACAAATCCTTCCGAATATCAAACTATTTACTACATAATAGAGTTTTAAAGTGGAAGATTTTAAATTTACAATAAAATCTATTGGTGTTTAACGGTAAGAGTATTACAACATTCCGTCAGGAAAACGTACTTAATAGATTTTTTAATAAAAATCATCCGGTTTTGATAAAATTCACCCTCATTTTCGCTTAATCATCGGTAAGGAGTTTCAAGAATTATATGCAACGTATGACATTATTTCAATTGTAACGATGTTTGGGGATGGCGAAAATAAGGGTGAATTTTATCAAAACCGGATGGCGTTGATACACACAATTCCTTGCACTTATTAGAGCTTAAATTTTGAATGCCATCCGATTAAAAACAATTATAACTATTTTTTTTCGATTTTTGTTTAAAAAATTCGAAAAAAGGGTTTTTTTGCAACTTTGAAGGGTTGTTTCTAAGAAACTGCCCATCAGGATCGGGTGGCATGTTTTTTTACAATATATAGCGGTACCAATAAATATAAGCTTATCAATTTTGGAGCGGTTGCCTCATAACTTTTATTTTTATTTTCTAAATTTGCGAGTGCGAAAACGGCCCGCGTGTTTCGGATGGCAAAAAAATGTTATTATATAAATAGGTTGCCTCTCCGTCCAAAATTGCCTTGAATAATAAGCGTAATGACATTTATTGAAACGAAGTAGGCAGGCATTCATAGGACGAGGTTTATTCAATTTGACTATTAATCGAAATATATCTTCTGTTTTGAGCAAATATTTTATCAAAACATTACGCTAAAAATCTCCTAGTTAGAGTGTTTGATACCATTTTTTTATCAGTCAAACCATTTTGCTGAGTATAAAAAAAATTATTTTAATAATATATAAAGTTTAAAAACACACAACACATGATTTTATATTGTATAATAAATTTTCTTTTTATGTGGCATTTTTTAGCAATCAAATCCCTTAGTACAAAATTCGAAAGATATATACTAATTATTTAAGTATTAATTATATATGATTAATTATTTAAAGTATTAATTATATGTCCTTGTAACAAAGTGAATATACAGAAAATTTTCCAAAACCACAAGAATAATTGAAAATATATGTTTAAAGGTTGAAAGAATATTTTTTTGAAATAATTTTCAGATGACGTCCGATAGCACAACAACAATTAATTCCTCATCGAAAAAAGTGGGTTTGAATGGAGCACCCGTTGAATCATCACCAATTATATCAAAAAAGCAAACACCCGATCCTGTCATAAAACGCGAATATGATTGGGTTTTAGTATTATTAGTTATTCATCTGAATTTATTGGCAGTATATGCTATTTATTTAGTATTTACACAGGCAATGTATACGACAATATTATTTAGTAAGTTTTTTAATGTTTGGTTGGTATTAGTTAGGGTTATCAGCTCTCCAGTTTTAGACGGCAGAATCCGGAAAAATTAAGTTTTGTCCGGACTCCATATTGAAGAAATAATCTCCGGATTTTTTCATTCTTAGGAAAAGAAAATACAAATTTTATATGAATAATTATTTAATATTATTATCGCGAGAAATGTATTTTTATTTATAATGTTCTCACTATTGAAAGTTGCTCATAATATTGTTACAATACCAACTTTTTACACAGAGTGAGCTACTGAGCGTTATTTTGAATGTTTACGCTTGCGCATACGTGTATATAAATAGCTAATTAGTTTGTCTGATTTTTGTAAATATCCTACGTGGAATGAGTTTTTTTATTTATTAATTTCCTATGTCAGTAAATATCTCCGGACAGATGAGATCAATCTCCGGATTTTCAAAAATTTTGAGTTGGTAACCCTAGTATTAGCATAAACATATTTTTACGAACATATCATTGATAAAACTATTGATATCGAAAAAGATAAATTAATAAAAATCGTCGAACACAGGGCCAATCATTTAGTTTGATTTCACAAGCAACGCTTTAGGTTCGAATATTAATCTTGTGAATTTGCAAGTGTCAACTAATGTATAAGGGTGTCTGAATAGGGTGGTAAAGGATACAAAAATGTCTGTTTGTGGATCATACTATTGTACACAACACAAAAAAAAAGAACATTTTTGTCACGGTTATAAAAATCCTCGCAAATTTTCACATGCTAAAATGCTATTTTTACGATTTATACCTATAGGGTGGCGCATAAGTAACGTTATGATTTAATTAGTGAACAAATTTTTTATATATATTTATTTTGATATATAAATGATATATATTTTGATAAATATATATATATATATATATATATATATATATATATATATATATATATATATAGTATACTCAATATATATATATATATATATATATATATTGATATTAAATGAAATATATTTATTTTGAAAGTCAGCATTCGATTATTTATTCGCATAACGTTACTTAAGCGTCACCCGTTAGATAGAGCAAATACAGAAACCGTTAGTTCTCAAAAAAAAGAAGAATTTTTACATAATTTATAAATCCTATTTGACTGCAAATCGTTTTTTTACAGTTTTTAAGTTAATTTTAACTTTTCGGTTGTAATTGATAAAATAGTAATAATTAATGTATTTGGCATACAATCTAAAGTAGATAATTTTTTTCTAGCACTATTTCTTATATTCGTGTCAACATTAGGAGTAACTGCTGGTGCACATCGATTGTGGGCACATAGATCTTATAAAGCAAACAAACGACTTCGAATACTTCTGATGATTGCATATACTTTAGTGGGACAAGTAAGTTATTTAGAAATTTTTATTTACCTCTAACGATTTTCATGAATCATGTATACTTGCATTATTGATTACATGCGGTATTGAAATAAAAAATAAATACACTTTCTTTACTTTTACTTTGTTAATTCCATCATTTGTTTTTTTATTTATGTATAAACAATGTATTACCATGAAGTAAAGCTCTCTACAATCAAGCATTTTGTGATCTGTTAAGAAACATTATGATATAGGTAATTGAACTGTGGCATAATAACCTAAAAGATCTTGCTGAAAACAAAGCATACATTCGATTTTCTCACAAAGCACCAAAATTTTAAAAAGAAGATTTTCGTTTAAAGAATTTAGATTCTAGAGATATTGAATTACTAAACTAATTCGCAATTAAATAAATTTACTTTTATCCTAATGAATCTATCGACAATTTTTTCAATATACTTTATAAAAGAAGTGTATGAAATATTCGAAATTGAAACATACCATTATTAGCGAATTTCCTGAAAGGAAATAGATTGGTCTCGTATCGATTTCAAAATTTTGCAAAACAAAACTTTCTTCAAATGTCCATCGTAGATGTCGAAAATCACCATCTGTAAAATTTATATATATATATATATATATATATATATATATATGTTTCTGTAATCACTCTAGCGGCTACAATTTTAATCTGATAATAAAATTTGGTATTTGAGGCGCTTTTGGTATTCAAAAGGTCAAGTTCGTTAATGGGTAAAAACGGACAAGTGGAAAGGGGGGTTTAGAGGAAGGGGGAAACACAAAATTTGACATATCTCCCTTAATATCCGAAAAATCGAAAAATTTACAAGAAGTAAAGTTGTAGGTACTAAGTTTTACTCTAATTTTGTTTCTTATCATTTTTTCGGTAACACTAATATTTACAGAAATATTGACGGTTTAAGATTGAAAATTAAATTCCTTAATATCTCTGTATACATTCGAGTTTGAGCAAAAATGATAAGGTGATGAATTATAGCAAATATGATTTTCTACAACTTTATTCCTAACGTATTTTTCGATTATTCTAATATTAAGAGAGATATTTTATATTTTGTGTTTTCTTCTTTCTTTATGCACCCCTTTCTTTTTGACTTATGTCATTTATGAATAAAATTGGCCTTGCAAATACTAAAATCATATACAACATTTCATTTTGATTAGACTAAAATTGTGACCGCTAGAAAGTGATTTATTCTAAGGAAATTCGCAGTTGAAGCAGCTCCTGCGTAACGAATTTTTTTTTTTATAAAATTAATTTTATATATTTGTTTAATTTATTAACAAATAATTTTTCTTATAGTAGGATAATTTTTCTTATAGCACTATTTCTCATAAATGATTAAAACTTGATATAGTTGTAATATAAAGTTATCCAAATACGGTCATGACGTTTAAAATTCGATAATTCTTTAGTTAAGGAATTAGTTTTGGGGTTTGAAACAGTAAATACAAATTTTTTTGGTTCAAGATTCTTGTGTAGGGGTAAGGGGTGTCAATTAAAAGCTTTTTGAAGCACAATTTCAAAAATGTATAATTTATTTATAATACCTATGTATTTTTTTATGCATAATTTTCTTTAATAATTTTCTGCCCCCTAACATAGCCCGAAAAATATCGGCGAGAAAAACATGAATAAAATCACGAACAAAGATAATACGGCATAGATTGAAGAAAAATTGTCAACATTGTGAATAGCTTAATGGGTTAATGTGGGGTTGAAAAGGGAAAGTTCAAAGGGAAACTTTTTTTAAATCTTCACTTCGCGGAACACTTCAAATTGTTTTGAAAAACCGGATTTTCAAAACAAAAGAGTCAACTAATGATGGGGCATAATTTATAAATTTAAATAGAAAAAAACACTGTTATTTAATTTTTTTTTTTTTGAAATATATTTCAAAACTAACCATAGTTCAGTTAATTTTAATACGTTTAATTTTCATACATTTAATTTTACCATAATGATTTTTAATTGTTAAAGTTTGATCGACGAGGTTTGACCTTACATTGTGTGTTTATAAAACAATGTTTTCTGCATTATCATTATTAATAAAAAGACAATAATATATATGCACATATATTAAAACGTTTGCTATTTAATATTGAATTTTTTAATATTTTAATCAATATTACCGGAATGAAATGAACTTGATAAAAGTATTTTAATAATTTTTCTTGACCTACCAAGTAGTAATTCCCATATATTCATATTAATTTGTCTTGAACCAACTTAGGTTATAAAATGTATAATAAAAAAAAATTTTACAAAATGGAAACCCGACTTCAAAAATAAAATATTCTAAAACAAAAAATTCACTAAAAAGTAAAAAAGTAATTCCATATTCTTGTGTCAATTTTATAGTTCACCTAAGCAAAATTTTTTAAATATATATGTACAATTATTGTTATTTTTGGAGTCGGTGTCAGCATAGAGAAATTCACATAAAATTTGGACACCGCCTCCAAAAATAACAATAATTGTACATATATATTTAAAAATTTTTGCTTAGGTGAACTAAAATTGACACAAGAAAATATGCAATTATTTTTTTACTTTTTAGTGCATTTTTGGTTTTAGAATATTTGATTTTTGAAGTCGGGGTTCCATTTTGTCAAAATAGGTTTTATTTCTCGCTTTTTAGTGACGTTGAAGTTCTATAACTTATTTTATTTGTCTAAATATGGGTAGACCTACTAAACGACCTACTAACTTTTAGTGCATTTTTTTATAACATATTTTTTTTAATTCGTTTTTTTTTTTTTTAGTGCATTTTTTCATAACAGATTTTTAGTTTTTTTTACATGCATTTTGTTTTTTTTTTGTAAAATTTTTTTTTGGGGTCGGTTTTTTTTTGTAAAAAATTTTTCGGTTTTCAAAAAAATTTTCTTATTTTCCCATTATGAAGTATACTCTTTCAAAAAAAAAAAATTTCGCAGAAATCGGTTATCACATGTAAAATGAGGATTTCCCTCGACTTCCCGGGGATCCCCTCATCAGAATGCGATTTGGACCAATGGGAAACCAAACCCTTTAAAACAAAAAACAAAAAAATTCAAAATCGGTTCATAAATGACGGAGTTCTGAGGCGACACACATTAAAAAAAAACAAAAAAAAACAGACGAATGGAGAACCATCCTCCTTTTTGAAGTCGGGTTAAAAAAAAACTATGAATTTGTTTTTAAAAAGCGCCGATTTTTCCTACCTACTCTACGTAATATTCTCTACGAATATTTTAACTGATCGTCCTATAAAAAATATTTTAACTGTTTCAATATTTAAATCAACATTACCCATTAAAACAAATGTCCAAGTCTATTGGCATAAATAGCTAATATAAGTGAAATTTAGTAATAAAAACATTTAAATATAAGTGCATTGCATCAAAATGATTATTGTATATAATTTATTATTCAATCATCTGTCACAAATTGCATTCTACTAATGCACTTATTGTGCTAAAATATTACACAATATAATTATATTATATACTAGCTGTGCCCGGCATGCGTCGCAATTGCCTCCGTTAAGCTAGCCGAGAAAAGTACCGAAAATGAATTTACTACGTACCAGAATTATGTGCTGCAATTAAAATCTTTGTGCTTTAATTGCATTTTTTGCGAAACAAAAAAAGCACAAAAATTTTAATTGCAGCACATAATTAGCACTTAATTCTGGTACGTAGTAAAAAAAATTTTCGCGACTTTACAACCGCTGCTCTGCTGTCTTGATGTTAAGCTAGCCGAGCACTTTTAATTTTCAATTTCCGCCGAAACAATAAAGCACCAAAATTTTAATTGCAGCACATAATTAGCACATAAAAAGCACTTAATTTTGGTTGGTGGTAAATTCATTTTGGGGACACTTTATAACCGATGCTCTGCTGTCTTGATGTTAAGCTAGCCGAGCACTTTTAATTTTCAATTTCCGCCGAAACTAAAAAAGCACAAAAATTTTAATTGCAGCACATAATTAGCACTTAATTCTCGTAGGTAGTAAATTCATTTTCGGGACTTTATGTAATGAATAATAATATTATAAATTAAGTGGGCATCACTAAATCCCCACTCTTAAATGGCATCAAACAAACATAACGTAAATGATCAAAAGATTTATATTTTATAATTTGTATAATATTTATATTTTATTCATACACAAATATATTAAAAAGGTACATTTTATGCCCCAAATTACCAGCCCAAAATTCCAGAGTATGTATTCAATGTATTGTATACATTGTATAATAGTGACCATAAAAAAGAGTTGGTGTTATTATATTTTTTTCAGAAAATGTTTTAATTAAAAAAAGATATTAATAATCATTGGTAGGATACCCTATATTTACTCTATCTCTCTTCCTACCTGTCACTCAGGCTTGTGAAGTCAAACCATGCCTACCTATGATGTAGAGCACGGAAGTGCGTAGGGTCGAGTTTAAGGGGTTTTTGGTCTTTGTGCTTACAGTGTTATTACTATATTTTAATTTAGACCATTTCTCACGTCGATATAACTTTTGAACTAAAAGAGCTACAGTGGTGAGTTTTCGAATATAGAAATTTTACGAAATTATAAGAAACAGTTTTTTCAATCATCGCTAACAAATAAAGAGTTAAAAAGTTATTTCAATTCAAAAATCATAAAATAGCGGGAACACATAATGTCCTACTTCCCGATATCCTTAAAAATTTATACTTGGTATACGGTTAGATCTAGTACCCAAGCCGACATGAACTTACGAAAGAAATTTCAATCAAATTTTTTCTTACATTTACTCAATTTACCCCTCATTAATTTTCTTGATAAATAGTTTACAAAGCTATTTACTTGGTAAATAGCTCGGTCCTTTAATGGGATATCATCACTTTTTAAGGAGCAACTATTATATGAAGTATCTCCCCGAAAACTCACCCCTTTTTTACATTTATGTTTTTGATCGGATTGAATTCTTATTTAGAAAAATAAGCATGCACATATGAAAGCAGATCTTATTTCTCTATAAGCCAATATTTCTGTATTGCAGTGACCAAAAACTTTATTTAGTGAAAGTGAGGTAACATTTTAAGTGTTCAGAATGTATGACTCAAAATCTCTCCAAATCCTCAGAAGGTAAGATTTTTCGGCTGAGCAAATTCGTAAATAAATAACACATATACAACAAAAAAGGTAATTTTTGGGTCTCCTTCGGAATATCATTTAAAAATATGATTTTTTATGCGGACTGAAGCGCTGAATCCAAAAATATCATTCCGGAAGCCGAGAAATGCGTTCAAAATTCAATTTTATAAATTTTACAAATTTATTAATAAGTTTGCGTGTTTTGGGGGCCCCGAACTTAATTAAAGGCGTTCAATATATTTCAAATATTTTGGAAAAAACTATTGAAATTAAATAACGTATACAGATATTGGTATTGAGTTTGGTTGTGCATATCATCTGTGTATTTATTAAAAACTGAGCAAAAAAAAAAAGGATAATTTATCGTCCTTGTATGTATTTTAAAATTTAAATTTTCTCGACCAGAAACGTATGTCTCGGTTTCCAGGATGTTTTTTTTTTAGATTTAGCGCTCTGATCCTCATAAAATCATATTTTTATTTGATATTTTGGAAATTGAAAATTTTTGACTATATATTCTTAAGGTACTTGAGCCGATGCTTAGGTCCATGCTTAAGAACATTTTTTTGCATGCCCCCCAAAGATTGACAGACACAATTTCATAATAAATTTCATTTTTATCTAACTATCATTTTCATTAAATATGTATTATGTATTATTTTCATTTAACAATATTGATTTGTAATACTTGCAAAGTAATTGACATTTGACAAGTATTATTTTCTCTATTACTTAATATAAAATAAAAACAATTTATTCAAAGAAAGCAAGAAGTTTATATGGGTAATGAACTTATGAAGTTAAGCAAAAATTTAAACTTTGTATTAAATCATTGTGTAAATTTGAATGTCTTTTGTAGTCAAGAAAAAATACCTTTACAATTCGTAATAACCAATTAAAACCCATTGAAAAAATATATTGGAATATTTTTCTCATGTAGGTACATTTATTTTTAATGAAGGATCTTCTTAAGGTAGTTCTTAAAATAAATAAAAACATCGTTACGCAGGAGCTGCTTCAACTTAGCGAATTTCCTTAAAATACATAAATCACTTTCTAGCAGTCACAATTTTAGTCTGATCAAAATGAAATGTCGTATATGATTTTAGTATTTGTAAGGCCAATTTTATTAATAAATAAAATTAATTTTATTAATAAATAAAATAAAGGGGAATGGGGACATACAGAAAGAAAAAAACACAAAATATAAAATATCTCTCTTAATATTAGAACAATCGAAAAATGCGTAAGGAATAAAGTTGTAGAAAATCTAATTTGCTACAATTCATCACCTTATCTTTTTTGCTCAAACTCTAATGTGAACAGAAATATTAAGGAATTTAATTTTCAATCTTAAACCGTCAATATTTCTGTAAATATTAGTGTAACAGAAAAAATGATAAGAAACAAAATTATAGTAAAACGTACTACCTACAACTTTACTTCTTATAAATTTTTCTATTTTTCAAATATTAAGGGAGATATGTAAAATATTAAGGGAGATATGCCAAAATTTTAGCATCTTGGTCCAATGAAATCATCATTTCAGTTTAAGAATTTCGAGATTCTTGAGTTCAGAGTCAGTTTACTTCTTTCAAGTGTATAACTATATTGAAAGTAAGTAAAAAAAATTTTTCTCAACGAATGAACAATAAAAATAAAATAGGTAAAAAAAAAATTTTTAAGTTAAACGGTTTTATTGAAAAGAAAGCTAATAATGATGTAATGAGATAATGTACTAAAAGGTAAAAAATAGTTAGGTAATTTAAAAAAATGAATAATAATGCTGTAGAATAAGTAGATAATGTACTAAAAGCTAAAAAATAATTAGGTGGGTCCTAGGTACCAGTCATCAAACCACTCTCCTCATCAATCTAGGGCATTGATCAGACTCAAAAATAAAATCGTGGTGCGCGTGAAATTTCTATCAACAGTCAACAGCTATTTACATATTTACTCAGGTTACGCTACACCCCAGAATTAGACCCTAGATTGATGAGGAGAATAACTCGCGAGATGCAGTTTTCAGCGCTGAAGCGCATTAAGACAATACTTCTTGGTCTACTGGGGCAAGAACTGTTGTATTGACAATCTAGCAAAAACTTCTCTCTTAAAAAAAATGTTGATTGGGTAGCTTAAATTTTAACTACCTAATTGGAAGTTTTTGCATAAAACATACGACTTTAAAAATAAAAGCTTTCCTTGTCTATTTGATTATTATAATCATTTAGTTTGTTTGTAGTGTTTTACGAGGCACGAGGCTAGGCGAGGTTTTGGTATCACCTCGCCTCGCCTCGCTTTTTTAAATATCAACCTCGCCTCGGCCGAGGCAGAATGCTGGCTAGCCTCGCCTCGCCTCTGTTGGGTCAGCTATCAACCTCGCCTCGCCTCGGCCGAAGCGAGGCGAGGGAAAATTTTTACAGACTTTGACTTATTTTGCATGTATGTACATAATATGGTAAAAAAAACTTATATATATATGTATATAAATTTTAGAGACGATGACTTTCGATATCTACTAGGTAGGATGGCTGGAAAATATTTGCCAAATAATCTATCTTTTGCTTCATGTATCACTATATTATTTTTTTTTTTAAATTTACTTTTTGTAAATTTGCCTCGGCCGAGGCGAGGAATTTGCCTCGGCCGAGGTTTTTGGGACAATATACCTCGCCTCGCCTCGGTTAGTAACGAGGATTAAAATTTTGAACCTCGCCTCGCCTCGTGACTCGTAACCGAGAGCCGAGGCGAGGCGAGGTTACCTCGTAGCCTCGGTGAAACACTATTTGTCTGTTGACCAGATGGTATCTTAAACACATTAGCCACCCGGGTCCCTTAGGCCTAGTCCGCGCTGGATACTGTTTCTTTTTATGCTTAATCATTTATATTCCAGTTAAAATTTCTTATCTAATTTATAATCTGCTCTCTATAACATATACCAAGTTCATGAGAGACAAAATTTAAAATTACTAAAATACGTAAAATAACACTTTTAGTTAAAAATAATATTTTTCAAATTGTTTTTTGTAAACTAGCGTCTATTTATTTCCATTGTTAGTATGGTTGCCTTTCGGTTATTTTATACCAACGGAAGCGACTAGCGTTTACTTACTTTGACATTTAAGTAATATGTCTGAACATTGATAACATTTTTTGACATCAAATGCTTGATATGAAAAATCATAAAAAAAGGTTATCAATGTTCAGACATATTACTTAAATGTCAAAGTAAGTAAACGCTAGTCGCTTCCATTGGTATAATATAACCGAAAGGCAACCATACTAACAATGGAAATAAATAGACGCTAGTTTACAAAAAACAATTTGAAAAATATGTTAATAGTAAATAAACAAAAATTAATAATACAATGGTATCAAAAATGATAGTGAAAGATCATATGCATAGCACTACCATAACTACTAAGGTAGCTCAGTTGGTAGAGCATTGGTCTAGAATGCCAGAGGTCGTGGGTTCGATCCCCATCCCTAGATGTGTATGATTTTTCATATCAAGCATTTGATGTCAAAAAATGTTAAAAATAATATTAATAGATAAAATTTGAGAAAAGTCAAGAATTGTTGTCTGCCATTTTTTTACTTAATATACAAACTTAAACTTCTTCATTTATTTCCTCCTATGGATCCTGGTACTTTGCCAAATAAATTGACTCTTCTTCAGAAAAATCTTGATTATGGAGAAGGTTATTTCCTTCATCCGTATCAATTAGCTTACAACAGCTTAGCTGACATTTTGTTTTGTTTTTTTAATTAAGCCGGAAGACATTATTTTCTATGTAAAGTAATTTGAATTTTAATTAACAGTTTTTGGCTATCAAATTGTCAAATATAATTATTAATTTCACCACAACATATTAAATAAATAGTTTTATAAATTTCTGGGAAAAATAGTTAATAATATACATTTAATATTAACATTTATGTCATTTATAATTAAAATATTTTTAAATTAATTATAAATATCATTAAATCATCATTACGAGTATATCAAATAATTCTATTTCACATCATGGTGAAAATTTTATCTATTAAGTAAAATTTAAAAATATTTTATAGGCATATTGTGAGTACAATTAGTAAATAATTACGTATAAATAATTAATTTCTATACTATCTTTATGAATGAGTTTCTAATTATAAATACATATATTACAACATTTAATAGTAAAACATATAACATATCAATCACTATAAAGTGTTGCACTTTTATTTTTGTAAAAACATAAAAATCAAAGTGCATATACCAACAAACATAGTTTCTATGAATTTACAAATACATAGATAAATAGTTATACATGTATACCGTATGTGTTGGAAAGCATTGCTAATAGAGAATCAATGTTAAATATTATTTACTATAATAACTATACACAATATGCTTAATAAAGAAATAAAAATAGTGGGGGTACTCTTTAGTTTTCGTGTCTGTTGTATATGGTTGCTGGACTGTTTTGTACTGCATTAACATGTAATGAGAGTGGGTTAGATATGTTCATTGTTGTCTTCTTAAGCTTAGCATTACTTCTAACAATTAAAATTCTTTTTTGAATATCCCTTATTATTTCTATGTTGAATGTTTGAAAATAAATGATAGAATTCTATTAACGGTATAACATAAAACAACAATCCACACAAATTAAAAGAAAAATAAAACTCCAAAAACAAAAAAAATAGAATTCCGACAAAAAAAAAAGTTAAACCAACGGTTAGAATATTCCTCCATTATTTGCTAAACAATATCCGAGTCGATTGTAGAAATCTACCCGGGTATTTCTAGCACTTCAAGAGAAATATTCGCACAATTGTCAACAATTCTTTGCCTTAATTGTTGCAAATTTTCAGGCCTATTCCGCGAATAGATCTGTGTTTTGAGAAAACCCTACAAAAAAAAGTCGTTAGGGGATAGATCTGGCGATCTGGCTGGCCACTTGAAGGTTACAAAACCACTCATGAGATGTTCCTGGAAAGTGTGTTCCAGGAACAGCCTTACTATCATGGCATTGTGTGCAGGACAACCATCTTGTTGGAACCATACAGATTCCAAGTCTAAATTAGGAAGAGCTCTATCAGTTGGGAAAATATTATTTCGTAACAAACTCAAATATTTTTGAGAATCTAAAAATCCGTCAATGAAGAATGGTCCTATAATATGGTCACCCGATATTCCAGTCCAGACATTCAGTTTCACTATGTATGTGTATGTATAAAATATTTACTATAAAACCATGGTATAGTTTTATAGTAAATATTTTATTTATTTAACATTGATTCTCTATTAGAAATGCTTTTGAAAGCGGTCTGTATAATTTTACATATATCTATTATAATTAATATTAGATATCATTATGAACTAATAATGTTGTACACCCAATTCAAACAAAATTGAATCAATCGTAATCCCTATTCATTTATTTAGCCTTCGTGCTTATTGCTCTATCTAAGAGGTTCGTTCCTACACTCTTTTGTCCGGTACAAGTCTAAATTCTAAAAATTTGAAAAGTGAGCGCTACTTTTGTGACATATTTTATAAAATATACGTAACTAGTGTTTTACGAGGCACGATGCGAGGTTTTGGTATCACCTCGACTCGCCTCGCTTTTTTAAATATCACCATCGCCTCGGCCGAGGTAAAATTTGACTTATTTGACTACTAACTTTGACTTATTTTGTACATAATATGGTAACAAAAACTTGTTAGAAAATAAATGTCTTTTTGTGACCGCTAAAGCGATTACAGACACACACACACACACACACACACATATATATATATATGTATATATATATATATATATATATATATATATATATATATATATATATATATATATATATATATATATATATATATATATAGAAAGGATATATGTATAATATATAGAAAATATATAGTAAAGTATATATATAGAAAAGAAAATTGGTCTTGTACCAAAGTCAAAACTTCGCAAAAATTTCTTCAAATGTCCATCGATCCTACTTATTAGATGTCGAAAAACATCATCTGTAAAATTTATATATACACTTCCGTTCAAAATAAATGAACAGACCTGAAATGTTAATTATCTTACACATCATAAACTCCTCACTTTTGTAATTCTGTGTATAATGTATAATTTTATTTATTTATAAACAAAGAGAAGTAGTATATTTTTAAGTGTGTAAAACAGAAATGGAAGTATAAAAAAATCTATGTAATGTTAATACATGTTAAGTGTTATATCTTACTGTTAGGTATAAAAATTAAATAAAATGTTGTATCTGTTACTACAAGATTAATCAAAATTGTGAGAGACTGATTGGGTTCAGGTCTGTTCATTTTGAACGGGTATATATATACATATATATATATATATATATATATAATATATTATATATATATATATATATATAATATATTATATATATATATATATATATATATATATATATATATATATATATATATATATATATAAATAGCCACTCTAGTGGTCCAGTTTTCATTTTATCGGAATAAAATTTGGTACGTGAGGTGTTTTTGGTATTTGGGTATTTGAAAGGCCAAGTTCGTTAATGGGCAAAATCGGACAAGGGGAAACAGAAAATTTGACATATCCTCCCTAATATTCGAAAAATCGAAAAATTTATAAGAAGTAAAATTGTAGGTAATTAGTTTTACTATAATTTTGTTTTTTATCATTTTTTCTGTTACACTAATATTTACATAAATATTTACAATTTAAGATTGAAAGTTAAAATTCTTAATATCTCTGTTCACATTAGAGTTTGAGAAAAATGATCGGGAAGTGAACATAAATTTCTACAACTTTATTCCATATATATATTTCGCTTGTTCTAATATTATGATAGATTTTTTATATTTTGTGTTTTGTTTATGCCCGCTTTCCCACTGACCCTATGTAAGTAAGAAAATTGGCCTTGCAAATACTAAAATCATATTAGATATGATATTTTATTCTGATCACACTGAAATTATGACCGCTAGAGAGTGATTTATGTATTCTAAGGAAATTCGCTAATTTGACGCAGCTCCTGCATAACGAATTTTTTTCTAAACAACGTCATGACAAATCGATCTCAAAGTATAAGTGATCGGTTAACACGATTTTGTGCATGCTTTAGGAATGCATAGCTACTTTGTATACGATACAGCAAGAATATAACACTTTTACGTAGAACAATGATTGTTCTTGTTTTTCATTCAAATAGGTTCTGTTTTTTTTGACCTGTAGTGTATAATTTTGCATTCTTCAATACGTGTACGAGTATGTGTATACGTTACAATAATTACATCACGAGTGTAATAAAAACATATTTTTGTATCATAATGACATAATATACAATTTTTAAATACTTTTAAAAACATTTCTTGAATGCATTGCTTTTTTATAATACGTCTCTTTATGCAGTCGTAACCCGTAACCAGAAAAATTCGTTACGCAGGAGCTGCTTCAACTTAGCGAATTTCCTTAGAATACATAAATCACTTTAAAGCAGTCAGAATTTTAGTCTGATCAAAATGAAATGTCGTATATGATTTTAGTATTTTCAAGGCCAATTTTATTAATAAATGACATACGTCAAAGGGAAAGGGGGGCATAAAGAAAGAAGAAAACACAAAATATAAAATATCTCTCTTAATATTAGAACAATTGAAATATGCGTAAGGCATAAAGTTGTAGAAAATATGTTCGCTACAATTCATCACCTTATCATTTTCGCTCCAACTCTAATGTTTACAGAGATATTAAGGAATTTAATTTTCAATCTTAAACAGTGAATATTTTTGTAAATATTAGTGTTACAGAAAAAATGATAACAAACAAAATTACAGTAAAACTTAGTACCTACAAATTTACTTCTTATAAATTTATCGATTTTTCGAATATTAAGGGAGATATGTCAAATTTTGTGTTTCCCCCTCCCTCTAAACCCCCTTTCCCCTAGTCCGATTTTACCCGTTAAAGAACTTGACCTTTTGAATACCAAAAGCGCCTCAAATACCAAATTTCATTCCGATAAAATGAAAACTGTGACCGCTAGATTGATTACTACTAGATCTACTCGGTAGGATCGATGGACATTTGAAGAAATTTTGACTTCGGTACGGGACCAATAGCTCTATTTCCTTTCAGGAAATTCGATAAAAAGTAATTTCTCCTCAAGCAAAATATTTTGATTATAATACTAATATTGAAACGAGGATACTTTTTGATATTCAGTGTATCAACACAAAAAAAGACAAACTTTACAATTTTTATTTGAATCATTGTAGATCTCTTTGTTCTCCTCACAAGGGATGAAAAAACGTATTAAGGTAGTTCTAGCACTATCTTATATAATCAGGACAAAAAACCGGTTTGATTTTATTATAGAACAAATCCACATACACAATACATTCAATATATTCATACACATATATGTATATACATATATATACACATATATGTATATGTATATTCATACACATATATTCAATATTCATATATACTATATATTATATATATATTATATACTATTCATTTAAACTATTATATTTCAAAAACAAAACGGTAATATATACACGATTTTTTTTTTAATTTCTTTGATGATGACTACTTTGTAGTCGAAATACGTATTTATAAAATACAAAAAATTTTGATCTAGGAAATTGGGGCAAAAAATCGAAATTTATTTACTATCCTAGTTTTTTTTTAAATTTTGCCGAGTATTTTGTTTTATTACAGCATATAAAACTCGGCCTGTCGCAAGACCGTGCACTAGATAATTGGGCGGGCATGAAGTTTTACATGCTTATAAGGATAGAGAATGATTACTTTGTCATTAATTATCTTGCGTTCTAAACGGTTAAATATTCTGAAACTTCGGGATTTATTAGAAAACGTTATTTTTAGCCTGTGAAAAAAATGAGCAAAATCTGTCGTATAGTGGTTTCATGCTGAAACATCCTTAAGTAGCATGCTTGTAATAGTCGTTTTTAGAATGTGATATATATATATATATACATATATATATATATATATATATATATATATATATATATATATATATATATATATATATAGTCTGTTTTCAATTACATTTCTAATTTGGAATCAATGTTAAACAAATAAATAAAATATTTACTATAAAACCATACATCCATACACATACTTACAAATGTCTGGGCTGCTTGTGTTATGATATTGGTTTGATGTCATTTAAGAGTGGGGATTTTGTGATGCCCACTTAATTTATAATATTATTATTCATTACGTATGCACACACACACTACTAACTACAGAGTACCCCCACTATTTTTATTTTTTTATGAAGCATTGTGCAGTTATTATAGTAAATAATATTTAACATTGATTCTCTATTAGAAAAGCTTTCCAAAATAGACGGTATATTAGTCACTCATCAAAAAAAAACAGATAGCGATACAACTTTTGCAGGACAACTTTTGACTTGGCTTGCCTACTCTATATATATTATCTCTATGCAATATATATCAGGGTATATTATTATACCCTGTATATACAATATATATACTCTGTATATAGAGAATCAATGTTAAATATTATTTATTACTGGCTGGTCGTGTGGTACTGTAAGAAGTCAGTCAGTACACATGTAGTCTGTAGTGAGATTCATCGCATACATACAAACGTCTGGATGTTAATAGCTATACTATATGTGTATGGTTGTTTGTTTGTCATTTAAGAGTGGGGATTTTGTGATGCACATACAAAAGCGTACTGACATTACATGTGTACTGACTGACTTCATACAGTACCACACGGCCAGCCAGTAATAAATAATATTTAACATTGATTCTCTATAGGAAAAGCTGTCCAACACACACGGTATACCAGCAGTGCCGGATTAAGGCAGCGCGGGGCCCGTAACAAATTGATTGATATCGATTTCTCTGAGCAAATCAGTTTCTATATTCATCAAGCTCTGAGGTGATTTAGACGTTCTTGGCCCATCGTGTTTCTTAACTCATTTTTTATATGCTTTAACGTTGAAAAAGAACGTTCGCCACTGCAGTTGGTGATCATGAGAGACAAGTAAATGCGCAAGGCAATTTCTACATTTGGGAAACACGATTCTAAAGAATTATTCATTAAAAGATTATAGAATTGCAGTTTCAGAGCCTCGTCCTTCTTTCGGTCAATAGCAATAGCCACATCTGTTTTGAGCAGTTCAGCGAACTGCACTAATTCGTCGCCTACTAGGCAGTCCTCCAAATCATGTGCGTAAGCACTGACGATTAATGAAAATTTTTTCAAAATTTCCTCTGTTGTAAGAGATTTTAACTGACGAAATATTTCAAAAACACTAGTTACTTTATGATATGCTTTAATACGTTTAGCTAAAGCAGACAGTACGTTATCAATAATGACTCAAAAAATATATAACATCAGGACTTGTAATTTCAAGTCAACTCAGACAGGCATGGGTGCGCGGGGTCCCCAAAGGCGCGGGGCCCGTAGCATTTGCTATTCTTGCTACGTAGCTAATCCGGCACTGTATACCAGGGTATATTAAGTTAAGTTCGACTCTGTAACGGCTGTCTGTCTGTCAACACGATAACTCAGAAACGAAAAACAATAATGATTATGATTCCTTCCTTCATTATGCCATATTTATTTCCTTAAATAAACCACCCTTTCATGCATATTTTCTATACAAAATAGTTTCGATGTTTCACAACTGCCAGGTGTCGCCGCAAAGGCTTTATTTATTTTTTCGTAATATTAATTATAACTCAGAAATATTTCAACAAGGTTCTATAAATTTTTTTGTTCTAGGGTACAATATACAATTGGGTTTTAAAACATCGAATTCATCATAAATATTTAGGCACAAACAAAGATCCGTACAATATAAGCAAAAGCTTATTATATTCACATTTCTTGAGTAACGTAGAAAAAGCATCACCTCAAGATGAAGAACTCGCCAAAGAAATTGATATGTCTGATATTGAACAAGATGGTGTTGTAATGTTTCAAAAAAAGTAAAAAATAATTTATTTAGAAAAATATTCTTACTTATATTATTTATACAATTTTATTTTGCTTTTAGATATTTTTGGATATTATTTGTGTTTGTCGCAGTTGTATTACCAATAAATGCGCCAATGGAATATTGGGGTGATTCCACTACGAATGCTGTTTTTATAGCGGGAATTTTATTCCATTGTATTGCATATCATATGGCATGGTTAGTGAATAGTGCAATTTCAATTTGGGGACTTCAACCAAATGATAAGTAAGTCATATTTACAATTTAAAAAAAATTTATTCATTTTCTTTTATACAAGAGGGAGACGTAGACAGAGGCAAAATTTATGAATCGGACGAAAAACAAATTTACTAAAATTAAATTGAAACCAAGTCGATAATATTTTGGAAACCTAAAAAATTCTTTCGAAAACCTTTTGGTTTGTTTGTATTTTATGGAATAGAAAGGGAAATATTGAAAGAGAGTTTTCTCTGAAATTATTATATGGTATTACTTTCGAGACATGTAACACAAAGTTAATTACATCCTAGGTGCAAAGTAATTTTCGTTATAAATTCTATGATTTTGGGAGAGAGTATGTTTTTACCAAAGTCAGATGTATTTTTTGAGAAAAATGTCAGAGTTTACGTTGTAAATATAATAATGTAAAAATCGGTCCACAACAAAATACTTAAATAGCACTTTCTTTAATTTTTGGATAGTATATACAACTATTAAAAAATTCGTTACGCAGGAGCTCCGAATTTTAGTCTGATCAAAATTAAATGTGGTACTTATCTGGTATAATTTTGGCATTTTCAAGGTCAATTTTATTAATAAACGGCATAGGTGAAGGGGGAAGAGGGGCTATAGAGAAAGAAGAAAACATAAAATATCTCTCTTAATATTAGGATAATTGAAATATGTATAAGGAGTTAAGTTGTAGAAAATCAGGCTTGCTACAATTCACTTCCCAATCATTTTTCTCAAACTCTAATGCGAACAGAGATATTAAGAATTTTAACTTTCAATCTTAAATTGTAAATATTTCTGTAAATATTAGTGTAACAGAAAAAAACATAAAAAACAAAATTTTTCGAAAATTAAGGGAGATATGCAAAATTTTGTTTTGTTTCCCCTTGCTCTAACCGGTTTCCTCTTTACCGGCACGAAATTTGAAAAATGTACAAATGAATTAGATTGTACCACATTTTACTCATAATCGACTACCTTATTTTTTAAATTTTCATCTTCCTTGGAAATGATAAATTCAGTTATTTGAATTAAATTGAATAACTTGTTTCTCGTATAATGTTGAGTCGAAAAAAATTTGTTCGTCTTCTGTTCAATTCTTTGACGTTAATTTTCAACTACAATCATTGGTTGCATCTTACATTCTATTTCATCTTTGATCAATAAAATTCACAATGCTAATGAGTTATGGAATAATTCAAATATAATAAAATCTATATCTTTCCTTCTAGGTATCCATCTGACACAAACTTAGTGTTTTTAATAACAAAAAGTTACTGGCCACAATATCATCATTTAACACCATGGGATTATCAATGCGATGAATTTGGTAGTTATGGCTCCAGTTGTACCACAACATTTATACGTATATGGGCTGCAATGGGCTGGGCCACTGGATTGCGTACAATTGATAGTAGCGCCGTAAAAGAGGCTGTTGCAAATTCATTAGATACCGGATTACCAATTGACGCTTGTTTAGAAAATGCTGCATCAGTTGCTGCTGATAAATTGGAAAATCATTATTTGTACTCAAATAAATAATAATTAACAGTTTTTGAAGTTTTTTAATTATTATATTATTTATAAGTACCATAAAATAATTATGTTTTGTAAATTAATGTAATTAAAAATATTATAAATATCTATAAATTTATTGTTTCCTGTATTCAGTGTTGCATTGACAGCGGTCGGTTCAATTCCCCACGGGCAAAACTTTCATTCCTGAAAATCCCCATATCTAAAATAATTCTCCAACTATTTTCCAAAGTAAAAATATTATTTTTATAAACTAAATTTACAAAAGTAGGTACAATACAATAAATCAGTAGTATTTATTCTTAACCAAGCATTAGCCTTACTTTTGCAAATTTATGAAGTCTAATTGTATCGAAAACTTGCAGTAAACAAATTTGCAGAACTATATCTTATGAGTTCAATTTCAAGTCCTAGTTAACTACTTTACCGCTTCTCGGAGGATGTATGCTTACCTGCCAATAACCACTTTTCAGGTCCAGGGTGGAGAACAGTAGTTCTCCTTCCAATGTATCCATCTATAATCACAACAATACAAAGTGATACTAACGTCTGACGCTAGTCTGGGGAGCTGAGAAAAATGGTACAGTAACTCATGGTTTTTGTTCAAAAATACCACATAAATCATCTAGAGTTAATGGGCGCGTATTTTTGTATATAATAGTATGAGAGATGTCCAAGGACTACTAGACGATTGGATAACCCTTTGTGTCTGTTTTCATGTCTTTTAACATCTCGATGACTTCATTCTGTTGAGCTAATGGGACTCTTCTCGGCGTCTGTTTAAATATCGCTCGTATTTATTCGATGTTGAACTAAGTTTGTTCTGCCAAAAAAAACAGCTACAGGTTTTTCTTCAGCTTTCAAGTTTTCCAGCTTCAAATTTTCCATGTTCTTGACCAACTCGTTGAACACCCAAAAATTTCGCAACGGGTTTTTGACTGGATTTGTTACTGACTTAATTTCATCACTCTGGCCTATCACGGTCTCTTTTCTTAGTCTCTTTTCTAAACTAAAAATTTCGTGTCCGAGAGTCTAGCCTTTTTTAACCTTTTTTTATGTAAAACTATTTTTACATAAAAAAAGGTTAAAGGCTAGGCTTAAAAAGTATTTTTCTCGAGCCCTGCACTGAACAAGAAGTTCATAATACAATTTTATCTTTAAAAAACACCTCATCGCAGTTGGTTGGGACGAAGTTCCAGTCAAATTACTAAAAATAACATCATGTTATCTAGCCAAACCTCTCTGTTATTTAATAAATGTTTTGAACACGGACAATTATAAAAATTTTTTTAATGAAATGAACTTGTGTTGTCGATACCTACATAGTACATGGCTCTTTGCCGGTGCTAGAGAAATGTTAACTTTTTCTTAAATTTTAAACGAGATTATAGTCTTATTATGATCAAAACACAACTATGTTTCGTTATTGGCGTTTTTTTATTTATAGTTACCTACATTGTTTTATAAGTATATTATTTTATAAACAATATTTTTCTTTAATTTAATTTTCTTTCCGTATTTCTTTATTACGAAAATAAGTGAATCGTTCGTTACCTAAGGATGGGTTAATATTAGTGGACCTTTACACAGAACCACTTATGTAGCGTTTTGTTTTGAAAGTTAATGTTGTAAATTTGCTTAGAACAAAAGCTGTCATGCACAAACCGACTGTAAAATTTAAAATAAAAAAATAGCGCCACTTAAGCCTTAAGATAGTACACATGGCCGTAAAAGTAGGCCGTTCATTGTTCAAAATTTTATAATTGATTTGTTCCTAATCAACAATATAATCTTGAAAAAAAATTTTTTTGTAGGCCCACAGTACAAACCATGTTAAAAGTAAACTGCACACATATTTATGAAATTCACCATATTGCAATAAAGAAATAATGAAAGATAAATAATTGTTTATGAAATAATGTATTACATATCGTCAATAATAAAACGAAACATTGTTTTGATCAGGATGTACTCTTGAAATTTCGTTATTCGTTGATTTTTTTGAAAAAGGTTGATAGCAATTTTTAGGGAATTTTACTACTTACATAACTGTTCTATATGAATTTTTCTCGCTGCGAGGAATCGTTACACGAATTTTCTTTAAACGAAACAATAGTTAGAATTGTACTTGCAGCGTACTTGTATACATACTTGTAAAGAAAAAAATACGCACGAAAACAATACACGCAGAATAGTCAAACAGCGCCTCTCCAACTCAGTCAATGTACTAATTATGCTTGCGAAAAGTATGCGAAATTTCACTGCTCTGAGTGCCAATACTAAAGCCTAACTTACGGGCTATGCCCACTTCACTAAATATAACAAGTTTACGCATGCAAACAACATATATTATTCTAGAATTTGATATTTTTCATCAAACTATCTACTTATTGATGTAACAATAGGATATATGAAAGAATTTGTTGAATGTTTTTAATTCTTCACACCGTAAAATGATTGGAAAAAATAAAATCGTTAATTAAAACGCTCATATATAATATTGAAAAAAATTCGTTACGCAGAAGCTGCGTCAACTTAGCGAATTTCCTTAGAATACATAAATCACTCTCTAACGGTCATAATTTTAGTGTGATCAAAATGAAATATAATATCTGATATGATTTTAGTATTTGCAACAATAGCTGCATTTCCTTTGGAGGAAATTCGCAAAAAATTAAATTTATGAATAGCCAAAATATATCGATGACTAACGATTATAGTTTATAGTTACTATGGAAACGACAATTAAAATTTTTTACAATAAAATATATTTCATGTATTTGTGTCAAACAAACACAAAATATTTAATATCTCTCTTAATAATCTATTTAATATTAGAATAATCGAAAAATGTGTAAGGAATAAAGTTGTAGAAAATCAAGTTTGCTACAATTCATTACTTGATCATTTTTCTCAAACTCTAATGTGAACAGAGATATTTAGAATTTAAACTTTCAATCTTTAATTGTAAATATTTCTGTAAATATTAGTGTAACAGAAAAATGATAAAAAACAAAATTGCAGTAAAACTTAGTACTTACAACTTAACTCCTGATAAATTTTTCGATTTTTCAAATATTAAGGGAGTTAGTCAAATTTTGTTTTTTCCCCTCCCTCTAAACCCCATTCCACTCATCCGATTTTACCCATTAACGAACTTGACCTTTAGAATACCAAAAGCGACCCAAATACCCAATTTCATTTCAATCGGAATAAAACTGTGACCGAAAAAAAATACATATGTTGTATATATATATAAATACAAATTTTAACGATAGTGATTTTTAACTTCTAATAGATAGGATCGATGGACATTTGAAGAAATTTTTACGAAATTCCAACATTGGTGCAAAAACAATAGCTGCATTTCCTTTGGAGGAAATTTGCTAAAAAAAACATTTTTGTAATATTTTATTACATGTTAATCGATAATTTAAAAAAATTAAAAAGCTAAAATTACGAAATACATACGTAATAAACAAAATACAACGAAATTGGTCAGGTTTTTAACCTTGATTGTTAGTTAAGGTTTCACGCATACTTATACCTTATTGCGTCCATACTACTTGCTTTAACATTTTTTGTTATTGTTTATCATTATTTATATGCAATAAACTTTTACATTTCTAATTTTATTTCATTATTCATCGTATTTACTAGAAATCTGTCAGAATTTAAATAAATTTCCTATCGAGTTAAGCAAATGGCTCATACTTCTCATATTATATATACTAATTGTGTTCCTGTTTCTATGAATCATAAATAATATATATGATGCCTGTCTATTTTTCTCTTTACAAATAAATGTATGCATATACTCATATATACAGACAGTTGCAGGTTTTGCATCTTAATGGCTATTTTTGACGATGACAGCCTGTATGAACTATATAAATTTAATTATATCAACAGTTATTTATGATCTTTCTATCATTAAATTACTTATTAATGTTTGATAAGATAGGTTATATAAAGAAAAAAAAAGTGTATTTACAATTTTTTATATTGATGTTATTTCATCATTTACAAAAATTAATTTCACACTAATGAAGAAAATGGAAAAGAAAATATAACAGCAAAATAATTAGATTATTTTTGGTAAAAATAAAGAATGAAGTTATAATAAACAATGTTTATATATTTTAAATCATAAATTAAATTAAACTAATAATTATAAATTATATCAGCAATACAAATACAATATAACTTAATAATAATTAATTATCCTAAACATATTACAAATATCACTCAAATTATTTGTTGCCTTATGCATTTGCACAAAAAAGAAAACAAATTCAGACGACATTGTGCCAAATTTTTTTAATTATTGTGCATAAAAATAGATGAAAAATTATTGAGAAATGCAAAAGCAACAAAAATTAACTTAAAAAATAATTCAAGAACAAAAGCTTATCAAAATTAAATTATTTACAATGAAACAAAAATATTAGTAGACTAAACCATCCATATCGTACATAAGTGCTTTTTTGGAATGCCTAATAAATAATTAAAACAAAACTGAAAATTCTGTTTTACATAGATCCCTAATACCAATAATAACTTATGTTATTTATGAAAAATTTAAAAAAACCAGTCATCTTTTTCTTTTTTTGTTAGATTAAGTAAACACAGTTATTTTATTTTTTTATTAATAAAATAGAGATTTTATTCATCTGATCGAAATTATAATATATAGCTTCCTCAAAATATTGGAGGGTTTGTTTGTTTGTTTTTCCAATTTAATTCTAATATATTATTATATAATACCCTGGGTGGAAGCAAAAACAGTCTAATTATCAAAATAAAAAAAAAGAGACAAATTTTAATTATTTATCTAATTTTTCTTTTAAATTAAATAACTAACTAGATTTGGCACGCCTTAATATTGTTGCTTCATTTCGTTCTTGTTCAGTTTGATCTTTATCACCCCAACCCCATAATTCATGAGTACCATCACCAGTACGATCTACACGTTTTTGAATCATTTCTTGTGACACTGTTTTCAGATCATAAGCCCAACCAATTTTTGCCATTCCATCAATGAATGCTGTTGTGAAATTTGCTCTGTAGTTACCTAATTCAGCAGTTTTGTAATCCCATGGGAATGTGTGATGATAATTATGCCAACCTTCACCCATTGCTGCAATTGCTACACTTAAGTTTTCAGCTGGATTGATAAATCTGTAACAATTAATTTAAACAAAATTAAATTATATTTAATGATTTTTAGTTGTTGTTTTGCTTTAATAATAAATAATATAAATTTTACCTGTCATATGGTTTATTTCCCCATAAATGAGCCGCACTGTTGACTAACCATGTTGCATTTAATGTGAATGTATACCGGAATAATGAACATACAAACCATGCATTACCCCAAGTTTCACCCCAACAATATACAGGAATAGTAGTGGGAAGTAAGAAGCAGAATATTGGCATCACGATTAAATAGTATCTGTAATTGAAAGTTAATTAATTAATTTGTTCTAATCTAATCTAAATACTTGTAGACAGGGTCAATTCTGTGAATGGAAAATATTTTCAAAGAAATACTAAATTTGGTTAAGATGTCGAAAAATTATTTTAAAAATTCCAGTCTGTCTGAACTGTTTTGAATGCGATTTTCCTTGGATGATGGAGAATTTTACCGAATAATATATGGGATCAAAACCTAACTTTTAAACGGTGCAAGAAAATATTGAAATACAAAAAATTTTTATCTCATAAAAATAAACTGTTGATTGAAATATTTTTTTCATAATTTGAGTGCAAAATCTGCTAGTTTTGAACATAATTTTCATAACCAGTTGTTAAGTTACTTACTTCCTTTGGAATCTCAAAATTGGATCAGCTTCCAAATCTGATACATCAATTCCTTTTCCCTTATTTTTAACTTCTGGATGTTTACGGCATAATAACCATCCCATATGCGCAAAGAAGAAACCACGTTTTGCATTATGTGGATCAGCATCAGTTTCACTGTATTTATGGTGAACACGATGATCTCTTGCCCATTCAATTACGTGATTCTGGAAAGCTATTGTATTAAAAATAGTTAATAGAACACGTAAGGCCCAGTTTGCTTTATATGCACGATGTGCCCATAATCTGTGTGCACCAGCTGTTATACCTAATCCTCCCATTTGATATAAGATGATAGCTAAAAAATAAAGAGAAAACAAAATTATATTGAAATCAATTTTAAAGAACAGTTGAAAAATTCTATGTTTAGGTTAATAAGAAAAAGGGATTCCTATCAAGAAAGGTCATAGCTAAAACTAAACAAGAATTGAATTACAACCCTAATTTTTTCCATGTAATCCTCAATTCTATTTGGTTCATAATTTCGTAATAAATTTTCCAGATTTAAGCGGGGGGATTACGACGTAAATAATTCAATTAAACATAAAGTTATAATGTCCTCTAAAGAACATTAGTAATGATCATCAAAATTATCAATTAAATAATTGTCATGTTATTCTTTTCAATGACAAGTGTAAGACATTAAAAAATTTTATTAAAAAATATATTGTGTATGTTTATTGAATAAAACACATTTTAAAAACGGCAATTAAAACGTGATTGGAAATAATTGATTGATAAAAAGAATTTCCTATCTGTCTTTATAAACAAAATATTATTGATACAGTTATTAATTATTTTCCTAATTTGATGATGATAATGTTAATCTGCAAATTTTTATTTTTTATTTCTTATCACTACCATACATATGTCACGCACGTCATCATGTGTGGTAATGTTATTTTGCGTGTAAATTTTATTGGTTCCCATTAAACAAATTGGATTTATACGTAACTCTTTTATAAGTTGATACACACATTTAAAACGTGGCGAAACTACGGTTTTTAAATATGTTTTATTACAAAGATTAATCTAATATAAAATAATATGCAAATCAAGGTAATATAATTATTAATTATTCAACCGGTCCACTCACTCATCGGAAATGATAATATAATGAAACTACATATGGCGCAACTTTATTGCAAAAAGAAAATTGTTCTGAGCTAAAAGATTTTATTATTTGTGAAAAGAAATCTGATTGTTACACAAATCGTAAGCTTTATAATTGGTTAACAGGTCTTTTCTCCCCATTTTATATGGGCATGGCATGGGGTTCAAATAGATCACTTCATACTATTCTAATCAAAAGCTCACTGGTTTCGAAGCTCTGAAACTAGTAAGTAGCTTTATGTAGTCTTAAAGCATGAAAAGAAAAATAAATGTACAAGAAATTAGTATGCAGAAGTATATATTCCAACCAAAATTGGCTTAACTACTATTAAGTCTAAATGGTCACGACTCTCCAAAACTGTTAATTTTATTATTTCATGACATTTAAGACTTTTGATAGGAGATATTTTAAAAGCTATTTATTAATTTTTGAGCTGAGGTCATTTTGATAATATAAACACTGTTAATTTTAGAATTTCATGACATTTGAGACTTTCGATAGAAGATATTTTAAAAGCTATTTATTAATTTTTGAGCTGAGGTCATTTTGATAATATAAACAACAACACATCAGGATCTCAGACAATTTGACTGGAATCTGATTTCTATACAGACTGTGTTGGACAGCTTTTCCTATAGTAAATTAATGTTAAATATTATTTATTACTAGCTGTCCATCTGGTACTGTATGAAGTCAGTCAGTACACATGTGATGAAAATACACTTTAGTATGTGCATTGTGCATCACAAAATCCCCACTCTTTAATGACAAACAACCATACGCATACAGTATAGCTGTGAGATAACTGACTGACTTTATTTATATATGTACTGACTGACTTCATACAGTACCAGACGGACAGCTAGTAATAAATAATATTTAACATTGATTTACTATAGGAAAAGCTGTCCAACACAGTCTGTATAAAATGGATCGTTATAGTTTTTTCACAGATAATAGAGACATACATTAGTTTAATATTATTCGTAAGTTCCAACTTAAATAACCTTACTTTTGGCTCTAATGGATAATTGAATTTTTTAATTTTAGAAGAACTTACGTTTAATTATACACATCGTCTTTGAAAAAAAGTCTTTTAAAATCGTGGTTAATTATTAATTAAATAGGTTTAAAAAATATTTAAGTGAAATTTTGTCAGCTTGAATAAAGAACATAATACGCAAGTGAGACGGGAGATTTTTTTAAATAATCGTTATTTCTTTCCAATATAAAAATCACATGTTATGAAATGCTTTTTTTATACAGAAAACGAACCACAGAAGAAGTTTGGAGAAGTTAATTAAGTATTTTGTGTTTACTGTATGGTAAAAAAATTTAAAATTTTAAAAATTTTTCATTTAAGTTTATAATTAATTTTTACCTTAAGTAAACAATAAAACAAATTTAATCAATAAAAAAACTTACCAAATGCAATTGTTGCTAATTTGGCTGATGTGAGCATTAAGTACAAGCCATAGACAGCGGCAATATGTAAATATATAAATAATATTATATTCCGCCATACTAATTTCAATTCCCTTTTCTCTGGTACTTGTGATGATAATTTTTTAGAATCATCGCCAATGGTATCGATGATTTCCTCATCTTCTTCATGAAGAACGCCTGTGGGTGCGCTAGTAATATTTGGAGCCATTTTTGACAATGGATATCTGTCAAAATACAGAAAAAAATCCAAAAATTAAAAATCACAAAAATTAAAAAAAATAAATAAATTCACTAGAAATTAAACACTAAATTTCACTTACAATGTAAATGTTAAATTTAATTGTTAATTGTGTAATAATAATTAAACAGTATTTATTATTGAAGTCCCAAAGTAAACTATTTGAAAATTTATTAAAAATTTTGTTTATATACCAAAAAAATATATCTAAACGATCAAATATATCATCAATGTACATTCAAGTTTAAAAAAATGAGCCACTCTGAATTGTTTTGTGATCACCAGCTCTATTACTTTTCAATTCACTTATGAAGTTTGTAATGAAACAGTATATGAATTTATCATTTATGTTATACGTTTATTATATTTTATAACTGCCTTGAAAATTGTCATAAATATTTTAAATATATAAAATATATAAATGTTTATTGGACATGATATTTATTTATCAAATATTTATTTTAAGAATAAAGTACAAATGATGAATGTAAATTTCAAATTTTAGTTTTACCGATCATCAGGTTGGTCGATTGTAAGTAAATAATTATTATGTGAAACTTAACGCTCAACCAGAATTACGAGTAAAAAAACACATTGTTAAATTTGCCAGTATAAAGAATTTTTTGACACACACAGTCTATTAACACCATTTTTGAAAAGATGTATTTTATTCTTGTACGGAATCTCGCGAATAAAAAATGGTATAGACTTCATCTGAGTGCCGTCTGGGTATGAGGTAGAGGTAGATTGTAGAGGCTGCCCTGGACGGGCTACACTTCGACCATAAGGTCCATTGTGATGCCTTAGAATGTGAGTGGAGTGGAAGGAATTTGTGAGTAGACTAGGAATTGGTAGGATATGCGGCTGCAGCCGACTATGATAGGAACTATGCCGATATTCATCTGGAGTTCGTGAAGGAAACTGCAGAAAACCTTCTCAAGCATAGCCGGTTACTTCGTTCTTGTCCATACGCCGACAGTTTAGTCAAACAACCGCCCCTTTTTTTTTTCTTTATAGTTGACAAACTGCCAATGTCGGGATTCGAACCCATAACCTCCCAGTTTCCAAATACTGCATACTGCGCAGACATGACGCCTTAGACCGCTCGGCTACTTGGCTGGTGCCGTATGGGTATAGTCTGAAAGGGCTTTTATTTCAGTCGATAAAGAATAGTCAATAGTTTTATTCAATTTTTACTTCTGTAAATCTTCGCTGCGGAACTCCTTGAAACAAAAGTATAATACAAATTACGATTTTTATATTTCAAGTATTATTATCAATTATATCAATTTTTATACCACACTCTGGTCTCGTGTGGACCTCATTCGTACTTAGTAATGTGTAGAGATGGCACAAGAAACTTCAATATCGATTATTTTTTGTATATTTTTTAATTACGATAACCAATTTTTGTGTACATTTCCAGTATTTCTCTTCAACAAAGCTCAAAACCAGCATATGGGATACTTTTGTTCCCACTAAATGATTGCATGCTTGGGTTACCGTTACATCCGTTTTGGAAAATAAACGTTTGAAGGTACTGAACAAGCTATTATATGAAGGAATATGTAACATAATATATAGATAGATAGATATATCTTAGAAATTAAAAAAGTATTGCACTTCGACCTTATGGCCCAATGTGCTACCCCTTCTAGTTCAGTCTGATGAGATTCGCTTCTCCCATATCTAGGCAATAGCCAGGAGCTTGCTGATAAGGGTTTCCTGAAGGTTCATATATGCGGGGTGGGATGCACCGAATATCTTGTATCTGCCGTAACCGAGAGATTCGCAGTTTAAGATGATGTGGCTGGATGTTTCCTCCTCTTCGCTGCACAGTCTGCGCATAATGGATCCGTTATGAAGTACTATTGTGCGCAGATGCTTTCACAGGTGAAAATGCCCGGTGATGATTCCGATAACCTTCCGCAATTGTGTCTTGTTCAGGTTCAGTACATCACAGGGATAGTCTCTTCGATGCATTCCGAAACAGTATTTTCCCCAGCTTTTGCTGCAGTATATTTCCTCAGTGATCACGGTGTTTAATATTCATCCACTCGTTGATCACCTGTTTACATGTTATCTTTTGAATTCCTAAAATAGGCTCTGTGACTATGAAGGGGTATTCCGACTGCCTTCTTCTGTTTGGACGTAATATGTATGGATAAAACGTAAAAATCGCGATCCGCCGAGCAGACAAAATATAAAAACCGAAGCGGAAAAAAATATATACGCTAGTGCACATTCAGCAGATTTCCAGCTAAGATACTTCCATCGCTGGTTCTCAACAAGCTCTTAGACACTATCGATATAATATCACTGGAGCTTTTAATATCAATATTTTCTAAAAGTACCTACATTTTAAATTACAATATCGATATATCATTGCCACCCCCAAGGTTTGTTTTCGTGTTTTCCCATCGCTGGCATTCCTCCCTTCCAATTTTATTATTCACTTATTTGAAAGAACGTTATATATGCTTCAACTATCCAAGTAAATATTAAACTTTGGCCAAAATTGACCAGTCCTCGTTGCCGAGCAGTCAAAGGCGTAATGTCTGCGCAGTATGCCTACTTGGAACTGGGAGGTTATGGGTTCGAATCCCGACATCGGCAGTTTGTCAATTATAAAGAAAAAAAAAAGGGGCGGTTGATTTACTAAACTGTCGGCGTATGGACAAGAACGAAGTAACCGGCTATGCTTGAGAATTTTTCTACAATTTCCTTCACGAACTCCAAATGAATATCGGCATAGTTCCTATTAGAGTCGGCTGCAGATATATCCTACCAATTCCTAGTCTACACAAAAAAATTCCTTCCACTCCACTCACATCCTTAGGTATCACAATGGACCTTATGGTCGAAGTGTAGCCCGTCCAGGGTAGCCTCTACAATCTATCTATCTTGGCCAAATTTAATTAGTTCATTTAAATTAATAAACAAAACAAACTACGAACGGTTTTCATACGTAAAGGTTCAGTTTTCTTGATCGTGAATGTACCTCCTTGTGCATATGCTTGATGAATGTATACACAAATAAGTTATGTATTAACTTATACATTATTTTAATCTAAGTGCAGATTAATTGGCTAATTGTTTTAAATCATTTATAATTTCATATCTATAATGTATTCAGCATTCTTTGAGTGTATATACATATGATCAGCAGATATTAACAAAGTTCAATCACAAATTCATCATATATTTTTTTTCTGCACCAAAATTTGTTTTCAAACAAAATATGTGAATTCTCCGTACTTGACCTTTGTACATATCACGTAAAAAAATGTGTTTAATGGTCTGAGTAGTACCTGCTATTAATAAATTAAACATTGCGAAGTGTACACAAATTTCATTAGTAAAAATAGTTTCAGTCATAATAGTTTTTAACCGACTGAAAAAAAGGAGAAGGTTCTCAATTCGAGTATACTTTGTGTGTATGTGTATGTTACGAGATATCTTTGCCAATTATGAAACGATTTTAATAATTATGTTATTTAATTAAAAGGGTTTACCACCGGAGCTGGGAAAAGTATCGGGAAACAGTAATCCTATAATATATACACCCTTTGTGTATAGATGTGTGACCCACTGACTCACTCACTTACTGATCTATATGAAAGCTAACCCACTTCCAGACATGCTAAAAGGATGCGGTTGTTTGCATTCGACGTAGAATAAAAAATCGAAAACCTTTAATTTTCCCGACGCAACCCCTACGAAAATGGGAAAAACCCCCAAAAATACCTACTTTACTTCTATTCATATTAGAAGGATTGAAAGATCAGGATATGTGTTCTTCCTACGAAGCCAAGACCGAATGCCGCATCGGGGGTCAAGAGCGAGTCTATAATATAAACAGTCTTTTGTGTAACTCACTGATCTATACAAAATCTAACCCACTACTGGACATGCTAGAAAGATGCGATTTTTTACATTCGACGCTAATTCACTTCAAACTTACGGGAACAATAGAAAAATTTTAATTTTCCCAACGCACCCCCCCCCCCTCCCGGATATGGGAAAAACCCTCTCAAAAATACCTACTTTACTTCTGTACATGCAAGAAGGTTGCGGTTTTCTGCATTCGAAGAATTGTTTTGTAAATTGTAATTTTAATTCAAGATTTTTTGTTTCCTCCTCCATCTAGACCCCTTTTTCTGTACGTCACATACCAAACTTTATTCCAATCAGACTAAAATTGTGGCTTTTAGAGCGCATACAGACATATATGCAGATACGTACGTTCATACATATACAGGGTGTTACAAAATATGTAACACATGAAGCACAGGAGCATATTCTACAAACCAATATATGCAAAAAATATTATTTAAATTGTTTTTGTAAACTAGCGTCTATTTATATCCATTGTTAGTATGATTGCCTATCCGAATAAAGGGGTGGCTGCGACAAGCTCATCTCGATTACTGGGACTTTACGCGGGGCATGCGACAGGCCAAGTTGTGCAAAATGGTTGCATATTTCGAGAAATGATTGTTGGTAGTTTTTTCGCCTTTCGGTTATATTATACCAACGGAAGCGACTAGTGTTTTTTATTACTTTGACATTTAAGTAATATATCTGAACATACCCATTTTAGAAACGGTAAGAGATAATTTAAGAACAAAAAATAAGAGTTTGAGATAAGTTTCAAAAAATGATTGCATATTTCGAGAAACGTTAAGGATGTACGAGCACTACTGGAGCTTCAAAAAGATTAAGGCTTGATTTTTTTACATGTAGTTGAAGTGTATATAAATCAATTATAAAAATTTAGGAGGGGGGTACGGGGGGTCTTGAATTAATTATTTAATGTTAAAGTTCGAGTTTTAATGCATTGCTCTTATGGAGAAACCCGTGAGCGTCGACATATTTTGATAATTTTCACTTGGAATAAAATAAGACGAATAAAAATAAAAACTACGCAATAGAAATATTAATCAAGATATTGATCCAATAACATTCCGGTATGACGGGCCTAAAAAAAATTAAGAAAACAACAGAGATTTCGGGTAATTAAGCTACCGCCGACAGAAATTAACTTTATGTAATCTCAGTTTTTTTTTCTTAAATATCTTTTTTTTTTATGTACACAGTAAAATATATAAAATCCTTTAACAAGAAATAAAGAAATGTCGTATAAAGTACTTCTTAGATTATGTTCGACTGGTTCAAAATGTGTTTAAAGGAAAAACATCTTCAATTTGAAAATTGATTACTTTCACCATTAGTTTTTTATTCCAGTGTATTTTAGTTCTTAACATATGAACAATTCTTGAAATATGTAAAATAATAAAACCCAAATTAAAAATTGAATTAAAAATAGGGCTCTGCTTAATAATATTAAAATTCAATTTTATAAATACTTAACGTGGAAGTCACGTTAAATAAATCGTATTATAAAAAAAAAAATGGAACAATATTTACATCAAATAAATATGTGCTTAATAAGTATGCAAATACAATGAATCAAATTATTCATAAAAATGAATTGTTAATTACTAAACAGTGAGACAGACACACAACAGTTATACAATTATAAAAATTTTACCTCCCCCAATGTGTGGTTAATTTGATTTTATAATCACCGAAAATGCTTGTTATTTCCATAACATTGGGTTTAAAAATAATTTAATAAATTATTATAATATAATTGAATAATTTACACAATCATTTAATTAACAAATATTATTAACCAGGACCACAAAATTTAGCCATAATTTTCAGCCATTCAATATTAATAACTTTAATATGGAGTAAATTCGAATGACGTCAATCACAAGAACGTAACGCACAATATTTTTTATGTGAATCGAATTTATAGTTCAATATTATATACAAGTGTCTTCGATACCAGTGAAAATGAAACTAATATAGATGGAAGATTTCTTTTATTACGTATCCTGCGTGCGTTTATTCAACAGTTCTCTTTTCTCTTCATTTTATCTCCACCAAATAGACATGATTTTCACCAGCTGCTTGGTGAATGATGACGCTTTTCTCATGGTATATTAAATGTATGTTATACCTACCATGTATCTATCTATATCCATTGCGCAAACTCTTTTAGCCATTTATATTCTAGTTTTAATTCATTATTTTCTATTAGATTTTCGATATGGTCACGGATTATTAACTATATCTGTATTGATATAAAATGCCAAGCGTCAATCAAAAAGTTCGCTTTCATCCTTAAATTGTTGATAAGAATTCTTTAGACACGAAAATTATTTTTGTATATCAATTCAGTTGTTAAGAATATAGTAAACATAGACAAACAATTTTTAAGGATAGTCCGGGAGACCAAAGGGTTTTTTCAGGATGATGAGCATCAAGCTGGTACAATGTAAGTAGCTTCGTTTTGACAAGACGTCTAACTTTTTTAATTATAAAATTTTGGAAAAAGGTATCGAAATTTTCTGGAAGCCATTGAACATTGAGGATGAGAGACTCGGAGTCCATTCGATTGAATTTGTAGGAAGAAAATTTTTCCTCGTTCTTCACTTGATTATCTTACAATTAAACTTAAAATTAAACTTAAGTAGTTGAATATAAAATTAAGTGGTTGAAGTGATTTAAATGTTTGTTCAATGTCTTTCCTATTTATTGACCACCAATCAAACTTGTTACTCTTGATAAATTTTTTCAAAAGACCTTATTTTTCTCAAAAATACATTCTTTCTTAGAAAATTCAATTTTTTAAATGGACTTTACCACCCAGTTATAATGTTCTTTTCCCCTTAGCTATCCGATTCCATGAAAAAAAGGGTTCCTATTTGATAAACTTCCGTTTTTCTGTCAATAAATCGTCAATTTTTGGAGTGTACTCCTTAAGAATCGATTTTCATATAAGGTATGAAAAAAATATGAAGAGTAAAATTTAGTGATCGAATGACCTCGTTACGTTTTTTATGCGCAACCAGCGTGCGTACTTTTCACTTGTTAGTAATGTGTGTGTATAACTTGTATACTTCAGTCAGTCAGCTTCATGTCTAGCTGTATAGTATATTAGATACTTAGCGAGGCAGCTGACGCATGTAAGTATATATGTGTATATACCTATATGTTATATATATATATATATACCTATATGTTATATATATATATATATATATATATATATATATATATATATATATAATATATACTGTACAGCGTCTACAAATGATGAATATATATATATATATATATATATATATATATATATATATATATATATATATATATATATATAAATAATAATCAGTCAAGGGTAATAGTAATTTTTATTTTGGGAAATATTAAATTAGTTATGTGGAAATTTGGTACCTATTGTTAGATTGTGGATTCCAAACGACGTTTTAAATTTTAATTTCATAGCTTTTTTGGGTTCCTGAGAGCACAGGGGCCTAAAAACCTAATCCTTCGTGTGAAACATAGTTCGTCAGACGTTTATACATAGACTTATATACATAGACTCATAGGCTCGACGCACTACCGTAAAATGTGATACAGGTACATTTCTACATATTATTATTTGTGTATACTTAGACGTCACAATACAATACAAATGTCAATTTCCATTAAGGTTACGTAATACATAGTATGAAAGAACTAGAGTATAATATAGATAGACAAATATGCGATTTAATTTTTTATATTAAATATTGATATGAAATATTGAGTGGAGGCTGCCCTGGATGGGCTACACTTCGACCATAAGGTCCATTGTGATGTCTAAGAATGTGAGTGGAGTGGAAGAAATTTTTGTGTATAGATTAGGAATTGGTAGGATATGCGGCTGCAGCCGACTATGATTGTAACTATGCCGATATTCATCTGGAGTTCGTGAAGGATACTGCAGAAAATCTTTTCAAGCATAGCCGGTTATTTCGTTCTTGTCCAGAATCCGCCAGTTTAGTCAATTAACCGCCCCTCTGTTTTTTCTTAATAATAACCTCGTCCATAACCTCCCAGTTTCCAAGTAGGCATACTGCGCAGACATAACGCCATAGACCGCTCGATCACTTGGACTGGTTTGAAAACATTAGCTTATCCACCAGGTTTGGAACCCTAGACCTCTGGATTTCCAGCCCAGTGTGCTTACTATTACATCACGGATGATTCTGATGAATGAATCAATACTTTCATACCTTTGAAAGTATTATTTTGTAGTCAAAATTAACTGATTATTCTAACATGCACATATTATTATTTGTGTACTTAGGCGTCACAATTATATCAAACATTTTCCATCAATTAAAAAACAAAGATCTTTACCCATAAACGTATGTTTGTATGTAACATAATAAATAATTGTAATGGGATATTTTTAATTTATAATAGATAATTACAAAACATTGATTAAAAAACAAATGAGCCTTAAGACTGTAAATAGTATATGACGAATAATTAAATGATAATTTTTTGTACTTTGATAGGCATTATCACCGTCATTAAAAGTAAAGGTTTATTTAAAAATTAAATTATATATCAGATGAAACCTGTTGATTATACAGTAAAGTTAATGTGTATCAGAATTGTAATTAAAATTATTTCGAGATAATCGCTGATTGACAAAAATCGATCAAATGCAAGCTAAGCTCGCACTTGAGCCTTATGCAAGCTAAGAATGTAATGTAATGCAATATTGTTTTTGCACGAATGTTGGAATTTCGTAAAAATTTCTTCAAATGTCCATCGATCCTACCTAAAAGATATTAAAAATCACTATCGCTAAAATTTGTATATATGTATGCATACATACATATTATATATATACATATATATATATATATATATATATATATATATATATAAAACATATGTACTTTTTAAAAATGCATGTGGACTCTCTAGCGGGCACAGTTTTATTCCCATTGGAATGAAATTTGGTATTTGAGTAGCTTTTGGTATTCTAAAGGTCAAGTTCGTTAATGGGTAAAATCGGACGAGGGGAAAGGAGGGTTTAGAGTGAAGGGGAAACACAAAATTTGAATATCTCCCTTAATATTTGAAAAATCGAAAAATTTATCAGGAGTTAAGTTGTAGGTACTAAGTTTTACTGTAATTTTGTTTCTTATCATTTTTCTGTTACACTAATATTTACAGAAATATTTACAAAAAGATTGAAAGTTAAAATTCTAAATATCTCTGTTCACATTAGAGTTTGAGAAAAATGGTAATGAATTGTAGCAAACATGATTTTCTACAACTTTACTCCTTGTACATTTTTCGATTATTCTAATATTAAGACATATATTTTATATTTTGTGTTTGACACGAATACATAAAATATATTTTATTGTAAAAAATTTTGATTGTTGTTTCCATAGTAACTATAAACTGCAATCGTTATACCTTTTTTTTTTGGCTATTAATAAATGTAATTTTTCCAAATACTAAAGTCATATCAGATATTATATTTCATTTTGATCACACTAAAATTATGACCGTTAGCGAGTGATTTATGTATTCTAAGGAAATTCGCTAAGTTGACGCAGCTCCTGCGTAACGAATTGTTTTTTAAAACAACAGATAACAGTTGGTCGTGCATGAAGTTTTTCATGCTTCTAATGAGAGAGAATGATTACTTTTTATTTATTACAAAACGTTATTTTTAGCCTGTGAAAAAAAATGAGCAAGTCATTTCATGCTCGAACATCCTTTGTGTACAAAGAAAAAGCATATTTGCCAAGTAAAATATGAAATACCCTACACCTTATAAACTTAACACAATAAATTTATATCAATCACTAGCATAATTTTTAGCGAATTTCCTGAAAGGAAATAGAGCTATTGGTCCCGTACCGAAGTAAAAATTTAGCAAAAATTTCTTCAAATGTCCATCGATCCTTCCTAGTAGATGTCAAAAATCACCATCTGTAAAATTTATATATATATATATATATATATATGTGTCTGTAATCACTCTAGCGGTCACAGTTTTCATTTTATCGGAATGAAATTTGGTATTTGAGGCGCTTTCTGTATTCAAAAGGTCAAGTTCGTTAATGAGTAAAATCGAACAAGGGAAAAGGGGGGTTTAGAGGGACGGGGAAACACAAAATTTGACATAGCGGCCTTAATATTCGAAAAATCGAAAAATTTATAAGAAGTTAAGTTGTAGGTACTAAGTTTTACTGTAATTTTATTTCTTATCATTTTTTCTGTTACCCTAATATTTACAGAAATATTGACGGTTTAAGATTGAAAATTAAATTCCTCACTATCTCTGTACACATTCGAGTTTGAACAAAAATGATAAGGTGATGAATTGTAGCAAACATTATTTTCTACAACTTTATTCCTTACACATTTTTTGATTGTTCTAATATTAAGAGAGATATTTTGTGTTTTCTTCTTTCTTTATGCCCCCATTTCCCCTTGACGTATGTCATTTATTAATAAAATTAGCCTTGCGAATAGTAAAACCATATACGACATTTCATTTTGATCAGACTAAAATTGTGACCGCTAGAAAGTGATTTATATATTTTAAGGAAATTCGCTAAGTTGAAGCAGCTCCTGCGTAACGAATTTCTTAAATAAATTTATCCTCATTACATACATATCATGGAAAATCATTCGAAATAAATGTTTACCATTAATTTTCTTCGTGTAAAACTTACGTACTTAGTACGGTATGTGATCACTCCATAATGTCATACAAATAAGGATCGAAGTCAAATAAATATCATAGATTAGTATAGAATCAAATTCATTTGTATTGGACTTTATATTCGCGTAAGGGGACTTATTTAAAAGCAGAAGGACAACTTATTTAAACCATATTTTAATCATATATTTAATACTTAGTATTAAATATAGGTTTCCTCCCCTTCATTTTCAAAATAGACCGATCCACTCAACCTGTGACGATATTCGAGAGTTCTTTACAAATGAACTTAACTCTATAAATAAATATCTAAAAGTATAGTATTTTACAATTTGATACACAATTATCCATTACTAGCTGACCTGTGCGGCTTCGCTGGCGTAAAAGGATAGATATTTTGGATAAAAGCAGAGATAAGTCAAAAATTTACCTGTATCACCCGCATCCCCAAGTGTGGGTCTTGTTTATTTTTCAAAAAGGAACATTTTATATCTATGAACTTTTTTTGGAGTTTACTCCTTAAGAATCGATTTTACATATAAGCGCCCGAGTTTTGAAAAAATATGGAGACTAAAATTTATTCATGATATATGACCTCGTTACGTTATTTGATCTACTTTTTAGTAATGTGTGTGTAACTTGAGTGCACAGCTTTGTGTATAAATTACATTCAATCGTATGCAAACAGAACGTTGTGATACGTCATACCATATGTACACTGTACATAATACAATCGTTTAGGTTTACATTCGTTTAGAGCTCAATAACACAGCCAATCAAGCTGTATTCAACATACTAAATGTTGAACACATATGTATGTTTTTTTGACGTATTTTTATAGGATTTTTAAAAATAAATCGAAGGCACCAATAAAACTTTTCAAAATCTCGCATGATTTTCGAGATATCGCTATTTATAGTTTCAAATTTTTAGTTATGTGTGTGTATAACTTGTGTATAACAATGTATTTATGTACGATATATAAGATATATTTACGTAAAATGATTGATGTATAATATCGTTCTTAAGGAGTAAACTTCAACGTGCGTCGGAGCTGACACACACACTTTTTTTATCTCTTGAGGTTTTAAAGTTAAGATATTTTCACACCCCCTGGCTGGAGTAGGTGTGTAGGGGACAATGATCTACTTTGCATGTTATTTATTTATTACGAAGAGACATTTTTTTGTCTTTGAATTTTTATTATATCGCTTACGGTTTTAAAGTTAGATATTTTTACACCCCCTGGAGGGCGTGGGAATGTAAGGGACAATTATCGAGTTCGCAAGTTGTTTATTTTAAAGAAACATAAAAAATCATGCAAAAATCTCGTAAAAATAAGCACTTTCAGTTTTTTCCAATTTTCCGGGAAACTATTCTAATTATGCAATAATAACAAACATTAAAACAAAAATTAGACAAATCAGTCCAGCCGTTATACTAAAGGGATGCGTTTACCAACGGACAGCATTCAATTTTTATTTATATAGATAGATTATGGTACCTTGGTTACATTATTGCAATTTTCGTTGGGATCTATAATTTTTTTTGAAAATAAATTACAGCCCATGTTACTCGCTGATAATGTAGCTTTATATAGGTGAAATTTTTAATATCGGTTAAGTATTTTTTGAGTTTATCCATTACAAACATACAAAAAATCAAATCATTTCTCTTTATAATATTAGTATAGATGATCGTCTACTCAAAAATTTATCTATACCTTGGAACAAAAACAGCCAATGTCAATCACAATAAATTTTTTTGTAACATGAATTTCAGTAGTCACGGATTCCAACCAAAACCATTTTCATCGATCTCTAGTCTTAATGAAAGAATATTTCTATTAAGAGATCGGATAAAATTTTTCGTATATAAAATGTAAAGTATTTTTAACTTTTAAAACCATCAGAAACTTTTGTAAACTATTGTAGTTTACTTCGAATAATAATGTCACCATAAAGCAAATTTTTAGCATAAATATTGTTTATAAATCGACGGCGGACGAATGGTCTCAACACTCAAACATATTCTTGTAATTCAAAGATAAGATTGTAATTCACAAGTACAGGTATTTAACATTTATAAATAGATATAGTCGATTTTCAAGATTGATATTAAACATTTCCTTCAATTTATAAATATTTATATTGCGAACTAATTTTAATCAATATAATAATAAATTATAATTACAACAATTTAAAATTAGTTGTGTAGTCGACCAAACATAAATATATTACTCGAAACAAGAATGACTTTAAAAAAAAATTAATATTCTTACAATTAGTGTTAACAGTTCGGTATTTCAACTGCTATGATAATTATCATAATTGGATCGAAATACTAACCATAGTTATGAAGACTTAAAGAAGAAATGAAATATCCAAAGATATTATATAGTCAATGAGAAAACAAACTCTAAAAAATTTACCGGGTAAGTGAACAACACTGTATTTTGAGACAAAATAATTGAGACTTTTCAGTTGTTGTTAATAAACAAAGCAAAGTTGACACCTTGATAACTTTTTAAGGTTGATAGCCTTGGTAGTATCGTTATTTCGAGAGATGATCTGAGAATGAGATGAGGTGAAGATAAAATTTGCCTCTCGAAAACCTAAGAATTTTATTACAAACTTACTAAATTCGAATCAGATATACAATATACACATACTTTAAGGACGTTCATGCACTAGAGCCAAATGAGTACTATCTTTAATAAAATTTATAACGTTTTATAACCTTTTTTTATTTATCCTAAATATTTCTAAAGTATTTGTTGGAAAATATCAGTAAATATAAATTAATTTCACTTGATGTGACAGATCTCAGAATAAACTATGTTAAATATTAGTGTGTATGTGTATATTTTTTACTTGAATAATATACTTATTATAATTTTAAGTACAATAAAATTATGTTCTTCATAAGACTCTGTGTTAAAGGTTTGATTTTTAATCGATAATTGCTCTTTGAAATGATCATCAACAGGTTTTAAATTTTTGAGGGAGTATAACTACATAATTGAGCTATTTATTCAATTCATTAAAAAAAAATTTTTATCTACTATCAAGCCTCATGCATGAACGTCCTTAATAGTCAATAAATTCAATTTACTATGTCGCATATATAGCCTTAGAAGCATATCCTCAAATTTGAAACGATTTCAAAGGGTGTACATTAAAATAAAACGATTAAAATTGGGATTATTATATCGCATATCCCAGAGTAAAAGTCAATAGAACACATTTGAAACGAATTTGTCCGACGTATAAGAAGATGAATTAACCCTCTTGGTAGCTCACAGGAGCTCATAATAGATTCAGTTCAGGTATGGGAGGTAATCACCCAACATGGGGTAGCGAACTTAATTTTAAATAAATAATAACAATATTAATTTATTGACATACTCCGTTAATCAATACAATAAACAATAATTTGTACATTCCACACAAAATAAACACATTATACATAACATAAAATAAAAAAAATTAACTAAATCATACTCGAGCTCAATAATATTCCTTGGCTGGTTCAAAAATCAGAAAGTCAAAGTTTTCTTTTCCTTTCAATCATCACTTTCTCTATATACCCTCCTACCACAGTTATTAGTCTTGCCTCCTGAACATTTAACACTCGGTCCAATGAAATCAAATCCTCTTTCAATAAATCGTCTCTTATTCCCTCACATACTCCTTGGCAATCAAAAATTAAATGGTATCCCGATTCACACCCTCCTCCACATAATACACACACTCACTCACCATTTATTTTATTTTTAATCTCCCACATGTACCTTCCCATTCTAAAATTCGCAAGCACTCTCCTTGTTTTCTTGTCAGGTAAGGTGCTCCGTCATAGTGCCCTATCCTATTGAAAGTTTCCAGAGAGGGTAATTCTGAAATTCTTTCAAACATCCTTTTCTATAACTCTCTCGCAGACATTCCTTGATTAACCTTTTCTTATATACATGGCTCATACTAAATCCAATCCTTTCCTCATCCATTTCATTTTCATTCATAATCTCAACTATTTTGTCTTTCATGCCTAAGTTAAAGCAGCCTTTTTGGATTTGCTTTCGATCCAAATTTTGGACACGATAGTAGTATGTCAAACACTGCTGTCTTAAAAACGCTTCAAATGATATTTCGCCTAATTCCACTAACGTTGCTTCATTAGTGGTAGACCGTGCTATCCCCAGGATGTGTTTATATGCGGCACAAATACGACTATTTAATCTTGGGCCTTATCTACTCTATTATTTAACATACTGTTAGAGGACGCAATTAGAGAGAGTGGAATAAATAACAAAGGGACCCTATATAATCATCTGAATCAATGCCTAGCTTATGCAGATGACATAGTAATCTCTGCAAGAACGAAAGAAAACCGCATAGATGCATTAAAGAATCTTGAAAAGTCAGCAAATTCCAAAGGTTTAAAGATTAATGAACAGAAGTCTAAATATATGAAGCTGCGAGCAACAAACACCCCACCGGAAATCGGTAAATTGTTAATCGACGAGATTAACTCGTTAATTGTTAATTGACGAGACGGTTTATCAATTCAAACAAGTGGAGAGGTTTAATTATCTGGGCATTACTCCATCTAGTCAGTGTGACGAATTCAGAAATTTGAGAAAGAATTGCTAAACGTTCAAGAAGCGTTGGTGGATATTCATCTGGAGTTCGTGAAGGAAACTGCAGAAAACCTTCTCAAGCATAGCCGGTTACTTCGTTTTTGTCCATACGCCGACAGTTTAGTCAATTAACCGCCCCTTTTTTTTGTATTTTTATAATTGACAAACTGCCGATATCGAAATTCGAACACATAATCTCCCAGTTTCCAAGTACTGCATACTGCACAGACATAACGCCTTAGACCGCTCGGCTACTTGGACTGGAACAGTGGATAAGAGTAGCTCATATCCACTGTTAAAAGTTTATTTACTCCTAAAAAGCACCAAATTAAATGCTTTTTTAAAATTCTAAAATTTATGCAAATTTTTTTATTTATTTTTTTGTAAATTATAAGGTATTTTTTATGCAATTTTACGCCCAGACCAATAAATACATATACAAATTTATAGAAATGTAGTTGATATGCAAAAAAAAAATCCAAAGAAAAGAATTTAAATGAATGAAATGAGTGCGCTACTTTTTTGCTGCACAGCGTTTAATAGATACTTATACAAAAATATTTATTCAGATACTATAAACAAAAGTATTTTTATTGTATTTGTATAAGTATACATAAAACAAATGTTTGAGATTTTCAAAACAATATTTTTATTTTCATAATAGTTTTGCAATCACTGTTGCTTTTTCAGAAAATATAAAATAATGATATAAGTATACATTGTTCATTCGTATGGCATTATGGTGTGATTAGAATACCTTCACATTTAACACATTTGTCCAGAGTTGAGTTGTTAGTTAATTAACATACATGAATTGCTCATACAAAATTTAATGATGATCAAAGTTCACATGTGATTGACTGATAGTGTACATATGATTAACTATAATAGAGCGACATACGATTAATATGCATGTCGAGATACACTTGGCCACAAAAGTTGATGTTAAGTTTTTAAAATTTTATAGTTGCTTTGTGCCCCTAATTCATTCCGTTTTCGAAAAAGTGTTGTTATTATATTTCTAATGAACTGAAGCATTTTTTCGAAAACCGAATCAATAAGACACAAATCAGTGATAAAATTAAAAAAAATGGCATCAACTTGTGAGGTCGACCCATAACACTATGATTACTTCCATCAAATTTACATCCTCTAAAAAAAAAAAAACTTTTTAATAATTATTATGAATTAACTTGCTCAATGAACGGTGGTGCAATTTCAGTCCAATTTATTAAAGTTATCGTCTACATATTTCCGCAATCATTTTCACATATTACTTTTTAATTATTTAAAGTTAGTAAAATGAATGATCTATTTCGGAATAAACCCCCCCCCCATATTTCCTTTTATTAAAATAATTTTCAGGATGGAAAAAGGACATGTATCCTTAAAACCAATTTTAACCAGTACTACAATTTTTCATTTCATCGGTCATACCCCCAGTATGACCGCATATTAATTGAATCTCTTGGCCGGGTTTTGGTGTTTTTTTGGCGTTCGCACAAAAAGGCGTTCTATACATTTTAATGACTTAGCGAAGTCAACTTAGCGAATTTCCTTAGAATACATAAATCACTATCTAACCGTCACAATTTTAGTCTGATCAAATTGGAATGTCGTATCTGATATGATTTTAGTATTTGCAAGGCCAATTTTATTAATAAACGGCAAAGGCCAAGGGGAAAGGGGAGCATATAGAATGAAGAGAAAGGAGTAGAGTTGTAGAAAATCATGTTTGCAACAATTCACTTTTTTCGCAAACTTTAATGTGAACAGAGATATTTAGAATTTTAATTCTCAATCTAAAATTGTAAATATTTCTGTAAGTATTAGTGTAACAGAAAATATGATAAGAAACAAAATTATAACAAAACTAATTTACTACAACTTTACTTCTTATAATTTTTTCGATTTTTCGAATATTAAGGGAGATATGTCAAATTTTGAGTTTCCCTCTACCTCTAACCCTCTCTCTTTCTCCTAGTCCGATTTGGCACATTAACGAACTCGACCGTTCAAATACCAAAAGCATCTCATATACTTAATTTTATTCCAAGCAGATTAAAATTGTGATCGTTAGACCCTTGAGGGTATATACTACATTTATACAAAATTGGACAAATGAAAATAAGTCATTTTAGCTGATTATATTAATTTGTATATTAAATGAGATTTTATGGGCTTTAAGGACCTTTTTTATATTTTCAAGGACATCTTGTAACATCCACCATAATATAAAACAAGTGAAAATAACAACTAACCTCAGCTAATTTCTTAAATACCCAGTATATACTAAATTTATGAAAAAAAGCTTCAAGCAAAAGTTGTTTTATTTTTAAATAAGGAACAACTTTTGTGTTTAAATTTATTATTGCACATTTTCTCCAAACATGGTTTGATTTTCTCCATTCACTTGACCTTACTTTTTAGTTCTAGAACACACATACAAAATTTCAGCTCGCTATCTCTTTTCGTTTTTGATCTATCGTGTTAACGGACGGTCAGGCAAGCATACAACTGGGGGTAAATGGACTAATTAGGTCATTTTATGAACACCAAAATTTTTTTTCTGCAATCAATATTTCCAAGCGTTACAATGTTGGAGCTAAAATAATATACCTTTTACGATTAGTAAAGTAAAAAATGATGGTTTAAAGGATATTTTAAGGATGGATGTCATTTTTTCATTCTGAAAATAATTTTTATTATCGTTTATGGTTAAAATCTACCGATTTCACACAAAAATTTCATAACTAACTTGGGAGTGGTCGTATGCCGACAAAGATCCCAAAAGAATTATATGGTATGGCGATTATACAATAAATCAATTAATTGAAATCATTTAATTAAACTTGAACTAGAATTATATGAGTCATATAAGGAGAATAAAAAAATAGAGTAATGAATATAACCTACACGTATGTATAGTTCACTTTACATGTACTGGCGTGGATGATCAATATGTTTTTATCATCATTTCATGTATAGAGCACGTTATATACAAGTAAAAGTAAATTTCCGTTCAGACAGTGAGTGTGTTTGTCATATAATATGATAATTTAATTTCATCTTACTAATCATGCACAGTAATCACACTTTAGAATATTTAGTTGTTTACCATGAACTTGCATCATGAAAATATACAAACATACAGTGTGTTCTAGTTATAAAGGGCATTTATAACTATAAAAAAAATCCTCATTTTATATGTGATAACCAATTTCTGCGAAATTTTTTTTTTATTTGACAGGGTATACTCATTCATAATGGGAAAATAAGAAAATTTGTTTAAAAACCGACTTCAAAAAAATTTTTTACAAAAAAAAAAACGACTCAAAAAAAAAATTTTTACAAAAAAAAAACAAAATGCATGTAAAAAAAAACTGAAAATCTGTTATGAAAAAATGCACTAAAAATTAAAAAAAAAAAACGGATAAAAAAAATGTGTTATAAAGAAATGCACTAAAAGTTAGTAGGTCGTTTAGTTGGTCTACCCATATTTAGACAAATAAAACAAGTTATAGAACTTCAAAGTCACTAAAAAGCGAGAAATAAAACCTATTTTGACAAAACGGAAACCCGACTTCAAAAATTAAATATTCTATAACAAAAAATGCACTAAAAAGTAAAAAAATAATTGCATATTCTAGTGCCAATTTTAGTTCACCTAAGCAAAAATTTTTAAATTTATATGTACAATTATTGTTATTTTTGGAGACGGTGTCCAAAAGTTATGTGAATTTCTCTATGCTGACACCGCCTCCAAAAATAACAATAATTGTACATATATATTTAAAAATTTTTGCTTAGGTGAACTAAAAGTGGCACAAGAATATGCAATTATTTTTTTACTTTTTAGTGCATTTTTTGTTATAGAATATTTGATTCTTGAAGTTGGGTTTCCATTTTGTCAAAATAGGTTTTATTTTTCATAACAACTCCGTTATGTAAAACAACTGAACGGCGTTCAGCTGGATTGAATGAACTGTTCAACAGTTTTACAAAACTGCTACCCACATTTAGACGTAATGCAGAATAGCTTATATGTAGTCACAAAGAGCGTTTTGATATAGGGAAATATATAGAACGTCTTTTAGTGCGGGGCCCAAAAACATGCAAAACCTGATCAACTCGGGATATGACCGACGAAGTGAAAGATTTTAGTACTCGGTTGTAATTGTGACCTTATTTAATTTCAATAATTGTTGACACTATAATTCAAATATATAGAATGCCTTTTAGTGCGGAGCCCAAAAACACGCAAAACCCGACCAATTCGGGGTATGACCGATGAAGTGAAGATTGTAATACTCGGTTGTAATAGTTACCTTATTTAATTTCAATAATTTTTGACACAATATCTAAAATATAGAGAACTTGTTAGGAAAAAGAACCTTTAGTAATGGGAATTCCATTAGCCCGTTTACAATAATTGTAAGCTATGAATTTAAGACTAAACAATATAGACTACTAGGTAATATAAATAGTAGTGTTAATAATAATAATGATATAAACTAAAATCTACAATCTGAAGTTTCATTTCACGCTGTTTTACATATCGTCTAATCGTTGCATTGATAAACGCAAAACGTTTAAGCAATATTACATGTTAAAGTTCAGCAATTATGTAAAACAGCTAAACGTCGTTCAGTTAACATAACGGAGTTGTTATGTAAAACAACTAGCGGTTTTGCAAAATAGCGGATTCGACAATCTATCTGCGACATATAACATGAATCTTTTGCACTCGGAACATAAAGTTAATGCCCGTTTTAAACCCTGTTAAACTAATTTAAATGTTTAATTGAGTTTAAAGACACTGGCCTCTCAGTCAGTACCCCATAATGGCTGCTATGGATGGCTTATGAAGGGTTTTTGAAGGGAGATAATGTATTACAACTTTATTACAATGGTTTCATTCAGAAGTAGCTTGCAGTTCTGCAAAGGGTACACCTGGATGTTTAGAGAAGCTTGTGCCCGATAGCTTAAGTGCCATTTCTGGCGAGTTCGACAGCTTTTCAATTCCCTGAAATGTCCCTATGGCCTGGCTCCCATTTACATTGACATTTACCGATAGCTCATTCAGAGAAAATCGGCAGGCCAGTGCCACCTAAGATGATGGGTAAAACATTTACAGGCTAAAAATAACGTTTTCTTATAAATCTCGAAGTTTCAGAATTTTTGGCCGTTTGAACGCGAGATCATTAATAACAAAGTCATCATTCTCTCTCATTCTCTTTCATTAGAAGCATGCAAAACTACATGCCCGCCCAACTATTATCTGTTGTATTAAAAAAAATACTCGACATAATAAAAAAAAAAAAAAAACAAGGATAGTAAAGAAAAATATTTAATAAATAAATTTAAAAAAAATCGCGTTTTACCGTTTTGTTTACGAAATATAATAATTTAAAATTTTTTTTCAATCAATCGTACTCATTCAAATACCGCGTGAATGGCCATCATTTACACTTGATATACACTGCAGTTTTTAAATATACTTGCATTAATAAATCTTAATTACACCTGTCATCGTAAAAAAAACCTACAAGATTTTGTACATGCAAAGAGAAAAAATTTATTATTTTTTATATGTATTTTATGAAATACACAATTTTATAAAAATAAATAACAAATCGCCTGTGCCACTTAAAAAAAAAGTTAAAAATATCCCATGTATCCCTTCAGATAATTTGGTTGGATCAAGGACATTCAACAAAATTTAAAAACCTTTTTGAATCATTGCCAAAAATAACATCATAATTGCATAATTTTTAAAATTGTTTTTTAGATAAATGATAATAAGTTGTGATCTGCAAATTATGAAAAGCCATGCATTATTATCGGATTTGGAATGATTCTGATTAACCTCTGATTCTGATTGAAAAAAATTTTGTAAACATTAATTTATTTAATTATTTTCTCTGCATTAAATTTTCCAAGTGAAACTTAATTATTGTATTTTATCAATTAATTTTGTACTCTCAACATAATAATATCGCTTTTAACTTTGTGAAATATGGTTAGTGTCGTTTTTTTTTTTTTGGAAATTTCAGGTAAATACAAATAAAAAATTTCGTTTCGTAATTTATAGTTTTAAGATTCATAAAATATTTGTTATACATTACATACGCTTTGTGAAAAAATTACTTTGAATAATTTTGTATTCCCCAAGTATACCTAATTATTTTATAAATTATCAATTAATTTTCAATTGACATAATAAATAAATTCGGTGAACTGTTTTTAATTTTGTGAAATCTATTTTTTGTGTCGTTTTTTTTTTTGAAAGTTTTAGGTAATTATAAATAAAAAATTCATTACGCAGGAGATGCTTCAAATTAGCGAATTTCCTTAGAATACATAAATCACTCACTAGCGGTCACAATTTTAGTCTGATCAAAATGAAATGTCGTATATGATTTTTGTATTTGCAAGGCCAATTTTATTAATAAATGACATAGGGGAAATGGGGGCATAAAGAAAGAAGAAAACACAAAATATAAAATATCTCCCTTAATATTAGACCAATCGAAAAATGCGTAAGGAATAAAGTTGTAGAAAATCATGTTTGCTACAATTCATCACCTCATCATTTTTGCTCAAACTCTAATGGGTACAGAGATATTGAGGAATTTAATTTTCAATCTTAAACCGTCAATAGTTCTGTAAATATTAGTGTAACAGAAAAATGATAAGAAACAAAATTACAGTAAAACTTAGTACCTACAACTCTATTTCTTATAAATTTTTTGATTTTTCAAATATTAAGGGAGATATGTCAAATTTTGTGTTTCCCCCTCCCTTTAAACCTCCCTTTCCTCTTGGCTGATTTTACCCATTAACGAACTTGACCTTTGATGATGAATACCAAAAGCACCACAAATACCAAATTTCATCCCGATAAAATGAAAACTGTGACCGCTAGAGTGATTACAGACACATATATGTATATATATATATATATATATATATATATGTCCATATATATGTAATATATATGTCCATATATATATATATATATATATATATATATATATATATAAATTTTACAGATGGGCTTCGGTACGGGACCAATAGCTCTATTTCCTTTCAGGAATTTCGCTAAAAATCGTTTCGTAATTTATAGCAATGGACAGTACTCATTTCCCTATAAAATTTCTAGGGGAAAGAAAATTCATAAAATATATTTCTTATACATTACTTAGACTGAGAAAAACTTACCATAAATATTACTACCACGTGAAAAAAAGTAACGTAACTATTACTACGCCATATAGTACACAGTCAATGTTGTATGAACATTCTTTTAGGAAAAAGTACACTTTTCTCAGTACAGTAGGGGTCATTAAATAAGCATAAAATATTATAAAATGGTATCATAGTGCGTACATTTTTCTTTTTTTTACTTACAATATAAAATTAAGATATAGAATATAAATTGATATTGTTTTTATTCAGGTATGTAAGTTCATAAATAAACAAGAATTCATCAGTATCATCCGAGGTGTAACTGCACATTGGGTTAGAGGTTCAGGGTTTACCTGGTGGATGAGTATCTTTTTTCATATCAATATTTTATTAAAAAATTCAATGACATGTCTATGTATTATACGCTAGATAATACATAGATTGTAAAAATTTTTCAAACAAAAGTTGTCTATTTTAAAGAGAAGAAGATTTATTGTAAACAAATTTTTTTTCTATCTCTTACGGTTTCAAAAATATAAATTTCCCCCCCTGGAGGTGGGAAACACGTTCCAATTTTGCCCAATAACGAACTTAACCTTACTTTTTTGCTAGAACACACAAAGAAATTTTCAGCTCGTTATCACTTTTCGTTTTTGAGTTATCGGCTTCACAGACAGACAGACGGATGGACATGCGGAAATGGACTAATTAGGTAATTTTAAGAACATCTATAGCAAAATTTTTTTCTGCGATCAATATTTTCAAGCGTTACAAAGTCGGAACTAAACTTTATATACCTTATATTTTGACAAATATACTGGGTATAAAAAGAGTAATTTTCCGATAAGTAAATATATACATACGTATATAATGATGATGTATCTAATTAAGTGACGCACGTGCACGCACATCTGATGGCTAATTACTGACGTACAATCTCCTCTTTAGCGACATTTCAATTTCTTTACAGTTGAAAAAAAAATCAAATTTTTCAATGGAAAAATTCTAAAAATTTGTACGTATTTTGGAGGTAAACATTAGTAAGGAAAAAAATATGTAGACATTTAATTGCCATAACTTAAAAATGAGGTGATATGGGAGGCATAAGATTAAGGCACATAAATTACAACTACTTAATTTAAAAAAATCAACGTGCCAGTAAGGTTATCTTCAAAAGTAAATTTACTAAAATCGAATTTTCAAATATGATAAACTAAAAAAAAACTTTAAATAACAAAAATCAATTAATAAATATCACGTTTAATTTGACATTGATCAATAAAATTACTTTAGAAGGGCATATATATATATATATATATATATATATCCGATTTATTTATCCGATTTTTTATACTCGTATATATATATATATATATATATATATATATATATATATATATATATATATATATATATATATATATATGTATATGTATATGTATATATATAAATATAAATATACCGTCTGTTTAGTTTACATCTTCGTATAATAGATCTCCCACGCGTATGAGAGAGTACATATGTATACATTAAGGGTGCATTCGTCTTGGAGGCTCACACGCTTTGAGCGTTCACGCTTATAAGCACAAATTATTGGTGTTCATGTTGGCCTACGAGTGCTTAGAATCGATCAGAAAATATCGTTCGTTTTGGACGTTGTAAGCGTTAGTTTGTATCAACATGGCGACGTTTTATTACGTCGGAAGTCACAGAAATAAAATACGTTTTACCAGATTCGGAATCATTTAAATCGATCGAAAATAATCTGGGTAAATAGTTAGCCATTTCTACTGATTTGTCAACGATTTTAATTTTAAGTACTTTAATAAATATGACAAAAGTTTGGTTAGCTTACGCTCACGTAGCATTCGTTTTGATAAATAGTAAGATTTGGCGCTCACGCTTTTGCTGCCCTACCTCTGTGGAGTAAGCGTTTGTAAGAGCGAGATGTACCTCATGAACTCAGCCACAAGTGTAATTTTTTGACACTCACAGCGCCAAGTCGAACGCTGAAAATCACGATTGAGCGCGCTGAAAGCGTGTGAGCGTCCAAGACGAATGCACCCTAAGTAATGTGTATGAAAAGGAGGTCTTATAGGTTTGATAAACAAGCATATTTTTCAAAATAGTGAATAATATTTATAACGAGTATGAGAGAGTACATATGTATACATTAAGCAATGTGTATGAGAAGGAGGTCTCATAGGTTTGAGTGGTTGGTGATCACTCGAACAGTTATGAAAATTATGATATGTTTGTTTATCAAACCTATAAGACCTCCTTCTCATACACATTGCTTAATGTATACATATGTACTCTCTCATACTCGTGGGAGATCTACTATACGAAGATGTAAACTAAACATAGTGTATGTATATATATATATATATATATATATATATATATATATATATATATATATATATATATATATATATATATATATATATATATATACATCCTTAATTTACTGAATTTTAAATTTTTTTCTTTATGAGATATCAGCGCTCCTAAGCCTAAATCCCATTTTAAGGAAATTTGAATTGGTTTTGAGATATGACGTTTTATGAAGGCAGTATATTTTCCGCGTGCAGAAAATAGTTTACATATTAAGAGTACAAAATTGTACTCTTGTTTCTAGAAATAAATTTTCAGAATACTTTAATAACGTGAAACCTTGGGAGGAGGGGGAGGGTGGGGATTAGAAAAATTGTACACCTTGCAGAGAATTTGTCGTGATATTTAAAATACACCAAATTTTTTAATTTGCTTGCCTGATAATGATTTATAATTACTTAATATAAAATAAAGATACATATTATAAACTTTGAATTTTGTTTTAGGCGAAATGAAAAAATTGACTTTCCAATTAGTCACATTCCGTTAATGTTAATTCGATATTCCTAACTAGAAATCAAAATATGATTTAAGGAAAAAGTTTTGTAAATAGATTTCTGATTGTATTGGAATTACTTGGATAATAAATATGGTAAGATAAACCAACAAAGAATACTTGTAATAGGGATGTTGAGGATAATTTTAGTATCCGCAATAATCAATGCTCATTGCGGATCTTTTGCGGATGCGGCTATTGCTTGTTTTTTTTAGCATTGAAGTTTAGCGACATTGCTCTTTATTAAATATAATGCACCAAATTTTAAATTGGCATACTAAAACTTTGATTATAATATAAAGATTATTAAAAATGATTACCATCTTTTTCCTTTATTCATGTATCTAAATTAACTACATCTTTAAAATCCACATCGCTTCCGCCGATGTGACCCTTAAAATATGTGCATCTGCGTACGCAGATGTCAAAATATTCGTATCCGCAACATCCCTGATTAGTACCTATATGGTCACACAAGTAACGCTCATTTTTCAAAATTTTATAATTGATTTTTGTATTATTAAGTCGATTTTTCAAATAAAAGTTGTTAGTATCTAGGTATAATTATAATGGACAACTTTTATCCGAATTTTTACGAAAAACGAATGAATAAAGCAAATCAATTATAAAATATTTGAAACAAGAGCGTTTCTTATGTTGCCATGTGTATCCCCCCGTTCAAAAAAAATGAACAGACCTGAAATGTTAAACATCTTATATTTCGTAAAACTCCTCACTTTTGTAACTCTCTATATAATGTATAATTTTATTTATTTATAAACAAAGATAAGTAGTACATTTTTTAAGTGTGTAAAAAATAAATGAATTTATATTTTTAGCGAATTTCCTGAAAGGAAATAGAGCTATTGGTCCCGTACCGAAGTCAAAATTTCGCAAAAATTTCTTCAAATGTCCATCGATCCTACCTTGTAGATGTCAAAAATCACCATCTGTAAAATTTGTATATATATATCTATGGACATATATATATATATATATATATACATACATATATATATATATGTGTCTGTAATCACTCTAGCGGTCACAGTTTTCATTTTATCGGAATGAAATTTGGTATTTGAAGCGCTTTTGGCATTCAAAAGGTCAAGTTTGTTAGTGGGTAAAATCGGACCAAGGGAAAGGGGGGTTTAGAGGAAGGGGGAAACACAAAATTTGACATATCTCCCTTAATATTCGAAAAATCGAAAATTTGATAAGAAGTAAAGTTGTAGGTATTAAGTTTTACTGTAATTTTGTTTCTTATCATTTTTTCTGTTACCTGAATATTTACAAAAATATTGACGGTTTAAGATTGAAAATTAAATTCCTCAATATCTCTGTACGCATTAGAGTTTGAGCAAAAATGATAAGGTGATGAATTGTAGCAAACATGATTTTCTACAACTTTGTTACTTACATATTTTTCGATTGTTCTAATATTAAGAGAGATATTTTATATTTTGTGTTTTCTTCTATCTTTATGCCCCCCTTTCCCCTTGACGTATGTTATTTATTAATAAAATTGGCCATGCAAATACTAAAATCAGATACGACATTTCATTTTGATCAGACTAACATTGTGACCGCTAGAGAGTAATTTATTTATTCCAAGGAAATTCGCTAAGTTGAAGCAGCTCCTGCGTAACGAATTTTTTTTATTTATATATACGGTGTCAGTGACAGAGTGAGAATTTAAAAAATATATGTAATATTAACACATGTTAAGTGTTATATCTTACTCTTATGTATAAAAATTAAATAAAATGTTGTATCTGTTACTACACGTATAATCAAAATTGTGAGATACTGATTCGGTTCAGGTCTGATAATTTTTTTTGAACGGGAGTGTACATAAATATTAAAATTTTATTATTACAAGAATTAAAATAATTATCGAACAGACGATAAACAAAATAATTGTTGGACATAGTACAATGGAATTGCGCAACTATATAGAAAACATATTTACAATAAAGAACATAATCACTGAATAAAGGATAATATATTGAAATGAAAGTAATATCGAGTCATAAGATATAAAATTAGTAAAGAATAATAAATGAATGAAAATTGCTTAAATAACCGGTATATAATGAGTTTGTTAAAAATAGTTTCACACAAAACTTGTTTATTTTTAAAAAAGGTAAATTTTTTGTCATTAAATTTTTGTTCTATCTCTTACGCTTTCAAAGATTGACAGTGTCTGATTTTGCGAACTTAACCTTACTTTTTAGCTCTAGAACATACAAACTTTCAACTCGTTATCTTTTTTCGTTTTTTATTTATCGTGTTGACGGACGGACACACAGACAGATGAACATGCAAAAATGGGTTAAGAAGGTCAATTTTATGAACATCAAAATCTTTTTCTACGATTAATATTTTCAACCATTAAAAACTCGGAACTTAACTTAATATACCCTTGTATAACAACTAACTGAGTTAATTGCTTAAATACACGGTATAAAACAATCTACGTAATCCCGATCCTAAGTCCTTTTACCGAAAGGAAGCTAGAAGAAGGAAAAATTACCTCTTCTAAAACATTTTTAGAAATCTATGAATATATTGGTATATTTTATAAAGAAAAATTCGTTACGCAGGAGCTGCTTCAACTTAGCGAATTTCCTTAAAATAAATAAATCAATTTCTAGCGGTCACAATTTTAGTCTGATCAAAATGAAATGTCGTATATGATTTTAGTATTTGCAAGGCCAATTTTATTAATAAATGTCATACGTGAAGGGGAAATGGGGGCATAATGAAAGAAGAAAACACAAAATACAAAATATCTCATTTAATATTAGAAAAATCAAAAAATGTGTAAGAAATAAAGTTGTAGAAAATCATGTTTGCTACAATTCATCACCTCATCATTTTTGCTCAAACTCTAATGTGTACAGAGATAGTGAGAAATTTAGTTTTCAATCTTAAACCCTCAATATTTCTGTAAATATTAGTGTAACAGAAAAAATGATAAGAAACAAAACTACAGTAAAATTACAGTAAAACTTAATACCTAAAACTTTACTTCTTATAAATTTTTCGATTTTTCGAATATTAAGGGAGATATGTCAAATTTTGTGTTTCTCCCTCCCTCTAAACCCCCCTTTCCCCCTCGTCCGATTTTACCCATTAACAAACTTGACCTTTTGAATACCAAAAGCGCCTCAAATGCCAAATTTCATTCCGATAAAATGATAACTGTGACCGCTAGAGTGATTACAGACATATATATATATATATATATGTATATATATATATATATATATATATATATATATATATATATATATATATATATATATATATATGTCCATAGATATATATATATAAATTTTACAGATGGTGATTTTTTACATCTACTACGTAGGATCGATGGACATTTGAAGAAATTTTTGCGAAATTATGACTTCGGTACGGGACCAATAGCTCTATTTCCTTTCAGGAAATTCGCTAAAAAAGCACGAAAATATAAAACGGCGAGTCAGAAAATTTGAGGAAATTCAAACAAAGTATCATTATAATTAATAATTTCAAACATTTTTTTATTTTTAACATACTTTTATTAGCTTGAACTGTATGTATGTATGTATGAATATTCTACACAAATTTTATCTTAAAGAAACATTATAAATTTATTTTTCAATGTCACACATATATAAATAGCTATTATAGCGCAACTAGTACCATTAAAATTTGTTATCACGGTGATTTCGCCTTTTAATCAGTAATTTTTCGAATATCTTTCACTAATCTAAAATTTTCCATAATATTAAGCAAAAACGATAATATATTCCATATTGCGGAATTTTTCGGTCACACTGGAATCGGTTTAAAACTTTTTGTATTTTTTTCTAAAAGGTCTAAAGATTAAATATGAAAAAGTTCAAAAAGTGGGAGTTTGTGTAACACTTATTAGCTCATTAGCTCCGGAAAAACGAAAACAAATTTTCTGACAAAAAGTGTACCCAGATTATACCAACACGAATTCACACTAAGTTTCAAGACATTGCCGTTCCAAAAATGAAAATAGGAAAAAAAATGATAAAATAGAAAAAAGTCATATAAAAAAGTGTTTTGTATAAAAAAAAATTCGTTACGCAGGAGCTGCGAATTTCTTTAGAATACATAAATCACTCTCTAGCGGTCATAATTTTAGCGTGATCAAAATGAAATATAATATCTCATATGACTTTAGTATTTGCAAAAATTATCGATGTATAACGATTATAGTTTATAGTTACTATGGAAACGACAGTCAAAATTTTTTACAATAAAATACATTTTATGTATTCGTGTCAAACAAACACAAAATATTAAATATATCTCTTAATATTAGATAAATCGAAAAATGTATGAGGAGTAAAGTTGTAGAAAATCAAGTTTGCTACAATTCATTACCTTATCATTTTTCTCAAACTCTAATGTAGACAGAGATGTTTAGAATTTTAACTTTCAATCTTTAATTGTAAATATTTCTGTAAATATTAGTGTAACAGAAAAATGATAAGAAACAAAATTACAGCAAAACTTAGTACCTACAACTTAACTCCTGATAAATTTTTCTTTTTCTCAAATATTAAGGGAGATAGTCAAATTTTGTGAATTAACGAACTTGATCTTTAGAATATCAAAAGCTACTCAAATACCAAATTTCATTACAATGGGAATAAAATTGTGACCGCTAGAGAGTTCACAGACATAAAAAAGTACATATGTTATATATATATATACACACAAATTTTAGCGATAGGGATTTTTAACATCTAAAAGGTAGGATCGATGGTCATTTGAAGAAATTTTTACGAAATTCCAACATTGGTGCAAAAACAATAGCTGCATTTCCTTTGGAGGAAATTCTCTAATATGCACAATTAAAAGACAAAAGCTCTGTTGACCCTGTGGTTTCGCCGCAAACTTTTCTGTACGACTTATAATTTTACTTTTAGACGCAAAACAAATTTTTTTCAAGGTCATAGAGAACAAGCAAAAAATATGAGCAATGTTCAGGTGTTTAACGTATTTCCAGGCAACAATACATTGACAATAATGTGATGCAGCGTGACAGAGGGGATGGGGATACTGTGAATTTTTTGAGACCTATTATATGGATGGCCTCATACGGAAAAACATTGTATTTAAAATATAACGATGATGTTTTGTATTTTTAACCCGACTTCAAAAAGGAGGATGGTTCTCAATTCGTCTGTATTTTTTTATTCTTTTTTATGTGTGTTACCTCAGAACTCCGTCATTTATGAACCGATTTTGAATTTTTTTTTTGTTTTAAAGGGTTTGGTTTCCCATTGGTCCCATTGGCACCAAATCGCATTCTGATGAGGGGATCCCCGGGAAATCGAGGAAAATCCTCATTTTATATGTGATAACCGATTTCTGCTTTTTTTTTTTTGAAAGGGTATACTCATTCATAATGGGAAAATAAGCAAATTTTTTTAAAAACCGACTTCAAAAAAATTTTTTACAAAACAAAACCGACCCCAAAAAAAAAATTTTTACAAAAAAAAAAACAAAATGTATGTAAAGAAAACTGGAAATCTGTTATGAAAAAAAGCACTAAAAATTAAAAAAACAACGGATAAAAAAAAATGTGTTATAAAGAAATGCAGTAAAAGTTAGTAGGTCGTTTAGTTCGTCTACCCATATTTAGACAAATAAAATAAGTTATAGAACTTCAAAGTCACTAAAAAGCGAGAAATAAACCATATTTTGACAAAATGGAAACCCGCCTTCAAAAATCAAATATTCTATAACAAAAAATGCACTAAAAAGTAAAAAAATAATTGCGTATTCTTGTGCCAATTTTAGTTTGCCTAAGCAAAAATTTTTAAATATATATATATATACAATTATTGTTATTTTTGGAGGCGATGTCCAAAAGTTATGTGAATTTCTCTATGCTGACACCGCCTCCAAAAATAACAATAATTGTACATATATATTTAAAAACCTTTGCTTAGTTGAACTAAAATTGGCACAAGAATATGCAATTATTTTTTTACTTTTTAGTGTATTTTTTAACCCGACTTCAAAAAGGAGGATGGTTCTCAATTCGTCTGTATTATTTTTTGTTATAGAATATTTGATTTTTGAAGTCGGGTTTCCATTTTGTCAAAATATGGTTTATGTAGTATATTTACTATACCTACGGTGTAGAGAAATACATTTCTTTTATTTATTTTTGGGTTAAGCTATCCAAAAAAATCTGATTATTTATAAATTGAATGAATAAAAAACACGCAGATGCTAATGGAACAATTAAAATGATCTGATAGTGTAGAAGCAAATCAAGAAACGAATACTCTCCTTTCAATCGACAAACCAATAGCAGAATTGTTGAGAATACTAGCACCTCTCAGCTGATCATTCGTTTCAATGAAACTGGAGCACAAGAACACAATGCCGGGTTTAACATGAACTATGTTCTGTTGCTAAACAGACGTACTCACCTACAGAAACATACATTACGCAGCAATCAACATGTATATAATGTAGTCGGATAGAATGTTCTATAACGTTCTAGAGAGAAAATAGGGAGGTATAACTAGGGAGGTATACTAGACTCCCTTTCCCATTTTTTTATATTCTTTTTACGTTGCTCAAGGAAACGAATTCCTATATTATACATATTTCTATGAATAGAGATTACTAAAATGCCACTAGACTTCAAAACATAAATGAATAACAGTCTGGGGACTGGCCAACAATACGACATGCTTCATAACTACCTCTTTGATAACTCGAGTCTCCCACATTTTTCCTCTGCGAAAATTTTGAAAAATGGCAGGAATTTTTGCTAACTTTTCCGAAACACATCGATTTTTTTATATTAAAAAAAATTTTGAATATCTTGTTTTGTCAAATGGCATTCGATAGACAATTGAATCGAAAGAACGGAAAAAATGGATACAAATTTTGGCAGGTAAAGGGTGCCAACACCTTTACCTGCGAATAAGTGAGGTTATGAAAATTTATGAATATATGGCCTAATTTTGGAGGACAGTTTAAGAAAAATGTGTAAAAGACAGAAATGACATTGTCCACCAAATTGTATGGCAATATTTTCCAGTCATGCGCGTTAAAGTCAACGATCCCATGACGTCATCATGATTTATGAATACATTTTTTATTGGATGTGAAATTGAGGGAACAACATAATTCATAAGTTGTCCGACCAAAAATGTTTCTTTTGTGGCGAAAAAAGCAAAAAAGAAACCTATTTTATTAGTTACTGAATATACGATTGAAAACACGCAGATACAAATATTTTCATATACATGTAAAAATAATATTTTAACTCATAAAAAATATATAAATATATAGAGTTGAATTTATTTGTTTTGACTAATTATACGCGTAAGGGGAACTTTTTTAAAAGTAGAAGGGCAACTTATTATACTGGTTATATTTCACACGTTTAAATAAAATGATAAATGGATTACAAGTGGGGGAAACATTAATATGTTTCCTCCCCGTCATTTTGAAAATAGACTGATCCACTCAAACTGTGACGGTATTCGAAGCTTCTTTACAAATGAATATACTTCTAATATAATATATATTGTTAAAAAATACATCATACTCGACCGCCATATGCAAATACACAAAATAACAGAGCGGGCGACAATGGTTCCCCCCCTCAAGCGGGCGACGTCATTTGTGCATAACCCCTTAATTATAAATAATCGATTGAGAAAAAAAAATTATAATACAAAACACAAATTTGTTATGTTACCAAAAATCTTTATTTTGTCCGACTTACTTTATATGCCAATATTTTTGTCCGACAAATGCATTACCGATTAGAAAATATGCTCACAGACCTATTAGTCCACCAAATATTCATAAATCATGATGACGTCATGGGATCGTCGTCTTTAACGCGTCTGATTGGAAAAATTTGCCATACAATTTGGTGGACAATGTCATTTCTGTCTTTTACACATTTTTCTTAAACTGTCCTCCAAAATTGGGCCATATATTCATAAATTTTCATAACCTCACTTACTCGGCGTGTTTAAGGTGGTGGCACCCTTTACCTGCCAAAATTTTTATCCATTTTTTCCGTTCTTTCGATTCAATTGTCTATCGAATGCCATTTGACAAAATAAGATATTCATAAATTTTAATATAAAAAAATCGACGTGTTTCGAAAAAGTTAGCAAAAATTCCTGCTATTTTTCAAAATTTTTGCAGAGGAAAAATGTGGTAGATTCGACATAAGGAAACGACACAACAGTTATCAAAGAGGTATTTATGAAGCATGTCGTATGTTGGCCAGACCCCAGGCAATAAGTTAATAACTCAAAATATAACAATTAAAGATCTAAATAAAAATAAATTTTAAATTAATTAACTGCTATTAATCCAGTAAGGATTAATAGGCTATAAAAGGGGGTCAGATTAACCTCGGAATGAAAGATAAGCTTTATTTTGGCATTCTAAACGCTACCTCAAGTCGTAATAAAAATATTATGCGTCTTAAGATATTCAAGGTCAAAGGTAGTGTTCACGCCAAGTGAACGTATTGTTCCGGTACACACGGTACCAGTACCACACTGAACTCAATTATTTTTCTGTAAAATATACATTTTTATTTTATTTGATTATATAATTTTTTTTTTTTCGATAATATTTTTGTAAGAATACTCTCGTTTTTTGTTATATCTTCTTTAAAACTAAAAATTTTATAAATGACATAGAATATTATTCGATTCTATATAAAAACAGAAAACAAATGAGCCCATAAACATTAAAATCGATTTATTAGAATTCGAGAAAACAATTCCCAAAGTTCGAAAAACGCAAAAGTTTTAGATTAAAATAAAAAATCTAAAAATTACTTAATTTTTTTTTTAACAATGGCAAAGTATGCCTTTTATATGTTAAAAATAATGTGGCTAATTTTAGTCCTTAAAAAAAATTAGGCCCCCGACAATTAATTAAATACCGAGTCACCGATTTTTATAAATAAAAAAAGTGCATTCCATTTTAGATCAATAAATTTTTTTTTAAATGAAAGGTCTTAAAAATATCTATAAAATGAAAAAGAAAATTATTTTTTTAACTGTATTTTTAACCATTATTTATCAATTTGTTTATAACGCGCTATAAACAAATTTAAAAAAAAAACAGTTAAGAAATGACTTAAATAAATTTAATTTTCTTTTAACTTATAGATTTTTTATGGACCTTTAATTTAAAAAAAAAATATTCCGATACGTTAACTTTTTAGCGAGTTATCATATATTTTACCTTTTGCTAATTTACTTATAAACAAATTAATATTTTTTAGCTTTTATAAGGCTTTATCCAAAGCTAAACACTAACCTATCTAACAATAAACTCAAAAAAATTTTCCAACCAATATGGTATATTTGTTAAAGAAAACCAGTTTAATATCTATCGGTTTTTAATTAGAAAATATTATTTTTATAATTAAAATTTAAATTTATCGAAAAGAGACACAAATTTATGTGTCCCTATATAGTGTATATGCTTATCTCATACATTCAATGTTTAATCGATTGGGACCGTAATAATTTAGGGTCATATTCAGGACGTCAAGATGAATCGATTAAAAAAATTGCGGTTCCGAGCAACCTGCCTGAAACCGGCTTTTTGAACCTAATTTGACTGTATTATCCGTGTTTATCATTTTTTTTACATTCTGTTCGTGTTTTACATCCAAAATAATTAAATAAAACAAATTTAAAAGTGATTACGTTTTCAAATAAATAATCTTTTTCGGGATTATTGTGTGCATGACTTAAAGAATTATTAATCAATATTATCGAAAGGAGCAATAATTACTTATAACTGTAAATATTAAGTGCAATTTGGAATCAACATTTTTTGGTACAATCAACATTTGGATGTTTTTACAGCAATATATCCCCAAAAGATACTCCTATCTCCAATCTCCAATTATTCAAGTGTACAGAATAATTTATTGTTCCTTATAATTTTCATTTGTAACTAATTTTCATTCGTGTTTGTTAGGGAAACTTTTTAAATTATCTAATTTACCTATAAAATACAGTCCGTGTTCTATTCCAATTTTCGTACATTTCCTCAACAGGTAGCAAAAATCAGTTTTTTGTAAATATCTTGCTTTCTATGCTTTAAATCGTATTTGCATTTGTTACAAAAATTGTAAAGCATTGAATTCTCTACAAATTTTCTTTCAAACAAATTTTTATATATTTTAGAGATACAACGCGAAGAGTGCAGAGCGCTCAGGCATACATGTCATAGCGCAAGGTCAATCATGAATGATGTCGACAAGATATTGAATGGTCACGCTTATACAAGAAGTATCAGAGGCCATACACTATTGAGACTTGCATTATCAATGATGATTTTTAAAGTCTTGGAGATCGAAAATTGTGTGTTTGATGAGTTAATTGAACAGATAATTTGTCTAAGGCGTGATGTCAGCGCAGTATGCCAACTTGGAAACTGGGAGGTTATGGATTCGAATCCCGATATTGGCAGTATGCCAATTATTAAGAAAAAAAAGGGACGGTTAATTGGCTAAACTGCCGGCGTATGGACAAGAACGAAGTAACCGGCTATGCTTGAGGAGATTTTCTGCAGTTTCCTTCACGAACCCTCAGATGAATATTGGCATAGTTCCTATGATAGCCGGCTGCAGCCGCGTATCCTACCAATTCCTAGTCTATTCACAAAAATTCCGTCCACTCCACTCACATTTTTAGGCATCACAATAGACCTTGTGGTCGAGTGTATCCCGTCCAGGGAACCTTCTACAGTCTATCTAATGTGACTGAATTATGTATTATATTATTATTTTACTCACATTCCTGTTACATTGAATACATTTAATGGGCTGTTACATTTTATGTCCTGCTACTTATTCGCAACAGCACATTGTCTACCTTTTAAAATTGTAATAATCGTAATAGTATCTTGTGCAACAAGTGCGGTAAGTTGTCGATTGCCCACGAGTTGTCGAGTGGGTAATCGACAACAACGCACGAGTTGCAGATACAATTTTTTTATACTAATGCGGGAATAGTTCTATTTTAGCGCCCGTTCTTTCGGTCAGTAAATGGCTATTAAATTATATACCAGACTACTTAGATGTATTGTAAATATTTATTTGAGTGTGCAAAGTTTACTTTGCGCACTAGGGCGTAAAGTAAATTTCCGCACGCATATAAATATTTGCAATAGATCTAAGTAGTGTGGTAATAATTGAATAGGCAAACCATGGAGACTATATAAAGGAGATCTAACTCAAACGGGAAAATTGACAAAATATGGCAACGAAATGGTAGAAGTTATAGTTACTTTTTATGCCGCTAGGGTCGCTAGTTTTTGATAGGAACTCATCCGTACCGAAGTGGAATACCGTACATTTAGTTTACATCTTCGCATAGCAGATCTTCCACGAGTATGAGAGAATACATATGTATACATTAAGCAATGTGTATGAGAAGGAGGCCTTAATGTATGCACTCTCTCATACTCGTGGGAGATCTGCTATGCGAAGATGTAATCTAAACGTACGGTATAGTATAATAAATAGAAATGAAAAAGCCAGTAACAGTTTTATTTCGAAGTGATTATTTTGAAATATGAAACTTGTTTAAAAAAATTTATTAAATAAAAAACTGTTTTTTAAACATTTAAAATGGGAAGAGTGTGTGCAGTAGACATTGTAAAAGTGGTAGTGCTTGTGACAATAAGCCAACGGGATCAATTGGGTTTAAAAAACCAGGACTTTTTAAAGTACCAAAAGCGAGTATAAATATTCCAAAATTAATTAAATCGCATGGCATTATATTAAATATTAATTTTCAGCATTATTATTAATAAATAAAAGTTTAATTTAATATCTGATTCAATAATTTATTTTCATTTTTACAATTCCAACATTACAGGTTACTATTTAATTATTTGATGTTTTTTTTTTTTTTTATTTTTATGTAATTATTCTGTGAATTTTAACTATCACTTCAACTTCAACTAATTCCTTATTGAAAAATTGAAATTACTTATCATTTATTTAAAAAAATATTTTATTGGAAAAATACTTTGGCTGGAAATAATTTTTATAATACTATAAATGCATAATGTAATTCAATTAAAACTCGCGCCTTATACTCTCTGTTCTGTTTCCGGTGCCGAAGAAACACTACTGACATTTTATTTTTGCCAATTATTTGTTTACATGGAGTTAGGTATCCTTGTTTAGTGTCTATGAGGCAAACAGTCATTACCGCACGGGAAAGCGGTAATATAGTACTTTTCCCGCATGAGTAAAAAAAGAAAAGTAAAACCATCAGACCTCATCTATCATAAGGAGCTTAATATCTCATTTACTACTTGAAGTTATAAACTAGGACATAGTTTACATATTTCGATCGAGACAATTTTGCTAAAAGGCTGAGCGGATTCTTTCTTAAATTGATTTTTTTACCATAAAATTAACATCGAGATTGTTATTCGAGCTAAGGTATGGGCGATATATGTTTTCTATGTTCTTGAATGTTAAAATTTAATACAGTCTACGGATTGTATTATAGACGAAGTAAATTTTGCATTGAATTTCCGCTCTATAAAAACCCTTTAATAAAATGAATTACATATAGTTATTCACATATTCAACGCATACCATAATACTCCATAATACTACCATAAACAAAATTGCGTATTAAAAAATTTATTTTAAAACGTAAAAATAAACAGGTAATAAAGTAATAAAAAAATTAAAGAATCTGACTGCATAAAAACAAAATCATTATGCAGGAGCTGCGTCAAATTAGCGAATTTCCTTAGAATAAAATAATAATTCTCTAGCGGTCACAATTATCGTCTAATCAAAATGAAATCTCGTATCTGATATGATTTTGGTATTTGCAAGGGCAATTTTAGTAATAAATGGCATAAATCAAGGGGAAAGGGGGGCATAAAGAGAGAAGAAAACACAAAATATAAAATATCTCTCTTAATGTTAGAAAAATCGAAAAATGTATTAAGAATAAAGTTGCAAGAGTTAATTGTAGCGAATAAATCTTTAATTGTAAATATTTCTGTAAATATTAGTGTAACAGAAAAAATGATAAGAAACAAAATTATAGTAAAACTAAGAACCTACAACTTTACTTCTTATAAATTTTTCTATTTTTTGAATATTAAGAGAAATATGCCAAATTTTGTGGTTCCCCGACCTCTAAAACCCCTATTCCCCTTTCCCGATTTTACCCATTAACGAACTTGAGCTTTTGAATAGCATAAGCGCATCAAATACCAAAGTTCATTCCAATTGGAAATAAACTGTGACCGCTAGAGAGTACACAGACACATAAACGTATATATATGTATATATATATACATATAAATTTTAACGATAGTGATTTTTAACATCTAGTAGGTAGGATCGATGGACATGAAGAAATTTTTACAAAATTCCATCATCGGTTCAAAAACAATAGCTGCAATGCATTACTAATTAACAAAAACATTTTTGTAGTTTAATTTGTGTCAAAATGGTAATATAAATAATATTAATAAATAATAATAATAATGGGGTTTTACTTCCGTTTTTGAGCCATGACGGTCTATAACAGAGGCCACCCACATCATCATTTTTCAACCTTTATTAATTTTTACTTTACAATTTTATGATGTGGGTGGAGGATCAGGAATGCGTATGCAGACATGGAATTGGTAGGTGTGCGGCTGCAGCCAACTTTGATAGGAACTATGCCGATATTCATCTGGAGTTCGTGAAGGAAACTGCAGAAAACCTTCACAAGCATAGCCGGTTAATTCTTTCCAGTCCATACGCCGACAGTTTAGTCAATCAACCGCCCTATTAATTTTTTTTTAAATTGACAAACTGCCGGTGTCGCGATTCGAACCTATAACCTCCCAGGTCCAAGTAGAAACAACGCCGTAACAAGCGCGGCTACTCGGCTGGTCATGGTAATATAAATATATAATGTTATAATAAATAAATATAGACTGCTAGACTGCTCGAGACAGATGCGAAACATACAGCTAGACCTGTTTTTTAACTCAAAATTATATAATCTCGAAAAGATTCTGTAATTCTGAGTACTGTCACTTTTTGTCGAGTTTACACAACGTCATCACATTACAACACCGGTCGTGGAACTGGGCATAGAGGGACCACGTGGCATATGGCTTTAAGGCCCACCACCTGCACAAACCAAATGATAATAATAATCAAATAGCCAAGTTTTTGAGAGATATTATATTCAAAGACGTACCAATTAGTTACAACTAATGTTATCCTATAAATTCCAGCAGACTCCAGCAGTTATTGCCTCAATAGAGACCTCTGAATGATCAATCACGTAACAATCTTCACTCTTCGAGTTCTTCCTTCGATTTCTTCCTCCTTTTCCCTATCTGAACTTATTTACGTGTAGGTATGTAATTGCTTCAGGTGTATTAAGCCCGGGTGAAAAACACCATCCTGACCCTATGGTCAGTCCGGCACTGTCTTGTCTATTTTTTTAATGTTTCACGTTTTCGAGAACGCGATTACAAATAAATAAATAATTAACTATGGGGTAACGACCCATTCAATACAAAATTATTATTTTATATTATTATTTTTTTTGATGAAGGAATTGTTTTTCCGAAACTATAGTCAAAAATTAAACTATATTTATTATGAAAATTTAGAATATTTCTTTTGGTCTAAGATCCGGCATTAGTGAAAACCTTCCCTCATCTGTTAATTGATTGAAATATTATTTAAAACGCTTATTACAATATAAACAATTTGGCAACGTAATGTCTGCCAGGGTAGTTCTGCTGCAATTAACATTAATTAATTAATTAAAAATTGATTTTTTTATAATTAAATCCCTCACGTGTTAATTGAATTTTGCTTGTTAAATAACATAGTATACGATACGACAAATCTTGTAATCGCAGGCAGCGCTGCTTATTACTGCTACGGTTACCTGCAGCCAGGTGTTCAAATTTAAAGTAAACTTAACTTACTTCCCTCATATGTTAATTGAAAAATATTTAGCTAAATTAAAAGTTTAGAATAATTAGAATACATCCATAAATGGCAGCTATCTTAAAATCCATTAAAATCAATTGCAGCCTATATAAGAAAAATTTAAAAAAAAAGAAATTAAAAAAAAAAACCTTGTAGAGAGAGAGAGACTATTGCATTATTCCACGTAACAAATAAGGAAAGTATATGATGATGCGAATGTAGAGTGTACTCCATTTATAAGTGTATTTATACTAAAAGTGGTATTGTGTATAGAGAATGCAGAGTTCATGATAAACGGAATACACTCTACATTCGCATCATCATATACTTTCCTTGTTTGTTACGTTGAATAATGCAATAGTCTCTCTCTCTCTACAAGGTATTTTTTTTTAAATTTCTTTTTTTTAAATTTTTCTTATATAGGCTACAATTGATTTTAATGGATTTTAAAATGGCTGCCAATTATGGATGTATTCTAATTATTCTAAACTTTTAATTTAGCTAAATATTTTTCAATTAACATATGAGGGAAGTAAGTTAAGTTTACTTTAAATTTGAACACCTGGCTGCAGGTAACCGTAGCAGTAATAAGCAGCGCTGCCTGCGATTACAAGATTTGTCGTATCGTATACTATGTTATTTAACAAGCAAAATTCAATTAATACGTGAGGGATTTAATTATAAAAAAATCAATTTTTAATTAATTAATTAATGTTAATTGCAGCAGAACTACCCTGGCAGACATTACATTGCCAATTAACAGATGAGGGAAGGTTTTCTAATGCCGGATCTTAGACCATTTTATTTGAATAACGAAATTAACAGTTTTTATTTGGTTACTGACTGACAATCGAGGTAACCCCCCACTCGCTGGATAATAATTATTAATATTACACATTACAATGTATAATTATTATCAGTAAATACTACTATAATAAAATGTTATAATTTCTTATCGAAATTATATAAACATAATTTATTTTAAATATCGACTTCCTTTGTTTATTTACATTATTTATATTACAGGTATATAAAGACAGCAAATATTATATAAAGTAATTAACAAAATATATTTCAGGTGAACTAAAAATAGAAACTATAAGCAATAAAGTCCACAGTACAGCACGGTTTTTTTAATGATTAGTAACAGGCTAAATTTTTGTCACTAGCCTCCTGTCGACGAGAAGCCCAACTTTTCTCTCGCGAAAATTCTCGATGATAGTGTCTAACGAAGCGCATAAGAGTAACTAAAAAAATAATAATATTGTTTTTATCGTGAATACACTCAATCGCGCCAAGTGACGGTTATTTAAGTAGCGCCAAGTAACATGTTGGGGGGTGGAGGGATCTGCCTGTCAGACCATCCATTTTGTAGGACACAAGTTTTTTTTTTGAAGTCTTTATAACATTATCTCTCAATTTAACTAACAAATTAACTGTTAGTAACTCTCTTACGCGCTTCGCTAGTAACTATCATCGAGAATTTTCGCGAGAGAAAAGTTGGGCGTCTCATCGAAAGGAAGCTACTGACAAAAATTTAGCCTTTTACTAATCATTAAAAAAAACCGTGCTGTACTGTGGACTAATATAATAATAAATGCAATATTGTATACGTTCTTTTATGAAAATTTATTATACTTTTTTTTATACTCTACTAGGTTACCAGATTCCTCACCGGGCATTATCACCTGCGAAAGTATTTGCACACAATATGACTCCATAACGGATCCATTATGTGCTGACTGTGTGGCGAGGAGCAGGAAACATCCAGCCACATCATATTTAACTGCGAATCTCTCGGTTACAGCAGATACAAGATATTCGGTGCATTTCACCCCGAGTATATGAACCTTCAAAAAAACCTGATCAAGCTCCTGACTATTGCCAACATATGGGAGAAGCGAATCTCGCCAGACTGAAAGGTCTAAGTGCAATACTTATTATACCCCAAGATATATCTATCTTCCTATCTATCTATACTCTACTAGCTTATCTCAGCGACTTCGCTCGCGTTTATTATCATATATCCGGCTTCCGACATCGTAGCGTGATAAAATACATAGCAGTTTATAACTATAATCATAAGCTTTTAAACAGTACAAAAATGTTGTATCAAAGTCGGTCCAGTGGCTTTTGCATGATGCTCGAACAAACAAACAAACAGACATTTACAATTTTATAATAGTAGGGATATAAACACAAGGTTGATTGTAGTTTTGAAGAGGTATAATTTCTTAGAATGATAAGCAATAACTCTTGGAATATTGTTTGCAAATTTTTTGTATCATTATATAATTATTATAATTTATGATGATAAAAGGATGAAGGTGGTATCAGTTGATTTTTAAGTATTGATTATTTGTTATTATTATGTCGTTAGGCTTAATTATAATTTTAAATACTTTGAAACATAGGTGGGCAGGGTTTGACTGCACTCAGATCTGAGTGAGAGATAGGAAGTGAGATAGAGTAAATACAGGGTACCTATCAATTATTATTATTTTCTTTTTATAATTAAACCATTTTCTGAAAAAAATATAATAATACCAACTCTTTTTTATGGTCACTATTATACAAAGTAAATAATACATACAATACATTGAACACATACTCTGGAATTTTGGGCTGGTAATTTGGGGCATAAAATGTACCTTTTTAATATACTTGTGTAAATAAATATATAATATATAAATTATAAATATAAAATATAGATCTTTTGAACCTTTACGTTTACCGCTGGACCGTTATAATAAAAGAGGGAAATTTTTGCAAAGGATTTGAATAGAATTGAAAACTAGTTTAGAAACTTTAGATAGAATTAGATTTTTGGAGATTCCAAATAATTTGCCTTAACTTTTTACTATTCATATTCGAGAACTAATAAACAATTATTTACCTGAATTATTTTTTCTTCGTATGGAGTATAGTGTCATGGGAATTTGATGACACTAGATGAAATAAACATGCCAATGATAAGGCTGGGGAGGGGGGATAATTTGTTACTGATTTCCTAATGGTTAAATTTTACATAAAGTGGGAATTTAAGTTTCTTCGAGTTAGTCTACTTTGAATTGAAAAAGTGAAAAGTACTATTCGTGGTAGTGGAAATTATTTTTCGCATAATTTGTTTTTTCAAAAAAAATAAAAGTAGTGATTTTAATAATGGAGAATACATCGCAAGCAGTCTTGGATTTTTTTAAATCGGGTTTACCGTTTTGTTTTCGGTAAATATAATAGTTTAAAATTTTTTTATTATTCAAAATTACATTAATTTGTATATAAATATATATGTATGTTATAATATATGTGTATATGTATTTGTTTTATAATAAAATCAAACCGGTTTTTTGTCCTGGTTATACAAGACAATGCTGGAACTACCTTAAGTGTATATATTTATAAGTTTCATTTAAAAAAGTTTTTAATGTTTTATAAACATAAAGTACCCTTGTAAATTATTTATTGTCCTTGCAGTTCTACCGCACTTGATGGATTTTATACTTGAATAAGTGTTTATTGTTAAATTGATTAATTGCTATTTCATAAATAAACTCATTATCTAAGTTTCTACTTAAATAGTAATTATTATGCGATCTTGACCTTCTGCAAAAAAAATTTTTACCGATTTTCTAAAATAAAATATTTGCTGGTTTTAGTATACATAACTAATACTAACTTTAGTATACAGAACTATCAGATTAGTTTGGAAACATCAGAACATTTTAATTATACTCGATTCCTAATACCATTCACACTATAACTAATTCACACTAATTGTGTTTCGATATTGTATATAACATATTTTTAACCCGACTTCAAAAAGGAGGATGGTTCTCAATTCGCCTGTATTGTGTGTCACCTCAGAACTCCGTCATTTATGAACCGATTTTGAATTTTTTTGTTTTTCTGTTTTAAAGGGTTTGGTTTCCCATTGGTCCCAAATCGCAATCTGATGAGGGGATCCCTCGGAAACCGAATAAAATCCTCATTTTATATGTGATAACCGATTTCTGCGAAATTTTTTTTTTTTTTGAAAGACTATACTCATTCATAATGGGAAAATAAGAAAATTTTTTTTAAAACCGACTTCAAAAAAATTTTTTACAAAAAACAAACCGACCCCAAAAAAAAAAAATTTTTACAAAAAAAAAAACAAAATGCATGTAAAAAAAACTGAAAATCTGTTATAAAAAAATGCACTAAAAATTAAAAAAAAAAAATGTTCGTTTAGTTGGTCTACCAATATTTAGACACATAAAATAAGTTCTAGAACTTCAAAGTCGAAGAACTAAAAAGCGAGAAATAAACCCTATTTTGACAAAATGGAAACCCGACTTCAAAAATCAAATATTCTATAACAAAAAATGCACTAAAAAGTAAAAAAATAATTGCATATTCTGGTGCCAATTTTAGTTCACCTAAGCAAAAATTTTTAAATATATATATACTACAATTATTGTTATTTTTGGAGGCGACAATTTTTGTATTTAAATTTTTGTTCTATCTCTTACGGTTCCAAAGCTGGATAGTTTTGTCCATTTTGTTCAAACATGGTCCGATTTTACCAATTCACGAACTTGACCTTACTTTTCAGCTTTTATACACACACACAAAATTTCAGCTCACTATCGACATTCGTTTTTGAGTTATCGTGTTCACAGTGGACAGCCGTGACAAAGTTGGAACTGACTTACTAATACACCCTGGTTATATATTATATACCAAGTATAAAAATATCTTCTAACAACTAATGTAACAACTAACTGAGTTAATTGTTTGAATACCCAGTATATACTGAGTTTGTATATCATTTTTTGAACAATTCTTCAAATTCAAAGTTTAGAAGATATGTATTTTTTTTCTGCGATCAATATTTTCAAGCTTTACAAAGTCGGAAGTAAACTTAATATACCTTGTATATTTACAAATATACTGGGTATAAAAATAGTATGTATGGATGCTATGTACATGTATACATGCATGTCTTCGTTCACCTATCAATTGTATTTCTCATTTTCAACTTTGAGCACAAATTATGAGAAAACTATTCAGTTTATGAAAAAATTTTTCAAACAAAAGTTGTTTATTTTAAAAGAAGATTTTTCGTCATCTCTTACGGTTTCAAAGATAAAAATTCCCCCCCCCCCTGGCAGAGGGAAACACATTCCGATTTTTCCCATTAACGAACTTGACCTTATTTTTTTGCTCTAGAACTCACAAAAAATTTTCAGCTCGTTACCTCTTTTCGTTTTTGACTTATCGACTTCCCAGACAGACAAAAAGACAGAACAGACGAGAAATGGACTAATTAGGTAATTTTATGAACACTTATAACAAAAATTTTTTTCTGCGATCAATATTTTCAAGCGTTACAAAGTCGGAACTAAATTTAATAGACCTTGTATATTTACAAATATACTGGGTATAAAAAGAGTGAAAAAATGAATAGTTGAATTTTTATTACCTTATAACCCTCTGTGACATTGTGATATTGTTATGCAATGCCTAGTATTAAACAATCATAAATATTTACTGTAATTAGTTACACATTTCAAATTAGTTTGTCATGTAAGACATAACAAGCAACCTGTTCTAAGTTCATACCTATGCAAAGCATCAAACCACATCAAAATCGGTCCATGTGTTTTCGAGAAACACATCTACGGTAGCTCTGTTTGGTGGTCTATAACCATAAAACAAGACTTATAACCTGCTGCTCCAGTAGGTTTTGAGAAACAAAACTACTACAGCATTCCCGGTGGCCTATAACCGTAAATCATGACTAAGAAAGAACCTGTTCTAAGGTAATACAAATTTAATGCAACAAAACGTATTGACACTAGTCCAGTACTTTTGAGAAAAATGGCAACAGAAATACAAACACACAAAAGCAAATTGAATATATGTGTACGCCTGTCTCTTTCTCTCTTTACAAACAAATGTATGTCTTTCCTAAATTTATATATTGTACTACGGGCCACAAAAGTAGGATACTTTTTTCAAAATTTTACAGTTGATTTATGTCTTATTCATTCAGTTTTTGGGAAAATGTTTATAAAAGTTCTTAGAAGTACATATAAAACGTAAAACTTTTATCCGGAGCATTTTATCGAAAACCGAATGAATAAGGTGTAAGTACAAATCAATGATAAAACTTTGAAAAAGGCTACTTATATAAACATGATTTTCTACAACTTTATTCCTTACGCATTTTTCGATTGTTCTAATATTAAGAGAGATATTTTATATTTTGTGTTTTCTTCTTTCTTTGTGTCCCCATTTCCCCTTGACGTATGTCATTTATTAATAAAATTGGCCTTGCAAATACAAAAATCATACACGACATTTCATTTTGATCAGACTAAAATTGTGACCGCTAGAAAATGATTTATGTATTCTAAGAAAATTCGCTGAGTTGAAGCAGCTCCTGCGTAACGAATTTTTTGAATTGCCTCCCACTATGGAAACAAATTCAAAGACCTTGGTTGTTAAACCTTCAGATGTTTAAGCAAACTATTCCATCTTTAAAACAATTTTTTCCTGAGTTTGTTTTTAATAATTTTGATACCTTAGAACAGTTTCTTTCTTAGTCATGATTTACGGTTATAGGCCACCGGGAATGCTGTAGTAGTTTTGTTTCTCAAAACCTACTGGAGCAGCAGGTTATAAGTCTTGTTTTATGGTTATAGACCACCAAACAGAGCTACCGTAGATGTGTTTCTCGAAAACACATGGACCGATTTTGATGTGGTTTGATGCTTTGCATAGGTATGAACTTAGAACAGGTTGCTTGTTATGTCTTACATGACAAACTAATTTGAAATGTGTAACTAATTACAGTAAATATTTATGATTGTTTAATACTAGGCATTGCATAACAATATCACAATGTCACAGAGGGTTATAAGGTAATAAAAATTCAACTATTCATTTTTTTCACTCTTTTTATACCCAGTATATTTGTAAATATACAAGGTCTATTAAATTTAGTTCCGACTTTGTAACGCTTGAAAATATTGATCGCAGAAAAAAATTTTTGTTATAGGTGTTCATAAAATTACCTAATTAGTCCATTTCCGCCCGTCTGTCTTTTTGTCTGTCCGGGAAGTCGATAAGTCAAAAACGAAAAAAGGTAACGAGCTGAAAATTTTGTTGTGTGTTCCAGAGCAAAAAAGTAAGGTAAAGTGCGTTAATGAGAAAAAATCGGAATGTGTTTCTCCCTGCCAGGGTGGGGGGGGAATTTTTATCTTTGAAATCGTAAAGAGATGACGAAAAATCTTCTTTTAAAATAAACAACTTTTGTTTGAAAATTTTTTTCATAAACTCAATAGTTTTCTCATAATTTGTGCTCAAAGTTAAAAATGAGAAATTGATAGAAACAATTGATAGGTGAACGAAGACATGCATGTATACATGTACATAGCATCCATACATACTATTTTTATACCCAGTATATTTGTAAATATACAAGATATATTAGTTAACTTTCGACTTTGTAAAGCTTTAAAATATTGATCGCAGAAAAAAAATACATATCTTCTAAACTTTGAATTTGAAAAATTGTTCAAACATTGATATACAAACTCAGTATATACTGGGTATTCAAACAATTAACTCAGATAGTTGTTAGAGGATATTTTTATACCTGGTATATAATATATACCAGGGTGTATTAGTAAGTCAGTTCCAACTTTGTCACGGCTGTCCACTGTGAACACGATCACTCAAAAACGAAAGTCGATAGTGAGCTGAAATTTTGTATGTGTATAAAAGCTGAAAAGTAGCGTCAAGTTCGTGAATTGGTAAAATCGGACCATGTTTGGACAAAATGGACAAAACTATCCAGCTTTGAAACCGTAAGAGATAGAACAAAAATTTAAATACAAAAATTGTCCTTTTTTTAAAAAGACACAATTGAAACTTTTTTTTATAAATTCAGTATATATTGGGTATTTAAGTAATTAACTCAATTAGTTGTTATTTTCACTAGTTTTCCTTAACATTTTTGACGTCGTAGGTATTTTAAAACTTTTAATTAAATTGTTTATGAAATTTTTTAAATTGATGGAATATACTGTAAATTTTATCGTTTTTCACTTGAAAAACATGCATAACTTTTTAAGTAACAATATGCATATTTAATGTATATATGAATAACTTTCACAACTAATTTTAACTTTAATCAATCAATAATTGACCTTTAAAAGTTTGTTTCATCTAGTTAAAGGTTGAACTAGGTGCTACTATTTTTTTTATTTATAAATTCAACGACACAATCAATATTGACAATGAAATTGACAAAGATGTAATATAGTAAATTTATAAACTACAACAATACGCTAGTCAAAATCAACAGAAAAAATCGATAAATTCGCAAAACATGATGTATCTCTGATTTTTTAGTATGTTGTTTGGACCCATTAGGGCTATGTATACCCAAGTTTGCAACTCTCAAAAAGTTGTGCAAAAATTTTTACACGCGAAAAACCACGAAATTTTTCTACTTTTTTCAGATTCTGCTATATATCTCCTAATCCATGCATTTTTCTACGAAAGTTATTCTATATGTTTTTTAAGAGCATTAAATTTGTGACAAATTAAGCTCAATCGGAACTCTGTAGGTCAATTCGTTACCGAATTACGGCACTTTGAAAATAGGCAAGTTTTTCCAAAAATTTAAAATTTTAGTTTTAGACCTTCTTTGGACCGAAATTGCGTCGAAACCATTGGTTCAGCGAGTAGAACTTGCGAATATAACTTGTAGGCAATTTAATTAGCTTTAAATTAAGCGCAAAGCGAAGTCTATAAGCCTCGCAGTTCTCTCAAAAACCCATATAAGGTAAAATCGCATTTTTCCAGAAATGTTCTATAAGCAATGAAAGAAGTTTAAAAAAACGTTGAAATGTATTTTAATATAAACATAAATAATAAACATAAATAATCAAAAGTATAGTAACTTAAACAATTAATCAATCAATCAAATTAGACATATAGTCAAATAGGCCTGTAAAAATATATATGGGTTACATGGGTTTTTGAGAGAACTACGAGGTCTATAGACTTCGCTTTGTCAAATTTTGTGATTCCCCTTCCCTCTAACCCCCCCCCCCTTTCCCCATTAATTAAGTTCGATTTTACCCATTAACGAACTTACCAAATGTGAACTTACCAAAAGTGCCTCAAATACCAAATTTCATTCCAATCAGATCAAAATTGTGACAGCTAGAGTGATTACAGACACACACACACATATATATATATATATATATATATATATATATATATATAAATTTTACAAATGGTGATTTTCCACATCTACTAGGTATGATCGATGGACATTTGCAAAAATTTTTGCAAAATTTTGAAGTCGGTACGAGACCAATAGCTCTATTTCCTTTCAGGAAATTCGCTAAAAACTGATGATAACAAAATCGAGGTTTACAGTTTGCTGTTGCAGCTACATATCTATCATCTACATCACTCGATAGCTAAAGGATCAAAGAATTTGCTACGTTGAGTGAGGACTGTGACGCATCGCGCGCTGTGGAGGGGGAAGCGCTGTCATTTTGAGGTCGTTTTTCAGCGTCACATAATTGCCGTTTAGTATAACTTTTGACTCGAAGAAGCTGGGACGCTCGTTTCAATCGTCAGCTATCGATTGCGTAAATAAAACATTAGTGTGAAATAGTTAAAGTGAATATGTATGGTGTTAAAAAATTAAAATAAATAATGCAATGTCAATGGCTTATTCTCGTCGAAAAGCCAAATCAACATATAGAGATCGTATACGGTTGGAAAGGGCTTCTCAAGAGCAATCCAGTGATACCCTGTTATGTTACCCGTTACGTCTTCACGTAAAATAGACGGCCGTGTCCACGACACAGACATACCCATTTTTTTGTATAAATATGTTGAATAGAAGTGGGCGTTGTCCTATTTTCTAACTATGTTATAGAAGATCTTGTTTCAGAACTTAAAAGTCCACAGTTCACCACGGTTTGTTTTAATGATTAGTAACAGGCTAAATTTTTGTCAGTAGCTTCCTTTCGAAGAGACGCCCAACTTTTCTCTCGCGAAAATTTTCGATAATAGTGCCTAACGAAGCGCGAACTTTTGTTCGTTTGACGATAGCAAAAATTTTATCAGTGCCAGTTAATTTGTTAGTTAAATTGAGAGATAATGTAATAAAGACTTCAAAAAAACTTGTGTCCTATAAAATGGATGGTGTGACAGGCAGGTCCTCCACCCCCAACATGTTCAAATAACGGGTTATACATAGTTATTAGTAGCAAGCTGATTTTTATGCTGTTAATTAATAATGGTATGTATAATTTGATGGCCACCATGTCCTACAAATTCAGTGGTTCAATTTCCCAGTCGTACGCTCTGAACATGTCAATGTAAAATTTTCATTTATAAATTAAAAAAATGTTTTCTTATTTCAATGACACACAACGTTTATATATATTGTAGGTCTCATTTCGTCAAATTTTAGTTCATAAAAGACTACTAATATTGTTTTTATCGTGAATACACTCAATTGCGCCAAGTAATAAATATGTATACCGCGTTATTTGAACATGTTGGGAGTGGGGACCTGCCTGTCAAACCATCCATTTTGTAGGACTCAAGTTTTTTTGAAGTCTTTATTACTTATCTCTCAATTTAACTAACAAATTAACTGTTACTGATAAAATATTTGCTATCGTCAAACAAACAAGTTACTCACTTACAGGCTTCGTTCAAAAATTTAGCCTGTTACTAATCATTTTAAAAAAACCGTGCTGTACTATGGACTATAATGGTTGCAAAAATATTCCAAGCAATTCAATTGTGAATTGTTTGTGTGATAAGTGAAAGGAATTTATCTGGCCAAAATAAAGTATTTATAAGAAATTAAATATAATATGTCTAATACTTTCACTATCCGATTATTTGTGATTAACCATTGAGAAAAAAATAAATATCAACAGAGGCCCTCATCATTATACTTTCAGATCAATTTAAAATCTAAAGTTTTTTTAATATACAGAATGTCGCAGATTTTAAACCGGAAGTGGCGTACTAAAATTTTTCTTTAAAATATCTAGTGAAGATGCCCCCTGCAATAATTAAATAAAATTTAAGTACATCAAATTAAGCCATTTACTTCTTACTAAAAACATGCCAAGTGTAATCGAAATCAGCCAAGTAGTTTTTGAGAGATTTGCAAAAAAAAAGTTTTTTTTTTTATTAACTTTTACTACCTGTATCTCGAAAACAAAGCTTAAAACATCATGAACTTTTTTTCTTATTTTTCGAAAATCTCTCGCCTATTCAATTATCTGGATTAAAATTTGACACACCCTGTAAATGAGTATTTTGTTGGTATCTATTCATTTGCCAAAAAAATGTAAACAACTTTCACATAGACAATTATTTTTTGCAAAAAATAAATAAAAATAATTGTTATTATTAAATTGTAATCTTTTAGATATTGGTTATTCGCAAAATTTCTGTCTTAAGAAAATTCATCTATTGGCGATGTACTGATGAAAGTACATCGCCAATAGATGAATTTTCATAAGAAAGAAATTTTCCCAAGATTGATAGATTGTAGAGGCTGCCCTGGAAGGGGCTACACTTCGACCATAAGGTCCATTGTGATTCCTAAGGATGTGAGAATGTGAGTGGAGTGGAAGGAATTTGTGAGTAGACTAGGAATTAGTAGGATCTGCAGTCGACTCTGATCGGAACTATACCGATATTCATCTGGAGTTCGTGAAGGAAACTGCAGAAAACCTTCTCAAGCATAGCCGGTTACTTCGTTCTTGTCCCATCGCCGACAGTTTAGTCAACCGCCCCTTTTTTTTAATAATTGACAAACTGCCGATGTCGGGATTCGAACCCATAACTTCCCAGTTTCCAAGTACTGCATACTGCGCAGACATAAAGCCTTAGACCACTCGGCTACTTGGACTGGTTAAGAAAATAAATCTATTGGCGATGTACTGATCAAAATACATCGTCAATAGATGAATTTTCATAAGAAAGAAATTTTCCCCATCTTGTACCGGTTAAAAGATATGTTAAAACTCGTGGACACGGATGCATGGAACAAAAACATAATTATTGCATTATGCTCTCCCCTCTTTAAACAAAGCAACTTTTAATTAAATTAAATACTGATATGAAAAAATTAACTCGTCAACCAGTGACGCGAAAGTATACACAAATAAACAAATATTAAATAAATAGATCACTTCAACAGAAGTAATACTGTCTAAATAAATAAAAAAATTAGAATATGAAAAAGTTGGCTACTACGTCACAATCGTCTTTGGTGTAGCGGAAGCATACTGGACTAGTTATCCAGAGGCCCGAGGTTCGATTCCTGGTTGACGAGTTAATTTTTTCATATCAGTATTTAATTTAATTAAAAATTCAATGACAATGAAATTTGTCGGAGTATACGCTAAAGTCTTCTACAGTTTGTCATACGTAACCGAAAGGAATTTGGACAAACATCGTTATGTTGACGCGAAAGTATACACAAATAAACAAATATTAAAGCAATTTTTGTTTGGTGGGAATTTTTCAAATGAGCTCACGCTATTTATTGGAATTAGCTTGTTTGATTTTTAGCTAATTTTCTTAAGAAAATCTAGCTAATGCATTTGTTTCGATAAAGAGTTGATGTCATAACATATCCTACTAAAAACAAAAATGTAAAAGGGATCAAGTTTTCGCAAACACCCCAGCAGAAAGATAAATGTTCGCCTACAAAAGTGATCTCTATGTGAGGGCCAAATTATTTAACAAAATTAAGAAAATGATTGGTATAAATTTATTCCGAGAGATTCTCCCAGGTATCTATTTACTGAGTAGGTATAAAGTTATTTAAAATTTAAAATTTGCCCCCTTTACCTAGATCAGTTTTTTGTATTATAAATACGTATTTCAACTACAATGTAGTCATCATCAGTATAAATTAGCTAGTCGTACTTTACTCTTTGACAATTAGAAATAGATATAAAGTCGAGATCAATAGACAAAAATTGAAATAAATAGAAAATTAACTAAATTAAAATATACTGGATTTAAAATATAATAAATTTTAAATTATATTGAAATTACTCTTGTTAAAATTTCTTTCATTCACATTTATTCCTGTTAATTTTACTCTTATATTGTCGCAGGATGTGTTACTTGTTACTAATTTGGTGACAATTTCACTGAAATACGTCACCAAATTAGTAACAAGTAACATATCCTGCGACAATATAAGAGTAATTTTAATAAGAGTAAAATTAATAGGAATAAATGTGAATGAAAGAAATTTTAACAAGAGTAATTTCAATATAATTTAAAATTTATTATATTTTAAATCCAGTATATTTTAATTTAGTTAATTTTTTATTTATTTTAATTTTGTCTATTGATCTCGACTTTCTATCTATTTATAATTGTCAAAGTGTAAAGTACGACTAACTAATTTATACTGATGATGACTACATTGTAGTCGAAATACGTATTTATAATACAAAAAACTGATCTAGGTAAAGGGGACGGATTTGAATTTTTATTTTAAAAACGTAGAGTTCTCACTAATTATCATTCGATAATATAATGTATAAAGTTATTTATTAAAAACTGCGTTTTGATGAGACCGCTCAGCTTCCTCTGTACTAAAATTCTCGATACTGGGACCTCATAAAGTGCGCAAGCGTAAAACATGTCCAAATTTTATTTATAACAGTTCTTTAGTAGAATCTTGAGATAATTTAACTCGAAAAAATATTTGTCCTACAAAATGGATGGTTTGACCGAAGCGTCCTATACTCCCAACATGTCCAAATGACGAGGGCATAAAAAATGATTACTAACCAGCTGATTTTTTTACTGTTGCTTAGTGAATATTTTTATAATTAAATAGCTACACTGTCCTACAAAATAAATGCCACATTTTCTCAGTCCTACAATCGGAAATTGTCAATTCCACAACACTTTTTTCATTAATAATTGTAGGACAAAGAGAAGTCATGATAGATTAGTGTATTATCAGGGTGTCTAGTAATACTTTGGCAAAAAATTTCCTGACTATTCCAGGGTTTCCAAACTTGAATTCGAATTTTTCCAGACCATTTTTTCAAATAATATTTTGTTATTGATAGGAATATTAAGAAAAGTATAGATTTGTTAATTTATATTCATTTTTTATGGATAATATGATAAAACCTATACATTCTTTTTCATCAGTAACATACATAAAATTTTTTCAAAAACCTCAAAACAGACAATTATAAGTAATGATTTTTTAGAAATAAGTTATTTTAAATACGATTATGCGAAATTCCATGAAATTCACTGAAATTTTACGAAATTCCCTGACTATTCCAGAAACTCAAAATTCCCTGACATTTCCAGGTTTTCCAGATTTTCCAGGCAACTAGACACCCTGATTATCTACCTAAATAAAACATTGTCCTACAAAAAAATGGGTAACCCGTCAAGTAGCCCAGCGGTCTAAGGTGTTTACTTGAAACTAAAAGGTTATGGGTTCGAATCCAGACATCGGCAGTTTGTCAATTATTAAGAAACTAAACTGTCGGCGTATGGACAAGAACGAAGTAACCGGCTATGCTTGTGAAGGTTTTCTGCAATCCTTTAATTGGTCAGTTAACTCAAGTAATCCCTTAGGGCATACCTCTCAGTGCGATCATATAAAAGACAAAACTTTTTTTAAAATCATTCTGAGACGCGCACCATATTAGCAACGAGTAACATATCTTTGACTCCATATCCCGGAGATACAATTAGCTAATTCATACTGAAAATGACTACTTTGTAGTCGAAATACGTATTCACAAAATACAAATAATTGTTCTATGAATTGGGGCAAAATTTGAAATTTAATTTATATAAATATATAATTTTGAACGATGGTTATTTTTTTTTATTTACATACAATGCCCGCACAATAATGAGTATTAATATAGAATATTAACTATATTAATGAATACATAGAATAGAATACATACATAGTTAATGAATATTAACTATATCACCATGGTAACTTAAGTTGAATCATTATAATTCTTTCGTTTAAGAAAATGCGCTTAGTCTACGTAGCTCCTATAAAGTAGCTTTTCCTCACCAGTTCGAGTGGTCCAGTTGGTTAACGCACTCTACTCGGAACTGGGAGGTTGCTGGTTCGATTCCCAACGGCGGCAATTAAATTGATTTAAAAAAAAATTAATGGGGCTGTTAATTATTGACAAAACTGTCTGCGTATGAACAAAAACGAAAGTAACCGATTAGACTTGTGTCCAACTCAGTGATAGAAAGATACATCTTGGGGTCTTAAAAGTTTTGCACTTCGACCTTATGGTCTATTTTGCTCCCCTTTCTACCTCAGTCCGACGAGATTCGCTTCTCCCATATGCTGGCAATAGTCTGGAGCTTACTTATCAAGTCCTCCCGAAGGTTCATATATTCGGGGTGAGATGCACAGAATATCTTGGATCTGCTGTAACCTAGAGGTTCGCAGTCAAAGATTATGTGACTGGATGTTTCTTCCTCCTCGCCACACAATCTGAACATAATGGACCCGTTACAGAGTCCCATTGGGTGTAGATGCTTCCGCAGGGGATAATGTCCGGTAATGAATCCGGTAACCCTCCGCAGTTGCATCCTGTTCAGCTTCAGTGCATCGAGAGATATCCTCTTTGTTGCACTCTGATGCAGTACCTTCCCGAGCTCCTGTCGCGGTACTTTTTCCCACTGATCACGGTGTTTAGCATTTGACCATTCGAGGCTATGAAGGGTATTCTGACTCCCTTCTTTGCTGATGTATCTGCTTTATCGTTTCCTTTGAAACCACTATAGCCCGACACCCAGATCAATTTAACATTGTTCCGTTTTGCCAGCTGCAGCAGTTACTCCAGACAATCCTTGACTACCCTTGAGGTGACCTCAGTTCCAGGCAAGGCTTTTAGAGCAGCTTGACTGTCCGAGAGAATACATACGTTTTGGTTCGGCATAGTTCCTATCAAAGTCGGTTGTAGTCGCACAACATACCAATTCCTAAATACAAATTCCTTATCCTTTAGGGGTCGGTAAAAAAGACCTGGAAATGCCTACTTGTTAGGCTACGACTTCCTCTCCGCTACTACTATATATTTCCTCACTCGTTCTTTTGGATTTCAAACCGACGAGCGTAAGACAAGGCGAGTACCATAAGTAGTAGAAATAGAAAACTATTTACTTCGCTTCGTTTGAAAGTCGAGAGTATGACTGACACAAACAGAAGTGTAAAAAAATTACCTATACTTCAAGGCTGTTAGTTTAATGGAACTAAGGAATACAGTATGTAAAATTTTCAACTCAACTACAAGGCTAAAAATCGGTTGGGTGAATATCAACTTTTTTGAGGGTTATGAATTATAATATTTAAAAACTGGAATTTTTCATCAATGTGCCTTCAAAATAAAATCTAGATATTGTTCCAACATCATGGTTAACTTGGAATGAAAAGTTAACACGTCAGAGGCTATTTTGTAGCCTCTGACGTGTGTCTTTGTAGCCTCTGACGTGTGACGTGTGTGAAGGGGGACGGCCTTCAATAGGGAATATGCATGAAAATTTTTTTCCATATTTATTTTCAGAATATGAAAATACTGTTAATAGTGTAATAATATTTAAAAACGAAATTAAAATCCGACAAATATCAAGGAAGCTATAAGCTTTTAAAGATTATTATCTGTCTCTTTCTTGCAAAAATACTAAAAACGGAGTTTTACGTGTATTTTAAATGGTGAAATTTTAATGGTGACTTTTAAATATGACGTCACATAACATATCAAGAGGGCTATCACCCTCTTTGTCTAATCGGGAATTTCAATCATTCATATCTCGCTTATTTTTAAAGTTATTTAAAAAGTAATTTTACCTTGATATTTGTCAAGTAAACATGCTTCAATTCAAGAAAGACATCTTTAGGTCTACACGAACTTCGATGAGACAAGAACGTTTAAATAGTTTAACAATAATGACTAATAAGTACAGAAAGTGAAAAACATCGCCAATGTCATTAATCTCTTTGTTGATAAAAAAGTCAGAAAACTCTTTTTTTAATTTAAATATATTGGTCTAAGATCCGGCATTAGAAAACCTTCCCTCATCTGTTCATTGATTGAAATGCGAATCATGCGAATGTCTCTCTCTTTCTCTCTCTACAAGGTATTTTTTTTAAATTTCAATTTTTTTTAAATATTTCTTATATAGGCTGCAATTGATTTTAATGGATTTTAAGATGGCTGCCAGTTAGGGATGTATTCTAATTATTCTGAACTTTTAAATTAGCTAAAAAATTTTCAATTAACATATGAGGGAAGTAACCTAAGTTTACTTTAAGTTTGAACACCTGGCTGCAGGTAACCGTAGCAGTAATAAGCAGCGCTGCCTGCTATTAAAAGATTTGTCGTATCGTATACTATGTTATTTAACAAGCCAAATTCTATTAACACGTGAAGGATTTAATTATAAAAAAATAAATTTTTAATTAATTAATGTTAATTGCAGCAGAACTACCCTGGCAGACATTACATTATCAAATTGTTTATATTGCAATAAGCGTTTTCAATAATATTTCAATCAATTAACAGATGAGGGAAGGTTTTCACTAATGCCGGATCTTAGACCATACTGTCATCTATCAAACTTTAAAAAATAATTTTAAGCTTTACTGTTTTCATTAATAAATAAAAAAAGTTTTTACTTTAACGAATTGCATCCTATATTTTAATATTTATCCAATCTTGATCTCCTTATATGGGTCCCCACAGTCCTTGTGCCCATGGGCATTATATTGTCAAATCCGGCACTGGACAAAATTGTATTACAATAAACATTTTTATAACTATACTATAATTTATTCTAATGATGAATTCAATTGAGAAAATTATATCAAGTCAGACAAATATGATCAGGCCCTAATCATATTCACAACAATTTTATTGGTCGGGCATGGGCCGACATTTGTACTGTGAAGAATGATACAAAAAAAAAATACAGACGAATTGAGAACCATCCTCCTTTTTGAAATCGGGTTAAAAATTCAGTGATTCTACATTGATGATTTAAAAACATGTGCGATATCTCCGATTTTTTGACGGTCTCTTCTAATCTTGGCTATTATATACCAACTATTTTGATGTACAATGGATATGTGTCATGTGTTATTGATTCGGTTTTCGAAAAAATGCCTCGGATAAAAGTTATACATATAGTAACACCTTTTGTTCGAAATTTTTTTTCGAAAGCCGAATGAATAAGACACAAATCAACTATAAAATTTAAAAAAATGACATCAACTTTTATAGTTAAATGTTCAATAAAATTCACAATTCCCTCACAATTTTGATTATTCTTGTAGTAAATGTTTTTTACTATACTTCCATTTCTTTTTTCACAGCTAAAAAAATATGTACTACTTATCTTTGTTTATAAATGAATCATTATACAGAGAGTTACAAAAGTGAGGAGTTTTGTGAAATGTAAGAAAATTAACATTTCAGGTCTGTTAACTTTTATTGAACGGGAGTGTGCATTGCACCTATTCAAAGTGTGACAACCATTTTGGGTCACACCACCAATTGCGATCTAAAATATTGTTTATTCGAAGTAATTCAAATAAAATTTCAATATATAAAATTAATGAACAACAAAATCTTTATTACCTTTATTCATAAACATAAATCCACCTCATAGTTCATTTAAATTAAAAAAAACAAGCTCATAAAACTTAATTATGTACGACGTATTATTTTAAATCCAGTTACAATTGCTGATACTACATATAATGTCGAAATACTAGCAGCAATTCCCCAAATTACACCAACATCCATTGGAGACGTACGAATATAAATTCGCGCTAATACAAACATAATATTCAAAACCATATTGTTCAAACAAAAATTAAAATGATTGTAGTAAACAAACAAACAAGACAAACACTTATTAACACTACTTGAAAACAACACTAATGTCATAAAAAAACAATAATTCACAATTAAAGTTTTTTAACAGTTAATTCACTGTTTTATATTGACAAGAATTTAACAAAAAATTAGTTCAAATTGATGGCAAAATATTATTTCTCAATATTTAAATTCTTTTTGTATATAAACAATTGTATATTGTTTAAAACTTTTAATTTATTTAATATTTTGTAATTTTTGTGAACAAAATTCCATTTTTTTGTTTGTTTTTAAACAAACGGAAAGATTTCCTATTGTACACTGTGGGGCATATACTGTGTGTGACACCATATAAAAATGGAATATTTATTTACTAGTAACAAAAGTAAATATTAAAATTAAACAAAACAAAAATAATTAAATATTATTAATATAAATTCAAAAAAATTTATATTTAATATCAGTGGTTTTTAAACAATCTAATCTAAGAATATTATTTTGAGTGAGAATGCCCTTCGAAAGCTAATATATTTTGTTATGTTAAACAGTTAAGGACGTTCATGTGCTACGACGCTAGAGTCAAATGAGTACTATCTTTACTAAAATTTATTTAGGATTTAAAAAAAGTTGTAAAGTATATCAATAATCTTACAACGATTTATAACCTTTTTTTATTTGTCCTAAATACTTTTAAAGTATTTGTCAAATATCAGTAAATGTAAATTAGAAATTGATTTGACAGTGTATATGTGTATATTTTTTTACTGTGCGCTGACCCCAGTTGGCAAAAACAAACCTAACAAAACAGGTTTAATTTTATTAAATAATTAATTCAAACGTTCGTCAACACCATTTTTTTAATGCAATTATATAAACCTTATATTTCAAAGAATATTTATAAACATTATTTATTATGGTGTCTACTTTAATAATATAGTTATTATAATTTTAAGTACAAAAAAATTATGTTCTCCATAAGGGACCGTTCATAAATTACGTAAGCGGTTTTGAGAGCTAATTTGGCCCTCTGCCCCCCCTACAGTAAGGCATCATAAGATTACAATTACTCCCCCCTACCCCTTAATAAGAAATTTTCGTAAGAAATGGATATATTTATAAAATAAAACATCGTTTATTCTGAAAATAGCCTGTATTGTAATCTTACTATAAAATCATTAATTCACTGCAATAATATTAATCTCATTAACCTATCACAGTTTTGACCAAAATTAGTTCAATAAAACCTAAGGTGTTTTATTTTATATCGTCATAAAAACCTCGCCTCGGCCGAGGCGAGGCGAGGTACAGCGTCCCAAAAACCTCGACTCGGCCGAGGCAAATTTACAAAAACATTTTTATTTATATATGCAGTGTCAGTGACAGTGTAAGCATTTAAAAAATATATGTAATGTTAATACATGTTAAGTGTTATATCTTCCTCTTACGTATAAAAATAAAATAAAATGCTGTATCTATAAAAAACATTTACTACAAGAATAATCAAAATTTTGAGGGTTTATTTATTTTATATATAATACTGTAATACTTACAGTAACTTTTATATGGGTTTCGCATTGGAAATCGTGGAAGTATTTTGAAGAACCTCTTATATAGTTCTTAAAACATCACGGGATGTTTTACTGTTTTCATTCGAGGAGTCATAAAAATTTAGAGACTAAGCAACTTATATTCCGTGTTTTAAAGACATTTATTTTCTAACAAGTTTTTTTAACCATATTATGTACATTCATGCAAAATAAGTCAAATTTAGTAAAAAATTTTACGTCGGGCGAGGCGAGGAGGTTAGCTAACCCAACCGAGGCGAGGCTGGTCAACATTCTACCTCGGCCGAGGCCAAGGCGAGGCGAGGTTGATATTTAAAAAAGCGAGGCGAGGTGATACCAAAACCTCGCCTTGCCTCGTGCCTCATGAAACACTATAGAAAGAGCATATAATTTTTGTAAGATTCAATACTAAGTTAGAGAAAAAAGTACAGATGGCGTTATCCAATAATGCCATTTCTTAGCGCGAAAGTGGTAAAATTTTCAATTCAAAATCTTACGTAATATTAGATTCTCTACCCCCCTGTCTATGGTAAGAACTTATAATATTCAGTCAACACCCCCTCCCCTAAACGCCTTACATAATTTATGAACGGCCCCTAAGACGCTGTTAAAAGTTTGATTTTTAATCGATAACTACATAATTGAGCTATTCAAATCACTAGAAAAACAATTTTGATTTACTATCAAGCCTCATGCATGAACGTCCTTAATATAAACAGATATATGGAGACTCACAATTATTTAACTAAAAAATACATTTTATAATTGGTTAATGTTACCATCTACGAAAATCACGTAAGGGTAATCAGATTTTGTATTTCTTACAACAAACAAACTCAATGGCAATATTTAACAAAGATTTGTAGAAATGCTTATATAAAAAATAATTTTATCCAAAATTCACAATGCAACTTTAAGTAAGAAGTCCAGAATCGCTGATTAATAGAAGTCAATGAACGTTTAAAAAAGAATTCATTTATCAAAACAGTTTATTATTACCAAGTCTTAAAATATGCATGTATTTCAATTTGATAGTGTCTAAAGTTAGCAGAACAAAACATTAGACAACATTATTTTTTTATAAAAAAATCAATAAAATTATTAAAACTTTGAACCTCTTTATGACTTTTGGCTCACTGTGTATAATAAGCCTTTAATAATTCTATGCAAAGTTATTATATGCTGATTCTGTTCTGCTAACTTTAGACACATTAAAATAATTCATAGAAATTCAATTCAATTCATATTTATTATTTCACTACCGCATAATCGAAATAATGACTGTAGTCCTCGAATATCATTAACTATTACAGGACAATGGCTGAATTCATTTACAAAAATATTTTTTGATTTGAATTGTTACGAAAGATAGAGGTTAAAACCTTGCGTAACCTTATTTTCGGTGGTGAAACAATATATCCTATAATATATACAGCCCTTTGTGTAACTGACTCACGTGTACAAAATCTAACCCACTTCTAGACATACTAGAAGGTCGCGTTTTTTTTGCATACGACGCGGAATAACGTTAAACTTACGGAAAACTTCTTTCCCAACGCAACACTCCCGAAAATTGAAAAAAAAAACTATGCAAAATTACCTTTTTTACTCTAATCATGATAGAAGGGTGCGGTTTTTTGCATTATGTCAAGTATGCGGAGCCAAAGCCGAAGACCGCCCCGGGGTCGAGAGAATAGAGCGAGTTATACAATATACACTAGAAGTGGTGAATAAAAATTAAAAAATTTATCAGATTATTGTACTCTTTTTAACACTTGTAATCTCGATAATGTACCTAATAAATATAATTTAGATAAGTAAGTACAGGAATGGTGTATCAATCAGGGATTGAAAATAAACCCTGGTAAGACCGCAGTAATTCCATTCACACGGAAAAGGAAGGTTGATAACAAAAAATCCACCAATCCTCTTCGGTGAAAAACTACAGATCACAAAGGAAGCCAAGTTCTTAGGTTCTCTCATGCTTTACAAGAGAGCATGTGGAAAAGTCTGGGGTCTAAAACCCAAATGATCCACTGGCCTTACACAACATTAGTTAGGCCCATTATAATCTATGCTGCTCAAGTGTGTGGCCAAAAGTTAAGCAGATTACAGCATGCAAAAAACTGTCCAGGATCTAATGACTGGCCTGTTTGTGCATCACTGGATCCATGAGCAGTACACCTACAGCTGCCAAGTCATATTGGGGCTGCTTCCGCTAGGTTTTGTAATAATAGCTAAAGCGAGATCCAGCGCATATAGACTATCTTGCAATAATAACTGGATTAATAAAAATCAGGTTGGACATGCAAGGATCGTGGGAACATCAATTATCCCAGACCCCGTCTTTGAAATGGGCACAGATATACATACCAAGACATACTCCTAATCAAAACCTTTCCTGTAGTATGTGATAGGGCCATGTGGTCGAAAGGAGAACCACCCTACCTCAAGAAAGGAATCGTCTGGTATACAGACGGATCCAAAACTGAAGAAGGGGCCGGGGCGGGAATCTACGGTGAAAGACCTAATGCAAACATAAGCCTCAACTTGGGGAAATATGGCACGGTCTTCCAAGTAGAAGTCTACGCCATATTTCTCCCGGACGCAAATGTATGGCGTAGTCTTCTGCCTGAAAGACGATGACATTTTTTTCCAAGTTGAGGCTAATCAGATATCCCTTAATATGCCATAAAAACTAATCGAGCTGGTCTAATGTCACGCGACAGTAAAGTACCATTACTTTAACGTGCTGAAAAACATGACGGAAGAGTGTGATCCAGTTTCTTTTTTAGTCTAAACCCCAATTCCACCTCTAAAGATATTAAGCGCGTGCTAAGTAAATTTAAAGATCTTTTCTTTTTAAAGGGCATACAAAGGGCGGAGTTGAGCGATCAGTACTAACATTCATCATGCAAAATTACTGTGCTGAGTTCATACCTCTAACCTAAATAGGCTCACTTTAAATGAAAAACCATCAACATTGACTACGATAAAGTTTGTTCTGTTTGTAATTCAGAGGTTAGAGAACATCTATTTCATATCTTAAAAGTGATATGAGCATTTGAGAATTAACATCTTTTTTTCAGAACTCAGTATTTACTTTACTTTGCCCAATAGATTTGGCGCAAGTTGAAGCTGTGTATAAATTTTTTATAGAATTTGTAGAAATATACTAAAATATTCAATTTTACTGTAATGATATATAGAGAATGCATTTGTATGACTGATCGTTGTACAGTCGCGTTTCGCTGAGTGGGTGGACTGTAACCGGTTATTATTCTTATATGTGCCTGTTTGGTGGAGTGATTGTGTGACCATCGGCCAAAATGGATTCACAAATTTAATTTTCTAAATTGTTTTTCGAAATTTGACTTATAGTTTTTATTATTACACATACATGTATATAGATATATATGTATATAGATGTAGACACATTCTAATAATAATTGACAATGTTTGAACAGAAATTGAACCAAATTCCTGCTTGGAAATGATTACTCTAAGACAATAAGACAAATATTGAAGTAATATAATTTAATAATAATATAATACTTTTTATCAGTATTAAATTTTATATTATTATTAAATTATATTACTTTAATATTTGTCTTAGAGCAGAGGTGGGCACAGACGCTCTTCGGAGCCGACTGGCTTTCCATAAGCTGTGTGTGAGTAAGTAAAAAAGGTATGTTTTGAAGTAAGACGAAACGATGTTTCAATACAGGTTGTCCTCCTACCGATTATTGCCCAATAATTTATTCAATCAATTTAGAAATATTTTTATAAAATATTTATTGTTTAAGAAATATCTTTTACAATATATATAATGAGAGATACACCAAAAAACATAATAATAATAATAACAACAATAAACAGTTTACCGTCACTTGACTATGTCCGTGCGGTAAACTAATCGGACTCAGCCTTGAAAAAAAGAAACAACAATAATAATGATAGCAATAACAATAATTACAACAACAACAACAACTATATGTATTCCCACTTTATGTAAAATTTAACCATTTAGAAATTAGTAACAAATTTAATTGGAAGCTGTTCATTAATTTTTTCATTGGCATTGTATGTAATTATTTCTTTATAGTCAAAATTAAAGTTGACTTTTTAAATGTATAGTATGTTTACGAGTTTTGACAGAACCATAACTTAAAATAAAAAACACGAGACGGCGCAGAGGTCACCCTCCAAAAATACTTTACCGTATAAATGTATTGCACTTTAATACTTTAGTGTATATAAATGTATTGCACTTCGGTCTTATGTCCCATTGTGCTCCCCTTCTACTTCAATTGACGAGATTAGGTTCTCCCATATTTTGACAATTGGAGCCTGCTTATCAGGTTCTCCTGAAGGTTCATATATTCGGGATGATTGGTATGTATTTAATTATGATAAAGTTATTTATGCAAATAACCTTATAATATTCATAGAGTTAATATTTTAGACAGAAAGAAAACACAAAATATAAAATATCTTGGAGCGTGAGTTTGGTTTAAAAAATAAATATTTTATAGCAAGTAAAATTAAAAATTGAAAATCTAACGCAATAATATGAACTATAATATTTCATTTCATGGGAAAGAAACCAGCTATCTAATTTTTTTTCAAATACCGCATTCAAATCGGTCTACATGTTTGACGCTACGATGCAACAGACAGACCCACAGACAAAAAGACAGACTTTTCAAACTTATAACATCTTTTTGCGTCGGGGGTTAAAAAAGGATTAATCTATTAGCTTTAAAAAAAGGTTATATAAGATTTCCTGTGCAGATAAGTTAAAAAAGACTCCAAAGTTTATTTGCACGACTAAAAAAAAGGAATTAAACCATAAAACACATTTATTATTTTTATCAAAGAAAACAATATAAATATAATTCATTCTCCGCCACCAACAATAAGGTTATAAATAAATATTTATTGTAATATTTTATTTTTAATGATAACAGTAACTGATTTAAAAAACCTACCTGATGTTCAACAGAAAATAAAACACTTAATAATTTATATCATATTATACATACAATTAAAAAAAAAAACTTAGTGTAAAAATTGTGTATTTATATAATCGAATGAAAATTGACTTCTGAATAACAAGCAATTATTAAATAATATATAGCAATTCAATATGAAATTTAAATATTTGAAATAAATAAAATTATTTATTAACAGTATTAATTGTAATTTATTCAGAAATTTAATTTAAATTCATCATTATACTCAGTATTATGTAAATATACAGAGTATATTAAGTTTAGTTCCGACGCTTGATAATATTGATCGCAGAAAAAAATGTTTGCTATAAGTGTTAATAAAATTACCTAAATAGTCCATTTCGGGCATGTCCGTCAGACCGTCTGTACGTATATGAACCCGATAACTCAAGAACGAAAAGAGATAAGGAGCTGAAATTTTTTGTATGTGTTTTGGAGCAAAAGAGTAAAATCAAGTTCGTGCAATGGGCAAAATCGCCCCATATTTGGGCCAAATTGGCAAAACTGCCTATCTTTGAAACCGTAAGAGATATAACAAAAATTTAAGAACAAAAATCTGTTTAAAATAAACAACTTTTGTTTAATAAATTTTCCCATAAACTTAGAATATACTGGGTATTCAAACAATTAACTCAGTTAGTTGTTACATTACTTGTTTTTTTTTTTTAAATTTACATTATTTGCAATAATTTATACACTGGTAGCAGTGTAAAATAATGCATTTACACATTTTATGGTAATGAAAAGAAAAAAAATTTTTTTTACGTCATGTTTAATTATAATAAGTGCTTATAATTTATATATATATGATACCTCATACTAAATTACAGTAGAAACTTGATAATTTAAACCTCGATAAAAACCTCTATAAATTAAAATTTTTTTTTATTACCTTCCCCTCAGAATCCAAAACCTCTTTTATTTAAAATACGAAGCCACTATAACTTAAACAATTAATTTGGGTATTGGATCTCTGTAGCCAATAAAAAAGCATGGACGACTGCAGAACTTTTTAAAAAATGGCTGATAAAAACAGACAAACAAATGGCTTGTGCAAAGAACCTCAATAAGTAAAATTATGAACCATTAAAACCTCTTTAACTCAAACCCTTAGTAAGTTATTAACTCGATAACTCAAATTATTTAACATTTCCCCTGGTCTTAAGTTACCGAGGTTCTACTGTATTATAAATTTTTAACCCGACTTCAAAAAGGAGGATGGTTCTCAATTCGTCTGTATTTTTTTTTTTTAATGTGTGTCACCTCAGAACTCCGTCATTTATGAACCGATTTTGAATTTTTGTTTTAAAGGGTTTGGTTTCATATTGGTCCCATTGGCACCAAAAGGCATTTTGATGAGGGTATCCCCGGAAATCGAGGAAAATCCACATTTTATATGTGATCACTGATTTCTGCGAAAATTTTTTTTTTGTTCGAAAGGGTATACTCATTCATAATGGAAAAATTAGAAACTTTTTTTAAAAACCGACTTCAAAAAAATTGTTTAAAAAAAAAACAAAATGCATGTAAAAAAAACTGAAAATCTGTTATGAAAAAATGAACTAAAAATAAAAAAAAAAAAAAAAAAAAAAAAAACGGATAAAAAAAAATTTGTTGTAAAAAAATGCACTAAAAATTAGTAGGTCGTTTAGTAGGTCTACCCACATTCAGACAAATAAAGTCAGTTATAGAACTTCAAAGTCACTAAAAAGCGAGAAATATTCTAAAACAACAAATACACTAAAAAGTAAAAAACTAATTGCATATTCTTGTGTCAATTTTAGTTCACCTAAGCAAAAAAATTTAAATATATATGTACAATTATTGTTATTTTTGGAGGCTGTGTCAAAATTTTATGTTAATTTCTCTATGCTGACACCGACTCCAAAAATAACAATAATTGTACATATATATTTAAAAATTTTTGCTTAGGTGAACTAAAATTGACACAAGAATATGCAATTATTTTTTTACTTTTTAGTGCATTTGTTGTTTTAGAATATTTGATTTTTGAAGTCGGGTTTCCATTTTGTCAAAATTTTTTTTTTTGTTATAATACAATTGGTATGATATTATGTAATAATATATATGTTACGGTAAAAATAAATATTGTTGTTTATCATATATTTGTCATATTTAGGTCAAAGTTTAAGCATGATAGACACTAACTGTGCTATATTTTACAGGAAGGATTAGAGACGAATTTTAGGCTTCTGTACCTCAGGAACTAAAAGTGCTACGAAGCTCAAATTTAAATCGTAGCATGAGACTCACCACTTTCGTATGCATCTAATTCTGTAAGGTTTTGTACCGATTTCAGTAGTTTTAAATTCGATTTGTCAATTTTGCGGTCATCAATAACGTACACAACTATACACGATTTTTCTATTATCCCACATTCCACATGAGCCCGATGTTCTTTGATTCGAGTTCCGATTTGGCGACGACTTTGACCAACATAAATTTTCAAACAGTTTTGACAACTGACACCATATATGCCCGATTGTTTTTCATTAGTAATTTTATCCTTAGGGTTGCCCAGTAACTGTTTGATTTTATTTTTACTAACAAGCGCTGTTTTTAGGTTATGGTCCCTTAATTGCCTAGTGATTTTATTTGTGCATGGGCGGAAGTATGTTAGTTTGCACCATTTATTTTATTCAACGTTGCCAGGCTCTGGTGTTAGTACTGTGGAATTGTTTCGTAAAATTTTAAATTTAGTTCTGCGGAATAAAAAAATTTATTATGTTAGAATCGCAGCCATTAAAGATTGCAACTTGTTTAATGTGGTTTATTTCTTTAAAGTAATTTTTCTTGGACAGTGAGACTTTCAGTAGCCTGTTTATCAAAAATAGCCATAATAGCCATTATCAATAGCCATTTTGTGTTGAGGTGGGCTGTACGTATCCGCTGTAATGTATCGTTTAGATACATTAATAATCTTTAATGACCGGATTATTCACTTTTACCGTAACATATGAACTATTCAAACACAATAAGTAGTAATATTTTAGAATAATTTACATTGTTCGAAGTTGCTGGAGAATATGTTCATCGTAGGTCAAATTTGAATATATTTGAATAATACAAATAATTAATCGTCGTCATTCAGTGTCATATGCGTCACTGAATAACATTTGTTGATGGAAGTAAATGGTTGTGAAGGTATGCTAAGGATTAATTTTAAATGTACTGTCCCAATATTGGTTTATTTGGCTAGTTTATTTCTGTTAGAGTGGAAATAGACTCAAAGTTTTTTCACTTTGTTTTTTGGACGAAAAAGTAGGAAGTAGTTCATAAGTAAAACTAATTATCACTATCCACACTGAAAACTGAAAAATTTCGGCACAATTCGACTATAAAAACATAATAATTATCCATACTATTAAAAAACTGTAATTGTCTGTTTGTTTGTTCGAGCTTCACTTAAAAACTACTGCGCCGATTTTGATGCAACATTTTGTGTATAAAAGATTATAATTAGAATTTTAGATAACGATAGCGAGAATCGGAGATATAACAATGAACGTGAGCGAAGCCGCGAGTATAAGGTAATTTATATATAATTATATATACACCTATGTCATATCAATATTTTGCATTCAATTTCCACTAAATTCATTCAGTTTTCGAAAAATATCATGAACCATTTATCATGAACAGTTTACTAATAATAGAAACATGAAATCAAACCTTATTTTTAAAACTTATTCATTATTGCCGCACGAGCTTGTAGTTGACTCGCTACTAAATCTCAATATACTTTCATGTTTAGATTTTAGATACCTTTGCGGAAACACTACGTATATCCCTTGTTATTTAGGTAACTACATGTTACCACAGTTAACTATCAACAAACTGTATTTGACATTTTTTATTAGGAAAAATAAATTTATGTTTGAATTCCAAATTGTGTCTTTTAAATTCATTTTAGAAATAGGTTCCAGATAATTGGAATCATCTTTTCTTCTATTCCAACAAGCTCTTACGTGTCGAATTTGTATATTCATGTTATTATTTGGTTTATAATGCTCTCAATTTAACATTCTTAACATCAGGAAGGTAAATCGAATATTCAAACGGGTCGGGAGTCAACGTGTCGCATAATTATTAGAAATAAAACATTATGTTTTACGTGCCACGTGCCAAAACAATGTAATAAAATTATCTTTTGATACATAAAATATTTAAATTTTATAAATTGTATAAAATTGCAAAGTAACTTTTAACCTATATTATATGCTAAAGATCATTCACATCGACTAGAAATATTTATAAACTAGCTTATACCCGCAGCTCCCTTTCACCTGAGCCTATCATTCCCATAGCAAGATGCTCCGTAAATTACCGAATCAAGGGGTGGCTGAAACAAGCTCACCTCGATTACTGGGACTTTGCGCAGGGCATGCGACAGGACAAGTTGTGCATAAACACAGCTAGGCCATTCGACTATGCTCGATTGAAACTCAATAGAATGCAGTTGAGAAGGGTGGTAGGGCTTTTGACAGGACACTGCCGTTTAAACTACCACCTTCATAACTTGGGGATCTCTGATGATCCCTCTTGCAGGGCCTGTATGGAGGACGATGGAACCTCCATACATGTTATATGCACCTGCAGAAGCCTGCAGGGTGTCAGATATATAATGTTTTGGTCCGAAACTTTGGATCCATCAATCCTGGGAGCAATCCCGGTGGAGAAGTTGTGGGCCTTCTGTGTGGCGTCTGGCCTCAACAGCTTCATCTGTTTAAAATGGTACCTCTTGCTTGGAGGCGTCTCGCCTTCGGGTGACAGGTTTTTCTCAGGGAGGGCACAAAGGACCCCTTGGTCTAGGTGCTAGGGACCCGTATGCGGTACCCCTCTTTCTTATTATTATTATTATACCCGCAGCTTCGTCGCGTTTTATTGTTATATATCCGACTCCCGTCCTTGTAGCGAGGTAAAATACATAGAGTTAGTTAAGTAAATTTGTAAAGAAGCCTCTAATATCGTCACAGTTTGAGTGGATCAGTCTATTTTCAAAATGAAGTGGCGGAAACATATTAAAGTTTCCCCCACTTTTAATCTATTTATCATTTTATTTAGATATGTGAAATATAACCAATGATACCAAAACAATGTATCGTTGTGTTATATAAAGTACAACTGTTTTTTGTTAGTTTTGTAGAAAGCCATTCCGGTTGTCCAGAAAACAAAGTTTTGTTGTATGAAGTAATACAACTACATAAACCAAAATATAAAAATTATACGATAAATAATATTGCCGTCGATCATCGGCATACCGTGTTAAGACTGCCACCTTATCATCCAGAGCTCAACCCTATCGAAAAAGCATGGGCTCTAGTGAAAAATTGGGTGGCCTCACATAATACAAGCTTCAAGCTTGACGTGAAATTGGCTGCGCAAAAAGTTATGTAAGTTATGTAAACATGTCGCCTTCAATAGTTTTTAGTGGATTTATTGTTTGGGTAATAATATTATTTGTATATTTTGGTCTATATATATATTATGAATTACTTCATATTCAATAAAGAAAGATAAGTAAATGATTAACTTTATGTTAAATATTGTTTTTGCTTTTTTTAATTGCCAAAAATTTGTTCTTTATGAAACATTTTAATGTTTATTTGTTGTTTGTCTTTCTTTTTCTATAGATCTTAAAATATAATTTTTTGTCTTCATTTATTATTTTTAATTTTAAAAGGCGTAGCTTAGTATAATAAAAGTTTTATTCACAAATTTCAAATGAAAAATAAGAAAGGACATTGTATTGTAAATACATTATAAAAAAGCTGTTTGTCCTTTTAATATAGAGAAAAATGTCGAAATATATATTTTTTTAATAACAAATATGCTGTCTTTTATTATTTAATGGCCATGATATATTGCTGTTTTTGTCTAATATATTTTGTCTGTTTACAGAAAAATATTTTACATTCTTTTAACTTAGAAATTTCTATAATATTTCCCCTCGAAGAAATGGTCATTATTAAAATATGGTTTAAATACTTTAAATAAGTTGCCTTTCTACTTTTAAATAAGTTCCCCTTACGCGCATATAATGGTCCAAACAAAAAATTCAGCTCTACCAGTTTTTAAGTCTAATCATAAGCTTTATATCAAAATCAGTAGTTTTTGCGTGATACTCGAACAAACAAACAGCTACACTGCATTGGTGGGCAGACCTTGTCTGCACTCAGCTCTGAGTGAGAGGTAGGAAGAGAGATAGAGTAAATATAGGGTACCTACCAATTATTATTATTTTCTTTTTTTAATTAAAACATTTTCTGACAAAAATATAATAATACCAACTATTTGTTATGGTCACTATTATTCAAAGTATACAATACATACGATACATTGAATACATACTCTGAATACATAATTTTGGGCTGGTAATTTGAGGCATAAAATGTACCTTTTTAATATATTTTGGGTATGAATAAAATATGTTATATAAATAAATTATAAAATATAAATCTTTTGATCTTTTACATTTACCGCTTGTAAATTTTTTGATGATTTAGCTTTAGTTTAGATTTTAGAATTAGATTTTAGGAAATTCCGAATAATTTGCCGAAACTATTCATATCGGAGAACTAATAAACAATTATTTACTTGATTTAATTATTTTTTCTTAGTAGGGGGTATAGTGTCATGGGAATTTGATGACACTGAATACAAAAAAGATGCCAATGATAAAGCTGGGTGGGGGGAAGGTTTGGTAATTTGTTACTAATTTCTAAATGGTTAAATTTTACATAAAGTGGGAATACATATAGTTGTTGTTGTTGTTGTAATTATTGTTATTGCTATCATCATTATTGTTGTTATTATTGTTATTATTATTATGTTTTTTGGTGTATCTCTCCATATTGTAAAAGATAATTTTTAAACAATAAATATTTTATAAAACTAATTCTAAATTGATTAAATAAATTATTGGGCAATAATCGGTAGGGACAACCTGTATTGAAACATCGTTCCGTCTTATTTTAAAACATACCTTTATTACTTACTCTCACCCAGCTTATGGAAAGTCTGTTCGACTCCGGCGAGCCGTCTGCGCCCACCTCTGAGCTACAGTATTATAAGGGTCGATCCACACTATAGTGCCGATCACAGTTCTTTCTCGGTCCGATCTCTGTCTGGTAAAATATTATCAAGTTCATGTTCATATTATAATGCCGATCACGGTTCGTTCTCGGTCTGATCATATTATGCGGTAACATACGCTTCAGTGGGTAATGGTTGACTGAACCAGGAACAGAGAGCCTTCAAACTATCATTCTCATGCCATTAAAAGTTCGATCTTACTCAAAAATATTTTTATTCTTCGTAACTGGAGTGTGATTGGACAGGGACTTGACTGTGACCGATAGTATGAATACACACATTGTTTCTTAACTTGATAATATTTTACCAGACCGAGATCGGACCGAGAACGAACCGTGATCGGCATTATAGTGTGGATCGACCCTAATTGTATAGAAGATAATATGTGAGTATGCACAAAAACACAGGAAAAAATGCACATTGGAATTCAAAAAAGCACATTGTTTAATTTGTAGATTCAGTAGCGTTCTTTTTTCAAAATTTTATAATTCATTGGTGCTTTATTTATTCAGTTTTCAAAAAAAAAATGCTTCGAATAAAAGTTGTTCAATATAAATATCCTAAGATAGATATCCTATAAAGAGTCATCTCGAAATTGCCAGTTAACTATGAAACGAAAACAGATGGACGAACATTACAAAAATACTCTTTGGGGCCACCCATAAATTACCATAACGTAAAAAAATTAATTATTAAGGAACGTGTAAAATATTATACTTTTAAAAACATTATTACACTATAATGAAATACATATACTTTTTAACCCGACTTCAAAAAGGAGGATGATTTTCAATTCGTCTGGGTTTTTTTTTTTTTTTGCTTTTTTTTTTTTATGTGTCACCTCAGAACTCCGTCATTTATGAACCGATTTAGAATTTTTTTTGTTTTAAAGGGTTTGGTGTCTCATTGGTCCCATTGGCACCAAATCGCATTCCGATGAGGGGATCCCCGGGAAATCGAGGAAAATCCTCATTTTATATGTGATAACCGATTTCTGCGCTTTTTTTTTTTTTTTGAAAGGGTATACTCATTCATAATGGAAAAATAAGAAACTTAAAAAAAAAACAAAATGCATGTAAAAAAACTGAAAATCTGTTATGAAAAAATGCACTTAAAATTAAAAAAAAAATCGGATAAAAAAAAATGTGTTATCAAAAAATGCACTAAAAATTAGTAGGTCGTTTAGTAAGTCTTCCCATATTCAGGCAAATAGAATCAATTATAAAACTTCAAAGTCACTAAAAAGCGAGAAATAAAAAAAATTTTTTACAAAATGGAAAACCGACTTCAAAAATCAAATATTCTAAAACCAAAAATGCACTAAAAAGTAAAAAAATAATTGCGTATTCTTGTATCAATTTTAGTTCACCTAAGCAAAAATTTTTAAATATATGTGTAGACTGCTTAAAAGACAATCAAATTATTAGGATAATATAATGTACAATAACAATAATTGTACATTATATTATCCTAATAATTTGATTGTCTTTTAAGCAGTCTACAGATATATTTAAAATTTTTTGCTTAGGTGAACTAAAATTGACACAAGTGACAAGAATACTCAATTATTTTTGTACTTTTTGTACATTTTTGGTTTTAGAATATTTGATTTTTGAAGTCGGTTTTCCATTTTGTCAAAATTCTTTTTATATTAATTACAATATAAGCAGCAATAGCGGCCGCACGACGCTTATTCATGATGACCGAACTCTAACTGTTTCGTTCTAAGTTCTTTTGTGTCTGAACTGTTCGGACACAAGTTCCGTATATTTTTAGACATTTGTGTCTGGATAGTGTCAGGACACAAAAAATCTGTTAAAGTGTGAACAGTAAAGAAATTTATGTCTTACATTTGTGTCGCAAGATATGTGGTAGTCTAAACTAAGCATTATATACAGATACATTCACAATTAAATATAATATAATATATTGTAGTAATTCGATTCAATTCATCCATCGTATTATAAATCCAAATGTTTTATAATTGTTAGAAACGTGATACAAAAGGAGACTAACCCACGTGAGGAAATTATATGTAAATCAAGGCCAAATATCAATTATTATTAGTATAAAAATATTGTCAAGCACATCCTTACATAGTATAAAATAAAGTCCCCCAGTCGCGTCTGTCTGTCTCTCTGTCTGTCTGTTCGCGATAAACTCAAAAACTACTGCACCGATTTTCATGCTGTTTTCACTAATGGATAGAGTTCTTGAGGAAGGTTTTAGTATATAATTTGTCAAGTTTTTGTATACATTGGTCCTTACATATTATAAAAATGATTCATGAGGATGGTATAGTTGTATAATTTATTGATGTATAGGTGTATAATTTATCAGAGCTTGACGGGAGAAAATATTATGTTACTTGGTTGTAAGGGCGTTACAAAATTTTTGCGGGCGAAGCCGCGACGGATAATGCTAGTACGAAATAATGTCAATTATTATACCCAGTATATACACTTCCATGCAAAAATTTGTAACAGGTGAAACATTTTATGTGTTACTGTATATCCCATATAATATTTATCACATAGCACACTGTAGTGCGTCAGAACAAGTTTACGATTGGACGTCTGCCCGTCCTATATTTTACATGAAGGGTAAGAGGAGGTTACTAAGCCTCTGTATCTCAGGAACCAATAAATATGTATTGTGTCTTATCAGCCAGAGAAGTAAAAAAAATGCAACTTTGACTCTTTAAGTATTTGACGACTAAAGTTAGATATTCGGCAAATATTACCTTTTTTGCGTACACTAAAAGGGTATCGACCCCTTCCTCATATACGTTCGTGATTGTTTGTAAATTCAAAATCAAAATATTATTATTTAAAAAATTAAAATAGATAGGATTGATATTATCTCTGTTTAAATTATTACGTAAACAATATATATATATATATATATATATATATATATATATATATATACATATTGTTTACGTAATAATTTAAACAGAGATAATAGCAACAAATAAATAAATAAATGTATATATATATATATATATATATATATATATATATATATATATATATATATATATATATATATATATATATAAATATGCATGTGTACCTAAATTATTTTTATAAGATACTTGGCAATAATTCAATGTTACATATTTGTTTTGAATGCCATTGATAAATAAAATTAATTCCTGCCTGCACAGATTATCATAATTCCGTATCCAAAAGATGCATTGAATGTAATGTTTTCGTTACTTTATTCACCAGTCTTCCAAACATTCAGATTTGTAAAACGTCATGGTATAGCTTTAACAAAAGTTATAGAACCCGTATATAAATACAGACTGTGTTGGACAGCTTTTCCTATAGTAAATCAATGTTAAATATTATTTATTACTAGCTGTCCGTCTGGTACTGTATGAAGTCAGTCAGTACACATGTGATGAAAGTACACTTTAGTATGTGCATTGTGCATCAAAAAATCCCCACTCTTTAATGACACACAACCATACGCATACAGTATAGCTATGAGATAACTGACTGACTTTATTTATATGTGTACTGACTGACTTCATACAGTACCAGACGGACAGCTAGTAATAAATAATATTTAACAATGATTTACTATAGGAAAAGCTGTCCAACACAGTCTGTATAGTAGACGCAACAAAACTGATTTAAGCGTTCATTATGAAACGCTTAAACTACCTTACAGTAGATGTCATCTGGGCACTATTTGTATTGCTTAACCCAGGAAAGTTCAAAGATTCGTCACGTAGTAGCTACGTAGCCTAAGCGAATTTTGTCAAAGGAAAGAATTATTATAAGTATTAAAAGTTTAAAGTTGTAAATATTTCTGTTAATGTTAATAATGTTTTCGGAGAGATACTTTATATAATAGTTGCTCCTTAAAAAGTGATGATATCCCAATTAAAGAGCCGAGCTATTTATAAAGTAAATAGCGAAAATTAAAATGTAAGAATGTAAGTGCAAAGTAAAATGAAAAAAAAAATTTGGTTGAAAAAATTTATTTTGTAATTTATTTTCGTAAATGCTTAGTATGTTTTTAAAATTTTCAACGCGGCAAGTAATTTGCTTTCTTTTGATTCAAATATTTTAAATTAAAACTTATAAAATTTTAAAAATATACTAAGAAAAAATTTACGAAATAAATTTTTTCAACCAAATTTTTTTTTTTTTTTTTACTTTGCACTTACATTCTTACATTTTAATTTTCGCTATTTACTTTATAAATATCTCGGCTCTTTAATTGGGATATAATCACTTTTTAAGGAGCAACTATTATATAAAGTATCTACCCGAAAACTCGGCCCTTTTTTACATTTGTGTTTTTGATCGGATATAATAGTTGCTCCTTAAAAAATCGTGCACAAATCTCACAAGTCGAGTGTGCTAAATTTTTAGTATAAATATAAAAATATGGACCAATCATAGAGCAGCAATATTTCCTATGTTAATTTTTTCAAAACTAAAAATGCAAAAATTTTCCATTTTCCGATATAAATTTTGTGGTTTGATAATTTTCCTTTCGGTTTGGTCACTATATCTAACTGTATGTCAAATATCAACTTTTAAAGGACTTATAGTCTAGGCCCTGGAATTATGATCGTGTATGGCCAAAAATTGTAGGCGTTCCCGCTTTTTAACGACTTTTGAATGCGAATAACTTTTTAACCGTTTTTTTTTTAACGAAAAGCAAAAACTTGTTCTCTTATAATTCCCTAAATAGCTTATATTCAAAAAACCAGCACTGTAGCTCTTTTCGTTCAGACTATATTTCGGGGTCAAATCTGCTTTGATTTTTCGAAAAGCTTGGATTAATCAATCCTGGGAGCAATTCCGGCGGAGAAGTTTCGGACCTTCTGTGCGGCGTCTGGCCTCAACAGAATCCTATAACTTCATCTGCTTACAATAAAACCTCTTACCCGGTGACGTCTCGCCTTCGGGTGACAAGTTGTTCTCAAGGACGGCACAGAGGTCGCTAGAGGTCTAGGTGCTAGGGACCCATTTGCGGTACCCCTCTTTCTAATTATTATTATTATTACATGTAAGTACTTATTTATGTATGTGTGATATACCCTTTCTTCGGATTGGAATACTTTGATCATGTGACTGACGCGGTTGACAAAGAAAAAAATATTAAACAAGATGGTAATTAATTATAGCTATTAAAAAACACGCGATTGATAACTTTCACGTGAATTTCATCGTGTGAACAGCAATGTAATTTTTGATATATTAAATGTTTTTAATTCGAATGGAAATTTTCATCAATTTTTCACGTTTAAAAACAGACTAAGAACCAAATAATTTCTCAATGAAACCATTCATTCACCCAAGAAAATCGAAAGATAAACCGAAATTTAAGTGTTTTCACTGATCTAGTAACAAGTTAAAAATTAACTAAATTTTACGATTATGGAAAGTTTGCTCCGAAACCGGGCTATAAATGTGAGTTATTAACGTTCATGATTTCGTTGCTTCAATTTCGCATGTAAAAATATTTAGAAAGTTGTTGACTAGCTGATAGAAGATGATACGTAAAGTTTAACATCTTGAATGCATTCCACCAGTGTACAATAACACATACATGAAAAAAATTTTTTTTAACAAGGTTTGTTCAACGAATTAAAGTCGAAAATAAAATTTTGGGGCGCTCAGGTTTGAAATTTTCGCCCTCGAGCTTTTATAAGTAGTCTTTTATAAGTTTTTATTTATAGTCAAATATTGGAGACTCAAGGAAAAAATTTTATTTTCTACTTTTTAGTTCAAATAAAAGCTTGTATAAATTTATGTAACACTGTTAAGTTTCATTGTATTAGTAATTGATTGGCCGAAATGAAATCAGTTAAGAAGCATAGATTTTAAATCAACAGAAAATGAAACCTAATGTAAATAAATGTACAAATGGAATAGTGGATTTATGCCATATTTATTAGGTTTTCGAAAAAATGCTTCGGATAAAAGTTGTTCATTATTACAAGGTATACTAAAAAAAATGAACAAGGTTTACCAAATCAATTATACAATTTTGTAATAATAGCTCTACTTTTGACGCTATTTGTACTTACACTGTACAATGCATTGTTTTTTCTTTAGATTTTATTCAAAAACTGATACTGTTATCAGTTCAAAATTGTCAGTCAAATGAGTCCTGCTGTCTTGGATTGAGAAAACGATCTCCTCTTGGTAAAAAACAAAACATTTCTGTAACGTTCGGAATATTTTAATATTTGGATATTATGCATAAAAACACGTGGTATCTACCTACATCTTATTTAAATAAACGTTAATCCATATTTAATTACATTATCATTACATTTGTCAATTGAAAAATATAAATTATAAATTAATATCTGCAAATTGATCTTTAAAATTATGATTCATTCACCCCACTCTGTAATAGTCTAAATAATAAAATTTAGCGTCTATATACAAACATCAACGTGGTTCAATAAAAAATATACGTTAAAATGTATTATAATATAAAACCGTTACTTCAATTAGAAATACTGTTAAAATAACTTAAGATAAAGTTTGTACTTACATCAAAAATTGTATAAAAATAATTCACACCACTTGAAATTGTCACAATTGTTTTTTATTATAATCACAAAATGTCAAATGTCCAATGACTACTACCAACACAATCTCAAAAACAGATAAACTTAATATTTTAATTGAAAAAAAAATCACACTTGTTGTGATAATTTTTATGTAATAAATCCAATGTCAAGTTCTAACCTTTTTATTAATAATAAATAATAATAATAATAATAAACAATGTATTATCTTAACAATATAAATGTATATAATTTGTATAGAAGGTGGAACTTAAACAATCGAATAACAATTCATATTAATAATAAAAAGTTCTGTTTTATCTCGTATTGCCGAATACACTTAGTCAAATGAACTTCTAGCAATATGAAACAATTTCTCTTATAGATGTATAGAAGGTAGATTGATTCAAATCCACTTATTTTATTCGTCGTTTTAGTTGAAAGTCCATACAAATGACGTGCACAAAAATTTGATTGTTGTTTAATAATAATTTTTAGTATAACATTGTAATACATAATAATATAATGGTACGTGTATAATTCGAACATTTACCTACTAAAGTATTTTGTGTTGAAAGTACAGGGCTGGATTCAAAGGTGACTATAAATTGAAAGGTATGAAAGCAACAGTAAATAATTTTTACATATGTTTGTATTAAATACAAAATTTATTAATTAACTCTTGGGCTATATCAAGAAATTAACCTCACTTATATAATACATACCAGGTATATTAAGTTTAGTTCCCACTTTGTAACAGTTGAAAATATTAATGGTAGAAAAAAATTTTTGTTATTGGTGTTCATAAAATGGCCTAATTAGTTCATTTTCGCGTGGCCAAAATGGGTAAAATTGCCTATCTTTGAAACCGTAAGATATAGAATAAAAATTAGAATAAAAGACAAAAATGTCCGTCCGTCTGTGGACACGTAAACTAAAAAACAAAAAAAGAACTGAAATTTTGTGGGTGTGTTTTAGAGCTAAAAAAGGAAGGTCTAGTTTGTGAATGGGCAAAATCGGACCATGTTTGGGCAAAATGGGCAAAATTGCCTATCTTTGAAACCGTAAGTGATAGAACAAAATTTTGAAGACAAAAAATGTTCCTTTTTTTACAAATAGACAACTTTTGTTTGATACTTTTTTCATAGTATATACCGGGTATTGAAGCAATTAACTCAGATCGTTGTTATTTTCACTTGTTTGTAGTCAAATTCACTTTCAGTGATAACAATAAAAAAAATTATTTTATAAGTGAGCCAAAAGGATTTGTATGTAATATAAGATTGTTCTTTTTAAAATAACCAATACGATATCTTATTAGATTTGCTTATTTATCTAAAAATACAGGGCACTTATAATGAAATTAAAGTCAACTTAAAAAAAATCTTTAAGTCGTTCGGACTTTGTGGGATCGTAAGAGGGGTTAATCCTCAGTTGCGAAAACCACTTTGGGACTATAACTTTGTTTCCTTGATATCTCCCCAGCCGTTGGGGAGATATCAAGAAGACAAAAATTCCTATGCCTGTAAAAAAATGCGGGGGGAGAATTAACTCTTCTAATGATCCCACAAGGTCCGATCGACGATAAAATTTTTCTTAACTTGACTTAAGTTTTTTCTCATTATGACATAGGTCATAATAAGATTGTATGGACCTTAATTGACCATAATACCGAGGTAAAATTGTCTGAAGATCATAGGCATAGCTCCTCATACTGACGTAAAATTGTAAGGGAATATTATTTGGGTTATATATTTATTTATTGTAAAATGACCTTAACGTCGTAATTATTTATGCAATTTAAAAAAAATTTAATTTAAAGTATTGAGTAATCGCTTCTCATTATTTATTTCAATATAGAGTTTTTGAAAATTGTTGACACAATGAGACCTTACTAACAAGAACAGATTGATATACATTACGTTAAAAATATATTCAAATTTCAAGTTTGATGTCAAAGTTCAAGTTTGATAATAATTGAGAGTAATAAACACTTTAAAACATTTAAGAATAGTGTATGAGATAAATAAGATTGAAACAATAAATATACACGTAATCATTTCATGTTGAATACACCACTGTTCTATTAACCATCACAAGTTTTTATGAGTCGGCTGTTGTATCACGCGATCCCCACTACATGAACGAATCCGCAACAACGAATGTATTGTCATTTTCATAATTTCATAGTGGCGTGATCTTCCAATTCAATCCCCACCAAATAAAAATATATATCAGACCATGTGCACACTAAAAATGCCGGTATACTACGCATACATACATACATACATACATTCATCAAACACAAATCTACATACAGTATTTTTGTATGTATGAAAAATTGTTTAAAAAATTGTTTGATTATGGATAAAATATGTAATTATTATGCAACTTTTTTTTTGGATTGGATGTGGGCTTTTTTTTTTAAATATAAAACGGAAAACCGCATTGATTATTACTTTGAACATGAAAAACAATCAGTTGTTAAATGGAATTTTTTAAACTAAATCAGAAAATACATGTAACAATTTATTATTTTCAAACCGAACAAACGTATTATTTCTTATGAGAATTCGTGGAAATTGTGCGTGTATGTGGCGTAAACTCAAAGTTTGCAGTGTACACTCCCGTTCATAAAAATTTAATTGAATTGAACCAGTTGAAACATTCTAAGTGTTACTGTATGTAATATTAAACATATATTTAGTAATATTTACGACTAGAATGTGACTTACTGATTCAATTTTTACTGTCTACTTCAAAACTTTTGTCAAGTGTGCTTCTAGTGCTAGAGGTATAATCCAAAAATCACGATAATACCGCATTCTACGATGTAAGCTATGACCGCTTGGCACACTTGTTCGTAGAACCCATTTAATCAATTTTGTCCGAAGTTTATTCATATTGTAAGACTCGATTTATTAAGAAGGAGTGGTAGTTAAATTTTTATTAAAATAAGTTATTATTAAAGTGTCGTCGATTCATCATAACACGTTGTCAATGGTGAATTCTTTATTTGAGTACCGGGAGTGGCCGAATTACCACCTTTTTGTACATTTTATATAAATCCGTTTTGCATCAAATATTGCTAACTAGAGATCCTTCGAAATTTGTGGGGCCGCTTAAATCATCTGTAATTTTTGAAATATAAGAATTTAAACTTTTGTTTGAATGAAGTGAGAGAAACTGGGGAAAATAATTTTAAAAAGTGACAATTGGACTGGAGATGCTCTTGTGGTAACAATACCCCATCCCTTCCTACCCTCTTTCTATGTCTTATTTATAATAAACTTTTTAAAAATTATTTAAAAGTTTATGTATGATAACGATTACCAAAGATAATCTAACGTAAACCTACGAAATGTACGAAATATAAATTCAATTTACGTTAATCTCCAGATACATTATTTTGTATTTTAAACATTAATCTATCCACAACTCGTCCAATACAGTCCGGCTTATTTATATTCTACTATTATTATGTGTACTATCAGCCTCATAAGTCCTTTTTTAAATTTATGCCGAATCCATTTGATTTTCGAAAACATGTTTCAGGTAAAAGTTGTTTGTTATAAAAATACCAAAACCTTCTTTTCTAAATAATTTTTCGCAAACCAAATTACCCCAATAGATAACTAGCTGAAAATTTGCATAGACCCTTAAAGTTACGTATGATCACGTACCTGTATGCCCAGCGGTTCTCTCAAAAACGGCAGATAACCAAAAACAGTCGTAATCAGATGTTTGTATCCACATTTTCGGTAAAAGTAGGTACCAATTCCAATCAGAAGGAAAGAAACAAAAGATCGAGGTCGTACAGCAGTTATCAGAACATGAGAAAATGGCACACACTTCTTCTTCCATGTTTCAAGGAGCCACGCTTGTTTTTGAGAACAACAGTCTCAAAAAATAGCTTTACTGAGTGTCCCCCTTTGTTGGAGCCCATCTCCACTATGACTAAATCATCGACAAAACGTTTTTGGAGGTGAGTTTTCGTTGTTCTCACATCAGGGATACAACCACCCTTAATTTGCTGCAGAAGGTGTGATAAAGAAAACTGGCATTCATCACTGTTTTCCAACAGGTAATCGTACACACAATCCATCGCTTTTTCAGTATTACTGGTTAGACGATACTTTCTCTTATTCCTAGTAGCAGGTGGTAATCTAAACAGGCTCCTGTAGCACAATCTGTGGTACGCCCCGTCTGCAGCAACCAGGTCGTCAATGGCGAGGAGGCACTCCGATTGTGCTAAAGGAGCCTGTTTAGATTACCACCTGCTACTGGGAATAATGATAATAATAATAATAATTTATTAGACCAGAAATGATGTACAAATGTAAAACATATTGGTTCGTCATATATTCCTAACATTATAGGTTGTTCAACATTCATCCACATTATAAGGACAATGATCGAGCACTAAATTCTTGCAGGCGGTTTCAAACTTCCTTTGGTTACATTCAAGCTTTATATGAGATGGTAACTTGTTAAAAAATTTTAAGCCATTGTAAGATGGACCATGTTCGAAGACATTTAAGTTGTGCTTGGGTACTCTTAAGTCGCTACCATGTCTTGTATAATACGTGTGATTAAAGTTATTTTGATCTACCGTATGAATAATCTTCTTTATGTGGGCGAGACAATGGAGAATGTATATAATGGAGAGCGTCAAGATTCTCAGATCCTTAAAATATTGTCTACAGGAAGTTTGCTGGCCAACACCAACCATTACTCGTAATATTTTCTTTTGCTTTATGAAACTTTATGTTGATTGAGAGGAAGACCCCCATAACAAAATTCCATATTTAAGTCTGCTATGATCCAATGAATAGTATACCATAGCTAATGTTTTTTGACTTAGATTCTCTCTTAAATTTCTAAAAAGAAAAATGTGGTTGTGGAATAAGAGACGGTATCGTCCTGCCAGTAATACTGAAGGAACGATTGATTTTGTGTACGATTACCTATAGGAAAACAGTGATGAATGCCAGTTTTCTTTATCACACCTCCTACAGCAAATTAAGGGTGATTGTATACCTGATGTCAGAACAGCGAAAACTCACCTCCAAAAATGTTTTGTCGATGACATAGTCATAGTGGAGATTGGCTCCAACAAAGGGACACTTAGTAGGTACAGCTATTTTTTGAGACTGTTGTTTTCAAAAACAAGCGTGGCCCCTTGAAGCATGGAAGAAGAAGTGTGTGTCATTTTCTCATGTTCTGATAACTGCTGTACGACCTTGATCTTTTGTTTCCTTCCTTCTGATTGGAATTGGAACTGGTTAACTTATGACTGTTTTTGATTATCTGCCGTTTTTGAGAGAACCGCTGGGCATACAGGTACCAGTTTGATCTCAAATGAAAGCTAATTAAATTTACTACAAGTTTATTAAATAAATATTTGATGTGGGATGCGTATTTTAGAAGATATTTTACGAAATAAGTGACCATTTCGAAAAAATTTTACTTTTTGGAAAAAATGGCCTATTTTCTATGCACTGTATCTTGGGAACCAAGAGCTGTATAGAGCTTGTTTTGATCTCAAATTGTTGTTAATTTAGTTTACTTTAAAAGTGTATAGAATGACTATACCGGTCAGACCCTTCCTTCACTGAGATATTGAGCAAAAACTGAAAAAAGTCCGAAAATTTCATGGTTTTTTGGGTACACCGCCGCTCGCACCGCACTTTGGAAATTGCAAATCTGGTTTTTTAATATTAGTTTAGGTCCTAACAACATATAAAAAATTCAGAACGACCGGACCTTTTGCAAGCACGACCGCCGTTTCATGTTTAACTTTACTGAACTATATGTAGGTCAATTCAATGTTAAATATAGTCACTTGCTTAAAGTTAATTAATTATTAGGTAAAAATATCATAATTATTAATAAATTTCAATTATTTATTCATTTCTTAATGATTTTTATATACCTTACCTTAATAGTGGAGTCAATACAGCTTATAAATCACTGAATGGTCGGAATCCTCAGAAATAGTTCCGATTTCGAAAATTGTAAATTTTTCTTTATGAATTAAATAATAAATACATTTTATGTATGAACATTTTATGTATGCCCCCGACCAGCCGCACTCGCTTCGATCGTGCCGCAAATGTCGGGCGGGCATCGAATACATCTCAGTAGATAAAAGCATGCTCTAGCTGCGCACTAGAGCATGCACTAGAGCGCCCCTACCGAAGCATAAATGTTAGGCTTTCAGCCTCGTAATCGAGGCAGCAAGTACGTACTTTCGGCCGTGGATAAAGAAAAATAGTATACACAACACGGGCAGAAAGTTTGAGAGCACTGCTCTGCGTGCCATATTGCGCAGTGCAGGAATGTCAAACTTTCTGCCCTTGTAGTGTAATATACTATTAAAATATTGTCCGGTGCTGCGGCTTTCATCAAAAGCACTGAAAACCATTTATTGCAACAAAGAAGCAAATACGGCTTGTAATCAGAATGAAAATATCAATTAACCAGTGGAGCACATGGTGTTTACATTTAACAATTTGACGTTTACATTTGTTTATTTACATCTACAACAATCTGCACAAGAAAAGGTCGATTTCTGTAGTAACTTATACGAAGACCATCATTTTATAGCATTTTCATATTAATTATCTCAAAAACTATCGTTTCTAGGGAGTTCAACTTCAGGAAAAGACTTGTAGTTCTTAAAATTTCGAATAAAATGAATTTTTAAGCGGCTTGATATTTGGAAAATTAAATGAGATACGATTAAAAATCAATTATATTTGCTTCAAACGTGCGAGTAATTAATTTTGTGTTTGTTGTAACTTCGCCAACTCTTACGCTAAAGAGTCCAACAAAAAAATCATTTTGAAATTCGATTAACGTACTTTAAGTAATGTTCTATGAGTTTTCCTGAATAAGTTTCAATTTTTTCGTTATTCAGAGATGCACATCGATTTTCGGTAAGCAAAGAGCAACCTTTCATAATTATGTGAAACTTTTGTATGAAACGATATGTTTCATACAAAAGTTGTTTGTTTTTATAAGATAAACAAACAAATACAATAAAAAGAAATACAATTGCGCACTCAAATATTTGCAATACATCTAAGTAGTCTGGTAATAATTAAATAGCCATTTACCGGACGAAAAAACGGGCGCTAAAATAGTTGTTATCCCGCGTTAGTAAAAAAATAGTATCTGCAACTCGTGCGGTGTTGTCGATTGCCCACTCGAGCGAATGAATGGACAATATCGTTCTCGTGAGCATTCGACAACTTACTGCACGTTGACTTGTTTCACAATCTACTATTAATTAATTTTTGAAATTTGGACATTTTATTTCATATAATTTATGTATAACAGTAGTTATTGTTATTATTCAGTAATAAGTTAACACTAAAGGTTTTTTGTTGTTGTTGTTTTTTGGTTTTATTGAGCTATATTTAATAATTAATATACTTTTTTTTGTTGATAAGTATGTACACTCCCGTTCAAAAAAAAATGAACAGACCTGAACCGAACCATTCTCTCACAATTTTGATTATTCTTGTAGTAGCAGATACAACATTTTATTTAATTTTTACACGTAAGAGTAAGATATAACACTTAACATGTATTAACATTACATATATACTTTAAATTCTCACTTTGTCACTGACACCGTATATACAAATAAAAAATATAAATTCAGTTTATATTTCCATTCCTTTTTTACACACTTAAAAAGTATACTACTTATCTTTGTTTATAAATAAATAAAATTATACATTATACAGAGAGTTACAAAAGTGAGAAGTTTTATGAAATGTAAGAAAATTAACATTTCAGGTCTGTTCATTTTTTTTTTTTTGAACGGGAATGTACAATTTTCATTTTAATGTTTTTGTAAAAAAAATAATTGAACAGTTTGTATTCTCTAATTTGAATGCATTAAATACACATAATTATTTGTTTTTATATCGATTTGGAAATTTCTTCACATTACTTGCGCAATAATTACAAAAGTTTAATTTTTTCATACAAAATCTATGTTTAATTAGTTCATTATAGTTTTATTGTATTTATTTTTTTATTGATTCAATTAAATAATGATTAGTTAAAAAACAATTTATTTATTCTTGAATATGAAATAGGTACTTTTATATATTAATTAATAAAACCAAAATATATCAAGAGCACGGAAGTGCGTAAGCCTAGTTTAAGGGGCTTGCGTGCTTACAGCTATTACGACACGAAATATTAGACGATTTTTGACCTCGATATAACTTTTGAACGAAAAGAGCTATCAGTGGTGAGTTTTCGAATATATACATTTTACGGAATTATAAGGGTCTGTTCTTTCAATCATCGTTAAGGAATAAATATTAATTAACAATTAAATGATATATATATATATATATATATATATATATATATAGTTTGTCTTTCTCCTAGGTATGGTAGGACCTTGTCGTTGGCGGAGAGGCTCGTGTGCATCGACGAAGGTCTATGCTATGCCGGCGGTAACTATGTTACTGACAGAAAAACCCAAAACCCATACCGGACAGGATGGCCCTGAGAAGCCAGACTAAGAAAAAATGTAACCCCAAGCTACGATGCGAGGCATTGTTCCTAGGGCAACTAGGGTTAAATGCTGTCGTGAACAATCCCCTTGGAGCAACTGGCGAACTCCATTGTATAATTGACCTTCCCATCAAAGAGCCGATGAGATATTAGATGGTATGGGTGGTACCAAATATGGAAAGAAAAGTAAAAAATAATAACTCTGGGGCTCAAATCTCCTCAACAAGTGAATCAGCCCCTCGACAAGAAATTACAAGGCCTTTCCCTGAAAAAAAATCTCTCGGGTGCAGCCTGAAGAAGAACAGCAACAGCAATCAAAGGCTGAGAGGAAACCGATTCTTCCGAGGAGTAAGAAAAACATGACAAATAACCCTAGAACCCTGGTTTCTAAAGCGTTGACATCTGTGGCAGCCAATTCAGAGAATCAACCCCTGAAAATCTCACAGCAAAGAGGTTGATATATGAAGACGGGACTCCAAGCCCGAAACAGATATCAAAAAAACGTAAGGAGGGAGAACAAGCCAAGGCTAGAATTATCTTTGCTGAGACCGCCCCGAACACAAAGATGTGCATTGCACTGCAGGAGTACCCTGAAGTCAAAATAACTTAGAAACAATCCGAAAAGGTGGAACTCTCGATGCTTCAAAACCTTCAATAGCCCAGAGCTCGTTGAGAGCACTAGCTCAGAGCCCAGTGCATAGACACGACAGCAATAAACTAAGTTTTACTGTAATTTTGTTTCTTATCATTTTTCTGTTACACTAATATTTACAGAAATATTTACAATTAAAGATTGAAAGTTAAATTTCTAAATATCTCTATTCACATTAGAGTTTGAGAAAAATGATCACGAAATGAATTGTAGCAAACTTGATTTTCTACAACTTTACTCCTTATATATTTTTCGATTATTCTAATATTAAGAGAGATATTTGATATTTTGTGTTTGTTTGACACGAATGCATGAAATATATTTTATTGTAAAAAGCTTTAAAAAAAAAATTCAACCGACTTCAAAAAACACAAAAAGTCACTATATTAAAAAGCTTAAAATAAAAATTTACAGATTTAATCCAAAAGACAATTCTTGTCCAAACCTATTACGTATAATTTTTATACCCAGTATATGTAAATATACATGGTATATTAAGTTTGATCACGACTTTGTGACGCTTATAAATATACATCGTAGGCATGAATATTTGGCATATGTGTTCATAAAATTTGGCCATTTCCGCATGTCCGTCTGTCTGGCTGTGGCCATGATAAGTCAAGAACGAAAAGAGATAACGAGCTGAAATGTGTTCTAAAGCAAAAACGTAAGATCAAGTTCGTTAATAGGCAAAATCGGACTATGCTTGGGCAAAATGGGCAAAACTGCTTATCTTTGAAACCATTGGAACGTGTTTCCCTTCGCTCCGGGGGGGGGGGTGTATATGTACATCTTTGAAACCGTAAGATAGAAAAAAAATTTTTTAACAAAAAATCTTCTTTTTAAAATAAACAAGTTTTTCTCATAATTTGTGATTAAATGTTCCTCGGAAAGCGAATTGTTAACAATTCGAATACGCAGAATTGTTAACAATTCAATCATTGATATACAACACAGTATATACTGGCTATTCAAACATTTAACTCAGTTAGTTGTTACATTACTTTACAGTCTAACATAGAATCCTTCTTTTTTTGGAGTTGGTTAAAATTTGTGTTGATTTTGTCATCTACACGGAAACTCTACTTGTATAAGATAACTATTAAATTATTTTATTAAAATTTTGTTTTAATTTTGAAATGTCAATTTTGATTGTCGTTTCCATAGTAACTATAAACTATAATCGTTATATATCGTTCTATTTTGGTTATTAATAAATTTAATTTTTGCAAATACTAATGTCATATCAGATATTATATTTCATTTTGATCACACTAAAATTATGACCGCTAGAGAGTGATTTATGTATTCTAAGGAAATTCGCTAAGTTGACGCAGCTCCGAACGGATATTTTTATTGTTTAAATAAGACTATACCATTTTGCGTGAATCTCTTTATGAATTATTTCATTTGTTTTTCAAGGGAAATTGAATATATAATTATGTGAATGAGTAATAAATAACATTTAATAATTAATGAAAATTACTTATTATTATTTTAATTGATTAGTTATACGTAAAAATAATTACTTGATTTACCAACTTTTCATTTTTAATGTAGGGGCACTTATAAAAATTATAAATGTAAGCTCCATTCAACCAACCACAATCAGATAAATATGTAAATTAATAATCATTATTAATTTAATACAAAGTTATATTAAATATAATATTATAATAGTTTATTCGTGGTGTGGTAAAAAACGTGTGTAGACCGTCACCAAATTAGCAACAAGTAACATCTCCTCGGAGAATAATTACAATTAGCTAATTCATACTGATGATGACTACTTTGTAGTCGAAATACGTATTTATAAAATGCAAAAAATTTTGATCAGGAAATTGGGGCAAAAAATCGAAATTTATGTAAATTAATAATCATTATTAATTTAATACAAAGTTATATTGAATATAATATTATAATATTATATTATATATTTCAATTATGGATACACTTTTTGTTCAAAATACTCAAAAACCATATTTTGACAAAATGGAAACCCGACTTCAAAAATCAAATATTCAATAACAAAAAATGCACTAAAACGTAAAAAAATAATTGCATATTCTTGTATATATTGCATATATATGTACAATTATTGTTATTTTTGGAGGCGGTGTCAGCATAGAGAAATTCACATAATTTTTGGACACCGACTCCAAAAATAACAATAATTGTACATATATATTTAAAAATTTTTGCTTAGGTGAACTAAAATTGGCACAAGAATGTGCAATTATTTTTTTACTTTTTAGTGCATTTTTTGTTATAGAATATTTGATTTTTGAATTCGGGTTTCCATTTTGTCAAAATATGGTTTATTTCTCGCTTTTTAGTGACTTTGAAGTTTTATAACTGATTTTATTTGTCTAAATATGGATAGACCTACTAAACGACCTACTAATTTTTAGTGCATTTTTTTATAACACATTTTTTTTACCCGTTTTTTTTTTTTTTAATTTTTAGTGCATTTTTTTATAACAGACTTTCAGTTTTTTTTACATGCATTTTGTTTTTTTTTGTAAAAATTTTTTTTTATACCCATTATGAATGAGTATACCCTTTCAAAAAATAAAAATAAATTTCGCAGAAATCGGTTATCACATATAAAATGAGGATTTTCCTCGATTTCCCGGGGATCCCCTCATCACAATGCGATTTGGTGCCAATAGGACCAATGGGAAACCAAACCCTTTAAAATAAAAAAAAAATTCAAAATCGGTTCATAAATGACGGAGTTCTGAGGTTCTGAGGACACACATAAAAAAAATACAGACGAATTGAGAACCATCCTCCTTTTTGAAGTCGGGTTAAAAAAGAAATAACTCGTCTCAATAAGTTTGACAATAAAAAAGGTATTACTAACTTTTAAGATAAAATAAATATTTGCATGAAACATAGTTTTCTATTAGCAATATCCCATGGAGGATATGATTTTGGTCGTTTTGACCTAACTAAAATCATAATTTTCATGCTTAAGAAATACATACTCGAGAAAATAAGATCTTTCTCTTGAATCTTTCCCTCGTTTATTCGCTAAACCCACTTCTCTCGTACAGAAACCACCAAAAATTGAGCAAATCTAGACTGTTGGCGTTATTTTTACTAAGTCTACAAATGTAGTTTGCAACAACAAAGTTTCTGCAACAATCATTTAGTATAACAAGCAGTAATAACATCTATTACAGCTGATGAAGTTTCTGTTGCCTTCAAGGACAAGAAGAATCACTCTGTGCCTGACATGGATGCTGTATCGCAATTTTGGTGGAAACGTTTACCTTGCACACATACATATCTTGCTAGGTACTTCACTTCATTATATCTTCGGATGTGGAACCTTTCCAACTTGGTTCACACAAGAGCGAATAGTTCTGATTCACGAAAAAGGAGACTTTTCAGTTCTAAGTAATAACCTCCTTTCTTAATGGACGGATACTAATAACTAAAGAACCGGTTTGGAAGATGATAAATGAGCAACGCGGCTCCAAACGTGGCATATCAGGCAGCGGAGATTTATATATATCATCAACTTGTTGACATAGTATCAGATCTGTCAAGACGTTCGTCAATATCGACTTTATTATGGTCTGGGTGGATTATAGGAAAGCATTTGACACTACGTCTCGTCAACTTATATTGGTGCTGCTTAAATGCTTGAAAATTCAACCTGAAAGTCTGAAAATCTAGAAGACTAAGTTTACAATTCGTTCTGGTAAACGTACTGTCTCAACAGATTTGGTGACATATAAGTGTTGCGTCGATCAAGACAATAGCCTTAGCCCGATTCTTTTCTGTATCTCGTTTATGCCTCTCTACTTGCGTTTGCTAGAAAGAATCGGTGATTGTTGTGGCCCTCCGGTAGATAGGATGCATCAGGTAACTCCACTATTCTATATGCATGACCTGAAACTTTTGCCCCTTCTGAGAGTAGTCTACATCTCTACATCTCTGTTCATCAGTACACGAAGGCTATTGGCATGTAATTTCGATTGTTCCGTCATACATGGTAAGTGGGGTCAGCTCTCTAATTATGATGCAGACGAGCATCTCATGGATGGAAGCATCGTGAAACATCTCGATGATGAAAAGTTATATACATACTTGGGTGATAGTGAGAGTCATGTGCATAGTGTGTCCACTGTTAAGAAAGCTCTTTGTGGCAAGTATAGGCACGGTCTCAGAAAAATTTGGAAATCTGAATTATCTGGGATACATAAGATCCATGCTATTAATCTGCTTGGCCTACCCATACTTCTCTATTCTTCTTGTTCCATCCAATGGACAATAGAGGATCTTAAGGAACTAGATAGAGGCACTGGCAAACATGAAAATTTATCGTATTTTGCATCCCGCACCCCGGTACCTCTAATCTTCCTCCCATGTCAGGGAGAGGGTAGGAGTCTTTTGTTCGTCGAATGTCAACATGACATATTAGTGTTAGGTTCGGAGTTGGTAAAGGAGCATTCTTGCACGACATGATCGTGATCTAGGTGTTAATTTGGTTCTTCTTGCCCAATCGCGACTTCGTTCAGCTGTTAAACGAGTAAAAGTAGCTCCCTCTTCGAAGATCATCGGTCTCGGGACCACCAGGGTTTGTTCTACCGTCATTAAGACTCTGTGGACTCTCCGTTGATCTAACGTTTTCACTCCTTCAATCAGCTGGACTCAAATTGAAAACAGAGGTAAGTTTTGGCAGTCTCCACTACACAGTGCAGAGTGTGTATATCTTAGCCGGAGACGCTCCAGGCGCATAGTCCACCCATATGCTCCCGGAGAGATCGAGCTCGTCGTAAAATGCGAGAAATGTATTTATTATTTTTTAGAATTTCCCGTTCAAAACTACCAGATAACTTTCTGCTACTAACCCTGATATAGTGTTCTAAGATATTTAAGTTTCAATTACTATTCTTAATAATCGTATAAGATTTGATTTTGTATAGTGATCTGGAATAATAAAGGTCACAAAAACAATTATTGATTTGTAAAGATAAGATTTAATCACTGACGTGATTAGAGAGATTTTTGCGACAATCAATTGGGAATAGTTTTCCGGAATGAGTTGAAAATACAATGTTTTCTTGCTAATCGGTAATGAATGGTATATATTAAATAAAATGTGGCTTAAACATTTATCCTCCGAGATCAATTTAAAGCAGGGATGTGAAAGATACGGTCCGTGGGCCGTATTCGGCCCCCGGGCCGTAACAATACGGCCCGCGATCGCAATGTGTGACAGACAGAAGAATCATGACTTCACTCGATTCCTCTACGGAAGTTTTAAAATGCGCAGACTACAACATTTATAAGTAATTTCAAGGGCAGCGCGTGCCTAGACAAGCGAGAGAGGTAGACAGTAACGCCATCTCTTAGCAACAAGCGGAAATACCACGAAGGCTAGAATCTTCCACGCGCTTCGAGTCTAGACTAGAACCTTCCTTATTGATATAAAAGGAGTGCGTCGGCACGACGTTAGTCAGTTGAGTCGAGTAATCGAAGCGATACGGTCGGAGAAAGATTTTAGTTAATTTAGTTGTACTGCGACATAGTGATTGTGAAGTCCAGTGATTGTGAAGGTATTGTGCATTTGTTTGTGTCGTGCGCATGCGATATCCATAATTGTTGTGTCGAGTTCCATAATTGTTATGATTTTGGCATAATGTCATAAAAACGTAAAGTTGATAGTGAGTGCAGAGTTTTTCAGTCTAAATGGGAAATTGCATATTTTTTCATAGAATGGAAAGGTAAACCACGGAATTCAACAATCGTTTTGAAGACTTCCACAAAATGAATGAAATGGAATTCCCAATTTTCAACAATCCATTCAATTTTGAAGCTTCACAGGCACCAGTTCATTTGCAATTGGAGTTGATAGATCTTCAATCAGACAGTATTTTGAAAGAAAAATTTAAAGAGGTTAACGCTCTTACATTTTATACACAATATTTCAAGAGTTTGGATAACTACCCGCAATTAAAAAAGCATGCAGCACGCATTCTGTGCATGTTTGGTAGCACCTATTTATGTGAGCAGATGTTTTCCGTCTTGAAAATAAATAAGAACAAACATCGCACAAGACTTACGAATGAACATCTCCAATCAATTCTTAAAATAATTACAACGAATATGATACCTGATATCAATGAGCTTGTCAAAAACAAGAGAAGTCAGGTATCTGGATCCTCGAGCTCAAAATAATTACCCTCTTTTATAACTTTGATATGATTTTGAACAACCGTATATTATATACTATATAATTAAGTAAATAAAATGTTATAATAATTCAGTACATTTTTTTAAAGTTGAATCTGGCCCGCCTACACATTCTAAATTTAATATATGGCCCTCTGCAAAATTGAGTTTGACACCCCTGATTTAAAGGAACTTGTTCGGGCTAAATCGAACAAGCGAATTGTTGAAACAAATGTACAAGTAGATTGTATGAACATGTCATTTGCTCGGAATGTGGGTTGTAGCTCTTGCATTAATTCTATGTATATCATTTAACAAAGGCCATATTTTATTGTTTCAAACTTCATGGTTAGATATTTTTTAAATTGTATATTCTTTGTATATCATTAAATTTTTAATAGTTGAAGTTCGAAAAACTTGGTATGATTAAGAAAATATCCTTATTGCCCTTCGACCTTATTGCCCGCATTCATTTCTCTTGTTTGTTGTTGATAATTAGCATTAATACCATCCATTATTTTACATTTCGTTGCTCCTAAAATCATATTAAAATTCTAAAATTTGTATTGTGATTTCAAGCTTTTCGGTGACATACAAAATGAAGACCACTTACTACGGAACGATATCCAGACATGCTGACGGTAAACTAGTAAGGTGTATTGTTGATTATTGGTAATGTGATTGGTGATCTTACTGGTTTATTGCTCTTTATCCAAAAATTTCTCATTCGATTACAATTTTAAAATTTAATATGTGCCAACTTCTTTTATTATCATGATAACCAAAATTATGGCCGCCATTTTACACACCAATATCACTGATGAGGGAAGGTTTTTCTAATGCCAAATCTCAGACCATACCTTGTAAATATACAAGGTATATTAAGTTTAGTTCCGACTTTGTAACGGTTGAAAATATTGACCATAAAAAACATTTTTGGTATAGGTGTTTTTAAAATGACCTAATTAGTCCATTTCCGCATGTCCGTCCGCCTGTAGACGCCATAACTTAAGAACGAAAAGATATAACGAACTTAAATTTTTTTTGTGTTCTAGAGCAAAAAATAAGGCAAGTTCGTTAATGAGCAAAATCGGACAATGTTTGGGAAAAATGGGCAAAACTGCCTATCTTTAAAACCGTAGATCTGCTTATTTTTAAACTAAAACAAGTGAAAATAACCACTTACTGAGTTAATTGATTAAATACCCGGTATATACTGAATTTATGAAAAAAAGTTTCTTGTAAGTTCCAATAGTAGTTGTTTATTTTTTAAAAAGAACATTTTTTGTCTTTCGATCTCTTACGGTTTCAAAGATAAGCATTTTTGCCCATTTTTGCCAAACATGCACCGATTTTGCCCTTTCACGAACTTGACCTAACTTTTTAGCTCTAGAACACACATCCAAATTTCCAGCACCGTCTTATTGTTTTTAATTATCATGTTGACGGACGGACGGATTGACAGACATATTTACGGTAATGGACTAATTAGGCCACTTTATAAACAGCTATAACATAATTTATTTTCTGCTATCAATATTTTCAACCGTTACAAAAACGAAACTTAATATGGTATATCTATAGCATGGCAGTGCGTAAGGCCAAGTTTAAGGGGGAGGGAGAGCCTTCGTACGTGATACTGAGTATTACTACAAGAAATATTAAAGCCCAAATCGAATCCTTATAACTTTTGAACTAAAAGAGTTACAGTGCTGAGCTTTCGAATATAGGATGATTACGTCATTATAACATTACTTTTTTTCGTTACTTATCGTTAAGGAATAAATAGTTAAAAAATTATAGTTAAAAAACATAACCACGCCCATACATTCCAACGGCGATGTACATGCGATATACATTCTAGCGGCTACACCATAGATCCTTGTAAGTTGATATTTGGCATACATTTAAGTCGAGTACCCAAACCGACAGAAAAACTATGAAAACACGAAATTTTATCCCGAAATCGAAAATTTTTGATTTTCGATTCATTTGATAAATTTAACATCGTAAACGCATATAGAGTTTGTGGTGTCATCTGACCCTTAGGTCTAACGAAACGTAAATTGTGGATGCCATTGTGACCACAGTAAAAAAAGGTCACAATGGCATATCAAACCATTCGCAGATGTCATCACTATCCGACCTAACTGTATACGACATACTTCGGAAAACTTCGTGCGAGCGGCATAAGAAAATCTTAACTTCTTAGCTATTCAAACAAACAGAGCCAAAAAGTTTGTAATCGTACTAAATAATTAATAAAAATAAAAAATACATAAGGAACACGCCTTTCAATCAACAACCTATATTGGTAACCACCCCTTTTACCATAAATCCATAGACACTAAACAAGGATACATAACTCCATGTAAACAAATAATTGGCAAAAATAAGATGTCAGTTGTGTTCCTTCGGCACCGGAAACAGAACAGAGAGTATAAGGCGCGAGTTTTAATTGAAAAACATTACGCATTTATAGTATTATAAAAATTATTTCCAGCCAAAGTATTTTTCCAATAAAATATTTTTTTAAATAAATGATAAGTAATTTCAATTTTTCAATAAGGAATTAGTTGAAGTTGAAGTGATAGTTAAAATTCGCAAAAATAATTACATAAAAATAAAAAAAAACATCAAATAATTAAATAGTAACCTGTAATGTTGGAATTGTAAAAATGAAAATAAATTATTGAATCAAATATTAAATTAAACTTTTATTTATTAATAACAATGCTGAAAATTAATATTTAATATAATGTCATACAATTTAATTAATTTTGGAATATTTATACTCGTTTTTGGTACCTTAAAAAGTCCTGGTTTTTTAAACCCAATTGATTCCGTTGCTTATTGTCACAAGCGCTACCACTTTTACAATTGTCTACTGCACATACTCTTCCCATTTTAAATGTTTTTTAAACAGTTTGTTATTTAATAAATTTTTTTAAACAAATTTCATACTTCAAAATAATCACTTCGAAATAAAACTGTTACTGGCTACTTCATTTCTATTTATTATACTATACCGTACGTTTAGTTTTTACATCTTCGCATAGCAGATCTCTCACGAGTGTGAGAGATTACATATGTATACATTAAGACCGCCTTCTCATACACATTGCTTAATGTATACATGTGTACTCTCTCATACTCGTGGGAGATCTGCTATGCGAAGATGTAAACTAAACGTACGGTATTTCACTTCGGAACGGATGAGTTCCTATCAAAAACTAGCGACCCTAGCGGCATAAAAAGTAAATATAACTTCTACAATTTCGTTGCCATATTTTGTCAATTTTCCCGTTTGAGTTAGATCTCCTTCATATAGTCTCCATGCATAAATCTACAGTTTCATACTAAATGCCTATTGGTGGAGCTTAATATTCGTCATTGCATAAATACAAAACTCAACTTCCATAATATATCATTTGAATTCAGAATTTGAACAATGCTAGGCATAAATAAATTAATAAGATTTAATTTTTTTGTAAATTTATTGCATGATCATTTAGTTGATTTGGATGAATTAACATTAACTTAAAAAATGAGTTTCAAACACGAAACTTTTTTTTGGTATTTCGTTTTATTTAAAATTTTTAAAAAACATAAAATTTTTGCCTGGACCTAAAAATTTAAATATCTCGGACCAATAGAGATATCAAAAATACAATCGCAGATTCTTTCATATTAAATTATAAAAGACCATAGGACTCATCATAAAACATTAGTGAGACCTTGAAATTTTATGGGAAGAATATATGTATTCTTCAGAACGTGTGTATTCTCTCGGACAGTCAAGCTGCTCTAAATCCTTGCCTGGAACTGAGGTCACCTCAGGGGTAGTCAAGGATTGTCTGGAGGAACTACTTGAGCTGGCAAAACGGAACAATGATAAATTGATCTGGGTGCCGGGTCACATTGGTTTCGAAGGAAACGAAAAAGCAGATGCCTTAGCAAAGAAGGGAGTCGGAATGCCCTTCATAGGCCCAGAGTCTATTTTAGGAATTTCAAGGACTGCGCGTAAACAGATGATCAACGGGTGGTCAAATGCCAAACACCGTGATCACTGGGAATAAGAGTGATCACGGTGGGAATAGAGTGCATCTCTCGATGCACTGAAGCTGAACAGGATTCATCGGCGGAGGGTTATCGGATCCATTACCGGGCATATCCTTTGCGGAAGCATCTGCACACAATGGAACTCCATAAACGGTTCATTGTGAGCAGATTGTGTGGCGAGGAGTAAGAAACATCCAACCACATTATCTTTGACTGCGAACCTCTGGGTTACAGCAGATACAGGATATTCGGTGCATCTCACCCCGAATATATGAACCTTCGGGAGGATCTGACTGAAGTAGAAGAGAGAGCACAATGGACCATATGGTTGAAGTGCAATACTTTTTAGTCCCAAGATGTCTCTATCTATCTTGCTTAGTTTTATGGGAGGAATATAATAATTAAGTCTCATTATAATAGTTTCACTTTGAAATTTTGTATTTTTTGTATACCATTTTTAGACTTCTGTATCTCAGGAACCAAAAAAGCTATGTAGCTAAAATTTGAAACCTAACGTGAGAGTGAGAGTAAGCAAGAGAGATATGTTTTGAAGTAAGACGGAAGATGTTTTAATACCAATTATTGCAATCAAACAATTAAAAATTAAAAAAATTTAAAATTTTGTTTTCGATTATTACATTTTGCATGTGTGAAAATTCCGATTCACACAGATAAGAAGATGTGAAACAACTTCTAAGTTTTTTAGTTATTTTTAATAATTCCGTATACTCAAACAAAGACGAGTTCTCTGCGACAATTTCCAAAATACTTTTCATGCTCCTGTTCACGGCAACTAATAAATTATCATTTGTTGGGAGTGTAATCATTTTGTTTAATAACGCGCAATCATCGGAATCCGGAAAAAATTTGAGACAAATTTTTATTAAAGCTGGAATTTAAAATTTTGTATTAAAAAGAGGCCACTAAAAATCACGCATTAAATTTATATTTTCGAAATCTTTAAATCGATTATTAAAATGTAAAATTACCGTTTCTAATAAATTTTTAAATTTTAAAAACAATTCTTCGAAGGACATACTTCAGTGCTTGATTCAATAAAATTTATTGAAATCCATTATTAAAATCACTACTTTTACTTTTTTGAAAAAAGAAATTATGCAAAAAATAATTTTCACTAGCACCGAATAGTACTTTATATTGGTCAATAGTACTATACATAGGCCAAGAGTAGGCAAAGCTATTCCTAAATTGATTGAAATTAAATTATATTCATTAATAAAAGACAATTGCGTTTCAGTTTCTGAAAAGAATTAAATTTATATTGTATTATTATTATATTTTTTTCAGAAAATGTTTTAATTAAAAAAAGAAAATAATAATAATTGGTATGCCATCCTGTATTTACTCTATCTCTCTTCTTTCCTCAGAGCACAATGGAGTCAAAGGCGGCCCATCTCTGCAGTCTAATTAGTGTTTGTGCGTGTTTCCATTTCCGTTTGTGATATAATTATAAAACCTATTTTGACAAAATGGAAACCCGACTTCAAAAATCAAATATTCTATAACAACAAATGCACTAAGAAGTAAAAAAATAATTGCATATTCTTGTGCCAATTTTAGTTCACCTAAGCAAATATTTTTAAATATATATGTACAATTATTGTTATTTTTGGAGGCGGTGTCAGCATAGAGAAATTCACATAACTTTTGGACACCGCCTCCAAAAATAAAAATAATTGTACATATATATTTAAAAATATTTGCTTAGGTGAACTAAAATTGGCACAAGAATATGCAATTATTTTTTTACTTTTTAGTGCATTTGTTGTTATAGAATATTTGATTTTTGAAGTCGGGTTTCCATTTTGTCAAATACGTTTTATTTCTCGCTTTTTAGTGATTTTTAGTGCATTTTTTTATAACAGATTTTCAGTTTTTTTTACAAGCATTTGGTTATTTTTTTGTAAAAATTTTTTTTTTTGGGGTCGGTTTTTTTTTGTAAAAAATTTTTTTGAAGTCGGTTTTTAAAAAAATTTTTTTATTTTCCCATTATGAATGAGTATACCGTTTCAAAAAAAAAAAAAATTTCGCAGAAATCGGTTATCACATATAAAATGAGGATTTTCCTCGATTTCCCGGGGATTCCTTCATCAGAATGCGATTTGGTGACAATGGGACCTACCTTGAATCCAACCCTTTTAAACAAAAAAAAAATCGGTTCATAAATGACGGAGTTCTAAGGTGACACACATTAAAAAAAAAATAAAAAATAAAAAATACAGACGAATTGAGAACCATCCTCCTTTTTGAAGTCGGGTTAAAAATATGCTTTGGTGATGCTTGGATTAATACAAATATCGTTTATTATACAATTTTATCTTAGATTAACATTTTATTTATTTAGTTTTATTGCCCCATTTATCTTCTTCTTCGGCCACTTCAAGTAAATAATGATGTTTTATATGTGAACCATCACCATATTTTCGTATTGTGTTATCAATAATTTTTTTCGATGCTGTTTTACAATCCGTTACCCAACCACATTTTGAAGCAAAATCAATCCAAAATGTTGTCATATTATATGGATAAAAACCATATTCAGCTGCTTTATAATCCCATGGGAATGTATGATGGTAATTATGCCAACCTTCACCCATATCCAAGATTGATACAAATAAATTTTCACTTGGATTTATACGTCTAAAAAACATAAATAATTGAAAGTAATTTTATATTGAATCGGTCGTTACTTGACGAAAATCCATAATAATTATTTTCGTAAAATCACTTTATTTTGTTGTGATGAAAATTCTTAAAATAATCTTTGGGACCTCAACACATAATTCTAAGTTCTAAAAGAAAAATATTGAAGATATAATATTTTTCTCCTTGAAGAAGGAGTTTTTTTATAAATCAATTCTTAATTTTTTTTTCTTTCAAAGAATGTTTTTTTTAAATGAAATAAAATATAATTTGTTTTATAAAAAAATAATAATTCGAACATTTGTCAAATAACATAAACAGAAACGAGTCAAAACAGTAAGCTTGCTGAAGTTAACAAACAACTATATGTTATACTATGTATGTAAGTTTTGAATTGATAAATATAACTGACACTAGGCGAGCGTGCTTAATGGGCATCCTACAAGGTAGTCATCATCAGTATGGATTGTGAGACACGCACCAAATTTGCAACGAGCAACATATCTCTGACTCCATATCCCAGAGATAGTTACGATTAGCTAATTCATACTGATGATGACTACCTTGTAGTCGAAATACGTACTTATAAAATACAAATAATTGTTCTAGGAATTGGGGCAAAATTTAATTTGAAAATACATTTATTAAAAAAAAAGATAAATTTGCATACATTTTAGAATTTAAAAAATATATGTTATTTCGAGCTTTTTTAGAAGCAAGTAAACTTTTAACAGTGGATATTACCTCCTCTTGCTTTAATGACTTCCTCAAGCCGTCTAGGCATACTTACAATTAAGTTCGTTACAACATTTTGGGCAGTGCCGGATTAAGGCAGTGCGGGGCCCGTAGCAAATTCCATTAAGGGGCCCTTGCTTTACCTTAGGTTTTTAAATTTAGGGTGATTAATAAAACAAGATGTTACAAATGAACTTTTCTGGATTTAATGTGGGCAAATTTAGAGATTACACTATTGATATCGATTTCTCTGAGCAAATCAGTTTCTATATTCATCAAGCTGAGGTGATTTAGACGTTCTTGGCCCATCGTGTTTCTTCACTCATTTTTTATACGCTTTAACGTTGAAAAAAAAATTCGCCACTGCAGTTGGTGATCATGAGAGATAAGTAAATGCGCAAGGCAATTTCTACATTTGGGAAACACGATTCTAAAGCATTATTCATTAAAAGATTTTAGAATCGCAGTTTCAGATCCTCGTCCTTCTTCCGGTCAATAGCAATAGCCACATCTGTTTTGAGCAGTTCAGCGAACTGCACTAATTCGTCGCCTAGGCAGTCCTCCAAATCATGTGCGTAAGCACTGACGATAATTGAAGATTTTTTCAAAATATCCTCTGTTGTAAGAGATTTTAACTGACGAAATACTCCAAAAACACTAGTTACTTTATGGTATGCTTTCATACGTTTAGCTAAAGCAGACAGTACGTTATCAATAATGACTCAAAAAATATATAACATCAGTGACTTGTAATTTCAAGTCAACTCAGACAGGTGTGGATGCGCGGGGTCCCCAAAGACGCGGGGCCCGTAGCATTTGCTACTCTTGCTACGCAGCTAATCCGGCACTGATTTTGGGTGATTACTTCCCATTCCTGGACTAAAGCTGGACTATTATTAGCTCCTTTAAGCTACCAGGAGGGTGAATTCACCTTCTTATACGTCGAAGAGGTTAATTTCAGATATTTTCTGTTGAATTTCATTCTGAGCTACGTTGTGGCCATATAAAAATCTGAATTTCGATCGTTTTATTTTAATGTACATCTTTCGGAATCGTTTTTCTACTGCTTCTGAGACTGCCCAAAAGCTCTGTATGGATCCAAATGTTGCTACTAGTATAAAATCTGTTAGAAAAAACTTGCTGAAAGGAATTTATGACCCAGAAGGTCAGCCAAAGCACCACAGCTTACTGTCAATCATCGAACAGCCCGCCTAATGCTCATAATGTGGTATGGAAATGAATGGGATGTCCTCCTCTTTGCATATGAGTCTTGATGTGCACTGTACCTGCCAGGTGAAAACGTAAGAGTCTTCTGAGGGTCATGTGAACGTTACTCTACATGTAAGATTACTGGAAGAGTGTAATCGAAAGTGGCTCAGAGATGAAGATGGTTCAGTGGGTTCTTTTATGATTTACAGTGACCTCTGGTTCCACAGCTGGTTTTCTGGGTCGTAAGTTCATTTCAACAAGTCTTTTTCCTATAACTTCTGCACTAGTAGCAACATAAGGATCCATACGGCACCTTCAGGCAGTCTCAGAAGCAGTAGAAAAACGATTCCAAAGGGTGTACATTAAAATAAAACGATCAAAATTCAGCTTTTTATATGGCCACAACGTAGCTCAGAGTGAAATTCAACAGAAAATATCTGAAATTAATCTGTTGGACGCATAAGAAGGTGAATTAAAATTAACAGGAGCTCATAACAGCTTTAATCCGGGAATGGGAGGTAATCACCCAAGATGTTGTAGCGAACTTAATTAAAAGTATGCCTAGACGGCTTGAGGAAGTCATTAAAGCAAGAGGAGGTAATATCCACTGTTAAAAGATTATTTCCTTCTAAAATGCTCGAAATAACATACATTTTTTAAATTCTAAAATTTATGCAAATTTGTTTTTTTTTTAAATTAATTTTGTTTTCGTTAATTATAACGGTTTTTTATGCAATTTACGCTCAGTCAACAAAAACGTATACGAATATATAAAAATGTAGTTGATATGAAAAAAAATTCCAAAGAAAATAATTTAAATGAATTTTTCTTAGTGCGCCATTTTTATTGCTGTGCAGTGTAGTGGCATCGACCTGATCGGACAGATAGTTTCCGATCTCAGCTTTCAGCTTTTTTATCGCGCACTTTTTTTTTCTATAATAATTACGATAAAAACAAGCTCAATGCTTTTTTTATAAAATTTTATTTTCAACAACTTTTGTAAGGAAATGTTTCATATCTATTATAGTTTCTGATATCATATATAATATTTTATAATATTTCTTTTCTCAGAAACTTTAATAGATAAAAGTTGCATACATAAGTTGTTGACAGAAACTTTAATAGATAAAAGTTTCAACATAAGATGTTGGATATTAAATTTCATGAACAAAATTATTTATGTATTTTTCTTGTAATTACTATAGAAAAAATGTCATGCGCAATAAAATATTTTGGAGAGAGGCAACCTTTCTGTCCACGAATACAAGTTTTATCGAATCATTTTCAGTACATCCTGACCTGTCATATGGTCGATTTCCCCATATATGAGCAGCACTATTAACAAGCCAAGCAGCATTTAAACCAAAAACCATACGAGCAAATCCACCAAAAAAAATTGCATCATGCCATGAGTCATTCCAAAATAATACGGGAACCATAATTGGTATTATGTATGAAAATATGTATCGTAATAGTGTGAAGTGTCTGTGAAAAAATGTTTAGTTTTAGAGAATGAATTCCATAGAAATTTACCAAATAAAGAAACATCCAATCAGAATTTAGACGATCGATTTTCAAATTCAAATTTACTCAAATAAAATTTACAAATCTTAAAAACCCAAAACGTTTGTGTATTTATTTAGTTGATAAATCATGTTTGTGTAAATATTTATCTTATATAAAAAAAATTTTGACAAAATGGAAACCCGACTTCAAAAATCAAATATTCTAAAACCAAAAATGCACTAAAAAGTAAAAAAATAATTGCATATTCTTGAGCCAATTTTAGTTCACCTAAGCAAAAATTTTTAAATATATATGTACAATTATTGTTATTTTTGGAGGCGGTGTCAGCATAAAGAAATTCACATAAAATTTGGACAAAGAAACATTTTTTATCTTAAAATTAGTTTTCTAACTCTTACGGTTTCAAAAGTGGATATTTTCCCTTCTGGGGAGAGGAAGGAAGCTAGGCCCGATTTTGTCCATTCACGAACTTGTTCTAACTTTTTAGCTCTAGAACACACACACACAAAATTTCAGGTCGTTATCTCTTTTCGTTTTTAAGTTATCGTGTTCACAGGCAGACAGACGGACGGACGGACAGGGAAATGGAAATGGACATTTTATGAACACCTATGTAAACAAATTTATTCTACGATCAATATTTTCAATTGTTACAAAGTTGGGACTAAACTTAATATACCCTTGTAATATACATACCGGGTATAAAAACGGGAGCTTCTCATGAATAAACAACAAATTGTATGTTGTTTAGATAATTTCACATAATATAATATAAACTTTGAAATTTTACGAATAATTTTAATCGTTAAACATAATAAGTAAGTATATTTATTATAGCTTTAATAGTTTTAATTTAATAATAGTTTTTTTATAGTTTTAATTTGTAAAGAAGCCTCGAATATCGTCACAGTTTGAGTGGATCAGTCTATTTTCAAAATGACGGGGAGGAAACATATATTTAATACTAAGTATTAAATATATGATTGAAATATGGTTTAAATAAGTTGCCCTTCTACTTTTAAATAAGTTCCCCTTACGCGCATATAATAGTCAAAATAAATTAATTCAGCTCTATTACTAAGATCTACTCTTACATTTGCGAAACAAATTCCAATTTTTTGCCAATCGAAGCACGCGTATGCCGTGCACGCCAAGCGAATGATATGAATATTCTATTAAATATAATAATATGCCTTTAGCGTGCACGGCAATAGATGTTCGATTGTAAGTGTCGATCCAAGTTCTAGAGACAAGCCCCGATGGGCAAGTATGCCGATGAACTGCCGTTGGATTTATTTATCACAAACTTTCGTTAGACAATGGTATGCGTGGTTCGAATAATCGAAAAAAAATAATTTTTTTTTCAAATTTAAATTCGATTGTTCGCGACATGGCCCACTAACACGATCTAATAGATCTCTATCATTCATCAATACCTTTTAAATATTTGAAATTCTTGAGGGGAATACATGGTTTGGCATCAAAAATATGAGGCTAGCTGCAGTTCTATCTTTTCTAAGGTTGGAATAGAAGTTGTCAACGAGCTGTGATTTTTATTTTATTTTTAAATTTTTCATTTAATATTATGATTTATGGGATTATCAATAAATTATTCAGTTTCACAGAAAAATTATTACTTATTTGTTAAATATTACAAAATAAATAATAGTTTAAAAAAACTAAAAAAACACGCTTTTATAGAAAATCCAACTAAAAAATAGAAAATAAAATTTAATAAATTTGGATTAAGAAAAGTGTAAATAAGAAACAAATGTATATTAATGGAAAAAAGCGTGGGGTGCATAGTGTCAATAGTTATTCCATTAATATACATTTGTTTCTTATTTACACTTTTCTTAATCCAAATTTATTAAATTTTATTTTCTATTTTTTAGTTGGATTTTCTATAAAAGCGTGTTTTAGTTGAAGTTCACGCACTAGCTCTATCTCTCTTACTCTCATGCAAAGGATGCGGAAAGAAATTGATGAATCCTGGCGAATCTAATCAAGATAATCGGATATTTTAATCGAATTATTGTGCAAAATTTGAATTAAATCTGATCGTTCAAAGTAGGAGAATATCGAGCCGAAAAGGGTCTGTTACATACATACATACATATAGATGAAACTAATAAAAAGCGTATAAAAACATACAGTGCTTTCAAAATCTAATATTAAAGTTATGAAAATTTGTCTTTTATCTCTAGAATTATTAACTAATTTCCGCTTTTATTCTTTTGTGGTATTAAAAAACATCTGCTAATAATAGCCATAAGAATAATTTTGACATAAAAAGACCCCAAAAGGAAAACATTTGTGAAAAATCAATTTTGATATCGAAAACAATACCTTTGTATTACACACAGCGTTGTCTGTTTCAAGAGTTAAAAATAAATAGGTGAAAGGGTTATACATTCCTCGGAAAACATTTTGAATTTTAAATAATAAACTGGATTACGTTAAAATTCAAAATTTGAATATTGTCAAATATGTTCATCAATTTTGAAAAATTTATCTACCTATCAAAAGAATTGATTGATTGATGAAATTACCGTTGATGAAATTGTGCCACAGGACATTCTAATATATCACTCATATCAACCTCTCGGCCTTTTTCAATAACTTCAGGTCGTTTCTTCATCATTAACCAACCACAATGTGCAAAAAAGAATCCACGTGACGCATCATGAGGATCAGCAGCTGTTTCACTAAATTTATGATGTATACGATGATCACGAACCCAATCATACAATGTATTCTATAAAAACAATTTTATAAGGCTTTAGACAGATAAACTGTAAAATTTCAAATTCGCCCCCTTTACCTAGATCAGTTTTTTGTATTATAAATACGTATTTCGACTGCAATGTAGTCATCATCAGTATAAATTAGCTAGTCGTACTTTACTCTTTGACAATTACAAATAGATATAAAGTCGAGATCAATAGACAAAAATAAAAATAAATAGAAAATTAACTAGATTAAAATATACTAGATTTAAAAACTGTCACCAAATTAGTAACAAGTAACATATCCTGCGACAATATAAGAGTAATTTTAATAAGAGTAAAATTAACAGGAATAAATGTGAATGGAGGAAATTTTAACAAGAGCAATTTCAATATAATTTAAAATTTATTATATTTTAAATCTAGTATATTTTATAGTTAATTTTCTATTTATTTTTATTTTTGTCTATTGATCTCGACTTTATATCTATTTGTAATTGTCAAAAAGTAAAGTACGACTAGCTAATTTATACTGATTATGACTACATTGTAGTCGAAATGCGTATTTATAATACAAAAAACTGATCTAGGTAAAGGGGGCGAATTTGAAATTTTATTTCAAAAACCTAGAGTTCTCACTAATTATCATTCGATAATATAATGTTTAAAAATAAACTGTAGTCAAATAAGAGTTCTTTCTATTTCTAGTTAAGAACCCTCATCACATCGAATCTCCATTATCTTGTAATTATAGAGGCCCATACTCTGTAATACAAGAGGTTTTCTAAATTTTTTGCTGTTGACGGCAAACCTTCCTCTGTGTGCATTGATAGGATAAAACCTGCGTGCCTTATTCAATGTTAAAATTTTGGCTCCAGGATGTTAGCCCCATCCATGGAATTTCCAAAAACCATTTATACCATCTAATTGGTCACTACTTGGTCATAAATGGTCAGGTAATCCCATTAATTGGTCAGGGATAGAAAATTTTTTATTGATCTTTTAATTTTTTCAAGGTTATACAAAACTTTTAACACTTCATCCATGGAATTTTGAAAAACCAATTATACCATCTAATTGGTCACTAATTGGTCAGAAATGGTCAGGTAGTCAAATTATTTGGTCAGCAATAGAAAGAAAACTTTTTATCGATGTTTTAAATTTTTTTCAAGGTCATGAAATAGATTTTGGCGGTCTCCCAGGAAATAGGTCTGACCAATTATTTATTTTGACTGACCAATTATCAGTATACTATTCTCAATCGATTAGTGCATTTATTTTTTTTCTGTATGTAATATGGTGTGCTAAAATTGTTTCATGGTCTTGAAATAATTTAAAACTATCGCTCTATCGCTGACCAAATAATGGGGCTACCAGACCATTTATGACCAATTAGATGATATAATTGGTTTTTCGAAATTCCACGGATAGGGTGTTAACAGTTTTCTATGACCTTGAAAAAGTTAAAAGATCAATAAAAATTTTCTATCGTTGACCAATTAATGGGACTGCCTGACCATTTATGACCAATTAGTGTCCAATTAGATGGTATAATTGGTTTTTCGAAATTCCATGAATGGGGTACTAGCATCCTGGAGCCTAAAATTTTACTTAAATTATATTTTTGATATTCTGGTAGATAGATAGATATATCTTGGGGTCTAAAAAGTATTGAACTTCGGCCTTATGGTACATTGTGCTTTCCCTTCTACTTCAGTCTGAGGAGATTCGCTTCTCCCATATGTTGGCAATTGCCAGGAGCTTGCTTATCGGGTCTTCCTGAAGGTTCATATACTCGGGGCGAGGAGATATTCTGGTATATTTGATCTGAATTCTAATCAAAATAGAATGATTAATTAGATACAAATTTATGGACTTCAAATCAATGTTTTAGCCACAGTATTTATAAATACCATACAAGTTTGTTGATCGTTACGAGGTGTAACCAAAGAACATTTGTATTGCACTACGCAGACGTTTAGATATTGATATACAAGATCTGGAAGTGAATACCTACACTACAAGCCCTTAGGGTTGAAATTTGTACATTTTTATATATTTGTAACCGTTTTCTTTGGTACTTCATGAAAATTGAAATTGAAAAAACTTATTTTTCGTACCCTTTTATAAGGAGCCTTCTTGAACCGCAGTATCACAATATGATCAGCTTCTTTTAAATAACTTTGTATTTAATTATTATGAGTACCTCAACACAACCAGTTTTTTCTATGCAATGTTATCTAATATTTTCCGAGTTTAAATTTATTAATGGCTATGGCCTTAACGACTCAATACAGCTTTGGACATTATGTAGAATAATTAAATATTTTTTCATATATTACCTGTCCGGATGCTGCAAAACAGCACACCAAGATATACCGCCATAATAAATTTGCTTTGTATGATCTATGAGTCCAATATCTATGTGCACCACCAGTAACACCAAATCCTCCAACTACTCCATAGCCAAAAACTTAACAACAATTATTATAAAAATATTATCTTCCTTTTTATCTCTCTAAACTAGGTGTGTTTTTATCGGGGAATGGGATTAGCATAACTTTAAACTGTAGTATTATAGAAGTGAAGTATTGTATTTTATAAATCAAGTTTTAAAATGAAGATTGTAATTGTGTTTAACTTAAAAGAAAGATTATTTTCATTGTGTCTTTTGCTAAATCCTATAATATATACAGTTATACAGGCCTTTGTGTAATTGACTGACTGACTGACTGACGTATACAAATTCTAACCCACTTCTAGACATGCTAGAAGGATGCGCTTTTTTTGCCTTCAACGCGAAATAACTTCAAACTAACGGGAAAAATCGGAAAATTTTAATTTTTCCAACGCACCCCACCCAAATGGGAAAAACCCATCAAAAATACCTTTTTTATTTATATTCATACAAGAAGGGTGCGGTGCATACCTTTATGACTTCTATACATGTTAGAAGGGTGCGGCTTTTTTTATTATGTCAAGGACGCGGAGCCAAGATCGAAGGCCGGGTCGGTGATAAGGGGTCAGAGCCCCCTTGTGAGTAAAGCGAGTCTATGTATATAAAACTGTTCTGTGACTGACTGACATACAATTTGCACAGCTTAAACCACTAAAGCAAGAATAAATAAATCAAGAACAAGTATTCTTCATGAAAATAATAAAACACCCCCTAATAATGTTTACATCGAGATTTCGATTAGTTTTGCAAACTTGTGAAACCTCTTACAAACCAAGTAGATGTCATGATTGCATTCCATTCAAAAGAAATCCTCAAGTTTACCAATAATATGAGGGTATGTCTATCTGAAGTGTCTATCTGATGTATGAGCTGGTCAATTTTCCGAAATTTCAATGAAAATGGGGAACGGAGATTGTTGCTGGAATCATTTGAAAAGAAAGAAATGGTCTACAAGACAATGGGCACTGTGTGTAACGCGCTTTAAGCAGTAAAGTATCCGGTAGAGTTCTTAAATTCGCTTAAATCAATCAGGACTTCTATATACCACAGCTTACTCTGTGAAATTTAAAGCCACCGAAACTATGTTACAAGTCTGAACCCTGAATAGAAATTTAATCGAAGCCACCTTTTAGATAAATTATAAATTTATTGCATGCAAAAGATTGTTGCTAATCAAATAATTTAATTCCTGTATTGAAGATTGGACAATTCAAAAGGAAGATTAACAAAAGAAAGCATTCTGCAAAATAAAACTGTACAAAAATATTAAACTTACACCAAACAATTGCACACAACGTACGCCAATTAAATCCATAGGAATATGTTAATATACCATAAATAAATAATAAATGGTATGTTGATAATAAAATAATATTATACCATTTTAATTCTGTTTCGAATTCGAACCATAAAAATTTTCCATGTTTATAATTTTGATGAATAGATCCATTTTTAGTAATTTTTTCATTTTGATTTACAATTGTTTTCTCAACTAACTTTGTTTCACTCATAACTTTTCTCTAAAATTACTTTTCAGCGTATATTTAGACTCGAAATAAACAATCTTTTGTTAGCACAATTCCATTTATATGGTAATTAACGCATAAAGTTTGTGGAACCGTTGATTATTATCGATTTAAATAAGTCACTTTAAAGACTTATTTTCCTTACAAATATAAAACATAGGCGTAGATAACATTTGTCCAATATAACTTAATATAACATTTTATAATATAATGCAAATAGTAATTTTACTCCGTACAATAATAAAGCTCTTAAAAATGCAAATATCGAAGGTTTTTTGAATTGGAAAAAAGTAGGTACTCGAAATATAAACATTATCTTAATATATCCTCTTAACCACGTGATTCATTTATAATTTTCTATTAAAAATTTATATACGTCTTCAAACATCACACCACTTCTATTAAAGTACTAAAATGTGTCCAAATTTTGATAATTTTAAATCTTCTATAGGGTTCTACGCACTGCAATACTTTTTATTTGGTTCGACGGATTTCCAAAAATCAAGAAGCGTCCAATTTTCGTGAGAAAATTTTTTACAAAGTAGAATGATTTGAATTTATTGCACTCCTAATAAAAAATCTAATAACAAACCACAAATAGTCTAATAACTGGAGCATATTTTAATAGACTCTTCTTGCAAAAGAAAAGTTTATATTTGGTATAGTTGTAAAGTATTACTTGTGTTAGGTAATATACTGAATTTTCGGCCTTGAGGTGTTGCCGCTCACAATGTCATGTTGGAAAAAATAGCAGCAAAGTTCTCTATTTCGAGATTTTTTTTTAGCGAATTTCCTGAAAGCTATTGGTCCCGTACCGAAGTCAAAATTTCGCAAAAATTTCTTCAAATGTCCATCGATCCTACCTAGTAGATATCAAAAATCACCATGTGATCACAAAAATCACCACTGTAAAATTTATATATACATATCTATGGACATATATATATATGTGTGTGTGTGTCTGTAATCACTCTATCGGTCACAGTTTACATTTTATCCGAATGAAATTTGGTATTTGGGGCGCTTTTGGTATTCAAAAGGTCAAGTTTGTTAACGGGTAAAATCGGACGAGGGAAAAGGGGGGTTAGGGAGAGGGAAACACAAAATTTGACATATCTCCGTTAATATTCGAAAAATCGAAAAATTTATAAGAAGTAAAGTTTTAGGTATTAAATTTTACTGTAGTTTTGTTTCTTATCATTTTTTCTGTTATACTAATATTTACAGAAATATTGACGGTTTAAGATGAAAACTAAATTCCTCACTATCTCTGTACACATTAGAGTTTGAGCAAAAATGATGAGATGATAAATTGTAGCAAACATGATTTTCTACAACTTTACTCCATACGCATTTTTTGATTGTTCTAATATTAAAAGAGATATTTTGTGTTTTCTTCTTTCTTTATGCCCCCACTTCCCCTTTACGTATGACATTTATTAATAAAATTGGTCTTGCAAATACTAAAATCATATACGACATTTCATTTTGATCAGACTATAATTTTATTGTGACCGCTAGAAAGTGATTTATGTATTTTAAGGAAATTCGCTAAGTTGAAGCAGCTCCTGCGTAACGAATTTTTTTTTCGTTGTGAATTATAAAAAAATTGTTGAAATTTTATATTCTATACCACGTGTTGGCGTTAACTTTAATGGCGTTGTGTTTTAGTCATTTCCGTACAACTATACATACAACTTTAACATTTCTAATTTAAATTAATTTAAATTATTTTGTTCTCCAACTACTTTTTCCTGCAAATCTCGCAGTCAAAAATTGCATTAGTTAATAACTAACTGATCTGGAGTTTTGAAAATTTTCCACACGTATATAACTCCCGTGATAATGGAAGTTAGTTTATCTTGGAATTCAAACTCCGATAGTAATAGTTGGGCTATGAAGAGGTGTTCAATTTTAAATAGATTATAAATAGTGGAGTCAATGAAGCTTATAAATCATTGAACGTTTCGAATCCTCAGAAATAGCTCTTGATGAATAGATGAATAGATTTTGATGAAACTTTTTAAATATTTCTTATACCCTACTATTTGAAATCAGAAATATTTCAGCGGTCGGAATAAAATTTTTCGAATGGTAATTTAACAAACAAGCAAATACGGCTTGTAATCAGAATGAAAACATCAATTAACCAGTGGAACACATGGTGTTTACATTTAACAGTTTGACGTTTACATTTGTTTGTTTACATAAACTAAAATACCTCCACAACAAAAGGTCGTTTTCTGTAGTAACTATTACGAAGACCATCATTTTATAGCATTGTTTATATAATATTAATTATCTCAAAAACTATTATTTTTAGCGGGTACAACTTCAGGAAAAGACTTGTAGTTCTGAAAATTTCGAACAAAATGCATTTTTAAGCGGCTTAAATTTGGGAAATTAAATTAGATACGATTAAAAAATCAATTATATTTGCTTCAAACATGCGAGTAATTAATTTTATTTTTGTTGTAACTTAGCCAACTCTTACGCTAGAGAGTCCAACAAAAAAACATTTTGAAGTTCGATTAACGTAATTTAAGTAATGTTACATGAGTTATACTGAATAAATTTCTATTTTTCCGTTATTCAGAGATGAAATCTTATATATCGATTTTCGGTAAAGAAAGAGCAACCTTTCGTTATCTATAGCTCGATTATTATTACTCGAACGGAAATATAAAAATACCAAATTGTTTGTTTTTTTATAACCTTAATTTTTACTCATAATATTTTTTTCTATTAAATTTCAGGTTTTTGAATTATTTGCGAAAAATTGTTACTAAATATGCTTTTTTCAACGAAAAATTGGAAAACTCAAATAACTCAGAAGCTATAAACTTTGCAGAAAAACTGTATAGAACGTTTTTGCAAAAAATTAATTACTCTATCAATTTGTGAGGTCATTTTGAGTGTTCATATTTTTAACTGCGAAATGGGGTGGCATCAGGGTAAGTCCGCCCACCAATATATATCTGATAAAAACTCTTATTGACTCCACTAAAAATATAAAATTTAATTGTGAACATAAATTGTAGGTGAATATAAAATATTAATTTAATTGGTATTATTTGGTGAATTTTCTGTTTTAAGTAAATAATCGAGAAGTAATATTCATAATTTAATGGAAATTATTTTTTATGATTGAAATTGATAAAAAACGACCTTGTATAAAAATATAGTGAAATCAGGTGAGACGTGTTGTGTTTTCAAGTAATCTAATTCTTATGGTTAAATGGCTACTTCGTTATTTGCTTAATTCAATTTTTAGTGCAAATCACAATTAAGATAAATATAGAAACAGTTTTATAATATTATAAAAAAACACAAAATATAAGTAAAAGCTTACGAAATCTATGCCAATTGGACAACACGCACTTTAGAAAAAAATTAAATAAAACAAAATCTTTATGAAATTCAAACCTGAATTTATTAGATTTGAAAAAAATAATATGAATTTAATTTTCAATTTTTTTTATTTCCACAATTTAAATGAGTTTATTTCTCGTTTTAATATAGCAATATACAACTGACTTTACTTGAACAAATTTTACTTTTCAACTGACTATTAATCCAACAATGTTTATTTTAAACTCCGATCTACTTAATCTAATATCAAATTATAACTGATTTTCATAGATCTGACTATCATAGATCTTTCTAGAAACATGGTTATTGACACTTTAGAAAATATTGTTTTTTAAAACATATTTTTGTATTGATACCTCTAGAACAAATTAGTTTCTCAACAACCGTGGAAGCATTCAAATGGACCGATAATTAATAAAATTTATTAAAAATTATATTGGTTTGCCTGGGATACGAACCAACACAACAGTCCTTTTGTGATGGTTTAGTGCTCGCGGCCACCTGTTAATTCAAATTTATATATAATTTATAGTACAACATAGTAACTGTTTAAAATAGAAACTGCAAAATTGTCCAAGGACAAAATATTTCGCAAGTTTTATTCAACGCCGATTTTGAGTCCAAAAAACGATGATTGTACAAAAATTAATGAGTATATTATTTCCAATTTGTTACATGAAGAGGAAAAGGTTCATAATAATCCCAAAAATAAAATTTTCAAAAAAATCTTTTTTTAAACAACTGTTACACTACTGTACCGATCGATTCCAAAATCTAATCAGCTCTTTAAAAAAACAACGTCAAATGCCACCGTAAAATTTCGTCGTAAGAAATCTAATAAAAACTGAATAACTGAGTTAATTAGATTTTCCGGAAAAAAAAGGTAAATTTTTTTAAACTCTACTATAATAACTGACCGGATTTGAAACGCATAAGATTGACTCGCTTTACGTTAGTGATGGGGAGAGCTCTCTCCCTTCACGTATCCCTGCAGTTGTTACGATCATTCCCACCATTTCTTATTCCATTAACGCGCTTCTCTAATTGGTTACTTTATTTAATTAATATCTAATTAACGGTGGGTCAGGTGCATAAATGTCCATGATTTTCCATCTTAGAATTTCATCCCCTATCCACCCTTTCAAAAAACTCTATGACTTTTGACTCACCTGTATATATATATATATATATATATATATATATATAATTAATATAATTATAATATAATTAATATATATATATACGTTTATGCGTCTGTGGACTCTCTAGCGGTCACAGTTTTATTCCGATTGGAATGAAATTTGGTATTTGAGGCGCTGTTGGTATTCTAAAGGTCGAGTTCATTAATTGGTAAAATCGGGCAAGGGAAAAGGGGGTTTGAAGGCAGCGGGAAACACAAAATTTGGTATATGTCTCTTAATATTTGAAAAATCGAAAAATTTATCAGGAGTTAAGTTGTAAGTACTAAGTTTTACTGTAATTTGATTTCTTATCATTTTTCTGTTACACTAATATTTACAGAAATATTTACAATTAAAGATTGAAAGTTAAAATTCTAAATGTTTCTGTACATTAGAGTTTGAGAAAAATAATCAAGTAATGAATTGTAGCAAACTTAATTTTCTACAACTTTACTCGTTATACATTTTTCGATTTTTATAATATTAAGAGAGATATTTTATATTTTGTGTTTTCTTTATGTCCCCCTTTTCCCTTGACGTATGCCATTTATTAATAAAATTGGCCATGAAAATACTAAAATGATATCAGATACGACATTTCATTTTGATCAGACTTAAATTGTGACTAGAGATATTTATGTATTTTCAAGGAAATTCGCTCCTTAGAATACGCGGCTCCTACGTAACGAATTTTTTTACATGAAAAATGTATAAAATCAAAATCAAATAATATAAAATTCAGAATAATAAAAAAATAAAAATAAAGATTGTACGCTTATGATTTTGGTATTGTATTTATTTTTGTATGTACTTAGAACTACACACAAATTATCCTAAGTAATTATGATCCCTAACGAATAAAACCATAAAAATGAGTTACCATAAAACTAAATTACAAAATTTAGTTTAGTTTATGTAACCATAAAACTTAAAGAATTAAGTGTGTTTACAAGTTAATCGAAGAATAATTAATGTATTATTTCTTATTGTTTTAGTTCTTCGTTTCTCATTATAGATTTAGCTTTAAAAGATATAATACGGAAACTCATTACCAACAAGTGAAAATAACAACTAAATAAGTTAAATGATTGAATACTCGGTACTGTACTGAGTTTATGAAAAAAAGTTTTAAACAAACTGTGTTTATTTTTCTATCTTACGGTTTCAAAGATGAAATTTTTTCTCTTGAGGGGGGGGGGGAGTCCGGTTTGATTTTGCTTATGCTCGAACTTTATTTCACTTTTTATCTCTAGAACAGATATACAAAATTTCAGCTCGTGATCGCTTTTCGTTATTGTGTTATCTTGTCTACGAACAGACAGACAGCCAGTCGGACATTTAGAAATGAGCTAATTAGGTTATTTTATCTACATCTATACCAAACATTTTTTTCTGCGATTATTATTTTCAACCGTTACAAAGTCGGAACTACAATTGATATACCCTTGTATATCTAAACATATAAAATGTTTTGTTCTGAATGACAGACTGACGGATCAACGCACAGCCTAAACCGCTGATCGTAGAGACCTGAAACTTGGAGGGTGTGTTCTTTGTATGACGTAGGCATCCGATAAGAAATTCCGAAATTCTACCCCTAAGGGGGTGAAAAACGGGGGCATAGTTTGTATGGGACAATGTGATTCCTTGATCCAATCTACTTCAAATTTTGCATAAACATTCAGTATATTTACTTAAATACTAAGTAATATAAGGCCTGTAAAATTACAATTTTCGTGGCGAAGCTGCGACGAGCAATGCTTGTAGTATATACACCGTGTATAAAAAGTATTAGTGGACATTATTTATAAACATCATATGATATATGAATCTAAGATAAACACTTCGAATTCAAAACAAGAGTAGGTGCGCCACTTAGTCTGTTGCCGGCGAGGGTTCGGTTTTACTCATACCGGTTCCGGCCATAATGTACTTCCATAGACATGCGAGCAAACCGTGTGACCATGATGGTGCCACTCAATTGACAGACTTACTTTTCTCAAAAATGTAGTTTACTATCAGTATGATTTATTAATACTATATTTAACCCGACTTCAAAAAGGAGGATGGTTCTCAATCGTTTGTTACCTCAGAACTCCGTCATTTATGAACCGATTTGGAATTTTTTTTTTAAAGAGTTTGATTTCCGATTGGTCCCATTGTCACCAAATTGCATTCTGATGAAGGGATCCCCTGGAAATCGAGGAAAACCCTCATTTTATATGTTATCACCGATTTCTGCGAAAATTTTTTGTTTGTTTGAAAGGGTATACTCATTCATAATGAAATAATAAGCAACGTTTTAAAAACCGACTTCAAATAAAAAAATGTTTTACAACAAAAACCTACCCAAAAAAAAAATTTTTACAAAAAAAAAAAACAAAATGTATGTAAAAAAAACTGAAAATATGTTATAAAAAAATGCACTAAAAATTAAAAAAAAAAAAAACGCATAAAAAAAATGTACTAAAAATTAGTAGGTCGTTTAGTAGGTCTACCCATATTTAGACAAATAAAATCAGTTATAGAACTTCAAAGTCACTAAAAAGCGAGAAATAAACAAAGTTTTGGCAAAATGGTCAACTTCAAAAATCAAATATTCTAAAACAAAAAATGCACTAAAAAGTAAAAAAATAATTGCATATTCTTGTGCCAATTTTAGTTCACCTAAGCAAAAATTTTTAAATATATATGTACAATTATTGTTATTTTTGGAGGCGGTGTCCAAATTTTATGTGAATTTCTCTATGCTGATACCGACTCCAAAAATAACAATAATTGTACATATATATTTAAAATTTTTGCTTAGGTGAACTAAAATTGGCACAAGAATATGCAATTATTTTTTTACTTTTTCGTGAATTTTTTGTTTTAGAATATTTGATTTTTTGAAGGCGGATTTCCATTTTGTCAAAAATTTTTTTATTGTACTTGAATGTTCGATTTGTGTGTGTGTGTGTGTGTGTGTGTGTGTGTGTGTGTGTGTGTGTGTGTGTGTGTGTTTGTGCGTTCCCCTGTGTTCGTATATGCAGTATCTTGTATAGCTGTATATATTTATTGGGTTTTGCGACATCATCTTTTGGTTTGTATATTAGGTGTAGTGCCTTCTGTGCACTACACCTGCATTCGTTCTTAAAGTCTTCGATACTACTTTTATTGATCGGGAGAATTTTTGCTTAGGTGACTAAAATTGACACAAGAATACGCAATTATTTTTTTACTTTTTAATGCATTTTTGGATTTAGAACATTTGATTTTTGAAGTTGGGTTTCCATTTTGTCAAAATTTTTTTTATTTATTCCATTTTTGTAATGAACTCATTTTTATACTTTCTTTAAGAAGACTAGATCATAGACCAAAATTTTAGTATATTTTTGGTCCGTCAGTGAACACAATAACCGAAGATGACGAGCTGGAATTTCTTGAGCGTATTCTACAGTAAAAAAGTAACCTCCACTTTGTGCTGCTTCAAGTCTCTTCTGGGCGTATCAGAATTAGATTTTTAGGACACATAAGGACACGCATATGCTTTGAAGGAATAATCTCAAATTCCGTTCATTGTAAAATTTAAATATAATTATCCTACTCCAACCGTTAATAATCGCTTTGAAATTCCTAGGGAAGATTAATTTTTATATTCGGTTTATTAGAACAAATGGTAAAATTTTGGGTCCATTGAATGATTTATTGAACACGGTAAAGCTTCATTTGCGGGTACAGGTTTTGGTGTAGGTTTGCAAAAAAAAAGAACAACGTTTAAGCCTTTGGGCCGTTACTGAACAATGGTATTGTACATTTTCGAGATAATTATACAAACTATTTTGTATGGCATTCGAAAATCCGATTATTTCGTAAAAACAAAAAATTTTTAACAAAACTGATAAAAAATCTTTGATTAATAGGTAATATGATTGTTTGGAACAGATCAAATTCTTTTAATAAACGAACGCTTACACAATAATATAATATGTAAAATAATCAAAAATATATAAAATAATTAAAAATATATAAAATAATATAAAAATTGCAGTATTTAAATAATACATTTTATTTCTGTTTTCGCCATGTATCTTCATTTTCAGAAATTTCCCGTTCGCCAAATATCGGATGTGTACCGTCACCAGATTTTTCAACCACTTTTTGTACTAATTCTTTGGATGGTGTTTTTAAATCATAAGCCCAACCAATTTTTGCAAATAAATCTAACCAAAATGTTGTTATATTTACACGATATGTACCTAATTCAGCTGCTTTATAATCCCATGGAAAAACATGATGATAATTATGCCAGCCTTCACCCATTGCAACAATTGCAACGCTTACATTTTCCACTGGACCAATGCGTCTGTAATAATGGAAGAATAAGTGAATGTTTATTAAAATTCATGATTTACATTTACATGTTTTTATTGGTTACAGTGGCCATTAATCTAATTAACGTTTTTTTAGTATTTAATCAATATTGCCAAAAACCATGAAAATTTATATAATTTGTTCTAATGTAGATTATTAAAATAATCAACGAGAACTCTAGGTTTTTTGAAATTATATTTCAATAAAAAAAAAAACTCTAATAACTGAATATCAAGGTTAGCTTCGATACCCTCACTTTAGTGACAAAAACAACGCCGCATACTCACAAAAGGATACCGTCAATAAATAGGTGGGGTTCGTCACACACCTAATCCTTTAGTCAGTCAACTCAAATAATCCTCAGGTCAGATCATACCCTCAGTCAAATCATATAAAAGACAGAACATTGACCATACCATTGTGAGACACACACCAAATTAGAAACAAGCAACATATCTTTGAATCAATATCCCAGAGATGGTTACGATTAGCTAATTCATACTAATGATGACTCATCTTTAGTCACCACAACTAAAAATCAATCTGACTTGAGGATTATTTGAGTTTCCTGACTACTGGATTAGGTGTGTTGGAAAGCCCCACCTATTTATTGGCGGTATTCTTTGGTGACTATGCGGCGTTTTGTTTTGTCACTAAAGTGAGTGTATCTACGTTAACCTTGACATTCAGGTATTGGATTTTTATTTTTATTTTTGAAAATGGTTTAATTTTATTAAATCAGAATTTGGAATTGGGCCATTGTCTAAATTCATTATCTGTTTTCTCAATTTTTATATGTAGATGCTTTCGTATGCATCTAATTGCGTGGGGTTTTGTACCGATTTAATTAGTTTTTGATTCGATTTATCAATTTTGTGGTTGTTCTCAATAACGTGCGCAGCTATACACGATTTTTCGGTTCTCCCAAATTTCACATGAGCCAGATGTTCTTTGATTCGACTTCCGATTTGGCGACGACTTTGACCAACATAAGTTTTCGAACAGTTTTGACAACTGACACCATATGCCCGATTGTTTTTCATTACTAATTTTATCCTTAGGGGTGCCCAGATTTTATTTTTACTAACAAGCGCTGTTTTCAAGGTGTGGTCCCTTAATTCTCTAGTGATTTTATTTGTGCATGGGCAGAAGTATGTTAGTTTGCACCATTTAGTTTGTTCAACGTTGCCAATTTCTGGTGTTAGTGCGGTCAAAAGATCTCAAAAAAAACCTTAATTGATTCAAAATTAAGATATCAATTTTCAAAAGTCTTGTTCAAATAGTCCATTTCGTTTGGGCTGGTTACGAAAGATATAATTCGAAAACATTCGCTGAAATAGAATTTTAGTGGAAGTGTCCATAAACATTTGTAGTAGTGGAAGCGTTGGGAAATTACATTGAGGTTTTTAGTCTTAAAATGGCGCAAGCCGGAGATATAGTATAATATATGCGTATTGTATTTTACGAATATTTGAAATTCGGAACTCGAAAAGTACTCTTGAAATTCCTTTAAGGGTTCTTTCCGTTTTGTTAGGTAGACTTTTGGCAAATAAAAATGATTTTTTGTAAAATGTAAAATTCTCTAAAAGGGCTTGAAGCGTCAGAAATGCATTTGGAAATTTTAAACGATAATAACAGAGATTGTGGAAAAAACTTGAAGTTGGTCGTGTGGAGGACTAAACGGGCTGTGGATGAAAGAACCACACTCCCAACAGGAAACATCTGATAAAGTAACGTCGTGGTTCTTACTATAGGACTTAACAGAGAGTATCTACCAACTTTCTTTCACACTTAGGGTTACCAACCCAAAATATTAGAAAATCAAAATTCCGGTGATATTTATTAACGTACGTAATTACTAAAAAAAAACTCATTCGGTGAGGATATTTACAAGAATCAGACAAACTAATTAGGTATTTATGTACGTATGCGCAAGCGTAAACATTCAGAATAACGCTCAGTAGCTCACTCTGTGTAAAAAGTTAGTATTGCAACTATATTATGAGCAACTGTCAATAGTGAGAACATTATAAATATTATTACCCTAGGTGCCTGATGAAGGTCAAATAATTATTGACCGAAACGTTGCTAAAATAAAAATGTGCTGATTAAAATAAACATTTTTTTCCCGTTCCTGCGATCCTAATTTAATTATAAATAAAAATAAATTGCTCGCGATAATAAATTAAATAATTATTCATAAAGAATTCGTATTTTCTAAAAATAAGAATGAAAAAATTCGGAGATTATATTTTTTAATCTGGAGTCCGGAGAAATCTTAATTTTTGCGGAGTCTCCGGTTTAAAACTGGAGAGTTGGCAACCCTACACACTCAAAACCCGCTGTTGAATTAATTAATTAAATGTTTTGGGTAATTAATTGTGATATATTTCATTTAGTTTATTATATGGCTACCTACAGTATAATTTTTGTAACTTAAAAATGATATTTACCTGTCATATGGCTTATTACCCCAAATATGTGCAGCACTATTTACAAGCCATGTGAAATTCAAAGACATCACATAACGTATAACACATTGTGAACAAATTGCATAAAACCATGTTTCATTCCAACCATAGAGCGGTACTATACTCGGAAATATGAAGCATAAAGTGAATTTGATGGGGTAAAAATATCTGTAAACATTAAAAAAAAATTTTTTTTCAGTAATTACAAAACAAAAAAACGATAATTTTCATAACTTATTTCAGAAAACCTATTATGTATCCAGGCCTGAAGAGAAAAAAAAAATGGAGAAGGACAAAACAACACTATTAAAAAGAAAAATAAATGAGTAAAATATCAAAAATGTTCAAAAGAATAAAGGTGAAAATTTTTTATTATTATTTGGCGTGCAGTGATGTTATTATCCAACGAGAGATTTTGTCAAATTATCCAAAAACTACTTGATTGATTTCGATGACTTATTTTAGTAATAAATAAGTGGCTTCATTTGATGTTTATTAGATTTCATTTAATTATTCCAGAGACAGCGCTGGGGCATCTTAACGAGATATTTTAACTTTAACTTTATATATATATATATATATATATATATATATATATATATATACTTTATATATGTATATATATATATATATATATATATATACATTATATATATATATATATACTTTATATATATATATATATATATATATATATATAGATTGCTGAGGCTGCCCTGGACGGGCTACACTTCCACCATAAGGTCCATTAAGATGCTTAAGGATGTGAGGATGTAAATGTAGTGGAAGGAATTTTTCAGCCGGCTATGATAGGAACTATGCCAATATTCATCTTGTGTTCGTGAAGGAAATTTCAGAAAACCTTCTAAAGCATAGCCGGTACTTTGTTCTTGTCCATACGCCAATAGTTTAGTCAAACGTGCCAAGTGTCATCAAAATCAATCAAGTAGTTTTTTGAATAATTTGACAAAATAAGTTTTGTTAGTTAATAAGTTTAAACAACCTGTATCTCGAAAAAGAAATTCAAAAAAATTTTTTACAAAAAAAAAATGTTATGAAAAAATGCACTAAAAATTTAAAAAAAAAAAAAACGGATAAAAATGTGTTATAAAAAAATTCACTAAAAGTTAGTAGGTCGTTTTGTTGGTCTACCCATATTTAGACAACTAAATCAGTTATAGAACTTCAAAGTCACTAAAAAGCGAGAAATAAACCCTATTTTGACAAAATGGAAACCCGACTTCAAAAATCAAATATTCTATAACAAAAAATGCACTAAAAAGTAAAAAATAATCGCATATTCTTGTGCCAATTTTAGTTCACCTAAGCAAAAAATTTTAAATATATATGTACAATTATTGTTATTTTTAGAGGCGGTGTCCAAAAGTTATGTGAATTTCTCTATGCTGACACCGACTCCAAAAATAAAAATAATTGTACATATATATTTAAAAATTTTTGCTTAGGTGAACTAAAATTGGCACAAGAATATGCAATTATTTTTTACTTTTTAGAGCATTTTTTGTTAGAGAATATTTGATTTTTGAAGTCGGGTTTCCATTTTGTCAAAATAGGGTTTATATATATAATTCATAATCTCAATACCATATATGTCTTTATTCATTAATAGTACAGTAATCTTGTTGTTGATCCAAATAATAATCCAAGTTTTCGACTTCGAGGGCCCTTTCATTAGACCCTGAAGAGGTTTGAAGAGACCCATAAATAACCCACTCCCTACATTTCTCATTTGTATCTCATTTTTAGCCCTGTTCTTTATGTTACATTACATTATTGAATCTTTGTCTGCAGGTTTTATGACCATGAACTCTCCCTTCTCTCTAACATAAATTAAGGCATTTATTTCTTATTATCTGGCATATATCTGGCGTTATATCTATATATTTATCTCTTAATCCATAGAATAAATAAATATCTGAAACCTTTGTGCAAGAATATTTTTAATGTTTTTTTTTTTTTTTTTACCAAAGTAATATGATAAAACAACGAAGCCGACTGAACGAAGCCGTTATAATTTCATAAATGTCCACGTGATCAGTGCATGCATTTGTTTATCCCAGTGGACTCTCTAAAACGATTTTACTATAGTATAGATTATTATATAAATTTAAAAAAACAGCCAAGCCGTTATAATTTCATAAATGATCACGTGATCAGTACATGCATTAGTTTATCCCAGTGGACTCTCTAAAACGATTTTACTATAGATTATTATATAAATTAAAAAAAAAAACATAAATGAGAACATGATTATATCATACTCATAGTAATTTATTTATTTATTTTAAACATAAACCCACATGAGGAAAAAAAATTTGTTTAAAATTTTGTATGATAGTTTTTATCAAAAAGATAGTAGTTTTTGAAAACTCCGAAGTATAATATAAGCAATATAAGCTGTTAACGTTTATTGCTTCAAAGAAATAAACCGACGCAGTGCCGAATTAACAACTTATAGGCACATTTCTTGTGGGGGCCTCATTAAGGGCGGGGAAAATAAGTCATTTTCATTTGCTTTCAGCAATCATAAAAATGAAAGTGAATGCATTTTTGAATCTGGTGAATGGTCAGGAGATTAATAAATTAATTCAAATACTTTTTATTTATTTTTCATTTTATGTAATATTTTAATGTAATTTTTTTTTAGCGTCCTAATTTTAACTAATATCATAAGTGAATAGAGTTATCACTAGATAAAAATCGTGAATTGTGTCTACCCAATGGAAGACACAAGAATAAAGAATTACATACTAAAATTATTTAAGTACATTTATCACTAAAATGTCAAATAAATCTATATTTTAATTCTAAGATATTAAGTTTAGTCTGTTTAAGGTCTTACTATTGTCAAGAAGATTAAGCACATACATATTTGGATGCATTTCTAAACGATACATATAGTTTTCACAAAATCGCATTATTTCTTCACGCACTGTAGACACATTTAAACTACGATGTAGGTCATCGTTTCGAACGTACCATGATGAATCACTTATCGCACGCAGCACTTTTTAATGAAATAATTGTCTTTTGGTTGATTCGACTAGTATGATTCATTTAAAATTAAATTATTACGTACACTTAAATAAGAATTTTTCTTGCCTTTTTTCCCGCAAAATCATTAATAACATCATCAAAAGATAATTTACTCAGCATGACATTCTCCAGGGCTAATAACGTTAAATCGTTGAGTCGATCTTGACCCGTGGAGGACCGTAGGCTTGTTTTGATTAATTTCAATTTAATAATTTGAATTATATAATTATTGAAATATATAATATATAATAATGAATTATATAATTATTGAAAATAATTATTAACGCTAATGCTCGAATTCTTTCTTTCAAAAGTATTGCTTGTAAATGCTTCATTGTTTTTAATAATATTTTTTTATTTGCTTCGCAGTTAACCACAATTTTTTTCAAAGTTGTGGGGGTCCCCATTATTTGGGGGCCCATAGGCCATGTCTAGTTGGCCTAGACTATAATCCGACACTGAACCGACGTGTGTATGAGAGACAGAAATAGTTTTCGCATGCGTATGATAATTAGTCCATAATGTCACATAATATCATTTAAAATACTATCTAGGTAACATAATGTTTTGACAATAATCGATCGATCTACTAAAATTTGTATTATTCTCGTAAATTAATTGAATTTTGCAGGAAAAAAATCAAAGGATAAAGTATAAACTAGTTTATACAAAACTGGTTTTAGGAATAAATTTAAGGAAAAGACGAATATTTTTGGCAAGTACCTAATTCATTTATAGTTTTAGAAAAATTATATCTTTGAGTCTTTGATTCTAAAGAATTCTATTCTTTTATTAACCCGACTTCAAAAAAGGAGGATGGTTCTCAATTCGTCTGTATTTTTTTTTTTTTTTTTAATATTTTTTATGTGTGTCACCTCAGAACTCCAACATTTATGAACCGATTTTGAATTTTTTTTTTTTGTTTTAAAGGGTTTGGTTTCCCATTGGTCCCATTGGCACCAAATCGCATTCTGATGAGGGGATCCCCGGAAAATCGAGGAAAAGCCTCATTTTATATGTGATAACCGATTTCTGCGAAATTTTTTTTTTTTTTTTGAAAGGGTATACTCATTCATAATGGGAAAATAAGAAAATTTTTTTAAAAACCGACTTCAAAAAATTTTTTTTCAAAAAAAAAAACCGACCCCAAAAAAAAAAATTTTTACAAAAAAAAAACAAAATGCATGTAAATAAAATTGAAAATCTGTTATAAAAAAATGCTCTTAAAATAAAAAAAAAAAAAAACAGGTAAAAAAAAAATGTTTTAACAAAAAAAAAACCGACCCCAAAAAAAAAAATTTTTACAAAAAAAAAACAAAATGCATGTAAATAAAATTGAAAATCTGTTATAAAAAAATGCTCTTAAAATTAAAAAAAAAAAAAAAAACGGGTAAAAAAAAAATGTGTTATAAAAAAATTCACTAAAAATTAGTCGTTTAAGTAGGTCTACCAATATTTAGACAAATAAAACTAGTTATAGAACTTCAAAGTCACTAAAAAGCGAGAAATAAACCATATTTTGACAAAATGGAAACCCGACTTCAAAAATAAAATATTCTATAACAAAAAATGCACTAAAAAGTAAAAAAATAATTGCATATTCTTGTGCCAATTTTAGTTCACCTAAGCAAAAATTTTTAAATATATATGTACAATTATTGTTATTTTTGGAGGCGGTGTCCAAAAATTATGTGAATTTCTCTATGCTGACACCGCCTCCAAAAATAACAATAATTGTACATATATATTTAAAAATTTTTGCTTAGGTGAACTAAAATTGGCACAAGAATATGCAATTATTTTTTTACTTTTTAGTGCATTTTTTGTTATAGAATATTTTATTTTTGAAGTCGGGTTTCCAATTTGTCATAATATGGTTTTTTTTTCTTTATTAAATGTCTTTATTAGTAATTTTAAAATTTTTATAAATCTAATAATTTATTGAAATTTTTCTGAGCACAATAATTTTATTCTTCCAAGCTACCAACACTGTTCGTACCAATTTGAGTCAGCAATAAAATATAACAAGACTATACTTGCATAGATTTTGTATTAAATCATTTGAAAGCGAAAATAAACCACTGCCGAAATTTCTAGCTAAGTCTGATCTATGAGCCCTTATTATCTTTGATGGGGATCTATATATAGATATAGATGCCCACCTGAGTTATATTGGAGGATTTACAGAACCCACACTTAAAGGGCCTACAAACGAGGAACATTGTGCAGCAACATTGAACTCCGCCTACAAAATATTTTCTGTACAGACGTGAAACCAAAATTACGGAACATAAAATTATTATTTTATTATTTTATGACGCTAGTCATAAAAATTCAATCATTTCTCATCTTGTCTCTATCTATCTCATTTAATTTATATGTATGTATCTCTAGTAAAACTAGTGTTGGATAATATCTATATAAATAATAAATTATATAATGTAAATTGTAACCAATCAAGGTAATAAAACATAATAAAATATTAGGAAAGCATAAAATTTTAGATAATATGACCAATTTGTACAGGAACATTTAACTCCTCCTACAAAATATCAAATAATTTTGATTTTTACAGCAACCGTTCAAGGACATGTCTTTTGACACTATACACATTTGCAACATACTAGGTTGCTGCACAATGTTGCTGCATAATGTTCCCTGTCTGTATGCCCTTTTAGTCTTCAAGTTAACAAATGCTGAATCTCCCACTGAATACACAAGGAGGAAAATATTATTTATATAAATACATTAAGTAATTATAAAATTACGTTATGTATTTTTCAACTAAAACAAAAATTTATGGATATCATAAAATAATTGATTCCAAACAAAATAATATGAATAAGTTTGTTTTATATTTTTTGTTCAGGCTCATAGAATACACTTTCTTAAATTTACATTTGTTATCTGAGTATCGTAAATTATATTTATAAACCTGGTGTGAACGCGACATAAACTCTATATATATATATATATACTATAAAGTATAAGGGTTGTGTAACATTAAAATCATTATTTAGATTAAACTCATTATTTAGAAAAGTAACAAATTTTAGTTCCCATTTTTGACAAATTTCTGAAAATCGAATCAAAACGGTACCACTTCCGGTTGAACGGCTTTTGTGTGTTTCTAAGACTATTTGTTTTTTAAATATAAAAGCGCACTGAAGATCGCAGAATTTCATTGACTTTGGTTATTTCATTGATCAAATTTTGGTTTTAATCTATATTATCTCCAAATATTGATTTTGATTTTGGCACGCAATAACTAATTTTTTAATCTTTAACACGGCGCCATTGTGGTCAGGTATTTAATACCCGATAGCATGGAGGCTATATAAAGGAGATATAACTCATACGGGAAAATTGACAAAATATGGCAACGAAATGGGAGAAGTTATATTTACTTTTTATGCCGCTAGGGTCGCAAGTTTTTGATAGATACTCATCCATACCAAAGTGAATATAGTATAATAAATAGAAGTGAAGTAAGCCAAGTAACTAGTTTTATTTTGAAGTGATCATTTTGAAGTACACAATTTGGTTAAAATAAACTATATTTTGACAAAATGGAAACCCGACTTCAAAAATAAAATATTCTATAACAAAAAATGCACTAAAAAGTAAAAAAATAATTGCATATTCTTGTGCCAATTTTAGTTCACCTAAGCAAAAATTTTTAAATATATATGTACAATTATTGTTATTTTTGGAGGCGGTGTCCAAAAATTATGTGAATTTCTCTATGCTGACACCGCCTCCAAAAATAACAATAATTGTACATATATATTTAAAAATTTTTGCTTAGGTGAACTAAAATTGGCACAAGAATATGCAATTATTTTTTTACTTTTTAGTGCATTTTTTGTTATAGAATATTTTATTTTTGAAGTCGGGTTTCCATTTTGTCAAAATATAGTTTATTTCTCGCTTTTTAGTGACTCTAAAGTTCTATAACTAGTTTTATTTATCTAAATATGGGTAGACCTACTTAAACGACTAATTTTTAGTGAATTTTTTTATAACACATTTTTTTTTTTACCCGGTTTTTTTTTTTTTAATTTTAAGAGCATTTTTTTATAACAGATTTTCAATTTTATTTACATGCATTTTGTTTTTTTTTTGTAAAAATTTTTTTTTTTGGGGTCGGTTTTTTTTTTGTAAAAAAATTTTTTGAAGTCGGTTTTTAAAAAAATTTTCTTATTTTCCCATTATGAATGAGTATACCCTTTCAAAAAAAAAAAAAAAATTCGCAAAAATCGGTTATCACATATAAAATGAGTATTTTCCTCGATTTTCCGGGGATCCCCTCATCAGAATGCGATTTGGTGACAATGGGACCAATCGGGAATCAAACCCTTTAAAACAAAAAAAAAAATTCAAAATCGGTTCATAAATGACGGAGTTCTGAGGTAACAAACATAAAAAAAAAAAAAAAAAAAAAAATACAGACGAATTGAGAACCATCCTCCTTTTTTGCAGTCGGGTTAAAAATTTATTAAATAAAAAACTGTTTAAAAAACATTTAAAATGGGAAAAGTATGTGCAGTAGACAATTGTAAAAGTGGTAGTGCTTGTGACAATAAGCAACGGGATCAATTGGGTTTAAAAAACCAGGACTTTTAAAGTACCAAAAGATAGTATAAATATTCCAAAATTAATTAAATTGTATGACATTATATTAATAAATAAATTTTCAGCATTATTATTAAAAAATAAAAGTTTAATTTAATATCTGATTCAATAATTCCTTTCATTTTTACAATTCCAACATTACAGGTTACTATTTAATTATTTGATGTTTTTTTTTTATTTTTATGTAACTATTTTGCGAATTTTAACTATCACTTCAACTTCAACTAAATCCTTATTGAAAAATTGAAATTACTTATCATTTATTTAAAAAAATATTTTATTGGGAAAATACTTTGGCTGGAAATAATTTTTATAATACTATAAATACGTAATGTTTTTCAATTAAAACTCGCGCCTTATACTCTCTGTTTTGTTTCCGGTGCCGAAGGAACGCTACTGACATCTTATTTTTGCCAATTATTTGTTTACATGGAGTTATGTGTCCTTGTTTAGGGTCTATGCCCGATAGTTTCCAAAACTTTAATAACTTTAAAACAAACGACACACGCTATTCGCGGTTCACAGTAGCTGTGGTTGGGGCCCTTTCTGAGCGAATGAGCCACTCTGTTTAGCGCCGATGCGACTACGGTGGAGTTTACACGTCTGTAAAGGGCGCGAGCGTAAGTTATACCCGGCCACAATGTCCGCGTAACATTTAAACGTACATTATCTTTTTATGCTTTTTATATTTATGCATATTGAGATTGCTTATCATTTCTTACAGTTTTACCAACGATGTCTTACGAAGATAAACAAAGTAGAGTTTTAGCGTTATTTGAACAAGCTTCGACCAGCGAAAATGAAAAGTTCACTTCAGATGATGAGGAACAATTTGACCATATTTCACAGCGGAGTCATGACAATGTTACGGAACAAGAGTGGAGCGATAATGAGGAGGAAGAAGAAATGTCGCCAATCAATAAACAGCAGTTTTATATCGAAAATTGTCCTTCTGCCAAAGACAAAAAAACAAGGCATTATTGTAACAAATGCAACAAGCCTATTTGTATGCAACATGTTATCCCAGTATGCTAAAGTTGTGTTGATCTCGATAGCGATAAATTTTAGTAGATAACAAAAAAGTATTATTTTGTTGTTTTTAAAGTTTTACTTTTTTTTAAAAATATAGTCAAAGTTTCGTTCTAAAAAGTCTCAAAAAGATTTTTTAATTAAGATTTTTTAATTTTGCTATTTTTGATAGTAAGTTCAATTTGTAATAAATAAATATTTGATTTTTATAAATAATGTTTTAATTACCTAATTCCCTAATAATACTAATATTGACATAAAATTTATTCCTAGTGTGACAATTTACTCGGGTAAAATTTACCCTGCCACAACGGCCGTGTTCTGTTTGGGCGCCACAATGGCGCCGGGTTAAAGGCTAAATGATTATCAAAGATAGTTAATGAGAATTCCATGTATTCGACATTCAACTTCAAAAATTTACTCCAATTTCTAGATTAATTGTTGGTATTATATAAATACGTATTTGGCTATAAAGTAGTTGCCATTGATTTTATCGGATTATTTGTCACTAATTTGGTCAATGTCGTACAAAGATTTTGAATTTTATTTTGACTAGCTACTTGTGTGATTTTTGCAGCTTCGGCCTGTTAATTGTGTTTGGGCAATCAGCGTTGTACACGTTATGTTGTTTGGGCCTATACTTAGGGACCGTTCATAAATTACGTTTTGAAAGGTTTTGAAAGCTAATTCCCCCCCCCCTACTGTAAGACATCATAAGATTATAACTACTCCCCCCTATCCCTTAATAAGAAATTTTCGTAAGAAATAGATATGTTTATAAAATAAAACACCGTTTATTCTGAAAATAGCCTTTATTGGAATCTTGCTAGGTACTATAAATATCATTAATTCACTGCAATAATATTAATCTCATTAACCTATCACAGTTTTGACCAGAATTAGTTCAGTAAAACCTAAGGTGTTGAAAGAAATAGATAATAAATCAAAACTCTAACTATTATTTACCCATGGCTGACCAGCCAGTCTGATATCGATTTAATTACCAGAATGACTGACTTTGTTCCTCTTGAGACTCAATTTTTCGATATCAATATCTTCATTGTCGTACCACTCTACATCTTGGGTATTATTAAACGTATATTTTAACGAGAACAACAATAGAATAATAGAGAGAGCATATACTTTTTGTAAGATTCAATACTAAGTTAGAGAAAAAAAGTACAGATGGCGTTATCCAATAATACCAATTCTTAGCGCGAAAGTGGTAAAATTTTCAATTCAAAATCTTACGTAATATTAGATTCTCTAACCCCCCCCTGCCTATGATAAGAACTTATAATATTCAGTCAACACCCCCCCCCCCTCCCATAAACGCCTTACATAATCTATGAACGGCCCCTTAGATTTTCGTCATTGAAAACAATACATCTTTATTATAATACTCCGTTGTAATCTCTATGTAGAGGTTAAAGCGATTACAAGACCAATAACATGTTATAAAAATTACAAACTGTTACTCATGTAAGAAAGAATTTTTATAAAATAGCTACTTTTGTTTCGAAAACATTTTAAAACCTTTTACTGACAAATCGAAAATATATAAAGGGATACATGATCGAACCATTTGCGCAACATCCGTTGTTTTTACAAATTGCTTGATTGTGTTGACTTGTCATGGGTTGTCGCACAATGGTCTGAAGTAATTGTTGCACAAATCCCCATACACGATCAAGCAATTTGTGCAACAACCTGTTTGCACAGATAATTTGATGGTGTATGGCAAGGATTGAGTTGTTGCACAACGAAATCGGTCGAATTCGATTTTTGCGCAACATTTATGCGCTAAACAAACGGTTTGAACATGTAATGCAGTGTTTGACAAAAAAGAAATGAGGTTTGTACAAATATGATGTTGTGCAAACAGTTTGATCGTGTATGGAGGCCTGTTAATATTATTGTACAACACCGCCCTGCTTGACAAGCTGCTTAAACGTGTATGGCATTGTTTGACAAGCTTTGATGGAGTGTACCAATGTTTGTGCAAACATTGCACAAACACGTTGTTGCGCAAATGTTTGATTGTAGGTATATGGGTACGATCAAACCATTGTATTGCACATGTATTGCACAAATGCCGGTCTTAAAGTTTAGTGACAAAAAAGCTTGACAGGATATTTGGGGAGGTTGGGGAGGCAAGAATTGAGGTCATGAAATAAACATAAAAGAAGATAGGTTTATGAAGGAATTTTTCAGAGAAGGGATTGTAGAGCTCGTTAAACAATATATTGTAGCTTCAACTCAATAAAAGAAAAGTTTGCCAAAAATCTGATACATATCACACAAAACCGTGTTTTACGATTTTTCGTTACTAATAGCTATCCCATTAAAAAAATGCTTGGGGTAAAAGACAGCTACACGCGCATCATGACTTGGAAAATAGGTAAAAACTATTCATTAAAATTAAATTTAATTCTGTAGAACTTTTCTCTAGAAACTTCTCTAAAAAATGTACGTCGAAGGTAAAATAAAAAGCCCCGGAGTTTCCACCCCGATCCAAAGCAAACATAAGGCTCAACTTGGGGAAATATACCACAGTCTTTCATGCAGAAGTCTACGCCATACTGGCTACATAAACCAGAACGTATGTTTTCTCTTGGACAGTCAAGCTGCTCTAAAAGCCTTGCGTGGGACTGAGGTCACCTCAGTGGTAGTAAAGGATTGTCTGGAGGAACTGCTGGAGCTGGCAAAACGGAACAATGTTAAATTGATATGGGTGCCGGGTCACAGTGGTTTCGAAGGAAGCGAAAAAGCAGATACCTTAGCAAAGAAGGGAGTCGGAATACCATTCGTGGGCCCAGATCTTATTTAAGGAATTGCAAGAACTGCCTGTAAACAGGTGATCAACGAGTGGTCAAATGCTCAAGACCGTGATCATTGAAAAAAAGTACCGCGGTAGGAACTCGGGAAAATACTGCTTCAGAGTGCAACCAAGAGGCTATCTGTCGATGCACTGAAGCTGAACAGGATGCAACTACGCAAGGAAACCGGATTTATTACCGGGCATTATCCTCTGCGGAAACATCTACACACAATGGGACTCTATAACGGGTCCATTGTGTACAGATTGTGTGGCGAGGAGGAAGAAACATCTAGCCACATTATCTTTAACTGCGAACGTCTAGATTACAGCAGATACAAGATATTTGGTGCATCTCACCTCGAATATATGAACCTTCAGAAAGACCTGGTCAGCAAACTCCTGGCTGTTGCCAATATATGGGAGAAGCGAATTTCGTCAGACTGAAGTAGAAGGGGGGTAGGGCACAATAGATCATCACAATAGAAGATCGAAGTACAGTACCCCAGGATATATCTATCTATATCTATATTTTGGACCCCAAGATATATCTATCTATCTTCCACCCCGACATTTCCATCAATAAGGTGGATTTTTTTAACTGAACAATAAGAAAATTAAACTTCTAACCTTTCAAAAAATTGTATAACGGGGTCTGCCAAAATATCACTCATATCAATTTGCCTCCCTCTCTTCAATACTTCCGGATGTTTTCGCATCATTAACCATCCTACATGTGCAAAGAAGAATCCACGATTTGCATTGTGGGGATCGGCATCCGTTTCACTGAACTTATGATGAACACGATGATCACGTACCCAATCGTATAATCGATTCTGCAAAACCAATTGTCGTTTATTAAAGAGAATAATTTTTATGTCTAATTAAAATATACGTTACCTGTCCTGCCATAGCATAACACAACATTAATATTATCCGTAATGGTAGTTTTGCTTTATACGATCTATGTGACCATAATCGATGAGCTCCAGCTGTTACGCCAAATCCAGCTATACCACCAGTTATAATAGCTAAAATTAAAATAAATTTTAAACCACATGGACGTTTCTAAATTTTTTTAAATATAAATTAATTTACAAATTAAATTATAGTTAGAAAATAATTTTTATAATTGGAAAATTGGATAAGAATATATTTCGAATAGTTTTGAAATATTGTAATTTCAAACTTGGCTTTAAAATGAAAAATATTTAAGTCTACCTCAGGTGGTTTCTAAAAGATTTTATTTTTAAATTTTGACAAGAAAATGCAGCTTTAGTAGCATTGTACCGATGAAACGATTTTGAAAAGTCGGGGAAAAAATTCAAGTAAATCCCATGGTCATTTTATTAACTTATATTAGTAATTTTTAATATATGGCTGTGTATTGGAGGGAGATACAGGATAGCATAGGTCTCCAAAGAAAATACTATTTTCCCGAATATTTTTATTTCTGCTGGGTATAATAACATGAAAACTTGTGAGTAAATGAATTGCCGCTTCATTCATTCATTCAGCATTCATTATTTAATTTATAATAAAATAATTATTACTCATTATTGTTATTAATTTATTTTAATTCAATTAAACTGTGCTTAAAATTCAACGACAAAATTAGTGGCGATGTACATTAAGGCTATATTACAACGGTATAACTGTGCACATACGCAATATCGAAGTGAAGGCAAGGTATGTTTATTAATTAAAACTATTAAATAATTAACAAATAAACAATATATATGATCGAACAATTATCAATAATGATCGTAAAGATGTAAATTGATTAAAATTCATCGATTTTAGGGGTAACAAGTAAATATCTTTAATAGCGGTGCTAACCTGATGACGATAATTTGTTTAATTATTTATAAATAAATAAAAACGAACAAACAATTTTTAATGTCGAACAATAAGGAACAAACGACGAACAATTAATTAAAAATAATAAAAAGTCAAAAATAAAATAAAAACCTATGTGGGGCTAGATTGAGGGGGCCTAGACATACCTATACCTCATGATATATACAGTAAGTTTTCAAAAGCATTTCTAATAGGGAATCAATGTTAAATAAATAAAATATCTACTATAAACCATACACATAAATACATGCATCTGGCTATAAGCTTGTGATGTATGGTGTTTGTTTGATGTCATTTAATAGTGGGAATTTAGTGATGCCCACTTAATTTATAATATTATTATTCATTACATATGCACACACACAATACAGACTACAGAGTACCCTCACTATTTTTATTTCTTTATGAAGCATTGTGTAGTTATATAGTAAATAATATTTAACATTGATTCTCCATTAGCAAAGCTTTCCAAAACAGACGGTATACCTATTAAGTATTCACCGGGTATTTAGGCAACTAACTCAGTCTGTTGTTATTTTTAATTCTTTTGTGAAAGTATTACAATTTTTGTGTAACGAATTAAAATATGTTATTAAAACCATATTCATATTTCAGGAATCGTTTTCAATCCCTTATGTAATAGGTCACATGTCAACTTTATAGTTGACATGTGATTCATTCGGTTTTTGGGAAAATGCTTTGAATAAAAGTTGTTAGTATATTTATGATAAACTTTTAGCCGATGCATTTTTTCGAAAACCGAATGAACAAGGCACAAATCAGTTTTAAAATTTTGAAAAAGAGACGCCGCTTTTAAAGTTGATAATACACATACCCACTAATCCATTTGCTTTTCGAAAAAAAAACGATTAAAACAAAAGTTGTTAGTGTTTTTATAACGAACACTTTTTATTCGACACAAATATACTGTAAAAATTTGAAAAAGCAAAGTCACTTTTTGAATCGGTATAAAAGTTCAAAAATCGACTAAAAAATGTTTAGCTTGATAAAATATTTATCACTATTGTATGTGCAATAGGAACTCTGGCAGGGGGTGGAGCTTAATACTTCAACCTACTAGCGGTAGTTACTAGTTTGTTCACCAGGGGGCCACCACAAAACGTGCAGACAGAAGGGTATCACGGGGGTTGGGGCAGGTAACATTGGCCTACTAGCTCTAGTGTATAATTTACCCACCAGAGCGCATATCAAAGTGCTAGAGTTTCCAAATACTGTGAAGACATTTATCCGGTTCACTTTTATTTTTAAATGACCTTCAGTTCTCAACGAAGACGCGCCAATTTTATTAAACTAATAATTTAGGGTGTGATAGATAGATAGATTGTAGAGGCTGCCCAGGGCGGGCTACACTTCGACCATAAGGTCCATTATGATGCCTAAGGATGTGAGGATGTGAGTGGAGTGGCAGCAATTTTTGAATATAGACTAGAAATTGGTAGGATATACGGCTTCAGCCGACTATGATAGGAACTATGCCGAAATTCATCTAGAGTTCGTGAAGGAAACTGCAGAAAATCTTCTAAAGCATAGCCGGGTACTTCGTTCTTGCCTATACGCCGACAGTTTAGTCAATTTACCGCTGTTTTTTTTTCTTAATAATTGACAAACTGCCGTTGTCGGGATTCGAACCCATAAATTCCCAGTTTCCAAGTAGGCATACTGCGCAGACATAACGCCTTGTACCGCCCGGCCACTTGGACTGGTATTCGGGGTGTGATTATACTATTCTATAAAAATTATCACTATTAATCTATTCTAAATTTACTAAAAGTTATGGCCCAAACTATGTATAAAACTACTTTTTCCAAATGTACATTAAAATTTTTTATCTTACCCCATGCAATTGTGTATAATGATTTTGGATAATTAATAAAATGATAAAAACCAAACGTATAAACTGCAAATATATGAAATCCAATTATACTGATAATATTCAACCAAATTAATTCAGTTTTAAAATTAAATTTTTTCTTAAAATATGATCCACTATTATCATCATCAATTTGAGTCTGGTATGGTTCCATTATAGATGTTTTTTTAGTTGTGTCTTCATCTGCAGTTTCTTCTAATAATGGTATAGTTTTTAAATTAACATTATTATTTTTTTTGAAATAATTATTATTGGTTTCTTGTTCATTGAGTTTCGTATTTATCGTTTTATGATCAGTATGAGAATAAATATTTTCATTATCTGTTTGATTGATTTTTTTATTGAAATTCGTATCTGCTGTACAATTCATATGCGGACTGTTATAATCTTTTTTTTTGGATAAATTTTTCACGTTTAACGATTTAATTTGAAGATTTTCCGTTGTTGTGGCGACCAATGTTTCAATTGTAGACATTTTTATTTAGTACTCTAAAAAAAAAAAAAAACTTGTTAGCCTGTGTAATATTAACAAAGAATTAACCGAACGATTTGACAGTTTGTTATTTGTGGAATGTCCAAATTTATTATCATTATCTTATAAAAAAAAAATCATGCATAAAAAATCTGATGTGAACCTATCACGCAACATAGCACGCAACTATCACGCAACAGTTTGAGCTAATAAAGTCAGAGTTGGGCTATCTATAAAGCTAAAAATTCGTTACGCAGGAGCTGCTTTAACTTCAGCGAATTTCCTTAGAATACATAAATCACTATCTAGCGGTCACAATTTTAGTTTGATCAAAATGAAATGTCGTTAATGATTTTAGTATTTGCGAGGCCAATTTTAGTAATAAATGACTCGTCAAGGGGAAAGGGGGAATAAAGAAAGAATAAAACACAAAATATAAAATATCTCTCTTAATATTAGAACAATCGAAAAATGCGTGAGGCATAAAGTTGTAGACAATCATATTTGCTACAAATCATCACCTTATCATTTTTGCTCAAACTCTAATGTACACAGAGATATTGAGGAAATTAATTTTAAATCTTAAACCGTCAATATTTCTGAAAATATTAGGGTAACAGAAAAAATGATAAGAAACAAAATTACAGTAAAACTTAGTACCTACAACTTTACTTCTTATAAATGATTCGATCATTCGAATATTAAGGGAGATATGTCAAATTTTGTGTTTCCCCCTCCCTCTAAACCCCCCTTTCCCCTTGTCCGGTTTTACCCATTAACGAACTTGACCTTTTGAATACCAAAAGCGTCTCAAATACAAAATAAATCAGACCAAAATTGTGACCGCTAGAGTTATTACAGACACATATATATGTATATATACAGGGTGAGTCGAACCAAGTGGATAATAGCACACACCTCCACTTCCTTCCACGATTCTATCATTTTTCTACAACATCCAATAGACGACAATACATTATAACAAAACGAAGACCACCCAAAGACATGATTTAAGCCACAACCAAAATACTCAGATCATTGTGCGCACAAAAATAAAGCAGGCGGGTCAAAAAACGCTGTCAAAACTATGTGCGCATAAATAATCAAATCCGGGGCCCGGGGAACAAATATACGAAAAACAAATAAACGATATGGATTACCAGGGTAACATGTATTAAGACAAAAACAAAAATTCGTTATTTTGCTTGCATTATATCAAATTTAATTGTAATTTTATGGTGATCAAATTTATAAATATATATATATATATATATATATATATATATATATATATATGTATACATTTAATTAATTTTTTTTAAATAAACAAATTAAGGACAAACAATTGTTTATAGCAAACAATCAAGAACAAAAGACAAACTAACGATATATCAAAATAAAAATTCAAAAATTAAAAAACAAATCGTGGGGGCTAAATTTCTGAGTATTTTGGTTGTGGCTTAAATCATGTCTTTGGGTGGTCTTCGTTTTGTTATAACGTATTGTCGTCTATTGGATGTTGTAGAAAAATTATACAATCGTGGAAGGAAGTGGAGGTGTGTGCTATTATCCACTTGGTTCGACTCACCCTGTATATATATAAATGTATGTATATATATATATATATATATATATATATATAAATTTTACAAATGGTGCTGTCGACATCTACTAGGTAAGATTGATGGCCATTTGAAGAAATTATTGCAAAATTTTGAAGTCGTTACGAGACCAATAGCTCTATTTCCTTTTAGGAAATTCGGTAATAAAAAGGCTGTAGCCTAAGGCCCTTCAAATTTCGACACTCAATGATGATAAATATACTCCTCGCTGCTTTAGTACAATTTTAAAATTTAGGTGATTCCAATCATCGTCGAAGTCATAAAATTTGTAAATTAAATAATAAAAATATCAGATTATTCGACCTTTTCTAGAAAATTACTCTTATACTTAAAATTTTTATTCCAACCGTCAGTAGTTATATTCATAAAAATCTATGTGGCCTATAAACATTGACACTGTCGTGTATTAATATTTAATAAACATAGTTTTTAATAAAAAATGTCTACTATTGGAGTTTTTTGGTTTTGATAGTCTTTATTAAACTGCAATATCTAGTAATATAAGCGACAAAAAGTGCTCTTTTTAAAAAATTTAATGGTTGATTTGTATCTAATTAATTTGGTTTTTGAGAAATAGTTTCGAATAAAAGCTGTTAGTGTATTTATAATGAACAACTTTTTTCCGAAATATAAGAATAAGGCAAAAATCAATTAAAAAATTTTGGGCACTACTTTGGGCAGTCTCAGAAGCAGTAGCAAAACAATTCCAGAGGGTGTACAATAAAATAAAACAATCAAAATTTAGATTTTGAGGTAGCAACCTCGTAGCCCAGAGCAAAACCCCGTAGAAAATCTTTGGGATGGAATTAACCCCCCTGATAGCTCAAAGAAAACCAGTCCAAGTAGCCGAGCGGTCTAAGACGTTATGTCTGTGCAGTATGCAGTACTTGGAAACTGGGAGGTTATGGATTCGAATCCCGACATCGGCAGTTTGTCAATTATAAAAATAAAAAAAAGGGGCGGTTAATTGACTAAACTGTCGGCGTATGGGCAAAGAACGAAGTAATCGGCTATGCTTGAGAAGGTTTTCTGCAGTTTCCTTCATAAACTCCTGATGAATATCGGCATAGTTCCTATCATAGTCGGCTGCAGATCCTACCAATTTCTAGTCTACTCACAAATTCCTTCCACTGCACTCACATCCTAACTTCCTAAGGCATCACAATGGACCTTATGGTCGAAGTGTATCCCGTCCAGGGCAGCCTTTACAATCTACCTCTACCTCGAGCTCACAGAAACTCATAACAGCTTTAGTGCCAGAATGGAAGGTAATCAACCAAGATGTCGTAGCGAACTTAATTAAAAGTGAGCCTAGAAAGCTTGTGCCAGTTATTAGAGCAAGAAGAGGTAATATTCACTGTAAGAAGTTTATTTTCTTTTAAAACTTCGAAATAAAATGCTTTTTTAAATTATGAAATTTATGATAATTTATCTGTTTTAATTAATTAATTGTCGGTAAATTATATATAAGGTTTATATTTACAATTTTACCCTCATCAACAAAAACATACAAATTTATTTAAAAAAATAATTTAAATAAATTTTTCAAAGTGCACCACTGTTTTTTTTTGCTGTGCAGTGTAATTTTCATACAGTTATATTTTCAAAATATTTAGTTTTCTGTATACATAAGTTTGGCAAAGTAAATGTGATCTGATATATTATGGAAGTAAGAATAAGAGTATTGCAAGAAGTTGTTTATTTTCATGGACAATTTTTATTGCTTGTATTGTATTATTTAATTTTTAATAAAATTGTAATTATCTATACAAAATCGTGATTTTTTATAATCATTATTTATTAGCTACTAATAAAACTGCTAATCCAAAATCTCATCTCTATATATATGCCGCAGATGGATCGTCGAATCCGCTGTTTTACAAAACCGCTAGTTGTTTTACATAATAACTCCGTTATGTAAAACAAATGAACGACGTTCAGCTGGATTGTCATTGCGATACGTTTTACAAAACTGCTACCCACGTTTAGACGTAATGCAGAATAGCTTATCTGTAGTCACAAAGAGGGTTTGATATAGGGAAATATATAGAATGCTTTTGAGTGCGGGACCCAAAAACACGCAAAACCTGACCAACTCGGGGTAGGACCGATGAAGTGAATGATTGTAGTACTCGGTCGTAATAGTTACCTTATTTAATTGCAATAATTGTTGACAATGTAACTCAAATATATAGAACGCCTTTTAGTGCGGGGCCCAAAAACACGCAAAACCCGACCAACTCGGTGTATGACCGATGAAGTGAAGATTGTAGTACTCGGTTGTAATAGTTACCTTATTTAATTTCAATAATTTTAGACACTATATCTTAAATATAGAAAACTTGTTAGGAAAAAGGACCTTTAGTAATGGGAATTCCATTAGACCGTTTACAATAATTCTAAGCTATGAATTTAAGACTTAAACAATATAGACTGCTAGGTAATATAAATAGTAGTATTAATAATAATAATGATATAAAGTAAAATCTACAATCTGAAGTTTCATTTCACGCTGTTTTACATAACGTCTAATCGTTGACCCGCTGCATTGATAAACGCAAAACGTTTAAGCAATATTACCTGTTAAAGTTCAGTAATTATGTAAAACATCGTTCAGTTGTTTTACATAACGGAGTAAAACAGCTACCGGTTTTGTAAAATAGCAATTCAGAAAAAAAATGTTGGACACAAATCTCCTATTCTCAGGTAATATTGAATAATATAAAACAATAAATTAATATTCACCTATATGTATATAAATTAATATCATAATATCTATATAAATTATTAAGCCCTTTCTGTATAAGATAGGCTTGCGAATACATCTCCAGATTTGTTTGTAGTAAGAAAATTTTTTGTTTATATAATGATGAAAAATTCTTTGGGGAATTTATCCGAAAAAAATACTGATCTTCTTAATTACTATCAAATACGTATAAAATGTATTCAAGTACTCATCGTCAATTTCATCTATGTATTATTGAGAAAAAAATGTTGCTATTCATTCTTCAATTTTTGAGACATTTTAATTATATACTACACAGGCGTATAAAACAATTCGACTTCGATGCAACTCTAATTTAACTACAGACGATACATTAGTCCATGTAAAACCATCACTGACCTCCATATATAGGCTGAATGTCGTAGGGTTAAGTATGATATTTTATGTTATGTTCTGGCAAGCGATATATTTCTCTAGTCCAAGAACTTTGCCTGTAAACGATAAGATTCTTGGTCTAGGAATGTTGGAGGGCAAAAGATGCATAGCACAATTCCAAAAAACACAGAATATAAATATATGCACGAGCATGAATGTCTTACCGCTGATAGACTTGTTTGACTATTGGTGATGCATGTCGGATTATAGAAATTGCCTTTTTATGCAATGTCCATTACTTTTATGGAATGTCCATTGCACATATGAATACTATATGAATTATTGTTTGAATTCGGATAGTAGCTTCTATTCATCCATAGATGGCACCCCTCCCAATAGGCAAATCCTTTATATTGATGAATACTGATCTCTGTGAGTGAATCCTTTGGGTATTATTCGTGGAAGCGTTTTGTTGATGAGCTAAGTTAAGCAGAGAAACAAATCGGATTCCCCAAGAGACCAAAAAAGTATAGTTTGACCAAAGATTACAACCTTTACTTGTCGCTGTTCGACATGTGCATATATTGAAACAAATATATGGATATGCCGGTGTTTACAAAGGTTCAGACTTGTTTGCCGAAATAAATGGAAAACAAAATGTCTCGTGCTAAAATGAATAAAATACTCAAACGAAATTTAAATAATTTATACGAAGGTCAGTAATTATTCCTTATTTAACTGTAGTAAGATGTAGTAAGATGAAAATAAAGTTTATAGTACTCACCGTATTAAAACTCAATTCCGGAAAATCGAAGACCGATATGAGATCTCTACCTCACTTTTATTCGTTGGTTAAAAATAAGTACGAAGTATGTTTCCAACGATGTGAGTAAGATCGTATCCGCCTCGAAAGTGAAAAACGATATTTCTTTACAGGTAAGTACAAATACAAAATTCTGTTTATAAGATGTTTAATATAATTAAAATTGTTTTATTTTAGTTGATACAAAAATTGATACAATTCTCTATTTAAAAGATTTTGACCTTTCTGAATCGCGTTAGCAGATATAATGAATGAATTTTGATGCTGTTCATCTCGATCACAGCTTTCGTGCAGCGACCTCTTACGGATTTCAATAATACATATGCGTTACGCATATTAAAAAAAAGTGGTAAGTTTGAATTTCTTAACACATTCTCCTCTGTTACAGGGTCTTTCTTTTGGAGGAGTTTTCGTCGGCCGTAGGCTGGTCCCGGGGTGTCGAGGATTCGAGCATTCTATCACTGAATAAAACGATGAACGTCTAATATTTTGGCGACTTTGGAGAGCTGGTGTAACAAAATATTGATCCATGGTAAATTGAATGAAAAACTTGTTTAGTTTGTTGAAATATTCATTCATTTGATGTTTCTCTTTTTTGTAGGTGTTGAATTAGGAGATTGTCTGCACATCTAGGCATTTTCTGTAAGTGATAACAATTATTCGAAAAAAATACATTTATGAAAGTTTTAGCAGAAGGAATCTAAAAAAGGTGAAAATTTAAATAAATTATTGTTTCGTTCTGGGTTTGTGATATTTTTTTAAATACCGTACATGGGATCTAAGTATTTTCCCGGATGAATTACGTAAAATAGCTGTATTGGTAGCTTTAAAATTGATAATTGTAAATGGACCGATATATTTTTTATCTAATTTTTTACTCGAGACTCCATGCACTGATATAGTTTTCTTTCGGACCAATACAGAATCCGAAACTAAAAACGGATGTGGTTTTTTTGTTTTGTTATGTCTCGTCCGTCTGTCGAACAACGATTCTCTTAGAAATTTATCGATCGTTCCTTTGGTAGGTGGCTTTTGACTACGTAAAATGTTTGCCATGTCGAACAAATTATCTAGCGGTAAAACTAAATTTCTTCCGAAGAAAATCGTTGCTGGAGTCGATTTTATCGTGTTAGTGTACGAGTTGTTATATGCAAACGTTGCGTACTGGATATATTCATCCCATTTTTTGTGTTGTTGAGACGACGCTGTTAACAGAGTGCTGAGATTGGATATTATTATCTTGTTCATGGCTTCGGCTTTATTCGCTCCCGGGTTGTAGGGGGCTAGGTACCTAGGTTTTATGCACCATCTAAAACAAAAATCTCTGTAATATTTGGACCGAAAATAAGAAGCATTATCGCTTATTAAAAATGTTGGAATTGAAAAAGACAAAAATGATCTTTCCAATGCATCGCACACTGTTTGCGACGTACAACTTTTAAGTGGGAAAGTTTGTAAAAATTTTGAATAACTATCACACGCAACTAATAGAAACCGATTGTTCTTTGTCGAGTTCTGTATTGGTCCCAGAATATCGATGTGGAGACTTTCATAAATATATTTGGGGTTGAACGGGTTGATCGTTGGTTCGTGGGGTCGTGTAGATATTTTGTGACGTTGACATGTGTCGCATGATTTTACATACGTAGCGACATCTTTGTATAGACCTTCCCAATAAAATCTGGAGGCGATGTTTCTGTAAACCTTACAAATTCCTTGATGCGCAGACAATAATGAATTGTGCATATAAAATATAATGGCGTTCCGTAGACTCTTAGGTACGTAGATCCTGCGTTTACGGTGTTTTCCCACATATTTGCATAACATCCCGGAGAAAATTACAAAATCATTGACGCCCTCTTCTTCATTTTTTAATCGAAGTGTGACGCTTTTGCAGAAATCATCCTTTAGTTGAGTTGCTTTTATGTTGGGGACCGCTGTTGGCATTTCATTGAAATACAATAACTTTGTGTCTGGAGTTACGGAATCGTGAAATTCGTCATCTTCGGGTAGAGTGTTTAAATTTAATACGTCTTTTTTTTCTGTTGATAGGTCTTCGTTGTACATGCGGGAAAGTATGTCTGCGATGTTGTTGTTCGATCCACCAATGTGTGAAACTGAGAATGAATAATTGCTCAGTGTAAGTATCCATCGAGCTAGTTTTCCCGTGTTTTTACTATTTTTAAATAACCATTTCAGAGCTTCGTTGTCGGTTTCAACTTCGAAATGTGCGTGTTGAAGGTAATCTGAGAATTTATTCAGACAAAAAATTAATGCGAGACACTCATTTTCATATATGTGGGCCTTCCTTTCAGTGGCAGTCATCGTTCGCGAGGCATATGCGACTGGATGGAGAACTCCTTCGTGGAGCTGTAGCAACACGCCTCCAATGGCAACACTGGAGCTGTCGCAGCGGACGGTGAAAGGCTTCGAGAAGTCAGGAAATTTCAACACGGGACATGTGGTGAGTTTTTCTTTTAACGTATTAAACGATTGGATGTGCTTCTTCTCAAATACAAAAGCTGTGTTTTTTTTTCTTAATTCATTTAATGGATGACAGATGTCAGCATATTTGTCGATAAACTTCTGATAATATCCAGTCATACCCAAAAACGAACGTAGTTGTTTTAAATTTGTAGGGGGGGCTAAATCATTTATGGCCTGGATTTTGGCTTGATCGACGAAACATCCATCCTCGGAGATTATATATCCCATGTATCTTAATTTGGACATGAAGAAACGGGATTTTTCGGGCTTTGCTGTAAGTCCGTTTTGTTCCAGGCGTTGTAGAACTTCTTTGAGATGTTCGTAGTGTTCTTCAATTGAATTTGAATACACTAGGAGGTCGTCCATGTATGGAATACAGCTTTTGTACTTGAGATCGCCGAATATGTTGGTGATAATTCTGTTTAGACTCTGAGCGGACGTCGATAAACCCATTGGAGCCATCTTAAATCTGTATTGGGCATTTCCAGTGACGAAAGATGTAATATTTTTGGACGTCTTCTCCAGAGGGACCTGGTGAAAGGCACTGGTGAGGTCTATCGTTGAAAATACCTTCGAACCGTGGAGACAGTTGAGACATTCGTCGATTCTTGGACTTGGAAACGGATCCCATAGAATATTTTTATTTACTCGACGATAGTCGACGACGATGCGATGAGTCCCGTCTTTCTTTTTCACCAGAAAAACTGGGCTTCCCCAGCTGCTGACACATTTCTCAATGACTCCTTGCTCCAGGAGGTCGTCGATGATATCCTGCAGAATTTTTGCTTTTGGAGGTGGTAGTTTGTATGGGTTATTATAAATCGGCGTTCGGTTCTTCATCAGAATCTTCATTTTGAAATTTGATGCACATCCAATTTTATTCGTAAGTACGTTTTTGTGTTGTTGTAGCAACGAATCCAATTTTGAAGCTTGGTCTGGTTTCAATTTTATTTGGTTTTCCAGCATCAGGCTCAATTTATGATCCGATGTACTCTGGAACGATAGTGGAACAATATTGTTGGCCCTGGGTAGCATTAGAAAAGATCGTTGGAAATCGAGGATCGCCTGGGTGTGGTGTAAAAATTCGCTGCCTAACAGAATTTCGCACGGTAAGTTTTTGTAAATGTAGAAATTTTGTTTCCATGTTTGGTTTTGAATTTTTATCACCAGGTCGACGGACTTGTCGATGGTGAAGTTGGTGTTGTTTCCAATTGTAATCTTTTTGTATGTTTTATGTAGGTGCTTCCTGGGGTATTTGATGCTCGCGAGTACGTCGGATCTGATGAAGTTATGTGACGATCCTGAGTCGATCATGGCTTTGAGTCTGGTGTTGGTGATTGTGAGATCAATAAATGGTATTTTATTTGCGTACTTGAATTCTTTATTATTTGACAGGTTCGTCAGTATTTTGCGTCGTGGTGGGTGATGCATGTATTGGGAACCTGTCGCATCTAGTTTTTTGTAATTGGTTTCAGAGTCTCTCGTTCCTGTGCATCATCTAGACGTGAAATGTTTTCATCCGCTCTCCTGGCGATGGTGTATAGTTGGGAGAACGTGGTCGGAATTGGCCAGATGGTGCTCAGGAATGGCAGGTATTTGGCATTCACGGAATCGCAAATGTGTATTACAATATTTTGTTCATCTGGTAGGTTGAGTGCTTTGGCGGTCGTCTCCAGATTTTCGATAAAATGGGTGAGTTTCTCTCCTGGTTTTTGGAAACGGTATATTTTGTTTATCGTTATCCTGGATTTTTGCATCGGTGATAGGAAATTATTAATTAAGTTTTTTTTTAAATGATTCCAGGTTTGATGGGTGGCAGCAGTTTGGGCTAGCCATCTCTGGAGATGACCCGTCGTGTATGAAGTCAAACCTCTTAGCAACTGATGGACTGGTATAAGTTGAAGGTTAGTAATTTTCTCCACTTCGATGAGAAAATCTACCAATAGATCTGGGTTTTCACCATCTGTGACTTTTATGTCTTTGCACATCCTATGTATGTCTGGCTTGAAGATGGAGGTAGTGTGAGCTATCTCCGCCATTTGTTGTCTGGTGTCCAGTAGAATTTGGTTGTGCAAAACCATTAAATTTGTCATTGTGTGGAGTGGCTGCTGGTTTTGTCGTCGGGTGGGAGTATTTGGTGCCTGAGGCTGAAGTGGGTTATTTGGTGTATGTGGGGTGGTGGGAGGTATACTGTTGGGTGTATTGTGGTTGAGTGAGGGGTTGGGTATACTATGGGTATTAATTAATGGTTGGTTATTAATTGTAGGGTTTGAATTTGGTAGGGTGTTTGGGGGGTAACGAGCAGCATATTGATTCGATGGTGATGGTGTCGTTCGGCCATGGATATCTGTCGCAAGTAGCAGTTGGCCGTTCGGTAGAAGCTCGTACATGGTTTCCCATGGATTGTGTACGAGATTGGATTGTCCACCATTGAGTAGGAGTTGTGGTGGTGGGTTTGTTGGAGGTCCATTGTTCGCCATATTGATTTGAGAACTTTTGATATTTGGAGGTAATGTGTTTTTATTGTATTGTTTTATTAACAACCTTCCAAGGTTTTTTTGTAATATATGTCGTATTTCTTTCCAGATGAATCGATCTTGTGATGAAAAAATTTTATTTTCTTGGTAACGCTTGTTTTTCGGATGTCGTTCCAAAGTGTTTTTGCGTATTTAATGCGTATTTAATGCGAATTGCGTATTTTAATGCGTGTTTTTACTTTATCTTTTCAGATGATTCGACCGTGTTCATCCATAGAGGTAATGAAACCGAAAAGTAAACCTGAAAATATATTGAAAATATCTGAGAAGAGACACTGAAAATTGTATAATTAGAATGTCGTATTATAGGTACAGTCAGAAATGAGAAATATATTGTAAGGTGGAAATTAATAAACTTTGAGAAAAATTAGCTTGAGTATCTTATTGTGTTTTTATTTTCAGCGTAGAAATTAAAATTTTGTATTGTCAAATCTTTGGCTTATACTTAGATGCTATGCTTTCTAAGATATAATATTCTTTTGTTAAAAATAGTTGCTACCATCTGTTTGACTATTGGTGATGCATGTCGGATTATAGAAATTGCCTTTTTATGCAATGTCCATTACTTTTATGGAATGTCCATTGCACATATGAATACTATATGAATTATTGTTTGAATTCGGATAGTAGCTTCTATTCATCCATAGATGGCACCCCTCCCAATAGGCAAATCCTTTATATTGATGAATACTGATCTCTGTGAGTGAATCCTTTGGGTATTATTCGTGGAAGCGTTTTGTTGATGAGCTAAGTTAAGCAGAGAAACAAATCGGATTCCCCAAGAGACCAAAAAAGTATAGTTTGACCAAAGATTACAACCTTTACTTGTCGCTGTTCGACATGTGCATATATTGAAACAAATATATGGATATGCCGGTGTTTACAAAGGTTCAGACTTGTTTGCCGAAATAAATGGAAAACAAAATGTCTCGTGCTAAAATGAATAAAATACTCAAACGAAATTTAAATAATTTATACGAAGGTCAGTAATTATTCCTTATTTAACTGTAGTAAGATGTAGTAAGATGAAAATAAAGTTTATAGTACTCACCGTATTAAAACTCAATTCCGGAAAATCGAAGACCGATATGAGATCTCTACCTCACTTTTATTCGTTGGTTAAAAATAAGTACGAAGTATGTTTCCAACGATGTGAGTAAGATCGTATCCGCCTCGAAAGTGAAAAACGATATTTCTTTACAGGTAAGTACAAATACAAAATTCTGTTTATAAGATGTTTAATATAATTAAAATTGTTTTATTTTAGTTGATACAAAAATTGATACAATTCTCTATTTAAAAGATTTTGACCTTTCTGAATCGCGTTAGCAGATATAATGAATGAATTTTGATGCTGTTCATCTCGATCACAGCTTTCGTGCAGCGACCTCTTACGGATTTCAATAATACATATGCGTTACGCATATTAAAAAAAAGTGGTAAGTTTGAATTTCTTAACAGACTTTGTCAGAGAGACCTTACAATTATCGTTCGGTTTACAATCTTTAAGATGCACCTACTCCACTACCAACAACAGAGATTATAATTATTATCTAGTACTGGGCAAAAAACCACCAACTGTTCATGGGATGCATTTCTCATTACACTGCTTGGGGTAGCACCAACAGCAATGCAAGAGGTGTGTACCTCCTTGGTTATATTATTCATATAAATAATATTAAAGAGAACTCAAGGATTTTTCGAAATAAATTTCGATTTTTTGCCCCAATTTCCTACATCAAAATTTTTTTTATTTTATAAATACGTATTTCGACTACAAAGTAGTCATCATCAGTATGGATTAGCTAATTGTAATTATTCTCCGAGGAGATGTTACTTGTTGCTAATTTGGTGACGGTCTGCACGATACATTATTCATGAAGACTACACAAGGACATCGAACTCCATGTAAACAAATAATTGGCAAAAATAAGATAGTGTCGCTTCTATACCGGAAACAGTGGAGAGAGTATAAGGCGCGAGTTTTAATTGAAAAACATTACGCATTTTGTAGTATTATTTTAATTAATGATAATTAATTTCAATTTTTCAATAAGAAATTTGTTGAAGTTGAAGTGATACTTAAAAATTCGCAAAATAATTACATAACTACAAAAAACAAAATAATTATAAAACATCTAATAATTAAATAGTAACCTGTAAAGTTGGAATTGTAAAAAAGCAAATAAATTATTGAATCAGATATTAAGTTAAACTTTTATTTATTAATAAATAAAATTAAATAATCAGTTCGAAATAAAACTGGTTACTTGCTTACTTCAATCCTATTTATTATACTATATTCACTTCGGTACGGATGAACAACTATAGTGACGCTAGTGGCATAAAAATTAAATATAATTTCTACTATTTCGTTGCCATATTTTGTCAATTCTCCCGTTTGAGTTCGATCTCCTTGTGAAGTCTCCATGATATTATTGCTAAGTACTTAGAAATTATTAATCTAGGAAAAAAACCGACTTTTATAAACACTATTCGGCAGGATGCCATAGATGTAACACTGAGTACATATGAAATCAGTGGAAAAATCAAGAAATGGCTCGCATGCGATGAAACCATCTGCATCGGATCACAGACAAATCTATTACAATGTGGAACTAAAAGCAGACCACCGAACTGGGACGAATATATTTCGACACTAAAGTTAAAACTCGCCACAATTCCAAAAACTGTACTGGACATTGAGCTAACTGCAAAATAATCGTTCTTTTATTGCAACTTATCGTGCACATCTTCCAATTTGTGGTAGCACTATGGAAACTCCTATATCAAAAATATTTTTTTCCATTCAATATTTTAAGACATCAGAAAAATTTGAAAATATTAATTTGACTTGATTAGATACTCTTTTATTAGATACTCTAAATTTTCATAATTATATCTGGAAATTGCTCTTATGAGGTAATTACCTTAAATAACACAAAACATTTTATTATTTGACCTTTTCTAGTCAATTTTAATTTATGGGGTATAATAAAATTTGAATTTATAATAAATTTGACCTTTTTCCTTGGGTACCAATCTAAAAGAATGGTTTAATGAGAAGTATAATAATTATATTTCTCATTTCTAAAATATATTTTCATATTAAACTTGTATCATTATAAAGTCATCCTGTAGTTAATTTTTAGTATTTAATATGACAAAGATAAGTTTGGTGTAAGTTTGTAGTTAGTAATATATTAATATTTTATCCAAATATAATAATTTGCATACATACATCAATTAAATAATATGAAAAGGTATAATTCGTGATAAAAATTATTGTAAATATGAATACCAATTATTATTTCGACGTAAAAAAACACATACTTTCATAAATATTCCAATAAAATGATGAAGTTTAACCAGATTATATTATATCTATCTTTATTTTGTCAGTGTATATTTAATTCTAAGATTTTCTAAGCCGAAAAACAATTAGTTCTATATTTATTCGAATATAACAGCATTTTACATCATGTTATAAAAGCATAGCCGATGTCATGTCGATGGACAGAGGTTAGTTTTTCACCTGAAAAAATAAAACAAGTAGTTCCCAACATAATAGAAAACAAGTTTGATTGGAAATTGTTATATTTTATAATAAAGGAGATTACTTTTCTTAGCTATTCCACTGTTTTACACATTTAACTAGAAACCTTTCATCATAAAATCGAGTCTCATTTCCAAAAATTAGATGTATCTTTAACTTTTGTGATGTAATTGAACTCTAAATATAAAACTTAACTACTCTAGTAATGGACTAGTCAACATGTGCCTTTTTTTCGAATTCCACTTCGCCTTCTCAGAAAATTATGACCAAGGTGTCATTCGATTCGTAATTGCATCTAGAAATTTTTTGAAATAGTTTTGAGTTATATAGGTTATAAATCATTGTAAGGTTATTGATATACTTTACAAATCCTTTTTTAAATCCTAAATAAATTTTATTAAAGATAGTTTTCATTTGTCTTTAGCATAGCAAATGAACGTCTTTAATTAACTCGCGAAGGCTAAAATAAGGACCTGTATAAATTGACCTCACGAATAACTGATCCTTTCCATTTTGCTTAAAAATAATTCCATATGTAAATAATTTCGAACAAATTTGTAATTTTTACATTTAAAACCGTTCTCAATGACTAACTCAAGTTTTTATCCGATATATAAATCTCAATACTTTTTAGTTATTCCCTCATTTGAAATTGTTTTTTTTCTTCAGTTAGATATTCGTAAAACTATTTAAATGTGGACACTCTATAAAAGTTTTAAGTAAAAGTGTAGTTTAGAAAAACCGCAGAAACAAAAATATTACCACGCCTCTAAATTTGTATGTTTAACTAAACACTATTCATCAAAAAATATTTAGCCTTGAAAAACCTTTTGGAAATAAAATAAAATGTGGTTTCATTAAATTTAATAATTTTTAATTAACATTTTTAATTAAATAAATGATGAAAACAATTAAACTAGCAAATTTTCAATCAATTTGATTTATTACTTTCAGAGTAACGCCAACGACGAAAAATTATCGAAATTCGCTAACCATTTGCACAATCATGGTAATTGCTGATCAGGAAGTCAAGAAATCCACCATAAATTGATAGAAAATTTTTGGCAACTTGAATTCGGAGTCTAGACGGTAAAAATTTCTTGATGAGGTAAGCATGAATTAAAAATGGAATATAAAGGGGTTACGAAAAAATTTCCCTTCCATTTCCATCCTTTTAATATATGTAGTTAGATGAGATCACCTTTATAAGAGGATGGCCATATGTATATGGATGGCTTATATGTATTTATTGTATACTACATCGCCTTTTTAGCTTGTTTCCCTCACTTGAAACCTCAAGGTTTCTAAAAATATGATAATATATCTGAAGGGCGACGTTCATAGGGGCTGCTCAATTTAAGACATAGAAAAAGGTTTGACTTTTGTTCAAATTTAAAAGTTGTTAAGCTTATAGATAATGGAATTCTTAGAATCAGTTACTCATATAGTCAATGATGTGTTAAGGGAAGCTGCTTTTCCTGATAGATGCAATACGCAAAAATCACTCCGTTATTTAAAAAGCAAAATAGTAATCATATCGAGTAATTCAGACCTATATCGAATTTACCTATATTTGGAAAAGTTTTGTACAAAAAAAACTAATACTTCTTTAAATATAACAGCATTTACAAATATCAGTATTAATAAAGTCAAATTAGGATTTTTCAGACAGGTTGCTTGGAACCGCAATTTTTTTATTTTAAATCGATTGATCTTGACGTCCTGAATTTGACCCTAAATTTTGACGGTTCGACTCGTGATGGAACAGGGTCAAAATTGAATTTGTTTATAAAAAAATATATAACTTTTATTTTCTAATAAACTTTATTTTCTTCAGAAAATAGATTAACAAGAAAATGATTAACCGTGAATATTATAAATTCTTCTTATTCAATATTTGTTTATAATAGATAATGTTTTATACAAACACAATTGTCTCGTGCAAATTCACACCTAGTAATACGTTTGTATTACAAGGTTGGTATTCTTCGAATCTTAGATAATATTGTTAGACTTCATTCCCAATTAAAAGATGTTTACCGCATATTTAATTATCCGACGGGGTATATTCTCAAAAATCATTTATATTGTTCAAAACTCATAATTAAACTTTTTTTCTGTATTTTTATAATCTATAATAGTTATTTGTTTATACAAAAAAGTAAAGTTTTTTAGGGTGTTTTGTGGTAAAACCTGCATATTATAGCTTCAAAAATAATTAGTTTCTAAAAATTAATCTTTTATAAACTACACGTTACAATTGTTTCAAATTTTCATATTTTATGTATGTAAATATTGAAGACTAACATTTCTAAAGGCATATTATTCACATAAAACTTATCTCTCACAGGCAATCCTCCCGTAAGTTAGAACATTCTCATCTAGTGCCTTCCCTTTTAGTAGCAGTAATAAGCAGCGCTGCCTGCTATTACAAGATTTGTCGTATCGTATACTATGTTATTTAACAAGCAAAATTCAATTAACACATGAGGGATTTAATTATAAAAAAATCAATTTTTAATTAATTAATAAATGTTAATTGCAGCAGAACTACCCTGGCAGACATTACATTGCCAAATTGTTTATATTGCAATAAGCGTTTTCAATAATATTTCAATCAATTAACAGATGAGGGAAGGTTTTCTACTGTCGGATCTTAGACCATTTGGCTTTATCAACAGTCATCGCGAAACACAACGCAAAGAGAAACTATAACCTATTAAAATCAAAGTGATGTACAGATGACGGTAAGAACACAGATTCATCCTTAGCCGAACCAGTGTAGCATGAAGAATAGATATATTAGGAGATTGAACGACATAGGCAATTCGTCTGTTTTTGTGTCCTCAAAAACGTGTAGAGATCATAGTTATTATTTTCGCCACTAGCGGCAGTGCGAATCTGCCCGTACGGAATTATTATTAACCCGACTGCAAAAAAGGAGGATGGTTCTCAATTCGTCTGTATTTTTTTTTATTTTATTTTATTTTTTTTATTATTACATATTAAAATCAACGGTTATCACATCTTACAAATAAAAATTGTAAGTATAAAAATTGTTTAATTTTATAAATGTGAAAAAATGGGACGATGTTGTACAGGGAAAGCATAGATATACTGTTATATATCTATGAGTGGAAGGTTGTTTAAGGTTAGGAATGCGTGTCTACATTTACGAAAGGAATATGGTCTGTAATTACCGGTTGTCATCTTCTTTCTTTATCTAATATATGTTAGTATTGTAAACATATATTTGTAATTATTAATTGCAATTATCACTATGATTCTTCATCTTTTAATTTATTGCAGATTATTAAGAATTCTCTATTATTAATATTTATTTAATTATTACTTGATAATCGAAAACAATTTTTTATTATCTATAAAACAAAGACTTCTTATTAACTGAATGAAAGTGATTTCTTGGCGCCTACATTTAAACATTTAAATTTCGTACGGCATTGAGACCAGTTACACCAATTCTTGACCGTTTTTTTAACATTACGTTCGCTCTCCTAATATATCTATTCTTCATGCAGTGTAGTTTCTATAACTAGTGTGTTGAGATTTGTCAATAGCATAACCAATGTTCCCACTTTGAGACAAAGTTTATGTTCGAGGAGGTCAGGAGGATTTATAATACCACTCTCGCATGACCATACTATTGTTTTTAATTTAAATATATTTTTGATGCCAGGATAATTTATGATTGCTTCCCCTTCCATATCACAAACATGTGGCTAAGTGAGAAGGTAGACTTTTTTCCCCTCAGCTGTAGGAATTTCCCTGTGACCAATTTAAAGAAGATTCTTAGAAAACTGGATAGCAGATATATTACCATTGAGATGGACTTGAGTGTATTTTTCAGACTCGGTTTATGGACAATAGGCTATAAAATGACACCCTCATAGAAATTTCTATAAAAAAAAACTGCAGATTAAATAAGTTTTAAATTTGCTTGTTGAGAATAATAAATTTTAGAATTTTGCTGTATGTTTCTTATTTAGTTTATTAGTTGCGTTCCACAAGACGAGTAATGATCTCCGAGATTTCGAAGACGCACAGCTTTGAGTCGGAAAGAAGTAGAAGATTAATGGGCTACGACTTTAGTATTAGCCACGGTTTAGCAAGCATCATTTTGCTTGATTAAGCTTGATTAAGCATGATTACAACCTCTGAGAATATCATCGTTGACACGGTATTTTTAATAAACTCACGACAACGAAAGCGCCATTAGATACTCACCAAATCAAACATATTATATAGATACTCATCAGTTCAATGGCATTATTCCCACCAATCTATTATCCCAGCAGCGTAGCTTGATCATTCCAAATGGATATTTGAAAGTATCCATGACTTGATTTCTCATCAATGGGTATATACTATACAGCCTGTTTTCAAAAGCATTTCTAATAGTAAATAAATAAGTAAAATAATTACTATAAAACCATACATACATACATACATACACATACTTACATCTGACTGCTTGTATGATGTAAATTGATGTTTGTTTGATGCAATTTAAGAGTGGGGCATTAGTAATGCTCACTTAATTAACCCGACTTCAAAAAAGGAGGATGGTTCTCAATTCGTCTGTATTTTTTTTTTTTTTTTTTTTTTTTTTTTTTTTTTTTTTTTTTTTTTTTTTTTTTTTTTATGTTTGTTACCTCAGAACTCCGGCATTTATGAACCGATTTTGAATTTTTTTTTTTTGTTTTAAAGGGTTTGATTCCCGATTGGTCCCATTGTCACCAAATCGCATTCTGATGAGGGGATCTCCGGAAAATCGAGGAAAATCCTCATTTTATATGTGATAACCGATTTCTGCGAAATTTTTTTTTTTTTTTGAAAAAGTATACTCGTTCATAATGGGAAAATAAGAAAATTTTTTTTAAAACCGACTTCAAAAAAAATTTTTCCTTAAAAAAAAAACCGACCCCAAAAAAAAAAAATTTTACAAAAAAAAACCAAATTCCTTGTAAAGAAAACTGAAAATCTGTTATAAAAAAATGCATTAAAAATTTAAAAAAAAAAAAAAAACGGGTAAAAAAAAATTAGTTGGTCGTTTAGTTGGTCTACCCATATTTAGACAAATAAAATCAGTTATAGAACTTCAAAGTCACTAAAAAGCGAGAAATAAAACTTATTTTGACAAAATGGAAACCCGACTTAACAAAAGAAGCACTAAAAAGTAAAAAAATAATTGCATATTCTTGTGCCAATTTTAGTTCACCAAAGCAAAAATTTTTAAATATATATGTACAATTATTGTTATTTTTGGAGGCGGTGTCCAAAAGTTATGTGAATTTCTCTATGTTGACACCGCCTCCAAAAATAACAATAATTGTACATATATATTTAAAAATTTTTGCTTTGGTGAACTAAAATTGGCACAAGAATATGCAATTATTTTTTTACTTTTTAGTGCTTCTTTTGTTAAGTCGGGTTTCCATTTTGTCAAAATAAGTTTTTTTATTATATTATTATTCATTACGTATGCACACACACACTCCAGACTACCGAGTACGCCCACTATTTTTATTTCTTTATGAAGCATTGTGTAATTATTATAGTAAATAATATTTAACATTGATTTTCTATTAGCAAAGCTATCCAAAACAGACGGTATATATATATATATATATATATATATATATATATATATATATATATATATATATATATATATATATATAGGGCAGTTAATTTATAGGGCGGGACTAAATTGTCTGCGTATGGACAAGAACGAAGTAACCGGCTATGCTTGGTGAAGGTTTTCTTTACAGTTAAAAATTAATAAAGGTTGAAAAATAATGATGTGGGTGGCCTCTTTTAGAGACCGTGATGTCTCAGAAACGGAGGTAAAACCCCATTATTATTATACATACAAATATGTAAAATTAAATAATAAGTAATACAATTATTAAATCAATATTTGACACATCAAGTAACTGATAAGTATTCAAGGATATGATATGTTTGTTTATAATCATTGAGATGAATATTATTGACGATTGAAGAATATTATTTTCTAACCAAACAGTGAAAGTGGGTCATAGAATAAAAATTTTATTTTATAATAGTATGGTACTTAAGTATCCGCAGTATAACGAACTTAAATCAGCAATGAAAAATTATCGCCTTGTGAGAAATATCTTGTCCTTTTCGTTCTACTTTCATAGTGTACTTATATTAAAAAAAATTCGTTACGCAGGAGCTGCTTCAACTTAGCGAGTTTCCTTAGAATACAAAAATCACTCTCTAGTGGTCACAATTTTAGTCTGATCAAAATTAAATGTCGTATATGATTTTAGTATTTGCATGTCCAATTTTATTAATAAATGACATACGTCCAGGGGAATGGGGGGGGGGGGTATAAAGAAAGAAGAAAACACAAAATATAAAATATCAGTCTTAATATTAGAACAATCGAAAAACGCGTAAGGAATAAAGTTGTAGAAAATCAAATTTGCTACAATTCATCACCTTATCATTTTTGCTCAAACTCTAATGTGTACAGTGATATTAAGGAATTTAGTAAATGAATTTAGTTCTTAAACCGTCAATATTTCTGTAAATATTAGTGTAATAGAAAAAATGATAAGAAACAAAACTACAGTAAAATTTACTACCTAAAACTTTACTTCTTATAAATTTTTCGAATATTAAGGGAGATATGTCAAATTTTGTGTTTCCCCCTCCCTCTGAACCCCCCCTTTCCCCTTGTTTTACCCATTAACGAACTTGACCTTTAGAATTCCAAAAGCGCCTCAAATATCAAAGTTCATTCCGATAAAATGAAAACTGTGACCGCTAGAGTGATTACAGACATATATATATATAAATATATATATATATATAAATATATATATATACATATATATTATATATATATATATATATATATACATATATATATATATATATATATATATATATACATATATATATATATATATATATATATATATATATATATATATATATATATACATATATATATATACATATATATATATATATATATATATATATATATATGTCCATAGATATATATATCTATAAATTTTACAGATGGTGATTTTTGACATCTACTAGGTAGGATCGATGGACATTTGAAGAAATTTTTGCGAAATTTTGACTTCGGTACGAGACCAATAGCTCAAAATTAGTTACGCAGTAGCCGCGTCATCTTCCTTAGAATTTCCTTAGAAGACATAAATTACTCTCTAGCAAGAAAGGTATGTAAGTAAGACGAAACGATGTTTCAATACAAGGTGTCCTACCAATTATTGCCCAATAATTTATTTCATTTTATATGTTTCATATGTGAAATTCCCGATTAACATAGATAAGAAGATGCGAAACAACTACTAAGTTTTATTTAAATTTATTTTTAATAATTCCGGATATTCAGACGAAGATGGGTTTTCTGTGACGATTTCCCAAATAATTTTTGTGCTCGCGTTCATGGCTCCTAATAAATTATAATTTGTTGATAGGGTAATCATTTCGTTTAATAACGCGCAATCATTGGAATCCGGAAAAACTTTGAGAAAAATTTCTATTAAAGTGGGAATTTTAAATTTTTTATTAAAAAGGGCCACTAAAAAATCACTCATTACATTTATATTTTCGATTTCTTTAAATCGATTATTAAATTGTAAAATTACCGTTTCACTAAAATTACTACTTTTATTTATTTTTAAAAAAAAGAAATTATGCGAAAAATAATTTTCACTAGCACGAATAGTAATTTTCAATTTTTTAATTCAAAGTAGACTAACTCGAAGAAACTCAGTCAGGTTGAGCTAGCTAACATAAAATTCCCACTTTATGTAAAATTTAACCATTGAGAAAGAAGTAAAAAATTATCCCCCCCCCCCCCCCCAGCCTCTTCATTGGCATGTTTATTGTATCCAGTGTCATCAAATTCCAATGACACTATACAATACCCCCTACGAAGAAAAAATAGTAAAATCAAGTAAATAATTGTTCTTCGAGTATTAGTTGTTCGATATGAATAGTTTAGGCAAATTATTCGGAATTTTCAAAAATCTGGTTCTAAACCATCAAAAAAATTTACAACTATCTCGTCTAAAAGTTTAAACTAGTTTTCAATTCTATTCAAATTCTTAGCAAAAATTTATCTCTTTAATTATAACGGTCAAGCGGTAAACGTAAAGGATCAAAAGATTTATATTTTATAATTTATATAACATTTATATTTGATTCATACACAAATATATTTAAAAGGTACATTTTATGCCCCAAATTACCAGCCCAGAATTCCAGAGTATGTATTCAATGTATTGTATGTATTTTATACTTTGTATAATAGTGACCATAAAAAAGAGTTGGTATTATTATATTTTTTTCAGAAAATGTTTTAATTAAAAAAAGAAAATAATAATTGGTAGGCTTCTCTGTATTTACTCTATCTCTCTTCCTACCTCTCACTCAGAGCTGAACGAAGTCATACTTTTCCCACCTATGCTCTAGAGGCCATAATTATAGTCTAATCTAAATTAAATGTCGTATATGATTATTAATAGGTCAAGGGGAAGGAAAGGGGGCATAGAGAAAGAAGAAAACACAAAATATAAAATATAAAATATCTCTCTTAATATTAGAAAAATCAAAAAATGTATAAGCGTTAGCGAAGTAAAGTTGTAGAAATTGCTACAATTCACTTCCCAATCATTTTTCTAAAGTTATAGAAAATTATGTTTGCTACAATGCACTTCCCAATCATTTTTCTCAAACTCATGTGAACAGAGATATTAAGAATTTTAACTTTCAATCTTGTTTCAAATTGTAAATATTTCTTACAATTACAACTTTAATTTTTGTTTCCCCTTCCCTTTAAACCCCCATTCCTCTTGTCCGATTTTACCAATTAACGAACTTGATCTTTCAAATAACAAAATCGCCTCAAATACCAAATTTAATTACAGTCGAAATAAAACTGTGACCGCTAGGAAACTCCACTCCACTGTGGAATGTTTCAATTCATCTCTTTTTTTTTGGAGATATTTCATGCAAAATATTTAAGTATAGGTGGAATTATCCAGTGATCCCGGACCACCTTGAGATACTTTAAGATCGCAGATATGTTGATAAATTCTGGATTAGCGTGTTTCTTAGCATTGTAGAATTTGTAATTGTAGAAAAAACGAAAAAAGATCTAGCGAATAATCAATACAAAATACCGGATAAACAGTCTAAACATTGTGTTCGAATTTCAGAGGTACAAAGAGTAACGACACAAACAAAATAAAACGATTCTTTATCGAGTCCCGTTTGTAGACTTATAAATATTTCAAAGTGTTGGCTGGAAATGTTCCAACCCCTTTAAGGTTCAAACAAGATGCTGAGCAATCAGGTGTAAATGAGATACATGCACTCGAATGTATATGTCTCAAGTTTGAATATTCAAAATCGGGCGCTAATTTTACACGCGTCTAAAATTGTTTTAGAAAAATTAAATTATATATACTTCTTACATGAAATAGTATTTTTTATCTTTTAAATTATAATATTTATGCATCAAAATTTTTCATTAAACTTTTTACTCCATTGAAATGATACATGAACATTGAAATTAATTTTCAAATTTTGCACCAATTCATAGAACAATTATTTGTATTTTAAGAAAACAGATAGTGAATTTAGTCAATGGTCTAACTCCAAATTGTGATTTAATAAAATTAAACCATATTCAAAATTTAATACCTGAATATCAAGGTTAGCTTCGATCAACATCCTCATCTTATTGACAATAACAACACCGCCAATAAATGGGCTGGGTTCAGCACACACGTAATTCCTTAATTGGTCAATCAACTCAAATAATCCTTTAGGTACTACCTCAATCAGATCATATAAAAGACAAAACTTTTTTATTTGTGAGACATGCAACAAATTAGTAACGAGCAAAATATTTTTGACTCCATATCCCAGAGATATTTACGATTAACTAATTCATACTGATGAAGACTACCTTGTAATCGAAATACGTATTTATAAAATACAAATAATTGTTCTAGGAATTGGGGCAAAATTTGAAATTTAATTTCAAATTTTGATATTGTATGAAAATTGAATTTTTGGTAGGACGTGATTTTTGTTGTGGTGTCGAGCCCTCCAGTATATGTTTAAAATTAAGTTTTTGGGATCAGACTTCCCTCCCACATGGCCACCATCATGGAAATGGGGGTGAAAATAATTTTGTTCGAAATCGAATTTCGTAAAGTGGTTAATTAAAATATTCCGTAGTATCGTTACTTATATTTCGTAATGTGGTTAATTAAAATTTCGTAATGTGGTTAGTTATAAGCTAAACAAATTTATCTGTTATAACTCTTATAACTTTTTAATTATCCACATTACGGCAAAAAAATTTTTGCAAGTCAACTAGTATAACTGTACCAAATTTTTTGTACCGTGTACCGTTACGAAGTTATAGTGCAAAAACTATTCGCGTCGTACTCGAAATGCACGGTTGAACTAAAAAATTGAAACATTTCAATGGACTACATGTAACATTTAAAAATTAAATAAACAATTTTATTATTATATTATCTATCTCTAGTTGAATTACTGAATAGACAAGCAAATTCAATAAATCCATTACATCATCATGATAATTGTCTGTCTCTTTTTCATTTAAAAATAAAATAGAGAATAGTTAGAGCTAATAAAAATAAAAAAATCATTTTGATGCATACCTATCACTTTTTTGTATTTTTGTAATTAATAACTTTTCTATGACCTAAATGTTATATTATTTTTAGACTTCAAAAAGGAGGATGGTTCTCAATTCGTCTGTATTTTATTTTTTTTTATTTTTTGTTTTTTTTATTTTTTTTTAATGTGTGTCACCTCAGAACTCCGTCATTTATAAATCGATTTTGAATTTTTTTTTTTGGTCCCATTGGTCCCATTGGCACCAAATTGCATTCTGATGAGGGGATCCCCGGGAAATCGAGGAAAATCCTCATTTTATATGTGATAACCTTTTTCTGCGAAATTTTTTTTTGAAAGGGTATACTCATTCATTATGGGAAAATAACAAAATTTTTGTTAAAACCGACTTCAAAAAAATTTATACAAAAAAAACCGACCTCAAAAAACAATTTTTACAAAAAAAAAAAAAAACAAAATGCATGTAAAAAGAACTGAAAATCTGTTATGAAAAAATGCACTAAAAATTAAAAAAAAAAAACGGATAAAAAAAAATGTGTTATAAAGAAATGCACTAAAAGTTAGTAGTTCGTTTAGTTGGTCTACCCATATTTAGACAAATAAAATAAGTTATAGAACTTCAAAGCCACTAAAAAGCGAGAAATAAAACCTATTTTGACAAAATGGAAACCCGACTTCAAAAATCAAATATTCTAAAACAAAAAATGCACTAAAAAGTAAAAAAATAATTGCATATTCTTGTGCCAATTTTAGTTCATCTAAGTAAAAAAATTTGCAATATATATGTACAATTATTATTATTCTTGGAGGCGGTGTCCAAAATTTATGTGAATTTCTCTATGCCGACACCGCCTCCAAAAATAACAATAATTGTACATATATATTTAAAAATTTTTGCTTAGGTGAACTAAAATTGGCACAAGAATATGCAATTATTTTTTTACTTTTAGTGCATTTTTTGTTATAGAATATTTGATTTTTGAAGTCGGGTTTCCATTTTGTCAAAATAGGTTTTACTATAAGGTTATATTATTCTGTAATATGGCAAATGTGATCATATGAATTGCTTTTTCAATCACACTAGAAAAATTTAATTTATTGTTGTGATAAATCTTGTGTGAACGCCACAGAACCCGACTATTTATTATAGAAATAACTGTTACCCACCCGCTTCGCTAATAATAACCGAAATGGAATTCGACAAGTATTGTATGTAAGTGAGAAGGTCAAATGCCCCTTAAACTTGGTCAGTTGCACTACCGTGCTCTAGATTGTGACGCTTAAGTATACACAAATAATAAATATACCCTATACCTATCTCCAGCTTTTGATAATATAAAAATGCAATAATTTCAAGGTTTCTATTAACCATTACTAAACTTCAAAAGCTAAAATAAAATTTTACTTAAATTTTAAGTTATTATCAAACATCAAAGGCGTATACAATGCATGCCCGAAAATCCAAAACTTTCCTGAAATCTGTCTTGCAATGTTTATTACTCCATATGGACAGATAATCAAAATATAGCTGTATTTCAATTCTTTGCGGTTGGTAAATTGATATTTTCCGTTTTTAAATTGTCACTTAAGACGAAATAATTTATTGTATACCCCATACAATCTCCCATCCTCTATGTCCTTCCTCAGTGTTCAAGCTAATTCCATACCAAATTTAATCGAATTTGGTTGAGTGCTTAAAGCCGCGTTTACACTGGAGTAACAAATGTTATCAACTTTTTGTTGGAAAAACAGGTTAATAACAAAAGTTATTACATGCATTTTTTGTAAAAATTTTTTTTTGGGGTCGGTTTTTTTTTTGTAAAAAATTTTTTTGAAGTCGGTTTTTAAAAAAATTTTCTTATTTTCCCATTATGACTGAGTATACCTTTCCACAAAAAAAAACTATCGCAGAAACCGGTTGTCACATATAAAATGGGGATTTTTCTCGATTTCCCGGGGATCCCCTCATCAGAATGCGATTTGGTGGCAATGGGACCAATGGGAAACCAAACCCTTTAAAACAAAGAAAAAAAATTCAAAATCGGTTCATAAATGACGGAGTTCTGAGGTGGCACACATAAAAAAAAAATACAGACGAATTGAGAACCATCCTACTTTTTGAAGTCGTGTAATGATTGAGACTGATTATATAGATATGCACAGTATATCATCAAACAATCGGTAGAAAAAAGAAACGTTACGAAATAATATATTTGTGTTAATGTTTAATATTTTTTTTCAGTTTTAATGATTCCGGTGAATTTTACACAAAATGAGCACAAATTATTGTTTATACATCAAAAACATAAAAATAAACGAATAATTACAGACTTTTAGGTAATAATTATAAATGGCATGCACAAAAATAATTTATCTTCAGTATATACAGTTGAGTCAAAAGTCATGGAGTTTTTTGAAATGGTGGATAGGGGATGAAATTCTAAGATGAAAAGTTCTTGGACACTTTTGCACTTGACACACCGTTAATTAGATATTAATTAAATAAAGTAACCAATTCGAGAAACGGAATAAGAATAGTTAACGGAATAAGAAATGGTGGGGAATGCACGCAGCGGTAGCAGAGATACGTGAGGGGAGCCAGCTCTAAATTCAATGAAAATTGAATGATTCATTATAACTGAAAACTACATTTTTCGTTAAAAAATTTAAGCAATGAATCATCCATAATTTAGCTCACTAAAATATTGAAAAAAATTATACTTAAAAATTTATTCATGTTTTTTGCACTGATCAAATCAATTGCAATTTTGACTAATTTTCAACTTTTCGTTAAGTAAATTGAAGATAAAAATTTGTAAAAATTTCTTCAAATGTTCATCGATCCTACCTAATAAATGTTAAAAATGACCATAGTTGTAAATGACCATGTATATATATATATTTAGCCGACACAATTTTAGTTTGATTTGAATGAAATTTAGTATGTGATATGCTTTAGGTATTTGAAAGGTCATGTTCGTTAATGGATAAAATCGGACAAGGGAAAAGGAGGGTTTAGACCAGGAGGGAAACACAAAATTTGACATATCTCCACCAATATTGGAAAAATTGAAAAATACAATAGAAAATAAGTTGTAGAAAAATAGTATACTACAATTAAGTTTCTAATCATTTTTTCTGTTCCTCTAATATTTACAGAAATATTGACGGTTTAAGATTGAAAATTAATATATCTCTGTACACGTTAGAGTTTGAGCAAAATGATCAGATAATTGTAGCAAACATGATTTTCTACAAATTTATTCCTTATACATTTTTCAATTGTTCTAATATTAAGAGAGATATTTTATATTTAGTGTTTTCTTCTTTCTCTATGCCCCCCTTGCCCCTTGACCTATGCCATCTATTTATAATATTGGCCTTGCAAATACTAAAATCATATCAGATACGACATTTCATTTTGATCAGACTAAATTTGTGCTAGACAGTGATTTATATATTCTAAGGAAGTTTACGCAGATCCTGCATAACGATTTTTTTAAATGTTAACGAAGATTGACATTTATTTGAATATATAGTCGAGTGAAATTAGCTTTTTACAACATATCAGTTTTTACACAGTTTTTGCATACGCATTTGGAAGCTTCTACTTTGTTGCATTCCTAAGATCAAATATTAATAATTTACTCTTCAAAATTCCCACTTTTCTAAACATAAGGGAGTGATTTATTGATTCATTATTTGTAAATATCTCAAAAAGTACAAGATATATCAAAAATATTATCATAAGCATTCGTCCAATAAAATTTCAAATTTGCTCCAATACCAGTTACCAATATCAGTTTTTGTATAATAAATACATATTTCTACTACACAGTAATCATCATCAGTATAAATTAGCTAGTCGTAATTGCAATTACAATTAGAAATAGATAGAAAAATCGAAATCAACAGACAAAAATAAAAAAAAATAAAAAATTAAACAAAATAAATTAAAATATAATAAATTATAAGTAATTATTGATTAAAAATCAAACTTTTATCACAGAAATTTATAAATAACTATATTATAATAACTATATTATTAAAGTAGCTACCATAATAAATAATTTTTATAGATATTCTTTGAAATATGCAGTTTATATAATTGCATTAAAAAAATGGTGTTGACGAACGTTTGAATTAATTATTTAATAAAATTAAAACAATTCTATTAGATTTATTTTTGCCACCATATTTTGAAAACTGGCGACACACAAATATACAGCATAGCTTATTGTTCTATCTATCACATCAAGTCAAATCAATTTTTAATTTACATTTCCTGATATTTGAGACAGATAAAAATGGTTATAAATTGTTGTAAGATTATTCATATACTTTACAACTTTTTTCAAATCCTAAATAAATTTTATTATAGATAGTAATCATTTGAGTCTAGCGTAGCAAATGAACGTCCTTAATATTATTTAAAATAGTGTTAATTAGCCTGTTTTCCGTCTGGGTTGTATATTTGTACACCAATTAGTTATATCACTTTTTCCTATAAGAGTTTTTCTAAAAAATATGAAATTAAAAAAAATATATTTTATTTAAACACATAGTAAATATTAATAGTCCACAGTACAGCACGGTTTTTTTTAATGATTAGTAACAGGCTAAATTTTTGTCAGTAGCTTCCTTTCGACGAGACGCCCAACTTTTCTCTCGCGAAAATTCTCGATGATAGTGAGTAGCGAAGCGCGTTAGAGAGTAACTTTTGTTTGTTTGACGATAGCAAAAATTTTATCAGTAACATTTAATTTGTTAGTTTAATTGAGAGATAATGTAATAAAGACTTCAAAAAAACTTGTGTCCTACAAAATGGATGGTGTGACAGGTAGGTCTTCCACTCCGAACATGTTCAAATAACGGGGTATACATCGTTATTTGTAACAAGCTGATTTCTATGCTGTTAATTTATAATAGTATGTATAATTTGATGGCCACCTTGTCCTACAAATTCAGTGGTTTATTTTCCCAGTCCTACGCTCTGAACTGTTACTCTCTTACGCGCTTCGTTAATCACTATCATCGAAAACTTTTGCGATTAAAAACTTTGGGCTCTCGTCGAAAGGAAGCTACTGACAAAAATTTAGCCTGTTACTAATCTGTGGACTATAATATAATTAATTCATTGCAATTAGATTAGAGTCCAGTGATTCTCAACCCTTTTTTTTGTCGCGGCACACTTTTAACGATTTCAAAATTTGACGACACACAAAGAAAAAGTTAATTTAAAAGTTCCACAGAGATATTCAAATGAAAGAAAAAGCTGACAAATATACTTCAATAATAAAAAATTTTACACTTGGCCACAAAAGTTGATGTCACTTTTTTAAATTTTAGAATTGATTTGTGCCTGATTTATTCGGTTTTCGACAAAAAGTTTTGAATAAAAGTTAGTATATTTATAATGAACAACTTTTATGCTAAGCATTTTTTCAATGAGACACAAATCATATACAAAATTTAAAAAAAATGACAGCTTTTGTGGTCAATAGTACGTAGATATAATATTTTTAAAGCAATAATGGTTAAACTAGATCTAAAATACCGATTCATGCATTCATGTTCGCGAGTACCTTTTCCCAAAACTGTTTCTTAAGAGTTCGATATAGAGGAAATCTTTAAATACAGAAAATATTACATAGCACGGTAGTGCGCAAGACCAACTTTAATAAGCACTTTGTTTGAAAAATTATTAAACACCTAATAGTTTTAATTTAAATGCGGGGTGGCTAATTTTTTAATATTTTTATATATAAATTTTAAGTGTTCTTTCAAAACACGAGAGAGGAATTCAAAACACTCGTTCTTAGTGAGCACAGTCTATAAGGGCGAACTTAACGAGTTTTGAAATAATTTTAGAAAGACTTTCATTAAAATAAATTTTTTAATACCTATACTAGTGTTTTCTTTTTTATATTAAGAAAATATTCACATACATCATTAATATTATTATAAATAATGCTGACACATTTTACTTGTATACAAATAATTATTTGTTATTATTTAAATATATAAACAAACATTCATTACGTTCAATGTAAAATTTGTGTCAAACATTTGCAATCAATTTTTATTAAATTAAATAAATAATATATATATATATATAATATCGAGTTAGATTGTGAAAATCCATTAACTTGTATACATTTTGGATGCAATGAGTAAAAAGACTTATGTAAAAACTGTTCATTAGGAATTTATTATAAATTTTTAATTGATATTTCCAATATAATGCAAATTTCGTATCCCCAAAATGTTGTCAAAATCTATGTTATAAGTAGCCCAGGGAAACATCTCTAAACGCACATTTCCGTATTTTTGTTTCAAAATATTTATGTGTTAAGTTTTTTATGTGCTGATAAGTAATTTATATAAATTACCACAAAATAGCTCTGCCTGTTTTATCTTTTATTGCAAGATAGCTAAAAAATTGCTTTGTTCTTAGGTAGATTAATCTATACTAATATAAGAAAGTTTAAATGCGCTAATCTCTGGAACGGCCAGTCCGATTTGAAAAATTCTTTTTGCGTTAGATAGCCACATTCATGAAGAAGGCTATCGGCTATATTGGTATTTGTAATGTAAGTCGGAAGAAAAGATATATTCAATAGATACAGATATACATAGAAAAATTTATGGGAAGTAAAGTTGTAGGTACTAAGTTTTACTGTAATTTTGTTTCTTATCATTCTTTCTGTTACACTAATATTTACAGAAATATTGACGGTTTAAGATTGAAAATGAAATTCCTTAATATCTCTGTACACATTAGAGTTTGAGCAAAAATGATAAGGTGATGAATTGTAGCTAACATGATTTTCTACAACTTTATTCCTTACGGTTTTTTCGATTGTTCTAATATTAAGAGAGATATTTTATATTTAGTTTTTTCTTCTTTCTTTATGCTACCCCCACCCCCGTTCCCCTTGACGTATATCATTTATTAATAAAATTGGCCTTGAAAATACTAAAATTATATCAGATATGATATTTCATTTTGATCAGACTAAACAGGACATGTGACCGCTAGAAAGTGATTTATGTATTCTAAGGAAATTCGCTAAGTTGATGCAGCTCCTGCGTAACGAATTTTTTTTTTAATTTGTTTTTATTTAATTTATTTTATTTAATTTATTTTATATAAACCACGGGGGATAGCTATATTAATGCATATTATATAAATGCGGACGAAGTCGCGGAAAACAGCTAGTATAATTTATAGAACGAATCCATTATCTTAAAAATTATTTAGGAATAATTTAACGTGTCTTTTAGTATCAGGGCAGGCTTTGATACTTTTTGTATCTTTCATAATGTGATTAGCTCTTCGTATGTGCCAATAGACGTAGAATAAACCACAGATTTTATCTAATCCCACATAAAATAATATAATATCGTAATAGATCCGACGATTCATTTTACAGACCTGTTTCGATCAACCCACCGTTAACATATGCTATGTTTACATAATCAGTGACAATTTGAGAATATATGTAGATAGATACAGCTTGGGGTTTGTAAAAGTATCGCACTTCGATCGTATGACCCATTTGTGTTATTTGTTCTACTTCAATTAGAACACGTTCGCTTCTCTCATATCTTGGCAATTGTCAGGACCTTGCTTTTCCTGGCGGTTAATATATTCGCGGTGAGATACATCCAATATATTATACCTGTTATAACAACATGGGAACATATTGAAAAGCAAAATTCCAATTTCTCTGAAAAGAAAAGTTATCGATTCCTGTATTCTTCCGATGGTATTGTCATATGGGCTACAGACAATACCATTAACGAAAAAGAATATAAACTAAAGGTCTAAAGGTCTGCAAGAGAAATATGGAAAGAAGTATGCTTGGTGTCAAAAGGCTGGATAAATTGAGATGCTCTTTCATACGCTCTAAAACGAGAGTAAAAGATGTGATATTCACCATTATAAAACTAAAATGGCATTGGGCTGGGTACGTAGCACGAATTAGAGACAATCGCTGGACATTACGCTCCACCGTGTGAACGCCATATGAGTCAACTCGAAAAAGATGGTGACCCCTAACAAGATGGCGTGACGAACTTATAAAATATGCAGGCGCACAATGGTCTACAAAAGCTAAAAGCAGAAACTCGTGGGTTTCATTGGGGGAGGCCTTTGCCCAACAAGTGGGCTAAATTAGGGCTATATTATTATAGTAATATGGGAAAAGTAAGCAGGGCAAATTTTATTATTTTCTCAAAAAATCATCCTTTTATACATTTGTAAGAACATAGTTCACAGCATTTCATACGGTTGCAGCGAATTAAAGTAATTTACAAGCGTTGCTATCTAGATGAACATCTACGTAGAGGTGTGAATTGCGTTAATACATACGATCCAAAAACATTTTGCCATTAAACGTCTCTGCTGGCTAGAAAACATTAAAGAAGCCAATCGTGGATCTAATTGTTTTTTAAACTTTATATTCATCCATCCATTTTTGCCTTTCGGTTATGTTATACTGACGAAAGTCATTAGCATTTCCTTAATTCAACATTTAAGTTATGTCTGAATATTAGTATAACATCATTTATTTATATATATATATATGTATATATATATATATATATATATATATATATATATATATATATATATATATATATATATATATATATATATATATATATATATATATATATATATATATATATTTATTATATATATATTTATATATATATATATTATATATATTTATTAATTATATATATTTATATATTATATATATTTATATATATATATATATATATATATATATATGTATATATATATATATATATATATATATATATATATATATATTATATATATATATATATATATATTATATATATATGTATATATAATCTGATAGAATGCACTATACATAGACAAAAATTGTGGAAAACTATTTTTTGACATGGGGTGAAGTGTATTTATTCTTTAAGAAGTAACCGTGCGAAACTATAGTCCAAATAAAAATGTTACTTCTCAAAATTAAAAAAATAATAATAATAATAACTTTTAATTTGATAAGAAACTTTATCAAAAATCCCGCAATATTTTGTAAAATCTTTTTTTTTCGACCTCTATGGAATGTTTTTACAAAATTTCAGCATAATTTGCTTTTTAGAACGGCAAATGAAATTAATTAATTCATACTTTTATCAAAAATAAGACGTTTTTATTAGATCTTTCGAAAAATCTTGGACTGAATTAATACTCAATCAACCTTATTAGTTTTGTACTGTTTAAAATAAACAAAAAATGTTTTCTCTTTCTAAATTTGAAACTCTGTCAGAAACTTTTATTTAGTATAGCCGTAAATGTAAGAACACCGTATAAAATGATTTTGATAAGTTACAGATTTATCAGATACAAAATACGATTATAGAAACAACTGCAAGCCGATCTGATATTGGAGTTTTGAGGAACTTCCAGCCCATCTAGCCGTATGTTAACGTATAATCTCGTATACAATGATTATGATAAATTACGTGACTAAATTCACAGAAAATTGTACAAAATGAATAATCTAAAAAATGAATAATCTAAAACTTTCTTAATTATATAAATTAATGGGTCGATACTTAACGAAAATCCATTATAATTATTAAATAAAAAAGATATTTGAGATTTTCGTATCAATTATTTATTTTGCTTAGTTTCGGCAAACCGTTGTTTCTTCATTAGATAATATATGATAAAGCTCTTTTTAACCCGACTTCAAAAAGGAGGATGGTTCTCAATTCGCCTGAGTAACAAAAACTGACAATCTGTTATGAAAAAATGAACTACATATTAAAAAAAAAAAAACGGATAAAAAAAATGTGTTAAAAAAAAAATGCACTAAAAGTTAATAGGTTGTTTAGTTGGTCTGCCCAGATTTAGACAAATAAAATCAGTTATAGAACTTCAAAGTCACTAAAAAGCGAGAAATAAAAAATATTTTGACAAAATGGAAACCCGACTTCAAAAATCAAATATTCTAAAACAAAAAATGCACTAAAAAGTAAAAAATAATTGCATATTCTTGTGCCAATTTTAGTTCACCTAAGCAAAAATTTTTAAATATATACGTATAATTATTGTTATTTTTGGAGGCGGTGTCCAAAATTTATGTGAATTTCTCTATGCTGACACCGACTCCAAAAATAACAATAATTGTACATATATAGTATATATATATTTAAAAATTTTTGCTAAAGTGAACTAAAATTGGCACAAGAATATGCAATTATTTTTTTACTTTTTAGTGCCTTTTTTGGTTTTGGAATATTTGTTTTTTGAAGTCGGGTTTCCATTTGTCAAAATATTTTTTATTATCATATATTTTCTGATGAAAGAACGGTGTTCCGATACTAGTCAAAATAAAATTATTGATACGAAAATCTCAAATATATCTGTTTATTTGTACTTTCTAGACAGTTAGTAGTATTAAGATGAAACAATTCTTTGAAATTTTCGTAAAATTATACGGCTAAACATTATATTAGTTTCGGAAAATCATTATGATGAATTATTTTGATTAAATTTAATATAAATTTCATCTAATATAAATATTCATCTTTTCTAGAATGAATGAAAAAATAGATTGTCTAAAAATTATACATACCAAAATTTTCCAAAATTTTTCACACGAACTAATTAATATTTTTAGATAACAAAAGATTTATGTTATTTTATTTTATTTTTTCATTATTAAAAGACAAACTAACTAAAAAGAAAAACTATTAAAATTTTGACCACAATTTGTATAATTAATTCACTTTACATCCAATATTTTTTATACTAATGAAAATATTTTTATCAAATGACAGTATTATATAGGTACTAAAATTTATTTAGTTGAACTACTTATATTTGTTTATAAATTTAGATATATTATTTTTTTTTTAAATATAAATACTTTTGTCAATTCAGCTAAAAATATTTTTATTATTTGTATATTATATATTTCGTATAATCACATAAAGTATAGTTAAATCAATCAATTAATACAGCTAATCAGTATTTTGCTGTCTTTTTAAAATAATATACTTATTGTACCTTACTGTACAAACCATTCTTCTTATTTCCACTTCTTAAAGTGAAGAAATACGTTTTGATGGGGGTTTTTTTAAATGGCAAATTTTTTAATTTTATTTATTTCTTTTAACAATGTTTCTTTAGGGTTCCGTATGTACTTTAACAAGTATTCTGAAATGGCTTTGCCATGTCTCTCGAAGACAGGAAATAACGGAACAAAATAGGTAAAGTCAAATTTTTGGCCAGAGCTCTTATAAGTGTTATCATATATTTGTATGTAATATTCACATACAATAATAATGTCAAAATGTTAATTATTGTTATAATTAACCATACTTGAAGTATTTTAGATAATTCGGTACAGACGATTGCATTAGTAAATTTCTTCCAATAAATATTGACAACAATTTTTTTTAATGCTTACAAGACTAATATCCTCGACCAAAATATACCTAGGTTATAGAATTTATAATAGAAATATCCAGAATCAAAACTATCGAAATTCTAAAGTATTATTGAAATCTAGAGTTGCCACCTCAAAATTCTGGAAAGTTTGGAGTTCAACATATATTCTGCCTATCCCGTCTGGCGATTTTGGGAGGTTAATATTATTTATTAATGTAATAAATAAATATTCACGTATTAACAATAATATAATAAATTGTATGCGAAATAAAACCAGAATAATTAAATTAAAATATTCGCAATAAATTACATATTATCTCTACATGTTTAATCTAAAGGAGTAGTACTTATTTTCGGACAACATTATTCATATTATTAATATCTAGAGCACGGAAGTGCGTAAGTCGAGTTTAAGGGGGGCTTGCGTGCTTACAGCTATTACTACACGAAATATTAACTGGCATTTGACCCCCATTTTATCTTTTTAACGAAAAGAGCTACAGAGATATGTTTTCGAATATAGTAAGATTACGGAATTGTAAGATAACACTTTTTCGCTCATCGTTAAGGAATAAACAGTTAAAAAGTTATTTTAATTCAAAAATCGAAAAAGGGCTGATTTTTTGATAACATAATAAAAAGTATATTGGACTTCCCTATATTCTTTAAAGTGATATTTGGCACTAGGTCTAGTATCCAAACCAACAGGAAATTTATGAAAACCCGAAATTTCTATCCCGAAATAGAAAATTTCGGCATATTTAGTTTTTATAAATTTAACATTATAAATACATAGAGGAATATTCTGCCTTGTGATTGGTTCTTAGTAAATTTCTATTGGTTTACTCAACTTTAATGAAATACCATTTTAATACAATAGTTTAGCGAGGTAAGAACCAGAAACTTTTTTCTCTTTAGTATTAACTTTCCCAACGCAGAATCTCAAAAATTGATTTTTTACTTCTATCTATGCTAGAAGGATGTGATTTTTTTGTATTCGACGTGGAATAACTTGAGTCTTGTAAGAAACATTGGAAAACTTTAATTTTCCCAACGCAACATCCCCAAAAATGGGAAAAATACAAAAAATTGTTTTTTTACTTCTATTCATGTTAGAAGGTTGCGTTTTTTTGTAATGTTTCTAAGACGCGAAGTAAAAGCCGAAGGCAGCCTTGGGGTTCAAGAGGGTGGAACCCCCTTGCGAGCAGCGGGAATCTACTTAAAAAAATAAAGAGTTATGTAACGTTAAGTGTAAAGTAACGCACAGCATAACAAAACGCGCAGCGAAGCGTTGGGCTTTGTATATTTAAGCATTTCAAAAAGAAGTGATATCCGATCAAAAAACATAAATCCTTAAAAAGTGATGATATGGGATAGAAGACCGACCTATTTACCAATTGTGAGTGAATTGAATATAAATTTACTATGTAAGTTTTTCCATAGAAAATTAATGAGGGATAAATTGATTAAATGTAAGAAAAAATTTTATAAGGTGGCAAGTTTTAAAATGTTTAAATCAAAAGAAAAAAAAAACTAGCACCAAACAATGTGTAATATTTTGTAATATTTACTTTTAACCGAAAATCTGATTCACCTTTCGCCCATTTCGATGGAGATTTTTTGGCGCCGATTCAAAATTATTTAGGTATTTACATTAGTGTAGGACTTAGACTAAAAAGTTACATTTTTTTTTTTTCATTTTTTTTTTCGAAGGTTTAATTTTTTGTTACAAAGTTATTATTTTTTGCTTTTAAGTTACTTTCTTCTTTTGTCGGTTCTATTTTTTTGTTAAAAAAATTTATTATCATCAAAATAAGTATAGGTCTGTCAATGTAGCAATAAGACTGAATATATTTTTTAATTTCATACTTTCTGTTGTTAGAGTCATTTGTTAGAGCCATACTTTATATTGTTAGTGTGTTGAGTTTGTAGCGGTGTCGCTTCATCATTAAATTATTATTATAATTTTGTTCTTCATTTTTTATTGCATTTCAACTATAAATTCCCTCTATTATCACGGTTGCTGTGAATGTTAACAGCCTTGGTAATTTACATATAAAAAACAATAACATTTCATAAATCAAATTAATAAAAATCAATTATATCTTTTTCATGTATTTTATTATTTATTTAAAAACTTACAAAACTAGAAAAGAAAAATTACGCTTATAAGTTTTTAAATTTAATAAATTTTTATGAATAACGTACGGAACCCTTTTACTTAAATCTGATTTTACTAAAATCATTATTTATAGAAATTTTTTATTTCAATCTTCCTGAGTCAGAAAAGAAATAAATGCATTTAGTTCTTCTTTCATTTTAATTATATGTAAAAATAATAAGTTATTGCAAAGTTTTATTATGTATTTATTAATAATTACATTTGAACTTAAAGACGATTTGCCAAAATTAATATTAAGTAATAGTAATATACACAATTATAAATTTATTTAACAGTTTATGTAACTTTTATAACGTACTTATGTTAAATAATGTCTGCAGGAACATCATTTCCATAAACAAAACCACAGACCAACGTGAAATATTTGTTTCCGGTACAAATGTATTATCGCAAAATATCAGTAAATATATAACTCGCTTTCAATTTCGAATATCTGCCAATTTAAGACCATTTACTTAAGAAATTAACCAATTGTGTTGAATTGTGTATACAGTTACATTTTACATCTACATATTTAGTACAATCAATTACATATTTTTTAAATTTGGTTCAGTATCACGTACTCAATGTAAATGTACAAAATCCTTACAAATTTCGACCCCGGAAATGCCGCCATTTTGAGAAAAACTGTATCGGTATATATCTCCATTACTATGCACTCAGGCCAAAAATGGTAATAACCTTTGTTGTAGATAATTGAATTTCCTATTATTTTGTTTATTAATTTTTTTTTGTATCACTTACCGTTTACGACTTACACGACTATTACTATTTATTTATTGTAGTACAATCAATAGACAATATTGCGCTGCATTAATTAAATTACAGGAGTTCTTTTTAACCCGACTTCAAAAAGGAGGATTGTTCTCAATTCGTCTGTATTTTTATTTTTAATGTTTGTTACCTCAGAACTCCGTCATTTATTAACCGATTTTGAATTTTTTTATTTGTTTTAAAGAGTTTGATTTCCGATTGGTCCCATTGTCACCAAATCGCATTCTGATGAAGGGATCCCCTGGAAATTGAGGAAAACTCCCATTTTATATGTGATAACCGATTTCTGCGAAATTTTATTTTTTTTTGAAAGGATATACTCATTCATAATGGAAAAATAAGAAAATTTTTTTAAAAACCAACTTCAAAAAATATTTTTTTCAAAAAAAAACCGACACCAAAAAAAAAATTTTTACACAAAAAAACAAAATGCTTGTAAAAAAAATTGAAAATCTGTTATAAAAAAATGCACTAAAACTTAGTTGGTCGTTTTGTAGGTCTACCCATATTTAGACAAATAAAATAAGTTATAGAACTTCAAAGTCACTATAAAGCGAGAAATAAAACCTATTTTGACAAAATGGAAACCCGACTTCAAAATCAAATATGGGGTGTCCAAAAGTTATGTGAATTTTTCTATGCTGACACCGACTCCAAAAATAACAATAATTGTACATATATATTTAAAAATTTTTGCTTAGGTGAACTAAAATTGGCACAAGAATATGCAATTATTTTTTTACTTCTTAGTGCATTTTTTATTATAGAATATTTGATTTTTGAAGTCGGGTTTCCATTTTGTCAAAATAGTTTTTATTTTATTTAATGTAATGCGGACAAGAGTAACGTGATTAACTAATTATATGGATTTATTTATGCATACTAATTATAACCGGTATATAATATCCGACCAAAAACATAAATGTAAGAAAGGGCCGAGTTTTCGGGAAAATCCTTAATGTAATAGTTCCTTCTTAAAAAGTGATGATATGAGAGTAATGACCGAGCTATTTACAAAGTAAATAGCTCTAGACTTCATATAATAGTTGCTTCTTAAAAAGTGATGATATGGAAGAAAGGACCGAGCTATTTACAAAGTAAATAGCTCTAGACTTTATATAATAGTTGCTTGTTAAAAAGTGATGATATGGAAGAAAGGACCGAGCTATTTACAAAGTAAATAGCTCTAGACTTCAGATAATAGTTGCTCTTTGAAAAGTGATGATATCCCATTAAAGAGCCGAGCTATTTACAAAGTAAATAGCTCGGTAAACTATTAACTAAAAAAAATAATGAGGGGTAAATTGATTAAATGTAAGAAAAAATTTGGTTTAAAATTATTTCATAAGTTTTTCCTTAGTATGTTTTTAAAATTTTATAACGCGGCAAGTTTTAAAATATTGGAAATCAGAAAAAATAACTTGCCGCGCTATATAAAATTTTAAAAACATACTAAGGGAAAACTTATGAAATAATTTTAAACCAAATTTTTTCTTACATTTAATCAATTTACCCCTCATTATTTTTTTTAGTTAATAGTTTACCGAGCTATTTACTTTGTAAATAGCTCGGCTCTTTAATGGGATATCATCACTTTTCAAAGAGCAACTATTATCTGAAGTCTAGAGCTATTTACTTTGTAAATAGCTCGGTCCTTTCTTCCATATCATCACTTTTTAACAAGCAACTATTATATAAAGTCTAGAGCTATTTACTTTGTAAATAGCTCGGTCCTTTCTTCCATATCATCACTTTTTAAGAAGCAACTATTATATGAAGTCTAGAGCTATTTACTTTGTAAATAGCTCGGTCATTACTCTCATATCATCACTTTTTAAGAAGGAACTATTACATTAAGGATTTTCCCGAAAACTCGGCCCTTTCTTACATTTATGTTTTTGGTCGGATATCAATAATTTTTGAAAGGCTTAAATATACGAAGCCAAAGGCTTCGCACAAAACGCGTAGCGTTTTGTTACTCTTCGCATATGCTTCGCGTATGCTATGCGTTCCTTTCGCTTCGCGATACTTTACTCTTTTTAGATTCACATTTACAAAGGAGACCGCTTCGCGTTATATTACGTCAACTGGCTCTGGTCGCTTTTTGAAGGGCTAAAACATCAATATAGTATGGTTGTAGTATAATATTGGGGACAATGGGAAATCAAACCCTTTAAAACAAAAATATCAAAATCGATTCATAAATGACGGAGTTCTGAGGTAACACGCATTAAAAATTGTCCTGCAATTTTTGTGTTTTAGCGAATTTCCTGAAAGGAAATAGAGCTATTGGTCCCGTACCGAAGTCAAAATTTCGCAAAAATTTCTTCAAATGTCCATCGATCCTACCTAGTAGATGTCAAAAATCACCATCTGAAAAATTTATATATATATATATATATATATATATCTATAGACATATATATATATATATATATACATATATATATATATATATATATATATATGTGTCTGTCATCACTCTAGCGGTCACAGTTTTCATTTTATCGGGATGAGATTTGGTATTTGAGGCGCTTTTGATATTCAAAAGGTCAAGTTCGTTAATGGGTAAAATCGGACCAGGGGAAAGGGGGGTTTAGAGGGAGGGGGAAACATAAAATTTGAGATATCTCCCTTAAAATTTGAAAAATCGAAAAATTTTTTAAGAAGTAAAGTTGTAGGTACTAAGTTTTACTGTAATTTTGTTTCTTATCATTTTTTCTGTAACAATAATATTTACAGAAATATTGACGGTTTAATATTGAAAATTAAATTCCTTAATATCTCTGTACACATTAGAGTTTGAGCAAAAATGATAAGGTGATGAATTGTAGCAAATTTGATTTTATACAACTTTATTCCTTACGCATTTTTCGATTGTTCTAATATTAAGAGAGATATTTTATATTTTGTGTTTTCTTCTTTTTTGATACCTCCCCCCATTCGCCTCGACGTATGTCATTTATTGAGAAAATTGGACTTGCAAATGCTAAAATCATATATGACATTTCATTTTGATCAGACTAAAAGTGTGATCACTAGAGAGTGATTTATTCTAAGGAAATTCGCTAACTTGAAGCAGCTCCTGCGTAACGAATTTTTATTAATAAAACAATTAAATGTGTAACACTTGTATGTGTAACACTTGTATACCTTACATATATGAGATTCTGTACAATATTCTGTACAGTTACAGTATGTTTTTATTAAAATTTTATAACGCGGCAAGTTAATTTTTCTGATGATTTCAAATATTTTTAAACATGCCGCGTTATAAAATTTTAAAAATTCGTTACGCAGGAGCTGCTTCAACTTAGCGAATTTCCTTGGAATAAATAAATTACTCTCTAGCGGTCACAATGTTAGTCTGATCAAAATGAAATGTCGTATCTGATTTTAGTATTTGCATGGCCAATTTTATTAATAAATGACATACGTCAATAGAAAAGGGGTGCATAAAGATAGAAGAAAACACAAAATCTAAAATATCTCTCTTAATATTTGAACAATCGAAAAATGCGTAAAAAACAAAGTTGTAGAAAATCATGTTTTCTACATTTCATCACCTTATCATTTTTGCTCAAACTCTAATGCGTACAGAGATATTGAGGAATTTAATTTTCAATCTTAAACCGTCAATATTTTTGTAAATATTAGGGTTACAGAAAAAATGATAAGAAACAAAATTACAGTAAAACTTAATACCTACAACTTTACTTCTTATAAAATTTTCGATTTTTCGAATATTAAGGGAGATATGTCAAATTTTGAGTTTCCCCCTCCCTCTAAAACCCCCTTTCCCCTGGTCCGATTTTACCCATTAACGAACTTGACCTTTTGAATACCAAAAGCGCTTTAAATACCAAATCTCATTCCGATAAAATGAAAACTGTGACCGCTAGAGTGATTACAGACACATATATATATATATATATATATATATATATATATATATATATATATATATATGTATATATATATATATATATATATGTATATATGTCCATAGATATATATATATATAAATTTTACAGATGGTGATTTTTGACATCTACAAGGTAGGATCGATGGACATTTGAAGAAATTTTTGCGAAATTTTGACTTCGGTACGGGACCAATAGCTCTATTTCCTTTCAGGAAATTCGCTAATAAAAACATACTAAGGGAAAACTTACGACATAAATTTCAACCAAATTTTTTCTTACACTTAATTAATTTACCCCTCATTTATTTTTTTAATAAATAGTTTACCGAGCTGTTTAGCTTGTAAATAGCTCGAAACTTTATGGGATATCATCACTTTTTAAGGAACAGCTATTATTTGAAGTCTAGAGCTATTTACTTTGTTAATAGCTCGGTCCTTTCTCGTATATCATCACTTTTTAAGGAGCAACTATTATATGAAGTCTGGATCTATTTACTTTGTAAATAGCTCGGTCCTTTATCCCATATCATCACTTATTAAGAAGCAAATATTTTATTAAGATTTTCTCGAAAACTTACCTTTCTTACAAACGGAAAATTTAACAACTTTAATTGTAATTAAAATAACATATGAAGCATATATCGATCTGATTTGTTGACAAGGTTACCGCCTCCTTTTTGATTAGATAGACATTTAGTATTTAAATAAAAATTTTCTAGTTTAATATATCAGTATGTTTTAATACTCCAAATAGAAAACATTGATTGTTGTATTGTATTGTTACAATGTAACTTTTTTTAAGTAAACAAGTTTAAAAAAACAAGTTTATTTTCAATTAGCAATTCGTAATGATGAAAAGAATTAAATAAATTGTTATAATTTGTAAGAATTGCTCAAGGCGGTATATTACCAAATATTCAAGCAGTGTTATTGCCAAAGAAAACTGAAAAGAAAGCATAAATTTTATACATTGGATTATTGATAATAATATTTATCGATCATATATCATAGTCCTTTTATTAAAACGCCACAAATTAATGTGAAATAAGAGTGATATATTTTTTATTAAAATAACTATATAAAATTTAGTATATATAAGATGTTATTTGATTTGTTTCGATTATGACTTCTAAACTAATCGTTTATTACAGATAATTGATTATCAACGTTATAGTCTTTGAAGAAATGACTTGACCCGTTGGCTCCACTTCACAAAAAAAAATTCGTTACGCAAGAGCTGCGTCAACTTAGCGAATTTCCTTAGAATGCATAAATCACTCTCTAGCGGTCATATTTTTAGTCTGATCAAAATGCCTTAAGGCAGTTTAAGGGGTGTTTTTCCCATTTTCGGAGGTTTGCGTTATAGGTAAAAAAATTTTTCAAAGTGTTCTGTTAAATTGACTTTATTTCGGGTCGATTGGTCAAAATTCCATCATTTCATCATATATAGAACTGAAAAACGTAATTTTGGGGGGTGTTTTTTCAATTTTTCGGGAGTTTGCAAAAAAATATATTAAGTTTTTCGAAATAACTTCCTAATTTGTAGCTATTAAGCATCGATTGCAAAAAACTGCATCTTGTTGTATGTATAGAACAAAAAGGTTGGTTTTGGGGGTGTTTTTACCAAGTTCGAAGGGTTGTGATGGAAAAAAACTGATCTTTCTATCATGAATAGAAGTAAAGAGGTAAGTTTTAGGGATGTTTTTCCCATTTTCGGTGTGGTTGCGATGTAGGTAATGAAATTTTTCAAAATATTCTGTTAATTTTGACGTTATTTCGGGTCGATTAGTGAAAATTCAAACTTTATAGCATTTATAGAACAGAAAAACATAATTTTGGAGGATGTTTTTCCAATTTTCCGAGGCTTCCGTTGCATAACTTTTAAAATCAACGCATACTGCTGTATTCAAATTGCAATGTCTATTTCTATATGGTATAAAAATTAATAGGTATATATGATATATCGTTCTCTACATGGTAGTTTGCGTTAAACTAGTCTTAAAAATAAAAAATGTTAAATTTTCCACTTTTCCGATACAAATTTCGAGTTTTCGCAATTTTCCCGTCGGTTTGGGTACTACAGCTATCTACATGCCCAATATCAACTTTACAGCATATCTGGAAGTAGCTAAACATTTTGATCTATTAGTTACCAAGAATTGTGGGCGTTCCCACGAATTTTGCGTTTTTGAAGTGAAATAACTTTTTAACGGTTAATTCGTTAACATTGATTGAAAACATTGGTTCTTATAATTCCGTAAAGTATCTATATTCGAAATATCAACCCTGTAGCTCTTTCCGTTCAAAAGATACAGCACCCAAAAAATGAGCCTAAATTAACGATAAGATATAGCACTGTAGTGAAAAGTCCGAAAGTCTCCCTTAAATCTCGGCCTTGCGCACTACCGTGCTCTAGATATACAAAGTTATATTAAGTTTAGTCGCAACTTTGTAACATTTGAAACTATTGATCGCAGAAAAATTATTTTGGTATAGGTGCTCATAAAATGACCTAATTAGTCAATTTCTGTCTGTAAACATGGTAACTCAAAAACGTTAATAGGCAAAATCAGACCGTGTTTGGTCAAAATGGGCAAAACTGTTTATCTTTGAAACCGTAAGAGATGGAACAAAAATTTAATGACAAAAAATGGTCCTTTTTAAAAATAAACAACTTTTTATTGAAACTCTTTTTTATAAATTCAGTATATACCGGGGACTTTAGCAATTAACTCAGTTGTTATTTTCACTTGTTCCTTATTATTTTTTGTCTGTGCTCTCTGACATATCTGCCAACATAACTCAACATTTTTTTATATATATATTTTGCCGTTATTTTGTTGTGAATTAGTAGTGGAAAAGTTTTTTTTTCGTTTTTCATTCTACAGTATATACTGAGTTGTATATCAGTGATTAAATTGTTAACAATTCTGCGTATTCGAAATGTTAAGAATTCTTTCCAAGGAACATATAATCACAAATTATGAGAAAACTATTGAGTTTATGAAAATCTTTTTCAAACAAAACTTGTTTATTTTAAAAAGAAGATTTTTTGTTAACAATTTTTTTTGCTATCTCTTACGGTTTCAAAGATGTATATATATGTATAATTTTTTTTAAAAGTCTTTTACATTAAAATATATTTCATGTATTCGTGTCAAACAAACAAAAAATATTAAAAAACTCTCTTAATATTAGAATAATCGAAAAATGTTCATTATCTGATCATTCTAATGTGAACAGAGATATTTAGAATTTTAACTTTCAATCTTTAATTGTAAATATTTCTGTAAATATTAGTGTAACAGAAAAATAGTAAGGAACAAAATTATAATAAAACTTAGTACCTAGAACTTCACTTCTGATAAATTTTTTGATTTTTCAAATATTAAGGGAGATATGTCAAATTTTGTTTAAAAAATTTTTGTCTAACATCATCAAATTTTGTTTAACCAAGGTTTGTTACAATGCGATGTCGAGTTTTATGTTTAGCATCAATCATATACTTCCCTTGTTTGTTACGTAGAATAATGCAATAGTCTCTCTCTCTCTCTACAAGGTATTTTTTTTTAATTCTATTATTTAAAAGTTTTCTTATACAGGCTGCAATTGATTTTAATAGATTTTAAGATGGCTGCCAGTTATGGATGTATTCTAATTATTCTAAACTTTTAATTTAGCTAAATATTTTTCAATTAACATATAGAGGGAAGTAAGTTAAGTTTACTTTAAGTTTGAACAGCTGGCTGCAGGTAACCGTAGCAGTAATAAGCAGCGCTGCCTGCTATTACAAGATTTGTCGTATCGTATACTATGTTATTTAACAAGCAAAATTCAATTATCAATTAAAATTCATCAATTATTAAAATAATCAATTTTTAATTAATTAATTAATGTTAATTGGAGCAGAACTACCCTGGCAGACATTACATTGCCAAATTGTGCCAAATATTGCAATAAGCGTTTTCAATAATATTTCAATCAATTAACAGATAAGGGAAGGTTTTTCTAATGCCGGATCTTAGACCATCTAGAGTTTTTTTTTTGAAATTAAATTTAAAATTTTGCCCCAATTGAGAAACATACATGCTTTCGAAACATATTTCAATTAGAATTATTTATTTTATACTGTTATTTTTTTTAGACTGTATTATTACCAAATATCTTTCTTATTTCTAGGTTATTTTGTCGAAGTAATTTTACTGGGTGGCGTTACATGTAGTCATTATTCCTAACAGTGTATTTTTGAATATTAATATAATTAATGCTTAAAATTTATATAAAAGAGAAAGTTTAATTAGTCCTCGCGAAAAATTAAATTGTAAATAAAATATATTAATTGTAAATAACATTTAATAACTTTAATTATAAGTGACATTCAAGACAAATTTGGTTAAATGATAATTACATACGTAGTTTTTAAACAAAACGTTATTAAGAGTGTTGTATTGAAAATTATTGAGAATAATTTTTCTGGATCCAACACATGTTCCAATTATATTACGAAAAATATTAAGTAAAATATTACAAAAAATATTTAAGAAAATAATATTTTTCTCCTTGGAAAAAGAAGGAGTTTTTTTTTAAGTGAAAAAAGAAAATAATCTGTTTCGATTTAATTTTTTTCTTAAACAAAGTTTTTTTTTTTAAAGTCGAAAATTGAAAAGAAATTAATAGATGCTTTTGATTTAAAGTTTTTCTTTTTTTTTAAATCAAAAATTGAAAAAAATTATTAGATATAATTTAATAAAAAAATCAAAAGTCTAAGTTGAATGTTTTGATAACATAAATACGTAAATAATTCAAAAAACAAGCTTGTTAATTATGTGTTATGAATAGCTTATGTACTGTAAAATTGTGTATAAATTTTGCATTCGCACTGGTCGGGTGCATTGAGTGGATACTTAAATATCAAGCAAGAGGGGTATCATTCGGGTTCAAGCCTTGGAGAAGTATTATAATTTTTAATTAATTTTATAAATAATCGGAACATCCGAATACGCCCATGGTTGTTGATAAAGTAAATAATTCGAGAAACCTCCATGCAAAAATATGATTTCAAAAAAATATATTTCTTCAAAACAGCAACCATGTTCTAGAACGACCCATGACAGGAATAAAAAGCCACGACCAGTGCTGATCAAAATCAGTTTAAAATCGACTGTTGTTTGATTCGGTTCAAAGTATATATTTGACTGTTGTTTGATTCGGTTCAAAGTTATAATTAACTGTCGTTCGATTCAAATCAAGCTAAAGTTGGCATTTGTACGATTAATTCAAAGTTGACATTGTGATGAAAAATTTAAAAAAATTGTTGAAAAAGAAATTAGTTTTAAATTCTTTTAAAAAAGCAAATAAAACCAGCTTTTTATTTTCGTAAAAACTTTGTTTAATTTAATTTTCTTTTCTTCAAAAAAACGTGCGTGTCATTCCAATTAGAAAATATTTAGTAAAACTTTTTACTAATATATTTTGTTTTTGTTTTCTCGAGTATCGGAATCTGGTGCAGGTTCGGGCAGCGCTCCTTTAAGGAATAAAGAGAGCCAAGATACCGCGACAAGAGAGGTTATTTAAAACAAAACATAGTTTTATGCAAAACATTCATATAAGTAACTAGGCAACCCTGCGAAAATATAATCCGAAAGGGTGTTGCACCACCCCTAAATATTTTGCGCAGAACTTTTTTTCTATAATAATTACGAGAAAAACACGTCAATACTTTTTTCCATAAAATTTTGTCTCCAGCAACTTTTGTATGAAACTTATTTGCATACCTATTATAGCAGACACGAAAATGATGCCCATTTAATTAAGCAATGAACTTTCCGAAAAGATAGTACATATAGTGACTTCAATCATTTGGCTAGGCAACCCTGCGAGAACCTGATCCGACAGACAACGATGCGACGATTTTATCGCGTATAACTTTTGTCTCTAATAATAAGGAAAAAACACATAAATATTTTTTTCATAAGATTTTATTTACAGCAACAATTGGTCTGATCTCATTTCATATCTCCTACAGTTTCTGAGAAAATAAATGTATGAAGATAATAGGCATAGAGATGTCTCCGTGTCTTGGACAGATCCCGAGACAGATGGTGGATTTAAAGTGGTGTCGGTGTGGATTTAAATGTCTGTGGACTCTCTAGCGGTCATAGTTTTATTCCGATTGGAATGAAATTGGGTATTTGGGTCGCTTTTGGTATTCTAAAAGTCAAGTTCGTTAATGGGTAAAATCGGACGAGGGGAAAGGGTGTTTAGAGGGAGGGGAAAACACAAAATTTGACTATCTCCTTTAATATTTGAAAAATCGAAAAATTTATCAGGAATTAAGTTGTAGATACTAAGTTTTACTGTAATTTTTTTTCTTATCATTTTTCTGTTACACAAATATTTACTGAAATATTTACAATTAAAGATTGTTTAAAATGTCTGTGGACTCTCTATCGGTTACAGTTTTATTCCGATTGGAATGAAATTTGATATTTGAGTCGCTTTTGGTATTTTTAAGGTCAAGTTCGTTAATGGGTAAAATCGGACGAGGGTAAAGAGGGGTTTAGAGGGAGGGGAAACACAAAATTTGACTATCTCCCTTAATATTTGAAAAATAGAAAAATTTATCTGGAGTTAAGTTGTAGGTCCTAAGTTTTACTGTAATTTTGTTTCTTATCATTTCTCTATTACACTAATATTTACAGAAATATTTACAATTAAAGATTGAAAGTTAAAATTCTAAATATTTCTGTTCACATTAGAGTTTGAGAAAAATGATAAGGTAATGAATGGTAGCAGACTTGATTTTCTACAACTTTACTTCTTATACATTTTTCGATTATTCTAATATTAAGAGAAATATTTAATATTTTGTGTTTGTTTGACACGAATACATAAAATATATTTTATTGTAAAAAACTATAAACTATAATTGTTATACCGTTTTTTTTTTTGCTATTAATAAATTTAATTTTTGCAAATACTAAAGTCATATCAGATATTATATTTCATTTTGATCACACTAAAATTATGACCACTAGAGAGTGATTTATGTATTCTAAGGAAATTCGCTAAGTTGACGCAGCTCCTGCGTAACGAATTTTTTTTATTTTCTAATAAAATTGATTTACTGCCATGTATAGTCTTTAACATGATTACAATTGGTAGCTTATTATAGTAGAGCTATTGATAGGCATTTACAAGGTTAAGTGTAATCTTTTAAGAGACGCTTTTACATTTTGAAGCTTAAATTATCAGTTTGCTGGACGAGATAACTCTCGCATGGCATCAGTAGAATTTGCAGTTTGAACACAGATACACCCATAGCAGAATCAGTCAGCAGAGTAGATTCTATAATTTTTCCGTAGAAATCTTTCACCTGAAGTTTGGCGCCATTATGTAATTTGAGTGGATTAAGATTTTTCAATAGCATAACTGGTGTTTCCACTTTAAGTTACAGTCTATGTTTCGGGAGGCCAGAAGGATTTAATATTTCCACCATAGAGTCACCGAATCAATGCAATCAGACTAGATGTACTCAAAGGTGAATAATAGCGGTGGCATGATTGTTTTTAAGGATCAAAATAGCACACTTCATAACCTTTCCATTGTTTTTTATTTTTTATTTATTATTATTTATTAGAAATGAAAAATGTGGCTAAGTGAAAAGATACCATTTTTTCTGAATTATTAATTAACTGAATTATTCAATTTTTATTCGATTTCTTACGATGATTTTAACTTAGTTTGTCTTACGATGATTTCATAAGATTGACTCGCTCTACGGTAGGGGTGGGGAGAGGTCGCTCTACTCACGTATCTCTGCTACCGCTGTGTTCATTCCGCACCATTTCTTATTCCGTTAACCCGCTTCTCTAATCGGTTACTTTATTTAATTAATATCTAATTAACGGTGGATCAGGTGTAAAAATGCTCAAGGACTTTTCATCTAAGAATTTCATGTCCTATCTACCCTTTCAAAAAACTCCATGACTTTTGAATCACTCTGTATATATACCTATATATATGGAAATATGATGCATTCATTCCTCTTAAAAAAAATCGCTAGTCTGCGTAGATTCTGCTTACACATCTTGGCTGAGGTGGTATTTTACAGTTTGAAGCATTGCTATAAGATGGTTATCACGAGAGTTTCGAGAGACACGCACCAAATTAGCAACGAGTAACATATTTTGGATTCCATGTCACGGAAATAGTTACGATTAGCTAATTCATACTGATGATGACCACTTTGTAGGCGAAATACGCATTTATAAAATACGAATAATTGATGTAGGAATTATGAGTATTATGACACATTTTGAAATTTTATTTCATAAATCTAGAGTTCTCTTTCATTATCTCTAATAATCTTTATTCAATCAAACTATAATTATCTATCATCTTTAAAATAAAGACATTTTAATATAGACGAATACACCTAAAGTATTATTTTAAATTTTTCTCATAAATATTAGTTTTAAACAAATATTGAACAAAAATTTTGTAAGTTCTGTTTATATGGAAGTATGTTGTTTCTTTATGTACTTAATAATTATATTATTTCAGTATTGGTATTTATTTTAAATATTTACAAAAGTAATTAGAATATCAGAAATTGAAAAAAGGAGTAAGCAATTATCATAATCAAAGAATATTACAACTAGGTACTTCAAGCAGTTATCAGAGTGTACAATTATTAATGTGTGGGTGTAAACAACCATTTCCAAGGATATCGCTGCCTTTTGTATTATATTTATTAATAGATACATTTACTAGCATCACCTGCTGTTGCGGCTTCGTTCGCGAAAATTATAATTGAAACAACTTAAAACTGAGAACACGGACGGACGTTATAGCTTTCACATAGGCGAGGGTCTAACAATGCACAATGGTAACTAGTTTTTGCCCGTGACTTCACGCCATTAAAAATCAGAGCTCAAAACACCAATGAAATCAATCAAACTACATAAACATATCATCATTCTAACTATTACACGCAGTAGAGCTACGGGCAAACGAAAGGTGAATATTCGGCGAACATTAGCGTTTTTTGTAGATTAAGGGGATATTCGGACCCCTAAACATCCCTCTTATATACGTCCGAGATTGACTAACATGATATTTTTCCTCGTCAAAGATTGATTTTCCAAAAAGGCTATTACACGTATCCTTTTATCTATAACTAGCATTACCCGTCGCGGCTTCACCCGCAAAAATTTTGTAACGCCCTTATAACCGAGTAACATAATATTTTCTACACCACTTATATACAACACTGATATCTTGCCATCTATTGTAAGTGTAATAAACTAATGTGTAAGAATATAGTTTCACTGCCATCTATCAATGAAAATCAAAAGATATTATTATATCATATGGTAATCAATAAAATGTATAAAAATGTATAAAATGTCTACATCCCCACTCCTGGCAGACAATGTATAACACACAGCACCTAATACAGCTACGCTAAGTAACGAACATATTTACTATGCACTGATAAATTATACACCTATACATCAATAAATTATACAACTATACCATCCTCATGAATCATTTTTATAATATGTAAGGACCAATGTATACAAAAACTTGACAAATTATATACTAAAACCTTCCTCGAGAACCACTCTATCCATTGGTCAAAACAGAATGAAAATCGGTGCAGTAGTTTTTGACTTTATCGCGAATATACAGACAGGCAGACGCGGCTGGGCGTCTTTATTTTATATTATGTAGGGATTCATAGGTTAAATACCAATTTGCAAGCCTCTAATTGATAATCAATCCAATCATAGCCTACTTATCATGTTTCAACGTCTTTTTCATCCATGTAGGAATTGATTTTCGAATCCTATATATATTATATATATATATATATATATATATATATATATGAGTTTTATATGTACAGTTTTTTAATTCAATTCCTTTCAGTTGATTTTCTTGTAAAACGGAAACATTTAAAAGACTTTTATCCAAAACCAAAGCAAATTCGAAAAAATGATGGTCAGCATTCTTGTAGAAAATATTATCAGCTTTAATTATTAATAGTAAAGCTTCCATCATAAAGCGGCAGGGGAAGAGGTGGGGATATTTAGTATATTTAATTCTTACGTGTCTACACCACATTTTGGTCAGTTATTGACTATTTAGTTAAAAATCATTGCTCGTAAACCAATTCGAACCCAAACTTAAAATAAACAAGGTTGTTTTTGCGACTTAATGAAGAATATTTCCTGACAATTTAATTTCAAGTAACTTAAAATTGAAAGAAAAAAGTTACATCTATCTGAATATAGGGATTTTTCAAAATTTGATTGACTTTGAGAGGCCATACATCAAATGGAAAGAGTCAATAAGTAAAACTAATGATAGTTATCAACAGAGTATGCCTGAATGAAAAATATGATCTACTATTGAGCTTTCTAAATCCAACACTGTTCACCTGAGACACCTCTGTTCACCTGAGAAAGAGTGGTAAATCCTAACTGTGGCACCAGATTTTAAATCTTTAAATTTTAAGTTTGTGTGCTTTCCTTAAGATTTAAGATGAATGGAAAAAAATAGCATTTGTTTCAAGTTTTAAGTTATTGAGAGACGGAGATATAAGTTTCTGAAAGACGCTAAAAGATTGGCATTTTCTAAATTGCAAAAAATTCCACACTCACCGAATTTGAACGGATGAAGCTCATATTATGGTAATCGTCTATTTTTTCGAAGCACTCACTATCGATATAATCGGCTGCCAAATCGATTACATACGTGCACACGTTTTTGACTAAAAGTAATGGATCTTCTCTTATACATATAGAAATCACACAACATAATTGACTTTATGAAACGCCGAGCCCATACCGTTGAAGATTTTTACATGATGAATGGGACATATGTGCCTTGAAAGGTATAGAGATGTTAAAAGAAGGATTTTTTGAAAATCAACTCCTAAAGAGATGAAATAGGCAGATAGAATATATTCTAACTTAGCTCTCAAATTGTAACTGAACTATTAGTTGTATGAAAAAATGTTTCAAACAATAGAAGTTTTTATAGGAAACAAATTTTTTTAATTTAAACATTTTTTAGCACCATTTATAAGTTAGGTTTTGCATCCATTCTCGAAATATGAGTTGCCCTCCTCTCTTTTAGATCATGGATACGCCCTTTGATATTTTTTATATTAAATCGAATTTGTCTACCTAGTGTCAAATTTTTTCTGTAATTTTATTACGAATAATTAATAAAAAGGTTGACTAATCTATATATATATATATGTATATATATATATATATATATAAATCGATGTAAGTATGGTATGTTCCCTCTGGACTCCAAAACGGCTGGACTGATTTTGATGAAATTTTCAGATTAGCCCAGCGGGTGCTCCTGTGAAGTTTGGTAGCGATCGGATAAACAAAATGTTTTCCCGTGCGAATCCCGTTTTTTCCAGTTATAAATAAAAAAACAAAGGTTGTATTTATGAGACAATGTATTTGACTCAATAGTTTTTATGAATAAAATCGAGGCTCGAGTTTAACTTAGTCTTGGTGTTGAGAAAGGGGTATAACCCTACAAAGCTGCGTTTCCGAAGGCAGTATGCTCTGTGACGTTCTTCGTTCAATTCAACTGTTCTTGCAGGGTTACATCGATTTCTGTCTCAAAAGCTAAGTTTAGACTACGACATTATACACCGTACACTCAGTGTATACACCGAGTGTCTATGTGTGCACACGGGTGTCTCTAATTGTGTCAATTATTGTGTCACCATAATTAGTGTCGAATCAGCGGCTGTGTAAACACCTTGTGTCTAAGTGTCTCTTGTGGTGTCTCTGTTTTCAAACAGGTTCGACATTTTTGCATACACTCCATACATTCCATATATTATACAGTAATAAACAAAAAATATTATTATACAGCAATAATAAAAAAATATTATTGTACATATTTTATTCATTTACCTGAAGCTAAAAATCTCAATGTTAGTGCTAATCGTTCACCTGGAGTGCTCAGCAATCTCATCTCGCGTTTCTTTTTTTTTAATTATTAGGAGTAACGTTTTCTAATAAATATTCGAAATCCTCATATTTCATTCGACAGAAGTTTTGGTAAATTATTGTTGAATAAATTATTGAAACATCGTTCCGTCTTACTTCAAAACATACCTTTGGTACTTACTGTCACACAGCTTATGGAGAGCCGTTCGGCTCCGGAGAGCCAACTGTGCCCACCTATGTAAATCTAACAGTATACAATTATGAAACTATTATACGATTAACCAGCTCCACCAAGAGTTTCAAAATATGTGACATAATTTTTTTTTATTTTAATTACTTTTCTATGAACAATATGAATAATTTTTTCAAATGCTATTTAACGATCAATTAACAAGTTATAAAATTCATTTTTGTGTAAAAAAATGTCTGTTTTATTGTCATTTATTGTTCATCAAATTTTACTTCAATATTTTTAAATTAAAAGTGACAGTAAAAGTATTATTCAACGTTAACATCCATTATCGATGTTTTATTTTCAAATGGATTGATTACAATCAACAAACAAAATATAATATGACAGAGATTTCAGAGTTTGTATTACAAAATAAGTTGGGGTCAAAATGTCATATTTTGTTTTTAGTTTATATGCTTAATATTTGTTTAGTGCCTTAGTATGTAATATTTATTTATGTTATTCATTTATAAAAAATAAAAAAATTACATAATAACATGAGTACTTCTAATCAAAAAATTGACGTCATCTATATCAAAACATTTGATAAACAGATAATAAAGGTAATTAATTAATTTTAAGATAAGAAAATTATTTACTTTGCAGAATTGAGTACCATATCTCCAGAGTTTATCGGAATAGACGCGGATCCAACCCTCAAAAAAGGTTGTGGCCACAGTCACCCGAAAATCGACTAATTGCGTGTCGGGATTCCTACAAAGGAGATGTTTGCAAAATATATGACGAACTGACCAAGATTTTGTACAGTTCCACGGAGGCAAGACCCTGTGAAGGCAGAGTCTCGGAGCTTATACAAAACGCTCTAAAAATCGCACAGAAATGGTGTATCAATCAGGGATTGAAAATAAACCCTGGTAAGATCGCACTAATTCCATTCACACGTAAAAGGTGGATAACATAAAACCACCAATCCTCTTCGGTGAAAGATTATAGATCACAAGGGAAGCCAATTTCTTAGGAGTAATGTTGGACTCTAAACTAACATGGAACCCTCATCTGGAATACATAACAAATAAGAGCAAATCTTCTCTCATGCTTTGCAAGAGAGCATGTGGAAAAGTCTGGGATCTAAAACCCAAAATGATCCACTGGCTTTACACAACAGTAGTCAAGCCCATTATAACCTATGCTGCTCTAGTGTGGTGGCCAATAGTTAAGCAGATTACTGCGTGCAAAAAGCTGTCCAGGGTACAGAGACTGTCCTGCTTGTGCATCAATGGATCCATGAGCAGTACACCTACAGCTGCCTTGGAAGTCATACTGGGGCTGCTTCCGCTAAGCATTGTAATAATAGCAAAAGCGAGATCCAGCGCCTATAGATTGTCTTGCAATAATAACTGGATTAATAAAAATCAGGTTGGGCATGCAAGTATCGTGGGAACATCAATTATCTCAGACCCCGTCTTTGAAATGGGCACAGATATACTTCCCAAGATATACTCCTTCTCAAAACCTTTCACTGTAGTATGTGATAGGGCCATGTGGTCTGAAGGAGAACCACTCTATCACAAGAAAGGAATCGTCCGGTATATAGACGGATACAAAACTGAAGAAGGGACCGGGGTGGGAATCTACGGTGAGAGACCTAATGCAAACATAAGCCTCAACTTATGTTTGCTTAGGTCGGGAAATATACCACGGCCTTCCAAGCAGAAGCCTACGCCATACTGGCTTGCGTCCGTGAGAACCTACGTAGAGGCTACATAAACCAGCACGTATGTATTCTTCCGGACAGTCAAGTTGCTTTAAAAGCCTTGTCCGAAACTGAGGTCACCTCAAGGGTAGTCAAGGATTGTCTGGAGGAACTTCTGAAACTGGCAAAATGGAACAATGTTAAATTGACCTGGGTGCCGGGTCACAGTGGTTTCGAAGGAAACGAAAAATCGGATACCTTAGCAAAGAAAGGAATGCCCTTCATAGGCCCAGAGCCTATTTTAGGAATTCCAAGGACTGCATGTAAACAGGTGATCAACGAGTGGTCAAATGCTAACCGTGATCACTGGGAAAAAGTACCGCGGCAAGAGAGGTCTAAAAAGTATTGCACTTCGACCTTATGGTCCATTATGCTCCCCCTTCTACTTCAATCCGAAGAGATTCGCTTCGCCCATATGTTGGCAATAGCCAGGAGCTTGCTTATCAGGTTTTCCTGAAGGTTCATATATTCGGGGTGAGATACACCGAATATCCTGTATCGGATGTAACCTAGAGGTTCGCAGTCAAAGATAATGTGGCTGGATGTTTATTTCTCCTTGCCACACAATCTGGACATAATGGACCCGTTATGGAGAGCGTATACTACTTAGAAAAACATGTCATTGAATTTTTAATTAATGAGTACATCAATATCATCCGTGGTGTAAAAATAGTACACTGGACTGGACATCCAGAGATCCAGGATTTGATACCTGGTAGATGAGTTAATATTTTCCACTCGCTTAATTTTATATATAAAATGTATATATATATATATATATATATATATATATATATATATATATATATATATATATATATATATATATATATATATATATATATATATATATATATATATATATATAAAAATAATCGAATGATTAAATTAATGAAAACTGCAAAATGTGAAATCGCAATGTCAAAAGATTTGCAGATTTCATTAATTTAACCATTCGTTTATTTTTTGTATATACACTCCCGTTCAATAAAATTGAACCGACCTGAACCGAATCAGTCAGAATCACAATTTTAATTATTCTTGTAGTAAATGTTTTTGACAGATACAACATTTTATTTTATTTTTATACGTAAAAGGGAGATATAACACTTAACATGTATTTACATTACATATTCTTACTCTATCACTGACTTGTTTACAGAAAATATAAAATTTATAGTTTTGAAAACTTTAAAATAAAAAGATTGAAATCATACCTGTGCTTCATTGACTTTGAAAAGGCATTCGATAAGATTGACCGATACTTGTTATGGGAGAAATTATTGAAAATTGGATTGCCATTAGAATTTATTAATGTCATTAGGTCCATTTATCGTTCCACCAGCTGTTGTGTTCGATCGGACAGGGGTGATGTGGGCTTTGATTTTAAAAAATACCAGGGGCTATGGCAAGGCTGTCATTTGTCAGCATTGCTGTTCTTATTATACATTAATGACCTTTATGAATGGATGGAGGAAATAAGTACCACGTCTCCTTGTGTTAAGGGTAAGGAGAAAAAGATTCTATTATATGCTGATGATGTGGTTCTAACATCCTACACAATTGGTGGCATGAGAAGGAGTTTGATGGCATTAGAACAATATTGTGATAAATGGAAGATCAATGTTAATGTGGGTAAAACTAAAATTATGAGAGTGAATAATGGTCGAAAGGTGAGTGTTAATGAAGTATTTAAATACAAGGAGAGTGTGATTGAGAGTGTGAACACTTACCAATACTTGGGTATAATATTGGCCAATTGGGGTTTAATTGGGTATAATATTGAGCGAGTATGTGATAAGGCCAAAAAGGTTTTAATGTATATACGGCGATACGTTTACGAATATGAAAATTTTCCTATACATGTTATAACAAAACTATGCAACGCTTTGGTATTACCAGTTTTAACGTATGGCAGTGAAATATGGACTTTCAATAGCAATAATACCAAAGATAACTTTAGAACTATAAATACTGTCATACATAACTTCCTGAAAGAAATATTATGTGTATCAAGATCCATTCCTAATTCAACAATCAATTTAGAGTTAGGAACCAGAAGCGTTGAATATCATTGCCTGCAGAAAGCCATCAATTACCATAATCGGGTTATAAATAGTAACAAAGGGTTGCAAATAAGTTGCTTGAATGAAGGATTGACTGTAAGATTCAACGAAGTTCTGAGTGAAAGGCAATTGTTAAATATTTCTTATAATTCTAATAATAGGTTTGTTAAAGAACAACTTGAAGAGCTTGCAATTAAACTTTATTTAAATGATATTGCAGAGAAAGAGAGCTTGAGTTTTTATGCAACTTTAAACCATTATAAACAAGGTGCTAGATATTTGTATATTTGTAATAGAAATGAGAGACATTTGATTGCGAATTTTCGTATTTATGGTTTCAAATGGGCGAGTAGGAAACTTAATGGTGTGAGAATATGTGTATTATGTGATCGAGCTGAAAGCATAAGTCATTTGATAGAGGACTGCCCGGGAACTTCAGGTACTGAAAGAGATGCTGTGAACAGTTTACAGTTGTACAGTGCCCAGGATATCCTTAGTATAACGCATGCTTCCTCAGTGCAACCAGTCGTAAAATACCTTCAATACATATATGATAAGAGGAAGGTACATTTACACTAAATTAGTCTATGTTTCCTCAATAGAATATTACGTTTTTATTTTTTATATTTTTTCTCTTTGCCTTTTTGTACTCTTAGTTACACATTTTAGTTACACACATTTTTTCCAAATTTAGTTAAATTTTGAATTTTTACATAAATGATGCTTTGAAGAGTTTTGTATCTGCTTTTTTAATTATGTTTTTTTGTTTATGTACTAAATTGTTTTTTTTTTCTTATAAGCCAAAAATGTATGATTTTTCTAATTGATTTATGTCAATAAATATTTAATAATAATAATAATATAAAATTTCCATTTCTTTTTTCACATTTAAAAAATATCGACTTATCTTTGTTTATAAATAAATAATATACAGGGAGTTGCAAAAGTGAGAAGAATCTTATGAAATGTAAGAAAATTAACATTTCAGGTTGGTTCAATTTTATTGAACTGGAGTGTACATCTTGTAAACATAGCTTTTGCTGTGATTTTTCAATTTTTCATTCTGTGATAATTGATTTTTCTGTAATAATTTCTGATTACTTTCATTATTCTAACCCCCTTTTTGTTTTTGTTTTGGAGTTTTACATTTTCTTTGTCTTTTGATCAATTCTAAGGTATTTTATAATTTTTCAATATTTTATAGTTTATCGTTTTATCCATTACCACAATTTATCATTGTACAATAGTTTATTTTATTAATTATTTTATATTTTTTTTTTAAATAAATTATGTCAATAATTTTGCATCCATTTCATTCATTTTGTGTGATGGTTCTTCTGGTTTTTATTTTTCTTTTGAAGTACTTTTCACTTGACAAACCCCTCAAATCATTTCACATTGTTTTTTCCTGTACTTATTATGTGATAATTGATTTGCTTTTTTATGTTATGAGCTACACACTATTCATTTATTTGATACATGTTATTTTTGACATTTATCGTCCGTTGGTTTTCAATTGGGCTCGGTTTACTAAATTTGCATGTCATAGTTGTGTTTTTGTTTTTCTAATCTTTACAATTTAGAGTAAATTTTTTACATAAGAGTTTGAGAAGAAAAATCGGGAAGTGAATTGTAGCAAACATAATTTTCTACAACTTTACTCCTTATATATTTTTCGATTGTTCTAATATTAAAAGAGATATTATATATTTTGTGTTTTCTTCTTTCTCTATGCCCTCTCTCCCCTTGACCTATGCCCTTTATTAATAATCATTTTTTCTAATCACTTTACAGTAACATACCAGTACATGTTAACAGTGGGAGATCTGCTTTGCGAAGATGTAAACTAAACGTACGGTATAGTATAATAAATAGAAATGAAGTAGCCAAAGTAACTAGTTTTATTTCGAAGTAATTAAAAAAATTGTAAAAGTGTTAGTGCTTGTGACAATAAGCAACGGGATCAATTGGGTTTAAAAAACCAGGACTTTTTAAAGTACCAAAAGCGAGTATAAATATTCCAAAATTAATTAAATTGTATGACATTATATTAAATATTAATTTTCAGCATTATTATTAATAAATAAAAGTTTAATTTAATATCTGATTCAATAATTTATTTTCATTTTTACAATTCCTACATTACAGGTTACTATTTACTTATTTGATGTTTTTTTTTTATTTTTATGTAATTATTTTGCGAATTTTAACTATCACTTTAACTTCAACTAATTCCTTATTGCAAAATTGAAATTACTTATCATTTATTTAAAAAAATATTTTATTGGAAAAATACTTTGGCTGGAAATAATTTTTATAATACTATAATACGTAATGTTTTTCAATTAAAACTCGCGCCTTATACTCTCTGTTCTGTTTCCGGTGCCGAAGGAACACGACTGACATCTTATTCTTGCCAATTATTTGTTTACATGGAGTTAATATAAACACCGATGATTGAAAAATATAAATATTTGGCCTGGTTTAAGGCTCCTAGTTCGTGGAAAAGGTTTCAATATTTCGGTTTCATAAAGAACGCAGACTCATATTCCTGCTTATCTATTGTTTTGACCGTCTTCAGGTCTTCACAATAGAGATCGGTTATATTATTTATAGTTAGTTTCCTAAAGTATTAGTTTTTCGCTACTTTATATGGTAGTGAATTTTTTGATGTTGTACCTTATTGTTTGTTAAATTTTCCGCACTAAATTATAATCTAATGTTTGTTGAATTTTCAGTACGATGTTCTAATACAGGAATGTCAAAGATACGGCCCGCGATCGCAATGTGTGACAGCCAGAAGAATCATAACTTTAAAAGTAATTTCAAGGGCAGCGCGTACCTAGACAAGCGAGAGAGGTAGACAGTAACGCCATCTCTTAGCAACAAGCGGAAATACCACGAAGGCTAGAATCTTCCACGTGCTTCGAGTCTAGACTAGAACCTTCCTTATTGATATACAAGGAGTGCCTCGGCACGACGTTAGTCAGTTGAGTCGAGTAATCGAAGCGATACGGTCGGAGAAAGTTTTTAGTTAATTTAAGAGTTTGGATAACTACCCGCAATTAAAAAAGCATGCAGCACGCATTCTGTGCATGTTTGGTAGCACCTATTTATGTGAGCAGATGTTTTCCGTCATGAAAATAAATAAGAACAACCATCGCACAAGACTTACGAATGAACATCTCCAATCAATTCTTATAATAACTACAACGAATATGATACCTGACATCAATGAGCTTGTCAAAAACAAGAGAAGGTATCTGGATCCTCGAGCTCAAAATAATTACCCTCCTTTATAACTTTGATATGATTTTTAACAACCGTATATTATATACTATATAATTAAGTAAATAAAATGTTATAATAATTCAGTACATTTTTTTTAATTTGAATCTGGCCCACCTACACATTCTAAATTTAATATATCGCCCTCTGCAAAATTGAGTTTGACACCCCTGTTCTAATATATTATTTGTTAAACTTTCGGTACGATGTTGTGATTTAATAATAGATAGAAAGAGTGGTACCGAAAGTGGGTCCCTAGCACCTAGACCAAGGGGTCCTCTGTGCTCTCCTAGCGAACAACCTGTCACGAAGGCGAGTCGTCTCCGGGTAAGAGGTACTGTTTTAAGCAGATGAAGCTATAGGATTCTGTTGAGACCAGATGCCACACATTGTTAAATAATAAATAAATACTTATAGTGTATTCCAAGTTTATAGGTGATGCCTAAAATTTCAATATCTGGATTTTAATATACGTGTTTTATTTTAAAATTTAAAAAAATATTTTTTATTATCTTTAAATAAATATCATAAATAAATATAAACAAATATATTAAACATTAAATATTCTATTTGTATTTGTGTTTTTTTTTCAATCCGTCACAGTCTCTATATTCCTAGAACGGTTTACGGAGATCCACTACTAATGTGACACAAAATTTAAATGCAGAACACCTACATTAAATTGAAAATTTTATTGAACAATATGTAAGATCATATTGTAAGTGATACACAATATTTATTAACAAAATTATTATTATTTATTAACAAAACAACTGTGTATTCAGTCTCGTGTTCTTACTTTATTTTTATGCTATGGTCTTATACCGTACGTTTAGTTTATATATTCGCATAGCAGATCTTCCACGAGTATGATCTCCCATATTTATACATTAAGCAATGTGAACATTATATTATCGAATAATAATTAGTGAGAACTCTAGGCTTTTGAAATAAACTGCCAAATTCGCCCCCTTTACCTAGATCAGTTTTATTCGCCCCCTTTACCTAGATCAGTTTTTTGTATTATAAATACGTATTTCGACTACAATGTAGTCATCATCAGTATAAATTAGCTAGTCGTACTTTACTCTTTGACAATTAGAAATAGATAGAAAGTCGAAATCAATAGACAAAAATAAAAATAAATAGAAAATTAACTAAATTAAAATATACTGGATTTAAAATATAATAAATTTTGAATTATATTGAAATTACTCTTGTTAAAATTTCCTTCATTCACATTTATTCATGTTAATTTTACTCTTATTAAAATTACTCTTATATTGTCGCAGGATATGTTACTTGTTACTAATTTGGTGACAATTTCACTTCAAAGAGTAAAGTACGACTAGTTAATTTATAGTGATGATGACTACATTGTAGTTGAAATACGTATTTATAAAGAGGGCGAATTTGAAATTTTATTAAGCAATGTGTATGAGAAGGGGGTCTTATAGGTTTGATAAACAAGCATATTTTTCAAAACAGTGGATAATATTCATAACTGTTCGAGTGGTTGGTGATTGTCTACCTTCAAATGCCACAATAAATAAATTGACACATTCCTGTGGGAATGTCCGGAAAAGTACCATTGTAACAATTGAATGTACCATTTAACAATTTGCACTTTTTCTAATTTTTGTGTTATAATAACCCATTGTTGTAATAATACCAATAAATAAAATACACAAACACGTATTTTCCAAAAGCATTCACATAGTAATGATTGCATATTATCAAAACAGTTAATAATATTTGTGTTCAACAAAAAATCACCACTCTCTAAAATTTATACAGGAACATACAACACAACAGTAACAAAACAAACCTATAAGACCTCCTTCTCATACACATTGCTTAATGTATACATATGTACTCTCTCATACTCGTGGGAGATCTGCTATGCGAAGATGTAAACTAAACGTACGGTAAAAAACCAAATATTATTTTATGATTCTATTTTTTTACTTGTGGCTATTAACAAATTATTGCATGAATAAGATTCAATACACACACAAAAATGACTCAAGGTTTATGTGGAATTTTATTTCTGACTTGCTATTACCCACGTGGATTTTACCGACGTGGATTTTTGGCACAATTCACTGAAAATTCAACACAGAAATGGTTTTTCTTAGTGGGTCGCTCATTGATGAAAATCCTTACTAATATTAGAAATGTAAAAATGTGCTTGTCGTTCTATGAGTAGCTCAACCACTGGTACTCACTTAGCTGCTGAAGATATCCATACATCCTTTTATCCAAAGACTTCTTATTATATTATATACAGTGTGTCTACTTAAGTTGGCTCTATATGGAAAACTTTTTTATTATAAGGTTTACGAAAAAAAGTTATCCTTTATAAAAATCTCTGCTTTCGAAAATATTAACATTCAGCTATTTACTTTTGACATCAAATTTACAGGGTGTGCAGAAATTGAAAAAGTTCGATAGGAAGTTTTTTTTCCACTTCAATTTTAAATAAAATTTTGCAAATCCTACTTATAAAACACGTTATCTGTTAGTCTAATTAACCAGTCATCGTACTTCAAATGTTTATTTGCTGATTTGAAACATTTAATGAATGATATGTAACAAAATCATGAATACAGAACATTTATTTTTCATACATTACATTACAAATTATTGTTCAAATTATTATTGTTGACGTAAGTAACAACAGTTATCTTCAGTTCGTTTTTGCCTCAACGTAACCACCTTCGCGTTCCATATGTGTAATTTTTCTTTTACAAAATTCTTTAAATCCACTCCTACATATCTCGGGAGTGATTTCTTGGAGCGTTTCCCGTATAATCTGTTCTATATGGTCTACATTTAGAACAAAAATATACAAAATTTAATTTAAAATTGAAGTGGTGAAAACATTCCTATCGAACTTTTTCAATTTTTAGCACCCTATACATTCGATGTCAAAAGTGAATAGCTGAATATTAATATTTTCGAATGCAGAGATTTTTATAAAGGATAACTTTTTTCGTAAACCTTATAATAAAAAAGTTTTCCATAAGGAGCCAACTTAAGTAGACACACTGTATATTATATATGGACTTTTTATTTTGAATTTAGAGATAGAGGTAGAACAATATTTAAATGCAAAAAAATATTAAACTTACAGCGAGAAAAAAACTCTCAATTGAAATTTATACATATTAATTATTTTTTTTGAGAACTTGTCAAAATACAAGTAGGGGAACCCGGTGTAGATCGGGATACGAAGTTGAAAATATGTTTAAAAATACAAAAGATTTTCGGGTATACTACTTAATACAACTAATTGTTAGAAATTATTCACGTATATCATACGTGTAAGATGTATCCTTAGATAAATTATAATCTTACCAGTTTTGACTTTATGCCGTAATTGAGTTAAATTAAATAATTATCTGACACTTCTGATAAATTCTTGGCATTTAACAACAAAAGCTTTCAAAAAAGGAATTCTTTTTTTGTAAATTGACATGAACAATTTATTTATTTCAACAATTTAGTACATTATCAATCTATAAATTTAACATAATTGACACTTATACCGTCTGTTTTGGAAAGCTTTGCTAATAGAGAATCAATGTTAAATATTAAGCTTAGCACAACCACTTTGTCAAATCGAGTCTAAAGTTGTCACCTAATTTGCCGCTATGTTGTCGTTAGAATTTGTCGCTCTTCATCCAACGGAGAAATGTGTTGTTATGTTAAGTTGACAGTCAACTTAGCGAAACAAATGTTTGTTTCTCAATAAAAAATTTTAAACTAATTTGCTCATAATTGGCGGCTCATAATTTGCCGCTATTTTGTCGTGAATTATTTGAGTAAAAAAATTTCTGACAAAATGGTCAGTAAATGAATTGTAGTAAAATTTATTTACAACGTTACTCACGTTATACAAATTGGATGTAAAGGCGAATCGTTCCTTCGTGACCGACAGTATTCGAAAATTTTAGATTTATGCAGAAATTCATGACGGATTATCAAATGTCTATACGACATACACAAGTAGGCAATATAGGTTTTATTTGTTTAATTTATTTATCATTATTCTTATAGGTAATAAAAGTAAATATTATATTAAGAACGTATTGCATCACAAATGTTTTATTAAAAAAAAAAAACTGATTACAATTCTTCATAAAGTCTATGTTTATATTTATGTGTGTCATATTATGTATAGATAGATAATGGATAATGTGCACTTTCGCTTACCAACCATATCACAATAAATTTTTTACAATCATTTATTTACACACACACACATATAATTCTTTATACGTAAACTTTGATTAAAATATTGATGTTTTATTATGATATTTAAATTAAATACTGTTCTTTTCACAGCTTCATTAGACAGACAATCGATGTTGATAATTTAAGCTGGGCAGTACTTTAACTAAAATGCTTCAAGTACTTTTGTAATAGTAAGTACTTATTCTTTGAAAATAAATCCATAATACTTACAGTATACGTCAGCTTCGGGTTACCCTACAAGCAGGTGTAATCAGGTGATTGGAGCGACAAATTTGTCTCAGATGGTTGGAGCGGCAAATTTGCCGCACTTGCCGAAAAAAAATGTGTTTATAAAATTATATTATAATTTATAAATATTAGCCATTCGGTTATTAACTCACTGTATACTGAAATGGTTTCGGTGAACGCGATCAACTCGAATTGTTATTATTAGCGAATCTATGCTTTTCCCGGAAACGACTTGTTTGAATATAATCATAGCTATATATTATGGCGATAGCCGATAAGACGTTGTAAAAACAATCAAATCAAAGTTTGTTTACATTTTTTAGAAACCAGAATTTAAATGAACTATTTCCGAATATTAGCATTGCATTAAGAAAATACTCCTATATGGCGGTTACTAATTATTCGGCAGAACGATCGTTTGCGTGTCCAAAAGTACCAAAACGTATTTAAGATCTGCTATTGGCGAAAATCGATTAAATAATTTGGCTCTCCTGTGCACTGAATCGGAATTAGTGTCGACAATTGACTTTACAGACATCATTGATACATTTGCTAACCTCAAAAGCCGAACGAAAATAATTTAATTTTTATAATCGTATTGACTATTGTAATCAATTTAAAATAATAAAGAATAATTTAACTAAAAATGTATTTCTTCATGTATTTTGTTAAAAACAATAAATAATAAAGTTGAAAATGAAACGGCGACAAATGTCCTGCTTGTAGGCGGCAAATTGCTTAATCCGCCACTGGTATACGTAACTTAAAGTATTGAAAAATATTTATAATTTTTTAAAAACAAGTACTAGGTACAAGTACACCAGTCCAGGTGGCCGAGCGGTCTAAGACGTTATGTTTGCGCAGTATGTCTACTTGGAAACTAGAAGGTTATGGGTTCGAATCCCGACATCGGCAGTTTGTCAATTATTAAGAAACAAAAATAGGGGCGGTTAATTGACTAAACTGTTGGCGTGTGGACAAGACGAAGTAACCGGATATGCTTGAGAAGGTTTTCTGCAGTTTCCTTCACGAGCTCCAGATGAATATCGGCATAGTTCCTATCATAGTCGGCTGCAGCCGCATATCCTACCAATTCCTAGTCTATACACAAAAATTCCTTCCACTCAACTCACATCCTCACATTCTTAGGCATCACAATGGACTTAACGGTCGAAATGTAGCCCGTCAGGGCAGCCTCTACAATCTATCTATCTATGTTTGTATCCAGGTCCATATAATTATCCTTATAACACTAATATTCAAACATTTATTATTTGTGTATACTTAAGCGTCACAATACAATACTTGTCAAATTCAATTTCCGTTACATAAGACAATTATGAGAGAACTGACGTATACTTTATAGACAAATGCTTTGAACATTGTAATTAAATATTGATAAGAAAAAATTTACACCAAAGACGACTCTGACGTAAGAGCCAATATGCTTGAGAAGGTTTTCTGCAGTTTCGTTCACGAACTCCAGATGAATATCGGCATAGTTCCCATCATATTCGGCTGCAGCCGGCATATCCTACCAATTCCTAGTCTATATTCAAAAATTCCTTCCACTCCACTTACATCCTCACATCGTTAGGTATCACAATGGACCTTATGGTCGAAGTGTAGCCTGTCCAGGGCATCCTCTACAATCTATCTATCTATCTACTGGGAAATTAAATTATTATCATCAAACATCTTAACGTCTTAACTCACATCTTACAGTATTTTCAGTTTAAGAAATTTCTGGTTCTAATATTTTAATTTAATTAATTGAAGTAAGCTACTAATTTAGTTGACGGTACCGATCGCTTTACAAGAAAAGAAAACGGCTGTTTCTACAAGAAAAATTAACAAAATATATATTTTCACGATATAAACTTTTAAATATGTATACGTTAATAAGGAATATGCATTAAATTTATTTTCACATTTATTTTCAGAATATGAAAATACTGTTAATACTGTAATAAAATTTAAAAACGAAATTAAAATCCGACAAATATCAAGCAAGCTATAAGCTTTTAAAGATTATTATCTGTCTCTTTCTTGCAAAAATACTAAAAACGGAGTTTTACGTGTATTTTAAATGGTGAAAGTGTAATATGACGTGACATAACATATCAAGAGAGCCATCACCTTCTTTGTCTAATCGGGAATTTCAATCATTCATATCTCGCTTATTTTTAAAGTTATTTAAAAGTAATTTTACCTTGATATTTATCAAGTAAACATGCTTCAATTCAAGTGAAAAAAAATGTTCCTTATATGTTCCTCAATATTCCCTACTGTTTCTTTAAGACATCAGAAACCTGTATTTTTTTCTTAAAATCTAGCAGATTTTTTTTGCTTAAAGAATTTTGCTTCAAATAATATTGTACTAGATCAGAAATATAAAAAAAAAATTGTTTGTAAACGTTTTTGGTCCAAGTGGTTGATCCAAGTATTAAAAATAAGTAATTATCCTGCAGGCGTGCTTATTCTTCGTGATTGTGATAGTTTCACCTTAGACACGTCATTAATCATTTTTTGTCTTCATTGACGTTATGAGTACAAAGTATATTATACTTTAAAGCTCATTATAATTGCTAACAATAAAATTTGTATGAAATATTAATTATTTTTACTACGGTTATATTCAGTAAGAGTGCCGACGAATATAAATATTTTTTTAACAATGATCATTAAGCTTATGATAAAATTATAAATACGTATTTCGACTACAATGTAGTCATCATCAGTATGAATTAGCTAGTCGTAATTTACTCTTTGACAATAGGGAATATGCATGAAAATTTTTTTTCACATTTATTTTCAGAATATGAAAATACTGTTAATACTGTAATAATATTTAAAAACAAAATTAAAATCCGACAAATATCAAGGAAGCTATAAGCTTTTAAAGATTATTATCTGTCTCTTTCTTGCAAAAATACTAAAAACGGAGTTTTACGTGTATTTTAAATGGTGAAAGTGTAATATGACGTCACATAACATATCCAGAGGGCTATCACCCTCTTTGTCTAATCGGGAATTTCAATCATTCATATCTCGCTTATTTTTAAAGTTATTTAAAGAGTAATTTTACCTTGATATTTGTCAAGTAAACATGCTTCAATTGAAGTGAAAAAAAATTTTCATGCATATTCCCTATTAGAAATAGATAGAAAGTCGAGATCAATAGACAAAAATGAAAATAAATAGAAAATTAACTAAATTAAAATATACTAAATTTTAAATATAATAAATTTTAAATTATATTGAAATTACTCTTGTTAAAATTTCCTTCATTCACATTTATTCCTGTTAATAAGAGTAAAGTTAACAGGAATAAATGTGAATGTGTATTCGGTGTGGGAATTATCTATAACTATCATCCTACATTTAAAAAATAAATTGCATCCTTCATCCTACAGATTCAGCACGAATCAAGTGTAAAATTTTGAACAAAGAACGTCACTTTTGTCTCCCATTGTTCATTCTGTAGCTACGTTCATGTGATTTTCCACTATTCAGCTCTAACCCGGTTTCCTCTAGTATGTAATACTTTTTTAATACGATTTTATACCCTGTATATGTAATTATACAAGGTATATTAAGTTTAGTCCCGACTTTGTAACGCTTGAAAATATTAATCCTTGACAAAAATGCTTCACAACGGTATTCATAAAATGGCCTAATTCGGCCATTTCCGCATGTCCGCCCGTCTGTTCGTGAAGCCGATAACTCAAAAACGGAAAGAGATAACGAGCTGAAAATTTGTTTGTGTGTTCTAGAGCAAAAAATTAAAGTCAAGTTCGTTAATGGGCAAAATCGGGACGTGTTTCCCCCCGTTAGGAGGGTGGGGGGGGGGAATATATTCGTCTTTGAAACCGTAAGAGATAGAAAAAAAAATTCTTAACAAAAAAATCTTCTTCTTTTTAAAATAAACAACTTTTGTTTAAATTTTTTTTTCATAAACTCAATAGATTTCTCATAATTTTTGGATTAAATTTTCCTCGGAAAGCGAATTCGAATACGAAGAATTCGAATACAACTCAGTATATACTGGGTATTCAAACAATTAACTCAGTTAGTTGTTACGTTACTTGTTTTTTTAATAAATAAATTGATTGATAAATTGTTATTAAATAAATTGATATTTTCGAATTCAATAAAGAAAACAAATCAAATAATTGCTATAGATGTGACTTGTAAATATTTATTTGTATTACAACTGTCAATAATGCTTTATGGCATCTCACAATACACAAACAAAAAGAAAAGTAATATTTTTGCGAATGATATAAAAATTTTCCTTAGTATTCATTCGAAAAGTATTAGTATACAATTTTTAAGTTCAAATAAACAGTAGTTTTAACTTTTTTGGTATTTCATTGTTGTCGTTGGGAATGTTTGCGTCTGAAAGTTTGTATGGTTGATTTTTGAAAGCTTAAGAAACTTTTAAAAGCTTTATCATTGAGTAAAACAATTTTTTGGTATTATTGATTTAGTAGTATTGTTTTAGATTTATCTTATAGTTTCAGTCATGTAAGGCATATCTGGGCACCCTTTGACTTTGTACAGCTCTGAGTGAGAGGTTGGAAGAGAGATAGAGAAAATACAGGATGTCTACCAATTATTATTATTTTCTTCTTTTAATTAAAACATTTTCTGAAAAAAATATAATAATGTAATATAAATTTAATTCTTTTTAAAAACTGAAAAGCAATGGTATTTTATTAATGAATATAATTTGCCTACTCTTGGCCAATATATAGTACTATTGGCCCATATAAAGTACTATTCTGTGCTAGTGAAAATTATTTTTCGCATAATTTCTTTTTTCAAAAAGTGAAAGTAGTGATTTTAATAATGGATTTCAATAAATTTTATTGAATCAAGCACTGAAGTATGTTCTTCGAAGGTTTTCGGTATTGAAAACCATCACAAAGTACATGCAGGTACCAACCCTTTTTTATGGTTAGATAGCGGTAAATTTTTTTGATGGTTTAAAAATAAATAATTTCCGAATAATTTTCCTGTTATACATTGCGAAACAATATGCGAAGGAAGAGTGATTTTAATGAAATGTTTTTAAAATTTAAAAATTTATTAGAAACGGTAATTTTATAATTTAATAATCGATTTAAAGATTTCGAAAATATAAATGTAATGCGTGATTTTGACAAATCGATAGTTGCGTAGCTAAATTTTTTAATATCTCTGAAATGATTTAAATTATTCTTTGAGGTATATTTGCAATAGTTTTCCCTTGGCATATTATCTATTGAAGTTTGATCACACTTGTAAAAACTGAATAACAATATAATACAACCTTCAAAATTTGAATTATTGTATATTAAAATAAAAAAAATCATTCTTAAAAAATAATTGCATGAAATGTTTATTTAAAATAATAAATAATGATATTTTTAAATTTAATATAATTTAAATATATGATATATAATTTTCTTCAAATTATTTATATATTAAATATAACTTATATAAATTAACTATAATCATTTTTATATAAAGTTTTATTCTTATGAATATTATTAAGTATTATACATTTTCTAAAGAAAATTATTAATTTTCACCTTTTTTTATATTTATAAAGTATTATTTATATGAAAGTTATATTTTCAATTAAAAGTTTTGTCGATTTTTTAGCATTACGTACCAAAATTAAATTCATTCTATTATATCCTTTTGTTTGTAAGAGTATAGGTATATATTTTGTTTAAATTTAAATCAAAATTTGGTAATACGAATTATGAAAATTCCAAAATATGATGCACATATAGATTTTGAATGAAAATACATTTTTGACCTCTGTATACAAAGCACAACGTTATGTGTTTATATATTACTAGCATTACCCGTCGCGACTTCGCCCGCAAAAATTTTGAAACGCCCTTAGAACCAAGTAACATAATATTTTCTACACCACTTATATACAACACTGATATCTTGCCATCTATTGTAAGTTTAATGAACTAATGTGTAGGAATATAGTTTCACTGCCATCAATCACTGAAAATCAAAAGATATTATTATATCATATGGTAATCAATAAAATGTATAAAAATGTATAAAATGTCTACATCCCCACTCCTGGCAGACAATGTATAACACACAGCACCTAATCGAGTTACGCTAAGCAACGAACATCTTTCACTATGCACTGATAAATTATACATCTATACATCAATAAATTATACAACTATACCTTCCTCATGAATCATTTTTATAATATGTAAGGACCAATGTATACAAAAACTTGACAAATTATATATATCAAAACCTTCCTCGAGAACCACTCTATCCATTGGTGAAAACAGCATGCAAATCAGTGCAGTAGTTTTTTAGTTTATCGCGAACAGACAGACAGACGCGGCTGGGGGACTTTATTTTATACTATGTAAGGATATGTTCGACCTCAACAACTATAGTTTAAGGTTTTTTCAAATATAGAAACCATTCAGGTTTTTAAAAAAAACGTAAAAAAAGCTAATGTAATATATATAGGTTGTGTGATAGATTGCGGTTCCAAAATGGTAGGTGGAAAAGGATGTAAAAACTTTTTTTTACTTCATAATTTTTGACGTGAAAAAATTATGAATAATTTACTTAATAATTTTAGGGGGGTAATTCAAAAAATTTCGGCGGGGTGGTAGGATACGGAGGTCTTGAATTAATTATTTAATATTTAAGTTCGAGTTTTAATGCATTGCTCTTATGGAGAAACTCCTGAGCGTCGACATATTTTAATAATTTTCACTTGGAATAAAATAAGACAAATAAAAAAAAAAACTACGCAATAGAAAATAGAAATATTAATAGAAATTGATCCAATAAATTTCCGGTATAACGGGCCTAAAAAAAAGATATTTAAGAAAAAGACTGAGATTTGAGGTAAATTTAATTTCTGTCGGCGGTAGCATGATTACCGAAATCTCAGTTTTTTTCTTAAATATCTTTTTTTAGGCCCTTCCTACCGAAAATAATGAATTTTCTCCATTTAACTTACGACAAATAATAATAAACTTAATTGTGGACTTTTATGAATGTACTATATAAGATTTGGAAGAATTTTATAAATGAACTATATCTAGTGCTCGTACATCCTTAAGTAGATACAGGTGCGTCATCCATGTGTGATCCGTACGCAGTCTGGTCAGTACCATTTTTTTCTTTCTGAATAAGGATGTGTTCGTTGGTTGCCCAATAATCGAAGGTTTTATATACCTAAACTTATCCAAGGAGTTGTCCCACTGTTTCTATCAGGAATTATTCAGTATATTACTATATTATAACTTTATAATATTGAGTTAGATACTTTAAACCAGTCCAAGTGGTCGAGCGGTCTAAGGCCTTATGTCTGCGCAGTATGCCTACTTGGAAACTGGGAGGTATGGGTTCAAATCCCGACATCGGCAGTTTGTCAATTATTAAGAAAAAAAAGGGGGAAAAAATTGATTCAACTGTCGGCGTATGCACAAGAACGAAGTAACCGGCTATGCTTGAGAAGGTTTTCTGCAGTTTCCTTCACGAACTCCAGATGAATATCGCCATAGTTACTATATAGTCGGCTGCAGCCGCATATTCTACCAATTCCTAGTCTATACACGAAAATTCCTTTCACTCCACTCACATCCTCACATCCTTAGGCATCACAATGGACCTTATGGTCGAAGTGTAGCCCGTCCAGGGCAGCCTCTACAACTTATCTATCTATCTAGATACTTTAAAAATCAATCTGAATTTTAAAATAAAATTTTCTGTCCCACCTAGTACCTACAATTTTTATTGTTTGTTTTTTGAGAAAATACAATTTTTTTTAATTTATCACTAGCATTACCCGCAAAAATTTTGTAACACCGTTATAACCAAGTAACATAATATTTTCTCCCGCCAAGGACTGATAAATTGCGTTTAATTTTTGAAATGCATTTGTTGTATGCGCTGCCACCTATTGGCAAATTTTTTGGAGTACTCATGTTGTGTATACTGCCATCTATAGGCAAATTTTTAAAACGTATTTGTTGTATGCATAGCATATTTAACATATTTATTTTATAATATGTTTTCCGACACTTCCAATAAATATCATTATATTTCAGCCAATGCATACAAAAACTTGACAAATTATATACTAAAACCTTCCTCGGGAACCATTGGTGAAAGCAGCATGAAAATCGGTGCAGTAGTTTTTGAGTTTATCGTGAACAGACAGACAGACGCGGCTGGGGGACTTTGTTTTATACTATGTAAGGATGTGTATTTACGCAATAATTCTTCAGTTAACAATTTTCGTAATAACAAGGGCAATTCAAATATTAAAATGTTTTATGTTTATTCCAATAAAAGTATCTACCTAATGTTTAACATTTGAAATATGTTCACGCTAAAATAATTTACTTGTCGATTTAAACAGAAAAGAGTTTTAGTTCAACATCATATTTAAACAGTATATAATTAAGGAATTTTCACTAATCAAATTTCGTTTTTTAAAAGAAGTGATGTTAAAAAATACATTTTGTGTTTAGTCAAATTTTAATTTGTTTTAAAATATTTTTGTTTTAAGTGTAAAAAATATGTTATAATTTTTTTTTCTTTCGAATTTCTAATTATAATTTCCCATCAATCAATAATATTCGACTCTTATATATTATATATACAGGTATTGTAGTGTTATCCAGTGTTATCATTGGTGGATATTCAAAAGAAAAATATATGGTTAATTACCTGAAGAAGAAAAATTGTGACATTAGATCCCAATACATTTTGGAACTACTGAAACTCTAAACGATTGCTGATTGATGATTATCGACTGTTGCCTCTTGTTCCTTTAAGCATCTAAATATTGTCGTTCTTGTTTTATTCTATTTCGTATTTTCTGCCCTATAACACCTTTTTCCAAATCGGTTAACCTTTTTAAATATTGTTTATTTATTTCATATAAATGAAAATTTGTTTTCTGAAGTTGGTCTATTTCATAAGACGAATCATTTTGATTTTTCTTTAGAACTTCTAGTTCTACTTCTTATTCACTCATTTCTAATATTTTGTATTTCATTTGGTCGAAAGTCTACGTGTGAACTTCATTTATAAAAATTTTCAAGTGTTTAATGTCTAAATTATCCGGATCAGATCGCATTATATCACGAAACAGTTCTATATTTACGAAAATAATAAGGTTCATTTTTCTTCTGCTCTAGTTTTTATTTTTGGTTTTAAGAGTTCATATGTGCTTTCCTTAGTAAAGTTTGAGTTTTGTGAAAATGTTTGTTATAGTAATTTTGCTTTTGGAGTTTACTGTAGTTTCAACATATTCTGTAGTCATAGGTGGGCAAACTTTGACTGCACTCAGCTCTGAGTGAGAGGTAGGAAGAGAGATAGAGTAAATACAGGGTACCTACCAATTATTATTATTTTCTTTTTTTAATAAAAACATTTTCTGAAAAAAATATAATAATACCAACTCTTTTTTATGGTCACTATTATTCAAAGTATACAATACATACAATACATTGAATACATACTCTGGAATTTTGAGCTGGTAATTTGGCGCAAAAGATATACCTTTTTAATATATTTGGGCATTAATAAAATATAAATGTTATATAAATTATAAAATATAAATCTTTTACATTTACCGCTTGACAATTGTAAACCGCTTGTAAATTTTTTGATGATTTAGCTTTAGTTTAGATTTTAGAATTAGATTTTTGGAAATTCCGAATAATTTGCCTAAACTATTCATATGGGAGAACTAATGAACAATTATTTACTTGAATTAATTATTTTTTCTTAGTAGGGGGTATAGTGTCATGGGAATTTGATGACACTGGATACAATCAAGATACCAATGAAAAAGCTGGATGGGAGGGTGGTTGGATAATTTGTTACTAATTTCTAAATGGTTAAATTTTACATAAAGTGGGAATACATATAGTTGTTGTTGTTGTTGTAATTACTGTTATTGCTATCATCATTATTGTTGTTATTATTATTATTATTGTTATTATGTTTTTTGGTTTACCTAGATCTGTTTTTTGTATTATAAATACGTATTTCGTCTACAATGTAGTCATCATCAGTATAAATTAGCTAGTCGTACTTTACTCTTTGACAATTAGAAATAGATATAAAGTCGAGATCAATAGACAAAAATAAAAATAAATAGGAAATTAACTTAATTAAAATATACTGGATTTAAAACATAATAAATTTTTATTTATATTGAAATTACTCTACAAGAGTCTACAAGAGTAATTTCAATATAATTTAAAATTTATATATTTTAAATCCAGTATATTTTAATTTAGTTAATTTTCTATTGATTTTTATTTTTGTCTATTGATCTCGACTTTATATCTATTTCTAATTGTCAAAGAGTAAAGTACGACTAGCTAATTTATACTGATGATGACTACATTGTAGACGAAATACGTATTTATAATACAAAAAACTGATCTAGGTAAAGGGGGTGAATTTGAAATTTTATTTCAAAAACCTAGAGTTCTCACTATCATTCGATACTATAATTAATAAATATTTTATAAAACTATTTCTAAATTGATTGAATAAATTATTGGGCAATAATCGGTAGGCAACCTCACTATATTTGCTTGCTACTATTCTAAGTAAAAATGTAGCTGAATTTTTGGTGCTTTGTCGGTATTAATTGATTGTTGAAAGCTACAAGCATTTCCACTACATTTTACGACGTTTATAAATTAGTTTTTTAATGGGTATCTTAGGTGTTATTTATAATGAAATAAAAATTTGATTGTTTTGAAATAGACTTGGATGAGCTCTCTTCCAGTGAATCTACTTATCCAGAACCTACTAATAAGGAATTTTCTGCATTATACTGATATCCTGGTACACTACTTAATAAGTTTTGTATTTTAAGCGTGGCTCAGTAGTCGTCAATGATTGGCAACATCGAACTGCGCTCTCCGTAAAACTGAGTGAAATTTGTCAATTATATTTTTCTGTTTTTTTTAGACATACCATATATTGGCCGGTGGTCGGCCGAACTAAGTCCTTAGTAAACTAAGTAAGTTAGTCAGAGTACTGAGCTAAATTGTCGGCCGGGACACTTTATAGATACAAGAAACTTTTCTTATGCCGCCATTTTACTAAGTATGTCACGGGCAGTATTGCCAGATCTCCTGTTTAACGGTAGATCTACCGCTTTTTTAGTATTTCTACCGTTCTACCGTTTTTTTCGTAATCTACCGTTTTTTTGAAATTTTTTGAGTAAATAAAAAAATTTTTGAATTTGTGTCCTTTTCTTCTATTTTTTATAATAATTATTAATTTAAAACTCCCCAGTCGTACAAATACAAAATCAGTGTTAGAGACCATATTCCATTATTTGAAATAATGGAATATGGTTCTGTAATTACTGATTTTGCCATGAATGTCTGCATTTTAGAATGGAATATGGTTCTGTAATTACATTAAGGTATTATTTTTCACTGGGACATTGCATTACAATATGTAATGCAATATATGATAAATACAAAGAATTAATAGTATTTAATATTTGAAGAAGAAAAATTATATAATATATTAAATACTAATGTAATATAATTTTGATTATTCTGAATAAAAGTATTTATTTCAAACTATTTATTTCAAACTATTTAAATTGGAATTTTCACTTTTTGAATCTACCGCTTTATTTTGGTGGGTCTACCGCTTTTTAAGAAATCGGGTCTGACAACACTGATTAAGTAGCAAAAGATAGTATGTCCAGGCCGAAATTCGCTTTACTAAGGACTTAGTTCGGCCGAACACGACCATTCTGTGTGTAAATAAACAATTTACAGTTATTTTGTCGATAAGGCTTTTTAACCATTATTTTACCACACAATTATGTCATCTCATGATTGTTTTGATTTCGAGTATTGTGTCGGAGATGTTTTACCGCAGCCTATGAAAATTTTGTAGACCTTTAATTTAAGCGTTATTAATTACAGTTTTGCAGGTATCTTATGATTTTGATATGCTCTTGCATAAAACGATTTTAACGTACGATAGCACAAGTAAAACAATAATATTTTAATACAATTACATTTTTATAAAAATTAATTTTTAAATAAATACAAACATGAAAATATTTCTACTAATTTTATTAATGTATATTAAAAGTAATTTATGTGATGAATTACAAATTAAAAATAATTCATGTTTAAATATTCCACCGGATATAAAATCATTGCAGTTATTATTAGACTATGCAAATTCACGAAAATTATATCAAATTATTTTATTTACAAACTTTATTCAACCAGGTAGGTATATAGGTACAGAATGTCCCATATGTAGTAGAGTTCCATAAGAGAGTAGGTAGATGGTACGATTTTGGAACGAAAAGTCCTGAGACATTTTTTTATTAATTAATTATTAATTATTACGCACCGTTAATAAATTATTAATTAATTAAGGAAACTAGGTTGAAACCAGAGTTGCGAAAAGTGCATAAATGATAATTCATTTTTAATTTAATTATCAATTTTTGGAAAAAAGTATTGCTTAAAATTTTCAAATTATTAATTCCTTGAAAAGTGCATTAATTATATTTTTTATTTTTTCAAAAATGTAATAAATATATTGTTTTCATAATAAAGTTTAGAAAAATGCGCAAATTAAATTCGTTAAAATATATAGTTTTCTCAAAAGTGAATTAATAAAATTATTTTATTGATTTTTTTTTAATAATGCAATAATTAAATAAAAATAATAATAATTTAACGAATAATAATAATAATTTAACAATAATAATAATAAAATAATAAAAAAATAAATTAAAAAATTAAAAAATAATAAATAATAATATTAATATTAATATTTTTTTATTTAATTTAATAATTTAATTTATTATATTTTTTTATTTTTTATAATTTAACGAATTTAATTTGAGCATTTAAAAAAAAATTATTATTAAAACAATTTATTTATTATTTATTATTTATTTATTTTCAAAAAATAAAAAAATTTTATTAATGCACTTTTCAAGGAATTAATAATTTGAAAGATTTACGCAATACATTTTTCCAAAAATTGATAATTAAATCAAAAATGAATTTAAATAAAAAAAATGAACTTTTTTGCAACTCTGGTTTCAACCTAGTTTCTTTAAGTAATAAATAATTAATTAACGGTGCGTTTAATAAAAAAATGTGTCAGGACTTTTCGTTCCAAAATCGTACCCTCTAACTACCCTCTTATGGAACTCGACTACTTACGGGTACTCTATATATTAAGATTGATTTATGCCGAGGTCGTAATCCTAATTTTTTTTCAGAAATTTCATATAACAAAATTATATAATTGCAAGAAAATATGATCAAAATCTAGACACTAAATAAAATTTATTAAAGAGAATAACGAGACAAAAGCGCCTCTTCTGCGTAGATGCATTTGTCACAATGTTTTTAATATTTTATTTTTATCATTAACTGGCATTAGTGATGAGGAAAATCTGTCTTAGTCTTGCGGTCTTGGTCTTGGTCTTGTGATTTTGCAAGACCAAGACCAAGATCATACATACACTAGCAAGACCAAGACCAAGACCGAATGAACAAGAACAAGACAGACACCAAGACCGAGAATGCATGACCAAGACCAAATTGCAAGACTATACTAAAAATTATAATTTCCGTTGTAAATAGGATATATGCCAATATTTGTCGTAACTTCAATATATGTTTTTGTTGGAACAAAACATTTTGTGTGTTTAAGATTTCCAGTTTACTCCGCTAAATTTAAACATCAAATATAAAAAAAGGTACTGGTAAACTTTACCATTGTCTGAAAAAATGGATCTACATTCTACAAGAATATTCTTGAAGTAACTATTCTTTTCCGATGTCTGGTTAACACATGGTTGATGTAGAGCTAAGCTAATTTTTTTAATTTTTTACTATAAAAACCAATAGAATAGCAATAGAACATTAAAACTAAGTAACAATATCTATTTTGATGACAAAAAAAAGGTCTGTTTTCGTCACAATAATCTTTTAATTGCTCTCTTTTGATTGGGATAATAAGACCATGTCATCTGCATACAAAAGTACTTAAATTCCCTTCCATTTAAAGATGGGTTTCAATAAATTTCATTTTTTCATATATATATATATATATAAATATATATATGAGAAATAATTTATCAACAGTAAAAAGTTTTAATTGGTGATCAATCGATTTTCTTTTTCTTTGAGAATTATAAAAAATTTTGTTTTCATTTTTACATTTATTAAAATTATTTTTATACACATTTTTATATGGACCGCCAATAAACACTTGTTACATTGCTTGTTATAATGGCTATTAAAAGGTTAATTGTTCATTAAAATAGACTTTATTACTTTGTTTTTTTTTTCTTAAATTTTTCATCAAATTAGACTTTTTTACTTAGTTTTAATGTTCTTTTTTCCTCAGCTATCCGAGTCTGTTAAAAAAAAAAACGCAATCTCATTTGAAAAATGCTAGTTGACCTTTAAATAACCTTGAAGACCATGGTTGATGTGAATATCAAGGTCGCCATAATATGCCCCCATCAAATTAAATCTACTTTTAAGTCCCCACAAAAAGCAGTGCTGGTTTCATCTGACTCGGATAGTAGCGTACAACCTTAATCTAAACAAAATCTAACCCACTTCAAGATATGGTAGAATGATGCGGTTTTTTCCAATACAAACCAACCCCCAACTCCCTCTCGAACCTGGGAAAAATACGTTGTTTTCTTCTATACATGCTAGAAGGATGCGATTTTTTACATTCGACGTGGAATAATTTGAAACTTACGGAAAAGAAAAAAGGGGGTTTTTTGCATTCGACGTGGAATACATTGAAACTTAAAGGAAATACTTCCCAGTGATACTCCCCTTGACTTCCTTTGATTGATTGATTTCTTGTATTCTTTACTTCACCAAATTTACACTACATAAAATTACAAGGACCCAAAGCCATGGCAGAAGGCTGCACCGGTGGTCAGGGAGTCGGAGCTCCCTTGCGGGAAGAGCGAGTATTCTTTATACGACTGTTTGTGTGCTTGATGTAATTGTAATATTTTCAGGTTTTGGAAATAAAAGTCCATGAGTCTGCTATGAATTTAGTAAATTGACGATTACGACTTCTGCATAAACATAGTCATGATTTATACAAATCAACAATTCATACTAAAATACAATATTATCCTTTGTATTTTTTTTTAGATTGTCCACGAAAACCAATTATTGAATTTTTAAAATGTGGGTCTTATACCAATATTTCAGTGTCTGTGCAACCATTAGAAGTTGATTTATTACGATTGCAAAAAATGACAACCAATTATCAATATCATCATATTGGAATTTTTGTATACTTAACAGACAATTTTGAAAATACCATAGATAAATTTGATGAATTTTTGGAAAAAGTAAGTGGATTATTTTATTTAAAATTTAGCTCTACCTTTCAACTCTTAATAAACAATCAAATGTTTGTTGTATTTTATAGCGCCTCCGTATTTAAAGGCAATGATGGCTAATTTTCGAGTAATAAAAATATAATATTGTTCTTAATAATTTAATAACAATATTTTTTTTCTTTATAAACGTCTATAACATAGTAAAGGATTAAAGAATACTGGAGAGCTATGATATTTCAATCCCTATTTAATGCAAAATTTGTGATTGGTGCTTTTAAGCATTTTTGTTAAATGAACAGATAATGTTAACCCTTTTCAAAGACAAATAATTGAATTACATACTGCGCAAAAATGCATTTGTTCCCCTACAAATTATTCCCAGAAATTATTTCAAATAAAATAAGTTTCATCAAATAAGCATTTCCTCCAAACCAGTAGGTATATATTTTGTTTTAACGGCAAAAATCAATTAATTTACGATAACAGACAAATTATAGTAGATGGATATTATAGTGAATACATTATGTTACTAGTATTTCAAATGAAATTATATTTTATTTAAAATAAAATTCATTTAACAATTGGGTTCATTTCCGTTAAAATATAAAAGCTGAAATTTATGTATGTTATTCATACAATGATTTTATGACAGTATTTATAAAGCCCAGATCCATTTGAGGGGTCTAACACTACCGCCAGGCGCATTATTATAGAATATAAAAGTATATAATAATATATAATAATATAGACTAGCGCCTGCCAGGTTAGAATGTTCGGGGGCTGCAGACCTCAGCGTCGGACTGGCCATATAGTCGAGGTGGCGTTTGCCAGCCGGGCCCTAGCGTGCGCGGGCCCCCCACGGGCCTGGATTGCGGGGTTTGCTACAAGCCAAGCGGTAGGTACAGTAGGGGACCGCGCAGCCTAGGGCCCGGCTCTTGAAACCTACATGTAAAGTAGATAGTTAAAACTTGAAAAATTAAAACTTGTTTTGGAAATTTCTGAACGGCGATAACTTTTGAACGAATCAACCGATTTTGACGTGTATCATAAACACGACATTTGGCATTGTTTAAGAGATGCATTATATTGTAATCGAATCTAATATAATATGTATCTAATTTATTCATAAAATTATTTAATTTTTGAACTGTCTTAAACTCTTTGGAATGAGCACGTTCCACCTAAGCAGATAGACATGAATGACTCAGATTCTCAGAGTGAGGTAAAAGACGACGAAAATGTTTTAGACCAAACTGCAAAGGACGCCATGTATTTTTCCCGAAGCGGTTTGGACGTCTCCAAAGTTGCATACTATGTGTATGTAAACTTTTATCACAATATAACATGCACATCAGCACGTACACCAATTTATATGTTGCATATTGTATAATTCTCAGAATTTCGTTTACGCAAGGGACTTGTGAGAGACGATTTTCAGCGCTGAAGCGCATTAAAACGAGACTTCACTCTCTATTGGGGCAAGAAATGTTGGATTCGTTGATTATATTAAACACAAAATCGGATCTTATCAAGGATGGTGAGAATAGCAGCTTTTACGATCGAGTTATTGACAGCTTAGCTGAAAGTTCTCCTCTTTTAAAAAAAATGTTGATTGGCTAGCTTCCGATTTGTTTTATTTTAAGTAATTGGAACTATATTTACCTAATAATAATAGTTGATAATTAATAATTTGTATATTTCATATTTTCTGATAGTATCTACCATAGTCCCCAGTCCGACCCTGGCAGACCTTGACTAACAATCACTTAAACTGGTATCAGGTAATACAGGTGCGCAATAATTACATGCATTTACGTTAAAGTATAAAAGCTGAAATTCATATATGTTACTTATACAACGATTTTATGCCAGTATTTATAAAGCCAGACCTATTTGGCAGAATTAAACACTCCCTAGGCGCAGTATAAGGTCAAATGCAAGCGAGAGAGCGTATTTTCATAGGAATTTTAATTTTTAGCATTTGCTTTTACTAGTCAAAATTTATAGCCATTTTTATACGGAGCGTACCTCATCTTTGACCCACACGCGTGTACGTACTATGGAGACGGATATGTGACCTTAATTAACAAATTCATAGCTCCCAGACATTTGATCCTAATAAAAATTTTTATATGTTTTTTACGTAAAATTTCCTCCTAAATAATTTAATTTTCAAAGATATTTGCGAAAAACCGTATTTTTGCACCTATTTCGTCTAATAACTTTCTTAGCACCCCTTTTCAGGCAGATGATTCTTTACCGATATTCTTTAGTGATAAACTTTAGAAGATAATATCAAAAAATCCTCTCTGTTACTCCGAATTTCGAAGCTGTTTTCTCAATTTACTGCACAAATTACCAAATTTTAAAATTCACACTCATATTTTCGTCCTAACGAGCCTAAAGAATGTATAACTTTAAAAATATTATATGATTCAATAATTCCAAAAACTTTTGTTCTAATTTCGCAGAGCTATACTGCTTGCTCTTATAACTTTGTTCAAAAGGAGGTACCTAACAATTAATTATTAAATGTTTTTAGGCAAATAATTTATTCTTATTTAATGAATACGGTTTATGGTTATTAATAATTGATGAACCAAATTTAACAAACATAATTCGTTCACGAATTCAAACAAGTAATGCGATTGGTATAAGTACAGATTTAATTATTGCATTAAAAACAATGAAAGAAGCAATTAATTTGAATGAGAGTACCAATACGGAAGATATTAAAAACGCATCAATACGAGATATATGTAAATATTTAAATAATAATTATTTTAAATCACTTAGAACTACAACAAACCCAGACAAAAACTTCAATGATACAAAAATCATAAGCAATTCAACAAATATATTTCATCAAACTGCGATATCAAATAATTGGAATAATATCTCAATAAAGCCGGCAAGCGCCGTAATTACTGGATCAATAAATACTCAGGATAATATTCAAATACCAAATGTAATTTTAAATCAGGATGATATTAAAAGAAAACGCCGTAAACGTAATGTAATGAATGATAACGACGAGAATGATGTAAATAATATTAATATTACACATGACAGTGATTATATACAAAATTTTGATGATGATTTCGAGTTATTCCAAGTGTATAAATCACGTCGAGATGATAGTGGATCCATGTATTTAAATACAATTGGTTAGTTTTTTAATAATTTTATGTTTAATTTTATAGTTTGTGAGAAGTATCAGGCTAAATTAAGGAACGAATAATTAATAATCTCTGGTTCTCTGATTAATAATATTAATTTCTTTTGTCTCAACATTTTCTATATATATATATATATATATATATATATATATATAGATATATATATATATATATATATATATATATATATATATAGATATATATATATATATATATATATATATATATATATATATATATATAGATATATATATATATATATATATATATATACATGGGTGCAAAAATATGTGACAGGCTATACGGGAGCATATAAAATATATTGATCGTCAAGGTATAATCATAAGTGTTCTATATCTGTTATATCAATGTATGCCACTTACATTGACATAACAGGTATAGAACACTTATGATTATGCCTTGACGATCAACAAGGTTAAGTTATTAGCGAATTGAATATAAAACGCAAATCGACTTCCAATTAGAACTAGAACGATACTGTTAATATTTATATTTTTATTTTTAAGTCAGTACAAACGGTATTGCCAGTCGCTACAATGAGCAAGATGTCATTTTTACATTCATTTAAAGAAAAGGGATTCCCGAATTTCGTCACAGTATAAGTAATGGGAAATTCCGGGCTCATTTCAATCGGTCCGCATCATAGGTACGACAAAAATATGAAATGGTTCAAATATTTATATTATTATTATTTATTGTGAAATTTTGCCGCCCCCACTACGCTACGCCACTGACTGTGCAGTTTCGCATCTAGAATTAAGTGCTTTTTCGAGCTGCGGTGTGGAATTTTAATGTTAGATATCCTAACCATCTGTTATGCAACTCCTCTTTTCCAAAAATAAACACAGTCTGTTAACTCTGGTTTACATAAAGCTTTTCTATCGGTACAATGTTGATTCGCGCACGAGCTAAATCAAGTTAGTCAACGGTATTTTCTTACTAAATGTAATAAAAGTGTTTCTTCCGACGGATGTGAAAAAATAATTATTTTATACCGAGGCGAAAACATTTTGTGCTTCTATTTTAATTTTAGTTTTAATTTTAGGTACGTGGAATATTGACAATGGAACAATAAATGTTAAAAGAATTATAATAAATATATCAAAACGTCCGCGTTTATTAAATAATACATTTATAGTCGGTATAAAAAATGACACCAAACCAAATGAACGCGAACCCACTGATAAATCTGGTTATCCAATTTATAAAAATGTTGATATGTTGTTAGAAATTGCTAGATTTTTTAAACATGCGCTTAAGTTAAAGTACATTTTTTAAATTTATTTTTTGAAAGAAAATTACTATTAAAAATCAATTTTTTAGCGTCATCATTCAAACACATACCACGTCTGGAAATTTAAATGAAGATGGAACATGGACACATTTATTAGGTGGTATCACATCAGGCAAATTAGATTTAGGGGTCGATTATGTCTCAATTTCTCCTAATAAATTAAATAACATGCGATTCACGCAGCCTATATTATCATCGAGGTAACCATTTTCATTTTGTCGAAGATACCCTACGATGGATTTTAAGAATTCAGTATCGGGTTTTTTTTATCAATTCATGTAACAATTATTTCCAAAAGTGATGTTCGTTTTCAAAATTTTACAGTTCATTGCTAGTACCTTTATAACCGCATCAGTAGGTACTTTTTCGTAAAACAAATTAATTTGGCACAAATCGACTGAAAAAATTTGAAAAAGGAACGCCACTTTAGGGGGATATAATAGTTCTGAAATTATGCCAACTAAACGAAACAATTTTTTCAAATCAAATGGAAAATCTTAGCTGATAAAACGCTGATAAAATTCTTAGATGATAAAACGCTGATACAACTGACTTTCTAAAGACTTTCCATCCATATTTCTAACTTAAAAAATGACTGACCATACAAACTTTCATCCCTCTTATAACTATAGCCCAGTAACCATAGTCCGTTTTTACACATGAAAGTTTTGATGAAAGTTTTCAATCGCAATAAATGTATGTGCTATAACTAGACTTACATCTATATCAATCGCATGTTTTGTTAATAGCTATAACTCTCGTCTTGCTAAATATTTCTTTCTTTGTCAACCACTTCAGTCACATGATGATCATAGTAAACCAATCACAAGGAAGTGAACCAATCACCCTATTCTTACATCTGATTACATATAAGATTGCATCGAAATAGTCGGCAGGTCTATTGTGTTATAACAGCATAGTTTCATCAAAAAATACTACTGCGCTTGTTCACCAAAGTATTCGTTATGAATAGTTGCATGAAAAGTTACATGTGTAAAATAGCCCATACACATTAGCGTATGCGCTTCATCCGGTAGTTATGATTTTTTTTATGAGTTGTTTATGATGTTGGCCCAATGAATAATCCAAGTTTTCGACCTCAAATGCCGAACGCAATCAAAAACACCGCTAAATTCTCTACCGTTTTTCAGTTTTCGGTGATTTTGAAGGACTATATAAAGTTATTAAGATAATAAAAGAGAACTCTAGTTTTTTGAAATGATGTTTCAAATGTTGCATCAATTCGTAGAACAATTATTTGTATTTGATAAATACGTATTTCGACTACAAAGTATTCATCTTCAGTATGCTAAACGTAACTATCTATCTCCGGGATATGGAGTCAAAGAGATATGTTACTCGTTGCTAATTTGGTGCGTGTCTCACAAGGATTTTAAAAATAAACTAGCTCTCACTCTTCCAAAATTATTTTTGTCCTATGATTATTTTAGACGAGTCAGTAAAGTAAAAAATCGACGAACATGCGATTTTCAAAATTCTGTTTGCATTGTGTTGGATTTTGTTTATATAAAAGACACCCATTGTGGGTGCTAGGAAATGATTTTAATTATTTATGAAAACTAAATAAACAATGACTATATAACAAATGGAATTTTTCGGGTTGTTTTTATTAAAATTTAATAAAATTTGATCTATGGGATCTTTTGCGACGTTGTTTTTTTTATATCAAAACTGATTCTCGACAAAATAGCCGCAAACTATGAGCTTATTTAGATAATTTGTTAATGAATTTTGAAAAGGTGCTTCGCTAACTTGCGTATCACAACACCCGATTTTTCCGTTGTACAAAGGATCTTTTTTAAGGATGAATTTTAATAAATTGTTCCGCTAAGGTGTCTGTCAACTTAGTACACTCAATTTCTCCATTCAGTGAAGAGCGACAAATTTTTTTCTGTCACAACTAATTCACGACAAAATAGCGGCAAATTATGGGCTTATTTGATTTGAAAAATTTATTTCGCTCAGTTAACATATGTATGCTGATTATAATATAAATAACAGTTTTAAGTAATTTGGGCATAAAATACGCAGATAATGATTAAAAAGAGAATTTGAACTAAATGCGTTTTACTTATCCGAAACTACTATAAATTTTCTTAAAATTATAGAATTTTGTGTTGAGTACAAATTAATAGTGTGTGACAAAGTATCACAAACGTTTACGTACGAAGGTGTTAGAGGAAGGAATTTGTGAGTAGACTAGGAATTGGTAGGATATGCGACTGCAGCCGACCATGATAGGAACTATGCCGATATTCATCTGGAGTTCGTGAGGAAACTGCAGAAAACCTTCTCAAGCATAGCCGGTTACTTTGTTCTTGTCCATACGCCGACAGTTTAGTCAATTAACCGCCCATTTTTTTTTAATGTTTATAATTGACAAACTGCCGATGTCGGGATTCGAACCCATAACCTCCCAGTTTCCAAGTACTGCATACTGCACAGACATAACGCCTTAGACCGCTCGGCTACTTGGTGACGGTTCGGCTACGGCTACGAAGGTGTTAGTAAATATGTCTATACTAATACATTGTTAAAAATTGCATTATTCTGAAGGAAACATGGATGGTTAAAGTGAAATCTAGTTAATCCATATATGCAGTATGTACACTCCCGTTCAATAAAATTGAACCAACCTGAAATGTTAATTTTCTTACATTTTATAAAACTCCTCACTTTTGTAACTCTCAGTATATTATTTATTTATAAACAAAGATAAGTAGTATATTTTTTAAATTTGAAAAAGAAATGGAACTTTTATATTTTTTATTTATGTAAACAAGTCAGTGATAGAGTAAGAATATGTAATGTAAATACATGTTAAGTGTTACATCTCTCTTTAACGTATAAAAATTAAATAAAATGTTGTATCTGTCAAAAATATTTACTACAAGAATAATCAAAATTTTGAGAGACTAATTCGGTTCAGGTCGGTTCAATTTTATTGAACGGGAGTGTACTTAACTTTGATCTTTGTATAAAAGTAGTTGAAAAAACACTTTTTATTCGAAACCATATATTCTCCATGAGTGTATTCGTTTTGGGAGCTTGCGTTGTTTCTAGTGTTCAACTTGACGCTGAGAAAGCGTCAAATTGGTTGAGTTCCACGATAGACACAACGTTCACAGACGCTTTATTTATCGAGATAGGGAAGCAAAAGCGTGAGTGCCAAATTGTTCTGCCAAAACGAATACTGTATTAGTGTTTGTATAATTATCTGTCATGTGCACCAGAGATTTTTTTAGTATGTTCAATTGCATTTTTTTTTAAATGTATCAAATCGTTTTGTTTTTTTTTTAATAAACAAAAAACCCCACATAACATACATAATCTTATTCGAAAAAACCTATATTACCGACATACTTTTTCAAATAGTCAGTTTAAGAGGTTTCAATTTGATTTTAGGGTGTTAACAAACATTATTTTACTTGGAGATTAGCTAAACTGTTTTCATCCGTCATATTCATTCTTCATGGAAACTTACACGTACTTATAATGCCTCAAACGAACGGCATTTTCAATAGTTACGTAAAAGTGCATAAGCCAAAACGAACACCAATAAATTGCGCTTATAAGCGGGAGCGCCTCTGAAAGCGCTTAAGCGTCCAAAACGAATACACCCTATACAAAATTACCACTTTCCGTTTCTAAAATTAATTATGCATAGACTAAGAGTGTTGTAAATTGGTCCATTAAACAATCTCCATCATAAATAAATATATAAACTGCGTTTATTTCAGACGAAATTTATATTTTCACCCATTAAATACAAGTGCAATGCGGAATATTTACACAGTACCATTTGATTTGCTGTTATTTTTATCTGTGTTTGGTACAATGTTTTTAATAGCTCTTGTAATATTTACAATCACAATGTTAATACGCTATGTACGACGTAAATCTAAAATTGATAGATCAGAAATTATTCGTATGAATTTCACTGATTCGTTATTTTCATCAATTGGCATTATGTTTCTGCAAGGTAAGTATATCAAGCACCAAAAACACTTTTAGTAAATATTTGGAAATATTATTCAAACCAATGGGTGTAAAATATAGACCTGTTACTTAATTTTTATAATAGTCCAGAGGAGTAAAATTTTTATGTATTAAAAAAAAAGTAATTAACACAAAAGTAATTAAATTATAGAAATAGTTTATATTTTCTATGAAAATGACAATCAAAATTGACATTTCAAAATTGGAACAAAATTTTAATAAAATAAACATAAATTAATGTTTACAAAATAACAAAAAGGCAACAGCACTGTGTTATCAAACGGTCACCCATCCAAGTACTCAAGTGTCTGTACTTGGACAACAAGTGTCCAATGTTGCTTAACATTAGTGATAAGACAAGCACTGTTTTAATTAATATACTACAAAATACACAATGTATCAACATTAAATCATAATGTTTTAATACATAATAATTTTTTGCGAAAGTTAAATTTTTTGGTATTTAGCCTCACTTTTAGCTTCTGCAAGTTTGTGAAAAGTTTAATTGTATCGTAAACTTGCAGTGAACAAATTTGCAGAACTATGTTCTATGAGTCCAATTTCAACTCAAAGTTAACCACTTTACCGCTTCTGGGAGCGGTTGAGCCACATCCTTGGGAACACTTTCTTTCAATTTCCATTTTCAATATGTAATACTACACCAATATTCAAAACTATGTTCGATCGTTTTTTTTATCTACACGTTTGCGCCTCACCTGAGACTTCTGCAAAATGCGGCTCTTGCTTTGACGATATCATGGGAAACTTATGAGAAAAAATCTGACTATGTTTTATCAGTTCACTTTTATGTAGCCAGCTCTTAGTCTAGAAGTGGTAGTTTGGTGTTCAGAAACTTAAACTGGCATGTTGCATGGCCCAATCGCTTTAGACCTTACATTTATTGTAGAATGTCGTCAGTTAATCTCTTTGTTCAGTGCTTATTCAATATTTTGTCACATGGCGAATTTTTCAGCATACATTGTAAGATTCCGATATTGCATTATAAAATACCGACGCGACGTGGTGAAGTTGTTTTGTACCTTAATTTAATAAAATAGTTTCAAAATAATTTCTTATATGTTTAAACTTTTCAAATTAAATAAAAGGTCACTTTATGTATGACATAAATTCGTAGCTCATAGGTATAAGATAGCCTATCAATAAAATTTCAAATTCGCCCCAATACCTAGATCAGTTTTTGTATTATAAATACGTATTTCGACTAGAAAGTAGTCATCATCAGTATAAATTAACTAGTCGTAATTTACTCTTTGACAATTAGAAATAGATACCAAATTGAAATCAATAGACAAAAATCAAATAAATAAAAAATTAAACAAAATAAATTAAAATATAATAAATTTTATTGAAATTACTCTTGTTAAAATTGCTTTCATTCGATTTACTCTTGTTAACATCACTCTTATTAAAATTACTCTTATATTGTCTCAGGATGTTCTTCGTTGCTAATTTGTTGACTGTTTCACGACGTTTTTTGGTTATGTCTTGCGTATACAGTGTTGCCAGACCCGATTTCTTAAAAAGCGGTAGATCCAAAATAAAGCGGTAGATTAAGAAAAAAGCGGTAGATTCAAAAAGTTGTATTTTGTATATAGAATATATATTATTTTACCATTTACATGCATAAAAAACTTGATCTGTTTGAAAACTGTTAACATGTACGCCTGTTACTGTAACTTTTACTGTACGACACGATCATGACAAAATCAGTAATTACAGACCCATATTCCATTCTAAAATTTAGACACATATTCATGGCAAAATCAGTAATTACAGAACCATATTCCATTATTTCAAATAATGGAATGTGGCCTGTAATTACTGATTTTGTACTTGTACGACTGAGAGTTTTTAACTAATCATTATTATAAAAAATTGAAAAAATGACACAAATTCTAAATTTTTTTATTTACTCACAAAATTTCTAAAAAACGGGAGATTAAGAAAAAAAACGCTAGAGCGGTAGAAATACTAAAAAAGCGGTAGATCTACCGTTAAACGGGAGATCTGGCAACACTGTGCGTATATATGTTTGACCGACGTTTAACTCTATTCTAAGGTCGCTCTTGATTGGTGCTATGCAAGTTATGCAATGCAATTTTCAAACTATAAATAATGTTCAAGTTTATTATGGAATAAACATACACAATTATTTCTAGGAACATCATGGTACCCACAAACATATTCTGGAAAAATTGTGTTAATTATAAGTTTGTTTTTCACATTAATTATATATAATTCATATGCAGCTTATATTACATCAATTTTATCAATCAATGCCGAAGCAATTCGCTCGGTGGATGATATTTTTACACATGATTTCGATATTGGTTTTATACCACAAAGTGATGATGAAAACTTTTTAATGGTAAATATTTATTAATTGTGAATAACCTTCGTTAGTTATTAAAAAAACTATTTGTTAAAAAAACTTAAATAATGTTTATAGCGTTAACAATTTTATTATAGTCGTTTTTATTGTCTAATCGTTTTAGTATGTACTATCGTACATTAAAAATCCGAATCAAAAATTCAAAAAAAAGTAAACAAATAAAACCTATTTTGGCAAAATGGAAACCCGACTTCTAAAATCAAATATTCTATAACAAAAGATGCAGTAAAAAGTAAAAAAATAATTGCATATTCTTGTGCCAATTTTAGTTCACCAAAGCAAAAATTTTTAAATATATATGTACAATTATTGTTATTTTTGGAGGCGGTGTCCAAAAGTTATGTGAATTTCTGTATGTTGACACCGCCTCCAAAAATAACAATAATTGTACATATATATTTAAAAATTTTTGCTTTGGTGAACTAAAATTGGCACAAGAATATGCAATTATTTTTTTACTTTTTAGTGAATTTTTTGTTATAGAATATTTGATTTTAGAAGTCGGGTTTCCATTTTGTCAAAATAGGTTTTATTTCTCGCTTTTTAGTGACTTTGAAGTTCTATAACTGATTTTATTTGTCTAAATATGGGTAGACCTACTAAACGACCAACTAATTTTTAGTGAATTTTTTTATAACACTTTTTTTTTACCCGTTTTTTTTTTTGTAATTTTTAGTGCATTTTTTTATAACAGATTTTCAGTTTTTTTTACAAGCATTTTGTTTTTTTTTTGTAAAAATTTTTTATTTTCCCATTATGAATGAGTATACCCATTATGAATGAGTATAAAAAATTTTGCAGAAATCGGTTATCACATATAAAATGAGGATTTTCCTCAATTTCCCGGAGATCCCCTCATCAGAATGCGATTTGATGAAAATGGGACCAATCGGGAATCAAACCCTTTAAAACAAACAAAAAATTCAAAATCGGTTCATAAATGACGGAGTTCTGAGGTAACAAACATATAAAAAAAAAAAAAAAACAAAAAAAAAATACAGACGAATTGAGAACCATCCTCCTTTTTTGAAGTCGGGTTAATAATAGTTGAATTTCAATACAAACCAAACATTATATAATTTATTATCACAAGCATAATATAATTTATTATATCCCGTAGTTTTTGCCAGGACCATCACCAAATTCGAAATTAGTGTTGTTTTCGAACTCCAATTTGACATCATCTCAATGATACCATAGTTTATTGTCATTAAATCGGCATATCAAACAAAATTAGTTAAAAATCCAGTTGCAATGCATTCCGATTAAGACTACTAGAAATTTGATTGCAACGTGTAGATACAATTTTTATGTTTTTATTTAAAGTTTAAACACTACAAGTTGTCCGGGAACTTGCAAGTTCCAGCGCAAAATAAAACATTTTGAGTAATACAATTAGTCTGTATAAATAGTGAGTGCTGCCGAGAACCCGTTGATATTTGGGAGAGTCAAGACGATAGTCACAATTTCCCTTGACTCAAATTAATATAACATAGGAAATACATGTCGAGAGTCGACAAATAATAATTCTGTAGAAATATATTTTAATAACTATTAGTAGTAATAATCCATATTTATTGGATTTAGTATTTTGTAAGTTAAAAAAAGTATCTTAAAATGTGAAATTCGTTCACTTAACCCAGGGTTTCTCAATCTTATACCCGGAATATAAAAGTTAAAAAAATTAATTTTATAATTACTGAAAACAACAGATAGCAAAATTAGATATTACTAAATAGTGGACTTGCCTGGTATCTTATTTAATAATTTCATTTGACTCTCACCAAAAATTTGTGTGTTTGAACGTACCTGGCTCTTGCATCAAGGCCCTCAAGTACGCTATAACTTGAAAAGAAAAATATACAATAAAATTCGACACATAGGAGCTACGTTAACTATGCGAATTTTCTCAGAGAAGTGTATAAACACATAAAATTGAGTTACATTTTCGAAAATTTAATATTCGTTATTGTTACATTAAAGTCGTAAATATTAGGGTTAGAGAAATATGGTCAGTAAATAAATAGAGGTTAAATTAATTACTTTACTCATATTACAATTATTCCATTTTTCAAATTTCAGCAGTCGAGTGCGGACTCGGCGTGCATTATAAAAACATTTATGTTATTAGCGAATTTCCTGAAAGAAAATATGGTATATTGGTCCCGTACCGAAGTCAAAATTTCGCAAAAATTTCTTCAAATGTCCATCGATCCTACCTAGTTGATGAAACAATCACCATCTGTAAAATTTATATATATATATATATCTATGGACATATAATATATATATATATATATATATATATATATATGTCTGTAATCACTCTAGCGGTCACAGTTTTCATTTTATCGGAATGAAATTTGGTATTTGAGGCGCTTTTAATATTCAAAAGATCAAGTTCGTTAATGGGTAAAATCGGACAAGGGGAAAGGGGAGTTTAGAGGGAGAGGGAAACACAAAATTTGACATATCTCCCTTAATTTTCGAAAAATCGAAAAATTTATGAGAAGCAAAGTTGTAGGTATTAAGTTTTACTGTAATTTTATTTTTTATCATTTTTTCTGTTACACTAATATTTACAGAAATATTGACGGTTTAAGATTGAAAATAAAATTCCTTAATATCTCTGTACACATTAGAGTTTGAGCAAAAATGATAAGGCGATGAATTGTTGTAAACATGATTTTCTACAACTTTACTTCTTACGTATTTTTCGATTGCTCTAATATTAAAAGAGATATTTTATATTTTGTGTTTTCTTTTTTCTTTATGCCCTCCTTTCCCCTTGACATATGTCATTTATTAATAAAATTGAATACTAATATCATATACGAAATTTCATTTTGATCAGACTAAAATAGTGACCGCTTGAAAGTGATTTATGTATTCAAAGGAAATTCGCTAAGTTGAAGCAGCTTTTGCGTAACGAATTTTTTTTTTAATAATTAGTGGATTTTGAATAAAGATTAAAAATTGAATTTTTTAAAATTTTTACAGCGTTCAAATGATACATTACTTCGACGAATATTTATGAAAGGTTATTTTACCAAACAAGTTGATAATGCAGTAGATGGTTTATTAAAAGTTTCAAGAGAAAAGTTTGCATTATTTATATCAGAACATACAGCACGTCGTGATATACTAAGTGTTATACCATACAATTATCGGTGTGGTATACGAGAGTTATCAATAAAACAAACAACTACATCCATTAGTTTTCCAATGCCAATAAATTCACCGTATAAAGAGTTAATTAGTATAGCGTAAGTCAAATTATTATTTGTCTTTTATTTTATTATTTTATTGTATCTGTAATAAATTGTATGTGACGTTTGTAGTAAAAACAATCACACAATCTACGTGTATAATAAAACCAAATTGTTTCTTACCACTAATTGAAATTATCTAAATGACCCCGTATTTAAATTATTATAATTTAATTTTAAAACACAAAATGTTGCTCATTTCATGTCTGAATGGATTTTCAAATTTTGAAAAAAGTACTTTCCTAAATATTAGATTATCAAATGATAATTAATGAGAATTAATGAGAAAGGGTTTTGAAATATAATTTCAAATTCGCCCCAATAACTAGATCAGTTTGTATTATAAATACATATTTCGACTATAAAGTAGTAATCATCAGTATAAATTAGCTAGTCGTAATTTACTCATTGACAATTTGAAATAGATAGAAAATAGAGATCAATAGACAAAAATAAAATAAATAAAAAATTAAACAAAATAAATTAAAATACAATAAATTTTATTGAAATTACTCTTGTTAAAATTGCTTTCATTCGATTTACTCTTGTTAACATCACTCTTATTAAAATTACTCTTATATTGTCTCGGGATATGTGATTCGTTGCTAATTTGGTGACAGTTTCACGTGAGACAATATAAGTGTCATTTTAATAAGAGTGATGTTAACAAGAGTACCTACTAGATGTCAAAAATCGTTAAAATTTATATATATATATATATATATATATAAACATATTCAGGGTGAGTCGAAGCTGGTGGATAATAGCACACACCTCCACTTCCTTCCACGATTCTCCCTTTCTTCAACAACATCCAATAGAATGCAATACATTATAACAAAACGAAGACGACCCAAAGACATGATATAAGCCACAACTAAAACACTCAAAACAATGCGCGCACAAAAATAAAGTGGACGGGCTCCTTTCCAAATTCAAAATAATCAAATCCGGGAACGTAAGTACCGGTGGGACAAAAAATATACAGTTTGAAAAATTAAGGAAACAAAATACTTGTTAAATACTTGTTAACATAATACTTGTTAAAAACAATAATATATTTTTATTACAAATTTTATGATTCCCCAGTACTCCAGGGGCGAATCTAGAAATTTTTCTCGGGGGGCGCATATATACAAATATGACAATGAAAATAACATTAAAAATATAATTGACACATTTTCTAAAGAAAAGCAACGAAATAACTTACCATATATATCATATTTGTATATATGCGCCCCCCGAGAAAAATTTATAGATTTGCCCTGTATATGTACAAATAAGTTTATGTGTCTGTGGACTCTCTATTGGTCACAGTTTTATTCCGATTTGAATGAAATTTGATATTTGAGACGCTTTTGGTATTCAAAAGCTCAAGTTCGTTAATGGGTAAAATCGGACAAGGGGAAAGGGGGGTTTAAAGGGGGGGGGAACACAAAATTTGACATATCTCCCTTAATATTTGAAAAATCGAAAAATTTATCAGGAGTTAAGTTGTAGGTACTAAGTTTTACTGTAATTTTGTTTCTTATCATTTTTCTGTTACACTAATATTTACAGAAATATTTATAATTATAGATTGAAAGTTAAAATTCTAAATATCTCTTTTCACATTAGAGTTTGAGACAAATGATAAGGTGATGAATTGTAGAAAATTAAGTTTGCTTAATACTTTTCTTTACTTTACTCGTTATACATTTTTCGATTGTTCCAATATTAAGAGAGATATTTTATCGTTTGTGTTTTCTTCTATGCCCCCCTTTCCCCTTGACGTATGTCATTTATTAATAAAATTGGCCTTGAAAATACTAAAATGATATCAGATACGACATTTCATTTTGATCAGATTTAAATTGTGACTAGAGAGTGGTTTATGTATTCTAAGGAAATTCGCTAAGTTGACGCAGCTACTGCGTAACGCCTTTTTTTGTGCCTTAATCATTCTGTTTTTGAAAAAATGATTCGATTAAAAGTTTCTAGTACATTTATAATAAACAACATTTGTTCGAAAAACGAACGAATGAGACACGAATCAATTATACCATTTTGTAAAAAGAACGCCATACTTTTTTCGCCATGCTAATGACCTAAAAAGGGAAAATAATTTAATTTAATTTTTCGGAATTTACCTTCGCTTTTTTTTTAAGACTAACAAAGTATTTTTTAAATAGCTTTTTTCAAAACTAACGTCTATTTATTTCCATTGTTAGTACGGTTTCCTTTCGGTTATAATATTATACTAACAGAAGCGACTAGGGTTTACTTGATTTGACATTTAAGTAATATGTCTGAACATTGATACCATTTTTTGACATTAAATGCTTCATATGAAAAATCATACACATCTAGGGATGGGGATTGAACCCACAACCTGTGGCATTCTAGACCAATGCTCTACCAACTGAGCTACCTTAGATGTTATGGTAGTGCTATGCATATGATCTTTCACTATCATTTTTGATGTTATTGTATTATTAACCCGACTTCAAAAAAGGAGGATGGTTCTCAATTCGTCTGTATTTTTTTTTTTTAATTTTGTTTATTTACTATTCACATATTTTCAATCCCCATCCCTAGATGTGTATGATTTTTCATATCAAACTAACAAAGTAATAGGGAATATGCATGAAATTTTTTTTTCATTTGAATTGAAGCATGTTTACTTGAAAAATATCAAGGTAAAATTACTTTTTAAATAACTTTAAAAATAAGCGAGATATGAATGATTGAAATTCCCGATTAGACAAAGAGGGTGATAGCCCTCTTGATATGTTATGTGACGTCATATTACACTTTCACCATTTAAAATACTCGTAAAACTCCGTTTTTAGTATTTTTGCAAGAAAGAGACAGATAATAATCTTTAAAAGCTTATTGCTTCCTTGATATTTGTCGGATTTTAATTTCGTTTTTAAATATTATTACAGTATTAACAGTATTTTCATATTCTGAAAATAAATGTGAAAAAAAATTTTCATGCATATTCCGTATTACATACCAAATTAAAAATTCCAACTCTCATGTTTGCGCTGAGAGTTTCCTAGTTTCATAAATATAGATTTAGAATTATTCGATTTCTTTGTGAAATTTATACTTTTTTATCACATTTTAGCGTCATTCGTATGCATGAATTTGGAATATTGGACCGCATTCAAGAACGCTTGTTACCATCAATGCCAATATGTGGAAGTAATATTGTACACTTTAATAGTGCACAAATTCAAGATGTTTACTCATCTTTTGCTTTTCTTGGTATCTCTGTATTAATTAGTATTACAATATTCTTATTTGAATGTTTTTGGTTTCAAAAATCAATGTGTGCACGTCATTGTATATCATGTATCGAAAATGCTAACGCCTATAAAGGCATGTCAATGAAAGCTAAACAATTTAGTAAAAGTTTTCATCCACATAAGGAAAACTTAAATGAAATATAACTTTTTAATAAACATAAAGATAATCAACAAGAGAACTCTAGGTTTTTTAAAATTAAATTTCAAATTTTGTCCCAATTCCTAGAACAGTTATTTGTATTTTATAAATACGTATTTCGATTACAAAGTAGTCACCATCAGTATGAATTAGGAAATCGTAACTATCTTAGTTACGATTAGCTAATTCATTTAATCGTAACTATACTAGTTACGATTAGCTAATTTATACTGATGATGACTACTTTGTAGTCGAAATACGTATTTATAAAATACAAATAATTGTTTTAGGAATTGGGGCAAAATTAGAAATTTAATTAACTATTGAATTTAAACATTATATTATCGAATGATAAATTAGTGAGAACTCTAGGTTTTTGAAATAAAATTTCAAATTCGCCCCCTTTACCTAGATCAGTTTTTTGTATTATAAATACGTATTTCGACTACAATGTAGTCATCATCAGTATAAATTAGCTAGTCGTAATTTATCCTTTGACAATTAGAAATAGATAAGAAAGTCGAGATCAATAGACAAAAATAAATAGAAAATTAACTAAATTAAAATATACTGGATTTAAAATATAATAAATTTTAAATTATTTTGAAATTACTCCTGTTAAAATTTCCTTCATTCACATTTATTCCTGTTAACTTTACTCTTATTAAAATTACTCTTATATTGTCTCAGGATATGTAACTCGTCGCTAATTTGGTGACAATTTCGTGAAATTCGTGAAACGTTTTGGTGTGAAATTTTCACCAAATTAGCGACGAGTAACATATCCTGAGACAATATAAGAGTAATTTTAATAAGAGTAAAGTTAACAGGAATAAATGTGAATGAAGGAAATTTTAACAAGAGTAATTTCAATAAAATTTAAAATTTATTATATTTTAAATTTAGTATATTTTAATTTAGTTAATTTTCTATTTATTTTTATTTTTGTCTATTGATCTCGACTTTCTATCTATTTCTAATTTCAAAGAGTAAATTACGGCTAGCTAATTTATACTGATGATGACTACATTGTAGTCGAAATACGTATTTATAATACAAAAAAATTGATCTAGACAAAGGGGGTAAATTTGAAATTTTATAACTATTAAATTATTCATGCACGTATATATAATCAATGAATGGAGTGTAGAGATCAATGAGTAGAATTTGACTTAGTTAAAGCTTTGGATTACCTAAGAGGTAAATATAGACAAGAAAGGAGATAGAAGGTCCTGTTTTTTTTTGTTTTCATTTCTATCCCGAAAATGGTAATGTAGTTTTAAAAGCTCTAAATGATAAACTGAAGAGTTTATTATGTTACCGTCTACACTCAATTTTTGTACTCATTCATTGATTGAGCTATTATTAACATTTTATGAAACATGTAGTTAATTTTAACGTTTTCTATGTCTACAAAAATAAGGTTACCTTATTTGACTACCAACTTTTAGTATTTCGAAAAACCAGCAAAACATTTTGCAAAAATGACCAGTTTTTTAGACCTAGCTTATGAAATTCACTGTCTACTTGTCTAATAGGGACTACAGACGTGCAACCTGTGCAGGAAGATTTTAAGGGCAAATGAATGTTCGGTAGTAGGTTGCTAGTCTGCATAGCTGTTCCAGAACAAATTACATGTCCTTGAACTGATTGCTGTAAAAATCAAAATTATTTGATATTTTGTGGGAGGAGTTTAATGTTCCTGTACAAATTGGTCGTTGTGTAGCGATATTTACAACATATTATCTAAAATTTTATGTTTTCCTAATATTTTTTTATGTTTTATTATCTAGATTGGTTACTTTATAAGTTTATTATATACTATTTTTATTATATTATTTTTATACTTTATTTTTTATATTGAAATATAATATATTTTTGTAAAAAATTTTTACAAAATACATACTAATAAATAAACTAGACTCTAGAGATACATACAAATAAACAAGTAGATAAATAAACTACAAATTAAATGAGATAGAGACAAGATGACAAGTGATTGAATTTTTATTAAGATAAAGTAATAATTTTGGTTGCACGTCTGTAGACAAAATATTTTGTAGGCGGAGTTCAATGTTGCTGCACAATGTTCCTCGTTTGTTGCCTTACTTAAATGTGTTTCACACAGATGTATATTTTGTTTATTTTCACTTGCAAACTACACAAATACACAATTTAAGGTTGCTAAGAAGAAAGTAGTGAGAAAATTCAATTTAATGGCACGCAGGTTCTTCAAAATTTGCCAGCATATTATTACAATAATAAAGAACATGGGTCGTTACTTCACGAAAATCCATTATAATTAGGGGGCATCCATTAATTACGTGAGATCAAAATGAGGGGGAAAGGTCCAGTAAAATCTCATCAAATCTCATTTAAACTGGGGCGAGGGGGGGGGGGGCATTATTGAAAATCTAACGTCAACTTTTATAGTAAAGTGACTACCGTCGAATACATTTTACGATGCTATGATTAACCTATTTTAAAAATCGTAACATTTTTTTACTCAAAAACTAAAAACAGGATCAACTTCAAACTTTGACAGGATATTCTTTATTATTGTAATAATATGCTGGCAAATTTTGAAGAACCTGTCTGCCATTAAATTGAATTTTCTCAATACAAAATTATGAAAATATCATTAATTGGGATGTAAATAAAAGTTTGAAATAGGGAAAATGCATGAAAATTTTTTTTCACATTTATTTTCAGAATATGAAAATACTGTTAATACTGTAATAATATTTAAAAACGAAATTAAAATCCGACAAATATCAAGCAAGCTATAAGCTTTTAAAGATTATTATCTGTCTCTTTCTTGCAAAAATACTAAAAACGGAGTTTTACGTGTATTTTAAATGGTGAAAGTGTAATATGACGTCACATAACATATCATGAGGGCTATCACCCTCTTTGTCTAATCGGGAATTTCAATCATTCATATCTCGTTTATTTTTAAAGTTATTTAAAAAGTAATTTTACCTTGATATTTGTCAAGTAAACATGCTTCAATTCAAGTAAAAAAAAATGTTCATGCATATTCCCTATTTCATTACCATCCTAACTAACAATTATTGTTAGTTAACGAAACTAAATTTAGTAGATAATTCAAATTATTTGTATATTATAATATATTTAATAAATAAAATTATATACAGATATGTATTACGTATTTATGAATCCATTAAATTGAAAACACAATTTTTATTTTTGATTCTTCAGATGTTTCAGTTATTGAATGTATTATTTGGCATTTGCTCATTACATTTTCATTTATATTCAAATTTTTACATTCACCAAATAATCCTTCACCCCTTCAAATGTATTATTTTCTTATTTTATGGGATATATATGACGATTTGCCAATTAGTTTCAAAAATGATAGTTACCTGCATAAAATATCGGATAATGTTTGATCGTGTACTATCTTATATTCTAAAAAATGTAACAGAAGTTCCCATTCTCCATATACTCCTATGAATTGAGAACACATTTTTCGAAGTCTGTAACGATTTGAATTTTTATAATTGCCTATTAAGTAATTCGGTAATGCGCAGCAAAGCTGGTATTTCAAGCTGTCGCAAATCAAGACCTCTGCTATTGTAATAACAAGAAAAAAGGCCAATGGCAATTATTGTTATTTTTGAAGTCGGTGTCAGCATAGAGAAATTCACATAACTTTTGGACACCGCCTCCAAAAATAACAATAATGTTGCATATATATATAAAAATTTTTGCTTAGGTAAACTAAAATAGGCACAAGGACAAGAATATACAATTATTTTTTTACTTTTTGGTGCATTTCTTGTTAAAGAATATTTGATTTTTGAAGTCGGGTTTCCATTTTGTCAAAATAGGTTTTATTTCTCGCTTTTTAGTGACTTTGAAGTTCTATAACTTATTTTATTTGTCTAAATATGGGTAGACCTACTAAACGACCAGCTAATTTTTAATGCTTTTTTTATAACACTTTTTTTTTATCCGTTTTTTTTTTTAATTTTTAGTGCATTTTTTTATAACAGATTTTCAGTTTTTTTACAAGCATTTGGTTTTTTTTTTGTAAAATTTTTTTTTTTCATTATCATTCACATGCCGTTACAGGTTCGATCTCACTCAAAAATATTATTCGAGACTGATCGTGACTGAAGTGGGATTAGATCGGAACTTGACTGTTACCGATAGTATAAATACACACATTGTTTCTTACTTGATAATATTTAACCAGGCCGAGATCGGACCGAGAACGAACCGTGATGGGCACTATAGTGTGGATAGACCCTTGAAGGGTTAAAACAAAAATTTCCACTTTTTTCATATAGATACCAAATGCCATCCCAATCAAAGCTTTGGGCTGCCTAAAATTTGCGAACAAATTGTTTCTATTTTTTATATTAAAGTTTAATATCTCAAAAACAAGTCAAATGATTCAAAAATCGCTTTTGAAAACTTTCAATTATACGAAGAGCGTTTTCGTACTCCTACAAAAGGTGATGACAAAAATTGTGACTACAAAAGTTGGTAATATAGCTCTGTGTGTACTAAATTTAAAGTCGATTGTACGAAGGTTGTTTCGTACTTCTGCAAAAGGTTATGCTGGTGGTGGAATCATATACCCAACGTACGATATACGTTCTGTATACTTCATCTGCAGAATGAGAATTCAATTGTACGATCTAACAAAAAAAATTTGCTCACTGATTTTTGCATACTCAAACCCGACGACTTACTTTACTCCAGGCTAGAATTTTACAATTTTTAAATTTTCTACGAATTGTACAACACTTAAACCATTACCTCTCAATCCATTGATTATCCATTACAGTACAAATTGGATAAGTAGTGACGCCTGGAGATGGTAGAATTTGTTGGCCACATGCAACCATATTAAAACTTCTTTAAAAAAATTATAAAACAGAAAATTAATATCTCTTAATAGCCAGTGAGGCAAACAATGAAATTTTGCATACCATTATATACATTTAGCGAGCAATAGTTTAGTTTTGTCAATTGTTTAAACAGCGGTAAAAAATGTAAAGGCCATTACACAATGAAAAAAATAAGGTATAAGAGATAAGAGATAAGAAATAAGAAATAAGGAATAAGAATATAAGAGTTAAGTTATTAGCATTTTATTGTTTAAACAATTATTAGAAGAGATATCGGTCAAAAAGTCAATAAATAAATAGTAATAGTCGTATAGGTCGTAATCGGTAAGTGATACAAAAATAATAATAAACAAAAAAATAGGAAATCCAATCATCTACATGATAGGTTATTACCATTTTTGGCCTAAAATGCACGGTAATGGAGATATTGACCTATATCTTCAGTTTTATACAGTTTTTCTCAAAATTGCCGCACTTCCAGGATCGAAATTTGTAAGGATTTTGTTCATTTACATTCAGTACGTGATAGGTACTGAACCTAATTTTTTTTAAATAACTCCTGTAATTTAGTGCGGACAAAAGTAACGGACTTCTCTATTGACTGTACTAATAGGTCGTCCCTAAAAGGCCTTTGCAACGCTTTACCACATATACTATGGCTTAAACAAAACGATTGAGCTAAATTTGGCCAATAGAAGTTGTGCCGATTGGGCACTGTACGCTCTTGAAGTGGCTTTTTTTTTTTAATTACAGTGATAGTGTTTTATCATACAAAATAACCCATATGAAAATTTTGGTCATATTAATTCATGGGCGTTAACAGAATTATTCAATGGGGAAAGCCGCGAAGAACATGAATATTCCATTTTTCAGTCTTCAGAAGAGGTACACTAAAAAACAACTAAGGAACCTCGTCTCGGCCGTAATACTGTTTCCACGCCTGAGATGGAAAAATAATTGGTGGCATAAAAAGAGGGGCAAACCAAATAAAAAGAGGGGCATTCGACTACGCTGAAGCTGTAAAGCTAAAACACAATTTTAACACGTCTTCAAGATTGGCTGGTCGAGTTTGGTTTGATAGATTTGTTACCAGGAATAATACCAGCTTTTAATAAAACCGATGTTCAGCGATTCTACAAGCTGCTAGAAGAATTAATGAAAAAATACAAATTTCTGCCGAAAAACATCTACAACTGCGATGAAACCGGTATTTCTACCGTTCAAGATCCTGGAAAAGTATTAGCTGCTAAGGGACAGAAGAAGGTAGGATCTATAACAAGTTGGGAAAGGGGAAAGAATATCACTCTGCTCTGCACCATGAGTGCTGCTGGTGGATACATTCCCCCAATTTTTATTTTCCCCAGAAAGAGGATGACTCCGAACCATGAAAAGGATGGTCCAACAGGAGCTATTTATAAATACTCAGACAATGGATGGATCAATGAGGCACTTTTTCTTGAATGGGTCAAACATTTGCCCAGCATTCCAAACCTTCTGCAGAAAACCAATTCTATTAATATTGGATAATCATGCGAGCCACATTTCTCTGGCCGTCCATGAGCATTGTAAGAAAAACTATATCCATATGCTGTCCCTACCACCTAGTCGCATGCAGCCATTGAATGTGTCCTTTTTTGGACCATTCAAAGCTCCATATAGAGGAGAATGCGATTTTTTTCATGAAGAGTCAACTTTTAGAAAGAATAATACCTTATGATGTGGCTTCCTTGGTCAAAAAATCATTCTCAAGTGTTTTTAAAGCAACGGGCATATTTCCCATAAATCCCAATGTCTTTTCAGATGAAGACTTTATGGCAGCTGAAGTCCTTCAATCAGAGCCCATTGTAGTTCAAGATCCTGCTGACTCTATTTCAGAATCGACTGCTGCCAGAGCTGTTGATTCTGTCTCAGTACCAACAGCTATTGTTGAGCTAGAACAAGATAATCCTATTCCAAGTACATCCACATTTTGTCCCACAATTCCTGAACCAGCAACTGCATCATTGTCTCAATTCGAAATACCATCAACATCTGGGAACCTTCCAAGAATCCAAAATTCCATCCAGGTGCCTAAGAAAGCACCTGTTCTCAAGACAAGACAAGGGAGAAAAAAACACCACGCAACGATTTTGACTTCAACACCGATCAAAGACGCCTTGGCCGAGAAAGAAAACAAAAGGAAGGCTAAAGCTATGAAAAGCAAGGGAAAAGGAGTGGGAAAGAAAAGCAAGTCACAGAAGGTCAGTCTTGAAAAGGTTAAGAAGAAAATTATACAGGAATCGAATGATACTTTGATGTCAGGCGTGAACACGGGCGAGTTATGCCAGGATGACGAAGATGACGATGCAGAAGACGCAGATAACTCGTGTCTTGTATGTGGCGAATTCGGACGAGACCACGAAATATGGTATCGGTGCACTTCTTGTGGGCTTTGGGATCATGCCGACTGTACTGGGTAGGTCTCTGCTCGCAATTATGTGTGCGATATTTGTTGATCACCATTGTCCGCATGCTGATCACCATTACCAACCGATGTTGACAATGGTGATTGAACCAAAATTATTAAGCCAAAGTGATTACAGTTAATCTCAATTGATAGTTTATAATAATAAACTTTACCCAAGTAAAGTTTATTATAAGAGCAAAGCAATAAATAGTTGATTAACAGATTTGGTTTTATTTCAATTCTCGCTTAAGTGATCCTCATTACCTACATCTCCCCTACTCTTTATAAAAGTCGATAACTCTTACGTTTTACTCAAATTTTGGAATTTTAATTATTGACAGCAGCAATTTCGACACATTGCGGTTTTCTGGTAAGTTTTCAGGTACTAGCCATTGCTCAAATTTTTTTACAAAAGCACGCAACAAAATAATTTATAATAATTGTTCGAAGTGTCCACAATTCACACGCCTGCAAAGCTGTACACAACGAAGAAAATTAGAATGAACTGTTTGAATAATTTCTTCGTCATCAAGAGTCATTTTCAAGCAGCGTCTGGTAAACTACTGATTTAAGATGACCCCATAAAAAATAATCCAATGGATTTATGGATTTAAATCAGGAGAACGTGGTGGCCAATTTATGGGAGCATCGTTACGCCTGCCTATCCATTTGTTTGGATATTTTTGATTTAAGAAATTTATGACAGTCAATTTCGATTTTAAAAAAATCGAATGAAAGTTGTTACTATATTTCTAATGAACAACTTTCACCCGAGGAATTTTTTCGAAAATCGAATCAATAAGGCACAAATCGGCTCCAGGAACTTAGCACCATGTCCAAGGAATTTCGAAAAACCAATTATACCATCTAATTGATCATTAAAAGTCAGGTAGTCCCATTAATTGGTCAGCGATAGAAAATTTTCTTATTGATCTTTTAATTTTTTCAAGGTCATAAAAAAATGTTAGCACCCCATCCATGGAATTTTGAAAAACCAATTATACCATCTAATCACTAATTGGTCATAAAAGGTCAGCTTGCCCCATTAATTGGTCGACGATAGAAAACTTTTTATCAAAAATTAAAAATTTTTTCAAGGTCATGAAAAAATTTTAACACCACATATCCTATAAAGAGAAAATATGAAAACACTGATCGATTGAGAATAATCCATTGATCATTGGTCAGTTAAAATAAATAATTGATCAGACCTATTTCCTGGGAAGAATCTATTTCCTGATAACTGAAATCTATTTCCTGAAAACATCGATAAAAAGGTTTTTTATCACTGACTAATGCTGACTTTTTATGACCAATTAGTGATCTACTAACATTATTATATGACCTTGAAAAAATTAAAAGATCAATAAAAAATTTTCTATCGTTGACCAATTAATGGGATTACATAACCTTTTACGACCAATTAGTGACCAATTAGATGGTATAATTGGTTTTTTGAAATTTCATGGATGGGGTGCTAAGGTCCTGGAGCCTACAAATCAATAATAAAATTTTTTTAATGACATCAACTTTTGTGGTCCTTAGTACATACCCTTCAAAGCCGTTTGTACATAAATTATTCAAAGTATTTGTAACACTTTGTTCACCATATTGCCATTTTCTCAGTTTGGATCTATTCAAATAAGATCTTCCAGCTTTTTCTCTACACAAATTTGCTAATGTGACATTAACCTGTTTTAAAAAAATATACGAACAGTCATTAACATTTTCTCGATTACATTCAAAGTTAAAAAAAACACGCACACACTAAAACATGGACATCACCTAAACATACATTTGTTCATTTGAAAAGTTACCACTTAATATTTTTTTAAATATGCATTTTAGAAAGAAATGTTATATTTCAGATAATTATATTTTTGTTTCATGCAACCGTGCTGCGTGGTGTTACTAATCTTTTAAACGGTGCAAGATAGAGAAAATCTTCAAATACAAAAAAATGTTTATCTTATAAAAACAACTTTGACTATAATTTTGCTTCTTGTCATTTTTTCTGTTACTCTAATATTAACATAAATATTTACGACTTAAGATTGAAAATTAAAATCCTAAATATGTATAATTTTGCTTCTTATCACAATTTGTTACTCTAGTGCCGGCAATCAGGTACCTACAAACGATTGATATCGGTTTCAATTCGAAATTTAATGGTGGGGGTGCCAGCGATTAATCGGCACCCCAAAATTAAAATAGCGATAATTTAAAAACTGTTGAGGTACAAACGACGGGACTTGAGGTACTATCAGGTACAAACGAGGCACAAACGATCAGTGCGCCTACGTGGCATTTATGTGTAATAAGTATGTGTGGCTGCCACATGTATTTCCACTACATACATAAGAGTTTTTAGTCACGCAAGCGCACTGAAGCAAAGTTTAGTACCTTAGCTAGTTATTTTCTAGTCAAAGAATTTTATTAAAAATTTGGTTACTTACCTGTTCACTAACAATGAAACAGAAAAAACATTTTATACATATTGATGGGTATTGAGAGGGTTGGTATGTTTTTTGCCAATTTTTATATGGGTTATAAATGATTGGATCAGAAATCGAATGTGAATAATCACAATCTTTATTATCACAATGAACATCTTCTACTAACGGAATGTTTATTTCTTCTACTCCTGTTGAATTACAATTTTGGCAATAAATTTTATTGGAAGTTTTCAAAGTAACCGCATTTACAAAGTGTTTTAAAACGTTTTGAAATTGTAAAGTTAAAACTATAATAATATGCATGTATACAATAATTAAAAACATTAAATGTATTTTCAGCATAATAACTAAGTTTTATATTTTTAAATTAATTGTAAATAGAGATTGAAATATAATAAATTATGATAGTAAATAAATTTTTGTAAAAAAATACATCTAGTATTTTGACATAAATAAATTTTAGATAATAATTTTGAAATGTTTCTATGGAAATTAATAAGTATTTGAATTCAAATAGTACCTCTAACAAATTACTCGTGGAGATTTGTCAACGGAATTATATCTTCGTTTTGGTACTATGAAAAGATGGGAAAAAGTCCACAACTGTCCCGAAAATCAGTTTTTCTCAAATATCTCGTAAATTATTGGTTTAACTATTAGATTATCAAATGGTAATTAATGAGAACTCTAGGTTTTTGAAATAAAATTTCAAATTCTTCAAATTCCCTTTACCTAGATCATTTTTTGTATTATAAATACGTATTTCGACTACAAAGTAGTCATCATCAGTATAAATTAGCTAGTCGTAATTTACTCTTTGACAATTAGAAATAGATAGAAAATCGAGATCAATAGACAAAAATAAAAATAAATAAAAAATTAAACAAAATAAATTAAAATATAATAAATTTTATTGAAATTCCTCTTGTTAAAATTTCTTTCATTCAAGTTTATTCTTGTTAACCTCACTCTTATTGAAATTACTCTTATATTGTCTCAGGATATGTTATTCGTTGCTAATTTGGTGACAGTTTCACCAAAACTGTTTCACAAAACAGGTGGCCTTTCTTGAAAATTAAATTTTCTCATTTACTATTGAGTCGCGTTAAAAAATTTTTGCGAGCGAAGCCGTGACGGGTAATGCTAGTTATGTATAAAAAGTGTTTAAAATATATCGGCAATTCTTTGGTTAGACCAAAGAATACAATATACCATGAAGAATAGATAAATAGGAGATTGAACGACATAGGCAATTCGTCTGTTTTTTCGTCCTCAAAAACGTGTAGAGATCATAGTTATTATTTTCGCCACTAGCGGCAGTGCGAATATACCCGTACGGAATTATTATTATTATTACATATTAAAATCAACGGTTATCGCATCTTACAAATAAAAATTGTAAGTATAAAAATTGTTTAATTTTATAAATGTGAAAAATGGGACGATGTTGTACAGGGAAAGCATAGATATACTGTTATATATCTATGATTGGAAGGTTGTTTAAGGTTAGGAATGCGTGTCTGCATTTACGAAAGGAATATGGTCTGTAATTACCGGTTTTGTTATCTTCTTTCTTTATCTAATATATGTTAGTATTGTAAACATATATTTGTAATTATTAATTGCAATTATCACTATGATTCTTCATCTTTTAATTTATTGCAGATTATTAAGAATTCTCTATTATTAATATTTATTTAATTATTACTTGATAATCGAAAACAATTTTTTATTATCTATAAAACTAAGACTTCTTATTAACTGAATGAAAGTGATTTCTTGGCGCCTACATTTAAACATTTAAATTCCGTACGGCACTGAGACCAGTGACCCCTACTGATAAAAGATAGTTACACCAATTCTTGACCGTTTTTTTTTAACATTACGTTCGCTCTCCTAATATATCTATTCTTCATGACAATATACATAGAAGCGTGTAAGTACGATTTTTGTGTCACTTAAAATTTGTAGTGTGTATGCTGACCACTAGATGACAATATCTGTTCGATTTCGGTATGTAGTGCCATTATCAGCACAAACAACTGTACTCTGGTAGAACTTAGTACCAGTTGCCCGGATCACATCGAAGCGGGAATGTACTTCAAATTTATATTAAAAGAGAATCCACCAATATTGATGAAATTTTTATAAATTTTTAGAATTAATTACTCAACATTTTTTAATTTTTTTTATAAGCTGTATAAAATATTAATATTTGTTATATTTAAAAAAACTTATATTTAAAGCGTATTCTTTTAAAATAGCAACTTAAACTACAAAAACAAATATTAATATTTTATACAGCTTGTAAAAAAAAATTAAAAAATTTTGACTAATTAATTCTAAAAATTCATAAAAATTTCATTAATATTGGTAGATTCCCTTTTAATATAAATTTGAAGTACATCCCCGCTTCGATGTGATCCGTCCAACCGGTACTAAGTTCTGCCAAAGAATACAGTTGTTTGTGTTGATAATGGCACTAAATACCGAAATCGACCAGCTATTTTCATCTAGTGATCAGCATACGCACTACAAATTTTAAGTGACACAAAAATCGTACTTATACGCTTCTATGTATATTCAAAGAATACAATATACATAGAAGCTCATAAGTACGATTTTTGTGTCACTAGAAATTGTGAATTGTGAGCGTGACCGCTAGATGACAATAGCTGTTCGATTTCGGTATTTAGTGCCATTAGCAGCACAACCAACTGTATTCTTTGTGTATATTGTATCCGACCAAAAACATAAATGTAAGAAAAGGCCAAGTATTCGGGAAAATCCTTAATGTAATAGTTCCTTCTTAAAAAGTGATGATATGAGAATAAGGACCGAGCTATTTACAAAGTAAATAGCTCTAGACTTCATATAATAGTTGCTTCTTAAAAGGGGATGATATGGAAGAAAGAACCGAGCTATTTACAAAGTAATAGCTCTAGACTTCATATAATAGTTGCTTCTTAAAAGGGGATGATATGGAAGAAAGAACCGAGCTATTTACGAAGTAAATAGCTTAAGATTTCATATAATAGTTGCTCTTTAAAAAGTGATGATATCCCATTAAAGAGCCGAGCTATTTACAAAGTAAATAGCTCGGTAAACTATTGACTAAAAAAAATTAATGAGGGGTAAATTGAATAAATGTAAGAATAAATTTGGTTGAAATTTATTTCGTAAGTTTTCCCTTAGTATGTTTTTAAAATTTTATATAACGCGGCAAGTTTTAAAATATTTGGACTCATCAGAAAAAATAACTTGCCGCGTTATTTAAATTTTAAATTTTCCCGAAAACTCATACAGTTAAAAATAATACAGTTGGTTGTGCTGCTAATGGCACTAAATACCGAAATCGAACAGCTATTGTCATCTAGCGGTCACGCTCACAATTCACAATTTCGAGTGACACAAAAATCAGACTTATGGGCTTCTATGTATATTGTATTCTTTGTCCATACTATAGCTTAGATCACAACCATTTAGATAATTGCCTAGACAGATGGTACTATATTCTACAGGTCCACGATTAGCTTCCACAAAAACTACATCACTGCGAACTAATTGCATAAGTTTAATGAAACACTACAAAATAACGAAGTGTTGAAATATTCTACATGCTATGTGCATCACTGGATCCATGAGCATTACATCCACTGCTGCCATGGAAGTCATACTGGGGCTGCTTCCGGTAAACATTGTAATAATAGCTAAAGCTAGGTCCAGCGCCTATAGACTGTCTTGCAATGATAACTGGATTTAAAAAAATCAGGTTAGACATGCAAGGATCGTGGGAAGATCAATTATCTCTGACTCCGTTTTTGAAATGGGCACAGAAATGCTTCCCGAAATATACTCCTTCTCAAAACCTTTCACTGTAGTCTGTGATATAGCCATGTGGACGGAAGGAGAACCACCCTATCTCAAGAAAGGAATCGTCTGGTATACAGACGGATCCAAAACTGAAGAAGGGGTCGGGTGGGAATCTACGGTGACAGACCCAAGGCAAACATAAGACTCAACTTGGGAAAATATAAAATTTCAAATTCGCTCCCTTTACCTACATCTATTCCTGTTAATTTTACTCTTATTAAAATTACTCTTATATTGTCACAGGATATGTTACTTGTTACTAATTTGGTGACAATTTTCACCATAAAAATTGAGTAAAATTAACAGGAATAAATGTGAATGAAGGAAATTTTAACAAGAGTAATTTCAATATAATTTAAAATTTATTATATTTTAAATCCAGTATATTTTAATTTAGTTAATTTTCTATTTATTTTTATTTTTGTCTATTGATCTCGACTTTCTATCTATTTCTAATTGTCAAAGGATAAATTACGACTAGCTAATTTATACTGATGATGACTACATTGTAGTCGAAATACGTATTTATAATACAAAAAACTGATCTAGGTAAAATGGGCGAATTTGAAATTTTATTTCAAAAACCTAGAGTTCTCACTAATTATCATTCGATAATATAATGTTGGGAAAATATGCCACAGAAGAACAGTTGGGAAAATGGAGGCTACAGAACGTATGTATTCTCTCGGACAGTCAAGCTGCTTTAAAAGCATTTTCTGGAACTGAAAACAACACCTCAAGGGTAGTCAAGGATTGTCTGAAGGAACTCGGGCCACAGTCGTTTCGAAGGAAACGAAAAAGCAGATACCTTGGCAAAGAAGGGAGTCGGAATACTCTTCATTGGCTCAGACCTTATCTTAGGAATTCCAAGGACTACATGTAAACAGGTGATCAACAAGTGGTCAAATGCTAAACACCGTGATCACTGGGAAAAAGTACCGCGGCAAGAGATCGGGAAGGTACTGCTTCAGAGTGCAACAAAGAGGCACTGAGGCTGAACAGGATGCAACTGCGGAGGGTTACCGGATTCATTACCGGGCATTATCCCCTGCGGAAGCATCTGCACACAATAGGACTCCATAAAGGGTCCATTATGTGCAGATTGTGTGGCGAGGAGGAAGAAACACCCAGCCACATTATCTTTGACTGCGAACCTCTAGGTTACAGCAGATACAGGATATTCGGTGCATCTCACCCCGAATATATGAAACTTCAGGAAGGCCTGATAAGCAAGCTCCTGGCTATTGCCAACATATGGGAGAAGCGAGTCTCGTCCGACTGACGTAGAAGGGGGAGCACAATGGACCATAAGTTCGAAGTGCAATACTTTTTAGACCCCAACACAAATCAATCAATCAAATGTTTTGTCACAAACATCACATGAAAATGCTTTATCTCTAGAGTGGATTAGTTTATGTTTAGTTAAATGGTTAATTTTGACTAAATGTTTTATCACAAAAATCACATAAAAATGGTTTTTCTCCAATGTGGATTCGTTTATGTTCAGTTAAATCGCTTTGCTGACTAAATGGTTTATCACAAACATCACATGAAAATGGTTTTTCTCCAGTGTGGATTCGTTTATATTTAAATATATTTTATAATAAAATGTTTTGTCACAATCATCACATGAAAATGGTTTATTTCCAGTGTGGATTCTTTAGGTTGAGTTAAATAGCTTCGATAGTTAAATTTTTTAACACAATTGTCACATGGAAAAGGTTTTTCACCAGTGTGAATTAGTTTATGTTGAGTTAAAGTGCTTTGCTGACTAAATGTTTTATGACAAACATCACATGAAAATGATTTTTCTCCAGTATGGATTCGTTTATGTTGAACTTAAATTCTTTGTCGACTAAATGTTTTATCGCAATCATCACATGTAGAATGTTTTTTCTTTTGACGGTATGAATTGGTTGATATTCCAAAACATTTTCATCGAATGTTTCATCATTAATGATTAATTCTGTATTCAATTCTTTTTCAAGTTTAATGTTTTCATTTTCAGAGATTCGTTCATGTTTCACTTCAACATTTTCGTTAAATATTTGTTCTGTAATTTGTTCATTTTCCACTTTAACATTATCATTAAATATTTCTTCTGTAACTTGTTCATCTTCCCTTATAAAACTTTCATCTAATATATCATCTTTTATGATTAATTCTGTATTTAATTATTTTTCAAGTTTAATATTTTCCTCATTGATATGGTTATTTGAAGGTTAATATGAAGGTTAGTTTACAGATGTAAAATGTGCAACCACGAAGACTAGATATCAAGAGAAACATCGTAATGTTAAACTCGTGGCATGAAACTCTCTGTTTTTGCTAGAGACTGAGTCAAACAATTTCATTAGAATCCAGATTTTTTTTGGTTTTCATTTTTTTAAGTTTTTTTCGGTTGCTATATGGGAGCAAATAATAACATATACGGAGCAATTAAGAGCAAATAAGGAGCAATTGTTTGATACATAATTATAAAAATTCAAAAGTTGCAGGCCAGCTTCTTAAAAATCACTCATGACTTTATTAAATCTTACGGTGCAATTAAGAGCAAACAGGGAGCAATTTTTTGATGTGCAGGATCCTTTTCATTTTACTAAAAACCGATTTAAAATATTTGGAATAGATTCCATTTTTTGTTTTTTTTTTTGTTTTCATTTTTTTTCTCGGGCTATAGGTGAGATAATGGGCTATAACATTTTATGACTCAATAGTTACTGAGTAATTTTTATTGTTAATAATGGGCATCGGTTTAGCCAACATTTAAAAAACTTGAATTATCATAGGCCTTGTGGGTATTCAATCGATTGGAAATCGTTTGTGAATATCAAGTATGGTCATAATATTTGTGACTCCGTAGTTTTTAAGAAATAGAAGAAATTAAATTTTGATTCAATTTTTACTTGTTTTAGCGGCCACTAGGTAGCGCTGGTCCCTGCTTTTCAATGCCCTCTAGTGTTGTATAAGTAACTATGTGATAAAATGGTATCAATAAGTTGACTCAAACGATTTTTTGCCAATCTAGTATTTTTTTAAATATTATCGCAAATAAATACCAAAAAATAAATATTATAAGCAATAGAATTTCTAGCATTTCTTCTCTACCATAAAACATACCGCTCTCATGTTCACTTCATAATTACTTATAACAAAGGCAAAGAATATGTATTCTTTGATAAAGAGTATTATATATGTATTCTTTGCTATAAGCAAAGAATGCAATATACATGTATTCTTTGCTATAACACTATTGAAACTTATTAAAACTATTATATTGAAACACAAGATTCATCGCCAAATAGTGACCTCCCAAACAACCAAAAATTGAATCGAGTTTTCAATTTTTCCCGAAAAAACAGGAGTCGCAAACATTTTTATATACATTTTTGGTTTTCACAAACGATTTCCGATCGATTGAAAACTTATAAGCAATTTTTTTTAAATGTTGTCTAAACGGATGCCCTATATTAAAAATTTAATTTACCCCGTTACATGGAGTCACAAACAAAATTGAAAGTGTCACAAACACAAACGATTTGAAAAAAAAGTCTTTTTGAACGGATGCGGGTAAATATTAATAAATACAAATAAAGAAAGCTTGTGGTAATAAATGCATTCTATTTTTTCGACTCATGGTTTTGAATAATACTGCCCTCTATAATCGAATACTTTAAACTCTTATTTATGGAATGATTAAATTTGATTTTTTTAATTTAAAAGTCACGCGAATGAAAAATTGTAAGCACAAATGTTAAATTCGAAAATTTTTAATTGAAATTAATTTATGATGAATAAACATTTTGTATAAGTATAATTATGACAGAATGGAAACAATTAAGTACGCCATTTTAGATTAACCGCCAAACGAAGCCATCTGACACGACGCCATTATCCTACCTTGGATGTCGTGTTTACAAGCGAAAGAGTTATCGTGTTGGTGATGGAAAGTTTTGTTATTATTTTGTACAAAATATTAATAATCAGTGATATAATAACTTAGATTTTTGCATTACTTTGTTTAAAAGGTATTTACAATACAAATTTTAATTATTATATAAGCAACAAGTAATTTTTTAATATAAGCTTGTTGTTACTAACAAATAGGCGCCAATGTCATTAAAAATATTAGTTAAAACATTTAAAAAAATGTCTTTAATTTGTTATTAATATTGCATTTTATAGTCTAATGTAGACTTAAAAATTATAAATTGAGAATAAAATGTGTTGATGTTGATAAATATTTCGTTAAATTTTTTTTAGGTCAATATCGGAGAGATAACCAAACTTAATACACAAAATGTTTTATGCACATTTTGTGCTAGCTAAAAAAGGGCCGTTAGCCAGAATATGGCTTGCGGCCCATTGGGATAAAAAATTAACAAAAGCCCATGTATTTGAAACTAATATTGAAACATCCGTTGATGGTATTTTACAACCCAAAGTCAAAATGGCTTTACGAACATCTGGCCATTTGTTGTTAGGTGTTGTTCGAATTTATTCTCGTAAAGCCAAATATTTATTAGCTGATTGTAATGAAGCTTTTGTTAAAATTAAAATGGCATTTCGACCGGGAATGGTTGATTTACCCGAAGAAAATCGTGAAGCCGCCGTGAATGCGATTACTTTACCTGAGGTATTCCACGATTTCGATACTGGAATGCCAGATTTAAAGTAAGTATTTAAAAATTAATAAATATTTTTGTATTTAGTTTATAGAAATTTCGTATCCGGGTCGTAAAAATAATTTTAAGTTCATTCACGTTTAATTTTAGCGATGTTGATATTGAAGCTCAATTTAGTTTGAATCAATCTCGAGCTGAAGAAATCACAATGCGCGAAGATTATGGTAACATAGCATTAGTAAATCCTGACGACGGTTTTGGTGATATGGGCTTTGATACGGAATCACCAGATTTAATGCGTCAAGCTGTTGGCTTAGAACCTTCAATGGAAGAAGGTATACTTTTTACAGATGGGCCTGGTGTGTTGGAATCAGAAAAAGAAAAGGAACCAATACCTTCAACATCAGCAGTTCTTTCTGAGCCTACCCCAATGGAAATAGAAGAACCCATACGAGAATTGGGTCCAGATATAATATGTATGATTTTTTCATGGTTATTACACAGGATGGCTCACCAAAAATGATAGGAATAAAATTATTTCAAACATGACTTTTAATATTTTAACAACTTAATGTTTGTATACTTAGCTTTTGTGTTTCAAAATGATTTTAAAAAAAATACTATTCTGGGTTTATTAATTGACAAAAATGATTTATTCGAAATTTTCTTTATTTTGAATAAAGAAAAAAATTGTCTACTACATGATTTCATGATCTATAAATATATATCGCAAGTGATTATAACAAAGTAACATACACATGTTCAAGAAAGGTATAAGTTTGTATTATATCACAACAGAATTCAAGAAAATTAGAAAAAATTTGATTTCTATTTAAACAAAGTTTAGTTCTGTGTAAAGAGAACTGGAACCTATCACCGGAATTAAACTTATGTACTATTATAAAGGCAAAATGTACTTAAATATTTTTTATCCAAAGAATTAATTTCATTTTTCGTGGGCCAGTTTTATGTAAGTTTGTCTAGACTTATAGTTATTATAATTTAAAAAAATTATGTGTAGCTGGGGGACTTTTTGAAGGAGGTCTTTTTGATGATACACCTATGGCAGAAATACGACCGCCTGAAGTAAGTGCTATTGAAGCGACACCGGCACCTGAAGCTCCAGAAAGTGATGATGATATGGATAGATTTGGAGGACCGCCTTCTGTTGGTGGAGCTAGGTATTCATTAAATATATAATAACATCATTATTAATGTTTTTATAACTTCTCATTTATAGTTGAAACCTAAAAAGAAATCCTGCTCCGTGTAACTTATTCCCTCTAAAATCCTTTCTAAAGACTGTAAGTTAAACCCCTTTCTAATTCCTTTTTCCTATTCAATAGTTTATCTTTTGTTCAATAACAGTATTTTAATGTTTAGTACGGATGAATCAAGACCAGCATCAGCAGTCCCACCAACTCCTATTATTGAACCTACACCTACGATTCTACCAGAAGAAGAACCAATACCAGAAGTTCCGATTGAAGCACCTCAAAGTGTGGCACCTCTCGAGCAAACAACTTTATTACAAAATGAAGATGAAAGTTTCGCTTTACCTCCAGTGGATGCTTCTGCATTACGAGGTATTCAATGTGATTTTATTTTAGATTTTTAATTTTATTTATTTATGATTTTACGACGTTTCAAATTATTTTATAGGATTTGCAAAAGCCAAACGTAAAAGAAAATTAATTGTCGATGAAGTAAAAAACATATCTGGTGAAGAAATGAAAAATCAATTATCAGATACAAGTGATATTGTGACAACTTTAGATTTAGCACCACCCACAAGACGATTAATGCATTGGAAGGAAACTGGTGGCGTTGAAAAATTATTCGCATTACCGGCCAGATCAATCCCAGCACGTTTATTATTCAAAAATTATCAACGTCATTTAACATCACGTGCATTTGGTACGGAAGATTTTACAATGTTAGGTGATGCTGAAATTCTTCATATTGAACAACAACGTGAAGCTATTGAAGATCAGTCGTTAGACACATCTGGAATTCCACGAAGACTTACAAGAAAACGAAAATATCCAGCTGCTGAACCCGAACCATTGCAAATGGTAAGTTTTAATCTTAATATTTATATATATATATATATATATATTTATTTATATATATATTTTTTTAAATACAAATAGTGTACTATGTCAATTCTTACTACTTAATGCTTTTTTCAGGCTCCACCCACACCTGCAGTTTGTGAACAAGAAATATTAGTTCCTCAAGTTGTTCCACCTGAGGATACTTCAGCAACACTGATGCCACAAACGCCCTTGCGACCAGAAACACCAATAATGCCTCCTACACCCTTAATACCACCTCCTTCACCTGCAATGCCTCCTACACCTCAAATGCCCCTTACACATGACATGCCACCTACACCTGGAATGCCACCCACACCTGGTATGCCACCTACACCTGGAATGCCACCTACACCTGGTATGCCACCAACACCTGGAATGCCTCCTACACCTTTAATGCCATCAACTCCGTATATGCCTGACTCTCCAATACCAGAATTATTACCACCTGACACACCTGTTACGTTGGATCAGCAACCACCATCACCTGTTGTAATGCCTCCTCCAACCACACCTATGTCGCTGCCACCTCCAATACCCATGGAAATAGAAATGCCACAATTAGAAGCTGAACAAGTGAGTTCAATATTGGAAGAAGGGCATATTGATACACCACAAGTAGCTGCATCACCACAACCAGAAATACCTTTAGAACAACAAATGCCACCACCACCAATGCCAGATATGGCAAACATGGGCTATGAAGAACATTTACCGGTGCCAACTGGTGAAACTTCAGAACGTATTAGTTCACCATGGCATGGAGATTATGAATATCCTCAATCAGAAGAACCAACTGAAGAACAACTAGTGGATGAAACTGCTGAGCAATTTGAAGAGAGGGTATTAAATAAAAGAGCGGCACAATTGTTCTCTACAGTAAAACAAAAATTGTTACGAAGTGATAGATTATATTTTATGGAAATGGTTCAAAGAAACAACAATCGAAAACAGGTAATTAATAGTTTTAAAAGCTCATTTAACATACAGAGCGTCGAATTTACCATGGGCATGGTTCTCGAATATAGGACAGTAAACTAGTAATGAAATTCATACACTTTTGAATTGTGGGTCTAGTCCTTTACTTTTATTTATAAAAAAGTAATTTTCCAACACTACTTTCTCGGACTGTGTCTCCTATATTATCCAGGAAAACTCTATACAGTTTTATATATTGTTTTCATCAATTTTAAACTGAATCCTAATTGTATATAAATGAGAAAGCGGGACTGTCTGCTTATCACTCTAGTGCTAAAGCACGACTAAACATTGATGAAATTTTGTACATAAGAGCAAAGATCACAAATAGGGTACTTTATATTTCGGATTTGCTGTTACATCAGTGTCCACGTGGACAGAGATAAAGAAATAAAGCATCTCTTCAAATTAAAAAAAATGTTAACCTTATAAAAACAAAAAACTTTTATTTCAAAAAATTTTTGAGCGCCTAAAAGAATTGTCTCAGTTTGATCTTCAGCACGGATTTTTTTATCTTCACTAATTTTATCTGTTTTTTATCTAAAAACAAACAGATAGTTTGGCAAACTAATCACTGCTGAACTGATTTTGAAAGGGTTTTCACTCTGGAAGATAAATTGGTAGTTGCTTAATAAATGACAAATATCATATACCGGTTGTTTAGTTTACATCTTCGCATAGCAGATCTCCCACGAGTATGAGAGAGTACATATGCATACATTAAGCAATGTGTATGAGAAGGAGGTCTTATAGGTTTGAAAAACAAGCATATTTTTCAAAACAGTGAATAATATTCATAACTGTTCGAGTGGTTGGTGATTGTCTACCTTCAAATGCCACAATAAATAAATTGACACATTCCTGTGCGGAATGTCCGGAAAAGTGCCATTTAACAATTTGCAATTTTTCTTCTTTTGTGTAATAATAACCCATTGTTGTAAGAATACCAATCAATAAAATACACAAACACGTATTTTCCAAAAGCATTCACATAGTAATGATTGCATATTATCAAAACAATTAATAATATTTGTATTCAACAAAAAATCCGCACTCTCTAAAATTTATACAGGCACATACAACACAACAATAACAAAACAAACCTATAAGACCTCCTTCTCATACACATTGCTTAATGTATACATTTGTACTCTCTCATACTCGTGGGAGATCTGCTATGCAAAGATGTAAACTAAACGTACGGTATATGTTAAAACTCAAATTGTAGGTAATCTATTATATTCTAAGAGTGCATAGCAAGTTAGTTTACTTCTGTAGAACACCGTTAAAATTTTGTATTGGTCGTTCCTACTTTACGGTCGTTCCACTGACTTACCTCCGTCATCGGAAATTGGAAATCACTCACATATTTAATACACTCATTGAATGACCACTATTTTCGTGTTTTTGAAAGAAAATAATTTTAAATTAAACGAAAATAATTTTCGATGACGGAAGCAAATTTATGATAAATCATCTTTCCAAGTAGGTTGCCGGAGTAGTTTGTATCAGGGGACAAACGAAACAAAAAACTGGCTAAACTATTAACAATTTACCTAAAATTTTGAGAGTGTTCTATGACGCAAGTTTTACCATGAGCTTATAGACATGGAAGATATTTAAAAGAAAAATTGTTTTTGAATGAAGGACTATTTTTGTATCAGTATTTAAATTACAGTGAATTGTTCGTACTATATTACTTGAGTGCAGGGGTCGGCAACTCCGCGGCTCGCGAGCCACATGCAGCTCTTTGGATGTGAAGCTGCTGCTCTTTAGTTCCATACGCAAATATTATTTATTTTATAGTTTGTTGTTTCAAGTAAAAGAGTTAGAAGCGAATTATCTTCTTTAATTTTTTACTTAAATAAGTAATTATCTAATAATGCCATATACATATTATCTAATTTGTTATGAAAAACACTACTTATATATGAATAAATAGATATTTTTTCTTATGAATAAATAGGTTAGTTTTTATCAAAAAACTTTATTATTTATGCAAGTACTATTTATTGTTGGCAAGAAAAAATTTTGTGGCTCTTTAAAAACTTTGAAATTTTGTAAATTGTAATTTTTGACTCTTCCGACTCAAAAGGTTGCCAACCCCTGCTTTAGTGCGATCTTCGTTAAACAATCGATTCTTTGTATCTACAGTTCGGTCAACAACACGTTCAAAAATGAGCAGAATATCATCTCTATTGTTTCAAAAATGAACCCAAATTTGTAAGAAGGAAAAAACAATTTCTCTCTTCATATTTATTCAAAATTTAATATTGTTTAATTTTGTTAATGACAAAATTTGCAATAAATCTCTTAGTTATCTGCTTGATGGCAGAACCAAAGAATACAATATACATAGAAGCTCATAAGTACGATTTTTGTGTCACTAGAAATTGTGAATTGTGAGCGTGACCGCTAGATGACAATAGCTGTTCGATTTCGATATTTAGTGCCATTAGCAGCACAACCAACTGTATTCTTTGTGTATATTGTATCCGACCAAAAACATAAATGTAAGAAAGGGCCGAGTTTTCGGGAAAATTTAAAATTTTATATAACGCGGCAAGTTATTTTTTCTGATGAGTTCAAATATTTTAAAACTTGCCGCGTTATATAAAATTTTAAAAACATACTAAGGGAAAACTTACGAAATAAATTTCAACCAAATTGTTTCTTACTTTTATCAATTTACCCCTCATTAATTTTTTTTAGTTAATAGCTCGGCTCTTTAATGGGGTATCACCACTTTTTAAAGAGCAACTATTATATGAAGTCTAGAGCTATTGACTTTGTAAATAACTCGGTTCTTTCTTCCATATCATCACCTTTTAAGAAGCAACTATTATATGAAGTCTAGAGCTATTTACTTTGTAAATAGCTCGGTCCTTACTCTCATATCATCACTTTTTAAGAAGGAACTATTACATTAAGGATTTTCCCGAATACTTGGTCCTTTCTTACATTTATGTTTTTGGTCGGATACAATATACACAAAGAATACAGTTGGTTGTGCTGCTAATGGCACTAAATACCGAAATCGAACAGCTATTGTCCTCTAGCGGTCACGCTCACAATTCACAATTTCTAGTGACACAAAAATCGTACTTATGAGCTTCTATGTATATTGTATTCTTTGGCAGAACTCATGAAGTCAATATTTTTTATTTTGAAATTTTCTGAATGATGCTTTTTTTTCAACGAGCAAGAATGTTAAATAAACAAAACTTTTTTCTATTTAATGAGTTCACTTCCACGTAAAAAAGTATCACTCAGAGACCCTTCAGAACCTCCACCGCCTACTGAATTGCGGTGAAGAAGAAATATATCTTTTATATCCTTAATCAAATACAAAATTATGATTTTCTTTTATATTTCAGGCTGCACAAAAATTCTACAGTCTATTGGTATTAAAAAAATTCCAAGTGCTGGAATTACAACAAGATCAACCATACGAAGACATATTGGTGACTAAAGGAAATAAATTTGAAAATCCAACATTATAAAAATAAACAATATTAAAAGAATAATATAACTTTTAACACAAATACAAACCATTATTAATTTAGTATAATGTCATTAATTAAAAATTTAAAAAATATATATATTTAAACAAACAAAACAAAAAAAAAACTATTAAATGGAAAACTTTAAAAATGAGTGCTTCTTCTTTAACACAAATGTTGTTATTATTACGATGCGAGTGAACAAAATGATGTGTGAGCGAGCGATTGGATATTTTATTAGGTAATTCTTTACACCAATTTATCAAATTAATTATGATTATATTAGGTATGTGAATGAATGTTTTGATACAAAATATTTAAAAGAAAATAGAATTTATTAATAGTTAATAAATTCATCAAAACGAATAATGAAATAATTTTACGTACTTAAATTTAATAATTATTACATGGACATCAAAATTCAAAATTATGTATCATCGTCATCCGTATATCAATACACAAAGTGCATTTATTTCATTGAATAGCATTTAATAATGTGAGTTCAATATGTTATCCATCTTGAGCATATTAGCATAGATTATGGATGCATTCAGCAGCCAATGCATGCGATCAGTGATCATTCTATTATTTTAGGTTGAATGGTCTATAAATATCCGACCAGTAATCATATGATTACTTATCGGACGCCATTTTAGTGATTATTTTTGAAATCCGATCGCATTTCGATCGGAGATCAGGTTAAATAAAAGTATCTTAAATTTGATCGTTTATCTATATTTAAAATAATTAAATTATTTAATTTAAATTAATTTGGGAAATCTGATGACAGTTAAAACAACAATCTGCATAAACAAAGTTTCCAAGTAGGCATACTGCGCAGACATAACGCCTTGGACTGGTACAACTAGTACTAGCTCAAGTTTATAATTTACCCATCAGAGAGCATATCTAGAGTTCCCAACATGACACCATCTCGCATTCATTGGCACACACCAAGAACTTTTAAAACAAAAAAGTCAATTCATATAAAAAAATTTTTTTCCTAAACAGAAATAACCATAAATAAAGTAATGCCAAAACTGCCTTGTTTCAAATCTAAATACAGGTACTTTTGCTGGTTTTAAAAATATTTAAATCTATTTTTTGTTTATGTACAAATTAATTGCTTTTTTATTCACAAATTGTTAGTTTTAAAAAATGATTTATTTATTTTTAAAATGCAGTTTACCATTTCATTTGAATTTCTTTATTCAATGATTTACCTTAAAAATAAGATGTGCTAATTTTGTCCTTCAAATTATGAACACTGAAATAAATGTGGATACATTTTTTCTCTGATAATATTTGACAGATATGAGTCCAGGGTGTCTAGTTTTCTGGAAAACCTGGAAATGTCAGGGAATTTTGAGTTTCTGGAATAGTCAGAGAATTTCGTAAAATTCCAGAGAATTTCATGGAATTTCGCATAATCGTATTTAAAATAACTCATTTCTAAAAAATTATTACTAATAATTATCTGTTTTGAGGTTTTTGAAAAAATTGTATGTATGTTACTGATGAAAAAGAATGTATAGGTTTTATCATATTATCCATAAAAAAAGAATATAAATGAACAAATCTATACTTTTCTTAATTTTCCTATCAATAACAAAATATTATATGAAAAAATGGTCTGGAAAAATTCGAATTCAAGTCTGGAAACCCTGGAAAAGTCAGGGAATTTTTTGCCAAAATATTACTAGACACCCTGATGATAAATATTGAAATTTCAATGATAAATGTTATTCTTAAAATAGAGGCATTTTGTGTTGTGTAACTTGTTAAAAGAAATTGACAAAAACCTAATATTGAATTAATTATGAAGTAATTAAGAAAGAGTGTAATAAAACAAAATGACAATAGAATATTAAATGCATAAATAAAATACGTTCAAATATTTATTAAATATATTGTACAGAATAATTTTTTATATATTAATATATTTATTTCAATATTGGGTTAAAACTACTAGATAATCAAAATTTATATTTTATTTTTTTCAATTAAATAATTTAAGAATACTTTTCTTCTACACGTATAATAAACTAATATACAGATTATCCCTCTTGTAGATTTCTGGTATAAAAAATTAACCACGTATTCTACCGATGAAAATAAACCTTTATTTTTCATAAACATAATATTTTCTCCACGTTAGCTATACGAAAGTCAAAGATTAGCAACGAAAAATGTTAGAGTGATATAATTTAAACTCGATTGCAATAAAAATGCACCAGTTGAGCGAAGTCTAAGTGAATACTATGTGGAAATATTACGTACACATACAAGTGGTTCATTTTTGTTGTACATCATATATTAAAAAAATAATGTATTCGGATGGTGGTAGAAAAATAATAAGCAGAATGGGATTAAATTTATGAGGTAATAGAATGATCGCGAGAAGTTTTTTTACTTCTACCGTTCTGTTAGAGTAAATTCCCTTTGATTTTCAGTTGAGATACAATAAAAATATCTGTAAAACATTATTATTGCATGCGATAACCTTTATATAAAAACATATCCAATATTGATCTATCTGATCCAAATCCAAAACAAACAGCGATTTGTTATTTTGGTATTTATTAAGTTATAATTTGAAGGAATACATTTCGCAACTGCTTTTCTACTAAAGTACCATCATCTGAATCAAGCCTAAAAAGTTCAAGTGATGTTCATTTTATGATAAATAACCACTTTAAGAAGCCTAAGTTTGAGCGGTATAAATTAAATATTTTGGAAGCTAATTCATATGAAAATTTTCAAGTGTGAGACACTAAATAAAATTCTGTTTTCCACACACTATTGTATACACATCGTCACTCAGGGGGTAAACCAAAGGGGTAGGTGTGTCAGTTATTGATTAAATTAGTAAAACATTATATTGAAAAAATAAATCTATAATATATGCATGAAACCTCTACACACACCAATCTTGTGGAACCTCGTTTTAAGTTCTTATGGGCTAAATTTGTTAGATAACGGAAACCACGGCTAGATATATATATATATATTAACTTTATTGACATCACCTACTACTTAGTGGGTTCGATCCTCACTAAGATGTGTATGATTTTTTATGTCAAGCATTGATGTCAATAAAGTTACCAATGTTCAGACATATTACTTAAATGTCAAATTAAGTCACTTCTGTTAGTATAACATAACCTAAAAGGGCAACCATACTAAAATATTAACATATGGGTGTTTTTACACATGAACGTTTTGATGCAGGTTTTCAATCGATTGTTTTGTTGAGCAAGCGCAATATTATTTTTTTTATAAAAATTTATAGTTATATCAAATTTGATATGTAACTTAATATGTATGTGTAGTGTTTGCATATTTATGATATTGCCTTTCTAATGATTGGTATACTTTGACCATGTGACGCGGTTGACAAAGAAAGAAACATTAAGCAAAACGAGAATTATAGCTGTTAAAAAACTTGCGATTGATAACTTTCAAGTGAATTTCATCGTGCGCACAGCAATGTAAATTTTTTTTATATAAACTATTTTTATTGCTATCGAAAACCTTCATGTGTAAAGACGGGCTAAGACTTAAAGTTTTCACAGGTATGATTTATTAATGAAATTAAGAGGTCTTTCACACCGAAGATGCAAGACACAAGATGCGTGCATCCTGTAAATTAATTTTACATACATTTCTTTTGTATATTTATTTTCTTTCTTGTATATTTGCTTTCTTTTTCCCGAGAAAAACACTTGAAACCAATAAGAAGAACACAAACACGTAAGAGGCGAAACCACAACTAAAATAAAATCCAGGATGCATGCATCTTGCGTCCTGCATCTTCGGTGTGAAAGACCCCTTAAGACCTACTCTTACAACAATATTGATTTTTTTGCTCCCGTTAACCAACATAATACCTCTGGTAACATGAAACGTCATTAATTTAATAGAACATACCCACACGTGATTTCCGTTACCCTATGAATAAATTATTATACCCGTGATAACAGACGCTTCGCATGATCGGTGTACGTCGACGCATGTTATAAACTATCAACCGTATACTATTTAGTGTAATAATAAAATTATATTATTATATTTTCCTGGATTTCGTCGTTCGCTTTTATGTAACACATTTAATAACAAAATGTGTACTAGCTGTTTATTATGCTATAGATGTATACAGTTTTTTACAGTTATAGTTTTGCGAATGCTATTAATTATTATAAAATCATTTCAAATTGAAAATATAAATGCATGCCAATGCGTGTTAAAAATGAATTAGGTGTTATGGCAATTCCAAGCGTGAATCGATTCGACATATACATTGATTTCTTCAATATAATGAATTTTTGTTATAATCTAGTTTACATTGGTAGAAATGTAAACTAGATTATATAAACCAAACTTTTACCTATCTGATAGTATGAAATCTTGGCATGTAAAATCAAAATTTTAATAATCACATTTTTTTATATTTCATTTATTTTAAAGTCTATGGCTCGGAATTTATCATCTTGAACTCCGTTCTTAAATTTTTGTCCAGTTTGTAAATTTTTTTAAACAGTTGACATTTTACCAGTATAAACTAAACATTACCAGTTAATTAACTCGAGTTAAGGTTGAATATATATTATACGATTAGAAGAATATAATATCAGCAATACGTGTGATACATACAAAATAATAGGATTCATTATAATTAATTTTTGACCAAAGAGGTGTTTAATTAAAGTAACCTTAAAAAACAAATGAAATATTAATTTAATTACTAAAGATACGTTTTCCTCGGTGCGACTAACTCGATGATCGTGCAACGATAATCGTTGAGCACTATTTTTTTTTATTTCCTATAGAGCTATTCTGCTTCGAACGACTGCCGCTAGAGGTTAACGACGAGCTTACGTCTTGAACCGTCAGTCAAGAAATGGATGAATATGATCGTCAGTTACTAACAATATTTGTTATAATAAGACCACGTACATGGCTGCTACGTTCTCTGACTCGGATGATGAAATTCTTCACGAAGAAGTGTCAAATCATCCCTCATGGAAGCTGCTGTGACATACGTCCTACAAGGATCAAAGGGTCAAGGACAATATATAGGTTGAGATTGCCAATAAAATTGGAAAACTATCCTGCATCATCACAATCAATAGGGTATTTAAATAATAATCTTTTACACCTACTCAGCTGTAAACTTATTCTGTTAAAAATACCTTTCTCTAAAACGATGTGACTTCAATAACAACACATGACTAGTCAAAAACCAACAAATTATAGATGCTCCGAGAAAAATAGTAACCAACGATTATCGTTCATCGTTTAATTGTTGAACGATTATCGCGATAGTCGCAACAAGGAAAACGTACCTTAAGAGTATTAATTAAATTTAATGTTATGTATATTTATTAAATTTAATTTATACTTTTATTATTTGATATTTAGTAATTTTTAGTTATTGATTACACTATTTTTAGTTATGAATTGTTTTTTCTTGATAAAAAAATATAGTTTTGATAATTATGAAAATTATTCATTATAAAAAGTTGCATATTTAATTAATAATGACTTGAATGAGGATGTGATATTTCTAACATCACCTCACAATGAATATTTGTCAAATTTTCTTATACATTGTTTCTAAAGCGCCTTTCATAAACATATTATATACAATTTTATTCAATCTTATCAGTTTGTATTATCAATTTTTGTTTGGATGTTTTTTAAAAACTTCTTAATTGCATTAAATTTCGTACATATTAAAAAATGGTATTATCACAATGTCAATAGTGCATGGAAATTCATCTAACTTATCTCCGTTGATCATTATTCTATATATTTATTAGAGACTCAAGCGGAAAATGCATGCAATTTTTATTTAAAAAGTTAAATAAACTCTTTTTGAAATATGCGGTGTAACACAGTTTTTTTAAACTGCCTGTTTCTTTAAATTTTATTTAAATATTTTCAACTTTGTACTTTTTATTGAAAAAGTAGTAAATCAACCAAAGAAATGAGAAAAATTTCAAACTTTAATATCACAACTTTAATAAGACGAAAAACGGTTCTTATCTTTGTCTGTTTTTGCGAGAAGCAGAAAAAATACATAAGAAAATATGCACTGATGTAAATACATTCGTATTCCGCCAGAGCATCAGTTCTCGCGCAATTCAAAATATATCTATTGCAAAGAGTAAGAGTATTTTTGTGCGAATAAACAAGATTTTTAACTCATTTCGAAGCTTTCTACGTATGGAAATTTAACTTGATCAGAATTACTCAAGTTAGACATCTATCAGAATTATTTTTAATGTCCTTGCAAAAGTAAGAGGCACAAGATAATTAAAAATAATTTCTAATTTTCCTATACTGTGCATCTTGAAATTTTTCGATTTGAATGTTTTTCACTTTCAATTGAAGTCTTCAATCTTCCAATTATTCAAAAATCAGAATTGCTTTTCAAGAAGATTTACCACTAATTGTAATATTTTGTTCTAGTCAATTTATATATGGAACGTCGAAATTATTTCATATTCTTCTCATTTTCGGCATCCTAAATATTAATTTAATACAATTAAGATTAGATTGAATGTCTTTAATAATATTTCAAATTTTATGAATACCACAAGTGATATAAACTTCGAATGTTTACAAATCATTTAATTATTTTGGATGATTTATGTTTTCTTCAAATTATTCGGTTACAATAAATTTTCAAATCTGTTTAGAAACATCTGTTTTTAAAAAGTTATATAGTCAAGATTTCTAAAGAAAAATGTTTATGTATTTTCATCGTTTTTCGTTGTTTTTTTTTTTGGCATTTCCACAAGTTTTAATAAAAGTACATTATTTAGCATAATTTTTTTTTTTAATTTATACATTTTTCTTGATGAAACTGTAATCAATTATATTTTTTGTGGTTCTTTATGCCACTACCCTCTTTGTATTTTTACAAAAAGAAATTATTTAATTTAATTAATATACATTTAATAAATTTCAGACATCTTGTTATATTTCATAGGGTTTATTGTAAAACAATTATTATGTTAAAAAAAATATTGTACATTGCTTTTTGAAATGTGTGGGCAACAATGTGTTATACAAATTTTGTTGATTATCATTTCTAAAAACAATATAAAAATTATTTTAATGTAAAATATTTCAATAAAAAATAAAGTATTGATTGATTGAATTTTTTTAGTTGATATATTAGCACAAATACCCAAGTGGCTACCCTCGTCAACCTAACAGAGGAAAGTCTGCAGAATGGATTTACGTAGTACCATAATTTGGTACTTAGCAAGAATCCGACGAATAAGTCAAGTTTATTTCTATAAAGTGTTATTCGGAATTTTCCTACTGAAGATGCTTGCGTTGTAATGGAAATACCGGTATCTAGACGTAATTCTTATGTGTATTTTTATACCCGGTATATATCATAGATTAAATATCATATAGATGAAAAATTATATGTTAAAAATTGTTCTTAATATTAAGTACTCATATTTCTGCTGGTGGGTTCTAATATTATTTTGGATACTGATTGTATCTTTGTGTGTGTGATATTATTTGCTTGGAAGGATTAACCATTTAAAAAAAAATTACATAATCTTTTTAGCAACGATCTTTTTTTCAATATTGTACCAACGATGTTATATTAGAGTTAAATTTGCTTCAAAAAGCCGGTTTCAGACAGGTTGCTCGGAATCGCAATTTTTTTTTAAATCGATTCATCTTGCCGTCCTGAATATGGCCCTAAATTTTTACGGTCCGACTCCTGACGAAACAGGGTCAAAATTGAATTTGTTTATAACAAAAAAGCGTTTTTTCTTAATATCTTTCTTAAAACTAAAAATTTTAAAAATGACAATATTATTCAATTCTATATAAAAAAAAGAAAACAAATGAGCCCGCCCATAAACATTAAAATCGGTTTATTAGAATTCGAGGAAAAAATTCCCAAAGTTCGAAAAACGCGAAAATTTTAAATTAAAATAAAAAATCTAAAAATTATTTCGTTTTTTTTTAAACAATGACAAAGTATGTCTTTTATATGTTAAAAATAATGTGCCCAATTTTAACCCTTATTAAAATTAGGTCCTCGACAATTAATAAAATACAATGTCACCTATTTTTATAAATAAAAAGGGTGCATTTGATCCGAGACGAATAAATCTTTTTTTAAATGAAAGGTCTTCAAAATATTTATAAAATGGAAAAGAAAATTATTTTTTAACTGTCTTTTTATCCATTATTTTTCAAATTGTTTATAACGCGCTATAAAAAAAGTTAAGAAATTATTTAAATAAACTTTATTTTCTTTTTAACTTATAGATTTTTTATAGACCTTTAATTTAAAAAAAAAAATATTTCGATACGTTAACTTTTTAGAGTTATATATTTTACCTTTTGCTAATTTACTTATAAACAAATTGATATTTTTTAGGTTTTATAAGGCTTAATCGAAAGCTTAAACCTATGCTTAAACACTTACCTAACAATAAACTCAAAAAAATTTTCTGACTCAAAGTTTATTTTTTAAACAAAAGCAGTTTAAAATCTGTCGGTATTTAATTAGAAAATAATATTTTTATAATTAAAATACAGCTTGATTAAAGTACCCCGCACATTTTAAATTGAAAATGGCCCTGGTTAAATTCGCTAATTTTTTGATATGTTGTTCGTCTCGATGTGCTGAACAAATGTTCTCACGGGCTCGAGCCTCCAAAATGCTTCCTTGCATGTTTTTTCAGCAAAAAATGGTAGGAAAATAACGCTTAAAATGAGGCTTTCATGTCGAAGTTTACGACGTTTGGAGGTTATACGGCGGCTTTTTTTGCCGGAATCTAGAAAGAGAAGTATAGTAGAAATGGTAACAATCATCAGGATAGTATTGCGACATATATATATATTTATATATATATATATTCAGTAGGGCTTCGGTAATCCGGACCCCTGCTTATTCGGTGATCGCTGTAATCCGGCCGGTTATGGGGTTCGCCAGGGAGGCGGGTGCGTGTAGGTGCGGGCTGGCATGAGCCAATTCGTCGTCAGTCTTTTGTTTATCGCCTTTCGTGTAGTACGTATAGTGTCAATTTAGCGCGCTCGCTAACATCATGGCGCCGCCACGTAAACATTCAACATTAACATTAAAAGACAAATTGCGGATTATAGAAATATTAGATAAAAGTGACAACTACCCTGTCATTGCTCGGAAGTTTGGTATAGGCAGGTCATCTGTAGGCGACATAAAGAAGAACAAAGACAAAATCTAAGATTAAACATGTGTTTTATTACCATTAAATATGGCATACTATAATCCGGAAGCCTCGATAATTCGGAAAGGGTCTTGTTTTTGCCTCTCCGGATTAACGAGGCCCTACTGTATAATATATTTGTACAAAAACTCGATAATGAAATAACCGTCTTTATACTCAAATCGATGCCATGAAATCAGCTATTTCATTATCTGCTATCATTATCAGCTATCTCATTATTATATATATATATATGTCGCAAGTACTATCAAAATCTAAGAAAAGTGGATCCTGATGATTGTTACCATTTCTACTATACTTCTCCTTCTAGATTCCGGCAAAAAAAGCCGCCGTATAACCTTCAAACGTCGTAAACTTCGACATGAAAGCCTCATTTGAAACAACATTTTCCTTCCGTGTTTTTCTGAAAAAACATGCAAGCAAGCATTTTGGAGGCTGGTGCCCGTGAGAACATTTGTTCAGCACATCGAGGCAAACAACATATCAAAAAATTAGCGAATTTAACCGAGGGCCATTTTCCATTTAAAATGTGCAGGGTATTTTATCAAAAAGAGACACAATATTTCTGTAGCTATATAGTCTATACTCGCTCTGCTCGCAAGAGACAATCCCTTGAAAGAACATAAAATTTCCTAAAAAATGCTCTAAGAGTAATTAATTAATGGTAGAACATTATTCATTTTTAATAATAATTCATTTAATTAAAAATATTTTCTGCTTGTCATACCAAGCTTTTTTGTTCGTATGACCATTTACCGTCGATTTATACAAACATTTTTCAATTCCACGATCACGGTAGATAGATAGGTAGATATATCTTGGGGTATATAAATGAATTGCACTTCGACCTTGTGGCCCATTGTGCTCCCCTACTTCAGTCTAACGAAATTCGCTTTTCCCATATCTCGGCAATAGCCAGGAGCTTGCTAATAAGGTCTTCCTAAAGGTTCATATATTCGGGGTGAGATGCACCGAATATCTTGTGTCTGCTGTAACCGAGAGATTCGCATTAAAAGATTATGTGACTGGATGTTTCCTCCTCCTCGCCGCAAAAGTGGATCCGTTATGGAGTCCCACTTTGTGCAGATGCTTCCGTAGGGGGCAATGCCCCATGATGAATCCGATAACCTTCCGTAGCTGTATCCTGTTCAGGTTCGATGCACTGAACCTGAACAGGATCTTTGGGTTTTAGATCCCATATTTTTGCAGATGCGCTCTTTTGCAAAGCATGAGCGCTCTTTTGCAAAGCATACTAATAAACGAGATTTTAAACTTTTAGTCACTGACCTCCATATATGTTGGATCAGTGCTTTTAATACACATGGCAACACATTTATAAGGAATATATTATGTGTTTTGTGTATTAATAATTAATTTTCAAGATCAAGAAAGTATATTTGATTGAAAGTAGAATTTCATTACAAATAATTAAAAAATGTGTATATATCTGAAACAAGTGACAATAGCAACTCATTCAGTTAATTGCCTAACACCCGATGTATACTGAGTTATAAAAAAAAATTTTCAATCAAAAGTTGTATTTAATTCAAACATTTTTGGTATTTAAATTTTTGTCTATTTCTTACGGTTTCAAAGATGGATGTGTTTTTCCTGGTATGGTATGCCCGGTCCGATCTCGCCGATTTTAGCTCTAGAACACACAAATTTTCAGATCGTTATCCCTTTTCGTTTTGAGTTTTCGTGTTAACCGACAGGCAGGCAGACAGGCGGAAATGGACAAATTAGATCATTTTATGAATACCTATTTCAAAATTTTTTTCTGCGAATGCGATTAATATTTTCAATCGTTACAAATTCGGTACTAAACTTAATATATCCTTAAAACATATAAAAAAATTTTTTAACAGTTCACATGAACAGTACATAATTTTCTCACCTCACGGCGCTGCTGTAGGTATTAACAATACTTCAATAAAAATAATTTTGACATTTTTTAATGAAATTATTTTAAAAATGAATTTATTATAAATTTAACAATCGAATCATTTAATCGAGAATGGCACATATATTAAGTGGAAGATTCGGGTAGGTACCTCAGTTTTATAAATTGTTACGTTAACCTATAAAATTACGCCGACTTTATAACGAATAAATTTTTATAATTCTTTTAGACATTCTTTCAGCACTTATTCAAAAAAACCATTAAAATATGGTTCTACTGTTGCGCTCAAATTGAATTATAGAGCAATTTCTAGTCTATGGGTAGGCCGTTCTTTGGAACGATCGCGTATTTTATTAGTTCGTAATCAAGTTATAGTTTCGTCACCTAGAGGATATGTTATGTTTGTAGGAAGAATACTCCGAGGTGCTTTAAAACTTCGATATTTACTACTTGGTGGAGCTGTTGGAGGCGGAGTAACACTTCAGAAGGTAATTTTTATTTTAGATTAACCTAAAATGTAAATGCAACCCATATTAAGTGATCTTGAACTTCCCGATCACCCATAATTAAGACTAGATTTTTTTTTGTTAATCTCAACAAATTTTTAGAAGGAAAAATTAAAAATTGCCCCTCTTAAAATGCTTTATAAATTATCTTTCGAAAATCGCAAATCGAAATTTTTCAAAGTAAATTTCGGTTTAGAATTCTATAACGAATCTGATATACTGATTTACCAACATTGAATCACCTGCATATTGAGTATCATTTCACGATTTGTTTTTGAATTATAGAAATATGAAGAGTGGAAAGATGGCTTACCAGATTTTTCATGGTTAGATGAAGTAATACCTGATACTGAAAGTTTTCAGAATTGGAGGACCAATTTAATAAATTTAAAGCAAAATGTAGCTGACAATGTTGAAATAGGTAAATTACAAATTCATACCAATTAAATTTTATTCAATATTGAGGTAATTTAAATAAGCTAATGCATATATAAATTAAGCTTTTGCAATTGCTTCATTACATGCTAATAATTTAAAAAATTTAGATCCTAGATTAAAAGCTCTCACAGATGCGAAATATAAACAATTCAAAAATTGGTTTGATCAACGGTTAGACAATGCAATTGCAGCAGCTGAAGATCCAAATAATCAATTACCAGAAGCCGCCAACAGTAAGTATTATAATTACTAATAATTTTATTTGCTTTTGTGCGCTATTTTGCTTATTATACCTGCGCGTATACGACGTAATACATTTTAACAGTGCTGCCAAAGCCTAGCTACCTTCAATACCCATATAATTCTTGTAATTTACCCGATAGTGGGCGAATTTTACCCAATTTCTGTCGACTCTAGTCGCAACCAATGAAATAGCGTTATTTTCGCACGAAATTACAAAAATACTTATTTATTTTTTAAATTCAAAGAAAATTTACCTTATAAATTTGTATACTTCCAATTAATTAACAATATCAAATAATTAATTCTGTCCCCTTGGAATTTCTGAAAAAGTTGACGCTAAAAAATAAAATTATTATTCAAAATAACTTTCAGTGATCGAAATAAATTTAATTTAAAAAAATTTGTTATTCAAATATCAAATTACCCAGAATTTTCCGCACTTTCAGATTACTCGAAAAACGGGTAATAACCCGGACTTTGGCAGCACTGAATTTTAATTGTAAATTTAATTTCATCTTACCGCCTAATAGGCGACTTTGTTGAGAAATCGGCTTCAAATTTTATAGATATATTACTGAAGTCCATAATTATATTACGTATGCTGTTAGAATTAGAGGAAACATTTAAATTATATGATTTTCCCTATTAAATTCGAACATATAAATAAATAATGAATTCAGCATTAAAAGCGTATTGATTATTTTTTACATAGTATTTTAGTATTTCATTATTCAAACGATTTAAAAAAATCAATTATTCCATCCATATGCTATTAATAATTTTTAAATTTCTAACTGCAAATAATTCAATATTCGTATTATTATCCTCAAAAATATCTCAAAATAAAAAGATCAATTTTATTTTTTTTTTAAATGCTTAAAACTTATTTATTTTACCTTATTAAAAAACAAATCAAACGAACAAAAACTATAAAATTTAAAATGTTTCTCATAAAGTTTATTGTAAATAATATGATCCTTATCAATTTTTTTGATAGATTTAATAGTAGACAAGATTCGAATCTAAACAGACAAATAAAACAAACAAAATTTCCTACAAAAATTGTCAGCTTTTTTATAAGAAATAATTTTGTAATATGAAGTTCTATCTCTTATCGTTTTCAAAATTTAGGGATGGAGGATAAGAGTGTCTAATTAGGTTCATTAACTAACTTGAAACCATATTTAGTTACCTGAGCCCAAAGGAAAATTGGTATGGAACAAATGTACAGAAATTTTAATGAGAAACATTTTTATTTATTTAAGGTATTTCATTCGTGACAGCAATTCGTCAAAGCAAAAAATATAAAACACAATACGGTGAACACCTATTGGCTATGCTAATTGAACATATCTAATTTAACATATATAGTGTTTTAACACTACCTTAAACAGTTAATAAAAAAATTTGTTATCAAACTTGACAACGCAAATTAAAGCAAATTCTCTATCTAACCAAATTAATAGTAAAACACTAGACAAATTAGAAATTAATGTTTACTAAAAATTTTATAATCAGTAAATTTTTGAAAATAATTAAAAATAATTTGAATGCAAGTTTTTTTTAATTTATTTACTCAAATTGGCTTGAGTACAATCTCTTTGACACAAGAAAAAATTTAAGTAAAGAAAATTTCAATAACATTAATTTCTTTCTGTTCAGGTATATTCGAGAATGTTTCGGCTATGTTAAATAGACTGTACTCAGGTAATTAATTTAGGAATAATTTGCAACTTTTTTTAAATTATATTTGATTATAACATTATCAAAATTATCTTATACAATATAGAAACTCAAGAAGAAATTTCGAAAAATGTTGTTGTGCATACTCGACCAGCCACCAAGGAAGATGAGAATAATAATCGGCGAGGTAATAATTTTGTAAACAATTTTAGTACACAAGGAATGTTAATCTATGTTTGCTAGTTATATAAATGTTAATGTGGTTTTTAAACTTAAGGATGTACGAGCGCTGATGTATAGTAAATTTATAAAATTCTTCAAAATCTTATATATAGTACATTCATAAAAGTCCACAATAATGTTTATTATTTTTTGTCGTAAGTTTAAATTTAATTTAGGCCCCGCATACCGGGCCTAACAAAAAAGATATTTTAAAAAAACTGAGATTTCGGGTAATTAACCTACCGCCGACAGAAATAAAATTTACCCGAAATCTCAGTTGTTTTCTTAAATATTTTTTTTTTAGGCCCGTCATACCGGCATTTTATTGGATCAATCTCTTTATTAACATTTCTATTTTCTATTGCGTAATTTTTTTTTATTCGTCTTATTTTATTCCAAGTGAAAATTATCAAAATATGTGAAAAATATGAGTTTCTCCATAAGAGCAATGCATTAAAACTGGAAGTTTAACATTAATTAATTAATTCAAGACCTTCCTAACCCACCCCCAAACTTTTATAATTGATTTATATGCACTTCAACTACATGTAATTTATTATTTGTGTATACTTAAGCGTCACAATACAATACTTGTCAAATTCAATTTCGGTTACATATGACAAATATGAGAAAACTAACGTATACTTTATAGACAAATGCCTTGAAGTTTTTAATTAAATATTGATAAGATATGAAAAAGTTGGCTCTTACGTCAGAGTCGTCTTTGGTGTAACGGTAAGCACGTTGGAATAGATATCCAGAGGGCCTAGATCGATTCCTGGTTGACGAGTTAATTTTTTTCTTATCAATATTTAATTAAGTAATATTCAATAAATACATAAACTTTTTTTTTTGAATTTATAGAAACTAATCAACAAAGAATAGACAAATTGCAAGATGAAATTATTCAAATACAGATCAAATATCAAAAAGAATTAGAAAAATTAGAACGTGATAATAAAGAATTGCGTAAACAAAATTTACTTATGAAAGGTGGTCGAAAGCAACCTTTGAAAAAAATAAAGGTATGTTAATTTTAAATTTTGTCTCTAATTAATTCGTAGTTGTGAAAGCAAGAACAATTCATTAGGAAATTTAGAGTAAGATCTTAAAATCATTTCACTCTAAGACTCAAATAAAGAGAGAGAGAGAGAGAGAAATTGTTTGAGAAGAGAATAATTTAAGGCCAGCATTATTTATGGTAAATTATGTTAAGAATACGAAAATAATTAGTTAATCATGGAATAAATAAATATGTGGCCCTAATCTACCAACATCTTTTTATTACCAGTATCATATTCTATTCAGTTTCTTACAAAAACTATAAATTTTCATTAACGTTCATGTTTTCGGTGCTTTAGAAGTAAGTTTATAGGTTAATGAGACAAATATGTGAGTTTGAAAAGGCTTTCAGAAACTGAACATTTTCTGCTGAACTGAACATATTTATAAACATTTTTCTTCCAAAGATAGTTTAAAGAAATAGAGGTAGATTGTAAAGGCTGTCCTGGACGGGCTACACTTCGACCATAAGGTCCATTGTGATGCCTTAGGATGTGAGGATGTGAGTGGAGTGGAAGGAATTTGTGAATAGACTAGGAATTGGTAGGATATGCCGATATTCATCTGGAGTTCGTGAAGGAAACTGCAGAAAACCTTCTCAAGAATAGCCGGTTACTCGTTCTTGTCCATACGCCGACAGTTTAATCAATTAACCGCCCCCTTTTTTCTTTTTTTTTACTATTGACAAAATTTTTTTTTATTACTGCATACTGCGCAGACATAACGCCTTAGATCGCTCGGCTACTTGGACTGGTTTAAAGAAATAACACAAGTAGAAATGTATTAATCAATAACAATCACTAATGTAATTAGCTATTAGTGGCTATGCTTATATGCTATTATGTTACATGGGGAGGTAGATGAAAGTTAGTGTTACGTGAAGCGAATTTCCTCAGAATAAATACTTCACTTCTCTTTTGGAAATAGATCTTAATTAACTCGTTATCTTATTAATGTTCATGGCGACCTGGACCACTTTTTTTTGTCTGTTACGGTTTTCAAAGTAAATATTTCCGCCCCCTAGCGCGGGTTGGATGGCGACCACGGTTTTCGTGGTCGCTGAACGCGATTATGAAATTTTGAATCGCAATTTTTACCATATATCTACAGCGTAATTATTTTAACAGCAAATTACATACCTTTTTAGTTTTATTACATTTCAATTGAGATCTGTTATTTGTCAAATATTGCGTTTGATATTTGTATTGTATATACATAATATGTTACATGTTAGCATGTGATTGATTTAAAACTAGAAATGTCTCTAATTTACTTTTTATTTAAATAACTTTTCTGATTTAATATCAAGCTATAGACCTTTTCATTTCAAATAACTCAAACTCTACAATATTTGCTCTTACAAGTTGTCAAACTCTACAATAAGATGAACAAAGACGTGAAATATTCCTCATTTCTTCAAATTAATTTGTTTGACATTCTGCCCGAAACAAAAGCAGATCGTAATTTGAAATGAAAAATTCTATTATGAACGTTCATTTGCTACGCTAGAGTCGAATGAGTACTATCTTTTATAAAATTTATTTACGATTTAAAAAAAGTTTTAAAGTATATCACTAATCTTACAACGATTTATAATATTTTTTTTATTTGCTCTAAATATTTTAAAGGTATTTATTGTGAAATATCAGTAAATATAAATTAGAAATTGATTTGACTTTATTTGACAAATCTGACAATAAACTATGTTTTGTTATGACGTTTACAGTGTATATGTATTATGTATGTGTGTATATTTTTACTGCGCGCAGTGACTAGTTTTCAAAATATGCTGGCATAAACAAACCTAACAAAACATTTTTAATTTTATTAAATAATTAATTCAAACGTTCGTCAACATCATTTTTTTAATGCAATTATATAAACTGCATATTTCAAAGAATGTTTATAAACATTATTTATTATGGTGCCTAATTATAATAATATAGTTATTATAATTTTAAGTACAAAAAAATTATGTTATCCATAAGACGATGTGTTAAAAGTTTGATTTTTAACCGATAATTACTCTTTGAAATGATCGTCAACCGGTTTTAAATTTTTGAGGGAGAATAACTACATAATTGAGCTATTCAATTCACTAAAACAAAATTTTTTTTCCTCATGTATAAACGTCCTTAAAAAAATACTAGTATAATATTTTTTTGTAGTCCATTACTAAGAAATTAAAAATCATGGGGTTCACTTGTTGATTCTAAAGCAGAAAATGTTAAATATATTTGATAAAATATATTGTTTTAAGAAATTGTTTTTAAAAAATTTCCAGAAATCTTTAATTGATATGTATTCAGAAGTACTAGACGAACTTGCAGAATACGATCATGGATATAGTACAGCAGATCATTTACCTCGTGTGGTTGTTGTCGGGGATCAGAGTTCAGGTAAAACATCCGTTCTCGAAATGATTGCACAAGCTCGTATTTTCCCAAGAGGTGGTGGTGAAATGATGACAAGGTAAAAAGAAAATTAAAAAAAAATACAAATCTTACAAAAGTAAATGTAATCTTTAGAGCTCCTGTTAAAGTAACACTCTCAGAAGGTCCGTATCACGTGGCACAGTTTCGTGATTCAAACAGAGAATTTGATTTAAGTAAAGAAACGGAATTAGCTGAATTACGTCGTGAAATTGAAGTACGAATGCGAAATTCAGTGCGTGGTGGTAAGACTGTTTCAAATGAAGTAATTTCAATGACTGTAAAAGGACCAGGTTTGCAGCGCATGGTTCTTGTTGATCTACCTGGAATTATTTCTGTAAGTTTTGATATTAGTTATTTGTACACAGGAGATATCCTGTACTATGGGCCACAAAAGTAGCGCTAATTTGGTTTTCGAATAAATGCTTCGGATAAAATTTGTTCATTTTAAATATACTAACAACTTTTATTTGAAATATTTTCCCAAAAAGCGAATGTATAAGGTACTATGGGCCACAAAAGTCGTGTCCTTTTTTCAAAATTGTATAGTCATTTTTATCTTATTCATTAAGTTTTTTGGGAAAATGTTTCGAATAAAAGTTGTTCATTATAAATATAATAACAACTTTTATTTGAAGCATTTTCTCGAGAACCGAATGAATATAGCACAAAACGACTATAAAATTTTGAATAAAGGAAACTATTGTAGCCCATAGTAAAAATCAACTAAAACAATTTTGAAAATTGAGCGCTATTTTTATGGCTAATAGTACATTATAAACTCGGGTAAAATTTATAGTGGTATGATTTCTTAAGTATTTACCGTTAGCTTGGCAAATATCTAGAGTTTTATAATACTATTAACAGAATCTAATTTTCCCGAGGGAAATAAGAGGGGCAATAATAATAATATAAAATTATCAGCGGAAAATGTCGTGAGGGCATTTTATTTTTGTGAGTTTATTTATTAATAAGATAAATTTCATGTATTTTAAATTTTATTCATTTTTTTAGACTGTGACTGTAGATATGGCAAGTGATACACGAGAAAGCATCAAACAAATGACCCAAGCGTATATGAATAATCCAAATGCTATTATTCTTTGCATTCAGGTAAAACTTTATTAGAAAACGGGCAATCCAAATTAGACTCTCATAATAGATTTAATAATAATTTAATTTATAAATTTTCATTCTAGGACGGATCAGTTGATGCTGAACGAAGTAATGTTACAGATCTTGTATCACAATGTGATCCATCTGGAAAGCGGACCATTTTTGTTTTGACAAAAGTTGATTTAGCTGAAGAAAATTTAACAGATCCTAATAGAGTAATTAAAACATCTTTTTCATTTAATATTATTACTCTGATATAAATCTTGTTCTTTCAGATTAGAAAAATTTTAGCTGGCAAATTGTTTCCTATGAAAGCATTAGGATACTTTGCTGTGGTTACAGGGCGTGGTAAAAAAGATGATACAATTCAAACAATCAAAGATTACGAAGAACAATTTTTCCGGAAATCGAAATTATTTAAGTAAGTTGTATAAAAAACATATTTTATTCCTATACATTCCTGATCCATTCAATTACCTTCTTTTAGAGATTTACATAATATTCCTTCCTTTGAACATGTTTCCTATGATTTTTGGATAGATAGTAACCAGTAAGTTTTTTTTTATATTAAAGGTTATAAAAAGTTTAAAGTTATGTATTTTTAAAGGGATGGTCTTGTAACATCATCTCAAGTGACTACAAGAAATTTAAGTTTAGCTGTATCGGAATGTTTTTGGAAAATGGTACGTGAAACCGTTGAACAACAAGCAGATGCATTTAAAGCAACTCGTTTTAATTTAGAAACCGAATGGAAAAATAATTTCCCACGACTAAGGGAATTGGATCGTGATGAATTATTTGAACGAGCACGTGGAGAAATTTTGGATGAAATTGTCAATTTATCTCAAGTATCGCCAAAACAATGGGAGGAATTACTTTTGGATAAAATATGGGAAAAAGTTTCAATGCATGTATTTGAAAATATTTATTTACCAGCTGCACAAACTGGAAACTCGGGAACATTTAATACAACCGTTGATATAAAATTACGCCAATGGGCTGAACAAGCATTACCAGCAAAATCTGTTGAAGCTGGTTGGGAAGCTTTACAACATGAATTTGAAGCATTTATGCAACGTGCTAAACAATCAGCTGACCATGATGATATATTTGATAATTTAAAAGAAGCGGTCGTTGATGAAGCTATTCGACGTCATAGTTGGGAAGATAAAGCATCAGAAATGTTACGTGTTATACAATTAAATACACTAGAAGATCGTAGTGTTAACGATAAACGTGATTGGGACATGGCTGTTAAGTTCTTAGAAAGTTCGGTTAAAGAGAAATTACAGCAAACTGAGCAGACACTTTTAGAGATGCTAGGCCCAGGGACCACAACTCGATGGTTACATTGGCAATATCAAACTAGAGATCAAATCAAACGTAATGCTGTCAAAGCTGAACTAGATAAAATTTTATACAGTGATTATGTAAGTAATTATACATTAATTTTTCTAAGCATGGTGGCGGTTAAAATACACTACCTACTGAAGTATTTTGTTTGATTTCTCCATAGACCAAGCTATTTTATTTTTATTTCTTTTATATATGAATCTGTAGACAGAACTCTATACGTATTTGCAATTTTACACCTTATACTTCAGTAGCATTAAACTGGAACGTGAAGATGATGGAATATTGCGCACTTTTGTATATTTCGTTCATTTACTATTCTGTCCACGAAGTATATATATAAGAGTCCGAACGTAATGTTAAAAAAGTGGTTTCAATTTGAGGCCATATATGTAATACTCCTATATGGTCAGTTGGTATAGAAAAGAATGTCCCAACATTAGGGTGCCGATTATATTGATCCATCCTCCGAGACACATTGTTGATACTGCGCATGCACCCTAATGTTGGGACAGCTTCCATTTATAGAAACTGTCCATATAGGAGTATTACATATATGCATGAAGAATAGATATATTAGGAGATTGAACGACATAGGCAATTCGTCTGTTTTTGTGTCCTCAAAAACGTGTAGAGATCATAGTTATTATTTTCGCCACTAGCGGCAGTGCGAATCTGCCCGTACGGAATTATTATTATTATTACATATTAAAATCAACGGTTATCACATCTTACAAATAAAAATTGTAAGTATAAAAATTGTTTAATTTTATAAATGTGAAAAAATGGGACGATGAAGTACAGGGAAAGCATAGATATACTGTTATATATCTATGAGTGGAAGGTTGTTTAAGGTTAGGAATGCGTGTCTGCATTTACGAAAGAAATATGGTCTGTAATTACCGGTTTTGTTATCTTCTTTCTTTATCTAATATATGTTAGTATTGTAAACATATATTTGTAATTATTAATTGCAATTATCACTATGATTCTTCATCTTTTAATTTATTGCAGATTATTAAGAATTATCTATTATTAATATTTATTTAATTATTACTTGATAATCGAAAACAATTTTTTATTATCTATAAAACTAAGACTTCTTATTAACTGAATGAAAGTGATTTCTTGGCGCCTACATTTAAACATTTAAATTCCGTACGGCACTGAGACCAGTGACCCCTACTGATAAAAGATAGTTACACCAATTCTTGACCGTTTTTTTAACATTACGTTCACTCTCCTAATATATTTATTCTTCATGCATATATGTTTGAGGCAGACATCACGAAGTATAGATTTTTATCAATAGAGCGCGCTACTTCTCAAGAAGTACTAATAGTGGTTGCTTTCCATTTAAACATACAGCAACGGAGTGTGTGGCACACTGTGTGCACATAGCAAAGCAAGCTGTGTGTAGGAAAGTGCGATAAATGGAACCTCCGTGACTGTATGTTAAATGGAAAGTAGCCATTAGCCGTACGTCTTATACATTAGCATCACGAGTGGCCAAAAAATAAACTATTATCTTTAACCATTTTTTGTGTACGTAAATACAGTTAAAACCCGTATACCGTTTGGACTCCTGTAACTTCTTGATTTCGCCTTCCATATTGTAGATTATCACATTACTGTCCTCAATATTGTCCACAATTCAAACAAAACATCATTATTTCAGCTTAAATCCTTTTTCTTTTTAAAGTACTTATAAATTACACAAAAAGATTTTAATTATACATTTGAAAAGACAATGGTAATTTGAGTCACTGTACTGTACAAATTTTCAGCAAAATAAAGCTTTTCAAAAAATGCATATCATTTTTAGTAGATTACCTTTAATACCTGCCTGTATATAAAAATAATTGTATTCTGCTTATAACGCCTTTGTAATTGTATTCATATTTTAAATAAAATTATAGTCCAAGCGAAGAAGACCGTAGAAATCGGTTACCATGTAATTAGGGGATGCAACTTTCAGAAAAGATAGTACATATAGTGGCTTCAATCACTTGTCTAGGCATCCCTACGAGAACCTGATTCGACATCGGGCCAACCACCCCCAAATCTTTTATCGCGCATAACTTTTTTCTGTAATAATTACGAGAAAAACACATACTTTTTTCCATAAAATTTTATTTCCAAACAACTTTTCTTCATATCTATTATTGTTTCTGATATCTATATAAAGTAATAGATATGAAAAAAGTATCTTACAAAAGTTGTTGGAAATAATATTTTATGTAAAAAAGTATTGATGTATTTTTCTCGTAATTTTTATAGAAAAAAAAAGTATGCGCGATAAAATATTTGGGGGTAGTTGCTCCGCTGTGGGATCAGATTCTCACAGGGTTGCGAGGAGTCAGCGATTGAAGTCCCTATATGTACTATCTCTTCCGAAGTCTTTCCTATTTATTATCTTCTTAATTTATTTTTTGTTATTCCAGAAACATCCTCCTACATTAAGTTACGATGAATTAACCACAGTTCGGAAAAATTTACAACGATCGAATGTTGATTGTGATTCTGAATATATTCGAGATACTTGGCATCCAATTTACCGACGTCATTTCCTTCAACAAGCTTTAACACGAGCATATGATTGTCGAAAAGGATATTATATGTATCATCAAGGGGTTGATAATGAGGTAATTTACATATTAATAGATTATTTATGTAGTAATATTAATATATATTCGTATTTTAGGTTGATTGTTGTGATGTTGTATTATTTTGGCGAATACAACAAATGTTGAAAGTTACAGCAAATGCATTGCGACAACAAATTATGAATCGAGAAGGTATGTTTGCAATATCACGGATCGTGAATGAATGGTAGTGAAAGTCGAAGACTGTCTGATCTATCTATCTCTCGCATGTATATGCTCGACTATCTTCGAATATATGTGATGGATTGGCGAATCTGAGAAGAAATGAATTTAATTAGACTTTTGATTAAATTTGACGTTTTATATCAAAAGGTTATCAAGTCTCTTTTTTCTGACAATCAAGGATTTTTCAGAATTTTACTCTATTTTAGGTTCTTCCTCCTCAAAAGGTTCTGGCATCGGATTTGTTACACCTTATATATTAAATAAAAATTGGTTAATAGTCACAGCTGGCGTAGAATTTAAGAATCTAATGAGTCACTGTTGTTAACAACTTACTATGTTAATTGTTTAAATACCCTGTATATACTGAGTTCATTATTAGTGTGTGAACTGTTTATTTTACATTCTGCACATGAACAAATGTATAAAACTATGACTTGTGGTGCATATACACTATACACATGTTTCTGTAAACATGTACGGTAATTACAGATGTTTGAACTAAAATTGTGGAAAAACCATTGAGTTTATGAAAAATTTTCAAACAAAATTTATTTGTTTTTGAAAAGGATCATTTTTTTGTTAAACTTTTTTTCGATCTTACGGTTTTAAAGATAGATATTTTCCACCTAGTAGGGGGAATAAGGACCGATTATGCCCATTCACGAAATTAAAGTCACTTTTTATCTATGGAGCACACATTAAAAATTTTACTTCGTTACCTCTTCGTTGTGTTTACGGACAGACAAACAGGTAGCCAGACAGGCGAATATTGGAAATGGAGTATTTAAAATAATTTATAAATATGTGTAGTACTTTTTTTTATACGATTTATATTTTTAATCGTAAAAATTCGATACTAAACTTGTAATACCTTAGACCTTACATATATTATACAGCCCGTATTTTAAAATACACCCAATCTGGAAATAATGTATAGTGTATCTATCGCTGTCTATATGCAGTGTACTATGATATGGTGTCTTTGTTGCATATATATGTAGATACACGACTGACGACGGACAATAACGACGATGTATACATGCAGATACAGTAAGATGTAAATAAGATGCAACTATATATAAACGATTTTAGTTAGAGAGTGATAAGTATAATAGTTATATGTTATACAATAAGTGAAAAAAATTGCCTCGAAATATTCATTTAATTTATTTTCTTTGGAATTTTTTTTGTATGTAAACTACATTTTTATAAATTTGTATGTTAGTGTTGGTTGATATGGGGTTACAATTGCAAAAAAAAAACCTTATAGTTTACGGAATAAAAATTTATTTCAAAAAAAGACAAATTTGCATAAATTTTATAATACAAAAAAAAAAAAACATTTTATTTCGAGGCTAGAAGGAAATAAACTTTTAACAGTGGATAGATATTACCTCCTCTTACTCTAATAACTGCGTTCGCTACGATATCTTGGGTGGTTACTCCCCATTCCTGCACTAATGTGCTCCTGTTAGCTATCAGGAGGATTAATTCATCTATTTATACGTCGGACAAGTTCATCTCAGAGACGTTCTATTGTATTTCCATTGCAAAAACGAAACACGAAGAATCATCCTCCTGCCAAAAAACTCTTCGCCTGTGTTAATACAGAGAAGGTTTTAATTTTATTACAATTTTAAATTAGCTAGTTTTTTATAAATTTTCAGCAAGAAGACTGGATAAGGAAATAAAAGAAGTTCTCGAAGATTATAGTCAAGATCATGAGAAAAAAATAAAATTATTAACTGGTCGGCGTGTTATATTAGCAGAAGAATTAAGTAAGTGTTTCTTATTGAAATTAGCATACTGTAATAATAAATGAAAACAATATACTACTAATTTAAAATCTTAATAATCAATATATCGGGCTTACACGCTCTTAAACTATAAATTTTACGGAAAAAAGTTTAAAATGAAATTTATAGGCAATTTTATGCTCTACAAGTTTAGTTATTACTATTTTTAATGTATAATCGTTAACTATATATTGAGCAATAACTATATTGACAAAAGTTTGGAGCGCTATAAATAAAAATCTATGCATTATACAGAAAAAAGTTATGAACAAAAGTTGTAGAGAATGTTATTATCTACGAAAATGATCTCTACTATTTTTGTCGTACAATGCACGGTTCACGAGATATTTGATAAAAAGTTTTTTTCCAAGATGGCGGCTGACGCACAAATCTCCCCGTCCCGCCAACTTAAATTTACATTCAGGGGACACCCCTGAACATGTTCCAACAAAACAATCGCTTCAGTATAGGATTGCATGAACGTATTTTTTTCGCTCTGGCTATTGGGCTAATGAAGAAGGCACAAATCCGCTAAAAAATTTTGAAAAATTAACGCTACTTTTGTGGTGCATAGTACTTAGTAACTTACTTGGACTTGGAACAGTACCAATCTATTAGAAGTACAGTGAAATGCCGCGGACATTCGATTGTGAAACGATACAAATAATTCACAGCGAGGAGATACTTATCTGAATATTTTGTTAAAAAACAAATTTTTTTTAAATATTTTGTTAAAGTTTTTTTACTTGATATTTTATCGATAAATACTTACCATGAAAATTAAAGAATCATAGTTACCGAGTGAAAAACTAGAAGAGCCAAAGGGTGTGTCAATATAATATTAGCCAAATAAAATCAACTAAAAAAGTTTTGAAAACATAACGGTACGTCTGTGGTCCATAGTTCAAATCCTACATCGATATCTCGAAATATTTAATCATTTATCAAATATTTTTATAATTATTTAATAAAAAAAATTTCAACTATTAATTATGTATTATATTTTTTTTTCTCAGAACGTGTGAGACAAATTCAAGAAAAATTAGAAGAATTTATTCAAGCACTCAATAAAGAAAAATAAAACTAAGTTCATTGACATCCACCAAAGAACATTAAACAATTTTTGTTGAACACAAAGCTAATTATACACAATAGTTCATAAATTTGAATCAATAACAATAATAATTAAAAAGTCTTAAGACTTTTAATTTATCATTATTTATTTTAATTAATGATACGCACGCTACACATGTAAATTTTCATAATTGAGATTGTATCTTACATTTATAAAATTTGTGTAAAATTGTATTATTATTTACTTGTAGGAACAGTTGTACATAATTAACCATGAAATAAAAGTTGTTGTTAAGCGCTTTTAAAGTTGATTTGTTTACACTTGTATCAATACAGAATAGTGTCATAAGAATATTCTGTAGACGCTCCAGAGGGAATATTCAAATCCAATCCAATATGGGTTCATGTTTATAAAACATGATTTATAGATTTATAAAACACTAGCATTACCTGTCGCGGCTTCGCCCGCATAATTTTGTAACGTCCTTATAACCAAGTAACATAATATTTTCTCCCGTCAAGGACTGATAAATTACACACCTATACATCAATAAATTATACAACTATACCTTCCTCATGAATAATTTTTATAATATGTAAGGACCAATGTATACAAAAACTTGACAAATTATGTACTAAAACCTTCCTCGAGAACCACTCTATACATTGGTGAAAACAGTATAAAAACGGTGCAGTAGTTTTTGAGTTTATCGCGAAACCAGAATGGCGCTGACAGGCAATAAGGGTTAGATGTATAGATGTTAAAGTATGTATTATGGAGGTTATCTATCTCTAACCTCCATAGTATGTATAGATCTTTTACTTAACCTTTTGAATACCAAAAATGCTTCAAATACCAAATTTCATTCCAATCGGAATAAAACTGTGACCGCTAGAGAGTCCACAGACAAATAAACTTAAATAGGATTGATGGACATTTGAAGAAATTTTTACGAAATTCCAACATTGGTACAAAAACAATAGCTGCATTTCCTTTGGAGGAAATTCGCTAAAAAAAGGTATCTCGAAATCAGCATTATTATAAAGGTATCTCGAACTTAGTCGCTATTTTATTTCAAAAGTTATAAAGGGTCATTTTGACTCCCTTCACCGTGCTATAGATAACTTAAAAACAAATGCCAAAATTATGCTAAGTAATTATTTTATTAAAATCTAACAAAAGTAAAAGATAATTTTTTGTGGAACTAACAAAACTGTTATATTCATTTATTTGTGAAATAAATTCGATAGTAATTTATTTTTTTATTAATAAGAAAATATGTTGTAATCACAAATATGTAATATGTATTCACAAAAATTTTGATTCACTAAATCTACAATTCAAAAAAAATGTATTCTAATTTTTACAATTTTTAAATAAATAAATAATCATAATCTATGATAAAATTGTCCATACTAAAAATTGTTCAAATTAATATTATGCAAAATCGCAACATATTTTAAATAATTATGTTTTTTGTCTCAATGAAAATAATTCAAAAGACCCAGCAATTTTCTTATGAAAAATCAGTGAAATTGACTGAAACTTTGAGAACAGCTAGTATAGAATTTGCCGATCACATGAATTTCTCATGAGTGTAATCTTAAAAAATCAAGTTTATAACTTGTACAGATTAAGCAAAGTTGACCAATACTCGCTACATGACACAAAAAGATGATTTAAAATTGAAATCATACAATGATATTTCCATGTATGTTTTGAGCTACCAAATCTATATCTGACCTCAGATTTGCTCTATCAGGTCCTAATTTTTTTCTAACTTCTCAATATTCAGAAACGCTGCAAAAGGTTTCTGTCAGCGAACAAAAAATTTGGGGGTGCATGATATGAAAATGGAAGTCTAAGAAAGTGGATCCTATTCAGGTAGGTCATCAATAAAATTAAGGTATTCCGTAAATGTCAATGCGTCTAACACAGTTTGTACCTTTACACAATAATTACTTATAATAGAACTAGAAATTATCTATTTAAATATGAATTATGCATATTTCATAAATTTGTGTAAGTTGATACCCAGTCGCTTTGTGGACGCTATCCTTGTACCAGAGAACAACGCTTACTTATAATTGTACCAGAGCTTTGCAGGACGACGCAGACTTATACCACTTGCGATTGCTCGGACATGCTTAATTCGACCATTGCAAATATTTGTGTCAAAGACAAACTGTGTTGGCAGCTTGGATAAATTGTAACAGTTAGAAACTATGTGTTTCAGGGCCGTAAAATTATCGTACACTTCAATAAATTATATTCAATTAAATAAAACTTTCGAATAAAACAATGATAATAAGAAATAAACTGTGTCGTTTTAATTAATAAAGGTATGAATCAAAAACACATGTTTTTTTATTTTAAAATTTTCCACTATGCAGTAAACCTTATCAAAGTAGTTCTCAATCAACTGAAAAAAAAGTCTGAAGTTGATGAAGAATGAAGCTCTAAAGGCAGTACATAATCCTTCAGAGCTGGATGCATACAAAAGCATTTACATTCAGAAATTCAAAAGAAATATTATGAATTTAGATAATGGACCGGTTCCAAAATCAGATTTAATCAAAATTTTACGGAAAAATTAATCGTCAGTATGTCCGTCTCTCTCTTTCTAAAGATGTCAAAATATAAAAACCCGTTTACTGCGCAACGTATAACTTAGCACCAATCAAGAGCGATCTTGGAATAGAGTCAAACGAGCAAGACACGGTTCCGACCTTGCCTGATCTGTCGAGGTCATAAACTTGATTTTTGAAGGTCGTATCTATGTCAACTTTTGATCGTCACTAAACTAGGTATTCCAAAAGATTCAGCAATAATACTCATATTTAGTAGTTCCCGTGTTCAGAATATTACAAAATATATTTCACTAGGCACACTTATTAATGTGGTAAAGCATTTTGAAGTACACTTTGAGTCATTATTGGATAAGAAACCATTGGTTGAGTTGCTACCGACATTGCAATCGCTTGCGATGTATTTATTGCAGCATTCATTTGGTTACTGTTTGTTAATGCCATCTGTTGAGATGTTGCTAAATTTTGTTGAGCAGCAATTAACTGAGGTGTAGTAGCTGCTAATGCCAATTGCTGAGCTTGTGATGTTAATTGTGTATTATTTGCCAAAGCTAACTGTTGTGCCTGGGATGTTAATTGCTGATTTGTGATAGGTTGATTTTGTTGCGCTGCTGCTAAATTGTTTGCCAAATTTTGTTGAGCTATTGCCAATTGCGCTTGTGAGCTATTTGCCAATGTTATTTGAGATGTTGGATTTGCTGAAATTATTTTACTTTCGTTAATTCTGATTTACAAACGTATAAATTTATTATTATACCTAATAATTGTTGACTTTGAGCAATAATTTGTTGGGCAGCTGGTTGAGCAATGCTTACAGATGGCACAGCTTGCACGGGTGCCATTGAAACACCAGCAATTGATACCGGACTTCCTGCTGTCACGGTTGCTATTGACACAGGCACTGTCGCAACGCTTGCCGTAACAGTTCTTATTACCTTCACATTAAAACATTAATTAATATTGATGAATAAATACTATTATATGCAAATACTTACTTGTTGCGGAGACTGAATAGGTGTGTTGTTTGTTGTATTTGTAATAGTTACAGCTGGCACAGTAACTGATGTTACATTTGCTTGATTTCGTTTATTAGATACTCGAAATTGAGCATTTTGATCAAGTAAAAATTCATTTGTTGCAGTTAAATCAGAGACCTGAATCAAAACAGTATTATATATCTATATTCTGTATTATATTCTATATTATATATCTATAATCAGATTCATTGAACTGAATCAATGATTTGAACTAAAAGTACCAACTCTGTTACAAATTATTTGTATTCTACGACTAACTTACTATTTTGAAAGTTATAACTCACCTGCTTTTTTAAATCTGCGATTTGTTTATGTAAAATAACATTTTCTTCTTCTAATAATATAATTCTATTTAATAAAAAAAATTATGTTAATAATAGCTTGTTGAACAGAATTTATCAATACTAAATAAAAATACCAATTAAAATTTACCTTGCGTCTTTGCTAATATTGGAATCAGGATTTTGTGTAGCATTAAAATAATTTTTTAAATGTAATGATCTACTATCTAAATCAGAGTCATGAATACGAAAACCGTTTGCATCCAAAAATTCGATATTATTTGGAACTAAAATTCTTCTCTTTGGTTCTGGAGGTCCATATTCATCAAAACTATTACAAATAATTTCATTGCCATTGCGACGAATTCCTGTAAAATTTGTTATTTTAATAATATAAATTCCATAAAAATACAATTTTTTATGTTCCTTGCTTACCATTATTTCGAAAATAATTTATTTGTGATGGTTGTTCATTTGTATTTCTTAGAAAATATTGATCAAAATTATTATTTTTATTTGGAAATCTATTAAACTCTGAATTTGTTTTAATCAATCTACGAATTTCTGCTTCATACTGTGATTGCGTTAAATGACGAAATTTACACGCATTTTGCCGCCTAAAATAATTGCTATTAAATAATGGTGCATGTACAAGAAGTTTTATTACTATTATATACTATAGGTTTTTGTTCCTTAGGACTATGACATCTGGTCGCAAGAATTAGAAACAGAGTATCAGTCAGGCTCAACTGTGATAGTAACATATGCGTTTAAATAGGGTTATGTTATTAAGATAAACAAAAAATTATGATTTTGTTAATGAAACTCATCTTTTTTTATGAAAAATAAAGTGGTAATTACAGTATGAGGTTTTCAATAAGAAAAACGAAAGAAAGAACATATTGAAGCTCAAGTGGAGCAAATAACGACTCACTGTTTGATTCTATAAATTTCCTATATTTGGTCAACGTCTTATAAATAAATAATATATACATATATATATATATATATATATATATATATATATATATATATATATATATATATATATATTATTTATTTAGACGTTGATCAAATATAGGAAATTACACATAAACATTCTGGTTTCTTAGTTCAACCCATAATTGAAAAAACAAATGCGAGACTAAATTTAACCGTTCCATATATTGCAGATACGGCCTTGAACTTTTAGAAAGCTTTGATATTCCAATACAGAATTGTTGCGGGCAAAATTATGTTAATGTAGCAAAAAATGGCTGGAAAGTATTCTGGTCTTCAGGCAAGAATAAAAAACAATGTGAACTTGCTTTTTTTTCCATGTGCCGCACATTTACTGAATTTGGCAGGTGTGTTTGAGCAGTTGGACGTGTTTATCGGGCTCGATCAATCGATGTCCCTCTTTGAAACCAGATGGTCAGAACACGATTAAACAAAAATACATTTTTATGTTTTCATTATCATAGCCTAAAACGGTCCTGGTTAGAGTTATCTCCTGTTAACATCAACCTTTAAAGAGCATTAAGTGGACCCTGATTTAGCACAAATTATTTGATAAAAGTATTATACCAAAAGCCCATGGTAAGTGCCTCTTTAATCGAACATCATCAATATATGAGTATAAAATTTTCATGTTCTGGAATATTCGATAACGGAATTAAGGTTCCTATTAAACACTCTTTCAAACCGGTCGCCGAGATTGTTTGCACAAGATAGGGCAAGGGCGACCAATATAGTATGAAACTATGCAACTTAATTACATGCGGATGTTTTTTGACGGAGCGAAAGATTCATTTTTTCGACTGTAATAATTAGCTTAATTACAGTAATTTTCACAGGATTGACTTAGGCTGAACGATTTCCCTCGAAAGGCGATTATATACACTTATATTGATTATATTCGATTAGGGAGGCAATTGTATATTTAGTATGTTCTTTGTTTAATGAAAATTTTTATCAAGAAAAAGGTACTCTTGATTTTCAAGGAATTTTCTATCTCTTTAAGAAAATAGAACACATTCCGATAATATTTTCCACTGGAACACTGGATGAAAATCATCATTGCGTTTTACAGCCTTTGAACATTAATTATATCAATACCGTTGGTTTAACACTGAATTCAGAAAAAGTGGTACTGTTTATAACAAAAGAATAAATACAGATGCCGCTTATAAGAAATGGATCCTAAAATCACTGTTTTTCGGTATATGGTAGTTCCTCATAAACAAATAAACAATTAAGATCTTATAAGGTTTATCAAAGGTAAAGAATGAGAACTACAGGTACTTGAAATAAAATTTCAAAATTTTACCCAATTCCTAAATAAATTTTTTTGTATTATATAAATACGTATTTTGACTATACAGTAGTCATCACGAATATAAATTAGGTAATCGTATAGTCGTAATTATTCTCCGGAAAAATATGTTATTCGTCGCTAATTTGGTGACCAAATTTCCGGAATCTCCGAAATTAATCAATTAGGGTAAATTTTGAAATTGTGATACTGAGGTAAAATAGTAAATCTCTATTTCAAATTAAAGAGTGGATAACTTACCTACATTCTCCATTATTTAAATAATTTTTACAAACGGGTAAAGATGAACCAATTGAAATTTGTTGTTTTCTTACAGCATCTATTTGTAAATGTGGTGGCAATTCACCAGTATTTTTATATTGTTCTTCTTCCGCAACAGAACAATGTATAAATTTACATGATGGACGTGGACAAGAGTTATTTTGAAAATCATGACAAAATACTAATGTGGCTGTTGATGTTGAATCAGATGATTTTTCATGTTTAAATTTACAACGCACACGATCACAAAATCCTCTTTGAAAATCACGACAGATTCCTGTTTCACGTGGATCTATTTCTAGTGGTAATGTAGATGCTGACTTTGAATCTGAATCTGAGCTTTCTGACATTTTTTTGTCGCTATATTTTTTTCTTTCAAATAATATTTATATATTTCTTCATAACAATACTGAAAAATAAACAAATTAACGTATTTTACAAGCTATTTAGACCGATTTTAGAAGAGAGGAACAAACAATATTCTATTAGATCTCCAATGTTGGCAGTGTACGGCAGTTAGTGAAAGCCGTAATTTTCGTGGTATTTAAGTGTCACGTAACAATATTGATTCTTGTATAACTTGGCGAGATAAGGAAAAAAAAGGGTTGAAAATATTATATCTCGCTTAGTTTTGAGATATTTCATGTTATGTTAATATTTTAAGTAAGAACAGATTGACAGTAGGTATTATCATTAAATACCATATTGTGCAGTAAAATAAGGAAACAGCTTCGGAATTCGCAGTAACAGAGAGAATTTTTGATATTATCTTCTAAAGTGTATCAGTAATATGTGGTAAAAATTCCTCTGCCTGAAAAAGGGTGCTAAGAAAAGTTATTAAACAAAATAAGTGCAAAAATACTTTTTTTCGCGATCACTTTGAAAATTAAATTTTTTTGCAAAAACTGCCTGTGCAAATCGAAAGAGGAGGAAAATGTTTAAAAATTTATATTAGGATAAAATGTCTGGGAGCTATGAATTTGTTAATTAAGGTCACATATCCGTCTTCATTGTACGCACTTGAGTCAAAGATGAGGTGCGCTCCGTACAAAAATGGCTATAACTTTTGACTAGTAAAAGCAAATGCTAAAAATTAAAATTTCTATGAAAATATGATATGTTACTTATACGATCCAGGCGAAGTAAAAAAAAATTTTTTTTAATATTATTAGTAACTAATTATTTGCAAAAAAATACTTATTTTGGTAAATTTGTTATAAATCTTTAAAATAACATTATTTCAGTTTGAAACTTGGGGATTAGTTTCATGAAATGATTATTAATAAGATGTGAGTATTGAAAAAAATTTGTATTCTTCAAAAGACTATAATAATATAGTGTATATATATATATATATATATATATATATATATATATATATATTATTTTATTTTTTATTTATAGCAACAATAACAAAAATGAACTCTTTTCGGATGTGTCGGATTTTATATACCGGTTGTTTAGTTTACATCTTCGCATAGTAGATCTCCCACGAGTATGAGAGAGTACATATGTATACATTAAGCAATGTGTATGAGAAGGAGGTCTTATAGGTTTGTTTTCTTACTTAAAGTTAAACAGTTGTGTGATGTATGGAGTTTTTTTAAGTGAACAGATCAGTTGTTATTTGTTCTGTTGTTCAGACTTCAGTATGCTATAACATGTAATAATAATAACAAAACAAACCTATAAGTCCTCCTTCTCATACACATTGCTTAATGTATGCTATGCAAAGATGTAAACTAAATAACCGATATAGAGCGTTTATAACAATTTACAAAAGGTTTGAGGATTAGTTATAACTGAAGCTAGCCTGTTAACATTTTTTTTAATTGAGGAGTAATTTCATTCATATTGTCAAAAAATCGTTCGAAAGAGGTGCTAGCCTCGTTATCCTTTATAAGATGCGATTCTATGTTTAGGATAATCAACGAGTCCAGCAGTTCTTACTCCAGTATAAAACGAAGAATCGTCTTAATGCATTTAATTCAATCTTTATTCATTCTTTTTTTAACAATACATACATTGTACAGAACATGTCATAATAATAGGATAGGGTAAATGAAAGAAGAAAGGATATGCAGCTATGGCTGGCTTTGTTAATTACTTGCGTAAACGAGATTGTGACGATTACACAGTAAGCTAAATATAAGTTGGAGAACGTACTAATGTGCTTGTTCTATTGCAACACATGATATGCAACTTCGATAGGCATCCGAATCTCTTCGAGGGAAACAAATAGCGTTCTTTGCTGTTTGATCTAAACCACCTTCGCCGATTTCTTCCTGCTCTACTTCTTTTCCTGCTCTATTTTCGATATCCCCATGCAGGCTAGGGCCCGGGTGGCAGATGCCACCCTGACCATATGTCGAGTTCGACGCTGGAAATGACATACAGTCATAACTATTCTTTAGTTAATTATGATACATTATTTTGAGGAACATCTAATAAATTGCAAATAATTTTTACTATACAAAAGAACAAAGTGAGAAATCTGGTAAATATTAAGACATTTCAGACGTGTAAACCTCACTTCATTAAAGTCGTTGAAAGTAGCAAATTTTCTGTTCAAAAGAGATATTTTGATGCAAAAAAATTCACATAAAAATGTATTATATGTTATGAACATAAAACATTTGTAACATTGGCATACCAAATCTCAAAATATATCAAAATAGGAAATCAACCAACATCCCTAAAATATAAATCATGTAGTAACAATAGGTGGTCTTTGTAACACATTTTTTTAATAGCTAATGTGTCTAACAATAATCCTATATGAAAAAGAAATAATGTAACCTATAAGTAGTAGAGTTTGTACGCTGAAAATTTGTATTCTCGGCATACTGAACTTTTATATAAAAAGAAAAATATGATACACACTTCGATTTAATTCAACATCACCCTTGCTTGCTACACAACAACTATGATAATGATTGGTCGATATGAAGTTTCGGCAAAATTATTCTTATCAATATTTTCTTTTCTTTTATTAATAATTGTTGTATGCACAGATGACAAGATTGGAGAGGCACAGTGTGAAACCCTAGCCTCTGAGATACACATAGTCAAGGGTAATTTATATTTATTTACATATATGTGGATCAAATTGTTATTTTTATATATAAATGTTTTGTTTTTCTAGAAGAGTATGATGAACTTGGTAGACTTCAACGAACTTGTAATGGTGAAATTGCAGTTAATAAATGTGAAGGCATGTGTAATAGTCAAGTACAACCATCTGTAATTACACCTACAGGATTTTTGAAAGTAATTGATGTTTATTCAAGTTTTTTCTTATTCAAAAACAAAATTTTATTAATATCACCAAAATCGTATTACTATAATTGCTTTTATTTATTTCGGATGAGAGTATACTCTATACCGAAAATCAAGGATTTTAACCAAACCGAAACTGAAATTTGGTTTGGACCCAAACATTCTATGCCTGACACCCTGCAGGTTTCTGCATGTGCAAATGACATGTATGGAGGTTTCATCGTCCTGCATACAGGCCCAACAAGTGGGATCATCAGAGATCCCCAAGTTATGAAAATGTAGATTGTAAAGGCTGCCCTAGACGGGCTACACTTCGACCATAAGGTCCATTGTGATGCCTTAGGATGTAAGTGGAGTGGAAGGAATTTGTGAGTAGACTAGGAATTGGTAGGATATGCGGCTGCAGCCGACTATGATAGGAACTATGCCGATATTCATCTGGAGTTCGTGAAGGAAACTGCAGAAAACCTTCTCAAGCATAGCCGGTTACTTCGTTCTTGTCCATACGCCGACAGTTTAGTCAATTAACCGCCCTTTTTTTTAAATTTTTATAATTGACAAACTGCCGATGTCGGGATTTGAACCCATAACCTCCCAGTTTCCAAGTACTGCATACTGCACAGACATAACACCTTAGACCGCTCGGCTACTTGGACTGATCCAAGTTATGAAGATGGTAGTTCAATCGACAGTGTCCTGTCAAGAGTCCCACCACCCTTCTCAACTGTGTTCTAGTGAGTTTCAACCGAACACAGTCGAATGGCCTAGCTATGGTTATGCACAGCTTGGCCTGTCACATGCCCTGCGCAAAGTCCCAGTAATCGAGATGGGCTTAAGCCTTTGTACAAGTCAGAATGTTTTTTAACCACTTCTATAATTTTTTATTTATCTTTTCTTAAGCAGTACACTTCAATAAAATCCCATTATCTGCACGATATCTCATAAACGGTTAATAATTTTAAAAAATAACCAGGACATAAATCATAGAGAATTTTATGCTCTACAAGTTTCATATTAACTTTAAACATAAAGCATAGCAAACGAAATATTTACAAAAAAAACCGATTATCGCTACCTTTCCCGTTAATACCCTAAGACGCGGTCACGTGATTATATGATACTTTTGAGCCCGTGTTTATAATATCAAAACAAAGGTCTATGCCAAATAAGATTCATCACAAACATTATTATTAACAAAACTGTTTAGTACTTTATAAGAAAATCTACGTTTAAAATTAAAAAAAGGTTTAACTTTTTTTGATAAAGTCAATATTGAGATATGAGTTTGTATTTCTCCAAATCGATTCGTGGGTGATTAAATTACACTAAATTAAATCATACTTTTTTATTTTAGTAGCTACAATGATCTTACCATTTTAAACATTATTTTCAATGATCTAATCTATCTAATTATCAAACTATTATAATTTCATATTTGTCTATCAAATCAACAAACTCACTTATCAATAAATAAAAATAATTTTAGGAATGCTATTGCTGTCGAGAAAGTTTTCTACGTGAACGTGTAATAACTTTGACTCATTGTTATGATCCAGATGGAATGAGATTGACTGGTGAAGGAAATCATAGCATGGATATTAAGTTAAGAGAACCTGCTGAATGTAAATGTTTTAAATGTGGCGACTTTAGTCGATAATTATCTGTTAATAAATTGAATTTTCTATTTTATGTATTATAAAAAACAAAATTAAAATATTAATAAATATATACTGATATTACAATAATCAAAGGAATAAAGTTTTTAAGTCCCAGAATATCCTTCAATTTTTTAGCGAATTTCCTGAAAGGAAATGCAGATATTGTTTTTGTACCGATGATGGAATTTCGTAATATATATTAAATATATATATATATATAGGGTGAGTCAAAAGTAATGGAGTTTTTTTTGAAACGGTGGATAGGGGATAAAATTCTGAGATGAAAAGTCCTTGGACATTTTTGCACCTGACCAACCGTTAATTTGATATTAATTAAATAAAGTAACAAATTAGAGAAGCGCGTTAACGGAATAACAAATGGTGGGAAATGAACGGCAGCAAACTTACGTGAGGAGAGAGAGTCTCAATTCAATGAAAAATAAATGATTAATTATACCTGAAAACTACATTTTTCGTTGAAAAATTTAAGCAATGAATCGCCCATAATTTAGCTCACTAAAATAATGAAAAAAAATTATACTTAAGAATTTATTAATGTTTTTTGCACTGATCAAATCAATTGCAATTTAGACTAATTTTTAACTTTTCGTTAAGTAAATTGAAGGTTTTCAAATATCGAAAACTAAGTTTTTATAAGATCTTGAATTTTTGAGGTCCTAAGAAACTATCCTGACTATCTTTATAATATTCCCAAAAATGAAATTTTCAAAAAAATATTTTTTTAATGAACTTTTACACTACTGTACCGATTGATTCCAAAATCTAATCAGCTCTTAACATTAAAAAACAACGTCAAATACCGTCGTAAAATTTCATCGTAAGAAATCTAATAAAAACTGAATAATTCAATTAATTAGATTTTTCGAAAAAAAAAGGTAAATTTTTTTCCAAAATTTTTTAAAACTCTACTATAAAAACTGTACCGTATTTGAAACTCATAAGATAAGACTCGCTCTACGGTAGTGGTGGGAAGAGCTCGCTCTCGTCACGTATCTTTGCAGCCGCTGTGTTCATTCCCCACCATTTCTTAATTCGTTAACGCGCTTCTCTAATTGGTTACTTTATTTAATTAATATCTAATTAACGGTGGGTCAGGTGCAAAAATGTCCAAGGACTTTTCATCTTAGAGTTTCAACCCTTATTCACCCTTTCAAAAAACTCCATGACTTGACTCATTCTGTATATACGTTTATGTATCTGTGGACTCTCTCGCGGTCAGTTTTATTCTGATTGGAATGAAATTTGGTATTTGGGGCGCTTTTGGTATTGGAAAGGTCAAGTTCGTTAATGGGTTAAATCGGACAAGGGGGAAGGGGGGGGGTTTAGAGGAAGAGGGAACACAAAATTTGGCATATCTCCATTAATATTCGAAAAATCGAAACATTTATAAGAAGTAAAGTTGTAGGTAATTAGTTTGACTATAATTTTGCTTCATATCATTTTTTCTGTAACACTTATATTTACAGAAATATTTACAATTTAAGATTGAAAGTTAATATTCTAAATATACATTAATACACACAAGTGTACATTCTAAATGTACACATTAGAGCTTGAGAAAAATTATAATAGCCCAGTCAATCTACTACCAAAAACGCCAAATAAAAAAAAAAAATCTTATAGTTTTGAAAATGGACCAAAATATTCTTTGGGCCTTCCTCTTGAACATATTAAAAAATCCCGGGAGGGGGTTGCGGAACAGGCCGCCATTTTGAATTTAAGGTCCCATTTTTCCTCAATATCTCGAAAACTATCAACTTTTTCGTAGCCACTTACAAATACTCATTAAATTTCCCACAAAAAACGTATAAAAAGTTTTTTTTTAGCTTGAACCGTTTGGGAATTATATAGATGTATAAGTCCAGAAAGTCTGGTTTACTAGGAGAGAAAATCGCTTCTGAAAGTTTTTTTTCTTAGTTCCAGTGTTTTCATCAGTATCTATTAGCTTGGTGGTCATTTACTACCTATACTATGCTGCATAAGTATAGGGGTGAGCGGGGGAGTTGGAATACAAGTAAATCATGAAATATGAAATTAAGCAAATATATAATTTAAAAAATTCGTTACACAGTAGCTGCGTCAACTAAGCGAATTTCCTTAAAATACATAAATCACTCTCTAGCGATCATAATTTTAGTGCGATCATAATTTTAGTGCGATCAAAATGAAATATAATAAGTATCTGATATGACTTTAGTATTTGCAAAAATTAAATTTATTAATAGCCAAAATAGAACGATATGACGATTATAGTTTATAGTTACTATGGAAACGACAATCAAAATTTTTTACAATAAAATATATTTTATGTATTCGTGTCAAACCAACACAAAATATTAAATATCTCTCTTAATATTAGAATAATCGAAAAATGTATAAGGAGTAAAGTTGTAGAAAATCAAGTTTGCTACAATTCATTACCTGATCATTTTTCTCAAACTCTAATGTGAACAGAGATATTTATAATTTTAACTTTCAATCTTTAATTGTAAATATTTCTGTAAATATTAGTGTAACAGAAAAATGATAAGAAACAAAATTATAGTAAAACTTAGTATCTACAACTTAACTTTTGATAAATTTTTCGATTTTTCAAATATTAAGGGAGATAGTCAAATTTTGTGTTTCCCCCTCCCTCTAAACCCTCTTTCCCCTCGTCCGATTTTACCCATTAACGAACTTGACCTTTATATACGCGACTCAAATACCAAATTTCATTCCAATCGGAATAAAACTGTGACCGCTAGAGAGTCTACAGACATTTAAAAAAAGTACATATGTATATATATATAAATATATACATATGTACTTTATATATATATACATATATATACAAATTTTAGCGATAGTGATTTTTAACATCTAATAGGTAGGATCGATGGACATTTGAAGAAATTTTTACGAAATTCCAACATTGGTGCAAAAACAATAACTGCATTTCCTTTGGAGGAAATTCGCTAATAGCTAAACATACTGAACATATTGAAAATAACTCAATAACTAAAAAACGTATAAAAAGTTGTTTTCTAGCTTTAACCGTTTGGTAGATTATATAGATGAATAAGCAGAAGAAGCCCAGAAAGTCTAGTTTACGAGGGGCGAAAATTGCTTCTGAAAGGTTTTTTTTTTAGTTCCAGTGTTTTTATTTTTGTATATTAGCTTGATGATCATTTACTACCTATAATATGCTGTATAAATAGAGGGAGAAGAGGTGGGATGGTGGTAGTGGCGGGGCTTCAACAATAGGCAAAAAAGGGACAATCGCATGTTGCTGTCTATATCTATTGGGGTTTTTGGATATGTTCAAGAGAAAGGTCCAAAGAACATTTTGGCAATCAAATTTTTGAAAGGCCCAAAGAATATTTAGGCAATCAAATTTTGACACCACTGTAATTATTGTCTTAGTCAGATTTTAATTTTTGACACGATTATTTTACAAACTTTATTTATTTGTATATGAAACAAAAAGATAAGATCATTGACATAATAACTTTTCTGGTAAATAAATTATTTATTAATGATAAAAGCTTGTTCAATAAGGTTAACATAATTCGTATTTATAAGTATCAAGTGTGATTTGCACAACAGGATATTTTTGAAATAAATCAACCATATTTTACTAAATATGAAAAGATTTGATCTATATTATAGTTGATGTCAAAAAATAAATATCTTCTGGAAGGTATCAATTCTCTAATCAAAGGCTTTCACAGGCACAAAACTCGGCTATTATTAGTTTCGTAGTTTGGGTTATTAGTTTCATTGTTACTAACACTTACTTCATTAACTTCTATTTAAAAAAATTTATAAAAGTTATAATTCTTATAATTCTGGTAATTATCAATAGCATAAGATAGTCTTTAAACAATTTCATTAAAAAAAACATATTCCGAGTGAGTCTTAAACCCAGGACCTCTACAATAAAAGGTAACCACGCTGCCCCAAAGCCACGATACACTTGAATCGCAATTAACTCATATATATGCTTAGTAGTAGTAGCGGACGGGAGGTCGATGCCTAGCAAGTAGGTTCTTCTGGGCCTTTTTTACCAACCTCTAAAAGGCAAATATTCATTTGGAGTTCGTGAAAGGAGACTGCAGAAAATCTTTACAAGTATAACTGGTTACTTTCGTTCTTGTCCATACGTCGACAGTTTAGTCAATTAAACGGTTTCGGTTTTCAAAAAATCTAAAAAAATAACGGTTTCGGTTATCAAAAATAAATAAGATACCGGTTTAGTTTTCGGTTATTTATTAATATTTAATAGTAAATTAAATAAGAACCTTTATCCGCTTGTACCAGGTTAAAAGGTTATATTATAAACAAAACTCATTGAAAAATTAAGATTTATTAGTTACAGCCAATAAAAAATCAGAATGTTTTTTTTTATGTTTAGTTCTCGATACTAACCACGCTAGTATAGATGGCTCTAGTGTATGCTCCAATATGGATTTTTGTTTTATGATATAAGGAACCGAAGTTAATATGTACGTCAGTGATATTATATAAATACTCGCAGAGCTCGCAAGGGGACTTCGCCTACTTAACCCTCGGGGCGCACTTCGGCTTTGGCTCCGCGTCCTTGACATAGTGGAAAAAACCGCATCCTTACAGCATGTCTAGAAGTGGGTAGAATTTTTATACGTCAGTGAGTGAGTTACACAAAGGGCTATATATATTATAGGATTATGTACTAAGAAAATAACAACGTGATCACGAGTAGCAACGAAATTTAAAAGAGATTCTCCCTCAGGTTGATTCACTCAAAGTGGACATCGAACGACGTTGTGGAATGAATAATCAGATATTCGCACAAAAAATTCAAATTTATCTGTCATACACACAAAAATATAACGGTTAAAAATCGGGGTTTCAATTTAAAAAAATCGATTTCGGTAACAGTTCCAATTTTTTTAGGTTAAAACGGTAACGGTTTCGATTACTCAAATTAAACAAGTTTAACCTAATTTTGGTTTCAGTTTCGGTTCGATTAGAATCCCTGATCAAAACATCTATTTTACGTGAAACCGACTATAATATATTGATATGTTCTATACATGTGCTTGATACTACTAACATTATAAGCCAGTTTTGTATATAAATGAAAATTTTTAATAAAATAATAAACATTTGTTCGAGAATTTAGTATCAGTACACTCATGATGTGCGTTTTAAGTTATGAACAAGGTGATTTTTATTGTTAATATTCTTTTGAATAATTTCAATCAGTTTATATTTAATATTTATGCTTTATAAATTTGTATCGAATACATTTTAAAAGTATTAGTTCGAAAATTTTCCAATTTATTTTATGCATTTATGTTTCATAAATAAAAATTTATTTTGATTTTATTACCGTTATTAACATAATATTTTCAAATTTGTAGATTTCAAAACAAAATTAACATTGACTGTATTAGTATTAATATCGGGTATGTGTTTAATGCCACAAAGTAAAAGTCTAGTTAAAGAAGTATCATCGCATACAGCAACAGACGAATGTCAATTAACACCTGTAATACATGTTTTACAATATCCTGGATGTGTTCCCAAACCGATACCAAGTTTTGCATGTATTGGTCGTTGTGCATCATATCTACAGGTAAATGTAATATACTTATGACGCTGAAACTTATCGAGGGAGCGGTGACTCTGAATGTTTAGGCAGAGTTGTAAATTCTAGAAAATGTTCCTCTGAACATCCTTTACAAAGAAATAAATAGATTTTAAGGGAGCAACAACTCTCCCATTTGAGTATAAACCAATAATTAATTAATTTATTAGCCTGAGAAAGGGATTCAAGTGATTAAACAATCCCTCTGAATGTTCATAAGCCGCTGTATATTCAGAGAAATGTTCCTCTGAACATGCTCTACGAAATAACAATTATAGTTTGAGGGAATAATAACTCCTTCTAGAGATTAATTAATTCGTCTGAAAAAGGGATTCAAGTGGTTGTAAGTACAGTATCTGTAATTGATCATGGGCCGCTATTTTTTCAGAAAAATGTTCCCCTGGTATACAGTGCTAGATATAAGGTATCTAGATATACTTATCTAGATACAATTTATGTATATTGTATCTGTGTATAGATACATACTTTTAAGAGTTTCTATATCTAGTATATAATGTGTATCTTTTTGTGGATTTTAGTTGTAGATACAAGATATATTTCATTTAAACTATTTGTTAATGAATTGTATTTTATATATTAAGCTGTGACCCCCCATTCTTAAATTGATGGACGCTGGCGTCCAGCAATGGACTTGACAGAACAGACCGAACTTGGCCAAAAAAAAATGTAGAAACAAAATCGCAGCGTTCAGAATTCACCAGTGTAGCCTGACTTAAAAACGCTGGATGCTGGCGTTACAGCGTCTTCAAGGATGAACTTCCAATTTCCAGCGTCAATATAGAAAATTGACATATTGATATATTATGTACATAGCCCACTTTATTGAAATCATGATATTAATCACCCCACGGAGATGATTTGTAATAATTTTGAAAATTCAGCATCTCTGGGTATGGTCAAACGAATTAGCCAGAAATTTTGGGTCACCACTTGATTTTAGGGAAAAGGGTAGCCCAGCATTGGTCGTATTCCACGGTAGATGGCACGATAAAATCACCTAAACCAAACTGAAAATTACATTTAGAACAACTTTCCCAATTAAATGTGGCAATTTTTGTAAGTATTCCCACACATTTAAAGATATAGCAAACGGTATATCCACTGTACATTCTGATTTTGGAATAACGAAGCAAGTAATTGTAACAATAACTGAGAACACAACGAACTTTGTGAAAGTCTTTAAAATTTACAATATTCCTGAAACATTTTACCGAACATATCTTATTTAAAATAAAATATATCTCATAAAAATTATTTATAATGTGTGATTTAAAAATAAAGTATCTCTTAATATATCTAGATACTCACTATCTAAATACATATGTATCTAGACTAGATACAATATAATTTTTTTTGTATCTATATCTATATCTAGATATTAATTTATTTTGAATAACTGTATCTGTATACATTTTAAAAAAATATGTTGCAGCACTGCTCTGAACATGTTTCAAGAAATAAAAATTCTTATTAAAGACAATTAAGAACAACTTCTTCTATACTTAAATTAATGAATTAAGCTGTGAAAGGGGTTTAAATGGCTGTTCGGGTCCGTTGGTAGTTTCAGCGTCATAATACACGTAATTAATATAAGTACATTTAACGCTTCAACATTTAACGGTCCAGGTATTTAAATCATACGACATATGTCTTATTAATTTATAACGAATTCGGCAATGGAGATATGTGTATATAAGTGCAATTAAATAAGACAAAAAATCAACTTAACCTCGGAATGAAAAATACTAAGCTGAAAATTTTCACAGACCTTTCTTTTAACATTCTAAACACTAGATCAAATTCTCACATAATCTCGTGTCCGCGTCTTAAATCATTTAAGGGGACAGATTAAGATATTCATTTCGAAAAAATGATTTGAATAAAAGTTGTTCATTATAAGAATACTATTAGCTTTTATCTTAACAATTTTTAATAATAATCGAATAGATTCGGCACAAATCAGCTGTAAAATTTTGAAAAAAAAGCGCCACTTTTTCTGAGCATTGCACAAGTCAGAAGATGTATGTGTGTGTCTGTGATTACTCTAGCGGTCACTTATATTTCGATCTGAATGAAATTTATTCTGAAGAAATTCGCTAAGTTGACACATCCCCTGCGGAATAAATTTTTTTGAATGTTTTTTTTTTTATAAAATTATTTTAAAAAATTTTACTACTTTCAGTATTGTATTACTTTTTATGTTTTTTAAATGGATTGATTGTTGAGTTATCGATTGTACAACTACAAAGCTGATAAGAAAAGCATTTCTTTTTGTTTCGAAAAAAATCGATTTTTCATGGACGATTAATTAATGATACCGATTGTCTAGTATCAATTATATTCGATTGTGAATAATCGAAATTTGCCACTTGATTGTGACAACCAATCCATTATGGTTATGCAGTATGCCTACTTGGAAACTGGGAGGTTATGGGTTCGAATCCCGTCATCGGCAGTTTGTCAATTTAAGAAATTAAGAAAAAAAGGGGCGGTTAATTGACTAAACTGTCGGCGTATGGACAAGACCGAAGTAATCGGCTATGCTTGAGAAGGTTTTCTGCAGTTTCCTTCATGAACTCCAGATGAATATAAGCATAGTTTCTATCATAGTCGGCTGCAGCCGCATATCCTACCAATTCCTAATCTATACACAAAAATTCCTTCCACTCCCCTCACATCCTTAGGCATCAAAATGCCTTATGGTCGAAGTGTAGCCCTACCAGAGCAGCCTCAACAATCTATCTATCTACCTCGTTATAATACATTTACAAAAATTTCGTTGATTTTACTTAATATTTCTAACAGGTATCAGGTAGTAAAATATGGCAAATGGAAAGATCTTGTATGTGTTGTCAAGAATCTGGTGAACGAGAAGCTTCTGTCTCATTATTTTGTCCAAAAGCAAAACCTGGTGAACGTAAATTTCGTAAAGTAAGATTTTTTTTAAATTGATTACAATATAATATAATTTTACTTTATTTATATTCAAACTTACAGATCTGTTATTGAATAGATATCACTAACATTTCAAAATCACTATCTATATTTATTATTTATAATTAAACACAATCAAACAAATATTTAAAAATGAGTTAACTGTCAACATGAATGAAACACGACATTTTGATTAATTTTCTTGAAGTTGACCTCTATATGTAGAAGCCAGTGAGTTTTTTACTAAAATGCATGAAGAATAGATATATTAGGAGATTGAACGACATAGGCAATTCGTCTGTTTTTGTGTCCTCAAAAACGTGTAGAGATCATAGTTATTATTTTCGCCACTAGCGGCAGTGCGAATCTGCCCGTACGGAATTATTATTATTATTACATATTAAAATCAACGGTTATCACATCTTACAAATAAAAATTGTAAGTATAAAAATTGTTTAATTTTATAAATGTGAAAAAATGGGACGATGTTGTACAGGGAAAGCATAGATATACTGCTATATATCTATGAGTGAAAGGTTGTTTAAGGTTAGGAATGCGTGTCTGCATTTACGAAAGGAATATGGTCTGTAATTACCGGTTTTGTGATCTTCTTTCTTTATCTAATATATGTCAGTTATTGTAAACATATATTGTATATTATTATTATTATTATTAATTGCAAAATTATCACTATGATTCTTCATCTTTTAATTTATTGCAATTATTAAGAATTCTCTATTATTAATATTTATTTAATTATTACTTGATAATCGAAAACAATTTTTTATTATCTATAAAACTAAGACTTCTTATTAACTGAATGGAAGTGATTTCTTGGCGCCTACATTTAAACATTTAAATTCCGTACGGCACTGACACCAGTGACCCCTACTGATAAAAGATAGTTACACCAATTCTTGACCGTTTTTTTAACATTACGTTCGCTCTCCTAATATATCTATTCTTCATGCTAAAATGTATGGATTTAACCACTGACCTCTATATAAATAAAGAGGTCTATATAGAGGTCAGGTGATTTAACATATGGTAAAATTATAGAGGAATTTTAAATCTTACAGTTGGTATTTATTTATTGGAAAACTTAAATATAATTGGGCTAAAAAAAAGCTCTACAAAATAAACGTTTGATTTTCATGTTGTTCTAGCCCAATTAAGGACGTTCATGCGTGAGGCCTGATAGTAGATATAAATTTTTTTTAATGAATTGAATAGCTTTATGTAGTTATCCTCCCTCAAAAATTTAAAACCTGTTGACGATCATTTCAAAGAGTAATTATCGATTAAAAATCAAACTTTTAACACAGCCTCTTATGGAGAACATATTTTTTTTGTACTGAAATTATAATAACAATATTATTAAAATAGTCACCATAATAAATAATGTTTAAAAAATATTCTTTGAAATATGTAGTTTATATAATTTGTGCATTAAAAACATGGTGTTGACGAACGTTTGAATTAATTATTTAATAAAAATATCAAAATTTATTCATGTTTTTCCGCAAAAACGCAAATAAAACTTGAAAAGAACATGTGAAAATAACAACCAACTGAGTTAATTGCTTAAGCACTCGGTATATACTGAGTTTATGAAAAAAGTTTCAAACAAAAATTGTTCATTTTAAAAAAGGCTCTTTTTTCTATCCCGTACCATTTCAAAGATGGATTCCCCCGCCCCTACTGAAAGAAAGCATGTTTCAACTTAACCCGTTCACGAACTTGACCTTACTTTTTCTAGAACCTATATATAACTCTAGAACACGCACACAAAATTTCAGCTCGTTATCACTTTTCGTATTTGAATTATCGTGTCTACGGGTAGATAGCGTTAAAACGGTTAAATCGATTTTGACGAAATTTTCTACAAATGGTTCAAAATTTAGCTGAGAGTACAAATATGCAATAAAATTTTTTGTTCCATGCATCCGTATCGCGAGATATAATCTACCTTTTGAACGGTGCAAGGTGTAAGATAGGGAAAATCTTTAACCACACAAAATATTTGTCTCTAAAAAATAAACAACTTTTGTTTGAAATTCATCAATATTTCTGGAGTAAATACAATATTTACGCTACATTTACACCTCGTATTTACACCAAAACTACTATGATGTATAAAAAAAAAGTTTCAAACAACAGTTGTTTGTTTTCGTGATATACATATTTTTTTTACATAAAAATTTCCTTTATCTCGTACCGTTTAAAAGATAGGTTATTACAGGGTTGCATGTTACAAAAAATTTATACGTGTGATCATTTGAAAAGTTACCACTTTAATATTTCTCCTTAGAGTACTCATTTCCAAGCTGCATACTCATATATATATAGTACTTATCTCAGTATTTAACCAAGTGAGAAAAAATCGTCGTTTTCTGACCTTAGTTTTCGACTATTTCGACCAAATTATTAAGTTGATATACTCATTCGACGCAGAATCCGATGTTCTTCAATTGGTTATACTATAACTTTTTCGCTAGGAAGCACCATCTAGGAATTATAGGCGCAAAACCAAAGTAAAAAAATGCCGAGGGTTTTTCGCTGCCAAAAGTTGTCCCGAGGTCGCCCGTGTTATCATTTTTGTTTTTTACATGTTTGTACCCAGATATACAAGTTAAAAAAATAAAAAGTACTACACCACCTTTTGCATCATAAAATACCTCTACTAACTGGCGTAATATAGCGGGGTATAATAAGTTTAGTTGATCCGACTTCGTAACGGTTGAAAATATTGATCGTGGACAAATTTTTTTGGTATAATAGATGTTTAAAAAATGATCTTATTACCCCATTTCCGCCGTAAACATGATAACTCTAAAACGAAAAGAGATAACGAGGTGAAATTTTGTGAGTGCTCTAGGGCTAAAAAGTAAGGCCAAGTTAGCAAATGGATCAAATAGGGCCATGACTGCCCCCGCTAGGGGTGTAAATATCCATCTTTGACACCGTAAGAGATAAAACAAAAATTTAAAGACAAAAAATGTTCCTCTTTTAAAAATAATCAACTTTTGTTTGAAATTTTCTTCATAAACTGAGAATATGCTGGGTATTTAAGCAATTAACTTAGTTGTTATTTTCGCTTGTGTTATCTAATTTTGTCTAAAAGTTTCCGAGATAAACGAACAAGTTTTTTAGTTTTAAAAAACTATTGTTGTTGCTTAGGATTCAAATTTGTAAAAAGTTTAAGGTTTTAGTCGACTCTAGATTATCTATTTTATTTTTATTATTACTCGGCCTTACGCACTACCGTACTCTAGATTTAATCTGCTATTTTAGTTTCAGTCTAACAAGACTTATTTTTAAGTTTATGAAAATTCAAACCTCTTGATAAAATTAGATTATTAATAACATAATTGCCCGCCATTTTGAAACCGCCACCCTGCGTTTAAAATTTAAAAGGTTTCGTGTTTTGTTGTGCAAGTTAACTAATTTTCAGTTTGATATCTCGACGGTAGGAGGTCCTAATTGAGCTTACGAAATTTGACCCATACTAACTAAAATGTGGAGTTAAAAGCATGAAATTCCTCTAAATAAAAAAATATGTAGTTCTAAAAAGGATCAATCTGACACTCCAAGATAATGGAGTAGCGTTAAGTTAATTTTTATCTAATAGTCAAAGCGATCAACGACGAATCAAATACTTACCTGTAAATTAATTATTCAACACACCTTAAATATCTAAAAATTTTATTTTAATGTTTATTAAGGTGTCAACAAAAGCTCCATTAGAATGTATGTGCAGACCTTGTACAGGCGTTGAAGAAAGTACCATAATACCACAAGAAATAGCTGGATATGCAGATGAAGGACCACTTTCAAATCATTTTAGAAAAACGATATCAGATGAAAAATAATTATTTGAATATTATATAGTCATATTGTATTAATTTTTTTTTCATATTAATTAAAATTGTTACAAAATACTTTAGAGGGTTATATTTTCAACTAAAAATAAATTATTAATCACTTTAAATAATGATATTTTATTGAATAATAATGTTGCCCTGAAAATGTATGGTCACATAAGCAAACAAGAGTACTTTCAAGGGAAAACATCATCAAATCGTATCTTAAACAAAGATAAAAAAGGGGAAAGAGGGAAGTGAAACTTGTAATTTCTTAAATAAATAAATGCATCCATTATTTACTTGGGATTGTTCAGGGAAATACGTATCCTTTACCGTCCTGATTGGTCATTTTATTAAGGATTAGAGTTATTCAATCATTTGGACAATTAAAGAGGTACTTTATTTTGATACGATCAAGTTTCGCTATCGTAAAAATGGATTAGTATTAGTAGATAATCTCCAAAAACCTACACTTAATCATAAAATCGTTTTTATAGCAATATGGGTATCAATTAAAGCCAGTAAATAGCCAATTTCAAATATATATATATAAAGTTGGTTTTTTTAAATTTTTTTATATTACTTTTCTTTTTTATTAAGAGTTTGTAGAGAGACGCTTCTAATCTTGGATTTCTTTAATATGTGTACAAAATGGGTGTGTTCTGAAATATAACCCAGCATACTGGCCAGTGCTGATGACGTCATGAATCGATGCCATCCTGTTGATTCGTTCCGAAATATACTGGCCAATTATTATTTTATTTGCTTCGTCCACCAAAAATAATTGATGACTTTGTTGGGATGTTATTATTGCAAATAACAAATAATAAGATGAAAAATTCCTCAGTCTGATTCACACACGCCCATTTGATATACTACTACGTTACGTCACACTTGTTTCACCAGTACAATATGGTGTCGGATTTATGACGTCAAGAGCAATGGATAGTATATTGGGTTATATTTCGGAACACACACGTAATATAATATGTCCCTAAGTTACACCTTGGGCATAGAGGACCTCTTGGCCTAGGTGCTAGGGACCCATTTGCGGTATCCCTCTTATGTATTATTACACCTTGTAATTACCAACAAACTCATATCAGTAAAAACCTTATTATTTCCTCTTTTTTTAGATTATTAAATATATGGTTTGTGGTTACATTGTCGCGAATTGTTTAGGTTATCTTGGTCCTTGTATGTTCATGTGCTACGCTAAAGTCAAATGATAATAAAATAAAAAATATAATATAATAAATAAAATATATTTAGGATTTGAAAAAAGGTGTAAAGTATATCAATAATCTTACAACGATTTATAACCTTTTTATTTGTCGGCTATGCTTGTGAAGGTTTTCTGCGGTTTCCTTCACGAACTCCAGATGAATATCGGCATACTTCGTATCAGAGTCGGCTGCAGCCGCACATCCTACCAGTTCTTAGTCTACACACATTCCTTCCACTCCACTCACATCCTTAGGCATCACAATGGACCTTATAAGACAGCCTATACAATCTATCTACTAGACACAATAGGTAAATCAAAGTTTGCAGCATCAGAAATTAATTACTCTGCTTACACACATATTTACCTGCTTTTAAACCAAGCAAACTAAGGCTGTAATAAATTTCATTAAGAGGGATAAACAAATATTAAAAAACAATATTCGGCATGAAGTTCTGTTTATTGCATGCTCTTATGTATATTTCTGAATAAACCAACCTTTATTATAATTAAATTAATTCATCCAGTGGAGAAAAGTATTCCCTGTCCTAGCATATGTTTTAAATAAAGATTTTCCATTTTTTTTTATACAAGAAAATTACACTGAAGCATGTGGGTGTGGTTGTTCCTTTTTTTTAGTGTTTTTATTTGTCTTTAATAAAGACGCACATACTTGTCGTGTATTACAATAAATTTACTCAAAAAATTCTTTTTAAAGAAAAAATAAAAATATACAGCCTTCAAGATAACAAGTGAGGTAAATATTTCAAATCATCTTGAGTTACATACAATATATCATATATAACAATTATCGACTTTTAACCGAATTTCTCACTCGTTTCCAGAAAAAAAACTAGTTTTTTAATGCACGATCAGTCAGAAAAATATTGTATATGGTATTTATTTATTTTTTTTTTCAAGATATTTTTTACCTTTTTTTGTTTTTTTTAGTTAGCATTTTGCAAGAATTTAATAAGAAGATATACAACATTTCTTTGTACATAGTTTCTTTTTGTATACAAGCTTTCATTTTTTTTCTGACTAGTATAGTTGTTGAGAGCAGTTAATTTTACACATCCCAAAGAATTATTATATATATTATACAATTAATAATAAAAAAAATGTGGGGGAATAACTAAACATTTCAAGTTTAGATAATTAATGTTCATCTGAATAACTGCCCTCTACAACCATGCAATGTGGTATATATTTTCTTATTTATACAGAACATATTTTAATAATAAATCTAAACTATAATTTAAATGAAAATAATATATTAATAAAAATCTGCGAGGCTCGCAGTGTAATAACCAATAATTTTATTAAATTATATAACAAGTTTATTTTATAATTGATTGTATTTTTACGACGATCTTAGTAACGTGTGAATACGCGGTAGTTAATTTGTTTTTATTAGTTTTAGCCATTTGACTCCCTTTAAGCAAAAATAATCTCCATTTGTTTAAACTCCACGTCAAAATGTTTCAAAACACAAGTGTTTTTTTTTTTATAGTAATTTTCTCGTTAAGCCCGTTTTTAGTTTCAATAAGGAAACCATTTTGTTTTTCTTTTTAAATTTAAGCACTTTGTCACTTTTATTTAACTAAGGGAAATTAAATAATCACTACATAGCCAGTGTTTTATTCAATTAATATTTTTGTATTGTCTCATTGCTTTCAAAAATATTTTACAACTACCGACTACGTAGGATATATATACATATTTATGTATATAATATATATATATATATAAATATATATATATATATAAATATATATATAAATATATATATAAATATATATATAAATATATATATAAATATATATATTATATATATATATATATATTATATATTTAAATATATGTATATATATTTAAAATAGCGGGGTAATATGATAAAAGGGTGAATTATTCACGGAGGAGGCAATTTTATTAACAAGGTTATATATACTTTCAGTCTCTGTTATAAATAATTGGAGAGAAGGGCAGCAGCAGCACACTTTCACATATTTGTTTAAATTTGTTATCATTCACTTTTGTAGTATTTATTCAGTTCATTTTTGTCGTCAGTTATTATTTTTTTATTACATTTTGGCCGCCATTTTGTTATTTTAAATTAACATATAAATTCATTTGTAAATATATTCATATATATAATATATAACATTACTTTTTTTTTTTAAATATAAACAATTTAATGGTATAAATTTTTAACTAATATCCCCAGCTTCGTATTTCAAAAACACTCATTCAAATTTTATACACACAACTGTGACAACTTACCCACCACGCGTAAGACACTCATTTTCATCAAGTATTGTTTTTTTCTATCTCTCAACAACAAATAACGCAGTTTTATTTTCACAATTTGTTATAGTCTTTTCAAATATTTGTTTAAATTATATATATTTATATATATATATATTTAAATTAATGTTTAATAAAATTTTTTGTAGTCTTATTTTTATTTTTTTGTTGAGTACACAAAAAAAAAAGAGTAATAATATAATTATTTAGATGAAATGAATAAACGCGGAGACAATTTTATAATCGCGTGAATTATTATTATTATTTACATATTTTTATCTAGACACGCACTAAAGGGCGTTGCTCTGATGTTGAATGATGATCTAATTGCCCCTGTAGTCACTCTTCAACTTCACTAGTAGATGAATCGTCTTCTGCTTCGCGAACTGATGTAAAGAAACTTGTCAATGTTTTTAATGCAACCCCTAAGACAAACAAAAAATGACCCATAAAAATTAAATATTGAAATAATTTATAACAAATATAATAAAATAATTTCTGGTGCGTATTTTGTCGTAAATAATTACCGCTAATATTAAGTTTTTCAAGATAAGACCTGCAATTGTTTTACAGTTTCAACACAGTATTAAAAGTGCTTCAACCTTACCACTACCTTTAGCGTTAACAGGGTGCTAGTAATATTTTGGCAAAAAATTCCCTGACTTTTCCAGACTTGAATTAGAATTTTTTCAGATCATTTTTTCATATAATATTTGGTTATTGATAGGAAAATTAAGAAAAGTGTAGATTTGTTCATTTATATTCATTTTTTTAAGGATAATATGATAAAACCTATACATTCTTTTTTATGAGTAACATACATAAAAATTTTTTAAAACCTCAAAACAGATAATTATTAGTAATAATTTTTTAGTAGTAAGTTCTTTTAAATATGATTATGCGAAATTCCATGAAATTCCCTGGAATTTTACGAAATTCCCTGACAATTCCATGACTTTTCCAGAAACTCAAAATTCCTTGACATTTTCATCTTTTCCAGACAACTAGACACCCTGGTTAATCATCTACGATAAAATACGCACCAATATATATATATATATATATATATATATATATATACAGACTGTGTTGGAATGCTTTTCCAATAGAGAACAATACATGTGTACTGACTGACTCCGCACAGTAACCAGACGGCCTGCCAGTAATAAATAATATTTAACATTGATTCTCTATTGGAAAAGCATTCCAACACAGTCTGTATATATATTTTTATAGCATTGGATATGTCCACTTTTTTAGCGGGGGGTTGATCTGATTTAATGTGGGACAGCAGTTTTCACACCTCCCGATATAAAAGGAGGTAAAATATTTTTGTTTTTGAGTGCAGTAAAAAAAACAATATCTTTAGTGCTAATTATTTAGGACAAAATACGCATAAAATATTTTGGTTTTATAGTATATTAGATATTATGTAGTCTATTAAGTCAATATAGTCTTACATGGGATACTAAATTCTTTTATGTCACGACTCAGCACAAGTCAACAAAATTTCAATGATTTTATAGCGTTAACTCTGATCCTTACAGCTGCAATGGATCAAACATACCCTTATTGAAAAATTATTATTTTCATATTTATGAAAAAAATATACCCTCTAACTTGACAGTCCACTACCGATGGACATCAATATAAAAAATGTTATTGCTTCCGGTAATTTTTGTATTTATATGCAAATCAATGCGTTAACTTCGAAACATTTTAATAGAATCTTTTATATTGGGAAATATTCTGTGATTAGCCATATCTAATGACAAAAATTGAGACAATCTTGATAGTTGTAAAAAAAAGTGTAGCAAGAAGTATTTAATGTTTGTTACTTTTAATAATATTTTATCAATTTTAAAAAAAATCAGATTCCTTATTTTTACAATAAACTGTAAAAATATCGCCTGGTTGCGGTTGTCATATTTAGCCTAGTTCTTTTCCCAACACAATTAGTATTAGAACGACGTGTTCGATAGTTTATATAGATCAATTTTCTGACCACTAATAAAAAGTTACAATTAGATTTAAAACATAAAAATATAGTATTTGATTTTTACCTTTTCCTTCTTGTTCAGCTGGATCGGTACATTTTTCCCATTGTAAGAAACTTTCATTCGATAATACGGCACTATCCCATAAGTTATTACAAATTGCAAGTAATACTCCTGTAAAATCAAATAACATTAACACGGAATTTTATTTATTAATGATGTTAAAAATATATAAATTAGTTTACATACCTGGTGGGTGCTCTAATTTATTAATGTAGGCTTTTAACGCATGTAAACATTGCATTTCACGATCGGCTTTGTTATCAACATATCGTTGTAATAAGAAATAGTGTTTCTTTAATACATCCTCATTCAATTTCATTTTTTGAATTGAATGTTCGCACAGTGCTGTCATCAAAGCTCGAATAAATTCCTTTTCTGTGGCCTTCTCTTTACCTACATTAGCCTACAAAAAATAATTTATATTAAAAATAAATCACCATGAGAGATAAACCATTGAAATAAAAATTAAAAAAAAAACATACCGTAACCCACTCTGTAATGTGATTAAATGTAACATCATTCTCAAAGAATTCTAGTAATTTAGCACGAATTTCGTCAAAAGAGAGCGAAATAGAATTTTCTGGTATACTTGCACTACCGCTTAAATATTCTAATTTCTAAAACAATAAAATGAAAATAAACATAAATTATAAGAACATAAAGCCATATTATTTCAACTCTTACATTATCTTTGATAAAACTGTTCACTTTATGGTTAGGAACGAAATCACTAAATTGAAATCCAGAGTCCAACCACAACTTTCGTGGAAAACTAGGTCCTTTATCTATGCTTAATGCATTACATATATGTACTAATAATTTGCCAGGGTAATCTTCTTGTTGTACAAAACCAGCACAAGTGAATGCAACTTCCCGTAAAACTTTTAACGATATAACATCCTCCGCCAGCAGAGGTACTATAAAAGAAATTTTTTTTATTAATATTGTATTAAACTGAAAAGAAAAAACATTAAAATTTTTACTAAATTTATCAGATTTGGTGATGTTGACATCAAATTGATTCAGTCCACTACTTTCATTTTTAAAATCATCATTCAAATAGGCATACCCCAATAGAGTCTACATAGAATGCACTCGATCTACATTGGTTTTCACTCTCCCGCAATAGGAAAATTTTATTTTGCGTTACCGTTTTACGTAACATTTTAAATTGCGAATACGACCTGCGCTGCGTAACGTTAGGTAGAACAATAAGTACTGATACAATCGTGTTATAGTAAAAATAGCAATGATATTGTTAAAATGAATGATTACAATTGCGATTTATTAAAATGTCGCTATTAAGGTTGTTATGAAGAAAATTCAATTTAATGACAGGTTCTTCAAAATTTGACAGCTTATTATTTCAATCATAAGAAAATCCTGTCGAAGTAGATCTTGCCTTTAGTTTTTGAGTAAAAAAATGTTTAAGTTACCGTTTTGAAGTAAGGTTATACATAGCGTTAAATGGGCTTGGTGGTTATCACAGTGATATAAAAATCTATATCTCGACAACCAGAAATGACAGTCTTATGAAAAATTGTCATAATAATAAATCTTATAGATACATTTACCAAATTCCTAAATAATCCCGTTTTTGGTGTCTGAGATAATTAAATTTGTAGATCGAAAAATGTACTAAATCTAGTTTTATTTTATTTATAACATTGCCGTACTTAATACGTCACAATGCAACTTTTTTTAAATATATAAAAACATATTTTTAATTATTAAAATTCTTCGAAAAAATGAAATTTAGGATTTAATTTTTGAACAATATATTTTATTTACAAAAATTAAATTATTTGAAACGATTTAATTACAAAATTTTTACTTATTTAGAGTTGGCAATGGATGAGGTATCAATGCATTTAGCATAGGACAAAATCCCCACCCTAATTTATCCCTTCCAGTTTCATAACAACCTTAAACGTGCGATAAACGTATACATTCCAGTAAACCAAGAACCATGATGAATCAAAAAAGCAATAAGTGACCAATCGCATACACAAATATTAAGGTATTTCTATCGGTATGAGAGAGAACGCGATATCTTAGAAAGAGAGAAAATATAACATTTTAAATAGTAGTTGTATGAGTGCAGTAAATCAAAAGGTGTGTACACATATACGCGCCACGAACCCCGAGCGGTGTGCGCGCCGCTCACCTTTGGCTTGTTGGAATTGTTGATTTCAACGAACCTTCAGCGATCCATAGGGAACCCACGAACATATATTCATATTACAGTGAAGTTGAATCAATCACAAAAACCGTTATATAAGCCTGAAAATAAATATTAATTAAAATGTTTACATTTTAGTTCAGCTTGAAAAATGTTCAAATTGAACTAAAATACTACATTTCAATTAATATTTAAAAAAACAATAATCACATGCGCGCTAAGAACGGCGAACCTTTCACGAACACGTCCAAATATGAACAGCGAACATATAAAATGTTCGTTGAAAAATCCGACTTCAAATGGATTGTTGTGCACCGCACGCGCGCACCGTCCAAATATGACGAATTCTATGAGCACGAGTGGCGCGCTTACCGCGCATATGTGGACGCAGCATGACAACGCTGTAACACACTCTTATACATTTCTCATCTTTACACACGGTATAGCATTCAGCACGTTCAAAAACGTTGCCGCTTGTACAATTTACTTCTGGAATAGCCTAAATATTTGTCAAAAAGTAATCTTTGTTTATTGTTTTTTTTTTTGCGTAAACGAAACGGTAAATTACATCGTATTTAGGCTCAAAGCATCCCAAATTTATTTCTTTACATATATCCAGTTTTGTTTGCAAAGTTACTTTCTATAGTAAAAACGCGAAATAAAAATATTAAAAAATGATTCCTAAACAGTATGGGGTCCCCTCCTCTATCTTTTATGTGTTAAATATTGACAACTTTGAACATTTATTCCAGCTGACGGATACGGTTAATACTTCTACAATATTTTGTACAACTTTATATCGTTGAAAACTACCTCCATGCAAAATTTTGTGCAAAAATATTTTTACTCTCATGCCGTTAGAAATACCTTAAGTACTATGACAAATTTACACTTTCGATTCAACAAAGTGATTTACAATGTCAATATTTGTAATGTTAATCCAGCCGTGTTTCATCGGCTGGGTATTACATACCAAGATTCAAATATAATCGAGTACAAATCTAAGTGCATGGAACCTGTTAGTTTTATGAAATAAAGACATTACACTAATAATTATTATTAATGTTTATGATGCCTATATTTTCAGTTTATGGTCGCCAATAAATTTTTTTTATTAACAACCTGCCGGACGCTTAATTGAAATATATTGTTTTTCAGTCATTTTAGCGCCACTGGTAGAGTGGGGTGGTTAAGCATAAATGCTTCTGGCAACCATATACAAATTTAATACCAGGCGATTGGAGTAACATTAAATGTATAATGTCACTGTTTCTTGTACCATAATTAACAAGAAGCATTAGGGCTTAAAATTAAGTTTTAAATTTTGTTTGTGTTGGGTGCGTTATATAAATAACAATAGTTATATAAATTTGAATACTAACCAACTAATTCTGATAAATAATCCCAAATTTTTGGAAGATCTATAATTAAATCTTCAACTGATTCTAATAAACTTTGTAAACCAATACACAAAGCCTTTTGAGTAATTAATCCTCGTTGATACAATACTACTATTAAATTGCCAGTATGTTTACGTGCTGATGAAGATTTTTCTATAGAATATAAATAACTCCAACCAACCAATTTTCCACCTAATGCATCCGTTGCAAATAACGTCTTAATTTCGGCTTCACATACATCTGATACTGTCAAATCATTCCAATAATCATTAACAATTGTTTGTGTATGTTGGTTAATTTCGTCTTCGGTAAGTTCTTTAACTGGTTGTTGTGGTTGTGTTGGTGTTTGCTGTACTTGGCTTGATATTTGTTGCGCAACAAATTGAGGTTGCACCACTGAACTTGGCAATGATGTTGGTTGTTGTCTTGCTTGCGATCCGTCACGCGATCTTGCCTGACTACCACTACGAGAACCACGATTATCTGAAATAATTTTATTGTTTCAATTAGCATACAAAGTAAAATACCTTGATATATTCGAAAATTTAATACAATTCAAAATAATTACCGTCATATGATTTGTAATTACTTCTCTCCATACTTGGACCTTTCGAACTGTATGGATCTTTGCTACCATTCCGCGAACCTAAACAAATAATCCATTTTAATGTAATAAATAGTATCCAAGTTGATATAAACGAGTGCACGAGCAGGTGCCTAGGGTACATGAAAAATTATAACCTATAAAAGTTAATATCAAAAAATAACAATTAGCTGAGTTAAATACAAAGATGGATTTTCCCCCTGGCGGGGAAAGCACGGACCGATTTTGCTCATTCAGGAACTTAACGTTACTTTTATCGACATCTCTTTTCGTTTTTGAGTTGTCATGTTTACATGACAACACACAGGCGGACATGCGGAAATACTAAAAATTTCTTTACGATATCAATATTTTCAACCGTTACAAAATGGAGACTAAACAAAATATACCCATGTATGTATTATATATACCGGATGTTATAAAGAAGAAAAACGAAGCTTTGTTACGTAAATGGAAATAATGATAACTATAATCAAACTGGCAAATTAAGACATAAATAAAACTTATTTTGACAAAATGGAAACCCGACTTAACAAAAGAAGCACTAAAAAGTAAAAAAATAATTGCATATTCTTGTGCCAATTTTAGTTCACCAAAGCAAAAATTTTTAAATATACATGTACAATTATTGTTATTTTTGGAGGCGGTGTCAACATAGATAAAGTCACATAACTTTTGGACACCGCCACCAAAAATAACAATAATTGTACATATATATTTAAAAATTTTTGCTTTGGTGAACTAAAATTGGCACAAGAATATGCAATTATTTTTTTACTTTTTAGTGCTTCTTTTGTTAAGTCGGGTTTCCATTTTGTCAAAATAAGTTTTATTTCTCGCTTTTTAGTGACTTTGAAGTTCTATAACTGATTTTATTTGTCTAAATATGGGTAAACCTACTAAACGACCAACTAATTTTTAGTGAATTTTTTTATAACACTTTTTTTTTACCCGTTTTTTTTTTTTTTTAAATTTTTAATGCATTTTTTTATAACAGATTTTCAGTTTTCTTTACAAGGAATTTGGTTTTTTTTGTAAAAATTTTTTTTTTTGGGGTCGGTTTTTTTTTTAAGGAAAAATTTTTTTTGAAGTCGGTTTTTAAAAAAATTTTCTTATTTTCCCATTATGAATGAGTATACTTTTTCAAAAAAAAAAAAAAATTTCGCAGAAATCGGTTATCACATATAAAATGAGGATTTTCCTCGATTTTCCGGAGATCCCCTCATCAGAATGGGATTTGGTGACAATGGGACCAATCGGGAATCAAACCCTTTAAAACAAAAAAAAAAAATTCAAAATCGGTTCATAAATGCCGGAGTTCTGAGGTAACAAACATAAAAAAAAAAAAAAAAAAAAAAAAAAAAAAAAAATACAGACGAATTGAGAACCATCCTCCTTTTTTGAAGTCGGGTTAAAAATGAAGTAATGACGTGAGATACGTGTCATTGTGGAATGCTCGTGGTACTGTTGTTGATTCGTTGATTAAAGATGACAAAAATCTTACCTCCTTGAGGTTGTCGAATTCTTTCCGCATCGGGTATATGTTCTAACATTGAATACATATTAGTCATTGAGGTTGGTTTATTTGCGGTACTGCCTTTACTCCATTTGCCATACGCAGAACGGCAACCTAATGTTTCAGTATCTGTTGCAATCTGTTAAGAAAAGAAATTTACGTTAGAAACATAATAAAACTTGAAAATTGAATAAAATGAATGCATTGATATTTCAGTAAAAATTCTTAACATCAAAACTTATTTCAGTCCACTACTTTCATTAAATAAATTCATCATTTTGGAGACTAGAGACTTCGTCATAATCAAATTCAAATTACTTACAGGCTTAATTTTTAACTTGGAAGATTCAACAGAGAATGTTTGACGACTTCTGGGCTGAGCCGTTGACCACCCATCTTCACCAACATTATTACGACCTCCACGTTTTCTATCACTACCTTGTTGAGCATTAGAACCACGATCGTCTTTACGTGGAGTGTTTAATGGTGCAGAATTCAAAATTTGAATATTTAAATGTTCACTCTCAGCTTCTTTTTGAATTTCATCAATTGTAGTCGGTTTTAAATCTTGCCGACGTGGTACCCACTTATGATTTCTTAATTCAATAACATCTTGTAACATAAAACGTACACGACTACTAACTTTACCATGTTTTCTATCAACAATCTCTTGCATTGTTTGGAAAAAGCTCTCTAATGACATTTTCTTCTCAATTTCCAAATCTTTACCAACAGTTATTAATAATTTACATAAACATTCCAAATTTTCTTCTTCGATACCATTTAACAAATTCTTCAAACACTTCATCATTATACTGGCGGTTAACATTTGTTGTTTAAATAATTCACCAATAAATCGAACATTACCAACAGATTTTAATCGAACCCTTCTATCATCTTCTTCTAATAGTATTTGTAATTCTTTTTTCTTTTCCTATTTTTAAAAGTAAAATTTATTTATTGGTATCATTTGATTATAACTTTATCATTTGTTGCAATGAGGTTCACAAAATTTTAAACAATATATTCTAAATTTTTAAATGTATTGTGAAATCTTACTGGACCCAACACTTGGAAGTAAATGAGAACCCAGATCCCAACAAATCATAATTGCTGACAAAAATGAGTTTTGTGAAAATATAGAAAATTCAATGATAAAAAACTAATTTTTTCATCATACTTTTTTCTTAAATGAAAAACATACTTTAAAAAAAGCATAAAATTTTCTATAAAATGAGTACACATAATTGTTTTGCATTATAATTTCTTCGTTTTGTTCTGCGTTCTTACTTATCACACCCTCTTTACCCTATAATAATAATAAGAGTACTAACTTTTTAATTATTGTAATTACTTTTTTTTCTTGTAATCACACCAAGGAAACTGCAAAATACATTTGCTGGTATTTTGCAGGGCAAAGGATGATTATTTGATTTTCGAGAAATTTTTCCTTAGAGAATATCAAAACTTACACTAAGGTATTATAATTCTCGATATTAAAAAAATTTGCCCCAAAATTACACGATCAATTATTTGATCACGATCAAAAATTAAGAGATTTGCATTTTTCTTTTTTGCGTCGAAATAATAAATGAGAATATATACTTACAGGGTCAGTTTCATCTTCGATTTCCTTCACTTTTAATTTTCGTGCTTTCTCGTCAACATACGTTTTTTCAAATTCCATCTGACATCTAGTAATTAATAATTTTCTAAAATTCACAAATCCAGGATCGTTTGAGTTTTTACGTTCAGCTGGTACTTGCATTAATGCTAATTCGCGACACATTAACGCATAAGCCACGGAATAATTTGGTTCATCAATGGCCTATTATCAATAAGAAAAAAAATTATTAGTACAGAAATTTTATTCAAATAAATTGTTGCATTACCTTTTCAAATACTAGATCTATGACTCCCTGTAACCGATCACAATTATCTATATTCAACTGTCTCACTTGGTTAACGAGTGTATCGAATTTTTGTGGTGTTAACTTATTTAAAACACCTCGTACTTTCTTGTATAATTCCTGCAAATAAACAATTTAGTTAGAGAAACAAATTTAATGTTAATCCAATCTATTCCTCAGTTAATTTGTAAACATTTACAAATGCAACCACAATTTATACTTACTGCAGTCTTGGCATCTTCTTCATTTGGAACAGAGCCTTTAACCAGTCTTGCTGGTTTCCACGCATTTTCAGTCTCATTTAATTTAACATCTTCTCTTAAGGAAAGTGATACATGTATCACATTAGGTTTTCCAGTTTTACTGGCTTTACCTTGTTGACTATTTCGTTTAGGTAAAGGCTAAAAAAATTATTAAAAATTTTAGAACTATTCTTGATTTAAAAAAATAAAAATAACTATTCTTGATTTAAAAAAATAAAAATAACTTACTCCACGTTGAGATTGTGTTTTTGCATATGGAGGCAACAAAACATCATGGCGACCCATACTAGAGTATCTACTGCTGCTATTATGATCAGGCAATCGATTGTGCTGTAAACATCAAAAGAATATTATTTAAATTATTTTCCCAATTACAAAAAAATTCATTGAATTACCTTGGAATTGTTAATTAAAGATTCTAAATCACGAGGTAGATCAGGTTTTCTGATACTTTTTGGATCGCTTTGAAGAGCAACTAAAAATTCACGTAAATATTTTTTTTTACCACTTGTATTCCATGGAGCCCATTGGTCTGAAAAGTATAAATTAAAAATTAAGACCAATCTATATCTATAGAATGTGTACCATATGGAATTAAAATTTATATCAGCAACGAGGAATTCCAGCTTTTATTTCATTCATTTAAGAATCAGAATTGCTTTTCTCATCATATTATTTAAAGTTTGTTTACTTACATCAATTGTAAAATTATTTTTTTGTAAAAAATATAAAAATTATGAATAGAATATTTTTGTTTAATATAAAATTATTTAAAACTTGATGAAAAATAAAGTTATTGAATCGAAATTTACTTTTGAAAATGAATTGAAACGAAATTTTGTTTATTTTTTTTATACACTTTTATCGCATAAGTCAAAAAGTTTTTTTAAGTATAAGCCAACTATTTAATTTTCAATTTCGTAACTATAGAAATATAATTCGAATTAAGTTTTAACGATTTTGCAATGGTAAAAATTTTGATACAACTTACCTTCAGCGTAGGGTAAATTTGTTAAGGACGTAGGTGTTGATGTTTTATTAACATCTATCACTGACGAACTATTATTATTTGTGGTTAAATAATTATTAACAGCAGGTACAATTGACGATTTAGCATTTGCTTCATTTTTAGCTTGCACTAATTTTTCAGTTTCTGATAAATTTATATTTTTATTATCCGATTCATTTTCTTTATTTGTTGTGATTGGTTTTGTTGGTATTTGTTTTTCTACATCACGAACTATACTACAAACATCCACTTTAGGCTTCGGTAACATTTTTACATCAGATGTTTTACTAATATTGCTAATACTTATTTCATTATTGGAGTTATTTATTCCTAAATTGTGTTGTTGAGCTGCCTTATTACTGTCAATGATTACAGTTGGTGGTGTTGATTCATTCACAGGAGTTTGTGGAGGTGTAGCTACATTTGTTGATGATGCTGGTGTATCGTTAGTTTCATTATTTAGTGATGGATTCTCACTTGTATTAAATGCATCCATATCAGTTCCTTCTTTGTCAGCACCTTTACGATTTAATTCACGCATTTTATTTGTTTTGTTCGTTGCTTTTGGTGGTTGACTAACGGGAATTTGAAGAGGAACTGATGATGGTATTGCTGTTGTATTTGGAAGGGACTGAACTGCTGGTTGTATTGTTGGTAATTGTGTTGGCTGTTGCACTTGATTGGATTGTGTTTGTTGTTGCTTTTGAAGTGCTGGAGCTGAGGATGTTGCGCTTGGGGGTACTGCTGGTTGCTTTGTAGTTTCCTTATTGTTAATTGACTTTTTAGAGTCAGCATTTGCTTTATTTTTTCCTGTAAAAAAAATTTTTCAATTCAAATTATGTTCCAGAAGAGAAAAATCTATTTATATGATAATGGATTTTCTTGAGCTGTTTCAACAAATAACATAAAAAATGGACGATTTAAAAAAAAAAAAAACAATGAAAAATTCATTAAATGTATCAATGGCTCAGAATGAATTACTTTATTATTTGTAACGCAATTCTAGAATGTTTAAAAATACTGCGAAATTTTTATTTTTATAAAATGCATTGCATGTTATATATGTTAAATTATAAATGTATGTATGAAGCGTATACACATTAAAAGCCGGTGTAAATTCTATGAGTCCGCCAATGTATTTTTAGCAGACATAATTCGGCTCCTACATCGTTACTAAATTAAGTTCTAACTTATGTGTCAGATTTTATATATTTTCATCATACATTCATACTAACAGTATTCACATATCTATATTCACTATCTCTTTTTTTTATATTTAAACTTTCAAGTATATATTTTAAATTTTATATAATTTGAAAGTCCCTGACCTTTTGTAAAAAAATTGGATTAAATATTTTATAAACTGATTTAATTCATTTTATTCCAATTTAATGAAAAAAATTATTTTACAACGAAAATCCTTTGAAAATATTACACAATAATTGGAATCCGGGAAAAAATTGATAAAAATTTCTATTAAAGATAGAATTTTAAATTTTCTATTCAAAGGGGTCACTAACAAATCACTCACTACATTAATATTTTCGAAATCTTTAAATCGATTATTAAATTGTAAAAATACCATTTCACTAAAATCACTACTTTTATTTTTTTTGAAAAAAGAAATTATGCGAAAAATAATTTTTACTAGCACGAATAGTACTTTTCACTTTTTTAATTCAAAGTAGACTTACTCGAAGAAACTCGGTCAGGTTGAGTAAGCTAACATAAAATTACTACTTTATATAAAATTTAACCATTGAGAAATCAGTATTGTATCAAATTCTGACACAATACCCCCCCCCCCCTACGATGAAAAAATAATTAAATCAGGTAAATAATTGTTTATTAGTTCTGCCATGTGTAATAGTTTAAGAAAATTATTCGGAATTTCCAAATTCTTAGCAAAAATTTACCTCTTTTATTATAATGGTCAATAGGTAAAGGTTCAAATATATTAAAAAAGTACATTTTATGGCCCAAATTACCAGCCCAGAATTCCAGAGTATGCATTCAATGTATTGTATGGAACCCTTTTTTATGTATGACCATAAAAAAGGGTTGGTACTATTATATTTTTTTCAGAAAATGTTTTAATTAAAAAGAGAAAAATTGGTAGGTACTCTGTATTTACTCTATCTCTCTTCCTACCTCTCACTCAGAGCTGGACGAAATCAACCTTCGCCCACCTATGTCGTAGTATTAACAGACAAAAACTACATGAAATATCTTTACAGTAATTGTATATATTAAAAATCAATGTACCCAGTTGAAAAAAGGAAGATGCACAATAACAACCCCAACCCTTCCCCGAAGATAATTAAATACGAATCGGAGTATTTTCCAAACAGGCAAAAACTACCTGAGATACCTTTATAATAATTGTTAATATATTAAAAATCAATGCTACCATTTGAAAAAAAGAGGATGGACAACACCCCCCACGAATTTTTAAAATTTCAATTACGGGTTGTTTGATCTTTTGAAATATAAAACCTCTACCTTTGAGAGGGAGGAAGCTTGCTATGTATTTTTATACTATTTCAACAGTTTAATGTTTATTTAATGTTTTTAAAGTTTTATGTTTATAATATAAATAATAAACTAGCAAATAAATTACGTTTAAACAACTTTTTTTTTCTTTGATAATTATTTAAAATCTATATAATAAAAATTAAATGCTTTTCGTTGGAAAGCGTATACACCTTGAGAACGGCCGGACAGATTTGGCTAATTTTTTTTAAATGTTCGTAATAGTCCAAATAAGGTTTTTAGGAAAAGAAAAATTGGAAAATTAGTTTTTTTTCTTCTCATTTTTACTTTGTATACACATTTTCAATAGCTTTACACAAATTCAGAAAATTTATTGAAATTTGGACAGGACGTGTCGGATCAGCTACTAAAAAATTAAATTTAAGGAAATAAAATTGTATACACGTGTCCAATCATTTATGTGTAACTAAATATGCATGAATAATGCTTATATACGTAGAGAGCTTCTTTTAATTAAAAATGATTAGCAATACTTTTTCAAATTTTATATTAAAATATAAATTTACTAACTTCAAGTTAATCGTATGAAAAAAATTCATTTATATTCGAGAAATAGTTGTTTCTGCAACGTGTGTAATATTATATTGATTATGACCATTTATGGAACAAATAGCTTTATTTGGTACTATTTTGCAAGTTTGTTCTACATACCCAAACCTCTCAAACAATTACCTTTCTGTTAAGAATAAAAAATGTTATCACGTGTAGGAAACTGCAAAATGCATTGATGGCATATTGCAGGGCAAAGTATGATCTTTGATTTTCGAGAAAACTTTTCTTCGGTAAATATAAAAAAAATTTACTAAAGTTTAAAATTCCTCGATTGTAAAAAATGTTTGATATTACATTAACAACTTAAATAAATTATATGAATTTATGATTCATTATAGTAAATTTAAATACGAAAACCATTATTAATCGACCCTACCACGAACAAATATCTTAGTAACATACAATAAAAAAAAATTTATTTTGACATATCATTGTTTTAAGAGTGATAAGATAAAAAAAAATTTTCAAAGAAAATGACTACAATAAAAATATGATATTACCATCTGTTATGAAGAAATTTAAATAATTTTTCCCAAATTGGGCTTTAATGGTTTTTGAGACTGAGAAAATTTATATCACATTTTCCAAATTATGATACATTTACCCAAAATTAATAATTTCACGTATAAGCATTACGTAACACGTTTTATAAAAATTTTGTTAAATTGTCTTGTATTGATACAAGTGTCGTAATTTCAATTACTTGAAATTAACTTACATAAAATAAAAATTCAAACATATTGATGATTTGACTAATATAATAAATTTATATATATATATATATTTCAATTGGGAACAAGTGAGGTCATTCTGTAGCATATAAAGTAGAAATGCAACTTTCTAAAGGAGCCCACAAAATGAATTATTATATAATATGACTCATAATTAAAAACATATGATTTTATAAAATCATTTTTAAACGTATTCCATGAATTCTTTTACAAAAATTACCCTGCATTATTGCCCATTGAAACATGTTTCTCTATCCACCTTAACTCCTTAAATCTATTAATAGCAATATGATCTGGGACTACAAAAATTTACATACATTTAATATTTTCGAAAAAAACGAACACTACCACTTTATTTTGATGATAGATGTTTATTTAAACAATCTATTTAAAAATTCCACTAAAATTATGTTCCGAATGCCCGATTTTAAGGCACGTATGGTCACAAGGTCATTTATGTAAAATTTATAAAACACGTTAAAATAAATTAAAATTGTAAAAATATTATTAAAATTGTAAAAATAATTTAGTTGATTAAATAAAAAAAATATTAAAAATAAAAAACAGTCTTAAAAATTATTTAAAAAATTAACTTCTTATTTTAGAAAAGTTCTTAAAAAAGTAAGTGCCAACCATGTGGCCAGCACACAGACTGAGCATGGTGTAGCAGCAGACATGTTAGCAATTACTCGGAAATATTCGAATAAATTTCGTTTTTAAGCGGTGTATGACTACTTAAGTCAAAATTTATTTAAAATGTCAACATTATATTAAGTTATAAATAGAAATTTTTGATAATGTATATAATAATACTTACGTTTTTTATTAACCATTTTGACAATTAAAACTAGCTAAAATTATTATTAAAACAACAAATAAGATACGTTTTAAGACAACATTACAAAATACTAAGAATGAAATAATTTTACACATAACCTCATTTTAAGATTATTAACCGTACCGCGTGCATGAACTAAAATCAGACCGGAACTTGAATACTGACTAGTGAATTTCATATTTGTAACTAGATTCATGTTTGTAGTTTGTATGGTGGTAAACATTTAAAAATAAAAAGTTACCAAATACAGTATACAAAAAATATTATTTTCCCCTATTTTGAAATTTAATTTATTTGTTATGATTTTCTATTTGTTATAATATACACATTTTAATTTCAAATTGTAACAAATATATTATAATCAAACTACGTCTAATTTCTTGTTGAGAGTTAAAAATAAAAATTTTAACACTATGAAGTATTTCTTATCAACCTTGAAATCAATGTAAGCCGGACATACGACAAAGCAACACTTCTTAAAATGTCAAGACATTACCATAAACAGCTGTTGCTAGGGATTGTTCATTAAAATACACTACGCCTATAAGTTTTGGACGCCATATTTTCTTTCGTTTTGGAAATAATTATGTGAAAAAAATCGATTTTATTTGGAATCCCAACTCCTCAGTCCTTTAAAGTAGAAAAAACAAATGGAAACGTTTTTGGGATAATCTATGATCCATATCGCTGGAAAATTTTTGAATATTTTTTTTCCCAGAATGCATAGAAAAATTATAATTCAAGAAAAATTGATTTTTACTCCTCTAAAGTGAGATCAAGTTAAAGATCCAATTATTTCACGACATGAAGAAAAAGTATGGAAGCTAAGTTTCAAACTTTCTTTCGAAATGAATCGTATTTCTAGCTAAAAATCCATAATGAATATTTGATATATATCCTGTCCTACCATCCATATACAGTACTATAGTCTAAACTATGAAAAAGTAAGGATGGTTTTATGTAACGAAATTTCGAAATACTAAAGTTCTATAAAAGTTGTAGGAAAACAACAATTTAACAAATATTGAAGGTACTAATGTATTTCGACATTAAATTAGGATAACATATATTTTTTTCATTTTATATGCTTTATAGCACAAAGTTCTACATAAGGAGTATTGATACTATTTTCAAAATGTGGAACTTTCAACAATTAATGTCTCCCAAACAAATTGGTCGAATTATTTGATTTTTTGAGGAAATAAGCATCATATATAACAAATTTGACAGTAAATTTCAAATAATTCATAACATTTTGAAAATGGCATCGAAAGGATTCGTGTTGATACTGCTTAAATTTTTTTATATTTCCACGTTCTTAGTTCTTTCGATCGATGCGTACAAAAAATTTAATCTCATAACACTGAAAATTCTATAGACACGCTCTTTACAAATCACTTGAACGGCGAAAGCGACAAATATACGCGCTCTGAGACTTCATTCACATCCTCCATATATATAGGAGGTAAAAAATTTCATGGGAATATGCTATAACTTTGTATCATTGTCCATATTAAATGAATAGAATTAACTCTTAGAATAAGCTTTGATTATTTTGATTTTTCCTAAACTAAACAGAAAAATTATATTTACTCAGTTTTCTGTTAATAATTTTCTCATAGGAGTGTCGTATTTTAATTCGGATAAACCAAAAAATTTAAGGGCTTATGAAAATGATTTTTCTTAATAAATTAATTTTAGACACTGTAGATACATGCTATAATTTTAACCCAACATCGCAAGTATAGTCTGTGTTACATGAAGATGTAAGAAATGTTTCTTTCCACAATCGAATTATCTTTGATTTCTGTTTTTATTTATATTCTGTTCGATGTCTACTCAAATCTTAAAGAAGTTAGAAATTACGGTCCGTTTTGTGGCTCATTTCAACATGTTCATTTTTGAGATTGTTGGTTGCAAAACAAAACTTCTCCAGTATGATTTGTTACAATTAAAAATTAACTATCTGATTTGAAATTTTTTTATCAGTTATCCGTTTTCCATTGGTTGTATTTTTTTGTCAAAAGACATTTTCAACACCAAATTTTTACTTGAAATTCTTTTAAATCTCACCTTCAATACTACGGAGAGGTAACTCCTCAGAAAAACCTTAATAGGGATATTATATCGAAATGATCAATTTTCTTATTGATACTTACAAGAGAATATTTGTGAGGTTATTACTACTGTCTAGAATAATAATTTTTACAGGTGTAGACCGTTTTAACCCTTACTGATGCGTATATGTAAATTGCTAGATTGACGATCACAATAGCGAGTAAGCATAAGCACTATCTAGTATTTGGCGTTATGAAATTATTGTGTAAAAATATCATTCATATTTGACACAATTAGAAAAAGGGGTACCGCAAATGGGTCCCTAGCACCTAGACCAAGGGGGTCCTCTGTGCCCTCCTTGAGAACAGCCTGTCACCCGAAGGCGAGATGACTACGGGTAATAGGTGCTATTTTAAGCAGATGAATCTATCGGATTCTATTGAGGCCAGACGTCACACAGAAGGCCCACAACTTCTCCGCCGGGATTGCTTCCAGGATTGATGGATCCAAACATATATCTATTCCTGACACCCTGCAGGTGTAAATAACACGTGTGAAGGTTTCATCGTCTTCCATACAGGCCCTACAAGTGGGATCATTAGAGATCTCCCAAGTTATGAAGGTGGTAGTTCAATCGACAGTGTCCTGTTAAGAGCCCCACCACCCTTCTCAACTGCATTCTATTGAGTATCAACCGATCACAGTCGAATGGCCTAGCTGTGCTTGTGCACAAGTTGGCCTATCGCATGCCCTGCGCAAAGTCCCATTAATCAAAATAAGCTTGTCACAGCTACCCCTTGATTCGGTAAATTACGGAGCATCTTGCTATGGGAATGACAGACTCAGGTGAAAGAGGCATTTGGGATGACCCCTCTTGTGCCAACGAGTCTACTACTTACGAGTTCCCTTTAACGTCAGAGTAATATTTGACATCTATACATTGTATAAAAGGGAGTCGCCCTCCGCGTCTGTCTGTCTGTTTATCCGCTAACTCCTAAACCACGCAACGGATTTTGAAAAGGATTTCACCATCATGTAGATAATTTTTTCTGGAAGGTTTATATATATAGTGTATTCTAATTATGTGTAAAAAAACCGTGCGAAGCACGTATTATATGAAAAATTAAATATGAATAATCAGTCAAAATTTTTAATATGTTGCAACCACTTAAAAGCACTAGGGGCATGTTGTTTTTCAAACATTTAATACGTGCAAAATTTTATCAGCAGAAAAATATATAGTTTTCGATATTTTAAAAGACAAAAAAATGAAAATTGGGTATATTTTATAGATTATATTTTTAGATAATATAGTATCTTCTAACAAAATTATAAAAATACTGAATGTCGAAATTTTTTAATCCATCTTTCATAATGAAAGCTTGTTAAATAAACCATAATAGTAAGTGAAACCAAAAGACAACATTTTATTATAATTTGATAGCTGATATTAAGGACCAGCCTGACTGAGCGCCGATGTAGTTTTTTTATACTTGATTGTGGCCTGTAACAAAAACTGATAGAGTGGCCAAAAACTGATAGGGTGTGTGTGTGTGTGTGTGCAAATTTAGGTTTTTCGTTTACTTCGATAACGTAATATTGAATAAAGGTGTTCAAAACATTTCCGAGAAAAACGTTAAAAAAACAATATTCCGATCCTTTTTTACGTAAGAACACATTCTAGAATATCGATTGGGAGGCGAGCATCATTTACATTTAAATTTAAAAAAAATTTTAACGTATAAACATTAAATATTTAAAAAAAACTGTACTATTAACCCCATTAAGGCGGTGTTCTTTTTTAAAATTTACGCAGTCGATTTGTGCCGAATACATTTGGTTCACGAAAAAATGCATATCAACTTGCATAATAGTTCAGTTCGATTGGATAATAGAAAATGAATTAATGTTTGAATACAAATTTTGAATCGGAAAGACGGTAATATTACTAATTAAATATACGTAATATTACTAATTAAATTTTAAACGTGAACTTTTTTTATCAAGATTTTATTACAAAATCCCTTATTATACAAAGACGTCAAATATCAACATTCAAATTTGTTACCTTGTTGTGAAATCGCATGTGATAAATACAGTCAAAAGCAAACAAATTGAACCAGTAGAAATATTCTAAGTATAATGTTTAGTGAAAGCTTAAAATGTGACTTACTGTTTCATATACAGCTTGTATTTTAAAATACACACAATCTGGAAACAATGTATAGTGTATCTATCGTTGTCTATATGCAATATACTATGATATGGTGTCTTTATTACACTTAAACTGCATTAAAATCAGTATTGTATAACATACATATATAGTATGATAACTATATATACTTATCACTCTCTAACTACAATCATTTATATATAGCTGCATCATACTCGTGCATGTATACATCGTCCGTCGTGTTGTAATGATGATCGTCAGTGCCGTCGTTATTGTCCGTCGTGTCAGTGTGTCTATATGTATATGTAACAAAGACACCATATCATAGTACACTGTATATAGGCAGCGATACATACACTATACATTGTTTCTAGATTGGGTGGATTTTAAAATACAAGCTGTATACTAAATTCGAGTTAACTATTTCACTTTGTGTAAAAAGGGATCTTAACATATGAGATGTCGTTTGATTCATCTTAATAGTAGGAGTGCAAATTTAGTGTGCAGTATTACTTGCTTTACAAATAAAAGAAAAAATTCCGAATTGATTGGAGAAAATTATAAGAAATAAACGAAATAATGATGAGAGAAGACCATAGGTAAATTTCACTTTAGTAAAACTACCAGAAGTTCAAAATTCCAAACCGTTCCAAAGTTATAGCTGTTTTCTGACCTTTCCAAAAGTTATAGCCGGCCCAGATCTCTAATATTATAGTGCAAAATTTAAACAAAAAGTATGTTTTCGAAAAATTAAAAAATACCATTAAATAAAAAATTTTTGTGCTGATTCCAGCTTAGAAAGACAATTTAAATTTTTGACCCCGAATTCACTTTACAGTATTGTACGCCACTAAAAGAATAACTATGTAAATTTTCAAGGCTTAACCCATTTTAATATTAGGTTCGGCATGTACACCTTTGTTTACATATTCATTACTTGTTCGGTCATATTGCAATTTGTTGTTTTACGTAACGTCCCTGGACTACAATGTAGTAATGTAAATTGATTTGAGTGTTCGTCGGATATTTACGTTTCAAAGTCTAGAAAACTAATTTTATTGTTTTTTGTTTTAATTTACAAAAAGGTTTCTCGGGTCATTTTCTGAGTATTAGTAGCTCCTTCAATATTTTATCGAATTTGGGTTTCTTTAGAAGATAGACAGCCCACTAAAGATGTTCAAAAAATTATTAATCATATTCACTTTTGGTAACTTTATTATTATTATACCGGTATGCATATTATACATACAAGGATATTAAGTTTAGCCCCGACTTTGTAACCTGAAAATGATCTAATTAGTCCATATCCGCAGATCCACCCGTTAATTTTTATGAACGTGAGTATACATAATAAATAATAAGAAACTATGATTAGAAAAAAAATTTTTTTTGGTACACCAATAACAAAATAACTCTACTTGTCTAATTATCTAACATTATATTTGTAATTCAAGAAAGTTTTAGTAGCATTCAAATTTTGGCGCTCCCAGATTGTGGCACCCCTAGGCCCACAAGGCCTATGTCTAAATCCATCACTGCGAATTTGTATTTTTATACATTTGTTCGTATGCGTATTTAAAAAACTAAATGGGCAGTTCACGTATTCATAATGAGCTCCGAGTATTTAAGCAATTATCTCAGTTAGTTGTTATTTTCACTTGTTAAATATATAAACAATTAAATTTTTAAAATTTGTTTTATTTACGAAATATTTGAAGAAAAAAACTCTGATGTGAGCCTGTCGTCACCAAATCTCTATATACAGAGGTTGTGGTGTGGAGTTCACACTAAGTTAGTTTATATCACATATCACGGAAGTGAGCCAGGAAAAGTTTAGGCATAGACGCCTACCGTACTATATTTTACATGAAATATTAGAGACGGTTTTTAGACCTTTTAATATCACTCGATATTAATGAGGATCTGTCGTCTTCATAAATATGAATAATTTTTATTGCAAAAGCATAACTCCATAACACCCAAAAATTCAAGTACCTACGTTTTCACCACATCATCTTTGAATTGTAGTCCGTCATACACATCAATCTAGTAATTTTTATATACGCATCATTAAGGGTGTAAGCTCTCTGCCTCTACGAAAAAATCTGTGGCACCTATTGCAGATACAAAATAAATATTCTGGCTCTTGTTACTATAGGCCACAAAAGTAGCGTTCATTTTTCAAATTTTTTTAGTTGATTTGTAACATATTCATTCTGTTTTCAATAAATGTTATTATATTATATATATAGTATAATACAAAAACTGATCTAGGTATTGGGACGAATTTGAAATTTTATTTCAAAAAGTTCTCATTATCATTTAATAATCCAATATATATTTATAATGGACAACTTTTATCCAAAGCATTTGTTCGAAAACCGATTGAACAAGGCACATAATTATTTATAATCTTACAATAAGTGTACAAGCGAATTCGACCCAAAAATTACCCGTAAATAAGTTTTTTTTTTAGTAAATTTTTTTAATAAACATCTTTAAAAGTTTAAAACTTTTAATTGGGTATAACTAATTTTTTTATAATTTGATCTATTTATTAATTTCATGAGTATATATTATAATTTTTTAATAATTTAATAACTGAGACAAAGATATCGATGAATATTTTATACTCTTTCTTAACAAATAATTTGAATTAATTTTCAAATTTAAAACTTTTATTTCACACTAATAAATTGAACTAGAACACTTCAAATCAAAACTAAAATAACATTTAAACATTAACTGTCGGCGTATAATTTAAAATACTAATTTTGGTTTAAATAGATATCCGCCTCGCCCATGTAATAAATGACTAACCATATCAGTGACGTTCTTTAATATATTGTGTTTAATTATACAATTTATAATGTAATCGGAGATATTTAGGTTAGGTTAGGTTGCAGTGGCTGTACCGTTTGGCCACACTTTGGCTAAAAGGTCCATTATGATACCTGAAAAGGGAACGTCTTACAGGGAGCCACTATTCCTTATACCATTTGGAACTGTTCACGAATAGCAAGAGAGATTTGACGTCGACCGATTTTAGTTCGGAATCCAAGGTGGCCAACTAAATAATGGCTGACCCAAGTGTGGTCTTCTCCTGGCAAGAGCTGGATAGTGACAGGGAAGGTGGGTCATCGTTTCCTCTTCCTCCTCATTGTGACAATAGTCGTGTTGCACTGGTAGGCTCATAAGCTCAGCATATTTGCCTCCCAGCCAGTTCCCCGTAATATCGGAGATATTTGAATTTAATAATTAACCGTGTATTCATAGTTACTGTCTAACAATTAAAATTAAATCTCACTTCTGTGGGTATCGAATTAAAGAAATTAAAAATTGAACTTACCTTGTAAATTATCGCCATGTGGAATTGTAATGGCACTATTTTGTATTTGAGTTTTAGTATCAATAAATTTCGTTTCAATTTGACCAGGCTTTACTTTCGAAGGTTGTTGTTGTTGTTGTGGTTGTTGTTGCTGCTGTGGTTGTTGATGTTGCTGCTGTGGTTGTTGATGTTGCTGCTGTTGTAGTTGTTGCTGCTGCTGTTGTTTACCTTTGGACGTTAAAGTAGTATCTGAATGGTGCATGGAAACATCTTTAACCACAGTAGAACTATCTTTTTGATGAATGGAATGATGCTGTGATTGCGGTAGAATATGAATATGTTGTTCCTTTGGAATATTTCCTTCTCGTGGAGAAGACGTTACCTATTAAATAAACAAATATATTTATAGAGTATGATACATACTTTCATATTATAGGCGAATATTAAATATACTAAATGATACATACTAAAATATCGATATTCTCTTTATTAGAAAAATAGTAATTTCATTAAAAAAATAAATTTTCACGCCAGACAAAAAAAACTGAAGTTAATATTTTCTTTGTCAATCATGTTGTTGAGATAAGTATTAGAATAACATATTGTATGCATTGCAAGTCTTTTTATAGGACTTTCCTAGTGAAAAGTTTTCAACAGCGTTGGATTCACAATTTTTAGTCACCCAAAATAATATACTCGTGTAAATTTGAGCCAATTAAAAATGTATTTATATTTTGTTACCACTTTAAATCTAGTTTTAAGTGAATTCGAACTTCAATAATATATAACACACTCGAACGTCAATAACATATAATACACTTATGAATACAAGTCCAACTGTTTGCATATGAATACAAGTGAAACTAAGAAATACTAAGCTCGTATAACAATGTGGTATTATACGATGTCTTTCTAGGATGAGGTTATATATGTGATTTATATAAAAAAATTGTATTCGTATATTTCTAAAGCTTCTTGATATAAAATCTAATTTATTATCCTGCCTATTAGAATAATATAGTTATTATAATTTTAAGTACAAAAAATTCTGTTCTCCATAAGACACTGTGTTTAAAGTTTGATTTTTAATCGTTAATTACTCTTCGAAATGATTGTCAACAGGTGTTAAATTTTTGAGGGAGGATAACATAATTAAGCTATTCAATTCACTAAAAAAAATGTATGAACGTCCTTAACCTATCTTTATCCTACAAAATGGATAGCCTTTCACTCGGTATCTGCTATGAGTGTGCCAAATTTCAATAAAATCCAATAAATAGATTCGAAAATTACCACGAACAAATGTAAGCTTTGTGGGAAATTTATATAAAGGATATTCATAGTATTTCTATTTTGTCACCAAGTTCTCGCATAATTCATCATACGGTACTCGCGTTGCAAACAAATAACTTGCGACATTCAGTAGGTGAGAATCGAGTTTAAAGAAAGGTTAATTAGTAACTCAAAACCACGTAGCATGACTTGTGAATAATAAATACAATCAAAAGTAATACAAACCTGTTGTATAACATGATGTTGTTGCTGTGACTCATGTGATTGTTGAATAATATTATGTTGTTTTGTGTCAATTAAATGTGGTTGTGACATTGTTGTAGGTATTGTTGATGGTATAACATCATGCAATGATTGTTGTTGTTGTTGATCATTTGAATCTCTATTCAATAATGGTACGGATTGTACTAAAGTTGGTTCACGTTGTTGTTGTTGTAAAATAACATTCGATGATGTTGATGTTGGTGATGTTTCAATAATAACATTTCTTTGTGCAGTTTCACGAGCTTTTCTACTTTTTGCTGGACTCTCACGTTCCTTTAATGGTTTATTACACACAATTACTTCGGGTCCTTCTTTTGCTGATACTACTGGTGGTTCTCTAGGTGTCATTACTGTTTTTGTTGATTCTACAGGTATAAATTCTTTTGTGCCAGCCTGTAATATCAACACCTAGATCATTATGACAATAGTTATATTAAGGGGAATGGGACAGTTAGATATTATACGATAAAACTAAGTGTTTTTTTGGTGCATTTTTCTCAGCAATATTTGGTGTTATTCGGATAATTTTGTTCTCTATTTTTAGTGTATGTTTGGCTACAATTTTATCGTTCCTCTATGCATTGTAATAATTGTGCGATGAATGTAAAAAATTGTTTTGTCTGCTGTTATTGGTATCATCAAAATATTTTCCGTATATTTCTGAATTTCTTGAAAACACTCAAGTAGTTTCCGAGAAAAACGTATTTAAGAGCAAAAAATTTGATTATATTTGTAATTTTGTATTGAATGGGTTGTTACTTGACGAAAATCTATTATAATTATTAAAGAAAACCAATATTTGAGATTTTTGTAATAATAATTTTATTTTGACTAGTTTTGGAACACAGTTCCTCCACCAGAAAATAAATGATAAAGTATATAAAGGATGTACAAATATGGTCATTATAATATATTTTCTGATGATGGAACTGTGTTCCGAAACTAGACATAATAAAATTATTGTTACGAAAATTTCAAATATTTCTTTTATTCAATAAATATTTGTAATTGTTCAAATAATATTAACGAAAGGCTCAAAAAGTTCTATCTATTTTTGTTTAAAGAAAAAAAAATTCATTTTTCAATCAATTTTCAACTGTGCCATTAAACAGTGTTAAGAAATAATAGCGTACAAAAGTAAACTGTTAAATTTTAATAGTGATCAAGTAGTTGGAGGATCAGTAGTAAATACTATAATTGAATAGATCAATAATTCTAATAAAAATTTGTAGATTGCTTTGATTTTATTGATACAAAAAATTTGGGCAGATGTGTGTGTATCCTTCTTCTCTATTCAAAAGTGTAATATTATAACAAAACAGGTTTTGCGTTTCCTTTCCTTTCGAATTTAGTGGTTAAGTTTGATTTTCATGATCATCTTCATTGTGTATCACTTTTTGATTAAAAACCCAAAGTGGAAGGAAAGTTTTGAGTAGAAAAATATTAACAGTAAGAAAATAGCTCCTTTATCACTTATTTTGAATTTTTTGTGAACCAAACGCATTAAAAAACAAATTCGTCTATATTTTAGTGCTCAAAATTTATGAAATTTCCCCTCTGCAAATTTGCTTACCTTGGTGTTTGTTTAAAAGTGAGACAAGTTTGAAATAGCAGAAAACGCAAAAATCTTTTTGTTGTAATCTCACTTTTGGTTTTGAGTCTTTCTAGAAGAGAGGTGCCTACGTCAAAGTTCTTTGATATTAATTTAAATGTTTTCAACCTAATCAGTTAATAACGTCATTGATTTCTTGAATTAAATAGCTTAAGATCGGAAAAATGTATAACTTTGATATTTTAATTTTATATCAACAAAGGCAAAATTGATCGAAATTTTTAAACCGGAACAGACACTTTAATCAAAATAAAGTCGAAATTTAGACGTATTCTTTTGGCCAAAATGTAGTTTTAAATTGGATGATGATCCTATTATATATACTTAAAATAAATATGAACGGATTGAAATACATACTTGTAATTTACTTTCTGATGGCGGAATCATTTCAATTTTTTTGACTAATTTTGTGTTTACTACAGGACCATCGATTGGTATTATTTCATCGGAATGGCCAGCAATTCCTTCTGTTGGTAATATATCACCACGATGACGTTGTTCTGTATCCGTATTGCAATCATCTAATATTCGTTGATTTTTTAAAAATTCTTGTGGAACTTCAACATGTGAATCAGGCTGTGGTGTTTGACGTGCACTTGATTGACCAGATTCAATTGGTTGAGAATCATCGTTGAATATTTCTTTTAATTTGTCTTTACCTATAAAAAAAAAAACGATTTAAATATAAATTTGAATGAAATCGCAAAAATTATTGAATATGTGATTCATTGATGATGTGACTTTCTCAGAGTGGCCACAAAAAAATGATTTTAAAATTCTTTGGTAATTCCAGGTTTTCCAGTTAAGTTTGTCATACTTTTCCCTGATTTAAGAATTTTATTCGTATCATTAAGGTATTTAAAGTTTTGATAATACTTTAATTATCCATAATTAAATCCGGAACAAAATTCTTAAAATTTAAAACGATATATTCAACTATGCTTATTTGAATAATTTACTATTTATTTTTTTATAAATATAAATTATTAAAAAATTTTGAAATTTCAAGTTGTCCTAATTAAATTCTCTGATACATTTCGAAATTCCCTGATATTTCCCGGGCATAAAATTCTCGGTTTTTGGCCACCCTGCTATCTTCAAATCTAGAATATTCAATGAACTCTTAGAAGTTTAACAATAAAGCAGCAATCTTCCATGCGTGCCTCCTAACCATTCATCCGATAACCATGAAACTTTAGTTGAGTTGTGAGCGCACCCGCAAAATTTTATGACTAAAAATTCAAAATTCCAAACCGTTCCAAAGTTATAGTCGTTTTCTGGCCGTTCCAAAGATCTCTAACAGATCTTTAATATAGTTTATAGTTTCTATAGAAACACATTAACCAAATTTTGGAAATAAATTCTTTCTAAAATTTATAGATTTGCCATAATCTCAAAGCGAAGCGGTCTGCTTTGTATATATGTATCTTCTTAGAAAGAAAAAGTGCTATTGTAACGCATCTCGGGTACAGCTAGTTTTTTAATAAAATTCAATTAAGTTTGTTTACCTGTAATTGGGTCTATAATAGCTATTGCATGTTGTCTTCTTATTGGGACTTTTGGTTGTTGTGTTTGCATTTGATGTGGTTGATTCATAGGTATTGCTGCAACAGTTGGTTGATTTGGACCTTGTGGACCTGTCGGTGCAGGTCCTTGCGATCCACGTATTATATTTAAAGGTGGCCCATTAGCCCCATAATAAACTAAAAAATTAAATAAGAATAAACATAGATATATTAATGGAATACATTGGTAGCCTATGGATTGCAATACAATTAAAATTATTATCGTTAGTCGCGACACTTGAACTACTCTCAAGTGTCCTATATTTTGGCTGTAATCGAACTAATGACATTGGATAATTTATTGATGCAATATTTTACAGAATTAGTTTTAATGATTGATTTTAATATTCTTGAATATTTAATTTCCCAATGTTGTGTTTTCATGCGACAATTATCAATATGTTTTCAAACAATTAAAGTTATTAATAGGTGGTGGTTAACAATGTCCAGAGATGGCATTGTGTTCAGTGTTGTATACTATTAAACACCAGCGTAGTTTTCATTGACCAAAGAATATTTTCACCCTATCTATCATGATATACACTCCCGTTCATAAAGTTTGAACCAGATGAAACATTCTAAGTGTTATTGTATGGAATATATATGCTTAGAATGTGACTTATGAGTGTCTATGTAAGATTCTTTCGAGAAATTACCTACACACATATCTTCGGTTAAAAAATTTTCAACAATAAAAATACGCCAGTCAAGTAGAGGTATTGTATGATGCAAAAGGTGGTGTAGTACTTTTAATTTTTTAAACTTGTATATCTGGGTACAAACATGTAAAAAACAAAAATGCTAACATAGGCGACCTTGAGACAACTTTTGGCAGCCAAAAAACCTCGGATTTTCTAGACTTTTTGTGGATTTGCACCTATAACTCCTAGATGGTTCATCCTAGCGAAAAATTCATGTTATTAACCAATTAAATTCTACGTCGAATGAGTACCCCAACTTAACAATTCGGTAGTATGGTCGAAAATCATGGTCAAAAACCGACGATTTTTTCTCCCTTTCATAAAAACATAAATAAGTACTATAAATGAGTACTCTAAAAGAAATATTGAAGTGGTAACTTTTCAAATGAGCACACGTATAAATTTTTTGTTCCATGCATCCTTGTTATAATCTATCTTTTAAACAGTGCAAGATAGAGTAAATTAGTACATAAAAAGTATTTATATCTTAAAAACAAAAGCAACTTTTATTTGAAACTTTTTTTTCATACATCTCACAGTTTTGGCGTAAATACGGGGCATAAATGTGGCGTAAATTTTATGTATTTACGCCAGAAATATTGGATGCATGAAAAAAAAGTTTCAAACAAAAGTTGTTTGATTTTTTAAGACAAATATTTTGTGTAGTTACAGATTTTCCCTGTCTTGCACTGTTCAAACGATATATTATACCTCACGGACACGGATGCATGAAACAAAACAATTTTATAGAATATGCTACTCTCAGCTAAAAATCTGTAATTACACAAAATATTTGTCTAAAAAAAAAAAAACAACATTTTTTAGGTGCAAAACAAAAAAAAGTTAAAAAATGCCGAGGTTTTTTGGCAGCCAAAAGTTGTTTATAGGTCGCCCGTGTTAGCATTTATGTTTTTTTACATATTTGTACTCAAATATACAAATTAAAAAAATGAAAAGTACACCACTTTAGCATCATACACCTTCCCCTACCCATTTCAAATCCTCTACTGACTGGCCTAAAAAAACATTTTATAATTTTGTCAATACAAATTTATTCCACTTCCAAGCAATAATAAATTGTAACTATTAACATTATTTACAGTTTTATTTCAGTGACTATTGATATATGCTCACCATCTTTTACTTTCTTACTTTTGATCTATATTCTGACGAATCAGAACAATTTATATTCTCTGACATTCTCCATTATACTAGATTTTCTGATAGATTGGTTAACGCTCTTACAAATATTTGCAGTTAACTCTCCGGAAAAGTTATTTAAAATTTATATTGAATAATAATAATATAAAAAATATATTTACATTGCTGTGGAGCTTGTTGATTTGAGCCAAAACCAAATAATGGCTGTGAAGGTATTGTCGGATAAGGTATTTGAAAAAAGTTTTGGGATGCACGTGGTTGATATGTTGCAGGAAAATGTGAATTTTGAATACCAATGCCTGGAACTGTTTGTGGTGGAATTGGTTGAGTATACACAACTGGCACATGTGGTTGGAAGATATGAGAAGGTTGTTGTCTATGATGAGTTGATGATCTCGCCGGTGCTGGCATTGTTGGTGGTCTGTAATATGATTGATTGCTTCGTACACTTGTTGTTGGTAAATACTGAAAAATAAAGTGAAGTTAAAACTAAAAGTATTTTTGAATCCTTCAAATGTAAAATATCTTACCATAGGTGAATGGATGCCTTGCTGAGTTTGCATTTGAGACACTTTCATTGCATCAGACTGAGGTGGTGTAGAAGCTTGATTTGGTGGCCCCGTTGGAGGCATAGCACCTCTCATAGATACTGCAAATGAAATTAATTAATTAAATCATTATTTACATCTTTAAACTGTTGACTATTTTTTCAAAATAATTTCGATCTTAATTATCATTTGTTCAATGAACTTGAGTGTTACCCACACAATGTTTAAAATATGTGGGATTTGCATGGTGTAATAATACAAAGAAAAATGACGAGCCAAGATTTGTAAATTAAAAAAAAACATGAATTTCAATTTTTAAAACATTTTTAGAAAACAACATACATTACTAGCTAAGCTTAACTATGTTAGCAATTTTCAGGCACATTTCAGAAATCAAAACTCGTGTTTGCTATTCTACGGCCTCCTTTTTTGTAATATGGTAGTTAAAAATTCGTTACGCAAGAGCTGCGTCAATTTGCGAATTTCCTTAGAATATATAAATACTCTCTAGCGGTCACAATTGTAGTCTGATCAAAATGAAATGTCCGTATTCGGTATAATTTTGGTATTTGCAAGGCTTTTTTTTATTAATAAATGGCATAGGTCAAGAGGAAAAAGGAACATAGAGAAAGAAGAAAACACAAAATATATCTCTTAATATTGGAACAATCGAAAAATAAGAAGTCAAGTTGTAGAAAATCATGTTTGCTACAATTTACTTACCGATTATTTTTCTCAAACTCATGTGAACAAAGAATATTTAGAATTTTATGGTCCGGGAGACCAAAGAGTTTTTTCAGGATGATGAGCATCAAGCTGGTACTTTGCAAGTAGCTTCGTTTTGATAAGACGCCCAATTTTTTAAATTGTAAAATTTTGGAAAACGGTATCGAAATTTTCTGGAAGCCGTTGAACATTGAGGATGTATTAATACATATAACTTAAAAATAACTTGATGCTCGATTTGACCGTTCACCCAAAGTTTACAAACATCAAGTTATTTTTAAGTTTAATTGTAAGATAATCAAGTAAAGAACGAGTAAAACTTTTCGTCCTACAAATTCAATGGAATAGACTCTCCCATCCTCAATGTTCAACGGCTTCCAGAAAATTTCGATACCGTTTTCCAAAATTTTATAAAGCTGGATATCTTGTCAAAACGAAGCTACTTAAGTACCAGCTTGATGCTCATCATCCTGAAAAAACTCTTTGGTCTCCCGGACTATTAACTTTCAATCTTAAATTACTACAGCTTTACTTATAAATTTTGTATTTTCCCCTTCTTCTAAACCCCCCTTTCCCCTCGTCCTATTTTACCCATTAACGAACTCGACCGTTCAAATGCCAAAAGCAGCTCATTCCAATCGGATTAAAATTCTGACCGCTAGAGCGATTAAAGGTTCGAATCTCGATATCGGTAGTTTGTCAATTATTAAGAATAAAAAAGGGGCGGTTAATTAACTAAACTGTCGGCGTATCGACAAGTATCTATGGCTATGCTTGTGAAGGTTTTCTGCAGTTTCCTTCACGAACTTCAAATGAATATTGGCATAGTCCCTACCAGAGTCGGCTGCAGCCGCACATCCTACCAATTCCTTCCATTCCACTCACATCCACACATCTTTAGACATTACAATGGACCTTATGGTCAAAGTGTAGCCTGTCCAGGGCAGTCGTTACAATCTATCTATCTAATGCTATTGAAATAGTAATACAGATGACAAATTTTCACAAATATCCATCGATCAACTCATTTGGAGAACCATCTTCTTAACAAAAATTTACAGACTGATTGACAGACAACGTATAGCCTAAACCGCTGAAAAAGGAACCGCACTCCCATATCAGAGACCGGAACCATATCTAGGAATAACCAGGAGACAGACTACCTCTGCCCTTATGCTGCAGGCAAGACAAACAAATGACAGCTGGATACAATGCCGCGAAGTCTGGTTTATTGACAAAAAAAAAACGGAAAGAGAGAAACCCCCTGGTTGGGGGCGCTTACCGGTCACTGTAGGCTCAAGAGGTATCTATCTCTCATGAGGTTAGAGGACAGTGCGATCTACCCGGACTGTAACGGGGCGGATGATACGCACTTCCACCTTCTGGCAGAATGTCGTTTCAGAGCCAGAATGAGGTATCTAGTCTTCGGCTCAACCGAAATGAAGGAATCTGATAAAACAACTGAAGTGGAGCTCTGTCTTGTCATTCGCAAAGAAGGCGGGTAGGTTCGACAACGAACATAGGGCTAGAGGAAATGAACTAGTTGTTGTAGAGGGTAGAAGAGAATGAGGGGATGGGTTTCTTATGGGTCTAGCCAGGACATTGATTCTGATGTCATTGTGAAGAGTCATCGGCATTTTAAGTTATTGAGTTAAAAGATTTCACTACGAACAGTCAGTACGAGCTGAATGATTCGTAAAAAACTGATAATACGTTCAAAGTAGTTATAGAACTTAGAATTATACACAACTTTTTAAATAAAACATTTTTTCTGTAATTAAAAGTGGTAGAATGGAGGCTATCTTCCAAAAAATTCATCGTTTTAGAACAATTTACAACAACACTACGATGCATGCAAAAATTTAGCATGTTCAAATTTTTTCCAAGTTGAATTATTTCTTGGATATTTTTATTTATTTACTACTAACTTATATCCGCGGCTTTGCTCGCGTTTTAGTGTTATATCTCCAGCAAAAAAGTTTCAACAAAATCGGTCCAGTAATTTTTGTGTGATGCGTCAAACAAACAGACGTTTACAATTTTATAATAGCAGTGATTTATTGACGGTAAAAAAGACCTAGAAAGACCCACTAGCCAGGCTTTGCCATCTCTCCACTACTACTATTTATTGACCATGAAATTGGAAGAAACTATGCTTTCTGAGCATATGAAAACAGATTACCGATTAAAATGTTTTTGATATTGTAATTGAAAGATTTTAAGACGGTGAAAGCCATACAATCACCCATACGGGGACGTTAGAGAACTTGGCTTGTATGAACAATCGTGCATTAAGATAACAAACTCGGAGGTAGGCTCGGTATTGAAGTTAAACTCCGAATGCATTAACTTGATTATATTACATCCGTTACCAGCTCCGATCTTGTTGGTGTATGTGAAAGCGCTTCTAGACTACTGTATAAAATTCTAACTAACATAACTCAATCAATTTTTACATACTCTGTTGTTGTTGTTGTTGTTGGAGGCTTGATTGTTGCACGAAGTTCGCCGGTGAAGTTGAAACGTGGAAGCTTCCATCCGCTCCTGAAATAAAAAACAAACAATATTATTAAATATGAAAAAAACTCAATACATAAAGTATTTATACAACAAGTTAATAGTGAAAACTCGAGTTGAATCTACAAATTAAGAAACCTCAAAACAAAATTTTTGTAAAACTTATTATCACATCAAATATACAAAAAGATGTTAATTTAAGTAACAAAAGGTTATACGAGGAGCTGCACGTAAATTTCTTTGGAAATAAAACTTACTCAAGAAATACCAACAATATTATCTAGAACGAAAAAAAAGAATTTAAAAACAAGCTTTTATTTAAACCATGTACTATAACGAATAAAATAAGTTTAGGTTTTCATTAAAGTAATTCAATTCAAAATGCTACGTATAATTACAGTGTCCATGTCCACCTACTTAAGTGGACATACCCAGGGTGTATTCTGAAATATAAATCAGTATACTGATCAGTGCTAATGACGTCATGGAATCGACGCCATATTGTACTGGTGAGAAAACTGTGAACTATGATTATTTTGCCGGGTGTGTGCATCAGACTGTTTAGACCTCCATTCTTTGATTATAATTTATAATAACTTTTGGAGTATAAGCGTTTTAAACAAACATAAGCACTACTTTCAATATGGCAGCAGTTTATGACCTCATGCATTGGCCAGTGTATTTTTGAACGATTCAGCAGTATGGCGTCGATTCGTGACGTCATTACCACTGGCCAGTATACCGATTTGTATTTCTGAATATACCCCATATCTACCTACCTACATACATATTTGAGATTGGTAGATCCTTATAAAATTAACGTACTTACTATCTTTATCTCTGAAAAATTATCTCTTTAGGTTTTTAAACAGGTTCGACATTTTTTCATACACTCTATACATTCCATATACATATATTATATAGTGATAAATATAGCGTTTACGTCGTTCTTTAATTACAATATAAGCAGCAATAAGTTCCTTTGAGTGTGAACAGCTCGGACACAAGTTCCGTACATTTTTATACATTTGTGTCTGGATAGTGTCCAGATACCAAATATCTGTTTAAGTGTGAACAGTAAAGAAATTTATGGCTGACATTTGTGTCGTAGTCTAAACGAAGCATTAAGTAAATGTAACTAGCATTTGGTATTGTACCTTAACGAAAGTCGAAACTTATTTTATTCGTTTTAGTACATGGCTTCAATAAAAGCTTGTTTTTAAAAAGGTTTTTTTTTTAATATTATTTTATGACTAAACATTTCAATGTAATTTCCCAACGCTTTCACTACTTCAAATATTTATCGACACCGACACTTCCACCGAATTTCTATTTCAGCAAATATTTTCGAACACTATCTATATAGAACGATATAACATATACTAATAAATAAATATACTATAAACATGTATTGCATTGTCACGTGACATACACGCTTAAAAATCGGAAGAGTAGCAATCACACTTTCAACTGTTTAGAATGTACTTTACATGAGAGTAGAGGCGACAGATAAAAACGTTGACATTGTACTATCAACATCTAGATTTACGAGACAGGATGATAACGACTAGCAAGTTGATTATACGGTGATAATTTTGGTTTATACGGTGATATTTATTGTCCCAAATCTGTTATATTACAGAACTCAAAACGTCCCCGTGATAACGGAGCCTTTCTTTTGGTATACAAATATTGCAGGTTTCATTTATTTCCTTCGGAAATTCACTAATATTTAAAAGAAAACATTCGATAATCCATATGTTAATTGTATGAGCCGTTTATTTTGAAAGTGGCCAGTCTATTTATTTTAAATTGACCAAGCCCATTTATTTTATCAATGAACTTATTTATGTCTCAGAAGTCTAGGAATAGAAAAGTTTTGCATTAATTTTGAAAGCAAATAATGGACTTAGGCCACTTTCAATTAGATAATTTAAAACAAGTCAATTGAAATTATTATATCCATTCTAAGATAAACAGTACGTATTTAAACGATAAGATTTATTTGTTAATAAATCATTCACGTCAAATGCGACAATATGTACTTTTTTTTAATAATGCAAAAACAATTATATAATTGAAAAAAATTAAAATTATTTCAAAATTTTCAAGAATATTCTTCTTCAAGGCAAAATATTATAAATTTTAAATATTCTCATGAAGAAATTGTTACAAAATTGATTCAAGTGGTAAAACATTGACGTATACCTTTTTTTTGTTGTTGAAATAAACCTTGAAAATATCATACCTTGAGTTTTAAGAAAAAAATGTGTAGCTCAATAGATTACAATAAAACCGCACACCAACATCCATAATCCACCAAACATACTGTACACAAAATTGTCAAGCACGTTATTTCGTTAATTTACAACCAACATTACAAACATATTGTTAATAAAAAAAGTGTTTGATTATTAACATATAAAAATTCCCATATCACACATGAATATTTTTTTTGAAAGTTAAGCAATATTTACACATAGCTAGCAAAATTTTAAATAGCTAGTCAAAATTGTTGTGTTACGTTTTTTATAAATACTTACTATTTTGTGGAGTTGGTGAACGTTGAATAAAACTTTAACGGTTTAGTTAAGGGTTTACATTGTGTAATTATTTATAATAAAATTAGATTGATGTTAATAATAAAAATATGATAAAAATGAAAAGTGAACAGTTATTACACGTGGCAACACCTACTACTACAATGCGATTTAGGTGGCCACCACTGTCGGAGAATGGTGACGACAGACTGAAGACTGAAGTTAGTATTGTATTCTACTGTTATAGTCGTGTTCGTGTAGTATGGTAGTGGTTTTTGTCCTATTGAAAGTATATATAAAATGCAATCACATAATATCAGTTCAATATTATTTATTTTATTGTCAAGTTCTAATCACTTACAATATTTATTTTAAGCGTCAGCGGTTCTCGATATTTTATATTTATTCAAGTGTCCGAGTGGTTTTTATCAGTTAAAATAATAATTTTCTTTTAAAAATAATTTACCAAAGAATTATGTTAATGAGGTCAGTTATTAAAGATTCAATTTTAAATCAGTTTTCAGTTTTTTGTTAGATCAATACCATTGCAGTCTTGGCATTGTTGCTTTAAATAGTATCAATTAAAGCTTCGAAGTTTTGCAGTGTGATTTTACATACCTCAAATAGGCTTTTAAGAAGCCTGATCCGATTCGAAACCTATGCAGAATCTTTTTTTTTTTTTTAAACTAGCATCTATTTATCCAATGATAGTATGGTTGCTTTTCCGTTATATTATACCAATGAAAGTGACTAGCCATTACTTAAGTTGACATTAAAGTAATATAAATTTCAACAAGTAACATATCCTGCGACAATATAAGAGTAATTTTAATAAGAGTAAAATTAACAGGAATAAATGTGAATGAAGGAAATTTTAACAAGAGCAATTTCAATATAATTTAAAATTTATTATATTTTAAATCTAGTATATTTTAATCTAGTTAATTTTCTATTTATTTTTATCTGTTGATCTCGAATTTATATCTATCTCTAATTGTCAAAAAGTACGACTAGCTAATTTATACTGATGATGACTACATTGTAGTCGAAATACGTATTTATAATACAAAAAACTGATCTAGGTAAAGGGGGCGAATTTGAAATTTTATTTCAAAAACCTAGAGTTCTCACTAATTATCATTAGATAATATAATGTTTTAAGTAATATGCCTGAATATTGACAATTCTTTGGCATCAAATGCTGATATTAAAAATCATACACATCTAGGATGGGAATCGAATCCACAAACTCTGGCATTCCAAACTAACGATCTTCCTCTGAGGTATCTGAGATGTTTTGATATTGGAATGCATATGATCTTTCACTATCTTTGATGTCGATGTATTATTAATTTCTTTATTTACTATTTACATATTTTAAATTTTGTTGTTGTAAACTAGCGTCTATTTATCAACTGTTAGTATGGTTGCCATTTGGTTATATTATACCAAGGGAAATGACTAGCATTTATTTAATTTGACATTTAACTAATACGCCTGAACATTGATAAAATTCTTTGACTTCAAATAATGCTTGTTATGAAAATCATACACAACTAGGATGGGAATCGAACCCATGACCTCTGGCATTCCATACTAACACTCTGCCTCTGAGATGTTATGGTAGTGGAATGCATATGATCTTTCACTATCATTGATGTCGAAAGTGCGTTGGTCTGGAATGCGAAAGGTAGTGGATTCGATTCTCATTTAATGTCTAAGATTGCTATCCTTTTATCTCATACCAGAAGATAGAGAAGTAAATTCAAAAAGAGTTTTTTTACAAATTTCAAAGTGAGATATAGAGTTTAAAGCTTTTGGGTCGCAATGATAGGATAAAAATGTAAATTCAAATTGACTATTATTAAACCTATTTTCATCACCCAATTTCAACTCTCAAATTTTATTTCGAAAGAGGTGGAAGAGCAAAACATTAAATTACATAATGTTTCCTTATACGAAATCTTTAACAATGCACCAAAAAACTAGATTAATTAAATGTTCTTAATTGACATTAAGGGGGTTTGTAATTTTTAAAAGTGGCTTTCGGTTTTCATAATTTTATTGTTGGTTGGGTGCCGAACACATTCGGTTAAAAAAAATTTATTAGAACAATACTTGTATTCTTATAACAAATCGATTTCAAAAATTTTAAAAACGAGTGCTCAAGTCCACATTTTCTTCGAAATAATCTATTTTTCCATTAAACTTTATGTAACTTCAAAAGAAGTATTTCGATATGAGAAGTTTTCAACTCAATAAATACAGACACATTCGACATTTCAAGTGAATTGGAAATTCCACTATCACTTTCATAAAAATATGTGTAATTTGAACACCTAGTGGCAATGTAACTGTTACATAACGGGTTTTTATAATGTTAATTTATTCTTAAAAATGTGCATAGTGTGTTTCATTATAAAGGCTGATTCAATTTGTAGTTAAATTTCAAATTTGTCAACACTCTTTTTTTCGTGCCAGCGATAAACAAATAGCTATTTATAAATACAAGTTTCGTCATATGATTTGAAGTTTCTGATAGCAAGACGGAGGTCAAATAACTCCATTACTTGTAAAGATTATTAAAATAACCAAAGAGAACTCTAGGTTTTTTTGAAATTATATTTCAAATTTTGCCCCTATTCCTAGAACATTTGTTTGTATTTTATAAATACGTATTTCGACTACAATGTAGTCATCATCAGTATGAATTAGCTAATCGTAACTATTTCTGGGATATGGATTCAGAGATATGTTGCTTGTTGCTAATTTGGTGCCTGTGTCACAATACGTAGTCGAAATACGTATTTATAAAATACAAACAAATGTTCAAGGAATAGGGGCAAAATTTGAAATATAATTCCATTACTTGTATTTAGTTCGATATAATAGATTAAACGTGGATTCATTAAAACAAATTTGTTACGCAGAAGCTGCTCCAACTTAGCGAATTTTCTTAGAATACATAAATCACTCTCTAGCAGTCATAATTTTAGTGTGATTAAAATGAAATATCATGTCTGATATGATTTTAGTATTTGCAAGGCCAATTTTATTACTAAATGGCATAGGTCAAGGGGACATAGAGAAAGAAGAAAACATAAAATATCTCTCTTAATATTAGAACAATCGAAAAATGTATAAGGAATAAAGTTGTAGAAAATCATGTTTGCTACAATTCATTATCTTATCATCTTATCATTTTTGTCAAACTTTAGTATGTACAGAGATATTTAGAATTTTATCTTTCAATCTTAAATTGTAAATATTTCTGTAAATATTAGTGTAACAGAAGAAATGATAAGAAAAAAAATTATAGTAAAACTAATTACCTACAACTTTACTTTTTATAAATATTTCGATTTTTCGAATAAGGGATAAAAGCCAAATTTCGGGTTTCTCCCTCGCTCTATACTCCCCTTTCCCCTCGTCAGATTTTACCCATTAACGAACTTGACCTTTCAAATATCAAATTTCATTCCAATCGGAATAAAACTGTGACCGCTAGAGAGAGTCCACAGCATATATACATAAACGTATATATATGTATATATACGTTTATGTATTGGACAGCTTTTCCTATAGTAAATCAATGTTAAATATTATTTATTACTAGCTGTCCGTCTGGTACTGTATGAAGTCAGGCAGTACACATGTTACGAACGTCCACTTTAGTAGAAGTATATTAATTTGTAAAGAAGCCTCGAATATCGTCACAGTTTGAGTGAATAGTCTATTTTCAAAATGAATGGGAGGAAACATATATTTAATACTAAGTATTAAACATATGATTAAAATATGGTTTAAATAAGTTGCCCTTCTACTTTTAAATAAGTTCCCCTTACGCGCATATAATAGTCAAAACAAAAAAATTCAACTCTATGTGCATTGTGCATACAAAATCCCCACTATTTAATGACAAACAAACAACCATACGCATACAGTGTAGCTGTGAGATAACTGACTGACTTTATTTATATGTGTACTGACTGACTTCATACAGTACCAGACGAACAGCTAGTAATAAATAATATTTAACATTGATTTACTATAGGAAGAGCTGTCCAACACAGTCTGTATATAAATTTTGACGATGGTCATTTTTAACATCTAATAGGTAGGATCGATGGACATTTGAAAATTTTTTTTCGAAATTCTATCATCGGTACAAAAACAATAGCTGCATTTCCTTTGGAGGAAATTCGCTAAAAATGAAATCTCTAAAACCACCTGCAGACGAGAACAGTAGCAGTACTGCCGGCTAGAAGTAGCAGCCAGATAAATGACCGGACAGTAAAATTACACCCGAGGACAGTAATGACTTCTATTACTTAGCAACCAGTAAGCAGTTTTGTGCGATCGTGGTGAGTGCAAGATTGTCAAAGTATGTGTGAGAACATGGAGGAGGATTGATGACGACTACGAGGAAACTGTTGATGAAGTTGTAAATGATATTGTACATTGTTTAAGTTTCAAGAAATATTAACAAAAAATAGGACATGATGGGTTAAAGATTGGATGTGACGTAGAGATCAGGCCTAAAATACTTCGGGAACTTGCAGAGAAGGAACCTCTGGAATACAAGTGAGTTATGAGAATGACTGTGGGGCAATTTAACGATCTATTTGATTGAATTGAACATAAAATATCAAAAACAGATACACCAATGAGAAACGCAGTTCCTGCTCGTCCAAAATCAGAGGTTGCCTTACGATTTTTAGATAGTGGTGATAGTTACCAAACTCTAGTACTCAGTTTGTTATGTCTTCGCTTCCTCAGATTTTGAACACGTTTCGAACGAAAGTAAATACGTAAACTAAATACGATCACAAAAGTAGTTTCTCTTAACAGAGCAAGCCTAGCGCTCTCTGGCTGCCAGCACCTTTTAAGACACGTCCAATAATGGATGCTGCTAGGTCACGTGGCTATGTAACCTCTGGCGTCAGTAACCAATAGCTGAACGTTGAAGCGGTAGTATCCCTGCACACGAGGGCAGTCAAGAGATAATTACAAGCAGCCATTACTGTTTTTTTAACATCACCTGTTAGTACGTGTGTGTCAAATCTTGCAATCTAAACTTGTAATTGTTCGTTATGAACATCTAAACAAAAATTTTTTTCCTACGACAATAAAGAGCAAAATTTGTGTATATACTGATGAAGAATGAAGACAAACTGACGATTTTCTCGACTTAAAGTTTAATTTTTTCGAAATAATTGGACCTGAAAAGTTACTTTAATACGGTCTTTTCTTCCTCAAAACGATTATGATAAGTGGAGCTCTACTGTAGTTGGTTTTAAAATTATTTCAAATAGATAAGATATACAAACAACATAAATCACGTTTATATCAACAAGCATTTTAAATATATAATCGATAAGATATTATTTGGGACATATTGCAACGAAGAAATTTTAAAATGTAGTACAATGACGGCAAAAATAGTGAATTCAACATAGATCAACTATAAATTTAACAAGTAAAAGTTATACAAAATAAAAATGAAACCCGACTGCGTAAAAAATATTGCATTTTGACAGTTTGAAACGCCAATTTTTTTTATATTTTAAATTTAAAATAATTTATTTCCAAAATTTTGTTAATGCAGGTCTTTCTATGGAAATTATAAACTACAATAGAGATCTGGGCGGGATTTTGAGTTTATTTATTACCTAGGTTTCTTCTCGCATCATTATTTTGCTATCTTCTATAGTTTTCTACAAACTATTCGAACAAATTCACACACACTCTTCATCCTCTCTTTTATGATGCGCAGACAGATATCCTATGTTACTCCCACAATTAAGACGAATATAACACCTCATATGTTAAAATCCATCAAGCCGATTAGGCTACAGAGGTAATAAGATAATTTGAACCAAATATTTCTAATATGATGTTTTTTATTTTGCGCCAGAGAACAACATCCCCTTAAAATAGTGTCGTGCAGTTCCGAAACGCAATATATATATATATAGGTGTTTTTTTTTTTTGGTATGATAGAACTTCCGATAGGGATATTTATTTATTAAAATAGGAATAATTTTATTTAAATTTTTTTATACTCATTATAGTTTGCCATTTCATCATGGAAAAAGACTCACGCCTCAACAATGCTTTGAAATTATTAAAATTTACTTCGAAAATCATTTTTCAAAATCAAAATTTTTTATCGAAAAATTGTGTTTAGTGATGAAGCTCATTTTTGGCTGAATGGTTTTGTTAACAAACAAAATTGTAGATTTTGAAGTGAAACAAATCCAAAACAGATATTGGAAACACCATTGCATCCAGAAAAAGTCACTGTTTGGGGTGGATTGTATGCTGACGGTATCATCGGTCCTTATTTCTTAAAAAATGATGCTGGACCCAACGTTACGGGTCAATGGAGCACGTTATCGAATCATTATCAACGATTTTTTGTTTGAAAACATGGAAAACATCGATCCAGACTAATCTCGTGAATCCTCTGATTTGTTAAAAACAAAATTTAATGAAAACATTATCTCTCCTGTTAACTGGCCTCCTTGTTCATGTGATTTAACACCACTCGATTATTTTCTGCGGGGATAAGTTAAGTCATTGGTGTACGCTAACAAACCAGCAACAATACAACCGATGACCTGGAAGACAACATTGAACGAGTTATAGCAGAAATAAGACCAGATTTGCGCGAAAAAGTCGTTAAAAATTGGACTGACAGATTGCAGATCGTCAGGAGCAGCCGAGGTGGACATATGTCCGAAGTCATATTTGAACATTAATAGTTCAGGAAATGAGTTCAAAAAGAGGCATTTTTATGACACTTCTCCGTAATATTTGCGAATTGTTGAAGACCTACTATTTTCCAACAACCGATTCACCACCCATTTTTTGTTGCCACGCGTTCAAAGTTGGCGAAACGGAAAAAAAGAGGTTTTTGAGCGAGTGACGAAACTGTGAATTTGACAGAAAAAAAGTAAAGGAACCATTTTTAGGTATTAACAAGACAAACAATTTGGCGGGTCGGAAATTAGAATCGATTAATTAGTTCAATATACATTGAACTTCTAAATAAAAAAATTTCATCATTTTGTATTTTATTTTATTTACATTCTTATCGGTAAATGAATTGTTTTATTTGAAGTTCATAAAAAATTTATCATATTACAATGTGGTATCGCATTATGAGCAAAACTTTAAAAATTATGAAAATAAAATTTTATTGAGGTCGTGATCTTATAATCCAAACATTGTCAGTAAAACTCTAGTATATAGATATTTACGATCTTAAATAGTAAATATTTCTACAATAGAAAAAATGATAAGAAACCAAACTGTAGTAAAATTAATTTTCTTTAACTTGATTACGTCTTATACATTTTTTTCGATTTTTCCAAAAGAGATATACCAAATTTTGTATTCCGTCCTTTTTTTCCTTGTCGGATTATTTATCAAAAAATGTTTATCTCATAAAAACAAACATATCTACGCCGTATTTACAGCAATACTATGGGACGTATGAAAGTTTCAACCAAAGTTGTTTGTTTTTATAAGATTAATATTTTTTGTATTTAAAGATGTTCCTTATTTCTTGCACCGTTTAAAAGATAAGTTATACCACGCATGCACGGAAAAAAAAAATTCGTTACGCAGGAGCTACATCAACTTAGCGAATTTCCTTAGAATACATAACTCACTTTCTAGAGGGCACAATTTTAGTGTGATCCAAATGAAATATCATATGTGACATGATTTTAGTATTTGCAAGACCAATTTTATTATTAAATGGCATACGTCAACGGAAACGGGGGGCATAGAGAAAGAAGAAAACATAAAATATCTCTTTTAATATTAGAACTATCGAAAAATATGTAAGGAATAAATTTGTAGAAAATCATTTTTGCTACAATTCATCACCTTATCATTTTTGCTCAAACTCTAATATGTACAGAGATATTAAGGAATTTAATTTTCAATCTTAAACCGTCAATATTTCTGTAAATATTAGAGTAACAAAAAATGATGAGAAAAAAAATTATAGTAAAACAAATTTTCTACAACTTTACTTCTTATAAATTTTTCGAATAATAAGAGAGATGTCAAATTTTGTGTTTCCCCCTCGCTCTAAACCCCCCTTCCCTTGTCCGATATATCTTTCTAGTAGCTAGGTTCGATGGACATTTGAAGAAATTTTTACGAAATTCCATCGTCGATACAAAAACAATAGCTGCATTTCCTTTCAGGAAATTCGCTAAGACAATTCTTCTATAAGTATTGAAGCAATTGTTTTTTGAAAAAAATTCTGCCAGAATTTTTAAGTACAATTCTTTTTTCAAAAAACAATTTTTTGAAAAAAATTCTGCCAGAATTTTAAGTACAATTCTTTTTTATTATTTTTCCACAGCCGGACATGCGGAAATGGCTGAATACAATTTTATGAACACATACCAAATCAATATTTTTAAGCGTTAAAAGTCGTGATCAAAATTAATATATCTTGCATATTTACATATACGATAATCGAAATGTAAATTTTTATCTTCAAATAATTTCGTGTTTATTAAATCTACGGACGCTTCCGCGACTTAAATTTCCGTAGTTAAGCCAAAATTGCTAGATATACAAAAACATGCTTTTACAAAAGTTATATTCATTTTTAAATAGTGTCTAAACTATTTATGGTATGAATAATAATGTCTCAAACAAAAGTTGTTTATCTTTATGAGATAAACAATTTTTTGATTTCAAGATTTTAACTATGTCGCATTGTTTAAAAGGTATGTTTAGGCACAATTTCCACACGGCCACGGATGCAAGATACGAAAACAATAACTGCTTATTTGTTACTCAAACGGGTACAAAATCACTTCAACCGTGACGCGTTTACAAACAAAAAGACAATTTTTAAAATATTTTTCATGTACAGAATTGACCCTGATTTGTAGATAGATAATAAAATTATATCCCTAATTATTTTAAATTTAACCCATTTATGAAAACTCGAAATAGATTTTTTTAACAATAATTATATTTAAAATAAAACGGTAAGTATACGAACCATTATAATATGCAAACAAAACCATTTTATAGAAAATTTTAAAGAAAACCACAAAATAGAAAAAAAATTTTAATTCTTGAAATTTAGTTTTTATAGATTCAACACATAAAACACACAAAAAAAAAACTGAAAAAAACAATATTTTGATAACAACATAAATGTTTGTGACTTATGTAATTATTTGAATATATTTTGTACAAAATCATCAACTAGTTGAATTAATAATTTTGTATGTAAAAACAAATCATTGATGGTGATATTGAGTGGGCATATTTTGAATTTCAAAAATAATTACAAATTGTCACAAATCGAATTGGAGATTTTAACACCTTTAACTTATTAAGTACGTTAATTTGCTACGCTTAAGCCAAATGAGTACTATCTTTAATAAAATTTATTTAGGATTTGAAAAAAGTTGTAAAAAGTATATCAATAATCTTACAACGATTTATAACCTTTTTTTTATTTGTCCTAAATATTTTAAAAGTATTTATTGTAAAATATCAGGAATTTAAATTAGAAATTGATTTGACTTGATGTGACAATTTGACAGTAAACTATGTTGTATATTATTTTAGTGTGCGTCGTCGCAGACAATCATCGTGAAACTTACAAAAACCTATTTTGACAAAATGGAAACCCGACTTCTAAAATCAAATATTCTATAACAAAAGATGCACTAAAAAGTAAAAAAATAATTGCATATTCTTGTGCCAATTTTAGTTCACCAAAGCAAAAATTTTTAAATATATATGTACAATTTTTGTTATTTTTGGAGGCGGTGTCAACACAGAGAAATTCACATAACTTTTGGACACCGCCTCCAAAAATAACAATAATTGTACATATATATTTAAAAATTTTTGCTTTGGTGAACTAAAATTGGCACAAGAATATGCAATTATTTTTTTACTTTTTAGTGCATCTTTTGTTATTTTAGAAGTCGGGTTTCCATTTTGTCAAAATAGGTTTTATTTCTCGCTTTTTAGTGACTTTGAAGTTCTATAACTGATTTTATTTGTCTAAATATGGGTAGACCTACTAAACGACCAACTAATTTTTAGTGAATTTTTTTATAACACTTTTTTTTTACCCGTTTTTTTTTTTTTTGTAATTTTTAGTGCATTTTTTTATAACAGATTTTCAGTTTTTTTTACAAGCATTTTGGTTTTTTTTTGTAAAAAATTTTTTTGAAGTCGGTTTTTAAAAAAATTTTTTTATTTTCCCATTATGAATGAGTATACCCTTTCAAAAAAAAAAAAAATTTCGCAGAAATCGGTTATCACATATAAAATGAGGATTTTCCTCAATTTCCCGGAGATCCCCTCATCAGAATGCGATTTGGTGACAATGGGACCAATTGGGAATCAAACCCTTTAAAACAAAAAAAAAATTCAAAATCGGTTCATAAATGACAGAGTTCTGAGGTAACAAACATAAAAAAAAAAAAAATACAGACGAATTGAGAACCATCCTCCTTTTTTGAAGTCGGGTTAAAAAGAGGCCAAAATGCGTTCACAAAGAATTAAAAGAAAATTTTTGAAAAAGACTATATTTGCAGAAGGATACCTATTTGGTTTAGGAATCGATAGTTCAATATAAGTATGAAAATTGTACTACTGGTGTTGTACCGAAAAAACGATTTCACAAAAAAGTACGTACTAGAACACTGTTAGTCTGATCGGAATGAAATTTGGTGCTTTCGATATTCTACCTCGCCGGTGGGCAAAATCAATCAAGGGGAAAAAGTGTGGGGCTTAGACGGAGAGAGAAACACAATTTTAAGTCTCTCTTAACATTAGTTAAATGCAAATATTTATCGTAGGTAATAAAGTTCTAGGAAATGAATCTTACTACAATTTATCATCTGTTCATATTTTCTATAACTCTTAGCAACTTTTATATTTTAATCATTGTAATAATTAATATTGCAACTAGCACCATGGTCACTTTAATATTTTATACGGAAAAATACTCTTTTTTGTATGAACAGCTACTAATTGTAATAATTTAAAATATGCACTTAAGTTGGCTAATTACGTTTTTTTCACGAAAAAATATGGTAACTGTATACAGTTAATACAATATATACATAGATGGATAACTGTATTAGCATCATACATTTAGTTTCCACTCATACCACTACGTGGCGCTTCAATTAAGTTTTAAATGCTCAGTTCAAAATGATAATATGTACGGGTTACTCCATGATTTAAATGACATGCAGTTTTCATTTATGAAGATTTGGATTCGAAATTGAAGTTGATATCGATTTAAAATGGAAATTTATATGACTCTATTACTCATATATAGATAGATAATTCTTATTACTATCGTAAAATTTAATTTACACTCATGCCATCGTGCGGCGCTTAGGTTAATTAGTTCAGTTGATTCGATTTAAATAACTTTGCGCCGTTGAAATGCAAGCATCTGACTGAATTTTATAAATTTATATAACGATATTAGAATAAATACATATTCTAAAAAAGTTGGAATAAAATAATAAACAATTTTTTTAAATTTCCATGTTTAAAAATTTTACATTTAAATAAAAACTAGAAGTCAGAAAAATTTAAAACAAATTAATTTGAATATATCAGACACTCTTTTACATTATACTAGATTTTCATAAGTGTATCTTGAAATTGCACTCACTCATAAGGATATTCTCTTAAGAATTAATATTCATTATGATTTCTTCCGATGAAAACATTCGTGAAATCTACGTAGCTTCTACGTAACCAATTTAAAAACATATTTTTACACAGAAATGGATATCTATATATATATATCTCACCATTCTATATTATGGAAGAAAAAAACAGAAATCTGTTCAGAAATCTCAATTTTTTACCTCCCCTGTATTATAAAAATATTAGTTAATAAATATACAAAAAAATAGAACTGTAAGATATATATTTTTGCAAAAAATATATATATTGACAAGTGAAAATGCAACAACTGAATTAATTATTTAAATACGCTGTGCATACTGAGCTAAAATATCAATACATGAAATATTTATTTTACTTTTTAAACACGTACAAATGTTAAAAAATTTTACTGATACAATTATCAAGGTACTATATTCTTTAGTGCAAATGCTTCTGTAACCTACAGTAATTACAAATGTTGTTTGTAAATAGAAACATGTGTAAATACATGGTGACCACAGATTCTTTAAAACAAAATTCCTTGACTTGTCCAGGTTTTCCAGAAATCTAATTTCAAAATACCCTAACTAAATTTAGAAATTAAGACAACTCTTCCTTTTATAAATAAGGTTAAGTTGTTCAGTGATCAGCTGGTGTTTTTCGTATCATTAAGTTTACTTTACCGATATGTAAAACAGATAGTACTAATACAGTACGCTAGATGGTATGACAATCGCATCCGCGCCAATTTTTTAATCTATTTCGAAATAAACGGAAAAATTCTTAGAGTTTTGTATTCCTAAATATACTAAATTAAAATAATTTTTTTCCTCCAGATTTTTAGTAAAATTCTCTAACTTTTCAAGTAAATTAAAAATTCCCCGACATTTCCAGGTTTTCCAGTTTTGTGGCCACCATGAAATAGTCAATATACTAGCTCGTACAGGGAGCTACGAATAACGAAAATAAGTTAAGTAATAAGTTTTGTACAGAATATAACAAAATTTAGCAAAAAATTTCTAACTGCCGTAACTTTTGACCCGATAAAGATAAATTAGTGAAAATATATGCTGATACGAAAAAAAATCAATATGAACATTCTCGTTGGAAATATTATTAGCTTTAATTTTTTGAAACCGGAATGAGAGGCTTTTCCAACCCCTCCCACCATAAACCGGTATTGGAAGGGGTGTTTACCTTCTAAGCACCTCCATCCATGCCCTCTACACCCTCTTCGTTGACTACACTAATTTGTATAAATTACAATGGAATCAAACATGGCAAACATTTTGTTAACGAATAAATTTGGAAAAAAGTGTGCTTATCCACTATGAAAAATTGCACTGAGATATCATTTTTTACTGAAATATCACCGAATTCTTTAATATCAAGATCGCGTATATTTTGATTGATAAATAATATGGATATTTCTTCTAAACCAACTTTCTTTTATGAAAATTTAACTGATTCTTTTAAAATCAATAAGATTTCATTTGGGTTTAAAATTTTTTTTATCATTTTTGACATTCTTAAATGAATCGTACATTTGTCTTTTCTGGCTACAATTACGATCATTACAGGATGTGTTTGATGTTTTTTCATCTCCAACATAATGTTCAGATATGAATGAAAATTTGTATGTAGCCGATAAACACAATAGATTTGACGACCGGACACACCAGCAAAAAAAAAAAACAGCAATCATTGCGTGTGAAATTTTATTAGATAACGACCTTGCAGCAAAACAGCATGTTTTATTATTGAATACAAGTCATTTTAAAATAATATTTGTGCATGAATGAATAACAACGCCACAATAATGTTCGATTCGAGTTGATTTTTATGGGAAGTCATTATAAACCTTGTTTTCATATTTACTGAACAAATAATCATTAGGTCGAAAATAGGTACTAGTTAATTTTACAATGTCTGATTATATTATATTCTAAAGCTAGCCGAGTTTGGTTGGTGGCTTCATCTTGTAATTTGACTCACGTAAATTTTATTTAAAAAAATATAACTCTTAATGGATTATTCTCTGGATTCAATAATAGACATCGAACACAAAAGTAACGCTTCTTTTTCAAAATTTTGTAATTGATTTGTGCCCTCATTCATTCGGTTTACGGGAAACTGATTCGAATAAAAGATGTTAGTATATTTATAATAAACAACTTATATCCGAAGCATTTTTTTCGAAAATCTTATAAATAAAGCACAAATCTACAATAAAATTTTGAAAAATGAGCGCTACTTTTGTGGCCTATAGTACTATCGGCTTCAAAAGTGGCGTTCGTCTGTTCAAAGACTTACAGTTATTTTTTGTCGAACGAACATTATTTGAAAACAGAATGAATTCAGCACTAATCAAATTCAAAAATTTAAAAAAGTAGCATAGTTTTTGAAACTTAGTGGTACTATAAATGCGTGCAGTCCTTGCACCATTTATGCACTGTCATGCAAGTCTTTTGTCTCAGTTTAACGGAGCGCGCGACCATGAAACTTACAAAGAGACCAGGACGTCAGTGTTATCAACATTCCGGAATTTTCCGGAATGTATTCTCAACTACGGATGATAATAAAAAAAAAAAAAAAAAAATACAGACGAATTGAGAACCATCCTCGTTTTTTGAAGTCGGGTTAAAAATTATACGGAAAATTATAAATATCATTAATTGATTTTTGATATCATTTATTGAGAAAATAATAAACGTATTATAATAAAACTTTAGGTGATTATTATAATAAATAACAACTATTGCACCCATTTTGGCAAATCTGTAGATCTACGGATCTTTGACATCTACGGAAATTTCGATACCAACCTACGGATTTGAAAAAAATTCGAGTTGGTAACACTGCATATCTCAATAGAATACAGTTGAGAAGGGTGGTGGGGCTTTTGACAGGACAATGTCGATTGAACTACCACCTTCATAACTTGGGGATCTCTGATGATCCCACTTGTAGGGCCTGTATGGAGGACGATGAAACCTCCATACATGTTATATGCACCTGCAGAAGCCTGCAGGGTGTCAGATATAGAATGTTTGGGTCCGAAACTTTGGATTCATCAATCCTGGGAGCCTTCTGTGTGGCATCTGGCCTCAACAGAATCCTACAGCTTCATCTGCTTAAAATGGCACCTCTTGCCCGGAGGCGTCTCGCCTTCGGGTTACAGGTTGTTCTCAGGGAGGACACAAAGACCCCTTGGTCTAGTTGTTAGGGACCCGTATGCGGTACCCCTATTTCTGATTATTATTATTATTATTAACACTGCAGGACGCATTGACTGCACAAAAAATTAAAAGAAAATTTGCGAAAGGACCCCTATTTGGTCCAGAAATCGATGATTCAATGTAAGTATGAAAAAACGTGACGTGAAAAAAAAATGCTTTGTTACTAACATTTTTTCGCGGAACAATACAGTTTGAGGGCTGTCCACAGATTACGTCACACACTATGGGTGGGGGAGTTAGTAGTAGGGTTTTCTATAATTATACGTGACAATTCAATTAAAAAAAAATTTTTTTCGTGCAATTTATTTACAAGTTGTATGCATTAAGTTGTCTTTGTTATTTAAATCTATTTTGTATAGATGGCAGCACACACTAGTATAATCTGACAGTTGCGATGCACTTTATTTTTGTGTGACTTATGTTTTATGTGAAAAAAGCTGGATATGATGTGTCTACTTGTGTCAAATTGAATTGACTCCTGTGCACAAAATGAAGTAGATATTAGCCACACATGAACGCCTACGACGTCCCCAAGTTAATGAAATACAAACAAATCGATCTCAGCGAATGAACATGGCATAGAGACATAGACATGTTTTTATACTGAAAATTATAACGATATATTTTATAACGTCATCACACAGCGGTGAATAGCATGAAATAAATGCAACTATTTTCAAAATGTTTATCATAATAAAATTATCGGTTGTTGATTATTAAGAACGACGAATACTCATTGTAGATACAGTGTAACTGTTTACATTCCAATTTTATAATTACTTCATTAAAAATCAACAAATTTAATTAATAAAACCATATTTTAATTCAAGAATGCAAACTATACATCTCTACAAGGAGGTATCATCAAAGATTTGGTTCATTCATGCTACCCCATCGCTACCAGCCAAATAGCCGAGCGGTCTAAGGCGTCATGTTTGCGCAGTATGCAGTACTTGGACACTGGGAGGTTATGGGTTCGAATCCCGACATTGGCAGTTTGTCAATTATAAAAAAAAAAAAAAGGCGGTTACTGTCGGCGTATGGACAAGAACGAAGTAACCGGCTATGCTTGAAAAGGTTTTCTGCAGTTTCCTTCACCAACTCCAGATGAATATCGGCATAGTTCCTATCATAGTCGGCTGCAGCCGCATATCCTACCAATTCCTAGTCTACTCACAAATTCCCTCCACTTCACTCACATCCTTAGGCATCACAATGGACCTTATGGTCGAAGTGTAGCCCGTCCAGGGCAGCCTTTACAATCAATCCCATCGCTGAAGCAATGTAAATTATCATCCAGTCTGGTTGATATGAAAAAAAGTAATAATGGGTTTTTCTCGTAATTATTAGAGAAAAAAGTTAAGCACGATAAAAGATTTGGCAGTGGAGCAACCGTCTTTTGGATCAAGTTCTCGCTGGGTTGCCTAGGCAAGTGATAAGTCACCGAATGTACTATCTTCTCTGAAAGTATCATCCCGTAAAAAAATGGGCACCGTATTTTACTGTCGCCGCTCCTACTATAAGAATTACTGTATGTAATAAATTTCGTTGCGCCACAATAATAATAATTAGAAAGAGGGGTACCGCATGGGTCCCTAGCACCTAGACCAAGGGGCCCCCTCTGTGCCCTCCTTGAGAACAACATGTCACCCGAAGGTGAGACGTCTCCGGGTAAGAAGTGCTATTGTAAGCAGATGAAGCTGTAGGATTCTGTTGAGGCCAGACGTCACACAGAAGGCCCACAACTTCTCCGCCGGGATTGATGGATCCAAGGTTTCGGACCCAAACATTCTATACTTAACACCCTGTAGATGCAAATAACATGATGTATGGAGGTTTCATCGTCCTCCATACAGGCCCTACAAGTGGGATCATTAGAGATATCCAAGTTATGAAGGTGGTAGTTCAATCGACAGTGTCCTGTCAAGAGCCCCACCACCCTTCTCAACTGCTTCTATTGAGTTTCAACCGAGCACAGTCGAATAACTTAGCTGTGCTAATTTACAACACAACTCGGCCTGTCGTATGCCCTGCGCAAAGTTCCAGTAATCGAGATGAGCTTATCGCAGCCACCCTTTGATTCGGTAAATTACGGAGTATCTTGCTATGGGAATGATAGGCTTCGGTGAAAGGAGCATTTGAGATGACCCCTCTCGTGACAACGAGTCCGCTACTTCGTTCCCCTTACCACCAGAGTGACCCGGTACCCAGATCAGTCTGACTGTGTTACTCAGTGCCAGGTGGTTCAGCTCCTCGAAGCATTCATAGACTATCCTCGATTGGAATCTTGACGCCTCAAGGGATCGAAGTGCTGCCTGGCTATCTGAGAATCGTTGCGCCATACATAATGTTGAGAAATTTTTCATATTAATTTCGCAGCTCACATTTTACTCACTTAAGGATTGAAATTAGGAAAACCTGTTCTTAGTTCAATTCTAGCCTTAAAAGAAAGGTACAGTAATGACCACTGCAATATGTTGGTAGTAAGCATTCTGCAGTTGAAACTCCCGAAAGCATTTTGCTACCAGAAACGGAACTACCAAAATCAATTTCTACAAACTACCAAAATGAGTGTATTCAATGGTATTCTGTTACCTATACGAAGGACGGGTAATCAGTCACTAATAAATAGATAACAACTTACATCTATCGTTTAATTGTTTAATAGATAATTAAAGTTACAATGTTCAATGCAAAATGATGTTGGTTTGTGTTTCAATCTTTATAATACACATAATTTTACTTTCCTTTTTTATTCAACTTAAATGCAAGGTTGTTTAAATTTTATACATATTTGGGGCCAGATAGCCTCTGAATACCTCTTCATACATAATATGAAACTCTGTATAAACAAACTGTGTTGTAGCTTTTATTGGATTAGAGTCCAAATATCAAAATATTCGGTTTCTTCTGCAAAAAAAGAGTTATGAACCTCACATTTCGATTTTATCATTTCAAAAAAATCCTCAATAAACCGTGTGTACCTCAGTAAACAGATTTAGTTGTACTTCCGTACTTCTGCTATTAAAAATGTCCTGATTAAATATCGCGCTTATCCGGTACCTCCCGCCATTGACATCTAAACCTCTGCAGTCCATGAACAAGTGCTCAGGATTGTCATTTTAATTACACAGAACACATATTACTATCTTTACCGATCTCCTGCACGAAATAGGCCATATCCAGTTTCCCATCCGAAAGTTTGATAAGGCGAAAATTTGATAAGATTGCTCTAATCTGGCTAAACTCTTAGATAAAATGTCCTTGTGGTGTACTTTGTTAAAGAAGGCAAAGTTAGTTAGCCTATTGATTGCATCAAATTCTTGTTGGTAGAATTTATTTGTTACAGTATCCTTAATAATTCTCTTCTTTGTGTTGTTATAAATTTTGTCATCCAATAAATCACCCAAACTAAGTTCCGTGATAAAACTGATTTTTTAAGCCCAACTATTTTCAACCCCTAGTTGATATTGTTAACATATATTTTGTAAAGGTTTATATTCATTAGAAAAATTTTAGCATAGTAGTTTATGTACAGCTGCATTACTTTTATTGATGTAAGTACATGCCCCAGTTAAATTATTGCCGCACTGTTGGATGTACTTTTCTTTACCTGCACGATTATTTGCAGTATGCTAAAATGCTAAATCTATTTTATCTACTGTCTTTTATTCTACAAAAGGACCCAATATAAGGACTTATTATTATATCTTCAAAATGAATAGAACTTTTTTTGTAGAGAGAACCATTTGATGACTTATAATGTGTATAGACCCCATTGACCTCCGAATCATAGAAAGCGAGATATTCGTGAAAAAAGATATGGTTGGAAATTTTTTACCCGTATATTATAACATCTAAACGAAGATTAATAAAAAAATTGGGCTAAGTGAATATATTTTTATTAATGAGTCGGTTAAATTTTTTTTGGCGTATTATTGTTGAGGTAAAACGAAATTTCGAATTAGTTAATGAACCTATATGTGAACCTAACGGTTACAGAGAAACAGCAAGACTTTAAATGGGTTTAAGTTCTCCCTTAAAACACTAACTTTTGGCATTATATTATCGAATGATAATTAGTGAGAACTCTAGGTTTTTGAAATAAAATTTCAAATTCGTCCCCTTTACCAAGAGTATTTTCTTGTAAATTTTAACAAGAGTAATTTCAATATAATTTAAAATTTATTATATTTTAAATCTAGTATATTTTAATTTAGTTAATTTTCTATTTATTTTTATTTTTGTCTATTTACTCGACTTTATATCTATTTCTAACTGTCAAAGAGTAAAGTACGACTAGCTAATTTATACTGATGATGACTACATTGTAGTCGAAATACGTATTTATAATACAAAAAACTGATCTAGGTAAAGGGGGCGAATTTGAAATTTTACTAACTTTTGGGTGTGTTTCTGTTTTGGCAAAATCGAATAGTGCATTTCGCCACAATTCCAGCTCAATCATCTGTAATTTCTCTTGATTATAAAACCATATATGTATAACACCTTTCTATACTACTTTATATTTTTATATACTAGTGCACGTGTGAAAAGTATAATAAACAGTTCAGACATAGATTCAACGAATTCAGTATATACCCGGTATTTAGGTAATTAATTTAGTTAGTTGTTACTTCCATTTGTGTCACCCCTACCAAACAGAGAGTCGAATTTTTTCAGCGAAAACAAAATACACATGGCACATGGGATGATCAAATTAAAAAACTTATACGAATTTTATTCGAATATGTAAATTTAACTATTAGAAAATTTGAATTCGATCCAAAGAACCAACTATAAAAGAAAAATTAAAAATAGTTTTTCCTTTTATAAAAATATATACAAATTTATGTACGAAATTTTTGCTTACTCATTGTCAAAATCTACATGCTATTTTTAATGAAATATTAGTTTACAGAAATTGATTAAAAACATTACTTTACATTTCAAATTTTTCTCCAATTCCTAGAACATTTGTTTGTATTTTATAAATACATATTTCGACTACAATGTAGTCATCATCAGTATGAATTAGCTAATCGAGGTAGTTACGATTAGCTAATTTATACTGATGATGACTACATTTGGGGCAAAATTTGAAATGTAATTTCAAAAAACCTAGAGTTCTTTGATTATTTTAATAATCTTTAAAAATAGTACTGTAACAAAAAATGTAACGACTCAGTTTATTGTTTAAACCCTGTACATACTGTGCTCGGTAACAGTGCGTTAGCTGTCTTATGTTTTTTTAACTTAGTTTTCTGTTTTTTCCCCAGCTATCCGATTCTGTCAAAAAAATATGGGTTCTCAATTGAAAAACCACCTAGTTAACCTTCAAGGCTAAGACTTAAGTGAATATCCAGATCACCACATAAGGTATCCCCCCCCCCCCTCCGAACAAACAACTTATATCAGTCCTTTTTTTTTTCAAGCTTTGAAGAAATATTCAGGTATTTGTTTAAAATGTAACCCCATATTATATATATATATGTTTGTAGCCACTCTAGCGGTCACAGTTTCCATTAGATCGAAATAAAATTTGGTAGATGAGGTGCTTTTGGTATTTGACAAAATAGGACAAGCGAAAAGAATGGTTTAGAGGGAGAGGAAAACACACAACTTGGTTCATATCTCCCTTAATATTGGAAAAATCGAAAAGTACATAAGAAGTAAAGTTGTAGAAAATTTGTTTTCCTATAATTTTGTTTCTTATCATTTTTTGTCTTACACTAATATTTACAGCAGTATTTACAATTTAAGATTGAAAGTTAAAATCCTAAATACCTTTGTACATATTAGAGTTTGAGAAAAATGATTAAGATATTGAATTGTAGCAAACATGATTTCCTACAACTTTACAAGTTGTATATTTTTCTATTGTTCTAATATTAAGGCCAACGCACACCAAAAGAGAAAAACTGCTATTTTAAACAGTGTGTCAGCCTAACACTGTTTTGTTAAAACAGAACATAGGAAATTACATTGCATACGCACACAGATAAAAAACGTTCTGTTTTGACTAATGTAATTTCCTACATTATATTTTTAACAAAACACTGTTTAAAGCAGTTTTGCTCTTTTGGTGTGCGTTGGCCCTTAAGATATATTTTTGTTTTATGTTTTCTTCTTACTCTCTGCCCTCCCCCTCCCATTTCCCCCTGACCTATGCCATTTATTAATAAAATTGGTCTTAAAATACAAAAATCATATAAGATACGACATTTCATTTTGATCAGACTAAAATTGTGACCACTAAACAGTAATTTATGTATTCTAAGGAAATTTTCTAAGTTGACGCAGCTCCTGCGTAACGAATATTTTCTCATTTTGGTGAGTTTTATATATATGAGCTCCCAGAGTTCCAAAATACAGTTTTGTAACACTATGTGTGAATAATGGAAGTATAATAATAATAATCATTAATGTAATTAATATTAATTAAATTTTAAACATTAATTGCTTATTTATAAGCATTAATAATAAGCATATCAGATATAATCTTGTTTGGATAGAAACATCTTGCTATCGAGTATTCAGTAGTATGAACACGGAAGTGTACAACAAATTATTTTAATAACTGTTCTTTTATAAACATTTTGAATATATTAAGACATTTCATTAATCGGTCAGTAGTAGTATCCATGTTGATCGTGAAGTTTTACACGAAATTTTCAATAATCAGCTTTGTATTGATTACAAACAGTGATTATCATAAGGGATTAGGTCGTAATCGATTTTAAAGCTTTGTGGCCACTATGACTTTTGATCAAATTAATATACACTTCAAAAAATCATGATCTCGAGAAGTAAACGATCCTATGAATATCTTGAGAGCATAAAAAAAGACAACTTAAGGACGTTCAGTTGCTACGCTGAAGTCAAATGAGTACCATCTTTAATAAAATTTATTTAGGATTTTAAAAAAGGTGTAAAGTATGTCAATAATCTTACAACGATTTATAACCTTTTTTATTTGTCCTAAATATTTTAAAAGTATTTATTGGAAAATACCAGGAAATTGTAAATTAGAAATTAATTTGACTTAATGTGACAGATATGACAGTAAACTATGTTTTATATTTGTGTGTATGTGTATATTATTTTAGTGTGTGTGGTCGCCAGTTTTCAAAATATGGTGGCAAAAACAAACCTAACAAAAAAGTTTTAATTTTATTAAATAATTAATTCAAATGTTCGTCAACACGGCTCATTTTTTTAATGCAATTATATAAACTGCATATATCAAAGAATATTTATAAACATTATTCATTATGGTGTCTACTTTAATAATATTTCTAATTTTAAGTACAAAAAAAATTCTGTTCTCCATAAGACGCTGTGTTCAAAGTTTGATTTTTAATCGATAATTACTCTTTGAAATGATCGTCAACAGGTGTTAAATTTTTGAGGGAGGATAAATACTGAATTGAGCTATTCAATTCACTAAAAAAAAATTTTTTATCTACTATCAAGCTTCATGGATGAGCGTCCTTAAACAATTGTACTGGATCAATGAATTAAAAAATTTCAATACTAAAATAAAAAGATTATAAATTTTAATTCCACAATTCTTTCCTGGAGTACATTTCAAATTTCCCTAATTTTCCAAATTGCTTATCATAATTCTTGATTTTACATAAAGTAGACGCCCCAAGAGAGTTGCGCAAGGATAAGAGAGCATTGGAATGTTGTTTTTCTCAGTTTTCTAAATCAGGTATATCTAAACCATAGTCATAAACAAAATTAATCTTTAAATAATAAAAATCGACCAAATGCGTGTCGGACCACGCGCAATGTTACCCTCAGGGTAGTCAGTACGGCTCACTTGGGTTGAGCGGAGTGAAAAACCATTCATCAATTGAACGAATTAGTGCTTTATAGTTCCCGTTGTGTACATGATGTATGCGACGTGTTGAATATATTGTCTCAATCGCTAAGTTACCAATGACAGATGTTATTCGTCACGCTCATTACAACGCTGAAGTACTCTGCTAAAGAAAGCGGGAATAATTCTTCTATACCTAAACAGATGAAAAATTTTTCAGATTTTATTTCATAACAGTTAAACTTGATTGCACTAATAATCTGCAAGTAAAACAACTAACCAGCCAAGTAGCCGAGCGGTCTAAGGCGTCATGTCTGCGCAGTATGCAGTACTTGGAAACTGGGAGGTTATGGGTTCGAATCCCGACATCGGCAGTTTGTCAATTATAAAAAATAAAAAAAAGGGGCGGTTAATTGACTAAACTGTCGGCGTATGGACAAGAACGAAGTAACCGGCTATGCTTGTGAAGGTTTTCTGCAGTTTCCTTCACGAACTCCAGATGAATATCGGCATAGTTCCTATCATAGTCGGCTCCACTCCACTCACATCCTAAGGCATCACAATGGACCTTATGGTCGAAATGTAGCCCGTCCAGGGCAGCCTTTACAATCTACCTCTACAACAAAACTCATAAACGGATATGACGACACAATAAACAGTCCGGGTTTGATTACAACACTCTTAAAATGATGAGGTTTATAGTTGGTAATAACACAACTATAAACTTTGAATAAAAGTCCTTTGCTTTAACAAAGACCTTGTGAAAGATATAACAATGGTTGCAAAATTTTCGTGAAAAACTTCAAAACAATATATTTAAACAAACAATGTTTGTGAGTTTTGCAATAATAATCTGCTGCAATCTGGTTGTTTATGTGTTTTATTAGCCTTTTTCTACATGGTACGAAAAAATACCACTAGAGGCAGAATTGGCGGGGGGTACAAATATTTTTATTCTGCTAACTAAAGTAATGTTAAAAGTACACTTTTATCTTTATCAAAATAAATAATAAAATAAAAAAATTAATTCAACATGCCAACTAAACATAGTGCATTTGCGAATTGTACTTCTGATAGCCGATATGAGAAGAACGCTGTTAAATGTGTGCCTTTTATAAAACCACATGTTCACAAACAGCTGTTTGGAGTGGAATCATTTATCTCGAAGAACAGATTTTACAATTGAAAAAAGTATCACACAAGTTGATGTCAGTTTTAAAATATAGTAACAACTTTTATTCGAAGACCGAATGAATAAGGCACAAATCAACTATAGAATTTAAAAAAAATGACATCAACTTTAGTGGCCAAGTGTAAAAAACAATTTATTAATTGTAATGGATCAATCATTGGAAAACCCAAATTCATGTCATCAACTGTATCAAAGGTTAGTAATTATTATTTATTTATCGCGAATTTTATGGGGTTATTAAGTTCGAGCCCAGTAACTTTTTTAAATTTATATTTAATAAAATAATATGGCATTTTACTATTAATGGAAAATATTATAGTACAGTAAATAAGCTGGAAAATACTGTACAATCTGGAAAAGTGTTGGAACAGCACCGATTTTAAGAATTCTTTTTTTCCTGAATTCCTTAGACCTTCAGGAACATTCATCAGCACTAACCTTTGCATTACCCGAAAAATGAGAAAATTAGAATAATCCCCCTCCAAAGCACACCAAATAGTAACAGTGAAAATTCAAAATTTTACCTCGGAAATCGTCTCTGGGGGGTTTTTGGTGTCGCTGATTACGAATCCGAGATTCAAAAGCAAGTGAGGGTAGTCATCAAAAACTTCTACCCTAAAATATTGTGACAGTATAACCTGCCAACGACAACAAAAAAATTCGTTACACAGGAGCTGCGTCAACTTAGCGAATTTCCTTAGAATACATAAATTACAGTCACAATTATAGTCTAATCAAAATGAAATATTGTATCTGATATGATTTTGGTATTTGCAAGGTCAATTTTATTAATAAATGTAATAGGTCAAGGGAAAAGGGAGGAGGTTATAGAAAAAGAAGAAACACAAAATATAAAATATCTCTCTTAATATTAGAGCAACCGAAAAAAGTATAAGGAGTAAAGTTGTAGAAAATCAAGTTTGCTGCAATTCATTACATAAACATTTTTCTTAAATTTTAATATGAACAGAGATATTAAAAGATATGGCTAATTCACGATATCACTAATTGTATTCACGTGGCAGATGAAATTGAAGAGACACAGACAATAGAAACAAACGATATGATGTCGCAATTTCATACATGATTTACTTTATAACAAAATAATATATTTATTTTACGTAACACCTTACAATATTCTATTGTTAGTCAATTGTTAATGAGTAATAATTCAATTCATAAATGTTTTAAATGTTATGATTTATCATTTTCTATGCTTTGATTTAGAATTGTCTCTATATGAATCTTTACACAGACAAATGCATATTGTTAAACAATACGAAGGTTTATTATTTCTATTTAATATTAATAATTTATAATAGTTGCTGTAAATCAACCTTGATTCAAGAGTAAAATTCATTAATACTTTAGTTCACAGGATGCGTCATTAACGTAAGACACTGTTAGATATAACATTATCTATTGGCAATCAGATTAAAATTGTCACCGCTAGAGCGATTAGACATATATATATATATATATATATATATATATAAATTTTACAGATGGTGATTTTCGACATGTACTAGGTAGGATCGATGGACATTTGAAGAAATTTTTGAAGTCGGTACGAGACCAATAGCTCTATTTCCTTTCAGGAAATTCGCTAAAAATTATCTAAATAAAACACTCATTTTCATGAAATTTAAATACTGCCTACGAATTTTGAACGCTGGTTCTTTCGCTGGAAGTCAATAGCTCTCACCACTTAATATCATTCATGTTTTTACAAAATAACCTGTTCAAATATATACACACACAGCTTCGGGGAACTCTAAAGCTGTTTTCAAGACCGAACACATACATACTACGTTTTCGTTTGTTAATAGAAACATTCGAAAAGCGTTGTTTGTGTATAAAAACATATTAAAAAAAAAAGTATTTTCTCTTTTGTATCCATCCGTAGTGTTACAATGAGCCGAACATTTCGATTAAGAAAAAGGTACCATTGATTTTTCAACATATTCTATTTTCTGTTAAATACGAATGTCGATTTTACCAAAGAATTGAAGCGAAAGAAATTGTAATTATAAATGAATTGAAAATAAGAACAGATAATGATTATTGAAGAATGTAACGATAACAGAATAATGCCTTTAGGTATCAAATACCACTTATCAATAGTGTATTAACAGAAATACTTATTCTGTATAACATATTAATATGACCTTCACTTTTATATTCAGATAAAAATACCAGTTAGCCGTCGATAGTGTTCATTTTTTTTTTTTTTTTTGATATAATAATTGTAAAGTTGGAAAAACCTAACAAAAATTATGTCGTATTATTAATGTTTCAGATTCTATGCAACGTATTTGTTTATTAATTTAAAAAAAATGAACATTACTCAAAAAAATTTCAAATTAAAATAATGTTCATTCTTTTAAAAGTACCACCTTACTCGACCAACTGTTTACATAAGTCGAGTAAACCAATCAACTTACTTTTTCTAACTCGCCATAGTAACTAACAAAAATTATCAATTTAACGTTTAATATTTCGTAAACGGGTCCCTACATTAAAAAATATTCATGGCGTACCCCAAAACTTGATATATCCAACGATGCTGTGGATTCTAGGTGTCCACAAAAATATTTATATTTTCCAATTTAATAGACGTTATAAATTTGTATAATCATGCCAAATTTCAGATTCATGACAGTCTGCGAGTAAAAAATGAGGGAGTGGGGTCAATTACCTTACGTGACGATGAGGGGTTCGACCAAACGTGACGTAACATTTGAAATTCCTACATAGATTGTGTTCCTACTTTTTTTAAATTAAACTATAGATTTTTTGATTCGTGGTACACAGAAGAAAATTTTGATGTAATTATTCTATGAATAACCAAATATATTTTTATAAGTCACAATTGGTGTTTGTTCCTTAGGACTATGGCATCTGGTGGCAATAATTAGAGACATAGTAGTGAGGCTCGACTGTGATAATAGGGAATATGCATGAAAATTTTTTTTCACTTTTATTTTCAGAATATGAAAATACTGTTAATATTGTAATATTTAAAAACGAAATTAAAATCCGACAAATATCAAGGAAGCTATAAGCTTATAAGATTATTATCTGTCTCTTTCTTGCAAAAATACTAAAAACGGAGTTTTACGTGTATTTTAAATGTTGAATGTGTAATATGACGTCACATAACATATCAAGAGGGCTATCACCCTCTTTGTCTAATCGGGAATTTCAATCATTCATATCTCGCTTATTTTTAAAGTTATTTAAAAAGTAATTTTATCTTGATATTTTTCAAATAAACATGCTTCAATTCAAGCGAAAAAAAATTTCCATGCGTATTCCCTATTACATATGCGTTGATAGGTTTACGTTAATAAAATTTAAACAAAATTATTACTTTGTTAATGACTCATCTGTTTTTATGAAAAATACAACTAATTGTTTAAATGTAGCCTAAACTGCCATTTTGAAATTTGAAGTCATGGTAACTTTACCAATAGCTAAGTCTTAATGATAAGGTACTAATAATCGACAAATAAAAAATAACTTTATATTAGTAATTTTTGTATGATAATAATAATAAAATCCAAAAAATAATCATTCATTTAGTGTGGGTGATGTTGCTGGTTTGGGTTAGGTTGTCAAGTTTTGTAACTTATTAGGTAGGGGGTTCACAAATATGTAACGCAGCGTGAAAAACGGTATAACAAATACGAAAATTTTCCGTGACGTTTTTTATGGTTAGCCCCATACAGGCAGATACGGCGAAACTATAAGAATCCTGGTTTGGCAATGGAACCCTAAAAACCGTACATATTTATAGGTAAAGTGCTTATTATACTTTTGAAAAATTTCGCTCATCGGTTTTTTACCTACCTACCACGCGACACGGATAAAAATTAAACGAAAAAGTTATTGTGAGCATTCATTTAAAATTTAAAAATCACCTGCAAATTAAAAACTTTTATGTCGGCAGTACACACTCGTAAGGCGAGGAGTCGCGAGTGGAGCTGTCTACACTCTCGCCGAGTGTTCGGCCGGCAATACAGTTCTCGTCAGTTAGTCAACGTGACTTAGCCAGAAATTACGTTGGTATTCCTGAAAAATGACATTTTTAATTAAAAATTACGGAGTAGTAATTTTTTTATTGAACTATTAAAAATTATTATTATTCAAACGAGTAATGGCACTATAAAAAAAGTATTCATAAATTTATACAGTTTTTATTTATTTTCGTCTTATACTATTCAGATTAATGGATATAATTAAAACGGTTGATAGTTGAATATTAAAAAATGGCGGTTGGAAGTTGAATCGAATGTAGACGAGAGTATCCTTCGTGCTCACCACTGGCTTTCTTTGACTCGCGTCAAAAGAACTTCCTTTTAATGGAGCGTAGACATGGCGAAGGGAGTCGACAGAAGGCAACAGCAGACCGAGCATTGTAACTACACTCTTGTGCTCGTTATGTCTCGCCGAGTGTGTACTGCCGGCATTAAAGTTACACAACTTTTTTTTTAATGGCACACCTTCAGAATAAAATAAATTTAAAAAAAAAACAAATTCGAATTGAAATTGAACAAGCTTTGAAAGTAGTTATTATACGAATTAGAATTTTAAAATAGAACATTCGAAACATATGTTGTGTTATAGTTGTACAATCTACAACACAAGAGGAATCCACCTCATCGATTGACCTATATACGTTGTGTTTTCATAATTACGTCATAGTTAGAACGTACCCTCTATTCTAGACATATATGTATGACGTTATACACTAACTACTTTATGGCATCATTATCATCCATTTGAAATGTTTTATAGAAAATCTATAAACGAAAATATGATTTGACTATTTTTAATGGACATGAACACAATTCAATTTCTGCCAATTATTTACCTGTTTTACCAATGATAAAAGATTGTATATATAAAAATAATGTATATGTGTGACGTCATTGATTTTATTTAAGATACATAAACATTTATACCCCGCCTATGCACAACAGTTTGGTACGGGATTTCCGCTATTCAATAGCTTAAACGACGTATATATTTGAATCGATATGATAAGTTGCATAATGTGTGGAACTAGGTTAGTGTATAGTGTATACCACACTATTTGTGTGTCGTCGATAGATACATACACAGACTTTGAATCCAGACGGGGACTAGTAATAGCATCGTTACCCTTCATTTTTATGATACGTTTGAAACATTCGCGATAAATGAATTCTATTTACAGAAAGTATAATCAAATATATTACCAAAAATATTTCAATCAACAAAATTGGGTTATGACTCGATTTTTATACACGGTATATGTAAATATACACAAGAGTATATTAAGTTTAGTCACGACTTAGTAACGCTTGAAAATATAGAAAATATAAGTGTTCATAAAATGGCCGGATTCGGCCATTTCCACATGTCCGTCTGTGAACACGATAACTCAAAAACGAAAACAGATAACGAGTTGAAATTTCGTATGTGTGTTTTAGAGCTAAAAAGTAAGGTCAAGTTCGTGAATGGGCAAAATCGGACCATGTTTGGGCAAAATGAGCAAAACTGCTCATCTTTGAAACCGTAAGAGATAGAACAGAAATATAAAAATAAAAAATGTTCTTTTTTTTTGAAATAAATAACTTTTGTAATAAATTTTTTTACATAAATTCAGTATATACCGGGTATTTAAGCAATTAACTAAGTTAGTTTTATTTTCATTTGTTTATTGTACCCGATATAGAATTAATACCAGGGTGTATTAAGTTTAGTCACGACTTTGTAACGGATATCTGTCTATGAACACGATAACAAAATGGGCAAAACTGCTTTGAAACCGCTAGAGATAGAACAAAAATTTAAAGACAAAAAATGCCCCTTTTTTAAAAACAAAAAACTTTTGTTTGAAACTTTTTTTTATATAAATTCAGTATATATCGGGTATTTAAGCAACTAACTCAGTTGTTTTTTTTCACTTGTTCTAATAATATATTGGATATTCAACATCTGTGTTCATAGGCATATTTATCAACTTTAACTATAGACGCCTACCGTACTCTGTTTTACAGGAAGGATTAGAGACAGTTTTTAGTCATCAGTACCTTAGGAACAAAAAAACAACAACTATGAAGCTCAAATTTTTAACGTAACGTAAGATCCACCACGTTTAATGGTTTCCAAGATATTTAGCCTTAAAAATCGACATTTTGGTCAATCACTACCTAACGTCACTATAGCCAGTGTTTTGTTTTATTTACTCATTGCAACACTTGTTGGAGGGTAGTCATAAAAATACTTCTTTTCTCTGTGTGTACAAAGGTAGTAAAAATTTACATTACTCTTCAATATAAAAAATGCTGCGCGTTTGAGATAAGGACCCACCAGCACTGTGTTATGCAATCAGCACAACAAACCGGTGTGATGCAGAAATATATTAACACACAAATACAACACATAGACAGTTCACATATACAAAATAATGTTGATTTGACGAAAATACATAAATTTAAACTTTTATATTTCGAAAACAAAACAGTGACACACGATTTTTTTTTTGGAATTTATATAATATTTAGCTTTACTCTCCTAGTTTTTTTTTTAAATTCTGTCGATTATTTTTTCTAATACAAGAGATAATAGTTGGACGGGCATGAAGTTTTGCATGCTTCTAATGAGAGAGAGTGAGAGAGAATGATAACTTTGATATTAATTATCTTGCATTCTAAACGGTCAAAAATTCTGAAACTTCGGGATTTATTAGAAAACTTTATTTTTAGCCTGTGAAAAGTGGTGGTATGCTGGTTACATCCTTAATTCTTTTAACTTATTTTGGAAGAGTTTTCAGGGTAGATGGACTGCTGTTGGTGTTTTCAAAGCAGGTATTCTAACCATTGAATAAATGTAACAGTTTTGGAAAGTTAACCGGGTTCGGTATCTGTTTTTAAATTCTAAAATAAAGCCATTTTAAGTTTCAACTATACAATTAAAAATATAAACATTTAAAAAATTCGCTTGATTATTCCATGTCAAAAGGTTATATTATAAAGAAAACTCATTGAAAACTTAAGATTTTTTAATTACATCCAACAAAAAACAGAATGTTTAGTTCTCACGCTGCATTTTATGCTTAGTTATGCTAGTGTATGCTTCAATTCGGATTATTGTTGTTATGTTTAACGGCATGAGGAAAGTCCTAGTTCATATGTATGTCAGTGATAATAATATATAAACATTATTTATTAAGAAAACAATAGCGTGATATCACGACTAGTCACGGAATTTAAAAAAGAAGATTCCCTCTTATAGTTGACCTCAACGGCGTTGTGAAATTACTAATTAGTTGTATTCGAGCAAAAAATTCAAATTACCTTTTATGTGTCGTACACAAAAAAATAACGGTTAAAACCCGACTCTTTTCAAGTAAAAGAATCGTTTAATTACTCAAATCAAACGGATTTAACCTAATTTGGGTTCAGTTAGAATCCTTACTTTAAAGGATTCTGCGAGGACTGACTGCAAGAGTCGATAAAAAATATAGGTCATTTAATAAAAATAAAATTCTGAGTCGCTAATTTATGATGTAACTATTTTATTTATAGAATTTAATTGAGTATTTTTTTAAGTGTGATTTCCAAGTGCTGATACATCCATAAGTGCTTCCACAATTCATCATTCACTTATTCTAAACAAAGCTTAACTATTGATATAATTAATTTTCCTAATTAATTAATGAGAATATTTAACTGGGCGAGCAAATGAGAAGTGGGAATAACTTTCTTTTTTTGTTTTCAAACGTACATAATATTACAGATAGTTAATGAAATAATAATACTATTGTTCTAACAAGGTAGGAAAAATCACAAGTATTTGTAAAAATTTGTAAATAAACATATTCTATTGTTTAGAATATAAAACCTATTTTGACAAAATGGAAACCCGACTTCAAAAATCAAATATTCTATAACAATAAATGCACTAAAAAGTAAAAAAATAATTGCATATTCTTGTGCCAATTTTAGTTCACCTAAGCAAAAATTTTTAAATATATATGTACAATTATTGTTATTTTTGGAGGCGGTGTCAGCATAAAGAAATTTACATAACTTTTGGACACCACCTCCAAAAATAACAATAATTGTACATATATATTTAAAAAATTTTGCTTAGGTGAACTCAAATTGGCACAAGAATATGCAATTATTTTTTTACTTTTTAGTGCATCTTTTGTTATAGAATATTTGATTTTAGAAGTCGGGTCTCCATTTTGTCAAAATATGTTTTATTTCTCGCTTTTTAGTGACTTTGAAGTTCCATAACTGATTTTATTTGTCTAAATATGGGTAGACCTACTAAACGACCAACTAATTTTTAGTGCATTTTTTTTATCCGTTTTTTTTTTTTAAGTTTTAGGGCATTTTAATAACAGATTTTCAATTTTTTTTACAAGCCTTTTGTTTTTTTTTGAAGTCGGTTTTTAAAAAAATTTTATTTTCCCATTATGAATGAGGATATCCTTTAAAAAAAAAAAAATTTCGCAGAAATCGGTTATCACATATAAAATGAGGGTTTTCCTCGATTTCCAGGGGATCCCTTCATCGGAATGCGATTTGGTGACAATGGGACCAATCGGAAATCAAACTCTTTAAAACAAACAAAAAATTCAAAATCGGTTAATAAATGACGGAGTTCTGAGGTAACAAACATATAAAAAAACAGACGAATTGAGAACCATCCTCCTTTTTGAAGTCGGGTTAAAAACACGTTCGACGCGATAGATGGTTCGTGTAGTATTAATTTGCGATAAATTCTCCAATAGAAATAAACTATGAAGCTCCATAAATGATGTGTAACCTCAGACAAGACAAAAATAGGCCATCAATACTCGTGTGATTGATGGAAAATAATCTCAATAATAATAAAATGTATAATGTAAAATGAATAAATAAAAATATAATCGGAAAATGATCTTATTTGATATAACTAGGCCAGTATTTGAAATCAGATTTGAAGGTTACTATACCAAGGTGAAATAACTATTAAATAACGGTTTGCTTTTTTTTTCACTCTAATATTAATTTCATATGAAACACAAAATGGATGATATGTGTTTTGTTTATTCTGTATGAATTTACAAATCAATGGTTCATTTCATATAGATTGAAACTTTTAAAAAAATTTCATGTTTTTACAAACACATGGAAGGGGTATAATACTTTACAATGGGTGATATCCATTGACTAGACGATATTATAAATAATATTAAAGAGAACTCTAGGATTTTTCGAAACAAATTTCGATTTTTGCCCCAATTTCCTAGATCTCTAGAATCTCACACGTGCAGACCGTCACCAAATTAGCAACAAGTAACATCTCCTCGGAGAATAATTACAATTAGCTAATTCATACTGATGATGACTACTTTGTAGTCGAATTACGTATTTATAAAATACAAAAAATTTTGATCTAGGAAATTGGGGCAAAAATCGAAATTTATTTAGACGATATTAGAGAAATTTGTCAATCGTCGAATTTCTCCTCTATCTTATTTATTCATGGTTGTATTCAGTTAGTTGAAGGTAGAGTATTTCCTTGATACATGAACGTACGTATTTCCTTGATACACGACGATTAAAGTCGAAAGTCCATTGTGATGACAAAGAATGTGAGGATGTGAGTGGAGTGGAAGGAATTTTTTTGTATAGACTAGGAACTGGTAGGATATGCGGCTGCAGCCGACTATGATAGAAACTATGCCGATGTTCATCTGGAGTTCGTGAAGGAAAATGCAGAAAATCTTCTCAAGCATAGCCGGTTACTTCGTTCTTGTCCATACGCCGACAGTTTAGTCAATTAACCCCGCCCCTTTTTTTTCTTAATAATTGACAAACTGCCGATGTCGGGATTCGAACCCATAACCTCCCAGTTTCCAAGTAGGCATACTGCGCAGACATAACTATTTAGACCACTTGGACTGGTATTAAATTTGTTAGTATATTTATAAAATATAATGAAAACCGAATAAATAACTGTCTTCCACTCGCTGGGCAACTACTCGGCAATTAATCTCAGATTGCCGACAATCGCAATCTAATTGATGGGTCGGACCGCTAACTAAAATATTGCTTCGATAATCAAAATATCGCTTGCAATCTGATTGCTTAACCCACTGGTTAGGAGATATTTGGGAAATTTCATTGCTAGCAATTTGGTTGGTTCAATATCGCCTAGTAAATGGGCCCCATAATATACCTGAGGTATTAGCGAAATTTGTAATATTTTGTAAGCAGAAATTTTGGTGTATTTGTAAGACATTGTAGCGGTATCGCATTTTCATTAAATTATTATTATAATTTTATTTATCATTTTTATCTGTTGCTTAACAACTATAACTTCTCTCTATTATCACGGTTGCTTTGAATGTTAACAACTTTGATAATTTACATATAAATATACATAATATGTCATAATTCAATTTAATAAAGATCAATTATATCTTTAACATATATTTATTATTTATTTAAATAATAATTATTTATTATATCAATCAAATACCTCTACAACATCTTAAAATGGTTCGTTTGTGTTAAAATTGAAATCCACTAAAATTGACTTACTCCATGTAGATTCACCATTGACTAAAAATATTTACTAATAAACTATTATCGATTGGTTATATGTCCAAATTAATTGTAATGGCGAACATATTTGAACTATTCGAAAATAGTTAACTAAATGAATTTAACATATGTTAATTTTTTATTATGCTTGTAACATATGATTCACGTTAAAAAAACAACAGGTGTACCTCGACCAGACAACAGTATATTCTCTAGATTCTGTGTGAATACAGCAGTTATTAACCATTTAAAATAAGAACTTGATTTGAAAATCATAGAAAAAGAAAATTTTCCAAATAATTATGCAAACAAAGCATTGTGAATTATGGTAACTATTTTGAATTTATTGGAATTAAAGCCCGCTTTTACACGTATATATCGCTTATATACCAAAAACTACTACTCTGTTCACACGATGAAATTCACATGTCATACATACGCAAACACTGCACTTACATACCGTACGTTTAGTTTACATCTTCGCATAGCAGATCTCCCACGAGTAGGAGACAGTACATATGTACACATTAAGAAATGTGTATGAGAAGAAGGTCTTATAGGTTTGATAAACAAGCATATTTTTCAAAACAGTGAATAATATTCATAACTGTTCGATTGGTTGGTGATTGTCTACCTTCAAATGCCACAATAAATAAATTGACACATTCCTGTGCGGAATATCCGGAAAAGTACCAATTAACAATTTGCACTTTTTCTTCTTTTGTATAATAATAACCCATTGTTGTAATAATACCAATAAATAAAATACACAAACACGTATTTTCCAAAAGCATTCACATAGTAATGATTGCATATTATCAAAACAATTAATAATATTTGTATTCAACAAAAAATCCCCACTCTCTAAAATTTATACAGGAACATACAACACAACAGTAACAAAACAAACCTATAAGACCTCCTTCTCATACACATTGCTTAATGTGTACATATGTACTCTCTCATACTCGTGGGAGATCTGCTATGCGAAGATGTAAACTAAACATACGGTATGTTACATGTAAAATTGCATTAAATAGACATCTTCTCGAACACATAACCTCCCAATTTCCAAGTACTGCATACTGCGCACACATAATGCCTTAGACCGCTCGGACTGGTCTTCGTTCTTAAAGTAATTTTAATATTGATGTAAAATTAAGTTTCTGTCGAAAAATTTTGCATGGTAATAAAATTGAATAACATTAAACATGAGATTTCCTGGAAAATGTATATGTTAAATTGTAAAGAGATAGACTACACAGATAACAGTGAATGGAATGACATAAGGATGTGTAGTACAATCTGTTATGAATATTCGAATGGATACATAAACTAACACCAAACATAACACAACAATGTATGACGTGTGTATGTGTATAGCACTGACCTCTATGTCTCTTTCAATAAGGACGCTCGAAATTTGTTAGGTTATAGCAGTCATGTTGTTAAAGTGACATCTTTTAAATTTGTTGTGAATTGTTTAGTAGTGTATGGCAAATCACATTATAAGGTTATAGCGTTGAACAATGTGTGCAAATCATCAAATTTTATTATCAAAATTAGTGCTCCGTTCGATCATCTTTAGCGACAAGAAAAAAAATCATCTTTAGCGACGAGGTCCATGAATGGATGTGTGAACAAGCAAAATTGTGGGATTTGGAACGATGCCAATTCATACGAGATACAGATGCACCAGATGCTTCCCTAGAAAGTTACTGTATGGTGCGACTTTTGGTCTGGCGAAATCATCTTCCAAAACGAAAATGGCATTGCCTAACCGTAAACGGTGAGCGCTACAAATCGATGAAAATCAATTTCTTGTGGCCTAAACTGAATGATATCGACACCCATTACCATGTGGTTCCAACAGGATAGTGTTACGTGCCACACATCTAATGATGGACATTCTGCACGAACAGTTTGTGGGCATGATTATTATCTCGAGCGGCGGTGACGTAAACAGGCCTCCGAGATCGTGCGATTGAACGCTTTTAGACTTCTTACTTTGGAACTATCTCAAATCGCAGGTTTATGCTAATAAACCGCAAACAATTGATGCCCTCAAAGTAAACATAACGAACGCTATCCAGCAAATTCAGCTAGATTTATGCGACAAAGTCATCAAAAATTGGATCTCCCGAAAACGTGCCACCAAGCAAAGCCGCGGAGGACATTTGAACGATGGTATATTTCACACTTAATGCCATAAAATATTCTTTCAAATTAAAAAAAATTCGTTACGCAGAAGCTGCTTCAACTTAGCGAATTTCCTTAGAATACATAAATCACTTCCTAGCGGTTACAATTTTAGTCTGATCAAAATTAAATGTCGTATATGATTTTAGTATTTGCAAGTTCAATTTTATTAATAAATGACATACGTGAAGGGGAAAGGGGGGCATAAAGATAGAAGAAAACACAAAATATAAAATATTTCTCTTAATATTAGAACAATCGAAAAAAGCATAAGAAATAAAGTTGTAGAAAATTATATTTGCTACAATTCATCACCTTATCATTTTTGCTCAAACTCTAATGTGTACAGAGATATTAAGGAATTTAATTTTCAATATTAAACCGTCAATATTTCTGTAAATATTAGTGTAACAGAAAAATGATAAACAAAATTACAGTAAAACTTAGTACCTACAACTTTACTTCTTATAAATTTTTCGATTTTTCAAATATTAAGGGAGATATGTCAAATTTTGTGTTTCCCCCCTCCCTCTAAACCCCCCTTTCCCCTGGTCCGATTTTATCCATTAACGAACTTGACCTTTCGAATACCTAAAGCCCCTCAAATACCAAATATCATTCCGATAAAATGAAAACTGTGACCGCTAGAGTGATTACAGACATATATATATATATATATACATATGTCCATAGATATATATATATATATATATATAAATTTTACAGATGGTGATTTTTGACATCTACTAGCTAGGATCGATGGACATTTGAAGAAATTTTTGCGAAATATTGACTTCGGTACGGGACCAATAGCTCTATTTTCTTTCAGGAAATTCGCTAAAAAATTAAGTGGATATCTCACACACAACTTCAGTCCAACGGGATTCGCTTCACTCATCTCTTGAAAATGGCCAGGAGCTTGTTTATCAGGATTTCCTGAAGGTTCATATACTCGGGAGGAGAGAAGCACCGAATAACTTGTAACTGCTGTAACCGAAAGATTCTTAGTGAAAGATGATGTAGCTGGACGTTCCCTTCTCCTTGCCGCACAGTTTACTCATAATGGATTCATTGTGGAGTCCTATTGTGTACAGATGCTTTCGTAGGTGATCATGTCCGGTAACCTTCCGAAGTTGGTCCTCTTCACCTTGAGTGCATCGAGAGACAGCCTCTTGGATGCATTCCATAACAGTATTTTTCTGAGTTTTTACCGTGCTTTCTCAGAAAAACAATCAAATGAAGAGTTTCATCCAAATTTTTACGTGTAAAAATTGTGAATAATCTTCTTATATGTGAACAATGTCTTATAGATAGATTGTAGAGTCTGCCCTGGACGGGCTACACTTCGACCATAAGGTCCATTGTGATGCCTAAGGATGTGAGTGGAGTGGAAAGAATTTTTGTGTATAGACTAGGAATAGGGAATATGCATGAAAATTTTTTTTCACTTCAATTGAAGCATGTTTACTTGACAAATATCAAGGTAAAATTACTTTTTAAATAACTTTAAAAATAAGCGAGATATGAATGATGGAAATTCCCGATTAGACAAAGAGGGTGATAGCCCTCTTGATATGTTATGTGACGTCATATTAAACTTTCACCATTTAAAATACACGTAAAACTCCGTTTTTAGTATTTTTGCAAGAAAGAGACAGATAATAATCTTTAAAAGCTTATAGCTTCCTTGATATTTGTCGGATTTTAATTTCGTTTTTAAATATTATTACAGTATTTTCATATTCTGAAAATAAATGTGAAAAAAAATTTTTATGCATATTCCCTATTGGTAGGATATGCGGCAGGTCTTATAAGTGAACACTCCAACTGCATGAATTTTTGACTGGTTATTGATTGGTATATCGAGCTTATGGGCTGCTTTATTAAAGTTCTTGCTACTATGGGCGGCTCTAGTCAATACATTTAAATCACTTTTGGTCTTTTACGCCACAAGGAACCGCAGTCCATATCTATATAGAGGTGAGTGATATAGAGTAATAGAATCGGATATAAAATGTAGCACACAAATAATAAAACTATTTAATTCTTGTATTATTAATTCGTTTGTATTAAAATATGAGAAAAGGAAATGATTAATTTATGATGTTATTCGTAAATATGTGCGAGCTTATAGTAACATTGTATACGTGTGTGCAACTGTTCGTTTGTCTAGACTTAAGTTTTTATAATAATCTGACTATATTAAAATATAAATTTAGGGGTTTAGTCCTTACGACCTCTCGAAATTTTATGTTATACCAAAGAATACAAATATACATAGAAGACCATAAGTCCGATTTTTGTGTCACTCGAAATTGTGAATTGTGAGCGTGACCGCTAGATGACAATAGCTGTTCGATTTTGGTATTTAGTGCCATTAGCAGCACAACCAACTGTATTCTTTGTGTATATTGTATCCGACCAAAAACATAAATGTAAGGAGTTTTCGGGAAAATTTAAAATTTTATATAACGCGGCAAGTTATTTTTTCTGATGAGTTCAAATATTTTAAAACTTGCCGCGTTATATAAAATTTTAAAAACATACTAAGGGAAAACTTACGAAATAAATTTCAACCAAACTTTTTCTTACATTTAATCAATTTACCCTTCATTAATTTTTTTTAGTTAATAGTTTACCGAGCTATTTACTTTGTAAATAGCTCGGCTCTTTAATGGGATATCATCACTTTTTAAAGAGCAACTATTATATGAAGTCTAGAGCTATTTACTTTGTAAATAGCTCGGTTCTTTCTTCCATATCATCACCTTTTAAGAAGCGACTATTATATGAAGTCTAAGAGCTATTTACTTTGAAAATAGCTCGGTCCTTACTCTCATATCACCACTTTTTAAGAAGGAACTATTACATTAAGGATTTTCCCGAATACTTGGCCTTTCTTACATTTATGTTTTTGGTCGGATACAATATACACAAAGAATACAGTTGGTTGTGCTGCTAATGGCACCAAATACCGAAATCGAACAGCTATTGTCATCTAGCGGTCACGCTCACAGTTCACAATTTCTTGTGACACAAAAATCGTACTTATGAGCTTCTATGTATATTGTATTCTTTGGTTATACCAAAGTTATAGAGATTTTGGTATGTAAGTGTTTAAACAAGTGAAAATAACAACTAAATGAGCTAATTGCTTAAATACCCGGTATATCCTGAATTCCTGTTAAAAAGTATAAAACAAAAGTTGTTTATTTTTTTAAAAGGAACATTTTTTATGGTTTCAAAGATAGGCACATACAAAATTTCAGCTCGTTATCTCTTTTCGTTTTTGTGTTATCATGTCCACGGACAGACGGACATGTGAAAATGATCGAATTAGGCCATTTTATAAAAACCTGTGCTAAGCATTTATGTCTGTGATCAAAATTTTCAAGCGTTACAAAGTCGAAATTAAACTTAATATACCCTTGTATATTTACATATACCGGGTATAAAAACGTTAAAATTGCCTCTGTTGCAATTTTTTTATAATGGTCGTGTGCAATTTTTAATATCCTAAATACAAAAAAGATCCATTCATTAGTGTACTATAAAACACAAAAGTAGCACTCATCTTTTAGTTGATTTGTACCTGAATTAATTCGTTTTTAGGGTAAAATATTTCAAAAAGTCGTAAGTTTATTTATAATGAACAACTTTTATCCGAAACATTTCTTCGAAAACCGAATGAATAAGGCACAAATCAATTATAACATTTTGAAAACTGAGCGCTACTTTTGAAGCCATTTGTACACTAAAGGCCGATCTACACTATAATGTCGATGACGGTTCGTTCTCGGTCCGATCGATTATATGTATATTATTATTCTCGATACGACCAGAACTTGACTGTTACGGATATTATGGATGCACACATTGTTTCTTACTTGTTAATATTTTACTAGACCGAGATCGAACCGAGATCATATTTACGTTTACATCTCTCCAAAAACGATGTTAAGACTCTGGTGACCTCAAAAGATATAGTGAAATTTTGATTTCGATTTTAAGACGAATTACCATAGCGTAGCTTCCATATACAAGGAAGTTAAAAAGACAATTTGTTGACTTTTTATTGTCTCAATATTTAATAATGAATATACAAGTTTGTTGGTGGTTACGACGTGTAACCTTGTGGCATAATTATGTATTGCACTATGGTAATTAGAAATTGAAATCCTGAATCTAGTTTAAGAATCTAGTATAGTACTATCCTACAATTTTCCCTTAGAACAATGTCAAATAATGTACTAAATTGGTAAAATTTTAACTTCCCGGATCATGTGCAAAAGCAATAATAAAATCCACAATTTTATTTATATTCCGACTGTAATAAAAATATTTTATTGATTTTAGATTTCAAATTATATATTTAAATGATAAACAAAAATTTATTACGACATAACGTGAAAGCAGCATACACAAAATATTTGCCAATATCACATTTTATTGCAAATAATTATTGTACACCATCAAACAAAAGTTAAGTATCAATATTTAAAAAAAAAAATTGAATTAGACCTACTATTGATTCATTGTACAAGTTTGATCGTTTATAGGTTTACTTCTAAATAAACCGTTTCATACCATTCTCAAATGAGTTCTATTAAAACACAAGTGTTTTAAAAGTAATGTGGCCAACTGTTGTATCGTTTGGATGTTGAAATGATGGAGCGCTTCACATCTACCCGACACTGGTACGTTTGTATAGTAGTCTACACTACACCTTCTTCCAGAGCAACATATGTTTAGGCAGGATACATTACATGAATGATGTGTTCTGGCGTTGAATAGTGTTTCCGATCCGTGCGAGTAGGTCGTCAAAACTTGTAACACTCATACGAAAATAGTTTAAAAAAATGTACCTTCATATTTTCTTAACTCCTCAAAAAGAACATTGAATGTCCCCAACTCATCTCTTTTCATTTTCTTAAACTTCTACAAGATACAAGCTAGTAACTCCATGTTGTGGTAAACGAAAAAAATTGACAAAATGAGATGGTTGGGTGCTCCGACATGCCTCCTACTGCTAGTCGGGTATATGTGAATAGATCTAAGTTTAGCGTCGTGGTCGCCTAAATGTCGTTTATACGACTGTCGGGTTAGTTGTAAATAAACCTTACTAGAAACACACTAGTCGGCGTTCAGTATGCAACAATAACCGCTAAAGCTACGCTTTCCTCGGTACAACTATCTTGATGATCGTTCAACGTTAATCGTTGAGCACTATTTCTATGTACTTCCTAATCGCTCGAAGTAAAACATAAATAGTGCTGAACGATCATTGCAATTGTTGCACCGAGGAAAACGTGCCTTAAGCAGATTTGGTATTTTTTGTCGTGTGTCGGGTTCCTTAAAATAAGCAATAACGTATGTTTTTGGTTGGGGTTGTAATCTCAACCTTTAAGGAGGTTGTATGACCTTGTAGCGGTATCGCTACATCTATGCTCCTGCATAGTTGCAAAAATCCTATTCAACTAACCATAATCAAATTTTTTACACATACTCTCTGTTACTATAATTGAGTTCCCGATAGAATTTTTGGGGCGGTTGAGCCGTTTTAATAATGTCAATCGCACTTAAAGAATTCTAAATCTTCTGTCTATTGGTAAAAGTACTCATGACGTCATATTCCAAAATGGCGGCTTTAGTTAGGCTACATCATTTCAACAATTTGTTAACTATAATTCTATAAATTCAAATTTTGAGTAATAAAAAGACTTGGAAATTTTTAAGTTTGATCGAAATTGTTTCATTCGCGGATTCGGCAGTATCTTCCCATAACTTCACGGCAGGTGAAAACTGATTAAATTCAAATCGTGTCAGTTTTGTTGGTAAATCTGCAGAAAATGTGGAAGAGTTATTGGATGTTATATTTAGACGATCTGTTTTAATTTCTTCATAAATATATAACCACATGACAAACTATACCTGAGTTTTCAAACTGTCCCGTAGTTGTGCATTTTTATCACATGGTCGATAGTCTCGACAATTGTGCACACAGCCAATAAATGATCACCCACTTGTATCCTTGTTTCGTTATAAACAGGCTTGCAGATTACATTAAATTAAGTCACATTAAGTACTTAATGTGACTTATCTTGACTCTTCGTTGTAACCGCTTATAACTTTTTTAATAAATCTTTCTGGTGGGCTCTATCAAAATATTTTCAAGTTCTGTTGATTCGAAATATGTTATTGTCAATTTAATTGATAATAGCAGTTATTATCAGTTTAATTGGTAACAAATTTCGTGCAACTCGGGATAATTTTTGATAAGATTAATTAAAGAGACCTTATCTATAAATTAAATAAGGATTCAAGCGGTTACTATGACGAGAAAAGATTAGACACCTATATTTTTACTAAACGTTAAAATTAGGGTAGACCGCAGATCTAAAAACATCCAAATAAGAAATTAACAACTTAGCTTGAAAACATCTAGAAATTTCAGTTCAATTAAGACCATTTTTAAAACGGACAAAATCATAAATTTGTTCACAGACAAAAAATGTGAAAATTTAACCGATTCAAAAAAAATAACACAAAAACGTAAAATAATTATAAAAAAAACTATCCCGAAAAAGTACCGTATAATATTTTTGGTTAAATTTAATATAAATGAAAGTATTAAACCAAACAACAATTATTCAAATTATCAGAAAAATTTGAAAGTAACCATGCATAAAATAAATTCTTCAGTAAATAGCAGCAACAACTTTGTTCTTTTTTTAATGTTACTTTACAGTCAATTTTATAAGTTACTGAATTTTATGCAGAAAAAAGAACTGGTTTGTTGCAGCAATAAACACTTGATTGTGATGCAGAATCTAGGGTATAGACAACATATTTATATAAAATTATTAATGTTAGTTAAATAATAATTAACGGTAATGATTCACAGTGTCTGACAAATGATGGTCTAAGATCCGGCATTAGAAAAACCTTCCCTCATCTGTTAATTGATTGAAATTTTATTGAAAACGCTTATTGCAATATAAACAATTTGGCAATGTAATGTCTGCCAGGGTAGTTCTGCTGCAATTAACATTAATTTTTAAAAAATTAAAAAAATACCTTGTAGAGAGAGAGAGACTATTGCATTATTCCACGTAACAAACAAGGAAAGTATATGATCATGCGTATGTAGAGTGTACTCCATTTATATTGAACTCTGCATTCTCTATACAATACCACTATTAGTATAAATACACTTATAAATGGAGTACACTCTACATACGCATGAATCATATATTTTTCTTGTTTGTTACGTGGAATAATGTAATAGTCTCTCTCTCTCTCTCTCTACAAGGTATTTTTTTGGCTAGTTAATTTATATTTAAGATAATTGAAAAATCAAAAGTTTATCACATACGATTATTTCCTAGTTTAAAATTTAAAAAATTTATAAGCATTTACGAACTGCGTAATCGATAATTGTAAGGTCTTCGTTGTTGATTATATATTTATCTTTTTTATTTTCTCCCAACTGCTCTTGCGATGTTGCCAAACGTTCGATAATCAATTTTTAATCGAGATTAAAGTTTAACTACAATTATCTAAATAATTACAGCAGTAACGACATATTTTTAAAGTGTTGAGGGATTATTGGTGAAAAAAAAACTAAAAAGCTTATCAGTCATAAGAGCTTGTGTATAATACCTATTAAAAGTCATATTTAAAATCATTTTTCTAAAAAACTTGACAGTGGATTGTTATCAAGTTTTGAGAATACAAAACGGCATGATGAAAGCTTATCAGCCAGAAGAGTTTGTGTATAATAGTCATAAAATTTCAAATTCGCCCCCTTTACCTATTAGCGACAATGAAATTGTCACCAAATTAGCGACGAGTAACATATCCTCAGACAATATATGAGTAATTTTAATAAGAGTAAAATTAACAGGAATAAATGTGAATGAAGGAAATTTTAACAAGAGTAATTTCAATATAATTTAAAATTTATATTTTAAATCCAGTATATTTTAATTTAGTTAATTTTCTATTTATTTATTTTTTTTTGTCTATTGATCTCGACTTTCTATCTACTTCTAATTGTCAAAGAGTAAATTACGACTAGCTAATTCATACTGATGATGACTACATTGTAGTCGAAATACGTATTTATAATACAAAAAACTGATCTAGGTAAAGGGGGCTAATTTGAAATTTTATTTCGAAAACCTAGAGTTCTCACTAATTATCATTCGATAATATAATGTATAATAGTCATATTTAAAATCATTTTTCTAAGAAACTTGACAGTGGATTGTTATCAAGTTTTGAGAATAAATTATTTATTTATATAAATACTGATTTTCTCAGAGTTGGAAAATTAGTTTTTCATAGGATTCGATCTAACTTCCTTAAAGAACTGTGCTGTTATAAACAATTATTAGTTTATTGCATACTTTTCGGTAGAGGATATTCAAGAAAATTATACATACGGATTACATACATGATTCTTTTTGAACAATAGATAGATACTGACTGAACTGATTTAAATAAAATGAACACGCATATTATTTTATTACTACAATTAAATTTTATTTATTATACAATAAATATTTTTCTAGTACTTTCACAAAGTTAATTAATTAAATGTTCCGAAATTAATTTAATCGGATGATTATCAGATGATAGCCACTGTAAATAGTCAATCAAGTACTTCAAGAAATGATTTAGTAGTATCAATTAAAACCTTTTTACAATGCATACGGAAATCTTTATCAAATCTTTACGGGTATTTGGAAAGTATGTCAAAATGCTACAAACCGAACGAAATTTAGTAGAATACTCTTCACTTAATGCTAAAAATTCTGTGAAAATTTCAGAACGATATTTAAAAGCCGTTAAAAAGATATTGCAATTTAAAAAAATTCGTTACGCAGGAGCTGCTTCAACTTAGCGAATTTCCTTTCATGTATTCATTTGAATACATAAAACCACTCTCAAGCGGAAATATCATATCTGATATGATTTTAGTATTTGCATAGCTCAAGGGCATAGGTCTAAATGGCATAGGTCAAGGGGAAAGGGGGCATACAGAAAGAAGAAAACACAAGATATACCATATCTCTCTTAATATTAGAAAAATCGAAAAATGTAAAAGGAGTAAAGTTGTAGAAAATTATGTTTGCTACAATTCACTTCCCGATCATTTTTCTCAAACTCTAATGTGAACAGAGATATGAAGAATTTTTACTTTCAATCTTAAATAAATTCCCTGTAAATATTATAGCAACAGAAAAAATGATAAACAAAATTATAGCAAAACTAATTTTCTACAACTTTACTTCTTATAAATTTTTCGATTTTTCCAATACTAAGGGAGATACGCCTTGTGTTCCCCCTCCTCTAAACCTCCCTTTTCCTTTGTCCGATATTACCCATTATTGAACTTGATAGTTCAAATAACAAAAGCGATTCAAATACAAAATTTTATTTTAATCGGAATAAAATCGTGACCGCTAGAGAGTCCACAGACACATAAACGTATATATATATATATGTGTTGAGCTAGTGCATAGAAGTGCGTAAGGCCGAGTTTCAGGGGTTTTTGTATATACATATATAGAAATTTTAACGATAGTGATTTTTAACATCTAGTAGATCAATAGGCATTTAAGAGACTTACGAAATTCCATCATTGGTACAAAAACATTAGCTGCATTTTCTTTCAGTTCACTAAATAAACTAAATTCATTTCAATTTTTTTTTTTTAAATCGTTACGTAGACGCTTGTGTTCACTTAGCGAATTTCTTCAGAATACAAATCACAAAAAAATCATACAATGAGCACAAAAAAACTTTGCAAAATGTAATGATATCCGACCAAAAAGAAAAATATTAGAGGAGCTGACTTTCGTATACAAAATGTGGTATCCCAGCAAAACCAAAATTTTTACCTTCAAAAGTAGTGAAATTTATGAAGGGTCAAGTTTTTTAACAAAAGTATGAAAATGATTGGTATATATTTATTGTTTAAGTTTTCCAGGTGTAGACTTGTAGACTATTTTCGTATATATGTTGGGCATCTATTAATATTATTATACTGGAGTTTGGAAGGTTGAAACGCCAGGTATGTTGAATATTATTGCAGTATTATCACAATATACATAATATATTTGGGTACCTTGGCTTAAGGCTTAAATTATCTTTATCATATGATGGATATCGGCAAGTAAAATACAGTATACACTGTATACAGAATTATTTACAATTGTATACAAATTCTAAATACTTTTTATGTTTTAAAATATTCTGTAAAGGTAAACCAATAACACTGAAACATTATTCAATATACCTGGCAATTCAATCTTCCAAACTCTACGTCTACATTCTAAAATAAAATATAGAATATCTTTCGTAAAATTAGAAATAATACGTAAAAAAAAGTTTACAAATGTAATCCAGTGATTAAAAATATTATTCTGATGTTATTTTGGCGAGATGAAGAAATTACGAAATTCATTTACTAACTTTTTTATATTATCAAAAAAATTCTATTTGTGGAAAATATCTTATTTATTTTATTTCTTAATAATTTTTAGATTTATGCAATTTTTTCATTCTTACCATTCTTTTATATATATTTATATATATATAAATTTAGGTGGAAACTTTTCAAATGAATACACGGTATATATCTCAAAAAGCATTATTGTAATCAATGAAATTTCTTTCAGAAAATTTTTTATTTAGATACCTAGAAACCACCTACAAAATACCTTATTAATCTAAGCTTAGATTACTTGAAATTTAAGTTAATTTCATACTGATTGTCTTTAGTAACATTTCAGAAGTCTTCCTGGAGTAACAGAGAATGTACACACAATTTGAATTCAATTGAAGAACTATGATTTTTACGCATCCAGTTTTAATTTTAAGGAAATTGCTTTATTTAGAAAATACATGGTTAAGTAAATTGATTTAATGAAAAACTTTAAAATTAAGTTAATTGTAAAAGCCATTATTTAACTGAAATGATCCACCAATACAATATTCCTGAAAGCTTATAAAAGCAAATCCCAGTTGTGAGGGAAACGTCTCCACTATAAACAAAGTGAACTGCGTATTGATTAGTTCACACGTGCTTTTATTAAAACGAAAATATATACTAAATATGGAATAAACCACGTGCTATGAATATCTTTAAATAGTACACGTCGCCGTCGACTATTAAAAATTAGCAGACCGTGATGATATTGAAGACAACCAACCACGATAATGGTCTACGTTGTCGCTATAAATGATATTTGAGAACATTCAACTTTTTAATAAAGTTATCATCATAAAAACTTTTGGTTTTGTAAGATTTTTAGAGATTTGCAGAAATTCGTATTTAAAAATAAATATTAATTCCACGTTCATTTTCAGAAAATCATTTAAGTAAACTGAAATATATTTTTAAGTACGATTAAAGTAATTATCTATTCGAAATGTCTTAGAACATACACAAACAAATAACCTTTAAAACTATTGCTTTCTTTTATTGAAAAAATATGGTGTTTTTTACTAAAAACAATAGCCTTCAATAAGATTTATTTCAAACAATTTTAAATCAACAAGAAAACGTTAATGCTGGTCAATTGAATTTCCAATATACAAAATGGCATTATCACAAATTTCTAACTAAATAAAATTAAAATATATGACGTCATAATTAAATATGAATATCGATAATAGAATTGAAACAAAATAAATTAATAAACAAAGATTAAAAAATGACGATGATTCATTTATAAAATATGGGTATAATAAATGTGTCTATCCAATCAATGAACGATATTACGTCTCAGGTTTTGAGCTTTGTGGTTTAAATATGCTTCTCGTTGTGGATCCGTTCAGACAACGTATGGTTGTATGAAACTACATATATTAATGATTTAAATCAACAAAAGGCAGATGAATCACGTGAGATAAAACAAACATAGCAACTCATGTTTTCTTTGATTAAATATCGAGATGTTATCAACCATATTTGTGATTTTGCACTCAAATTTTAATTGATTACTTGAAGTTTGGGGTACGTATGTCTAGCAAACGATACGGGTACGATTCTATCCCAACATAATCATATTTAATTTAAAGCTATTATTGAGCGATAACTCGAATATAAATGATGTATTTTATAAATTGAAAATATAAAAAAAATTAAGAAACATGTTTTGGTAAGAGAAATTAAAATAAAATTAGAACTTTAGAAAGTTATTTTAGATGTGCGAATTTTATACATATGAAGCAAAAACTTAAATAAATTGAAAAAAATATGGGCATAACTTACGATTTTGTAAAATCATTCCATAAGGTGGACCTGTGATACAAAGACCTTCCTGTTTGACAGGCCCATTTGATACAAAACGTGAAACCATGATGTTAAATTTTTATTTTAATTCAACAAAAAAGATATTTTAATTTTTTATATTTAAACAAATTTTAAAATTTTTAGGGTTACATTAATTTAAAAAATTAAAGTATAAATATTTTAATTTATAAAAAATATTTTTGCTGTTTGAGATGCAATACACTGATTGCATATTTTCGTTTCCCGAAAATTATTGTCATTCCCATCCCCAAACATTTTGAATGGTATCGACAATTTCGATCATAAAAATTCTTTATATTTGAAATTAAAAAAAATGTTCACAGATAATTAGTATCTTAGAAAAATTACAAATGTCAATACACTTTGAACAAAATAAACAAATTTAATTATTAATTACCAACATTATTGAAAAATTTTGTACGTCAAAAATTTTTTATATTGTTTTAATTTCAACGTGTCGACGTTTTATGAACCTCAAATAGGAAAAATCGATAAGGGCGTTTTACAAATCACAGACGACAAAATTAATCACTTCTATTCCATATAAACACAAATACAACACTAATTTTTTTTTACTTGAAATACAAAAAATAATGAAAAATGTGTTTTAATAAAAAGGTCTTATAAAATAAAAATTAATTAATATTTAAAAAAATATTAAATATAATGACATGTAGCGAAAAATTTGCTGGCGACAACGCCATTGTATCGACTGAAACAATTAGTTCACCGGTTTACCACACTCATATACATAAATAACACATGCGCATATCACACACCAATCAAATGTGCTAAATCTTTCATATTGTGATCTCATAACACACATACGTTCTTCAAGATTACTTTTTGATACTTCGTTATCAATTTACCAGTGTTGCCATTTCCTAATATTTGACTTCATGAGTAATTTTTAAACTTCCGTAATTTTTAAAATATAAAGGCATTATGTTGTCCTATGATAAAACACAATATTACAACATTTTCTCATTTCGTAAATTTATGTTACATTGTAACAGATGTTCATTGAGGTTTTCCATTCTAGAACTGCTATTCGGCCAGTTTAATAAATTTCATAAATTATTAATAATTTGAAAGATTTTTCTATAATGGATAGTTACTTTACCATAAATTTTGAATAGATCCTTTTTGAAATATTTCAGTCTAATTAATTTATCCGGTATACTTTTTTGGATTAATAACATTTGAAAATGTCGATAACAATATATGATAAGAATACTTTGAATCGTGTGCATTTGTCACATAGTTAGGGAATTTTTTGCCATTTAAAACATGATAATGGCAACACTGTTATAATACCCATAGAATACAACTACCTCTCATACAATACTTACAACAGTGCTGTCACATATCACTATCTTTTTTTACACTACATCTATTTCCTTTATTAATTCATTATGAGAAATACTAAATTTACCGGATTTTATAAAAATTAGGCGATTATATTTATATCAATATTAAAATTTATACTATGGAAAAAGAAAGGGGGATGTAAATCTTTGATTTAGTGCTGTATAATTTCATGAAACATTTTTTTTTTTTTAAGAAATTGTTAAATTGAAAGTTAAAGCACATGCGTAGTATTACATGAGATTTCTAATTTTTAAAATAAATACATCTTACATAATAGAAAATAGCATTTAAAATGATATTTTCTCACTTGCATGAAATAGGTTGTTCAAATTGTAAAATAATAAGAAAAATAGATTACAGTTATGGGTACATAGAAAGACAACCTGTTAGACTATCTATGACCCAAATACATGAACTTGCAAGGACACTTGTCCATATATAGAAATTATAAATAATTATTAAATCAGAGAATTAAGAACAAATCTTACCCATTTTAAAAGGTTTGTTAGTATTTGAATTGTGAAATGTTTGATAAGGATACGGTGCTTGCTGCGGATAGCAGCGGGATTGCTGCGGCGGCGCCGAAGGCACTTGTTTTTGGTTGTTACTCATGTCCGGGACCGGCCCTAGGGCGACACACCGTGGGCTTACCGTGCCAGCCACCGTCCTAACTCCTCAACAATCGGCATATGTCAACTCTGAATGATTTTCGTATCAAATGCGTGTATTTATCATCAATTTATTGGCGTCCACGTCCCAAACAATATCAAACTGTTCATCACACTTAGTTTTATAAAAGTTGATACAAAATATATATTCAGAAATAAAAAAAGATGATTACTATACTTGTATAGAAATATAAATAAATAAATAACTAATGCACGAGTAATAAATATTGATATTAAGTTTTGAAATTCAGAACAAATCAAAGGTTAAGAAACTGTTCCATCCAAAATGGCGGAGTATTAACCCAAAAACATGTTTTTAAACCCCCATATAAACACCCACCCACACAAATAGCACACACGGCACTTCACTCAAAATTTGTTGATGTTTATTAATAATTTTTGAAAAGTTAATATAATCACTTTTTTTTTAAAGAAAAAAAGGTCTAGCACAATAAAAATGACACGCGGCTCTCACGTTGCAATTTTAGCGCTAACTATATGGAAAAGTTATAACTATTTAACTATAATACCCGTTCGGGCATTTTTAGTAGTACCAATCAATTGAGAGAATTATAAAATAATTATCACTATCTTTTTTTATTATACATTACAATACATAACGGAATGAAATGAAAATACATCGTATGTCGTATCTTTAAAATATTAGTCATGTCAAAATCATTTGTGAATTCATAACCTTATATTTGTATACATTCCAAACAATTTTTACAAATATTATTTAATAAAAATGACATCTTCTGGTAAATTAGAAACTGAAAAATTAAAAGAAAATTTAGAAAATCAATTAGATCGCCTTTTACAACAATTAAACGATCTTGAAAGCTGCAAGTAATGATCTTTAATATAATAACCATTTCAATTATAAAATATCTCGTTGTTTTTTTAGAGATGAATTAGATAGTAGTGAGTATGAAGAAGTTAAACAATCAACAATTGAACAATTAAACGAGTTTCAAGAAAGTTTACCCCGAATAGCTAAAGGTGATGTGTCTTTAGTTAGCAGTGTTGCAGCGATACAAATGGTAAGTCATCTAAAACTGATAAACAAGTCATAAAAATATAATTATGTAATGTAAACAGGCAACGCAAGCTGCTATTTCTAAAGCATTTAAAACACCAGAAGTACTAAAATTGTTTGGTAAACGTGATCCAAAAGAATTGCGAGAACAGTTATGCATAATTGATGAAAATATTAAATTGAATAAAACAACAAAAGAATTTACAATATGTGAAAAGGTAGGTAAACACAATTTTAAACTTTTGAAAATAATTCAAATGTTTTTTTACTTTCAGATACAAATACTAAACACCCTACGACAAATAGGTGAAAAATTATCACCAGCAGAATTAAAATTATTAGAAGAACATTCTACTGCTTTAGAATATGGTAAAAATTTAGAATTTGAACAATTAACAGAGGATAATCAATAGAAAAGTACAAAAGTGTAATAAGACTAATTCGCCATAAGTTTTTTTTAATAATAAATTAAGAAATATGTTTTTATTTAACGAGTAGAATTTTGTTATAATTTTTATTTTGAAATAAAATTTTTAAATTATAAGAATTTGTAACTATTAGACTTAAAGATGAGGCCAATTTTTGCCACTCAACAATTAATTTATAGTTTGTGATGGGTACTAGAAATGGAGAAATATAAGTATGGCAGGCAGTGGCGGAATTTGGTGGCGGTTAGTTGTAGAACTTAGCAGAATGGATAATAAAGATCCACAGGATTCGTGCTAATTTTGATAATTTATAAAAAAAAAAAATGTAATCAGTAAGTAACCGTAATGTTAAGCAGATCGTCACAGTTAGACGAAGATCTAAGGTTCTAGTCCCAGAAGTTACATTCTCTTTTTCAAATTTTTATACTCGGTATATATAATTTAATAATAATTATAATTATGGGATTTTACCTCCGTTTCTGAGACTCCACTGATTGTATCCTCCTGATTGTAACGGTTGAAAATATGAATCGCACATAAAAATTTATGGTAGAGATGTAAAATAAATAAAATGACCTAATTAGTTCATTTTCAATATATTCGTTCGTTTGGCTGTCTGTGTCCGTAGACACGATAAGTCAAATACGAAAACAGATAACGAACTGAAATTTTATGTGGGTGTTCTAGAGCTGAAAAGTAAGATCAAGTTTGTGAATGAGCAAAATTGGACCATGCATCCCAGGAAAATTTCCATCTTTGAAACCGTAAAAGATAGAAATAAAAAGTTTTACAAAAAATGTTCCTTTTTTAAAAATAAACAACTTTTATTTATAAATTGATTAGTTTTGCCGCAATTTCAGTTCAAAATTCTTACCGGGTATTTAAGCAATTAACTCAGTTGTTAATAAATATTTACACGCAGGGAATTAAGTTAACAATATATTTATTAATATTTAAAATACATGTAAACGGTACAAGATTTTCTTCAAGTAGAATATAATGGATTAACTATTATTTATTTACATGTTAGTTATGGAAACAGTCGTTTCCATGGCCGGAGATACATTTTCCACAAAACAGAGTTTCTTTGATTCTTAACTTAATTCAACAGTTATTTCCACTAGTTAACTTATAACATGAATTGGTTAGTTATAAATATTATTAGAGTTATTTAATTAATCGATGTAAATAGTGAACATCTCGTTGTTTCAAATACAATTCTTAATAATCGCATTCTGATATAAGGTCATCTCTAGGCCTATGTTTATTAATGTAAGTAGAGTGCCAGTAAGATCCGAATTAAATTACATTAAATGCTGTAATTTTGCAAGAGAGTATGTATTTTGATGCCCAGTAAACTCTATTTTGTACATACCGAAATTGATTCTTATCACAAATTTCAAATTGGTTATTACTAAACAAAGTTCCACTACGCCAACTCTTTCTCCTAAATTTTATTTTGAAAACGGTAATAGTATCTTGTGCAACAAGTGCGGTAAGTTGTCGATTGCCCACTCATTCGCTCGAGTGGGCAATCGAAAACACCGCACGTGTTGCAGATACTATTTTTTTTACTAATGCGGGATAAGTACTATTTTAGCGCCCGTTCTTTCGAGCGTTAAATGGCTGTTTGGCTATTGATGGCTATTTGTAATAGATCTAAGTAGTGTGGTAATAATTGAATAGGCAAACAGCAATTTACCGCACGGGAAAGCTGGCACTAAGATAGTACTTTTCCCGCATGAGTAAAAAAAAATTATTACCAAACTTGAAATTCCAAAATTCTTCCTTATAAAAATACCAAAAGCTTTAGTTTGAAACGCTTTTTCAAACCGAATCGTTTTATGGTTGTTAAAGGTAAAAAAAATTCTGAAAAACCCGATTTTTTTACCAGCGGTTTTTTACCAACTTGCCGAAGTATAATTTTCGGAATGCATCTCACATCACATTTTCAAAACTACCTAATTTAATGTAATCTATAAACACTTACAGAGTCTACTAATTCTGATGTCCTGCAGCAGTAAATATCCCATTTTCTTAAAACCTTTATCTTAAAATTTAAAGAAATATTTTTTTTTAAGTAGAGATATCGACCAGATTGTTTATACGTAAGATACTTTAATCTTTGGCTAAGACACTGGGTGTAGTAATATTTGTCGTAGAGTACTGGTAATCTATACATCTCTCTTTGTAAATAAGAAAGATATTGGTAAATGAAATTTGCATCCGACAAACGTTGATAATAGATAGATAGATTGTAGAGGCTGCCCTGGACGGGCTACACTTCGACCATAAGGTCCATTGTGATGCCTAAGGATGTGAGTGGAGTGGAAGAAATTTGTGAGTAGACTAGGAATTGGTAGGATATGCGGCTGCAGCCGACTCTGATAAGAACTATGCCGATATTCATCTGGAGTTCGTGAAAGAAACTGCAGAAAACCTTCTCAAGCATAGCCGGTTACTTTTTTTTAAAATAATTGACAAACTGCCGATGTCGGGATTCGAACCCATAACCACCTAGTTTCCAAGTAGGCATCATACTGCGCAGACATAACGCCTTACACCGCTCGGTTACTTGGACTGATAACGTTGATAACAAACGATAATTCATTTAATGTGTGCAATCTCACGATTGTAATGCATATTTCATTGTTAATTGGTTCATCGCTTTCAGTTTTTACTAGCAAATTAACCTAGCTTCGATGTTCCAGATGGACAGACGAAGAAATGTTCATTCTAGATTTTGTATCAATAAATTTTATTAATCGTATTTGAACCACTATTTAAAAAAAAGGTGAATAAGGAGACTATTTTAAAACAATTTTTTATTTCCTTTGTATTAGTTTGTACACATCGGATTTATTTACTATTACTACATGAAAATTAAAATTTTTGTTTATTTTCTGAATCCATAAATGATTATATCGATATGATCTTTGAATTCTACATGTTTTAAAATTAATTCAAAATTATATTAATTATATATTAATTATTAATATTAATTCAAAATAATTCTACATGTTTTAAAATTAATTCGTGTAAACATGTTTAAGAGTTGTAAATTTTTATACATCTAAATTAAATGAAAATTGGTAGACCTCATTAGATGTTTGATTCATATTTTTGACGATTCGATCCTATTATTATGAAGAGTGTGAAAAAAGTTATTTATACCTTTATATTACGAATAACTTTTGTAAAAACCTCTCAACAATTTTTCAATCATTGCAAAATATAAATAGAAAGCATAATTAACCTCTGCATAAAGTATTCTACTAATCCATCAAACAAGAATTCATGTCTCTACAAGGTCAGGCACGTTCAATTTATCGTAAAACAATCCAGGAATTCAAACTGTCATAGTAAATTAATGTTTAGGGTTTGTAAGGTTCCTATAAGTGCGAGAGTGCATTACATATTTTTTCACTGTTATTTAATGTAAAGTTGCAATGGCTGAGAAGGTGCTTAACTGTCGCAGATAAACGAAAAATCATTAAATATGTAAAGGAGAATCCTACAAAGAAAGAATTAGATATCGCCAAAGAATTCGAAATTCCCACAAGTACATTGGCCACAATTTTAAAATCTAAGGATAAGTTTTCAGAAGAAGGTGTGTGCCTGCAAACAGTAGAAAATTAAAATCATGTGAATTCAAAGACGTAGAGGAATGTGTTTTGAAATAGCTAAAGCAATGCCGGGACAAAAATGTGCCAATCGGAGGCCCTATCCTTCAGCAAAAGGATCAGCTATTCGCAGTAGAATTGGGACATGCTAATTTCCGTGCTAGCAATGGGTGACTTCAAATTTCAAGTTTGCATACCTTGCTAAAACGAATCTTAGAATCAACCTAAACCTCTATATAACAAACCTCATTGTAACAAATTACTTGGTATAACGAATATTTTCTAATCTCCTTCAGATTTGTTATATCAAGGTTTCACTCTATAAGAAACTGAAATAGAATTTTGGCGATTAAAAAAAAATTGTTGATAATGATATCAGATATATATATATAGATATATTTTTTTAATAACAAAATAATAAAAATTACAGATAATAATCATTTTCACCAGAAATGACAGCGATAAATTTAATCAATTTATAATAAGTTTATCAATTTTTTCCATTTTATATTCAAATAATGTTTAATAATAATCATGATATTAAAAAAATAAACATCTTCTAGACTATAATCCATATGTTGAATTATATCAAATTTTAAACTCGCCAATTACGCAGTTTGAATAACATTCTCAAAAAATAATCAACTCATTCTTTTTTTTTTCCGGCGAAATACCGAAAAGGGCTCTCCTGATTCCATTGCTCTTAAGTTTAAAATTTTTAAAATAATTTTTGGTACATTTGAGCAGTCTTCAAGACATCGTTCTACAAAATTTAAAGAAAATCTTCTTTGTCTTCTTTACGAATTCCAAATTAGTCAAAATATATTATACGTTTTGGCTACTATTAAGAGGAGCAGCACTTATTCATATACTGCTTATTTATTGATATTATATTGTTTAGGGTCATACGTATTTATTACAAAATTTTAGTCCTTAAATCATGAGCATGGGAGTTCATAAATAGAGTAAATCTATAAAATTATTTTATGTTAATTTTTCGATTTTGAATTGCGATATCTCGACTCAAATGCGTCAAAAATCCCATTTAGAACTTTATTCTGATATCGTGCAGTATAGATTTAAAATTTCAAGTCAATTGTAGAGCGTGTATTTTCAAAACTCCCGCGAATATTGTTGTTATTGGATTACCACACAATAACTGCAGTTATATAATCTGGATAAAGCCAAAATTTGCCTTATAAATCAATAAAGAATCAATGTGTATTTTGGCAAGAGCTAATAGGAATTCCCCTTATTGAAAGGAAAAATTATCATACAGACTTGAATGAGTGGATAAAAGGACATTAACAACCTTTGAAATTTCTGAAAAATCTGACGTCTTGATCTTTTGATTTTTTCGTTTGAACCTTTTTCGTTTATTGGCACTGACCTCCACTATATTGGCGAGGTCAGTGTTTATTGGTCTTCTTAAAATGTTACAACTATGTAACTAATAGAATTAGAATAATAGTTAAAAAAATTTTACAAATAGTTAACAGTTTTTTTAATATATATAGAATTATTGATTTTGAAATCTAATAAGTACACAAACGTCCAATATGATGTACTGCATCAAAGTACTCTTTTTTTATTATGTATACTTTTTTCAGGTATTATAATTAGTACCTAGATACCTTTTTCGAGCCTATATAACATACTTATGAACTATGAGATCTACGACCATTTTCTTATTTATCGAATATGACAAACGTTCAGGCGCGGATCTAGGAGGAGGGTCATGACCCCCCCCCCTCAAACTAAATATAATTTTTTTTAAAGTATAATTTTGATTCTTACTCAAATCTTACATTGAGATGAAAGAATGGCTTGAACGAAAACCAGGGTTCTAAGTAATTTAATCAATTTCTATCAATCAATGAGTAACACAAAAAATATTCTTCAATTAGTTATTAATAACACGGGGAACAAAAAAAATTTTTTTTTCTGCGGCATAAGTTTATGGAGTCAATTTAGCTACATATGATTATGAAGTACTCAGCCTATAAATTATTTTGTTTGAATTGACTCTGGTTCTCATGATAAACCGTTCTAAAAAAAATCACGTTTTTTTACTAATTTACCCTCATTAACGTGTCTTTTTCGTAGTGTAACGTGACAAATACTTAGCGTTGTTCGAGATTTTAACGAATAGCACCTTGTTCATAATTTTTGAGTGTTAAAAAATCCCAGTTGACTATATTATTTAATTTATTGGGCGTTATTATTACAAAAAGTTTGAGTTCTTCACGCAAGTCTTGTGCTAATAACCCCGATCATTTCTACTACATATGTGGTAAATTTTGTCAAGAAAAGCAACGAAGGAATATAAATGATTTTGTAAAACAAAGTTATCGGACATATTTTGTAAAACAGCTTGGACAACAAGACAAATGTTGGGCCCCACATAAAGTTTGTAAAACTTGCGTGGAATCACTTCGATATTGAAGTCAAGGTGGACAAACAGGGCTTCCGTTTGGAATACCGATGACATGGACAGAGCTAAGAAACCACCTTGATGATTGCTACTTTTGTGCTGTGAATGTAAAAGGTATGAACCGATACAAAAAGCGCTCTTGGGTTTACCCAAGCGTACAATCCGCTAAGCCACCAACACTGCATAGTGAAGATTTGCTAAAACCGGTATTTACTTCCTTATCAGACGATTATTGTGGTGATGTTGAAATGTTAGATAGTCAGAGTAAAAGCAATAGTGAAAGTGAATTCGAAGGATACAGTCTTATACTTCAAGATTTTTTTCATTGCATTATTTGCACAGTCCTTTACATAAATTTCCTGACAACCTGAGTGATTATAGCGAAGAACGGTTCCACCAGGACATCAAGATTATGGGGGAAAGATGTCAAGGCCGTTGGGATCTCCATATATGGCAGACTACTGCTGGAACTTGCAAAGAGACGGTCCGGACTAAAAACACCATAGAAAATCCCATACAATACGTTTTTCTTAACTCTTGATATGTTTTTGTTTTTTATGAACAAAACGGTTCCACCAGGACATCAAGATTATGGAGGAAAGATGTCAAGGCCGTTGGGATCGCCATATGATGGCAGACTACTGATGGAACTTGCAAAGAGACTGTCCGGATTAAAAACATCATAGAAAACGTTTTTGTTAACTCTTATTGATATGTTTTCGTTTTTTATGATTAATTTTATTATTCTTTGTATCACATTTATATCACTTTGTTTGTTTGAAATCATTTGATATTTTAAAATAAATGTTTTAAAAAATATTCTCCTCTTTTTTTAAATTTAATTTCCAGTATAAATTGATTGCCTTTATCTCAAAAAGTAGAGTCAATTCAACAAAAATATAATTATTTCGTATTCAGCAAACCAAAATTACCTAAAATTGACTAATAAATTCCATGCCGCAGAATCTGTGAGCGAGCAAACCTGGGTGAGCGAGTACTGGATAAGCGAAGAAACTCTACAAGTGAGAGTAGTTGCCAGGTCCCATCATTTTAACCCTCGAAAAGTCGATATATGAGATCTAAAAATGAGAAACAGAAATATTTACATGAGATAATCGTTTTTCAGGCCTGGACCTCTATAACTGAGGCTGCCACCTACCCTATACCTCTATAAGCGAGAGTCGAGCGTATTTATTATCTGTTATTTATAACGCTTTCTAAATTTCGTGGAATAACAACAAATTAAAATAAAAAAAGTATTTACATATCTATCACGATTTCGTATTTTTTTATACTTCTGTAAGTGAGAAAAAAAACCGCTCCTGCACTTCTATAAGTGAGAAACTTGGTTAAGTGAAATACCTTCATAAGTGTAAAAAAAATTTCAGTCCTTTGAACTCTCGCTTATCCAGGTTAGACTGTATGTGTTTTATAAGCTATAATCCTTAAAATTGGCCATTGCAAGTTGAATAGCGACACACATTTATTTCTAAAGAGAAAAAGAGATAAACATACATATTATTTCCGATATTAAGAAATAATATTAATATATGGGTTTGCCAGTATCTGTTTCTCTTTGAAAATAAAAGTATGTCTTTGTTCAACTCATTTACATAATGTTGCAAATTTCGTATCCCAATGACGATTACAGCCTGTATAGTTATTATACAGCCGTATAATAAAATACATCCAATCTGTAAATCATGTATAGTGTATCTATCGCTGCCTATATGCAATGACTATGATACGGTGTCTTTGTTACACTTAAACATGTATACAAAGACACCATATCACTGCATATAGACAGCGATAGATACACTGTACATTGTTTCTAGATTTGTATTTTAAAATGCGGGCTTATAGCGGAATTTCAAATTATTTAATTTTAAGCAAGCTTTTTTTTACCAATAATGAGTTTAAGGTATTTCCAAACTATATCAGTTGATCGGGTACTCGCGCGAAAAGAACTATATAAAAAATTATATGCGTTAAAAAAATATGTCGGTACTCTTGCGCGTTGTTGAAAACAGCTGTCCGTTGTCGTCAGTATTCCCATTCGTTACATAACATAATATCATACATATACTAGACATGAAAATGATATGGAAAAAATGCACTTTTTTACGCATATTTTATCAAAAAAACTTAACAACCCGATGGTTATTCTCCCAAAGTTTTAAGGAAAAATATTTCTAAGAAATTGAGGAAAGTATGTGTCGAATTTCAGAATAACCGTGACTTTATTGAGAGAGTTCGAAGTAAAAACAGTCGGAATCATGCATTTTATTTCACCATGTTTATGAAGATGCATGTTAATTTTCTCCAACTTACGTAACGATTTTCTCAAAAACGCCATGGTGATAAATTCTTAAATAAATTCAGCTGATTTCTGAGGATTCATTTTACTAATATTGTGAATTTCGTGAAGTTCTTGACAACCTAATAATAGTTTGGAAATACCTTAAATAGTGTTATGAATAGTATGGATACATACAAACATCCATGAACAACAGCCCAGTGATTTTTCTTGACTGTTAGAGCATTAAATGTAGTTTGATATATGTTAATGAGCGTAATAGTAGCTTCGTGCTACCCAAAAATTTTACATCGAAATCGATAAAAAAATTTTATTAAGATGTTCTTTTTTTTGTAAAACCAAATAGATTTACTACACTTGTGTGTGTAGTAAATTTTTTGGGGTTTAAAAATGAATACAAATCTTATTCAGCTTATTGGTAAAGAAAGGCTTTGTTGTATATTTACATTTATTATTTCAATATGATATTTAAAAATTTCATTAATAATAAAATGTTTGCGTATATTATCAGATGGTTGATCAAATGATATGCAAGCAAACAAATTATGTGTTTAAGAAAACAAAGCATTCTGAGCATTTTAAATTATTAAAATTTTGGATTTAATTGATTTGTAGCGTGCAAAAAAAATATTTCGATTAATTTCAAACATTGTGCATAAACCTTATAAACCAGGCCAATTTTCGTACCCGATTGAGGTCCAAGGTTGCACGAAAATATTTTTTGGTGTATTTTGATCTGCTGAACACGATTTTTGAAGGTGCTTGGCTCCAAAATGGGACGACAAATTGTTATAAACAATTTTTTAGTTGATTTGTTCCTTGTTCATTCAGTTTTTGGGAAAATGTTTCGTATAAAAGTTGTTGTTATCCGAAGCATTTTTTTAGAAAACAGAATGAATACAAATCAATCAAAAAATTTAAAAAAATGGCCCTTTATTTTATGACTATGTGTACTTTGACTCATTCTAACAAAAAAGTATTTATGATTTTTACGTAAAACCCATAGTTTTCCCGGAAAAATTATCAAAGTTTTTGAAAAAACACTTTTTTACCATTTTCGACCTGACATTTTGTGCTATTATTATTGCATTATTTTTAATTAAAAGCTTTTTTTTTAAATTAATACTTTGATTAATTTTTTGCTTAGAATGAGATTAGAAAAACCATAGGGTCGAAGTGCAATAGTTTTTACCCCGATATTAATCAATCAAATGAGATTAGAAAAATTTTTATTTTTATCACCAACAATAGGGAATATGCATGAAAATTTTTTTTCACTTGAATTGAAGCATGTTTACTTGACAAATATCAAGGTAAAATTACTTTTTAAATAACTTTAAAAATAAGCGAGATATGAATGATTGAAATTCCCGATTAGACAAAGAGGGTGATAGCCCTCTTGATATGTTATGTGACGTCATATTACACTTTCACCATTTAAAATACACGTAAAACTCCGTTTTTAGTATTTTTGCAAGAAAGAGACAGATAATAATCTTTAAAAGCTTATAGCTTCCTTGATATTTGTCGGATTTTAATTTCGTTTTTAAATATTATTACAGTATTAACAGTATTTTCATATTCTAAAAATAAATGTGAAAAAAAATTTTCATGCATATTCCCTATTATTTTTATTATTTGTTAATAAAAAACTGTGTACAACAATTTATCTTCCCATTTTATAGGCTAGCATCTTCGAAAATCGTGCTCAGCATATCAAAATACATAGAAAAGACTTTGGACCTCGATCGGCTACGAAAAAGGCCTGGCGCATGGATTATTATTGATATGATAACATTTATTATGAACAATATACAACAACAGGAAGCGTTTGAAAAAATTTATGTCTTAAATGAAGTTTATAATTTTAATACAGTATTTAATATAAAAATAATTAATAAGAAATTCGTTTTTCATACGTATCATTTTTGCTGATACATTTTATGGTCGTTTACGCCTACAGTTTCTTTTATGATCAGCATGCCAATGCATTTGTTGACATTCTGTTGAACAATATGATGTGTTCCAACAACAATGATAAATAGCTTCTTGTTCACAATTGTAGCACTGAAAAAAATCAATAAATGATCATACAAACAGTTTGTTGAGTATTTTATATTTTTTTAGCTATATATTCGGGAATGAAAATAGTATATAAAATAGCTTTTAAACGAAGAGCAAAAAACGAAAACTGCCGTTGTAACTTGAGTTCTGTCATTTTAAAACCTTAGGAATAAACGAGCGCTGATGTATAGTCCATTTATGAAATTATTCAAAATCTTATATAGTACATTCATAAAAGTCCACAATAATGTTTATTATTTTTTTTAGTAAGTTAAAATTGAAATTTAATTTAGGCCCGTCATACCGGGCCTAACAAGAAAGATATTTAAGAAAAAAAACCTGAGATTTCGGGTAATTAAGTTACCGCCGACAGAAATAAAATTTACCCGAAATCTCAGTTGTTTTCTTTAATATCTTTGTTTTTAGGCCCGTCATACCGGAATTTTATTGGATCAATCTCTTGATTAATATTTCTATGTGTAAAAATATGGGTTTCTCCATAAGAGCAATGCATTAAAACTCGAACTATAACATTAAGGATTACGAGCATACTACCACTTTTCGACGGATTTTGCTTTTTTTTTTTCACAGGCTAAAAATTATGTTTTCTAATAAATCCCGAAGTTTCAGAATTTCTGACCGTTTAGAACGCGAGATAATTAATATCAAAGTTATCATTCTCTCTCACTCTCTCTCATTAGAAGCATGTAAAACTTCAATCCCGTCCAACTATTATCTGTTGTATTAGAAAAAATAATCGACAGAATTAAAAAAAAAACTAGGAGAGTAAAGCTAAATATTTATTATATAAATTTAAAAAAAAAAAACGTGTGTCACCGTTTTGTTTTCGAAATATAAAAGTTTAAATGTATTTATTTTATTCAAATCAACATTATTTTGTATATGTGAACTGTGTATTTGTCTATGTGTTGTACGTGTGTTTATATGTTTGTGCATCAAACCGGTTTGTTGTGCTGATTGCATAACACAGTGCTGGTACGTCCTTAAATAATTAACCCAAGGCCACCGTACCCCTGAAACTTTTATAATTGATTTATATGCACTTCAACTACATGTAAACAAAAAATCAAGCCTCAATCTTTTTGAAGCTTCAGTGCTCGTATATCCTTAAAGGTAAACATTACCACAGCGGAATTAAATACAACAAGCACACTATTGTTTCTTTTGTAAATAGGGATAATTATTTAAGAGCTCTTGAATAATGTTAAATACCAACTTACCCATTGTTTCTTTTTAATGTTAGAAATAACTGCTGTTTGTGATGCAACAATACTACGAATTTTTTCTGTAAATCGATCAACTTGTTCTTGCACAGTATCGCACGACAATTGTATCATTTTTTGTCGATCATCACATATTTCTAATTGACTTCTTAACTAAAATAAGTTTTAAAAAATTAAATTCGAAATTTTTAACAGTTTAAAATCATAACATACTTTTTCAGCTGCTTCGACATTTTTATTATCAGAAAGTCTTGGTGGATTATCTGGCGATGATCCATTAACGTCCCTATTGTTCATTTGGCAACGAATATCTTGTGTAGAACTTATAAGATCATCTTGGCTACAATGAAAATAAAAATTATCTAGTACAAAACACAGAACATAAAGCCTAAAAATATTTCTACCTTTGGATAGTTTCATCGTCTTCTGCGTCTGAAATAATAATTGAGTTACTTGTTCCATCTGCCTTTGGCAGTGAACTTCTTGATCTTAATTCTCGGGCAGGAGTGTTATCTATAGACGTAGTTGGTGAAGATGTTGATTTTCGTTTTTTGGAAACACTTTCTGGTTTGATAAAAAGATTTTATAATTTAAAATAGTTCAAAATAAATATAAAAAACTAACCATTACTGTTTGAAGGGCGTTTGTTGGTAATAATAGATGCTTTTGAGCTTGCGTCAATTGAATTTCTTACACTTTTTCTTCGCTCATCAATGCTCTTAGGTGATTTTAATGATAAATATTTAGACATTTCAAAAGGTTTTTTTAACCATTCTTGATGCAATTGGAGTTCTTCATAAGCTTTATTAAATGCAGTAGATCTTTTTATCTAAAAACATAAATTACCAAAATCAATCTGTGTCACTAGACTGTGTCAAACTTTTTTAAATAGCTACTTTTTTGAAAATTTGTGCGGTTTAAAAAATGTGCATTGCTAACAACGCTTTAAGAGAAAGTTAATATGAATAGCCTTAAATTCCATTTGAGATACAGTAGTCGAAATACGTATTTATAAAATACAAATAATTGTTCTTGGAATTGGGGCAAAATTTGAAATTTAATAAAAAAACCTCGAGTTCTCTTTGATTATCTTAGATAGATAGATAGATTGTAGCGACTGCCCTGGTCGGGCTACACTTCGACCATAAGGTCCATTTTGATGCCTAAGGATGTGAGTGGAGTAGAAGGAATTTTTGTGTAGACTAGGAATTGGTAGGAACTATGGCGATATTCATCTGGAGTTCGTGAAGGAAACTGCAGAAAATCTTCACAAGCATAGCCCGTTACTTCTTTCTTGTACATACGCCGACAGTTTAGTTAATTAACCCTCCCCCCTTTGTTTTTCTTAATAATTGACAAACTGCCGATATCGGAATTCGAACCCATAACCTCCCAGTAGAACATAACGCCTTAGACCGCTCGGCTACTTGACTGGTTTGATTATCTTAATAAACTTTTTATAATATAATATATAGCAGAGAGTATAGTTCTAGTGAGAAGTTTGCAAAAATTTACAAAACTAATGGAAATCTTGATGTAAATATTATTAGGGGATCTAAAATATGCTAAAATATTTGTTTTATTATTGGTCTGAAGTATATTTATACTAAGTTGAAACACGCACGGAATATAATTTTGAATATAAAGGATTGCACCCTTTTTCCCTCTAAGGAACATCTCTTCCAAATTTCATGTTTCTTTAGTGATTTTTATTTTATTTTCTAAGTAGGTAATTCAACAAAGCAGGCGGTTACTTAAGTTTTTTGTGAGAACCTTACGCAGACGCACGCACAACAACTGACCAAAGTTTTATTGTAATCAGATGAACGCATAGAAGACGAACAAACAAATATTCATTTTTATATATTAAAAGCTATAGACTTTTATAGTAATAAGGCATTGAGTATATCAGATAAGGCACAAATCAATTACAAAATTTTGAAAAAAGAACGTCACTATTACTGCCGAAACACTGCTTATGTAGTGTATACATTTTTATTCAGTGTGATTTAAAAGTTACAAATTCCAGTATTGTCAAACGCTGAATCACGAATAAAACGAGTTGCACAAAGGTGCCAGAGATCTTTGTCCCGAACAAACAATTTCAAGAATAAAAAAAAAGAAGAAACTAATAGAACAAAACAAGGTTTACCTAAATTCTGCCGAACTAGTTGTAGAATCATACGGTATAATATCCATAATGAAGAAAGATTTAACCCTTTTTAAAGATTGAATTGTCTCAAAAATTCTTAGAATTAGTATGTTTTCCTTAAAACGAACTTTTGTAAAGTATTCTACAATTTCAATTTGAAACTCAAGTCTATCTCTTTTCATAGAAAAGTAGATTGATAGATTTTTCTTTTCAAAGATTATAGTTTTAAAGTTATATTTGTCATGATTTTTCTATTTCATTTTAGCTTGTATAATACACAGCAAAAGTGGCGTTCTTTCTTCAAAAGTTTACAGTTGATTTGTGCCAAATCCATTCGCTTTTCGAAAAAATGTTTCGATTAAAAGTTGTTGGTATCTTTATAACGAACATTTTTTATTCTAAATATTTTTTCAAAAATCAAATGGATTCGTCATATTTCAACTGTAAAGTTTTGAAATACGTACGCCACTTTTGCTGCCAATAGTACTAGGAGTATTATATTATACTAACCGAAGTACCCGGCGTTGCCCGGGAATTAAGAATCCTTATAGACAGTGCACTTCAATTCTGCTTTAAGTATTGGGAGAGGCAGATTTATTTACGCTGTTCTCCTTTTTTTAAAAAAGCTCTTCTCAACGATATCCCACACAGCTAGATATATGGACACGCCCCTTAATTATATTTATCTCCATATAATAAGTACAAAATATTGACTCGAGGTATAAACTCCCACTTGCTACCACTACGTTCTATCACGTATTCTTAGCACTCCCTACAGACACGACTTCTGCAGTTTTATATTTAGATATTCTTTTTTCTTCTACATCGTATTTACGCCAAAACTGTTCGATGTATGAAAAAATGTTTCAAACAAAAGTAATTTGTTTTTATAAGATCAATATTTTTCGTATTTCAAGATTTTCCCGGCACAGATCAATTTTTAACTATCCGGTGAAAAACGCATCAAAATGGATTCAGCCGTTTTATCGTTATGCGGTAACAAGCATTCACATTTATAATAATCGTAGGAGTAGAATAACACCAATATGTAACACCAATAAGTGGAATATATAATTTAAAAAAATCGTACCAAAAAAAAATTTGAATAAAGTAAATAAAAACGGTTGAATCGATTTTACCGTTATTGGCCGGGTATAATGTATGCTATAAAAATGTTTTGTTCTATGAATCCTTTCCTGCGTGGTAAAACCTATCTTTTAAACTTTGCAAGATAGGGAAAATCTTATGTTTATCTCTAAAAAATAGAATGTAAAACACGTTTTTATTGCAGTATGCACTAAAAATGCAATTTTTTGTTTGTTTTTGTATTTTCATCGTTTCTTGGGCACAGAGGAGACCCCTTGGTCTAGGTGCTAGGGACCCGTTTGCGGTACCCCTGTTTCTAATTATTCATCGATTCTTAATAGGTCTGCTAAATTTCAGATTATTCAGACGCTCGTAAGTGGGTGAAAACTGTATTAAAAATTCGATTACATTAATATATACATAAAAATCAATCTAATATAAACGTGTTAAAAACAAACTCCTTTTGTTTCAAACATTTTTGTCATGCATCCAAAATTTCTGGCGTAAATACAAATTTACGTCCCACTATATACCGAAATTATTGGATATATGATCAAAATTCCAAACTGTTAAATGCTATAGTTTTTATTTAAAATTTCTTTTGTCTTGTACCGTTTAAAATAAAGATTTTACCACGTTGGCACGGATGCATTAAACAATAAATTTGTAAGTCTATATATTATTCGGTATATTTCTGAACTGTTTGGTGTAGCCGCATCTAAATCGATTAAGCCGTTTTAACGTAATTCGAGAATAACCATCTTCACAAACATTCACATTTGTAATATTAGTAGGACCCACTTTTACATTCAGTAAAATTTGATTAAATCAGATCCTAAAACCATCTCCACGCAATAACTAACATTGCAAAACACACTTCTGTGATTTGCCAAGTTCAAAAAATAATAATCTCAGTTACATAGGTTTTTATAAAAAAAACCAGAACGTATATACTCTGCAGGACAGTCAAGCTGTTCTAAAAGCCTTTTTTGCCACTGAAATCACCTCAGAGGTAGTCAGAGATTTTTTAGAGGAACTACTGGAGCTGACAAAATGGAACAATTTTAAATTGATCAAATTATCAGGTCACAGTGGTTTCGAAGGAAACGAAAAAGCAGAGACTTTAGCGCAGAAGGGAGTCGGAATACCCTTCATAGATCCAGAACTTATAATAGGAATTCCAAAGAAAGCATGCAAACACGTGATCAACGAGTGGAAGAATGTTAAAAACCGTGATCACTGGGAAAATATACCACAGCAAAAACTCGGGAAAATACTGTTATGGAATGCATTCAATAGACTGTCTTTCGATGCACTCAACGTGAACAGGACCAACTTCGAAAGATTACTAAATTCATCACCGGACATTACCACCTACGAAAGTATCTGCACACAATAAGACTCCACAATGGATCTATTATGTGCAGACTGTGCGGCGAGAAGGAAGAAACAACATCCAGCCACATCATCTTTAACTACGAATCACTTGATTACAACAGACCATATATTCGGTACATCTCACCCTAAATATATAAACCTTCAGAAAAACCTGATAAGGAAGCCCATATCCTGGCTATTGCTAGGATACAGAAGAAGCGAACCTCGTCAGACTGAAATAGACGAGGGAGCACAATGGACCATAAGGTCGAAGTGCAACATTTTTCATATCCCAAGGTATATCTATCTATCTAGGTTTTTAAAAGGATGGTCTCTTAAAAAATAAATCTCTCTAGCTTATTGCTATGAGTTGTTACAATACCAGTCTCAGTTAATGAGCTGAAGTGAAAGATCTAGTCAGTGTTGCCTGCCTCGCTAAAGTCGCATTAATTTAGATTTTTTAACTAAAAATTTTAGAGGTATTCCACCGAAATCAATCTGCCATATGTGTACTGGATTTCAAAATCTTCAGAACTAAGTTTAATCAATAATAATCGATAATAAAATTTAAACCTTGACAATTTAAATATTACCTTTAAATTCATTAATGGTATATTTATCGGTTTAACATAATTCTGATCAATCACAGCTCTTAAATATTTAGCTCCAAAAAATCGTACATCATATTGTCGTTCTTGACGTTTAATTACTTTGGCTGGCCAATAACTAAACCCTTTTTGTTTTGCCCATACTAATTCATGTGGTGGTTTACATGGTATACAAAACCATCGACGATTTTTCTTTTCATTGCTATTATGGTAGCAATCAACGCATTGACGAATTTCATCAATATCATGACATGCATCTATCAACATGTAATCGACAGCTTGAACTTCTGTTGAATGCCCTATTATTATAAAAATACGTAGTTAAAAAACATTTATGAAATATCTTAGTCTTTTTAAGGCTTACTTCCATGATAAATAGCGATGTTATGTTTTATAGATAATATATCAGCATGAATTTCATTTAATTTTTTATAACTTTTTGTGCGGGCTTTTAATTCCATTGCGTTCATGTCTATTGATGTATGTAATAAATAGCGTCCTTTCCAATCTGCATCACTTCCAACAACCCAAGGTTCAAGTTCTGGTGTACCAATACTATCTGTTAACTTTGCTGGTAACTAAAATATATTTTTTTTTTAAATCAATGACCGTTCAACGATAGAATAAGCTATCTAATCAATACATTCACAGAATCAATCCAAGTGATATTAAATTTGCATGTTCCCGAATTGCACATATTTTGTTAATATAATTTTAAAAATGAAAAAATAACTTTTACAGCAGAAAAGGATTTTAAAAATAAATCCAATTATTGGAAAAAAGCCTAGGCGACGAACTGATCAGCTGATTTGCTTAAAAAAGATGTGGTTGCTTCTATTGATATCAAAAAGTTGTGTGGAATTGCAGTTTTATTAACTTAAAAGAAATTCATAAAAATCGTGTTTCCCAAATTTAGAAATAGTCTTACGAATTTATTTGTTTTTGATGATCACCAACTACAGTTTAGAACTTTTTGAACATAGAATGTGATTTATTTAGAGACATTGATCTGAATAGTGTTATATTTAAATTTGCCTACATTGAATCGAAAAATTTTTTCTTAAAAGTTCTGTTTGATTTTATTTCTTAATAGTACAGTCATTTGGTGCTCAAAAAGGGTGGAAAGATTTCCAGGAGTTTGGAAAAGTGGTATTTTTTTAGATCTCTACGTTTCAGCGTACGAGTGCTGCAAACAAACATACATCTACATCAACACGCGTATTTCATATATTAACGAAAAATATTACCCTACGCATTGAAAAACCAGCCAAATACGGCCCGTCACAGGTATAAAGAGACGCGCTCCCTTGGCCTTGTAGCCACTTCTATGGAATATCTGCCGACAGAGCTCAAATATTCTTTCTGAATCATCAGTACAAGTCTATCGTACTAATGGGAAATTAATCTCTGCATCTTTGCATAGAGGAAGCAATGTCCCACCTTCCCATTCAAAACTGCGATCCACGACCCCAACATTCTCATTCAGAGATCTTTGTTTTTTGTGCGCTGCTGAGATAACAGCAGAGTTTATAGCAAAACAAAAACAGGCGAGCTTGTGCGATCCTAATATTGTTGTATAGCGTGCGTAAATTATCGATGACAATTTTTTAGAGTTTGTAATGATGATTGGTGTCGAACGATTGTTGAAAGTCTCGAGCATGTCAATGCTTTGGTAGCATCCGATGCACCGACGGGAGAAATAACTAAAAGAGTTCCGCATGCAAACGAAATCGATACTGCAATGCAGTATATTTACTCTTATCTCTAGTATAATTCTGTCAGTTTTCTCTGGTTGAACTGAGACTTTGAGACGCTTGTACGCTAAAACAATTCATTTTACAAACGTACATAAGTTATAGGAAATTTTCTCTAGTTTAATTTATTAAATAACTATTTTCATCGTAAAATGAGTCGGAAAGGAGATATTGTAAAAGACTGTTTTTGGACACAATTTTTTCAAAAAAGCGGGGCGAGTGGCAAAGTGGATATTCGAAAAGAGCACGTCAAAATTTATAAAAATACCAATTTTCAAAACTTCCGCAAAACTTTCCAGGTATAACTATCAAATGATCGGACTTCAAACTTTAAGACCTAAAGCAAAGCAAGTGCCTTTTGTTACCATTTGTTACAGACCCCGCGATGGCTTAATCTGGCACTATGTCTTCAAATGTACTTGTTTTTTCAATATTCGAGTCTGTCTGCAAAGGTCGTGTGCTTTCATCTCAGGTATTATCTTTAATATTTTGTATTGCCAATATCGTTATCTGGTGTTAAAACTAACAAAATCATCGAGAAGCAATATCTGTTCGAAGCGAGCAGACAATCTCATTTTATTACAGTATAACATCAACTTTGTCATACAAAGATCAGTCTACCTTTTATCGACACATGATGTGCTACAGTTTTACAAAATTACAAATTGATCGTGTGATAATCGCGATTAGTTTAATCAATGGATTAAAATTATTTTCTAAAATGATATTATTGAAATTAGATGGCTATAACATTAGATATTACAATTAATTATTTGATAATATTTACCCAAGACTTTATTCTTGAAAATATAAATCCTATTAAATAATTTAATCTTTCTACATCTATTTCAAAATCATCTGCATTTATTAATTTACAAATTGAACATATTCTGTCTTCATTATTTTGTAAATTCGTGTCTAATTCCCCATTCGATTCGCCTCCATTAATTTTTAAATTTGGTATACTAGTTGATTCTAGAAAATTAAAATTTATAGAAGAAATTAAATGGAAATTGTAAATATTAATAGTATTTACCTATAGTTTGTTTAGAAATTGAGTCTCGGCTTTGATTATCTAATCGTTTCAAATCTCGTCCCGACTAAAATAAGTTCAATGAATTTTTAATCGTGTTAATAAGGTTTACACAATTATTGGACTGTATGGATTATGTTGATTTAAATAAACAGTATATCCCATAAATATCTTTGAAAATTTGTACGGTGCAATTCAAATTTTCATTGTACTCTCAACGTTGTAATTAAAATTCTAACACAATTTGAATTTTCTAGATGTAGGACATGACGAAATGCTTTATGATGTTTATTCGATCGCAAAATGATCGTTTTATTAGCCTAATAAAATTAGATTGTTAGCAAATAATAACACTTTTTAATGTCCCGAACATACCCTAAATTTAATTAACGGTTTTTTAATTTAATTTTTCGGAAAAATCTTAATAGTTATTAATTTTGCGATGAAAACAGCTTTGCGAAAAATTGTAGTCTATTAAATAATACACAAAAAAGTCATTTTACCTTAAAAGTCAACATTTTAGGTAATCAGTCGTTTTGGACACTACATTCCGACCTAGTAGATCCCCTAAGTGGATTTTGAAAAGTACCTTGTTTTTAAGTGAGGAGATAAGTTTTAGTTTTCCGTAAAAACTCAACAGTTTTGAAAAATTGTAGTGTATTAAATCCCTCACAAATATAAATATATAAATGCTTCCCTATACAATAAATGCTTCACGTTTAGAAATTTTTCTAATAACTTGATTTTCTTTTATATTTTTACCGCTTTGCATCAATTGTCTCATAAAATTAAAGCGGTATAAATTAAAAGAAACGAAAACATTTTTTCGAGAAAATGGGAATAAACGAAAAATCACTAGAGGAAAGTCCTCAAAAGCCAAATGCTTATTTTTTGTAAGTTCTAAAGAAATTTGAAAGTTCTAGCGGTTTTTGTTCGGAAGATATTGTGTACGCGTACATCCACATAGACTAATGGTCAGTGTCAAAGGTAGTAATTTTTGTCAACAGAGAACCGTGAACACTCAGTATCGATTTTCGGCATAGATCACTTAGCTCCGCATAGTACTCGATTCTTTAAAATCCATTTATGTTTTGTAAATGTTGTTATCGCTTTGTTTTTATTTTAAACTTAATTTAAAACTTTTATTTTAACTTTATTTTAAACTTAAAATTAATAACTCGTTAATGCAGAGACCTACACGTCTGGGGATGAAATGTATTTGAAGGTCTAATTAATAACAATAACTAAAACCGAGAGCTAAGCGCGAGTAGATAATTTAGGAGCACTTTTTTACATGTTTAACAATTTATTAATTAATAATGCAGTTAGTTTAGCAGAAGTGGGCATTAGTGGTTTTTATAATCTAAACATGAACCTATAACTTATATATAACTTCTGTCACACGAGCAATAAATGACTTAAAAATTTCTTCCGTCAGCTCCCTAGTTAGTATATGTGAGGTATTAAGTGAGGTATTGAGCTCCCTAGCTTCGAGTTGAACGGGAACATCTATTGATGACTTGTACAACCTAACTCTTTTGTGTCAAGACCTTATTAGTTTTATGGCGCACTCAAAACGTCTAGAAAAAAAATCAAATTTAGAATTGCTGATGCTTTGATGCACATAATTGTGTGTGTGTGTGTATGGCCCGTTAAATTACTAATTACAAAAAAAAATATTTAAAGGCATCTTTCGGATATTCAATTCGTGTGAACTTATAATAATCGAATTACTGCGGTAAATACATTTGTCACCTTCGTTAACTTCACGATTCAGAAAAACATAATCCATTAACAGTCCATAAGAAACATGTAGCTTTCTGATTTGTAAAATTTACTTGACTATTATCCAATTTTGAATTACTATTAGAATTTAAATCTGGTATTTCTTGAGATTTTCTTGTTAGACTTGTTCTCAATTTGGTAACAGTCTTTTTATCACTCATTTTTGATTTACAATCTAAATGAAACACTCTGTGACATGTTTGACACATTTCTACATCTCCAGGCCAGTGACATTCAATACAATACCAATCATGTGAGTCCACTGAACGCTAAGAGTTTAGAAAACAAATATCATTAGTTTTTGTTTCACGTCTATATCCGTTCGTACCCTAAAACTTACTTTAACATCTGTCGAAAGTGGAAGTACGTAGCTCTGTGGCCCAAGTCCTTTTGGAGCTGGTCTAAATTATTAAAAATAAATTATTAAACAGTAATAGAAACATTAATTACGTACTTAATATTAAGTGAGCTAATTCGACAGTTAATAAGCTTAGATTCTATTATCTTTTTGCTGAAAATAATCGAAATAAAATATGAAATGAAGTAGAAAAAAGAAAATACACTAAAATAATATTGGTTGATGTCAGTGTCTGCTCGACTCATCCAAATAATCGACCGTTTACTTGATGATTTAATCGACCAACTGTTTACACAGATCGAGTTGATTTTTCTAACTCGTTTCGTTACTGGACCAATATAAACTAGCTTTGGAAACTGGAAGTTTAAATCACACGAATTCGACACGACAGAAAATAAATCAATATTTAATTTAAATTTGAGGGAATTATGAGGTAGTATACTTAATTCATTTTGAATAAAAAAGGATAAATAAGTAATTGAAGTTGCGGAGAGAAACCCAAGTTAGGTAAATATACCTTCTTTTGTCAACTAATAAACATACCCATTCCTCTTCTTGCAACTTGATCCTTAACCTACATTTATCCGAAAATGAACTCATCTTTTCAGCGAATAATAGAATCATTTCCCACTTTTCTGTAAAGAATCCTACTAATATTATAAATATAAAAGTTTGTGAAGATATTACATCACGTTAACACGCCTGAACAGATTTTGATGTGGTTTTCACCCGACGGTTGAGAATGTTACCGAATAACATATAGGTTATATAAATTTTAAGTTCCATGTATCAGTACCCGCATAGTAGAACCTTAGAATCTTTTACATGGTGCGAGATAAAAAAAAAACTTTAAATAAAAACAAGTGATGTAACAACTAATTGAGTTAAATGTTTGAATACCCAGTATATACTGAATTGTATATCAATAATTGCATTGTTAACAATTATGCGTATTCGAATTGTTAAAAATTTTCTTTCCGAGGAACATTTAATCACAAATTATGAGAAAACTATTGAGTTTATTAAAAAAATTTCAAAGAAAAGTTGTTTATTTTAAATAGAAAACGATTTTTTGTTTACAATTTTTTCTCTTACGGTTTCAAACATATTTATTCCCCCTTCTTCCTGGCGGAGAGAAACACATTCCGATTTTGCCCATTAACGAACTTGATCTTACTATTTTGCTCTAGAACACACAAAAAGGATTTCAGCTCATTATATCTTTTCGTTCTTGAGTTATCGAGTTCACGGACAGACGGACGGACGGACATGCGAAAATGGCCAAATTAGGCCATTTTATGAACACATGGCAAACATGCATGCCTACGATCAATATTTTTAAGCGTTACAAAGTCGTGATCTAACTTAATAGAATATACCTTGAATATTTACATATGCTGGGTATAAAAATGTATATCATAAAAACAAACATTTTTTGTTTGAAACATTTTTTACATACATCCAATTTTTCTTATAGCTATGGAGTTTACCGGAGTTTAAAAGTCGGAGTTTACCTTACCGCTACTGTTTGACACACCGCACACATCTGATATAAAAGTTACATGTCGTATAAGCATTGGCGTTATCCTACTAATATGAATGTTTGTGAAGATGTTTACCCCCGCATCACTTTAATCGGGCCGGTGTTTTACCGAATAACTTATAGTTTATATACATTTTTTGTTCCATGCATTCGTGTTTGAGTGGTAATATCTATTAAATGGTGTGAGATAGGCAAAATTTTTAAATGTAAAAAATGTTTAACTCATAAAAACAAACAACTTTTTTGAAACATTTTCGCATGCATTCAAGAGTTTTTTTGCACACTGCAGAAAACACTATAAAACAAATGAAAACAACAATTAACTGAGTTAATTGCTTAAGCACCCGGTATATACTGAGTTTATGAAAAAGTTTCAAACCAAAATTGTTTATTTTTATAAGAAAGACATTTATTGTCTTACGGTTTCAAAGATGGACATTTTTCCCATGTCGCGGCAACGTTGGAGCACAAATTATGAAAAATCTATTGAGTTTATGAAAACGAGTTTCAAACAAAAGTTATTTATTTTTAAATGAGCATGATTTTTTGTTCAAAAATTTTTTTTCTATCTCTTACGGTTTCAGCTCGTTATCTCTTTTCGTTTTTAAGTTATCATGTTGACAGGCAGTCAGTCGTTACAAAGTCGGAATTAAACTTAATATACCCTGGTATATTATATATACCGGGTATAAAAAATCATGAGTGATAAAATGAGTTGAGGGGTTACGAAAACGTGATACCACTCATTGGACTATTTTTGAAATTTTTATCTGTTTGTTTGGTTTTACATGGTCGGATTACTTAAAAAGTACAGAACCGATTTTGATGAAACTTTTTAGTGGTAGCTTATATCTCGTTATAACATATAGGATATATTTTATATCGAAATAATTATAATTATAATTTTGTTATTAAATTTTTTTTCTATCTCTTACGGTTTCAAAGATGTATATTTTCTCCTCTGGCGGGGGAGACACGTTCCGATTTTGCCAATTAACGAACTTGACTTCACTTTTTTGCTATAGAACACACATACAAAATTTCAGCTCGTTATCTCTTTTGCGTTTTTGAGTTATCGTATTCACGGACAGATAGACAGACAGACGGACGGACATGTGGAAATGGCCGAATTAGGCCATTTTATGAACACATATGCCAAACATTCATGCCTACGATCAATATTTTCAAGCGTTACAAATTCGGGACTAACCATAATATACCTTGTATATTTACATATACTGGGTATAAAAACACATGTACTATGAAAGTATGAACCACACAAACCGATGTCATTAAAAAAAAATTTATAATTGATTTGAGCCTTATTGATTCGGTTTTCGAAAATTCCCTAGCCAAAATGTGTAAGGTTTTTTATATCCAAACATTGATGTCAAAATAATGTTATAAATTTTTAGACATATTACTTAAATGTCAAATTAAGTAAACGATAGTCATCTCCACTAGTATAACTTAACTGAAAGGTAATCATATTAAAAATGAATGGATAGACAAAAAAGTTGACAGAAACAATTAAATATATCTATTTCCTTTTAAGAATCGAAAATAGTTGTTTTCCTTAAAAAAGGATAGACAAGTGGAGACTGATTCTATCATTCTTTTTAGCGAATGATGAGTTACTAATAAGCCTGCAAATAGGAAATTGAGTAGTACAATAAGCATGGGTTCAGTTTATTAGTTTTCATCCTTGTGTAGTCCCTGATAGCCTGTCCAGCGAATTAATGCATTCAAATATCATTGATAATGTTATTTTTGGTAAATACATTGCCTTCAGAATGGCTAGGCAGTCTAAGTGGATATATACATCCTGTTGTTCACAATCTGTAACGGTTTTCATGTTTATCACTAAGAAGAAATATGAATAAATCTGTGTCTAAGAAACATCATTAAGTTTCATATTGAGACAGCATATATAATCATCGAAGAACATTGATTTACCAATTTCTCCTCGTTATTGCCATTACTTTATAGTTGATTTAGCAATTATTGTTTCAACTTGCACTCTCAATAAAGTTTATTATCTATAACTATTCCCATGTTCTAAACTTTTTGTACCAATCCTCTAGGTTTCCTAGCCCCTACATCAGCTGAGAGCTCCTTAATTTTTACCCTTTATGCGAATAATATCAGTTCTGTTTTTGTTTTTATTTAACAAAATTTAATTTTAATAATAAAATTAATCAACAGGAAAAAATGTGAATACATTGTAATTGTTGATCTATAATACCTTTAAACTTAATCCTTAATCATTAGACTTAATAAGTCTGCTCTCGGTTTGATAAAATATGTTCACAGGAGAAACAATGAATGTATTCACACATATGATATCATATCTGGTTTCAATGCCATACCGCTCCGATAACAATGCATCTCAAAGAATATTTTATCTGAACGATATCGTCTTGTACTAAACAATCAGTGTGATGAAATTATATTAATTAAATAATTCATTTTTATTTATTAAATAAAATAATTATTTTTTATATTTATTAAACAAAAGTATTATTATAATTTATTGTTAATTTAAACAACGAATGTGTTTTAATGTTTGCCATTATTATTTTTAATAATAATGGCAAACATAAAAATACATTCATTGTTTTCTTTCATTCTTTGATGTTTTTCGAATCATTATCTAAAAGAATATCTATCATAGCTAATTCTTCGATTGAAAAATTACTATATGCACTTTTAAACGATTTATATATTTTTTACTATTTGCATCAAGTTTAAACCAATGGCGGAGAATATAAGAGGATTTTATCGAACCAGGAGCGGACTTATGCAAAGATTTTTTGGTTTTTAATTTTGTCTTGGGAGGCCAGGACAAAAGTATCATTAACAGCAGATAAAGTAATATTATTTTTTTCAGGGAAACCAATAAAAAATGTCCCCGAGCTCCCCTATGCCTATAATGACAAACACCTATGAGTAGCTAAGCTTAAGAACTTTTGTCGTAATGCATAGAAAATCGAACAAAATAATACGGAAAATGATTGTTAATGTAGATTCGATAATTGTGGCAGGCTGAAACTATTGAAAATTCATACTAAAATTATTACTGCTGAAAATATTTAAAAAAGTATACATATGTGAAAACTTACACAATAACACCTTCGTCAATACAGTCTGTGATATATTGTTCAGCTTGAGTCGCACTTAGTTCAGGCCGTTCTTTTTGTAACAGCCGCAATAATCTTGTGACATTGGCTAACTGGCGTTGATGTGTAATTTGTCGAATTCCATCCCAAATTGTATGTGCGATGTAGGGTAATACTTTACGTCGAGCAACCATCTTATTTTTGTTAATTCCTAAATAAAACAAGATATAAAATTCAATAAATCAAATGATTGTAATAGATGGAAATATGACATTCTATTATTTAAAGATCGTGTAATGTAAACATTACACGTTGTTTATTTACATTCATCCAAAAAAATTAAAAATACATATAAATAATATTTTTTATAAAAGTTAATTATCTATATTTTATCTCTTTATTTTACTAGCCGAGGCGAAAATCAATTTCCAGAAATTTCGATTTTCGATAGCGAATATCTCAAAAACCATAGCAGATACGAAAAAAATGATTATAAACAGTCTTGTAGGAAATATTGTTAGGTTTAATTTTTAATAGGATAATTTTTTCGATATGACTCACTGTTTTCGAAATATAAGTGAACACCCCAAAAAAGGGGTCTTTCTCTCTCTACTTCCAGCATTAAGCGGTAGGGGTAAGAGCGGGGTTTTTAGTATGTTTAATTCTTCCGTACCCTTAGCAAATTCCCAAAATCAAATGGCTTTCTCCCTCCATGTTGTCTACACTCCCCTTTTGGTCATTCATTGACTATTTAGTCAGTTGACAAAATAAAATATGATATATTAAGCGTAAAATTATAAATTTGAAAAAAATCACAGCTCATTAACTAGCTCGAACCCAAAGCTATATGAAAATAGCGATTTTTCAAAAATTGATTGATTTGAGAGGAAAAACTGATGATAGATATTAATAGAGTACGTCAAAACGAAAAAAAAATTCGTTACGCAGGAGCTGCTTCAACTTCCTTTGAAGCAGCCTTTGAATTTTCTTTGAATACATAAATCACTTTCTAGCAGTCACAATTTTAGTCTGATCAAAATGAAATGTCGAATATGATTTTAGTATTTGCATGGCCAATTTTATTAATAAATGACATACGTCAAGGAGAAAGTGGGGCATAAAGAAGAAAACACAAAATATAAATATCTTTCTTAATATTAGAACAATCGAAAAATACCTAAGGAATAAAGTTGTAGAAAATCATATTTGCTACAATTCATGACCTTTTCATTTTTGCTCAAACTCTAATGTGTACAGAGATATAAAGGAATTTAATTCTCAATCTTAAACCGTCAATATTAGTGTGACATAAAAAATGATAAGACACAAAATTACAGTAAAACTTAATGCCTACAACTTTACTTCTTATAAATTTTTCGAATATTAAGGGAGATGTGTATTTAATGGGTATAATTAAAGCGGTTAATAGTGGAATATTTAACAATGTCGGTTGAACGTTGAATCGAATGTATTAACTACTTAAAAATGTATTAACCACTCGCTTTCTTTGACCGCGAAGCGACAGTCACATATCACGAAGTGATAGTCACATATCTCGAAGCGACAGTCACTAATCGCGAAGTGCTGTCACTAATCGCGAAGTGACAGGCACTAATCGCGAAGTGACAGGCACTAATCGCGCAGTGACATTCACTTATAGCGAAACGACGGTCATTAATCGCAAAATGACAGTCACTTATCGCAAAGCGATAGTCACTTATCGCGAAGCCATAGTCACCTATCGCGAGGCGTTAGTTATATATATATACACTAAGTAACGCTTCGTGTTAACTAACACGAAGCTTTCGTTACTTAATACGAAGCGTCAGCCACTTAACGCGAAGCGTTTGTCTCTTAACGTGAAACTTAAGTTTTGTAACGCTTCGCGTTACTTAATATTTAAGAAACAACGCAATATTATTATTCTAAAATTAAATGAGATATTTTATATTTTGTGATTTCCTCTTTCTTTTTGCCCCCTTGACCACTACCGCATATTAACAAACTTGGGCTTTACCAGAGTCAAATTAGCATTTTTCAGGCAGATTGCTTGGAATGTACAGCATTAAATTGTATCTGTTGGCATATAATATCTGCAATTTAATATATAGTGCTTGGTTAAAAAATCATGCTGTCTTTTTTTGATGAAATCGATGAAGCTGTATATAAATTATAAAATTATTATTTTCTAATTAAATACCCACGAATTTTATCCTGCTTTTTTTTAAGAAATAAACCATATTGGTCGGAAATTTTTTTTGAGTTTATAGTTAGATAGGTAAGTGTTTTAGCTTTCGATTAAGGTTTATAAAACCTATAAGTAAATTAGGAAAAGGTAAAACATACGATAAGTCTCTTAAAACTTAACGTATCGTTATATTTTTTTTTTAAATTAAAGATCTATAAAAAATATATAAGTTAAAAGAAAATAAAGTTTATTTAAACAATTTCTTAACGTTTTTTTTTATTTTTTATTTGTTAATAGCGGGTTAATATATATATATATATATATATATATATATAAATTTTAACGATAGTAATTTTTAACATCTAGTAGGTAGGATCGATGGACATATGAAGAAATTTTTACGTTCCATCATCGGTACAAAAATAATAGCTGCATTTCCTCTGGAGGAAATTCGCTAAAAAAATTATATCGACTTCGTTGAGGTGTGAATCGAAGCGTATTAACATCAATATGATCTGAACGATATTTTATCCAACTCAGTCAAAGGAAAAGTGAGGCTTTGATAGAGGGGGAAATCTATTTTAATGGAAAAAATTTTAATGGATGGTTTTTGGAATGGACGTGTGTGTGAATCGGTGAACACGATATCTCGAGAACAAAAAGAGTTAAAATATTCAAATTTCATAGTTATATTGAAAAATACGCTTTTGGACCAAACCGTACTAACGGAAATGAGAATTTAATCAAGTGATTCTGCCCGAAAACAGTCAATGTATATTTTTTAAACGTTGCTCATTTCATTGGTCTTTTTGAGACCTACATTCTTGTATATAAAAATACATAATTTTTTAGTGGAAGATGGAAGAATTGTCCAATCAAATGATCTACAGTATCTCTATACTTGCAAAAAAACTTATTATATGAGACTTTTGAGCCAGTGTTTAGAATATCAAAAGAAAGGTCTATGCAAATTTTCAGCTTATTACCTTTCATTCCGCGGTTAAATCTTTATTTGATTGGATTACTTTTATTAGTAAACAACTATATAACTTGAATGTTCTACCACTTTCCGTTCTATTGTTAATTGTTCAGAAACAAACATAAAATTATCCACATTGAATTTTTAGTATTAAGAAACCTCAAAAAGCTAAGCTCTTCTAAAATCTATCAATCACCAATTTTCCATGTTAACAATCTCACCTCTAAGCTACATTGAATGTGTACATTATTGAAACAGAAGTGATGAGAAATTTTAAAGGCTATTCACAAAAAAATGTTCCGAAGTAAAATTTATGTCTTGAGAATGTTTTGAGAATTTTGTTTCGAATGTTATGGTTTAAGTTCCGTTACTTATTTGTTTTGTTAATGTTTCCACTGAGGTAGGGTGTATTAAGATATAATTCATTACCCCTATAATTATTATCAATTATAACGGTCTTCTACATTATGCATTTTCTGTTTGTATACATACTTGTAAAGTATTATTGCTTTAAGTTGAACAATTGAAAGATGTACGAATTATACATAGCAATTGGCATATTTTTGACAATATGTGGACTTATTTCCACAACTTACATAATATTCATTTTATTTAAAACATCAAATCAATGTTCAAAATTGAACTATAATTTCTCAGAAGTATTAGGTGTGATTGTAATTGGATTATTCAACATATATTGTGGTTTACACACAAGTGAAGTAATCGAGCCAAATTTACCGGAATATTTACAACCAAACATATCGAATCAAATTCCATTTGAAAATAGTAACACAAATCTATCCGAAAATGAAAACTTTCAAGTGATTCAAATGTTCATCAATAATTTAACAATATATGAGAATAATGAAACTGAATTAAAACAATTGGGACGATCAAACAAATTTAATTCATATAATTTATCGGTGAATCCAGAATACTTAACAACTACAAAATGTGATTTTCACCAATTCTGGATGGAATATGCGACGTTTATAAGTTCATTCATACATACTTTTACCGTACTTTGCACACAAATAATATATCAGCTCAAATCGAAGAAGGGAGGCTCATCTAATACTGAAAGAAATTTCTCCGTAAAATTATGGTGGAAGATTTTTTTAATACTTTGTCAATGGATCATTCCAATATTATGGGTAACAATTTTTTACATGTGCAACATTACACAAGAAACAAATTCAAATATTACGTTTGAATCACACGACATACCCGTTTATAATTTAAATTTTACAAACGAAATTGATCAGACTGTTACAACGATATATAAAATCATCCAAGGGAGTCAAAATGCTTCAAGAGAAGTAGCGCATTTCGACATTACTGAATTTATAAATAATCGAATTCATGAATCACGAAGTTTAAAAGAATGTTTTGATAAAAAATATATGAAACTATACATGTTTGGGATGTTAATCTTTGGTTATTTTCTACCAATTTTAGGTTCTTCGATAGGTTATCTAATTTTGAAAAGTAATCAACGAAGTTTAAATCCATCTTTAATTTCTGCACCAATATTTTGGTCACCAGAGTTTTTTTATATATGTTTCCATACTCTCATGGAGTCGTTTAAAAATCCAACTGTTTCAAATTTACTTCGAATTTTTGCAAATTTCTATTATATAATTCGTACACGATATTTATTAAAGGAACTTAATATTAATTATAAATCGAACATTCAAATTCAACCTTTAAATAACTAAAAAATAAATGAAAAAATTAAATATGAGTTTTTTTTATTTTACCTTTGATTCAATACGCCAGTTAAACAACAGCACATTTGGCCAATACTTTGATCTCCGACAGTTTGAAATTCACATTTGGTTTTTATCAAAATATAAACAGATTTTGGTTATATTAAAAAATATCAAAAAGTAATTAGAGCCTTATACAGAAATCAGAAATGTCATTTTATTCAGGGGCCATTTTACACACATGTAAAATTACAATGTAGGGACATTTGAAAATTGAAAATGTAAATATTATGATTAGCAATAATGAAAATTTAAAACGAAATCTTCACTTATTAAATTATATACTAGTAAAAATTTATAATTGTTACAGGAAAAATTGAATTACTGTTTTTGAAAATATATTTTATATTTTCTCTAAATATATTTGGCGGGAAAATAGTTTATGAGATCACGAATTTAGCGGGTAGGGAGGTGGTGGCAAGAATTTTAAAATGACTTTTTGATTCGCGCGGCTGAAAATGCACAAGTGTGAAGATGTCACTATAAAAAACCAAAATAATCATTTCAGCCTTTACAGCGTTGCTAAGTTTTTAATAGATAATTAAAAAGAAAGCTCATGTACAGTAATTGATAGTGTCAAAAGAATATTTATATTTTGATATTTATTAGTGCCAGCAACTTCTTTTAATCGTTGCTCATCCATATGGAGAGACGGATTTACGATGAGTGCCGCCTTATGGGTAAACAAAAAAAATTCCGCTTCCATGCGGAGGGAAAATATTTTTAGAACCATTTTTGTATCGCTTTTTCGGTGTAAGGTCTGCTAAAATGGTCAAGTGCGTGAATGGGTAAAATAGAACCGTGCCCACCCCCGCCAGGGAGGTATATATCCATCTTTGAAATCGTAAGGGAAAGAACAAAAATTTGAAGACAAAAAATGTTCCTTTTTGAAAAACAACTTTCAATTGAAACTTATTTGTATAAACTCAATATATACCGGGTATTTAAGCAATTAACTCAGTTAGTTGTTAGTTTCACTCCTTTGTACTCATTTTTTTCTGAAGTATTACATTAAAAAAGTTTTAGTCTCCCAGAATCTACAAAAAATTTGCCGCTTTGGGCCAGTTGCCTAGATCCATAAACAATTTTCTTTTGAAGCGGAAAAAACCAATAAAAATTTTGTCTCAGGATTAAACATTAGAAAATCAACTTTTATTCACGAATTTGAGTTTAAAATAAATCAATTCTTAATTCAAATACTCAGGATGAATTTTTGGCCGCGATACTTGGTAGTGTTTTGAATAAGGAAGTATATATAAATTGCGTTTATGAATTATTAGGTGAAAAAACGTTTATTACTGAATGAACTTTCGCAGGAAGTTACAGTCACTGGCATTGTTACTCGTAATGTCAATATTTACGAACGATCTCATCGCATTTTATATTTTTAATGTTATTTACTTCTATTACTTGTATAATATATTATCATATTATTTGTGGTCCTGGTTTGACCATTTCTACGTCCTGTGCCTGGGCACCGCCCTATAGTTACGGCACTGAATGGAAATCAGATCCAAAACACCCAACCATCTTCAACTTTGGCCACAATTCTCTTCAATAGGGACGCCAAAAAATTTTAATTACAGATCTATTTATCGTTATGCAATAACATCATGTATAGATGCAGATAATAATATAAGTGATATTGAAAATCTGGACTTTTTATAATTAACATCTTACATGTTATTTAACTCAAATGAAAATGAACATTATTAGAAAGTTGGTTATATGGATTTGAATGTATGATTTTAGTGTATTATGTTTTAAGAAAGTTTATGGCATCCTTTTCTAATTGAGATTATTTCTCTAAATTCAACAAAAAATTATTATTTTACGTAAAATTTTCTGATCTCTATGGGTGTTTACATTACATTGTTAAAATAAAATGATCAATGTTTATAAAAGGAACATATTTATAAAAGTTACGTTTTCAAACATGGATATTTCCTTCCCTGGCACAGGATGCACTTCCGATTTTGCCCATTGGGATTACTCATTAGGTTTAGAACTATAGTTGTCACATTCGAGTGGCAAACATCGATTATTCACAATCGAATACAATTGATACTAGACAATCGACATCATTAATTCATAGTCCAGGAACTAACGGTTAATCGAAAAATCGATTTTTTTCGAAACGAAAAAGCAAATATTATTCTTTCAGCTTTGTAAGTGCACAACGATAACTCAACAATCCATTTTGAAAATGAAGATTAGATATTAAAAAAAAAAAGTAATGAAGGTGTTGCGTCAATTTAACGAATTTTTTCAGAATAAATTTCATTCAGATCGGATTATAGCTGTGACCGCTAGAGTGATCACACACACATATACCTTCGAAAATTTGCTAAAATAATATCATTGACCGACAAAAATAGTTTTATCTCTTAAAAAATCCAAGTGATGATTTTCCAATGGAGTTCTCTTCGTTTTGACTTTTTGAAAACAGCAAAAGTCCAGAACAAAAACGGGCTTGCAAAAATAATTATTGAAGCTCAAAGGTCGCGAAAATAAGTTTTTCTAAAATTTCTGACTCGTTGTGCTCCTAAGGAGGATCCACCCTTCTAGCATGAATAGAAGTAAAAAAGATAATTTTTGGGGGTTTAACCAATTTTGGAGGGGTTGCTTTGAAAAATTCAAATTTTCCGATTTTTGGGTCGAATGTAAAAAACAAAATTCTTTTAGCATGTCTAGAAGTGGGTTAGAATTTGTTTACGTGAGTCAGTCAGCCAGTCAGTGAGTTACACAAAAGGCTGTATATATTATAGGATTCCTAAGCTTGTTCTACTATATAAAAAAATATTAAAATTTCACGTAGTACCAATAGTTTTCGAGATATAATGCTGAGAATGAGAATAATGTTTTTTTTTTAAAACCGTTTTGGAAAAATTTAATTGAGTTCTTTCGATTAATCGAAAGTCTTACATTCGATTAAAAAATGTCGATTATCGAACCAAAAAAAATCGATTGTCCGATTAATTGATTTCGATGTTACAATACTAGGCTAGAACATACACAAAATTTAGACGTTATTTCTTTACGTTTTGGGGTTATAGTGGTTTATGGATGGACATGCGCAATTGGATTAATTAGGTCATTTTTTGAACACCTATGCCAACATTTTTTTCCCTGTAATCAATATTTATAATTGTCGGGACTAAATCTTAATATATACCATTGTATATATTATATGTATACCGCGTATAAAAAAAGTGACTAAAACCAAAATCTGCCAAACTGTATTTAAGTTATGATTTACACCCTAAATAGAGGCATTACATACAACTACGTGGGTTTGCCCAAAGTATCTACATGGACATGCGGAAATGGATTAATTAGTTCATTTTATGAACACCTATTCCAACATTTTTTTTCCTGTAATCAATATTTATAATTGTCGGGACTAAAACTTAATCCTACCATTGTATATATTATATGTATACCGCGTATAAAAAAGTGGCTAAAACCAAAATCTGCCAAACTGTATTTAAGTTATGATTTACACCCTAAATAGAGGCATTACATACAACTACGTGGGTTTGCCCAAAGTATCTACATGGACATGCGGAAATGGATTAATTAGTTCATTTTATGAATACCTATTCCAACATTTTTTTTCCTGTAATCAATATTTATAATTGTCGGGACTACGTGGGTTTTCCCGAAGTACCTACATTAGCTGTAGCGTGACAGCAATATTTATCGAGTCTCCGTTCTAAAACAGGAGGGTAAGATATGTTAATCTTTGTCAAAGATCAGTTCGAGTTTCAACTCGGTAGTAGACAGCAGCCAAGAGCGATCCGGGGAGTTTTATCAGAATCAAGTATTTTCGGAAACTTTTGCAAAAATTATCCTCAAGGAGTGACAGAGATGATGACAACTTGTTCCCTCTAACCATTTATTTTAATAAATACAATTATTTTCCACCAGTATGGGAATTCAGTAGAAACATGATTGAAATGCTTCAAGATTCATTTATTCAAAAAGTTTAAGACCATTTGTTAATTTTAGCATTTCTCCCAAAATTGGCAGCAATGCATAAAAGCCTACTTGATGATGTTAAAAAGTAACAAAAACTTAATGTTACAATTAAGTGGCAATATTTACATGATTCAAAGCCATTAAGAGTAAAGGCACCGTGGCAAGACAAGTGCAGTGCGGTCAATAACAAACTGGCCTCAATCCCAATATGTTAATATATCCCGATTGATGTCAAACAATGCCTGAGTATGTGTATGCCAAGTACGCCTTTTCGTTTAGATTTGCTCCTTAGGAGGTATCAAAACAAAAACAATAGACGACTTCTCATTTTAAAGAAATAGAAATGTTATTATTAAATTATTTTGTGATCCGTTCCTTGTTATTCGCTTATGATGTTTACAAAATTTGATTCTATTATCTGTAACTAGGGGTGCCACCCCTCCAGATTTCAGTGAAAAAATTATCCGTTTTGGTCGCTTTCACAATTTTATCGCTCACGATTATAAGCAATTTATTAGCGTTCGTATTGGCTTATGAACGCTTACATTGTACACATGACAGATAAATAAGTAAAAGCTTAATCAGTATTCGATTTGGAAGTTAGTACGATTTGGCATTCACGCATTTGCTGCCCTACCTCGATGGATAAAGCGTCTGTGAGCGTGGTGTATATCGTTGAACTCAACCATTAGTGCGCTTTGTCAGCATACACAGCGTCAAGTTGAACAACGCTTGATGGCGTTGACAGCGTGTAATCGCCCATAACGAATACACCCTAAATAATGTATGGACCTCCCGATGTCCAATGGAGAACTATATAATATATGTGGATCTCCCGACTTTTCAGAATTTTGAGGTGGCAACCCTATCTGTAACAGAAACGAAATGTTTAGAATTAAAATTTATTATACACATTTATAGTTTACTATCATTAACAGCGGAACGAAACTTGATAAAATATTTCAATAAATTAATTATAAGAGCAAATTATAAAATATCACAGAAAAATTATTTTTTATCTTAAAAAAAAAAGTTTTATTTATTATAATTATACAAAAATATCAATTTGAAAATAAATTTGTACTTACAAGTTACAACATATATATCTAGACATTTTTAATATGGAAGAAATACCTGGGGAGTATATTAATTCAGGCATTACTACACCATATCTAAATATTTAAATATTGCAATAGACTAGATATATTATTTTAAGAGAAATCATTTATTCAAAATGAAAATAATCAGTCTGAACAATTTTATGTAAAATTTGGAAAAAATACATATTAAAATTCTTTTGAAAATAAAATATAAATGCACCCAGCACATATTGTAGCATTATTGTCACATATTTAATAATTTTGACTAAGATTAAAAGAAAAAATTTATTTCAAAAAAAATCTCAATGAGGTAAAAACGTAACTTAAATAATTATTTAAAAGTGTATACTATGAATTTATTTAAGTTTTTCGCTAATAAACTTCAATAATTCATTGCCGTCGTTCCATATAAAAATTTCCGGTCGTATATGATTCTCAAGAACATTGTTTAAGGGTTGTTTTAAAATACATTTTTGTAACATTTCCAAACACTTAAATCCATAGCGTACACACCCTACATCATTCGTAGATAATTTTGATATTGGACAAAAATCATTTGAACCATCCCCAAAGTAATATATTGTACGGTAGGTAATATTACTCATTTTTTGTGATTGTAAAAATTCATCTAATATACGATATTTACACATATTGAATGGACTTAATTTACACTCATTTTGTTCATGATATGGTTGAATTTGTAATTGTTGATCAACAAATTGAGCTGGATTTGAGAATACTTTTGAAATATAGTCTGTTAAACCAACACTACTCAACCATTTATCAATGAATAGTGTATTCGAGTCACTAATTATAATTATATCAAAATTCAGATCATCTTTCAATGTTTTTATTAATGTTTTCATACCAGAAACTGGTTGAATTTTAATAATTTCATTTATAATATCTAAATCACTGATATTTCTTTGGTACAATTTATTAAATATATCTTGCATATAATATGTCCAACATTTATGATCTGTACATGAATATTTTACTACATCGGTTTCGGGTAATAATCCACGGATTACAGTATCTGTATTATCATCGACAATTGTATAATCAAAATCAAATGCGGCCAAACGTGTTGGAAAAACTGTAAACATCTGTGCAGATACGTAAATATTAATTTGGTATTCTTATATATTTTTTTGATTAATTATCTTAATTATACTTCTACCTTGTTAATTTTATGAAACATTTAAATTGTAATGAGAAAATTTTCAAAACTAATGTAATTATTTACATGTTTGAATATTAATAAATTACTTTTAGGGATTTTACATTTTGTAAATTTAAAGTCAAATGTGTCAATAAAGCAGTCCATACCAGAGATTAGCAGTCCATACTGACCACTGACCTCCATCCGTTGTCTTATATAGTGGAGGTCAGCGGTACCAAAGAATACAATATACATAGAAGCGTATAAGTACGATTTTTGTGTCACTTAAAATTTGTAATGCGTATGCTGACCACTAGATGACAATAGCTGTTCGATTTCGGTATTTAGTGCCATTATCAGCAAAACCAACTGTATTCTTTGTTAGAACTTAGTACCAGTTGGTCGGATCACATCGAAGCGGGGATGTACTTTAAATTCATATTAAAAGGGAATCCACCAATATTAATGAAATTTTTAGAATTAGTAAAAATTTTTTAATTTTTTTTTACAAGCTGTATAAAACTAGTGCAATCTATTTTTTGTTATTTAATTTACAAATTTGCTGACTTTCAACGAAAAATTAATTATTGTATTCGGATCTTATTCGTTTACCTAACCCCCCCCCCCCCATGAACAATGGTTGGAAATGTTTGGGAAAGACCACAGGAAGTGATTCCAAGGAGGAAAAAGTCATTTTCGTCCTTGAAATCCTTAACCCAATGACAATTTAATATTGTAAAAAAATTTTATTCCAATATTTTTAAAATAAAATGAAAATTTTTTTTTTTAATTTTAAGAACGAAAAGGGTTGGGTTGGGTTAAGGTTGGTCGAATTGGGTTGGACTAGTTTAGCGGGGGTTATTTTATAGGAGGGTATTGGGTTGGGGTAGTTTAGCGGGGGTTGGTTTACAATTGAATATTGTAAAAAAATTTTTTATCGTAAAAACCCTTAAAAATAAAAATAAACATTTTTGAATTTCAAGGACGAAAAGGACGTTTTCCTCCTTGGAATCACTTCCTATGATCATAACAAACCATTATCGCCCATTTTTACTGGGCGGTGGGGGTGGTGGTGTTAAAACGAATAAGATCCAATTATTTACCCACTAATAATTATTCGAACTCACGATCTCCTGTTTACTAGACAGACGCTTTAACTAACTAAGCCATGACACTGTTATCTATTCAACACTTTATACATAACAAATACTATTTTAATAATAAATTATCAAAATAGTATATGTTATGTATTCAACACTTTATACATAACAGTGTCGTGGCTTAGTTAGTTATTTTATTTTCTCAGAGATTTTCAGATGTTTTATTCAGAGTTTTAAAATAATTATTCTCAGTTTTTGAAGAGAATGATTTTCACCAGGGAAGCTTACTGACACCGGCTTCCTACTCAAATTGTGTCTAAACTATTGGTTGAATAAAAAATGTTCCCAACAAAAGTTGTGATGTTTTGTATGAGATACAAATTTTTTATGGCGTATTTATTGCCCAGTATATAAATGTGGCTATCATTGCGTTCAAAAATCTACGTAGAAGGAGTAATTTTTCAAGTTAGGTTTGAATTTGAATTCAACAATCAAAACCTAGTTGCGCTGACTACTAATTTATTACGTTAGAAGGGGCGGATAAAGACAGTTTTCCGCTTTAGGCAGCTACAACATTGCCGCCCCCTATTTTGATGGTACATTTTCATTAACAACCTACGTGGCTGGCGAAGGGGGAGGGCTGCAATGATCAGGTACGCTGGAACAATAGGGGTGAGGTAGGTTTTGCTGTCTAGACCTTCCTAGTTATTTTTTAAGGAAGGTATATAGTTATTTTTTACCATGGTAAAAAACACATTTATTTTCAAATAACCAAAATTTTCTTCCAAGTTGTATATTCCTGATATTCAAGAAAGTGGACAGTTGGTGTTAAAAAAACGTAATTGATTCCTGGATGAATTTATAAGCGAATAAAACGGCCTAACGTAGTCAATTGTAGCGTTTCTTTACTTGTTTGGTTTTATGTTCAAATTGCAATACCATTTTGCATTCTAAGGTCTTTAAACTTTTCTCCTAACTCTTACCGTTTTCGAGAGAGAAATTTTCGCCCCCTTTCCTAGTGGGGGGAGATAAATTTTTTTTTGGCAGAAAACTTTCCGAACGCGCACACATCTCTCCAAAGTTCCATCGTAATCGGATGAATTGTTTAGGAACACATACGTTACAAACAGACAAACATTCATTTATTCATATACCTATACTAATATAATAAAGCTGAAGAGTTTTTTTGTTTGTTGGTTTAAACGCGCTAATCTCTGGAACTGTCAGTCCGATTTGAAAAATGTTTTTGCGTTAGATAGCCACATTCATGAGGAAAGCTATAGGCTATCTAGCATTACGTTAAAATTCTTAGTTAGCGTTGAATATCGATATTTGTGAAGTAAGTTGGAAAAAAAAATTTATTCAATAGATATAGATATCCAAAGTCGCGGGAAACTGCTAATATATAAATATATATTATAATTAGATTAATAATCGTAATCAGGTGAATGGTTTAGGAACGATACGTTACAGAATTTAAAAAAATTCATTTCATAAAAGATATTGTTTACCTCGTAAGTTCAATTGGGTCAATCTGGTCAAATAATCTACTTAAAAATACATCAAATATTAAGAAACAAATAGAATCGACAAATAAAATAAGAAACGTAAGTAAAAAAAATTTTTTATTAACAAATATACTCAAAATGATTGGATTGGTTCGCTTAGTATGTTCGCATAGTACCATGTATGTACTATGAGCCACAAAAGTGGCGCACATTTTTCAAAATTTTATGATTGATTTATGACTATAAATATACTAATAACATTTATTCGAACCATTTTCCCAAAAACCGAATGAATAAGGCACAAATCAAATACAAAATTTCTAAAAATGAACGATACTTTAGTGGCTCATAGTACACATGATCGGAAAAGTGGCGTTCTTTAATCAAAATTTCATAGTTAATTTGTCCCAAATCCTTTCGATTATCGAAAACAGTTGTTAATATTTATACGACGAAAAACTTTTATAAAAATTTGAAAAAATGATTAATTTTTTGGGGGTCATGTACAATTTTTCCCTATATTCTACGGAATATGAAAAGATAAAATAATTAATTTCAATGAATATTCATTTTTTTATATATGAGTGTCATATAATTCATAATTCAAATTTAATTAATTACATTAAATAATATAATTAATTATTCGAATTACATATAATATTAAGAGCGCGTATACATTTACATTAGAGTATCGTTAATCCAGCCCCCACACCCTTGGTTAAAAACATAGGCCTACTATTTATTTCAGTAGTATTAAAATCAAATTAAATATGAAATGTGAAAAAGATGAAGATTTCTGATAAAATGTACTAATGGCCACAGAAGTCGTGCCATTTTTGTAAAATTGTAAGGCCATTTTGTGCCTTATTCATTCGCTTTTTGGGAAAATGACTACACAATTTTGAAAAAAGGAGACGACTTTTGTGTCCCGTACTAAAAAAGATCAATTATAACGTTTCCGGCATCGAATAAATATCGATACGTGTATAAACACTCTAAAATATTAAATGCTAAGTACTCTTCATTGTCGTTTAGTTTTATTAATTTACAAATATTGAATTTTACTTTTGGATTATTAAAGCACATAAAAAATTTATGGTAATACATTTTAAACTAAAGGTATCCGAATAATATTGATCAAAAATTTCAATTTAATTGATATTTAGGTACTCATTCACTATCTGAACCGCCTCCAGATGATGATCCACTTTTGGATCGTGAATCAGAACCAGATTTTGATGCGGATCGCGATCTTGAACGAGACTGTGACCTAGATTTTGATCTTGAAGGTGACTTCGAACGTGATTTTGATCTTGAAGGTGACTTTGAACGTGATTTAGAGCGTGATACTGATTTTGAACGAGATCGTGATTTAGAACGAGATCGTGATTTAGAACGAGATCGTGATTTTGAACGAGACGGTGATTTCGATCGAGATGGTGATCTAGAATTTGATCTATTTGAACCTGCTGGTGATTTAGATGCTGATCTTGATTTAGAACGTGAACGAGATCTAGATTTGGATGACGTTCGAGATCTGGAACTTGCATTCGAAGGTGTTTTCGATAGTGATCGTGCTGATCGAGCTTTGGATGCTGATCGCGATCGAGTTGTACGTTGTGATCTTACTGATTCAGCTTCAGAATTTTCATTTTCTTGATCGTTATTAGTTTGTTCATCTTGAATATTAATATTTTCATTTTGATCATCATCTTCATCCTCTTCTTCTTGAGGTTCATCTTCGTCATCTTCATCACCCGGTGGTTCTAATTGTTTTTCTCTAAAACGTTGCATACGATGCTCATTTGCATTTAATGGTCGATGTTTAACAATTAGTCGTGTGTTGTTAATTTGTTGACCAGCTTTTTGTCGTCGTTTATTCAAACGAACACGAGTTTCTAATTCATTGTAATAAACACCATCCTCACGTACAACCAAAAAGTAATTTTCTTCGTAACCTTTACTAGCTTTGCTTTTAACATTCCAATTGTATTCACGTGCCATTTTGTATTCATATTCATCATCGTCTTGATAAGGAACATCTGTTTCAACATCTCTTTTACGTTTAACCAACGTTTCTTCGCATGGTAAGAAGTATGCAACAAATTGTTCCCCACTTTCATCCATTACACCTCGAATCATAGCTTGAGACATTTCTTCAATTTGAGCAGGTACTTGTTTACCAACTGGAGCTGGATCTGAATCAAAGATAACTTGTGCACAAGGATATTTCCAAACTTTAAAGTCTGGATAAACATCTAAAATTTCAACAGGATGAACACCAGGTTTGCTATAATGTTTTGAAATTGGAATTTTCGAATCTTCAAATGTTTTTTCAATGGCCTTTATTTGACTATCACGATCCATATATAATGTTTCATCTTTGAAGTTTTTCTTAATACTATAACCAACTTTAGCCTCAACTTTGTCCATAGTTTGAGGTTGAAATCGAGTTTGTTCTGTAGATATATATTCAGTTCTACGCAACCATGAAACATTTCTTGCGTGATGTCGAGATCGCTTTGAGTCTTGTGGTGTTAATACATCTTCCTCAAGTAATTTTTCATCAGCTGGATCTAATTGAGCACCTGGTTCACAAGTGTATGCGTCTTTATCTATCAAATCGATAGTTACACCAATATCATGTTCTGTTAAAACTTCATATCGATAATGCCTTTCAAGTGATGTTGGATTATACTGTATAAATCGTGTTGGATCGAACGGATAGGTTATGAATTTTAAATCAAATGGTATATCTGGTAGCGTATTACAATACTTTACTTTGCATACCAATTCTGATTTCCTTTCGCCGATTTTTGTAGGCCTTTTTTCAGTTGGGCCTGTGCCTGCTTGTATTGTTGGGGCCATGACTGTAAATTTTCTTATTTAAATTAACTTAAATTATATATTTATCATAACATGTCGTGATTATTTCATTTTATACTTCTATAACCTAATTGATAAAGTACAATAAACACAGTTTATTGTGTACAAAATTTCCATGTAAAAAATTAATTTTGCACACTTATACAAGAAATTGTATATTACAAATTATCAATAATAAATTAGTGAAATCGCCCACTTTGAATTTGTAATAATGCAAATGTTATTACTTTTGAGAATACATATAATATAATATATAATTTTTATTTTATTAACCATAGACTAAACCTTTATTTGTCTATTATCATAAATAAGTTAATGAGAGTATAAGGCGCGAGTTTTAATTGAAAACATTACGCATTTATAGTATTATAAAAATTATTTGCAGCCAAAGTATTTTTTCAATAAAAAACTTTTTTAAATAAATGATAAGTAATTTTAATTTTTCAATAAGGAATTAGTTGAAGTTGAAGTGATAGTTAAAAATTCGCAAAATAATTACATAAAAATTTAAAAAAATCTAATAATTATGTAGTAACCTGTAAAGTTGGAATTGTAAAAATGAAAATAAAAATCAAATCATTAAATCAGATATTAAATTAAACTTTTATTTATTAATAATAATGCTGAAAATTAATATTTAATATAATGTCATACAATTTAATTAAGTAAATATTTTGGAATATTTATACTCACTTTTGGTACTTTAAAAAGTCCTGGTTTTTTTAAACCCAATTGATCTCGTTGCTTATTGTCACAAGCACTACCACTTTTACAATTGTCTACTGCACATACTCTTCCCATTTTAAATGTTTTTTAAACAGTTTTTTATTTAATAAATTTTTTTAAACAAATTGTAAACTTCAAAATAATCACTTCGAAATAAAACTAGTTACTTGCCTTACTTTACTTCTATGTATTATACTATATTCACTTCGTTACGGATCAGTACCGATCAACAACTAGCGACCCTAGCGGCATAAAAAGTAAATATAATTTCTACCATTTCGTTGCCATATTTTGTTAATTTTCTCGTTTTTCTTTAAAGTTCTATCTCCTTGTGTAGTCTCCATGGATAGATAGATAAATATCACTGACCTCCACCGTCGGCGTCTTATAATTTCTTACATCATACCAAAGAATACAATATACATAGAAGCGTATAAGTACGATTAATATTTTATACAGCTTGTAAAAAAAATAAAAATATTTTGACTAATTAATTCTAAAAATTCATAAAAATTTCATCAATATTCGTGGATTCCCTTTTAATATAAATTTGAAGTACATCCCCGCTTCGATGTGATCCGGGCAACTGGTACTAAGTTCTGCCAAAGTACAGTTGGTTGTGCTGATAATGACACTAAATACCGAAATCGAACAGTTATTGTCATCTAGTGGTCAGCATACACACTAAAAATTTTAAGTGACACAAAAATCGTACTTATGCGCTGCTATGTATATTGTATTCTTTGATCATACCACTGTGCATCATACTAAAATTTTTGAATGGTAGCGGCCTCGTACGGTTGACGATAGAAACTTGTTTTATCTCACTTGTATATACTAAATTTACTATTTGATTATCCTTATTAATTATTTCTCATATTTAAATAAAATCAGTTGAAACTTGCTGTTTTATATTTTATAAAAAAATACTTGATTACATTCGTTGAATTAAAATTATGACAGACATTTGCTTACCGATTTTTTTAAAAGAAACATTCTCAGATTTTATATTTCAAGAACAAGATGATGTACAAATACCTGAAGAAGATGAATTTAAAAGTAATTAATTATAATTTAAACTTTATTATACATTAATAATTAACCAATTTTTCTTTAATAGGAATTTATAAAGATTTGTTAGAAACTAAATTGAAACTAAATGATATCAGTCAAGATTTTGACGAAAAGGTTGCTGAAGATCGTCTCACAAAGATAAATCGAATAGAAAAAGATATCAAAAATCATCGTTTAAAAATAGATAAACTTAAAATATGTTTGAATAAATTAAATTCCAAAATTGAGCCCTTAATGTTAGGTACGTATAAATATATTTCGATATGGCTATTCGGACACACGCGGGTCACTTGCGTGCCTTCAGCGTGATGCTTTTAAAGCCATATAATATATTTTTCATCGGTCATACCACGAGTTGGTCGGGTTTGCGGTTTTTGGGTCCCCGCACTAAAAGGCGTTTTATATATTTCACATATTGTGGCAAAAATAAAGTTTTAGGTTGGAATGTTACCTTATTTAATTTCAATAGTTAAGCATTATGTTAACTAATTCAACCGAGTACTACATCTTTCACTTCATCGGTCATATACCGAGTTGGTCGGGTTTTTGGGCCCCCGCACCAAAAGGCGTTCTATATATTTCACATATTGCGGCAAAAACTAAAGTACTTGGTTAGAAAAGTTACCTTATTAAATTTCAATAGTTTTTATCAAAATATCTGAACGTTAGTTTAATCTAAATTTTAACTCGCGCTGGAGACCCGCCTGTGTCCGAATAGCACGGTCCAATATATTTTTGTATACATCTCAGGCGTTACTAAAATTTAATAATTTTTAGAAGTGGGAACTCTTAAAGAAATTCAACTGGATAAATCCGAAAAAATGAAATTTTTGTTACATAAATATAAAAGTTCATTGGACATTCATCTAGCATTTATACCATATTGTGATAACGGATATTTTTTAATACAAGTTTCATATTTTACAACAGTTCGATTGGATAATCCAAAATATTTTATAAAACTATTGTACCATAAAAATTCCAAATCTTGGCAATGTAAGTTTTTTTCATTTTTATTGTTAAATAGGGCAACAAAAATTCACAATTTTATTTTTTTAAATTTCAGTAATTGATATGCAACCACAGCCTAAAAATTTTAAGAAAATAGTTGAACATTTAATGTTATTTCAAGATATTCAAGGTTGTTTTGAAGCAGTTAGAAGGATATTCTTGAAATATAAAAAATAAAATAAGACATAAATGGTATATTTTATTTAAAGGCATGACGATCGGTACTTCTTATGTTTTCGTTAATTCGATGATTATTATTTTTACGATATATTTCCTCCCTATAACCTGGCAAATTATAGTCTTTAATCACTTGGAAGTCCATACTCATGCTAATATTATAAATACGAAAGTATTTCCGCTTGTCTGACTGTTACTTTGTCAAGAATAAATCGCTGAACCGATTTTGACAAAATTTGGTATGAGATAGCTTGAATCCTAGGGACGGGCATAGGCAACTTTTTTAAAAATCAACCCATAATGGGTGAAATAGGGGGTGAGAGTTTGTACGGAGGTTCATATGACGTGAAAATTTGTCAAAAACGTGTTACTTAGAGTTAATGCGAATTAAAATATGGTCGATGGCTCATTCGATTTGGAATGGTGCCAAGAGTGCATGTAAACAATTGCAAGTAATACTCTTAAACTTAAAGATTCTTAAACAGGAAGAAATTTTCAAAAAAAAGTTAAAAGAAATTTTCCAATAATAGAGCGAAGACCTGTATATACTGACAAATCCCCCCCCCCCCACCCGTGGGAATTTTTGACTCACATATTTTTTGTTAGTATTATCATGTAGTTTAAGATTTTGGTTGTTTGCCACTTGCCAACCACAGCTTATCCCGGAAAACTAACTGATTCGAAGCAAGTGACTTTTCTATACAAAAATATTCAGTTAATAAAAAATAGTTTCAAACAAAAATTTTATTTTAAAAAAAGGAACAATTTTTTGTACTAACATTTATCTTCTAGCTCAGTTTCTAAAATTTGGAACTATTGTGGCCATGTGTACAATAGATGGTCTATTACGTAATTCATTGTAAATATTTTCACTAGGAAAGAATTCTGTGTTTTTTATACGGAAAAGCAGGTTAAAAATCACGAATAAATATTGGAATAAGACATATTTGAAATTGACATTGGAATAATACGAGAAGAATGTCGTATAGAAGCACAACTTTCATGTTTGCAATTCTAACTCTTAGACCAGACAGACGCCCACAAAAAAGTGTGTGCCAAATGTAAATAGGCACCAATCAAAACAATGACGTTATATATATATTGGTCATTTTAAAGGATCTAGTCTATCTGTTTTCAAACAATCTTTATGAGATTTCTTTCTTCATTCAGTCTTCTCACGTATGATATATTTGTATGTTAATGGTTTTCAATCAACATTCGTATTGTATTGATTTTTTTCAAAACAATTAATGAAATATGTTTACTTCTTCATCATTATATAATCAGCATATCTAAGAAGCAAATTAATATTCTGACGATTTTGTGGATTATAACTAAACTTATTTTCATTCAATTCTGCTTCATTACTTTCACAGTTTGTATAATATTCCTCATAATTGATTTCCATCATCTTCGATTTCAGATTAAGATTTATTTTTATCTTTTCTCATGTTGTTCATCGATGGTCTTACCATTTATTTTCATGTAGCAGTATCCTGGAGCATGTGATACTTCAACAGGCCGTTTATATTGGAAAGTAAATTATATATTCATGCTCTTCAATGGATAGTCAACAACAATTACATGTTATGTTAATAATTAACATGTAATTATGTAAATTATGTTTCTGATGTTAATTACTCGAAACTTTTTATACATTTTTAACTTGCTCGATGGCAAAATCATAAGCAGTTTGCCTTTTACCAACAATATTCATTACTTTTTCCAACTTCATTGATTGTGAAAGCTGAATAATTGTCATTTATATTGAAGGACAAAATCGTTCAAAATAAGATTAACTTCTGTAGCTGAAATATGTCCACCTTCAATCTTTTGACTCGTTTTGTGGAAAAGATGCCTGATTATGTATAAAATACATTAATATCTCCGATAATTCATAATTGGGAAAAGATTCCAGAATTTTTGAACATTTGTCTATACTTAAAACATATGAACGGAGAGGCTCAAATAATTGTAAAACACGCTCTATAACAGGTGTTAGAGCGAGCCATCTAACTTTTGAATATCCTAAAAGTTTTTTGTATTCAACATTTGCGTCTTCACAAAATTGTTTTATAGTAGCTACACGAACAGTAAAACGACTAAAATACAAATAAATTGTCGTTATTATTACTTCTACATCAATTGGCGTGGCACATGACGCTGTGTTGATTGCATTTGACAAAATATGTGCATTACAACCTATTCCTAGTATTTTCTTTTGGAGTAAATTCTTGTAATAGACATTATTCACTCCTTTGCGTCTTCGCCCACCAAAATTTGTGTTTATTTTATCAGCTGTTAGTGTAACAACTTAAGATTTCAAATTGTTTTCATTTATTACTCTGTATAGGTGGTTTGACAAAATTGCAGCAGTTTCGCCCTAAATGGATTATAAATTTAAAATTTTTACTTGAATGACCTTGGTAACATTATAATACCTTACTAGTATTGGATACAATTGGGTTTCATTATGATTTGATGCATCAGATAAAACCGTTACAAATGCAGCATTTTTGAAGTGTTCTGCAAGTATTTTATCACTAATTTTTAAATACTGATTTAATAATAGCCTCGCATTTTGTCCTAGCACAAGAAAATTTAGCATTATGAAACTTTTTCAATACATTAGTTGTACAATCCATAAACTTTGATTGTGAATTATGGTATGAAATCCAAATGTTGCCACCATTACAGCTAACTATTTTCCATCTTCAGAATAATTAGAAGTTTAAAAAAAATTTGTTACTTTACTACAGGAAACTGATGCGTCTAATGATTCTTTATGTTTGTTGGTGTTCAAGCGTTTCGTTATAATTGCTCTGCCTCCAACTGCAATACAATATTCTCCTCTGCAAATATTGCAGAAAACAATGGTGTTTCCCTATGATATGAGGAATGGAAATTCTTTTTTCGATTGATCGTTGAAATGGCATTTCCTCTTTCTTGGTTTTTCCATCCCTTAAATGAAATAAAAAATAAAATATAGAGCGACACGAATGATGCAAGCACATTATGAATAAATAAAATTAATAATTAAAACTAAAACTTAAAACAAAAGTGATAAAACTTTACTAAATCAATATTTAAATTATTTTACACTTGTGTTTAAAACAGGATTGTGTAAAATTGAATTAATGAATTAATAAAACGTGAATTGAAGGTACTTACCCGAGTATAATATTCACTGAGAAAGAAATAATTTCGTATTTCCGTTAGAAGTAAACACGAATTGTGAAAGCTTCATTGATTGTGAAAGCTGAATAATTGTCATTTATATTGAAGGACAAAATCGTTCAAAATAAGATTAACTTCTGTAGCTGAAATATGTCCACCTTCAATCTTTTGACTCGTTTTGTGGAAAAGATGCCTGATTATGTATAAAATACATTAATATCTCCGATAATTCATAATTGGGAAAAGATTCCAGAATTTTTGGACATTTGTCTAAACTTAAAAAATATGAACGGAGAGGCTCAAATAATTGTAAAACACGCTCTATAACAGGTGTTAGAGCGAGCCATCTAACTTTTGAATATCCTAACAGTTTTTTGTATTCAACATTTGCGTCTTCACAAAATTGTTTTATAGTAGCTACACGAACAGTAAAACGACTAAAATACAAATAAATTGTCATTATTACTTCTACATCAATTGGCGTGGCACATGACGCTGTGTTGATTGCATTTGATAAAATATGTGCATTACAACCTATTCCTAGAATTTTCTTTTGGAGTAAATCTTGTAATTTTACATTTTACCACCAAAATTTGTGTTTGTATTATCAGCTGTTAGTGCAACAACTTTAGATTTCAAATTGTTTTCATTTATTACTCTGTATAGGTGGTTTGACAAAATTGCAGCAGTTTCGCGCCCTCAATGGATTATAAATTTAAAATTTTTTCGTGAATGACCTTGGTAACATTATAATACCTTACTAGTATTGGATACAATTGGGTTTCATTATGATTTGATGCTTCAGTTAAAACCGTTACAAATGCAGCATTTTTGAAGTCTTCTGCAAGTATTTGATCACAGTATTTTTTAAATACTGATTTAATAATAGCCTCACATTTTGTCCTGGTACATGAAAATTTAGCATTGTGATAATTTTTCAATACATTAGTTGTACAATCCATACAACGAAAACTGTGATTGTGTATTATGGTATGAAATGCAAATGTTGCCACCATTACAGCTAACTGTTTTCCATCTTCAGAATAATTAGAAGTTTTAACAAATTTTGTTACTTTACTACTGGAAGCTGATGCATCTAATGATTGCTTATGTTTGTTGGTGTTCAAGTGTTTCGTTATAGCTGCTCTGCCTCCACTAATAATGTTCAAGTTTGATTTTTAATTAAATTGAGAAATATCTTTAGTTTATTCACTGATTTTGATTTCCGTTTCAAGAATGTAATTGTTTATCAACTGAAATCATCTCTTCAAAGTGACAAACATGTATACTAGATCAACATGAATTTTACTAAGAACTGAAGTCATCATTGCTTGGGTTAGGGATAAAACGATACCACTGAAGTATCGATACTTTTACTCGATACAGTATCGGTCGTAAATTATCGATACTTATTCGGTATTGATTTAAAAATATCGATACTTACTCTTATCAATCGATTTTTCATAATAAAATTTGGAATAAATTAAATTAAAACAGTATGTAATATGATTGATATTCTTTATTGATATAAACATATTAGAAATAATTTTATCAAAAACAAATCGGTTTTCGTAGAGCTCCCCAAAAATATCAGTTTTTCCAAGTGTTTCCCTGTTAAACGATTACGGGATGTAGCAATTGTAGCGCTAGCTTTAGAAAATAGTCTTTCGCATAATACTGAGGTGCCAACAATATAAAAAAAAATATACAGGTTGAATTGAGTACCTCCTTCTTTTCGTCGGTAATAAATCCGCTTTTGTTTGTATACAGCTGGAAATACGATTTTTAAATCCTCCCATTCCTCTAATGGGTTGGCTTTAAGGCGCAGACTGGATTAGCCAAATAAATTGAAACTTCATTGGCTTTTGAGCTAGCACGTCACCACTTTTGGCCAACTGCAAGTTGTTTGTGATGTAACCAAAAATCGAAATCTTCGTTAGCCGCTTCTTCTTCAGATCCACTGGTTGACATCCACTTCTTTAATAATATTTTTTAATTTTTGTATCGCCCTCCCACATGTATTTGCATCTTGAAAATGGAGGTTTTTGAAACGTGGATCTAAAATTGTTCCCAAAGCTGCAAGGGTGTTAAATTCAATGAGACCCTTACATTCAGCCAGTTGTTTTGTTTGCAACTGAGTGACACATTCTATTGACGAGCAAAATTTTGTTAGCTGCGAAGTAAGACAATTAATCATGGGTATGATTTTGGATAAGGTAACATAATTCTGGCCTGAAGATTCTCTTGTGGCAAATTCTAATGGTTGTAACAAGGGGATTAACTGTTTTAATATTTCAATTTCTTGTCCAGTCACAAATTCAGAGAACTATCTGTAGCATCGAGTAAAAGTTGTGTAGCAATTTTCGACATATCTAAAAATCTATCAATCATATAATATAAAATATTAATAAGTTAAGCACCCATGTTTTTTTATTTAATCGATACATGCCAATTCTTACAACATGATTATATCAAACAATATCGATTAACGTATCACACAACACTACTCACAATCGACATCAAAACATACCAAATAATTAATTTGTAGATTAAATGTCGTACTTACATTGAAATCCAATCATTATTATTAACAGGTGCAATTTCTGGGTGGCTTTTTAAATGCTTATGCAAATTAGAAGTATTGCCACAAAACCGCACGGCTTTAAAGCATTGTTTGCAGCTTGCGTTTTTGTCATCATTTTTCGTGAAAAATTGCTATACACTAGACTTTGGAGGTCCCATTTTCAACCAGCAAAAAATAACACTAATGCTTTAAACACAAAACCACGACGACATTCCGAGGTTAGGATTACGAATGCCGCGAATGCGAAACGAAAACAAAACAATGATGACCACAACACAATATGGCGACTGACGGGACGTCACGGCATAGTTTTTTTTTCTCTCGGGCATAGACAAACAACTACACAAAACTAGAAAAAGGATGTTTTGAAAAAATTCAATATGACACCTAAAAAATATTTCTTTACAACATAGATGAGCGTATTATGTATCAATTAACGTGTTAGAATGAAATTGGTATACTGAATCGCTATCGGTAATTCCGATACGAGTACTTTTGACCGATACCTACTTGATACTTAGTTATAAAGTATCGATACAAAAAGTACTTGGTATCGGAAGGAATGTATCGAGTAAGTACTTGAATTTACTCGTATCGTTTTATCCCTAGTTGAGGGCTCCAGCATTTATAAAAACGAGTGGACGTATATATATATATATATATATATATATATACATATATATACATATATATATATATATATATATATATATATATATATATATATATATATATATATATATACACCCTTATATATATATATACATTATGCTAATCAACATTCATAGGAAAAAAAGGAAAAATAATTTATTTTTTATGCTGACGTCTGATGATTAAGGACTGAAAATATATTAAGTACTGATGACCAATCATACTGACAAAAACTACTAACTACTAAAAATTGATTTTTTTCCACTGTCCAAGAATAAAAACCACTAAATTTAGTGGTAAAACTACTGAGTTGGCAACACTGTTCGAGAAGTGATGAAAGTTGTATTAGATTCAAACAACAACAGATGGCGTAATAACTATGATTTTGAAAAGTTGTTATTAACATAAAATAGCCACAAAGTTTGTCTAGAGTTCACAGATTTGCCAGTCATTTTATCATGAAATTGTTTAATTAATGACTTCATATGAAACCTCATCACTTGTTACCTGTTCAATCAACTCAATAAAAAACAATCGTTGATAATGCAAGATCATCCAACAATTTTTCGACGGAATTTGAAGCATATATTTTACTGAAACCGTCGTTGAAGTCGCTACCATCCATTATATACCCTATGTATGTTTCCTAGGAAGAACGTGAGCATGTGGAAACCTCCTAGCTTCACAACTACCTTGGGTAAATCTGAGCTTGGATCTGACGAAGCTACGATTTCACGTGCTTTTATATACAAGGGCTGATCAAAAGTTATAACGCATTTATTTTGCCCATATGTTTTAACAATATTAATAGCATTCAGTAATGTGGTGTAAATTATGTCCATATTATTGGCAGGGTGATCAATAAAAGGAAAAAATATAATCCGAGAAGTTGATCCTACACAATCCAGGTATAAACCGGCTTTTCCTACACTGTAAGAAATACATGTGATAGCTGCCAAGTCTTTTGCACTAGGTTTTGCTGTACATTTTTTTATACGTTCACCGTAATTAACAGCCACTAATTCACACCAAAAAGCTTTTTAGAGTGACAATTTGTATCATACCCATAACATGAAGAGTAAAATATTAATACGACCAGAAGTATGGACATTTATATGAGCATTGTTCCGAACATACTGTACTAGTGAACTTGACTGGAAGCTGGGAATGATAAACATCATAAACCTCATACTTAGCTGTATCATTATATCAAGCAGAAAAATCTAACGAAGACAAAACATTCAAAAGTCTTTTGGATCCATGTATGAAAAAATATAGATAGTCCTAATAAATTTACTTTTTGGGATTAAAAAATGTTTCCAGATTCTAGAGTTTCATTGGGTTTATAGTATCTACCAGTGGAAGGGTTTAAATTGAAATTCAAGATTTTGTTTTCCCTCCTTCTAATACCTCCTCTTGATTTAATGACGTTTTCACACACTGTGTATGCAAAATATGGTACATGTTAGTTTTTTCAAAAGATTCCTAGACAGCTTTTACCATGATAGTCGCATATCTGTCACAATAGCCGTAACATTTTCTTTTTGAATTGTCCATTTAAACTTTTTAAAAGCTGCCAATATAATCACTAGTATGTGCTTCAGAAAGCTCAACCATACTTAAAATGCCACTCGATTTTAATAAACTATAAATTTTTTCGTTTATACGAGAGTAGTCTGAACAGTTTCTAGACTAACGCATAAACAAGTTTTTTGTGTGTCAAATTCAGTTTTATTTTTCAACATAGTCTTATTGGATTGGATGTCAATAATTTTTCTCATCGATGCTCCCATTTTTTTAATCCGTCCAAATTATAGTTGGCTTCTTTTTTGGAAAAATAAGCGTTTAATATGTGCTGGCCTCTTAATTCGATGAAAATTTCTAACCTTCGAGTGAAACTTTGATCCTAGGACATAGAAAACAGTAGTTGATGGCCAGATCCTCCAAGCGAAACGTTGAGCCCTCAATTCCTTCAAGGGATTGTATAATTTTCTTGAATTCAAGTTGAATACATAAAATACAATTTAAAATGTTTATTATTTACAATCGGTATATGTATGCATAATTTCACGATGAAATTTTGTAGCTCTGAAATGTATAATAGTGAAGTAAATGAGGCTGTGGTTAATATTTTATCGAAGTTGTAAATGGTATTTTAAATATTTTAAGGAATGTTAATTATCGTTGAAGTTGTTCTTTATAATATAAAATATTATGTTATATTTTTCTAACGAAAATATATTTTCTTTCTACTTTGTCTTTAAATTTGTCGCAATCGAGAATCAAGTATATTAAGTACAATAAAATACATTTAATAATAAAAAAAATATGTAAATTTGCGAAGAAAGTTTGGCATTATAAAAATATAAAATTTCTGATTTGGAGGATTTGTTTTCAATCTAGGAGAAATTAAGTGGCGAATTGGTAGAAAATGGCTGAGCCTATCTGGTCTCGTTGTTCATGTAGTATAATAAATGCTTAGTTGTTATGTAACAGGCGTTTGTATCAGTCGATTCGAGTATTTCTGTAAAAAAGGAAAAAATCGATAACCGAGTTGCCATTGAATTATTTTATTTGAAAGGCAAAACGTCTATGCACATTAAAGCCAAGATGGAAATTTTGGGTAATCAATCACTACCTATAACAACGAAAAATTCTAGACGAGCGCCGAATAAATGTTATAGAGATAGCAGAGGTTATGAACATGTCAAAATAACGTGTTTGTCATATATTAAATCAACATTTAGACATGATATGTTTGCTCACGTTAGACCAAAAATGTGTTCGAATGAACATTTCCAACGCTCTTTTGGCGCAGTTTAGGCGCAATAAATCCGAGTTTTGGCACCGATTAATTACTGTAGATGAAACATGGATACACCATTATACGCCCGAAACAAAAATACAGTCCAAACAGTGAACTTCAAAGGGGAAACCGGCTCCAAAAAAAGTAAAAACTGTTTTTTCGGCTGGGAAAAGATGGCGACTGTTTTTTGGGATAGTCATGGAGTTATTTTAATCGATTATGTTCAAAAAGGAAAACCCATTACAGGAGCATACTACGCATCATTACTTGACAAGCTGAAGGCAGAACTTGCGGAAAAATGGCCACATTTGCAGAAAAAGAAAATCCTGTTTCACCAAGACAACGCACCGTCTCACACCTCAGCGGTTGCCATGGCGAAAATTCACGAATTACGGTTTGAACTGCTTGACCATCCGCCTTACTCATCAGATCTAGCCCAAGCGACTTCTTTTTGTTCCCTCATCTAAAAATTGCGCTCGGAAGACAGAGATTTTCGTCAAATGAAGAGGCAATCACCTTCGTGAACAATTATTTTGAAAAAACGCCTAATACCATTTGGACGGGTTATAGAGATGGGAGCATCGCTGGGAGAAGTGTGTAGAGTTACAAGGAAAAAAAAAATTTCTGAAAAAATGTCTTGTATATTTGTTAGGTCGAAAACTTTTCAGACCACCCTCGTAGGCAAGTCCGAGTATTGGTGATCCACTTCATCTAAAAACTCCTTAAATTGACGATGGCAGAGGGGCTTAGCCACAATGCTGTTGGTAATCTTTATAACCAAGTTCATAACGTCTACTATTTCTTCAGGAAAGGATTGAGCGCAAAGAGCTTCCTGATGAATGATGCAGTGAAAAAATAGAATTTCATGATCAATTTTATTTTTTTAAATTGCAACAAACCCCTTGTTTATTCCACTCATGCTTTTTGCTCTATCAGTGGCAATGGAGACTACAGTATCAACATTAATGTCATGGCTTTCTAAACATTTCAGTACAGCATTTGTAATGTCTTCCCCGCGAGTTTGCCCTTCGAGTGGCAGCAGTCCTAGCAATTCTTCTTTAGGACCTTGAGGTGAAATGAATCTTACATATAACGCTACTTGCGCTGTATCTTTTACATCGCCAGACTCGGCCACAGCAATTGATATTGTCGAAGTCAGTTTTATGTCATATAACTGCTGTTGTGTCACATCTAAGGCCATTTTGGCAATTCGATCTTGTACAGTTTTAGCAGACAATGGTACGTCTTTGATTTTTTAAATAATTTCATTATTATTTTTGAAATCATTAAAGAGAGCTTCAGATCAAAATTTTTTTTGAGGGGAACTTGAAGAGCCGCAACTAACCCTTCAAAGAGCCGCATGCGGCTCACGAGCCGCGGTTTGCCGACCCCTGTACTAGTCCTTATTAAATCTACTAAATCTAGAGGACAATCCCCCAATCTGATAAAATTGTGCCAGAAGATGTTAAACGAGTAACGCCATCTTCACGTTGAGGCTTGAAACTTTTTTGACTATTATCTCTACCAAGCCTTTATCTTCTACGACATTAAATGGCATACTACTATCTGTATAAATAAATTTTGCAATAGCATCTGATACTCTTACATTTTTGAACCAACGTCTAAAAGTTGTCATGCAAAATTAGGATAATAACGTTTTCATACTCAAGATATCTGAAAAATTAGATACAATTTTTCAATGCAGAAATTATGGAAATTTGCTTTGTGTTGCATTAGTCATAGTCTTTTAGATTGTCTAAAGTATTTCCCATAGATCTTTTCGTAGGGGTATAAGAACGCATGGAAATAGTGGCAGAAAAATTTCTACAGTTGTCGATGTAGAAGCCAGTGGTGTCTTCAAACCTAGCGTATAAATTCTGTATTCAGCAATGTTGTTTATTCTGTTATGAACCCAATATTTACTCTTTGGCGAACACATATTTTTGATATATTACACGATGAGAATAAGTCACTCAGAAATACACAATTAAATTAGTCATTAACTATGCAGTAATTATAAAAACTAAAATTAGAAAAGATCTAAATTGGATTGGAAAAAATATATTTTGAAAAGGTGTGGGTCATCGTGTTCTGTCCGTTTTCGTCAAAACGAATACATATAGTTTTTGTAGTGGATATTCTGAACCCCATATTTTCCGCAGAGAGAACAACACAATTGGTGGCTTGATATACTCTCTCCTAAGTGCGATTCATCTTATTTCTAGCAAAGAAAATAATGACGTCATTGGCATATATTCTTTTATTGACGATGCACAGAAAAATGTGACGCTTAAACTGGAATCGTGTGGGACTAAATTCTCATAATGAACAGATTCGAAAGACTGGCATTTTCAGACTCTACATCTACGAGTAGTAAGAAAGAAAGGAACGGAACGGAGGAGCTATCAAGAAGAACTAAATTGTCAGAAGTGGAATATCCTTTTCGGAAACCACCATTGAGCATTGTCTTTAGGACATTATACAAACATTTCGTAAGTGCATACTATTCAAATCCTGTTTAACACGCCCACCAGTCTGGTTTTGTGCTCAGAGAATAAGGTATTATGGCGGAGCGTAACGTGAGAGTGTCATCTGGGCAAAGGAGGAATCGCTCGTTCTTCAAGAGCTTCAGGGATCTCTTCGGGTGTGACTCATTCATTGGTGGTTGTAGTCAAAAATCTTTTCTGAAGAGTAGTTAATGGGAGCGTGTCCCTTTTCGTTAGAATGCCGGCTCATTATTGGCAGAACTACGCACGGTGTCGAACTGACGCGCTTGATTTTTTGCAATGCCACACTGTTCTGTCGCGATAATATTATCTTCGACCAGACAAGTTGATGCACATGAGAAACGAAGCTCTTAATTTTCCTCTATACATCCGTAATACTTTGAATTCAGAGAGGACACGTAATTTTCTCATACGAAGGTATCACGTTAGCAGTTAACGAGGGAGACTTTCATTCTGTTGAATACTTCTGTTGATTAATACGGTTCCATTGGAGAGTTAAAAGGCGCTGAGACTGCACAAACTTTTCAGAGTACTCATGAGAGCCGCCTAAACGATGGATTTATTTTATTAATCCATGGGTTGATACTTCAATTTTGGGAATATCGATGGAAATTTGCACGGGGTCACTGCAGATTACTTTGTGCCAAAGATTTTTGTGCCAAACTACGAAAATGTACATAAGCCCATCACTTTTGAGTAATTTTCTATTGGAACGTTCTGTAAGTTATTGAATGAGATGATTTTCGTCGTACCTAGTTCCATTAAACCGTCAAAAATTCGGTTGTCTATGCTGTAATGAATTGAATAACTTTTCGTTACTGAATATAGTATTACTCGAATGAAAGTGGTGGTATTGTAATGCAAATTATAATTGGGCTCGTTTATGAGCATCAGTTAAGGCCACTTTCAATACTGGAATCCGATGGTACAAGCCTCCATCATGAAGCCTCCTGCAGCACTGTCTCGCACTTCATCCGAGTATGAGGACATTCAGACCTTGGCGTAGTTCAAAATGAAAATATTAAATGGACTAAATATGTGAACCATTTTAAAATTATAAAATATTATTGGCTAAATAAATTTAGACTTAACCCTAAGTTATCACAAAATGTATCACATAAATATCAATTACACTTTACGAGCTATCACACACCATACGAGCTATTAATAGTGCCTTTGTCCGCCATTAGCGTCTATGATTGGAGTAGAAATTTTTTCCACCAACAACCCTGCCAGCCCCTCATCTCGTTGTAATGGTGGATTAAACCTTCGCGAAGACGCTTATATCCGTTGTCCTTTTTTTTGACTTATAACCTCACAAATTTTTAATGGGGTTAAGGTTCGGAGATTTTGCTGGCTCGGATACAATTTATTTCAGGATGTTCTCGAAACCATTTCTGGACTACTCTCGCCAGCTGAATTGAACAGTTTTCCTGTACAAAGTTAATCACCGACCTTTCATTGGCTTGGCAGAGAACGATTACATTTGAGCATAACGTCTTTTCCAGCACTTCAATGTAATCTAGTGCTTAGGTTCGTGGAGAAATCCAGCACTGTTCCAGGCACAGCTCCACTCGTTCAGCCCCAAATATTTGCTCAAATGTGGCCCGATTGATGATTTTGAACAAGGTGATTTTCGTCGTATCTTGTTTCCATTCAATAGTAACAAATCCAGCTGTCTATGGTGTGATGATTAGAAGCACTTTTCGTCACTGAATACAGTAGTGCTCGAATCAAAGTGGTGCTATTTTAATGCAAATTCTAATTGGGCTCGTTTATGTGTATAAGTTAAGGCTACTTTCATTATTGGAATCTGATCTCGTGTGGTTGTGACGCCTCCTGCGACATACTCGGTAACAAATTTGGCTCGCACTTCGTCCGAAAATGTATGAGAACATTCTGACCATGGTGCAGTTTCCAAGCGATTTTCGTCATTAAAATTTTGATTCCATCGCCTCACATTTCTCAGATATAGAATGAAAATATTAATTGGACATGAATAAATGCACAATTTAAAATTACAAAAATGTAAAATTTGTGAATGTAAAATTTTTAGCCCAATATTCATATGAACGTATGCGCTAAATCTGGTAGTTCTGTTTTTTTGATGAGTTGTTTATGATGTTGGCCCAATGATTAGTCCAAGTTTTCGACCTCGAGCGCCGAACACAACCTTTTCACATAATACAACATCTAAATTATCTTTTTTCATTTTTTGGCGATTTTAATTCTGAAGGATTATAATTATGGATTAAGTTTTCAAAATTTTCAACAAAACCGTCTTTGTGGGTCTAATACTTATAATTTCAAAAAACGTATTCAAATTTAAATATTGGACAATAAATCACTCATTTCCATATCATCGATTTATGGGTAGAAATACAGATCAAGTGTGATGCCTGGCACATTGTCACATGAGCCCCGACTGCAGCGATTGTGGACTGAAAACACTTCAGCCCTACCTTCCTGCAGCAAAATGCGTTTCCACAACCCTTCTTGTAGTCAGACGAAATCATCCGTAACTGGTGTTATAGAGCTGCGTCTCTGGCCATCATTTTGGGGCTGCGAACTTGTTGATGGATATCCACCTCCAAGCAAGAGGGTTAAGTGTGTTTCCCAATCACTTCCGCACCTGTAACAAGATCGCACATGCAAAGTTGAAGCGAACATGACAAAAGAGAATTTATGTTTTTATAAATAAACTGTATATAAAAGACTATTTGTACCTGATGGTAGGTGAGCAAAGAAGTGGAATCTAGCCGCGTCTCGTGTGGAAGATAACCAGGCGAGATTGAAACTCGTTTTTGCTGCAGCTCTCGCGATTAGATGAAATCACACTTCATTAAGATTCTGGGTGTCGGGGTGCCACCGCACAGAGCAATTATTATCCGCTCTCCTGCCGCTGCTATTTCATCAGTGTTAAGCGATGGTTTCGAGAAAAATAGCAGCTTTGTTTTTGAGGTTCGGGTTTTTTTGGAAGCAGTAATAATGGTTTGTAGAAGTAGCTCCGGTAAATTGGATGAAATTTTTGAACCATGTCCAATTTTTGAACCAAAATATTTCAGTAGTAATCCAGCCTCGGGGATTGCAAACTGCTACAGTACCAGATGGTGCGTGATCTAACAATTCTGATTTCATTCCCTACATGGAGGCATGTTGGGTCCAGCAGCGTTAAAACATATTTCTACTGTAATAGTCTGACCTCGTTCTGCAGACGATACCGAGCCTACTTGTTTTCGTCTTTTCATAGCTAGTAGTTTGCTTTTGGTTTTAGATACAACGAAGATTCCTGTTTCGTCACAGTTGTATATTTTATCAGGTGTCGATTTATACTTATAATAAACATCTCCGAGCAACTGGTAGAATTTATCTACTGTCACTTTGTTGGACCTCATTGCTCTAGCTGCTGATGGGGCTTCGGGCTCACGAATAGGTCATAGTAGGTAATCTGGATGACGATTTAAGAAAGCTTTAAGCCAAGCAACCCCTGTCATCTTGTAAGCATTAAAATTGTTTGTCTTACCATTTTTTACGGCCAATTGATATGCTAGATGTCTCAGATCAATAGTTGTCTTCTTCTTTTGTAGTAAATATAGTTTTTTAGGGCCCAAAGGCAAACCAATTATAACTTCACAGTCTTCTTTCATTTTCTTAGCATATCGCTCTAATGGTGCCTGAGGCACTGCGTATGCAGAAGCAGCTTTCTTTGTAGCCCATCTCTCTTTATCTATAGCTGTTTTCATAGCCTTTATCGACCACTCTCCTCTTTTGATTTTTTTCTTATATTTACGTACCATGGTTTTACCTAAAAAGTAATAAAACATGTTACGTATTCATAAAGTTACATGAACCCAGACTAACTTCCCCATCTTGTCCCTATACCTCATCATACCACACACCCATTACCCCATCTAGCCCCAAAAGCTGACTGATGTACCGATTAACTGAACTTTTATTTAATTATACCATATCAAAGTAAAAAACATTAAATGGTCAGAATTACCTTACCATAAAGACGTTTTTAACTACACAAAATTAGATCGTCAAGATGTTGAACTAGTTTTAATTTTACTCTTATTAAAATTACTCTTATATTGTCGCAGGATATGTTACTTGTTACTAATTTGGTGACAATATCGCCAAATATATATATATATATATATATATATATATATATATATATATAGAATATTTTGATACACATGTTTTCCTTAAAACTAAAAATGTTTGTGTTTTAGCTAAGGTACAGCCATTTTGTAATAATTGTCATCAACTTTTGTTCTACAACACACTTTTAATAATTAATTCATCGAATTTTAATTAATAATAATACATTCACAATTAATATAATAATTAATAATTAAAATAAATAACATTAACCCTTTCAGACCTGAATTATTTTTTTTCAACCTAGATGGGTGGTAATTTTTGTGTGGGTATAGTGAGCAACAATTGATGCAAAAATGGAAATTGTCGTCGGAAGTAACGAGAAAATCAGGTTTTTCTTAATGTGCACAAATGATGACATCCGGTGCATAGTATTCGGTCAATAGTATGTCTCAATTGACCAGGTTTTATAAAAAATAAAGTCAATTGTTTTTAGATAGTTTTTATTAAAAAAATTAACTATAATATTATAAAAAATAACAAAAATTATAAATTCTCTTAAAAATAATCAACATTCTTATGACTTACATAGTAGGAACGATCAAAATCAATATTTGTTTTGTACTATATAAAAAAAGGGACTTAGATAGGCAAAATAAGGGGCTTAGGCGTGGAATTCTAGGATGCAATTTTTATCTTTAGTAACACATAAGTGGACTTTGCACTTAATGCATTGAATTCGGGATATTCCTTTGCAGTTTGGCAATTTACACCGAGTTCCTGGTCCGTTGTCGTGGGAGGGAAGATGACCAACACCATCACGAGCTACAGGTCATCATTTGCAGGTCGTACTTCTCCACCATCATTTGCAGGTCGTACTTCTCCTGGTCTTCTTGGTATAATTGGTGGTACGGGACTGTTGGATGGACGTCCTCTTTTGGCATTTGTTATTGTATTTACATAAAACCAAACTAACAGCAAGCCTTCGGTGAAATTGAAGTAAAGTCATTTGATCTTTCTTTGGAATTCCCAAAAAATCGTTATCTATTTGATACTCTCTAAAGGCTTGAACCACTGCTAAATCGGACGCGTGAAAAATCATGCGCAAAGTCCACTTTTTTGATTTTATAAAAGTTCTATAATAGCTCAGAAGTTGGTCAAGCAAATCTACTCCTCCCATGTCATGGTTATATTTTCTTATAATTTCGGACCTTTCAATTTTTATAAATCGTTTATGTTTTTTAGACCATCTCTCTATGGTGTCATTTTGTCCTATACCAATAAAGTTTGAGGCAAGGTGAGCTGGTTTATTATCTAGTCATTTCACCAATGTAACATCCCCGTCAAGACTACAAATTTCTTGAGCAAAGCCTCTAGGATTCTTGTTGATTTCTTTGTCATTTAGAAGTGGAAGCGAACCAAATCGATTGATTCGTGCGGTACAAGCAGCTAATATATTTTTCTTTTTCAGTATCTGCAGCAAGTGATACGACGAAAAGTAGTTGTCGAAATATAATTCGTGACCCTGATTTTCACTAATCCGTTTAGCAAGATGTGACACCACCATCGCGCCATATCCAAGTTTTTTAACCATATTTTGATATAACTCAGGAGATGGACTTTGATATATTATAAAATCATAAGCGATACCAATTTTGCCACATATAAAGAAAAACTTTATTCCACAAGGAGACGGCTTTCCTTTTCCTTGGCAACATGTTTGCCTGTGAAAGGTACAATTTGTTCATCAATACACAGTTCTTTCTCTAACGGTAATTCTAAACATCTGCTTCTTATTACATCATAAATTGGTCTTTGTAAAATACAACCTTACATTTATCAGGATTCTGGGTATTGTCAACAGGTGTAAATTTCTCCGTAGTTCAAAAAACCTATCTTGAGCCATGTTTTCTCTAAATAGGCTAATGCTTACGTTAGTTTCCCAATACATTTTTAAAGTGGGGTAGTTGAATACACCTGTGGCCGTATGCAATCCAAATAACACCTGTAGCTCATTTTCATTTGTGGACTTGATCTTTTTCCCGAGTATGTTGCATATAAGTCATTTCAGCCATAACATGAAATAAAGTTTTAGGAATATATTTGAAATAATAATCCAGTGGTAATTTAACTACTGGACCTATTTCTATAAGTGGAAACCATTCCATTGGTATGGTGTTTTCAAGCACTCTGTGTCTCCATTTGATGCTTTTCTTAGGTGTTAGATACTCAAACAAATCAGGTATCCAATCTTGTCTTCATTTTCGACGTCATTTGCTACCTGGGCCCTGGCTATATTGTTGCCATCGGAAATTTCTTCTTCACCTTCAGAATCAGGCGGATAGAACTCTTGCTGGTTTTTTAATATTTTATCGGCACCAAATCGAAGTGGTCTTCGTTCACGATTTGTCATTTCATTATTTGCGTCTTCATCATCGGATGATAATTCTAAATCCGACAAGTTTTCATCGCAGAAAGCAACTAAGTATTTCTGTAAATCAGCATCACACAAAGAATTTCTTTTCTTAGCCATTCTAAGAAAAATGTAAATACTTTATAATCTGTAAATGATAGAAACATATACTAAATTACTTATGAAAAATAACAAATAAAACCGACTGTCCTCGTTTGAGGACAAAAAAAACAATAAATTTATAGATCTGAAGCACATACTGAATACCCTAAATAATAGTCTCTTTATCCATTTTTTTTTATAGATTAATTTATAATTTTATAAAAGCTATATAGAAAAAGAAATAGCTTACCTTCATTCTTTGAATCTTTGTCGGCCACCGGTTTAAACTTGATGATTTTTAAACAAAACCAATACAAGAATGCGCTAGTAGTCATTTTTTTTTAGTTATAATGTTTACAAGTGTTCACAAATCTCGTTTTATATTATAAAATATACTTTTTTTCCTATAATAAATTTAAAAAAAATTCTTAATTTCCTCAATTGTTCACCGTAGTTCTAAAAGGGTTAAACAATCAATATTAATAATAAAATATATAGGCGATTCTAAATACATCATATGTCCAAAACATCTTTTATGGAAGGCATTACTTGTTTGTGTTCAGAAAAATTAAGTCTTAGTAAACAATGTAAGTCTATAAAAAATTTACTTCTGAGCAACTAAATTCAACGTGTTTCTCCCAGGATAACTTACTCACTTGTAAGCAGTGTTGCAAAATTCGAGCATTTTCCCCTAATTTAGTGGATTTAATAATATGAAACAATGCATGTCATCATGTATAAACATTTTGTATTCTGATTCGTAATATAAAACGTGAATGCAAAAATTAAAAAATACGACAATCCAAAGAATAAATCGTCTAGATTTTTTACTAGGCTCTATTAAATCCAGTAAATTTTGGGGAAAATACCTCAATCTGGCAGCACTTACTAAGCAAAATAGCGTCACAATTTAAGCTGCTTAGTATCTATCTAAATGTCCTGGCAAAAAACTCAGTTATATACATAGTACTTGTTCTGAACACGACCATTCTCAAATATTTTAGTTCTTTATAGCCAAGAAAGTTCATCGTATCCAAATTGTGTCATTTTTTATGGCTTTATATATGTTAACTTTGTGATTTCGTACATGGAGATCTCAAATCTAGTTTAATATTATGTAACTATCCTTATTATGTTTATGTACGTATGCGCAAGCGTAAACATTCAAAATAAGTCTCAGTAGCTCACTCTGTGTAAAAAGTTGGTATAGTAACTATATTATGAGCAGCTTTCAAAAGTGAGAACATTATAAATAAAAATAAATTTCTCGCGATAATAAATTAAATAATTAATCATAAAGAATTAGTATTTTATTAGGATTTTGAATATATATTATTTTGAACTTGTGGTTATAACTAGTTGAAGTAGCGCTACTACAATGTAATCTCGAAGAACGAAACTCGAAATATATAACATACCAGAATAACTGAAAGTGAGCTGTCAAAAGAATATGTATTTGCTACTGAAATTTTAGATTGTTTTATGGATAAATACCGCATTGTTGAATCAATACCTTTTATGAAAATCGGTAATGTACGGTAAGACGGTAATGTACGGTATTATTTGGTGAATAACATCCTGGTTGCATTTATTTAGATATTTTGATTATCTTGTTTTTTTCTTTTGGTAACCTAAATTCCTTCAGTTTTTGGTTGCGTTTAACACAATTCTTTCGTCAATAAAATAATATTCTGAGCAGGAAAAATATATTCTTTTTCTCTATGGCCTTCTTCACTTTTTTCAACTCGTACGGAGAATCCTGCTAGTGAATTGGAAGTGAATTTTCGAGCCACAAAATAAACATGTGTGCTCTAGATTCTAGAATGGTTAAATCTCTTAGTGGCATTCGATTTGGAGATTTGTTCGGCGTATCATCCAAATTACTATCGAGGATATTTTCCACGATTTCTATGGATTTGATTTCCATAGTTGATTAAATTTTTTGGGGTTGTTATCACCTACGGAGTGATTGGTTATCGTTGAAGTTATAGAGCGCATTCGATAATTTTTAATTTTTCTCCTTTATAAGAAGTGAACAAGAGTTTTAACTACTGTATAAATTTTTGAAATATTTTTTATACATTGTTAAAAATTTTCCTTCCACCGGAGTGCTGCTTGTCGGTACTCGCCCATAATCAAATATACATCGTTGAATCGAAGACTATAGTGGAATTGTTTTTATTTGATTGAGTAAATTTGACGCACATTTTGTACAATATCTAGGATTTATGTCATCAACGTCTTTGGTCTATTAAAAATTTGGTCTATTTCTTTTTTGATAGACGCAGCCAACAAACCCTGAAACACATTTCATATATTATCTGTGTTTTTGATGAAAGTTGAAAAAATAATTTTTCTGACGTCTCGATTTTCTTCTATTAGTTCACATGTTAGTGCTTTAATAAAATTTAAAACATCTTTGAGTGCTACAGCGCCATCTTTAGCCAACCAACCAATTCCAAACCAGAAAAATCTTTTCACTCACTGCCTTCAGTTGTGAGGCTAATAAATTGGCCCAATTCTTAATATAATCTGACATCGATCGTTAGGTATTGAATTATTACCCAACAACCGTCATTTAGTAACGCCTTTGATGAGCCAAATGCCTGTGAGAAATAGTAAATATTATTGCAGAACAAAATATAATATTGCGTTACAATAAAAATTTGAATTTACAACTGTTTTTTTAAATTCAACTGATCGTTTCATATTATTGTTAGTGTTTTGGAGTTATAAGAATACCTGCTATGCCTGGGGTCAGTACCTTAGTTCTGATTAGACAATTATCCAGAAATTTGTATTTACAAATTCTTATCATATTCTTGCAAATAGACTATAGGCTATTGATTATGTCAAATTGAAAGGAACTAACACGTTCACGGGTTTTTATTGCAGGAATCGGTCTATGGGCAATTTAAGAAGAAAAAAACGCGGAGTGCTATTGAATTAGTATGTAGCAATTAGAGATAGGCCATTTGCAGTGTCCCATTCAAATACAAAGGTTGATACTCATTACAAACTGGTTAGTGATTTGCGTCAGAAATGAGTTTCTTTTGAGTAGCTCCGTGTGTATTCGGCTTTATTGCTTATATCAATATATATCAAATAAGGGTTATTATATTTTGAATAAAAAATATGTATTAAAAAAAAATTTTCTTTTTGATTTTTGATTTTTTGAAACCAACAATTTTTATAATTTTTTAACATTTTTTAAACTCTTAAATATACAGACAATAAATTACAGTTATTTGTTCTTAAGGCTTCAGCCAATTACGGCAAATGGTACTGAACTGTGACATAGCCTGGAACTTTTTTTTCATGAAGTAATTTTGGTATTAAAATATCAGGAGTTTGTTTTTTTGGAAATATTGGGGGGTGGGCTATAAGAGCGACGAAGAAAAAGTAATCGCATACTAGCTACGGAATAATCATCTCACAGATTGACTCACTTTTCTGGGACGTCCGAATCTTACGTAAAGTAATTTCTATCGTCCTAGATGGGCAATAAAGGCAGACTTTAGAAATGGTAAGTTTTTATTAAATATTCGTCAAAATAGTCGTTCTAGGAATTCGCAAAGCAAGGATATTCTAAGCCAAAACATCAAGTTTCTATTGGGAAAATAGACTTATACAAGACCACTTATAAGGTCTAGTACTAGACGCAGTCTAAAAAGCTAAGGTAGGGGATATTTTCTTCGATCATTCGTCTAAAAAAGCTTAGATTATTTGGACGCAGCGTTTGTTTCAAATTTTGTCTTCGAGTCTTTTAAGTACCGATCATAACGAAGTCGAGATTATTAGATTTGTTAGGGAAATCAAGATCCTTTGAAACTTCTGACAAAAATACTAACGAAAGTATTTGCCATTTTACATACAAAGTATCATGAATTGGATCTAAAACGAGCTTAATCAAGGATCTCGAAGAAAGTATTATTGGGAACTCGAATGAAATCGTAATGTGCTTCCTATTTACGTGTGTCCAAGGATTTTAGATCTTTCTCCAAGATATTTTTTTTTCGGATATCTATTTTCTTTTCCATTATTTTCAACATCACATATCCATCGATATGTCGTGCATTTGAGAAGCTTACTATATCTTGGCCGCTACCGAACGTATCTAGTTCCATGTTGTTTCTTGCTACCTGTGGTATCAATACTTGTTTTGTTAGTTTTCATTAACTTAACTTTCATAATTTGAAAACGCTTTCTTCCTCAATATACAGAGAAAATTTAAATAAATAACACGAACTTTTATTAAAAATGTTTTTAGAATTAACTACATCTAGGGGGATGTCTTTCATATATACGAAAAACGAATACATGATCAGTCTATTTAAAACGAAGTTTTTTACAACTTATTTTTCATGTTCAATAATGTCACATATTTTCGTTTTGCAGGTTGGAATATTACGTATTTGTTTCAGTAATATATTCCGGATTACCAATGGAAACACAAGTATTCGCATTCAATTGGTAATTCAATCCATGGTTCAAAATTATATTTATTAAACTATCAGATCAAATGAGTTGCATTTCATTCATTTTTCTTAGTTTAAGTGCGATATTTATACCAATATGATTAATTAATTCATCTTTCCCTACAATTTCTATGGTAATTTGATGTTTTTTCGACGTATCCGTTAAAATTAGTGATAATTCATTTTTAAGATCTATCGAAGCGCTATCTGATATTCGAGATATGGGTCGTACAATTAATGCACTACAATTATTTGGCGATGGACTAAATGCACCTAAACTGCAACTAAATTAATTCAATTATTACTGTGTAGGAGAAGGTGGGGGGGGGGGGCATGATGGAGGTATCTTAGAGGAAATAACAAAAAGACAGCATAAAAGTATACGTTTTGTTGTGTTAAATAAGCATGATCTTGTTTTTTTTTTTGGTAAAACGGATAGTTTTCTAGATATTTACATTTTTCGAAAAAACTACCCTAATCTTGTATGGACAACTTTATTGAAGTTTTTTCGTAATTTAATGTTCAATATGTGTGCTCCTTTTAACCGTTGAAATGTCTTGTTTCAAATGATCTATATATGTTCATGCTTTACAATTTCCAACCAAGCAAATTCTAACAAGCTAAATGGAATTATGAAGACTATTTTTAACCCGACTTCAAAAAAGGAGGATGGTTCCCAATTAGTCTGTATTTTTTTTTTTTTTTATGTTTGTTACCTCAGAACTCCGTCATTTATGAACCGATTTTGAATTTTTTTTTTGTTTTAAAAGGTTTGATTTCCGATTGGTCCCATTGCCACCAAATCGCATTCTGATGAGGGGATCTCCGGGAAATCGAGAAAAATCCTCATTTTATATGTGATAACCGATTTTTTTTTTTTTTGAAAGGGTATACTCATTCATAATGGGAAAATAAGAAAATTTTTTTAAAAACCGACTTCAAAAAAATTTTTTACAAAAAAAAAACCGACCCCAAAAACAAAATTTTTACAAAAAAAAAACAAAATGCTTGTAAAAAAAACTAAAAATCTGTTATAAAAAACTGCACTAAAAATTATATAAAAAAAAAAAAAACGGATAAAAAAATTCACTAAAAATTAGTTGGTCGTTTAGTAGGTCTACCCATATTTAGACAAATAAAATCAGTTATAGATCTTCAAAGTCACTAAAAAGCGAGAAATAAAACCTATTTTGACAAAATGGAAACCCGACTTCTAAAATCAAATATTCTATAACAAAAGATGCACTAAAAAGTAAAAAAATAATTGCATATTCTTGTGCGAATTTTAGTTCACCAAAGCAAAAATTTTTAAATATATATGTACAATTATTGTTATTTTTGGAGGTGGTGTCAAAAGTTATGTGAATTTCTCTATGCTGACACCGCCTCCAAAAATAACAATAATTGTACATATATATTTAAAAATTTTTGGTTTGGTGAACTAAAATTGGCACAAGAATATGCAATTATTTTTTTACTTTTTAGTGCATCTTTTGTTATAGAATATTTGATTTTAGAAGTCGGGTTTCCATTTTGTCAAAATAGGTTTTATGTTATTTATGTTATATAAACTTAAAAATATGTTTGTCTTAAACTTGTTGTAACTTACTTGAATCGAATTAACTTTATGCTTTTAAAAATATGTAAAAATAGTCGTCCTTCAGTTACCATATCGACTGGATGTTTTTTAGTAGTTTAAAATTAACATTAAATAGTAATAAATAATAATTTTTTATATTATTTCAAATTTCATTTAATCAAGAAAATCATACAGTCCACTTGCAATTAAAAGTTAATGATCTAACATTATATCAATATCAATTAGTACAATTAAACGGATATTATCTTCGTTGGGGCTACAAAGGAACAATTTGCCGGAATCAAATATCCAGGATGTAGTTGCTGCAATAATTGAAGAGTTCCATTCATGTGGTTTTATTTAAAAAAACAGCATTTATGGAAGAAATTAAAATCGCATTACAAACTGCAAGTAAAAAGGGACACGATGTATATGAAATATTAATGATAGCAGATCCTGAAGGAATAACTATTAAGGTTGGAAATAAGTTTGCGCAGATGACAATATTTATGTCCGGGGCCGAATTTCATTTGGTATTTAGATGGCTACGATAAACTAAAGCAATTTGGTTTTGCTATTCACGGGTGTATTAAATTTGTTTGCGGAAAAGACACCGAGATAAGCTTCCTGGAGAGAAAAGTTTTATCCCAGGCTATAGTAAAAAATCACCGAATCGAATTTTACTGGGGCCGAATGCGTCTACGGTGGATTTCTACATACAATTCAAGTGTATGCAACAAAAACGCTTATTTGAAGTAACTTACACATAAAATGCTTGCAACTTTGTTTTGGCCCGGTACTGAAATATGCCTTAAACAATAATAAAAAGATGTGGAATCAACATCACATACGAAGACAAGCAATCATACGGAGTCATACGGTGTCATCTTGTCATGAGTCATCATGACAGCCAAATGCTTTATTTAACTTACCTCATAAGCATGCCTGCAGAAATTAATAAAAGCAGTTAATCTGGATGTAGTTCAGAGATTAGTGGATAAATTTACAAAAAAAACCCGAATTGATTGCTTCGAAAATAATAGAATTAGCAGAATTTTTAGTACCAGGTGTCTCAATACCGACAAACTCTACAGAAGGATTAAACTTATACAAAAAAATAATTGAAGAGTATACTGTGTATAGAAATCAAAATTAACACAAAATGTACAAAGTGAAAGTTTTTATTCATATAATTGCAGTTTTCGTGAAGTAATTAACATTATTTTATAATAAATGATTATAATTAGAATTGAACTCTGATAAATAATAATTATTGTTCCATTAAAAAAGCATAATTTTTTAATAATTTTGTTTGGAACACAATTGACATCGGCGCCCGTATCGACTTTGAATATTATTTCTTCATTTCCTATTTGATATGTTTTGGTTCACTGTTCATTCGAATTTTTTATTGAATTTATTCTATAAGTAAAATTATTAAGCCTAAACGTGTTTTCTATTTTACAATAATTTTCTTTGTTTTTACCTGTCATATCACCACAACGAAGATTGTTGACTGACTTTTGTTTTGACTCCGATGAATTGACAGCTGGTTTGTTGTTTTTCTTGCGGCACATTCGACGAAAATTATCTTTCCGCATTGACATGTGAAATCCCGAGCTGGACACTTATTTTTGTGATCCGAATTCCAATCGTCACCACTGTTGAAACAAAAACAACGATTTGTTGTTGAGTTTTTGACGTTGACAACACCGCTTACTTTTTTGATTCCAATATTTCTTTGCTTACGTTGGCTGATTCGAATGTCTTGCAAATGTCAACCACACGATACAATGTTTCACAAATCACGTCCATAAAATAATTTCATCTGTAATTTCTTATCATAGACACCAGTGATTATACGATTACGTAACATTCGATTTTCATATGATAAACCGCATGTACAGAGTGGCCAATTTCGATGGTTTTATGGGGTAACTCGGTAACTATAAGAGATAGAAAAAAATGGATGGCAGATAGAAAAAATTGGATGGATTTACAACCGGATCATTCCAATTACAGAAATACTAGTGTCTTCAGCATCGTCAATGTTGTAATTTTTGGGTCTTGATCTTGTTGAAAGACCCGCAATCAATAAGATTTTCTTTTAACCTCTTGAAAATACCTTTATCAGGTTGTCTTCTTTCTGGATAGCGATTGAAATATATTTCAGATGCAAATCACAATTGTTATTACTTTGAATAAAGCTTTCTAACATATCAAATTTATCGTAATTTTCGTAAGACATCTTTTACATTTACAATTAAATGAGTTTATTATTTTTATGGCGGAAACAAAATCGTAAATAATCATCACCTCCTTGAAATAAATATAGAAAACCCAAAAATTAAACTAGGAAATTACTATTTTGGCTATTTTAGACTTACGGATGAAAAGCGACCCGATAAATGATACATGGTTAATAAGAGGAAACAAAATTCGTTCTAACTAAGCCATAGCCAACTACACTTCCTATTTAAAAAAAAAAACACAACTTTAGGTCATATCGGGAAAACCAACCTTTTTTACTCAAACTTTTACAACGCCACTGGATTATACCAAAAAAAGTGCCTTAAGGTTGTAAAAATTATTTTCATCTAGCTTTACAAACAACCAAGATATTCACAATTGTTTAAAAGTCGAAAAATTGAACTTTTGCTTATAAAAAAAAGATGCGTAAACAAAATCTTTTGCGTAAACAAAAGATGCTAGCAAATTTTTGTTGACACCAATGAATTAGTCTCAAAAAAAGAGATCGAGAATGTGCCATCAATTTTTTTTATCTCTTATAGAGTTTAACCCATAAAACCATCGAAATTGGTCCACTCTGTACAGTTGAATTCACAACGTTCAATTTGTGTACGAAGTTCCGTTAAAAATTGTATGATTCCATGGTGAAATTTCTGTGTGGCAAACAATGTGTGTCAAATGCTTGCATAACTTCAACCAATGATCGCTGTACGGTTTCATCGGCTTCATGTTCTGCTATTTCACCATCATCTGGTACCGTTCGTCGCACTATTATTGTTCCAAGAAGTGAATATTGCGTAAGATCATTTGGAAATAACGTATTATAAATGTTATTAGCACCTTTCGTGCCAATCAAGTACAGAAAAATGGCTATTTTTATTGTCTTTGGTTCACCATTTTTATCATTGGCAATCGTATATACCATAAAATCACGTTTCCAAGTCTTCCAATCTGTTGATAAATCCGTGCAATCTAGTTCATGTAGAACTTTCCGTGTATCCGTCATGTTTCTCCGATTAATGTAAAAATATCCACGTAAATTTGTCAAATTTCAAGAAATATCGATGAAATTCTAATATTCTTTGTATCTTTTTTTCCGATGAAATCGTTTTCTTGTCTGATGATTTGAATTTCCAGTGATTTTAGTCCGATGAAATAATTTTGTTGTTGTAACCCGTTGTATGTGTGTTATGTATAGGGCAATACAATTGTCCAATGATGAAATTCTGGTTTTTACTTTTTAACTAAACATCTTATGAAAAAACAGATTCATTTCTACTAGTTATCAACTTTTGATAATTATTTTAAATAATTTTAACTTCTGACCCCATGTGACAAAGTGGTAATGCTTGTTAAATTAAATATTGTGAATTTTGTTAATGTGTAACCAATGTGTGTGTTCGGCCGAACTAAGAAGTAAGAAATCTTAGTAAGATAGTCAGAATAAATATAATTTTGTTCTGAGCATCTGAGTCAGCGAGTTTCGGCCTGGACACACTTTCTTTTGCTTCTTAATCAGTGTTGCCAGATATCTCGTTTAACAGTAGATCTACTGCTTTGTTAGTATATCTACCTTTTTTTTTTGAATAAATAAAAAAATTTTTTAATTTTTGTCATTTTTTTCAATTTTTTTATAATAATAAATTTAAAACTCCAAAGTTGTACAAATACAAAATCAGTCATTACAGACCATATTCCATTATTTGAAATAATGGAATATGGTTCTGTAATTACTTTAAGGTATTATTTTATAATGGGATTTTAAACAATAAGTAATGCAATATATGATAAATACAAAGAATTAATATTATTTAATATTTGAAGAAAAAAAATTCTATAATATATTAAATACTAATGTAATATAATTTTAATTATTCTGAATAAAAGTATTTATTTCAAACTATTTAAATTGGAATTTTCACTTTTTGAATCTACCGCTGTATTTTGGTGGAAAGTTGATTTTCATGATGTGCTGTTATGATATGGGGATATTGATCGCTTCATTGAGTAAAGGTAACTGGATCAATTTAGTGAATAGTATTTCTTTCAACTTTTGTCAAAATCATTTCTTCTTTAAAAAAATAAATAAATAAATCAATAAATAACAAACTTGCGGCTCAAAACAGATATTTTCTAACAATGGAAAAAATTGCCGTTTTTAAACGATAATTATTCTAAAATAAACTCTGGTGTCCACTAATCTCCCTGTGATCATATCTTTCTCGTTTTGCCAAACCTGGGAAAATATTTTTATACATAGGCCGCAGATTGTTTCGAAACTATCGTAAAAATAAAAATATTGTTACGAAAATCTCAAATATTTGTTTTATTTAATAATTATAAAGCGTTTTCGTCAAGCACCCTGTGTTCATATCTTTCTTGTTTTGCCAAACCTGGGAGAATATTTTTATACATAGGCCGCAGATTGTTTCGAAACTATCGTAAAAATAAAAATATTGTTACGAAAATCTCAAATATTTGTTTTATTTAATAATTATAAAGGGATTTCGTCAAGCAACGATCCATTCAATATAAAAAAATACTTACAGGATGTTTCTAGAATATCTGTATCAAACTATTAGGAATTAAATAAACAACAGTTACAACCTGTTCCGAAATACTACGAGATATAAAGAAACGAAAAAAAGTAATAAAAAATCCGAAGTAACTTTTTGTTCCATCTTCTTTTGTTCGAAATAAGAAGGAAACAAGTACACCACTTAGTGAAAATAGCTATTTTGTTATGTGGTAAATCTGCTTCAGTCCTCGTTTCTAATTTTTTTTAATGCAGCCAATTCTTGTTTATTTGCTTCTGTCCATTCTAAGTCTTGAGATGCTTCTTAAAATGTTACAGGATCTTTCTTTTCTGTTAATAAACAATATACTGTATACAATTGGTAATCATTTTGCCAATTTGGAGTCTTCCTGATCTTGTTTTACTAAATATATATATATATATATATAGGAAATAATGGCAAGACAATGAACATAGAAATATTGCCTGATTTAGGAAAATGAAACTAAATCAAAACTCGACGTTCTCATTTTCAAAAGCAAAAGAAAGACAAAAAACCGAATTAACATGGAATGGTGAATTAAAAAAATTGACTTTTAGACAATCACACAGTAAACGTCAAAAATGATGTTTTTGACCACACAGTAAACGTCAAAAACATTTTATGGGTGTTTTTTGGGAGAGGGGGATTCATTTTTTATTTAATTTCGTTAATAAAAACCATTTTTATATCGTAGAAGCATGTTTGATAGGTGTTAGGAAAATAAAATAAAATTTTCGTGTACATTTGTACGTACGGAACTTCAAATTTGATGCGAGTATATTTTATCTTGCTGTGCTTATTATTTGGTTTGCCCTTTTCCGCCTCTATGTTTGACATGTTTTGTTCTGTATCAAAACGATCCTGTAATACCAACGTTAATAGCAACAATAATAGATAAATCTTATAATAACAACAATAGTTCAGGGTGACCACAAAAATTGCAGAGAAAAGTTTCATGACTTTTCTTCTAAGTTTTCACTAAAAATAATAATTTCCAGGTCTATAGATTGAATCACGCAGTGGTTTTATACTTGTTCCACGTGTTATTCAAGAATAACAAAAAAAGCTCGCATTATAATTTTAGTTGAAAAAAATTACGTTTTTCCATGACCAAAAAAACTATAGGACAACTCCCGGTTTTTCCTGACCTAAAAAAATTCCACGACAAGTCAATGTTTTTAATTATCTTGTGATTGGCTTATCAAATAAATATTATTAAAAATTAATTCATATATAATCTGTATGGAAAAGAACATACACAATGGGTGGGTATGACCTATTTCAACATTTATTATTGTTTTCTTAAAGTTTTTTAAATTTGTTACGATGATATCATCTGCGCATTTATTTGAGATTCGTTGGATCATTTGAAAACTACTAACTAAATAAGTAGTATTCAAACAACACTCATTAACATAGCATTTGCATTGTTCTTTAATAACTATTAAATGGTGTATATGAATTATTTTATTTGTATGTATTGAATGTGCGTATCGTCAGTTTTTGTTGGTTGGTATTTCTTATACGCTTGAATCATCGTGGACATTCATTTTATAATTTTATTTTGAATTTCCTGATCCACAAGTATTTTTCGTTCATGAACAAATAATGTTTCACAAATGTTAATGCTTTGGACCGATGCCGTCAGCAATTCAATTTATGATAAAAGTATTTGTTTCTTCAAGAATTTTTTACTTGTTACTTGATGGCTATCGCTTCGTGGATCAGTAATTTTCTTTTTCAGATTAAAAATACCATTTTTAAATGAAAATGCTGAAGTTCCCCACGGTTCACCAGTTTTGACAGATTTACACAAATGCGTAAGGGAGTGTACATTAAAATGCCATTGCTGATTTGGAGAATTCTATTTGAAAAAATTCCACAAATTTGATTAGAGCATAATCAGATCTTGCAATATCTTCATTTGATATTTTTCTTTTTAGAAGAGTAAAAATAGATTTTCACTCAATTTTTGATAAAATTAAAAATGAACGATTGCTAGAATTGAGACTTTGTATAATTTTTTTATAATTTTGAAATATTCCTTTGCTTAATTTGTTTTTTGTCGAAAAAAATATCAAAATTCGCTACACATTTATCAGTTACATTATTACTAATAATTAATGGCAATAGTAAATATCAATAGTGTTCGTGTACAAAAAAATTGTTATCAAAGTTTAGAAAATTTGAACTCTCGTATCTCCATCCTTAAAGTTTTTTATATTTGTGATGATATTATTACATCTCCGCATTTATTTGAGATTCGTTGGATCATTTGAAAACTACTAACTAAATAAGGAGTAATATTCAAACAACACCCATTAACATAGCAGTGTTCTTTAATAACTACTAAATGGTGAATATTAACTATTTTATTTGAATGTAATTGAATGTGCGTATCGTCAGTTTTTGTTGGTCGGGTATAATCTGTACTATGAATAAACGTTTTTTTATATATATTGTCGTATCCTGAGATTTGGCCAATAACGATTTGATGCATTGTCACTTTTTTGGTATTTTTTTTTTGGTATGTTTTTCTTGTTTCCAACAAGAGGCAGGACTAGTGCAGTCACCAGGTCAATCTTTGTACGTAGATTCCGGAACGAATGATAGTTATTTAAATACTTAATAAATTATAAGAGTTATAATTTATTTAAATAGTCAATAGTTTTGTTAACTACCGTAGAAATGCAATGAACAACTTTATTATCACTTTATGGATGTATCGTTGGACGATATTACTTTTCTATTACTTTTTCGATATTAATTTTAATACTTGCTGACTTTTTATTGTTTTAAATAAAAATCGTGAAAAAGTATTTCTCAACAAAAATATTTATTGAATTAATTATTACAATAGGGAATATGCATGAAAATTTTTTTTCACATTTATTTTCAGAATATGAAAATACTGTTAATACTGTAATAATATTTAAAAACGAAATTAAAATCCGACAAATATCAAGGAAGCTATAAGCTTTTAAAGATTATTACCTGTCTCTTTCTTGCAAAAATACTAAAAACGGAGTTTTACGTGTATTTTAAATGGTGAAAGTGTAATATGACGTCACATAACATATCAAGAGGGCTATCACCCTCTTTGTCTAATCGGGAATTTCAATCATTCATATCTCGCTTATTTTTAAAGTTATTTAAAAAGTAATTTTACCTTGATATTTGTCAAGTAAACATGCTTCAATTAAAGTGAAAAAAAATTTTCATGCATATTCCCTATTGAAGATAAAAATACAATCTGAGTTACATTATGTTTTTCATTGATTATATTGTAAAAATGTGCTATGTCAGCATTTAAAAGAAATGACAATATATTTAATGTATAATAAGCAATTTTGTGGTCGCTACAATATACATTTCTTATACGCTTGAATCATCGTGGACATTAATTTTAATTTTATTTTGAATTTCCTAATCCGCACGTATTTTTCCTGTTTGCACAATGTCACCTAACAGTTTCAAATAATCGTTGAACTCATTATGAACAAATAATTTTTCACAAAAGTTAGTGCATTAATTAATGCCGTCAACAATTCAATTTGTGATAAAAGCATTTGTTTCTTCAAGAATTTTTCTGTTGGCTAACGCTTCGTGGATCATTAATTTTCTTTTTTTGGTTAAAAATACCATTTTTTAATAAAAATGCTGAAATTTCCCACAATGGTTTTGACAGATTTACACAAATGCCTAAGCGAGTGTACATTAAATGTCATTACTGATTTGGAGAATTCTATTTGAAACAATTCAACAAATTTGATAAGAGCATAATCAGATCTTGCAATATCTTCATTTGATATTTTTCTTTTTAGAAGAGTAATTAGAAGAATAAGAAGATTAATTTTTTTAGAAGAGTAATTAATGACAATAGTAAATATCAATAGTTAAAAAAACTTAAATACAAAAGATTTAATTCTTTATAAAAATACAAAAGATTTAATTCTTTATAAAAATACAAAAAAATGATAGTCTTAGCTTTTCGAACTATGATGTTCGGAAAAATTTCGAAACAATATTTAATTATAAAAAACATAAGTGTTATAGACAAAGATTAATTTCAATAGTGTACATTTTGTTTTTTACTCATGCGGGAAAAGTACTATCTTAGTGCCCGCTTTTTCGTGCGGTAAATGGCTGTTTGCCTATTCAATTATTGATTAATTGATTGATTTATTATTCAATTATTACCACACTACTTAGATCTATTGCAAATATTTATTTGCGTGCACACGCCAATAAATATTGAATCAAAATAATTTTTTATTTTTAACAATAACTAGGAAACTAAAAAAGGCAATTAATTATTATTTTTTTCCACTATGATTATCGAAAGCTTTGAACAATTCGTCAAATTGAAATTTATATTTTTGGAGTTTCCAGAGGAAATCGTATTCGAAGCTTCAAACTCAATATTTTCTTTGTCCTTGACACTAACTCCGATGTGTACTTTAGCCGTTGTCTCGATGTTTACTGAATCAGCTAACAGGGTAGCTGACGTTCTTCTGACCGTATGTCTAGTATAAGACCCTGGATCTTTTAACTTCAAATACACGATGCTACTGTTTTAGGCATACTGCCAAACGTATTGATGCCAATATTGACTTGTTTTGTACTTTTGTACATTTGCCGTCCAGACTTTACGAAAAAACGTGTTGTGATCATGTTGGTGGGACGCGAAATGGCATACTTTTTATAAATATGGTAAAAATTATCCGTAATAACAAATGTGGCTTGGCTTTTGTATATAAAGAAAATAACCAAAGTGAACGCTAAGTTTTTTGAAATCAAATTTCAAATTTGGCCCCAATGCCTAGAACACTTATTTGAATTTATAAATACGTATTTCGACTACAAGGTAGTCATCATCAATATGAATTAGCAAACCGTAACTATCTCTGGGATATAGAGTCAGAGATATGTTACTCCTTGCTAATTTGGTGCGTGTGTTGCATTTAGTAATCTACAGCATATAAATGGTTATATACAATAAATTCCCATGTAGCAAACGGAGGCGCAAATGTTGATCGTGGAAGATAGTTTCGTGGATTTGGATAGCAAATTAACACCTTTCAAGGTATCAATTACTTCAACACGTTAGATATTCAAAAGAAACGCGCACTTTGATTCAGAGCGTATGGACTCTGCTGGTATGATGGTGAACTATAATATTATTTGTGGTTGGTAACCAATATTGGCCGTCCGGTATGTATGATGGATGATCAATTGATTTAATTTTGTATCTATATATATTGATTACGTACAGCTCGCGATACAATTCGATTATCTTCTTCAATAATTCAATAGTATCATCAAACATGAATAACTTCATGTGGTTTATCACTTTCTCTGTACCGATCCGTTTAAACACTTTTAAAACAATCTAAATCGTTGACTCTTAATAATCGCTCCGATTGGAGATCAGAGGCTTAATAATCATCATTCCTGTTTTTTGTCGTCCGTACAGAAAAATTACATGTCACCCCTGTTTATAGCTCAAGCTATGTTGTAACACTCGTATTTTATTGTTGTTGCGGGAGTTAGTACACTAGCGTGACACTAAATTTCTGTTTTTTAGTTCTGTGGACCAACTTATTTATTATGTTAGAATCGAAGCCATTAAAGATTGCAACTTGTTTAATATGGTTAATTTCTTTAAAATAATTTTTCTTAGAAAGTGGAACTTTAAGTAGGCTTTTAACCAAAAAATTGAAAACAGCCATTTTGTGTTGAGGTGGGCTGTTCAAATCGACTGTAATGTATCGTTCAGCGTGTGTAGGTTTTCTGTAGATATCGAATTATTTATTAGTGTCGTTATTTTTTATAATTTTAATATCTAAAAACGGAATCGAGCCTCCGTGCTCTATTCTGGTTGTAAATTCTATCTATTGGTACATTTTATTTAAGTTCTCTAAAAATGTTTGGGGATTTTCTTTGTCTGTATCAAAAATAGTAAAGATATCATTGAACGTATCTGTGCCATACATTTGGAAAATAGTTGAAAACTTTTTTGGCTTTTTCTTCAAGATCTATCATGAAGATATTACTTAGGAACGGAGACACTGGATTACCCATACATGTTCCAAATGTTTGCTTATAGTATTTATCTTCGAAATTAAACACATTCTGTCTCATGCAAAGCCGTGTTAGTTTCAGATATTCAACTATTTCGTCTGTGGGTATTCCTTTATTTGTTAACCATTTTTCTAGTATTTTTATTGCGTCTAGTATCGGGACGCTTGGGTATAATGCTTTTACATCAAACAACATTAAAAATGAATTCGGTTGTAAATTAATATCTTTGATTTTTTCGATTAATTCGATACTATTTTTTACTGAGAATGAATGAATTGGTTTAATGATTGAAATTTGGTCACTAGCCATTTTGAAATTTTGTAGGTTGGAGAATTTATGCCTCATACTATTTATTGGTCGCATTAATCCATCTTGTGAATTTTTGGTAGGCAATATAATCGCGGTATTGTAGGATTTGAACATTTTAATTGAAATTTCAGTTGTTTTGAAATTAATTTTGGACATGGAGTTGATTGTATTTTTAACGTCATTTATAAATGTAGACGTTGGATCTGTTCTTTGAATTCGATATGAATCTTCGTCGAGCATTTTGTTAATTTTCTAAGTAATCCTGTTTACTCATTATTCCAATCGCGTTGCCTTTGTCCGCTTTTACAGTATAGAGTGTTTTGACAGTTTTTGTGTTGTCATTATAAATTGTCATTCTTAATATTTTTATATTATTTTTGTGCAATTCTTTCTAATTTGGTTCTTGGTTGCTTCGTCTTTACATTTTATACCTGTTGCGATATCTACGACTAGACTTTCGGACGGACTTGTTTTTGTTGAATTGCAAAATTTAGACCTTTATTTAATAATTTGGTTTCAGATTCTGTGAATTTTTCAGTTGTTATTATAAACCAACTGTTATTGGTCAAGTTTACAAGTTAGTTTATTCGTGTTTGAGCTACGTTACAATTAAAATTAGCTTACTACCTTAAAATTAGCTTACGCTAATTTTTGCTTGTGGTTTATGACAATGTGAATTTGCGTATACAAGATGAGCCAGTTTTGGGATTCTTGATCATTTAGATTTTTTGTGATCTTTAGGTGCAAATTATATGTTTCCATTTCAATTTGGCTGCGTTTAGCATACAAAGATTTAATTTCTAAATTATGCCATTTTCTTTTAATACAAGGTTCACTTTTAGCGTATGCCGCATAGTACGGGCTTTTTATACACAAAATTTTGTTAACTAAGAATTTTATTTATTTTTATGTCAATATATATTTATATACTTCTTTCCCCCTTTATTTATTTTGTTCTAATTTTGGTTCTTCGGTAGTATGATTAAATATATCAACACAATTATTCATTAAGTCAACAAGTTGATTACATAACTTGTCATTGTATACATTCATAAACTCCGGCTTTAGTTCATGGTCAGTTAAAAAAATGCCACCAAGAATGGCTTACTTAAAACGTTCTTCAAATGGTAATTCATTTATAAATAATTGTTGTGGCCAAAAGCTATGTGACGAACTTTTAAATGTTGGAGCACCATGTTGATTATATAACTCGCCATTGTATACATTTATAAAGTCCGGCTTAGGTTCATGGTCAGTTAAAAAAATGCCACCAAAATGGCATGCTTAAAACATTTTTCTAATTCAAAAATTTATAAATAACTGTTATGACCTAAAGCTTTGTGAAGAACTTGTAAATATTGGAGCACCATGATCGGTATTACAATTTAACGTAAAAACATCTTGATGCTCTCTTTTTAATTTTTTAAATAGGTCAGAATCTTGAACGTAGTTTCTACATGATTAAAAAAGCACCTTTGTATTTGAGACTGATTTAAAATCAGTTGTAATTGATACCAGATATCGACGCTCATAAAATGATTTTGTGATTGTGAAGAATTAATAAAGTTTTTTTGACATTTATTACATACTATCTACTTCTTCTTTCTTGGAACTATTTGTTAAGTTTTTTTTGTTAAAATTACCTTACAAGTTTCGCAAAAAGAATTAATGTAATTTTACCATTTGCCACACTGAAATTTTTCGACCATAAATAATAACTACAATCCCATTGTTCAAAATCTTGTCCAGCTAAGGTCTTTACTAATTTTATTAAATCATTCTGAACTTGTTGTAGACGCCTACTACTTTAAGATTGGTCGCTGGAAACATAACACGATCACCCGTATGTAACTAGTATCGAACGTTTCTTCATTTTGTATTTCGTTTCCGATGTTAAAATTACATTCATCGGCAGAAAAAGTATCGTCGTTACAACTAGAGCCAACGCTATTATCATCACAACTGCTGATACTAGACGTATCGTCAGAAATATTATCTCCGATTACAGATACATAACCGCATTTTTGTTCAGTTATCCTCTCTTCACCGGAAGATTCAAAATCGATGTTAATAGAAAATAATATTTAACTATCAATAAACGTTCTGATTAATAAAAAAAAAAACAAAAGTATATAGAACAAATTCAATATTAGTTGGTCTTTGGCGCAGAAAATGGCGGAAAAATGAAAATGAGTGGGGGGTTTTATTTAATGTCCAATAATAATTAATGTATCCTTAAACCAATAATAATCTGTAAAATAAATATTTACGAAAAAAAACGGTCCCTGAATTTTATTGCATTTTTTAAAAATAATAAACATCATTTTATAATTTTTAGGAAAAGAATGAAAAATTTATGATTCGTTTTACAAATTATATTTAAAAAAGAAATTGTACAAAAAGAAAGACATATTGATACGTATGTAGAATAATATTATTTATTTTCTTTGTTATTTAAAAAATATTTCCAACATCATAAAAATACACACACTTACGACAATCCAGTGACCAAAAAACGTATTGTTAGTGTATTTTTTAATTTTAATTTTAAGGGTTTGATGATCGATCTTATCTAATTTATTTTTTAATAAATTTTGGTAAATATTTTTTATTGTGACACTTTCACCCAGTCTTCGGTTGTAACTGAGCTATTTTTTTCCCGGCAGAGCATTTCCACGTCGACCAATTTGAATGTGGTTTTCAGCTTAGCCACCGAATTTTTCACCAGAACCCATATTTTTTCGGTTGGATTGAGCTCTGGATGATATGGTGGTAGCCTTAGCACAACGTGCCCATAATTTGAAGCAATTTCATTAATTTTATAAATTTTTGTTTTGGACTTATATAGTTTAACTATATTGTATATTTCCACCTTCGAAAGTTTTCTGTCTACCGGGATATTAAATTTTTCCATCCACTCGATCATTTTCCCCTTGGTTGTACTCATAGTCGGAGCTTTATCCTTTTGTGTGTTGTGGTAGCTGGCATTATCTACCACGATGACTGAATTAGCTGGCAAATTTGGTATTAATTGTAATTCAAGCCATTTTTAAAAATTTGCATAGTTCATGTCATCGTGGTAATCGCCCTTTGTTGCTCCCGAATTGAACATTAATAACCCATTTGGAATAAAACCCATTTCGCCTCCTGCATGGGCAATAATTATACGTTTTCGAAATGGGTGATTTTAAGCCTAGATTAGAATCATGACTCGTGGCGTGGTATGACTCGAGTGGATGCATGTTTCATCCAGATATACAATTGGACGACCTTCGTTTCGAAATCTTCTCACATCTCTTAAATATTGGATTCTTAAGTACCTAATGTCGGGCTTTTCACAAAGTAATTTTCAGTTATTGGAAGTTTTTTTCCAACTGAAACCTAACTTTTTAACTACTCTCCAAAAAGTAGATATTTTTCCTGATAAGTTAATGTCATCTTTTATTTTTTCGGAGACGGCCTTCATCGTTGGTCTACAACTGCCTGTAAACGCAAAATTGTGGATGGTGCGTCTAATAACTTCTTCAGAAAAATTATCAACAGTTGATTTTGGTTTAGGCTTGGAAACACCCTTTGTAGGGAGTAGCTACGTGACCAGACTCTTCCACTTCCTTAATAATCCTTTTTAGAGTTGGCATTGTTGTTCCAATATCAATAATGTTACTGACATTTACTAAACGGTCATTTTCATTTACCGCTTTCTTAAAAAATGAATACACCTGGTAAAAAATATCACGGCTTTGTTTATTTAAAACAACATGCTTCTTTCGTTGATCCTGAAATTAAATTAAGAATTAATAAAGGTTGACAATCTTAAATTAATTTTGCAAGGTTAAAATAAAAACTTTATTCGGATCACCTGGTAATTTTTACATAAAACATCTACCTATGGGTAATAAATCTTCACACAGTTGAACATAAATCTGATTCTGATACAATAAATTTTTGTTACCTATTATTTCTACACTATTTGAGATTTTTAATAATAATTACCAGACGATCCGTTTGAAAGTTTTTACTCATTCATTAAACTTTTGTATGAACTTATAAATTAGTTTAATTATTTTGGACGCTTAGCATTCCTAATAGAGAAAAATCGAGGCTGGTTTGTTAAGTAAATTAGGAATACTCAAAATTTAAATTTACCATAAAAAACAAAGCACTTAATAAACAAAAATCACAAACAATTACAAATATTAAAAAAATATAAATATAAACAAAAAATTATTCGTTTTCGATTATTATTCTTGGATAAATTTTGATAAATTTTCAACATCCGGAATATACATATTTGTGGATATTCGCATTATATTTTCTAAATGTTTATCGAAGGGAATTTCGTGAATCTGATTTTATGTTTTTTTTGAAAAAACAATTTATGCGAAAAATAATTTCCACTATCACGAATAGTACTTTTCACTTTTTCAATTCAAAGTAGACTAACTCGAAGAAATTCAAATTCCCACTTTATGTAAAATTTAACTTAATTCATCAAATTCCCATGACACTATACTCCATTCGAAGAAAAAATAAAATAAAATAATTAAATCAGGTAAATAATTGTTTATTAGTTCTCAGATATGAATAGTAAAAAGTTAAGGCAAATTATTTGGAATTTCCAAAACTATAATTCTATCTAAACAAGTTTTCAATTCTATTCAAATCCTTTGCAAAAATTTCCCTCTTTTATTACAACGGTCCAGCGGTAAACGTAACGGTTCAAAAGATTTATATTCTATATTTATATATTATATATTTATTTATAAATAACATTTTTATTTTATTCATACAAAAATATATTAAAAACGTACATTTTATGCCCCAAATTACCAGCCCAAAATTCCAGAGTATGTATTCAATGTATTATTATTGTAGAGTATGTATCATTAACTTTGTATAATAGTGACCATAAAAAAGAGTTGGTATTATTATATTGTTTTCAGAAAATGTTTTAATTAAAAAAAGAAAATATTAATAATTGGTAGGTTACCCTGTATTTACTCTATCTCTCTTCCTACCTCTCACTCGAGTCGAGTCAACCCCTGCCCACCTATGAGTTAGTTGATATAATTTTGAATCAAAAGTATTAATATCACTATATTTAATCTTTAATGTAGTAAAGTATATAAAATATTTAACAATCAAACCAATAAGTGTTTTTATTTCACAACAGTAATAATTACCAGACATCCTGGAAATTCCAATAATAGTTTATTACAATTTTCACTATTATCTTGACTTGGGTCCTTGGTTTCACTATTACATGGAATTGGGTCCACTATTGAAGTTTCACAGGATGATTCGCCGTATTCGTGATTAACTGTAGATATTTTTTCCTCATTATCAGAAGTGCTTTCATCATTATTATAGGTGTACTGTACTATACTGTACTATATGGCATTATTGTAGGTACTGTAGTAAAATAATAGAAATCAAACTTCACTACACTTTAGAGATACTCACTCACAAATAAAATGTGATAATCGATCATTTACTGCAATTAAAATTTTAAGATTACCTATTATATGGATAAGAAGCGAATAACATACAGTTTATAGGCAAATCCAACACAAAATACTTTCTTATACTATAATATCAAAAATACCAAACATACTTGTTTGAGAGCCACTGTTTGTAATGTTATGAATGGGAGGAACTTCATAATTTTTGATAGGGCAGGAAAATGATTATATTGCTCCTGACTTTACCTCAAAACACATATAAACTGGTCTGCGCAGTAAAAGACGAATTTTGAGGGTTCAAGAAAGAAAAAACCATCTCTAGACACTTTCGTATGCATCTAATTCTGTGGGGTTTTGTACCTATTTCAGTAGTTTTAGATTCGATTTGTCAATTTTCTGGTTGTTCTCAATAACGTGCGCAGCTATATACGATTTTTCGATTCTCCCAAATTCCACATGAGCCAGATGTTCTTTAATTTGAATTCCGATTTGGCGATTACTTTGACCAACATAAATTTTCGAACAGTTTTGACAAGTGACACCATATATTGTTTTTCATTACTAATTTTATCCCTAGGGTTGCCCAGTAACTGTTTGATTTTATTTTTACTAACAAGCACTGTTTTCAGGTTGTGGTCCATTAATTCTCTAGTGATTTTATTTGTTCATGGGCGGAAGTATGTTAGTTTGCTCCATTTAATTTGGTCAACGTTGCCAGTCTCTGGTAGTACGGTGGAATTGATTCGTTAAATCTAGTTCTGCGGACCAAATTATCGATTATCTTAGAGTCGAAGCCATTAAAGATTGCAACTTGTTTAATGTGGTTTATTTCTTTAAAGTAATTTTTCTTGGACAGTGGGACTTTCAGTAGCCTATTTACCAAAAAATTAAAAACAACCATTTTGTGTTGAGGTGCGCTGTGTAGGTTTTCTGTAGATATCGAATTCTAATTAATTAGTGTCGTTATTTTTCGTAATTTTAATATCTAAAAACGGAATCGAGCCTTTTTGTTCTAATTCGGTTGTAAATTCTATCGATGAGTACATTTTATTTAAGTTCTCTAAAAATGTTTGGGGATTTTCTTTGTTCGTATCAAAAATAGTAAAGATATCATTGAACGTTTCTGTGCCATACATTTGGAATCTGTGCCATACATTTAATCTTTTGGAACAATAGTTGAAATCTTTTTTGGCTTTTTCTTCAAGGTCTGTCATGAAGATATTACTTAGGAACGGAGACAATGGATTACCCATACTTGTTCCAAATGTTTGCTTGTAGTATTTCCCTTCGAAAGTAAACACATTCTATCTCATGCAAAGCCGTGTTAGTTTCAGATATTCAATCATTTCATCTATGGGTATTCCTTTATTTGTTAGCCATTTTTCTAGTATTTTTACAGCGTCTGGTATTGGGACGCTTGGGTATAATGCTTTTACATCAAAAGACATTAAAACTGAATCTGGTTGTAAATTAATATCTTTGATTTTTTCGATTAATTCGAAACGGTTTTTGACTGAGATTGAATTTAATTGATTTAATGTTTGAAATTGGGTCACTAGCCATTTTTAAATTTTGCAGGTTGGAGAATTTATGCCTGATACTATTGATCCATCATTGCATTGATCCATCTTTGTGAATTTTTGGTAGGCAACATAGTCGTGCTATTGTAGGATTTGAACATTGTAATTGAAATTTCAGTTGATTTTAAATTAACTTTGGGCATGAGTTGATGGTATCTTTAACGTCATTTATAAATGTAGACGTTGGATCTGTTCTTTGGATTCGATATGAACCTTTGTCGAGCATTTTGTTGACTTTATCTGAGTATTCCTGTAACTCATTATTACAATTGCGTTGCCTTTGTCCGCTTTTAGATAGTGTACCTGTCCTTGTTTTAGTGATTTGACAGTTTTTGTGTTGTTATCATAAATTGTCATTCTTAATACTTTTAGTATTTTCCTGTCCTTGTTTTAGTGATTTGACAGTTTTTGTGTTGTTATCATAAATTGTCATTCTTAATACTTTTAGTATTTTTGTGCAATCCTTTCTAATGTGGTTCTTGGTTGCTTCGTCCTTACATTTTATTCCTGTTTCGATATCTACGACTAGACTTTCGGACGGACATTGTTTATGTTGAATTGCAAAATTTATGCCTTTATATAATTATTTGGTTTCAGATTCTGTTAATTTTTCAGATGTTAGGTTATAGTTAGTTTCAGATTAGGTTTGACCAACTGTTGTTGGACAAGTTTACAAGTAAGTTTATTCGTGTTTGAGCTACGTTTGAGAAATATGAATTTTTTGTGAAATTTTGTAGTTTTTAATTTTTGCTTGTGGCTTATGACAATGTGAATTTGCCTATAGCAGATAAGCCAGTTTTGGGATTCTTGATCATTTAGATTTTTTGTGATCTTTAGGTGCAAATTATATGTTTTCATTTCAATTTGCAACTTAATTAAGCCATCTTTTAGCAGCTAATATTCATTTAGTTTTTGCTTTACTTTGGGTGTTTGTGTTCAGGATTGAGGGTCTGAGCTTGCTTGCTTTGTGATATCCTTTATTTTTTTTGTTAAAAAAAAAGCAATTAAATTTGAATAATTACAAATATTAATTTTGTGCTTGATGTCAATCGTACTTCGCAGCATCTAATAAGTCGCCAAGAAACTTGACGGCTTATAATTTTCGGCCAGTTCGCTAAAATACGAAAAAAAATTGTATACCGAAAAAATTATAATTTTAATCTCTGATCGCCATTGTATGAATTTTTTATAAGCGGCTTCATATTTTAGTATTGATTTTTGGGAATAAATTATTAATGATTTCGTTTGCTTTTTTAATTAATATTGAATCAATCAAATTATGAAATAATTCAAAAACTATAAATATGTAAATTTTATATTAAAATATAACACTCACCAAATATGATTTTTGCTACAATATCCTAACAGTTTCAGAATAAATATAGTAGTGGTCCAATTTTTTTATTTATATGTTGTTCGGAGTTTAGACTTGCAAAATAGAATGTAATACAAGGTTCACTTTTAGCGTATGCCGTATAGTACGGGCCTTTTTATACCCAAAATTTTGTTTACTAAGAATTTTATTTATTTTTATGTCAATATATATTTATATACTTCTTTCCCCCTTTATTTATTTTGTTCTAATTTTTGTTCTTCGGTAGAATGATTAAATATATCAACACAATTATTCATTAAGCCCACATGTTGATTACACAACTTGTCATTGTATACATTCATAAAGTCCGGCTTAGGTTCATGGTCAGTTAAAAAAATGCCACCAAAATGGCATGCTTAAAACGTTTTTCTAATTCAAAAATTTATAAATAACTGTTGTGACCTAAAGTTTTGTGAAGAACTTTTAAATATTGGAGCACCATGATCGGTATTATAATTTAACGTAAAAACATCTTGATGCTCTCTTTTTAATTTTTTATATAGGTCAGAATCTTGAACGTCACAAATGCTTGATGATTGATTTGTAGTTTCTACAAGATTAAAAAAGCTCCTTTGTATTTGAGACTGATTTAAAATCAGTTGTAATTGATACCAGATATCGAGGCTCATAAAATGATTTTGTGATTGTGAAGAAATAATAACTACTTCTTCTTTCTTGGAACTATTTGTTAAGTTTTTTTTTGTTAAAATTACGTTAGTTTAAGTTTCGCAAAAAGAATTAATGTAATTTTACCATTTGCCACACCGAAATTTTCGACCATAAATAATAACTACAATTCCATTGTTCAAAATCTTGTCCAGCTAAGGTCTTTACTAATTTTGTTAAATCATTTTGATCTGATTTTGTCAATTTTTTTGAAATACTAAACATTTCTACTATTAGTACGCCTACTACTTAACATAACACGATCAACCTGATTGTGACTAAAATCGAACGTTTCTTCATTTTGTATTTTGTTTCCGATGTTAAAATTACATTCATCGTCAGAAAAAATATTGTTACAACTAAAGCAAACGCTATTATCATCCACAACTGCTGATACTAGACGTATCGTCAGAAATATTATCTCCGATTACAGATACATTATCGCATTTTTGTTCAGTTATCCTCTCTTCACCGGATGATTCAAAGTCTATGTTTATTGAAAAAAAAGTATTAAAAAAAAAATTTAACTAACAATAAACGTTCTGATTAATAACAGACCTGATATGTTAATTTGTTTACATTTCATAAAACTTCTCACTTTTGCAACTCTCTGTATATTATTTATTTATAAACAAAGATAAGTAGTATATATTTTAAATTTGAAAAAAGAAATGGAAGTTTTATATTTTTTATTTATGTAAACAAAAACATTTACTACAAGAATAATCAAAATTGTGAGAGATTGATTCGGTTAAGGTATGTTCAGTTTTTTTGAACGGGAGTGTACATTGCTTTATATTTAGTCAAACACAGACATTTATTTTTGATAAAATAACTGTTAGTAGATCTGTGATAATTAATAATCATTTATTTAATGTAACAAATTATAATTTTACTATAATTAATTTTGAATTAATTATTTAAAATATCTTGAACAAAATAAATAAAACAAATTGACATTTTAATAGTTATAATTAACAGAACTTAAAGAAGTTTGATCGAATCCTGTAGATAACGAAAATCAGTTGGGTAGGGCGGGGCTTAAAGGTCCAATTTGACTATTAAGAATTATACTGTGAAAATCAAGCCTACTATATCAAAATATACAACACTAATCAAACAAACAGTTATCGTACCATGGTTTAACTGAACTTTTGGTTGATTTATCATAATAGAAATATGTAATTTTACAATTATTCTACACATTGTCGCCTGTCTCTTTTTGCCCCATGGTAGGGGTAAAAAGGGACAGCCAAGAGGCTAAAAGGACCAGTATTTAATTTCGCATCGAAACCAATATTTGCCATCCATGCATCTTGAGCTGAAGACAGATATCTCTCAAAAGGTGCATATGTCAAGTGGCTGTAATTTGTGGGAACAATGTGGAGGAAAAGGGAGCATCACCACTCCATTTTCTTTGGCTAGATCTAGTGTTGGTACAGATAAGTGTGAAGAGTGGTTGTCTAAAACCAACAGAACAGGTGATTCTTTACTAGGCCTAACATGCTTGATAAAATGCTGCATAAATATGAGAAACTCGTCATTATTAATCCAATCTCTAGAATTTCCAGCACCAATGCAATCAGTATTACCATCCCGAATGAAATGGTCCTGTAACTGTTTGCGAGGGAAGATGAACATAGGTGGAATTGATGAACCTGTGCTGAAACCGCTACTAATAGGGTTACATTAGTTCCACGTTCACCTGATGCTACTGAACCAACATTTCGCTTTCCTTTAGCAGCAACTATTTTTGATGGTTTGGTGACAGCCGATACCCCCTTCTGCTAATTTCGTGTAAAATTCATGCACAGTAGATTTGTTGAACGACGTAGCTCTACTGAGACTTGTTGCTTCAGGGTTTCTAATGGAGAGATTTGTATTTCGTCTAAGAAAAGCAGACATCCAATCTCTACCAGCCATATTGTTGGATGACATACCATCCGTACACTTATTTCATAATTAATGGCACAGTCATAAGCCATGCAAAGAACTTCTTTTGGACCTAAGCCGTGAAAAATTTGTGCAAGTTTGAGCAAGTATTCTGTGATACTGGCTTCTTGTTCTTTATTAAATATCTGCCTAGGAGTACCATAGCCAAATCTCAAATTGACCGGATCATTCTTCATTCGTTTAATAAATCTTGATAATGAAGTTTTACTTAATTCAAAGTCACGACATACCTGCCTTAATGATTTATTTTCATTGATAATTAAATCTGCTGCACGTTCCATCAACTCTACAGATTTAGTGCCACGATCAGATTTTCTTTTATAATTGCGCATTTTGAAACAAAAAAAGTTTATTATTACCAATGCATTAATCATGGGGTAAAAAGATTCAATGTGGGCTAAAAGGTCCATATTGGACCCTTTTAACCCAACCACGTGTAAGTGTTTTTACAGGTTATAAAAAAAATACCGGTCCAACTAGCTTAAAACTAATAATAAATAGTGAAAACAAATAAATAAAACCAGGCATGGTAAATGAAATAACACTGCTCAAAACGAAAAAGAATAATAATGAAACAATTTACTTCAGTTATAATTTTGAGACACGGTCGGTCGTGTATCTCCTGCTAGCGTCTTCGCTCGACTGCCAGCTATGTCTGGTTACGCTCCCCGCGCTCTCTTCTCTCCGTTTGTATAATTAGAAAGAACGATACGTCACTAGTTTTTAAGATATATGGTGGACCTTTATACCCGTGGACCTTTAAGCCATGAATCATTTAAGATCATGATTTGTAAGTTTAGTGCTTCTGGTAGAACGGGCGTTGGTGGTCCGGTGTGTTTATCATACGCCATATCCCAGGATGGGTTCTAATACCTGTAAATGATAATACATATTCATTCTGGACGTTAACTTGCCATTTCCATTTCAGGGATACACCTCATATAAAGAATGATGTTAGTCTTGATAATGAAAATAATTTATGTCTATCTCCGTAGACTTGTGCTCACCAGACTGATGCGTAAGCAGGGTGCATTGGGTTCTAAAATTGTGTCATCGGCTCCAAAGGAGTGCTTCTTCAGTTGCTCTCCTAAATAATTTTGATCGTTCTATTCTATCTAGATTACACGACCTTGTTCGCTCGTTTACGAGGAAGGTCTATTGAGTATTATGTACATCATAGTGGAAAGTATCTGTAAATATTGCTATCTCCATAAGTGTATTCCATCGTCCTAAGACTAAGGCAGCATATGTCTGGGCTCTTTCTCTGAATACAAAGATGTAGTCGAAAGGTGAGACACACATATGGTGCCCCAACAGCGCACAACTTTCATCTTTCTCTCCGAGTTGTATGGTCCAATTGTTTTCATTTTCGTTCTCTATAAGTTTTTCTAGAATTCTTTGAAATGTGTAATTCTTGATTCGTCGTCCATCGAGTTAATTAGATAAGTATCTAGTACAGAGGCCAGAGGATATTGTAGATCCATAGTAAGTATCCATAATGACCAAGCTTCTCTCAGATTCGTAAAACCTTCGTCAAGAAAGGTAACTCTAGTACTTCACCAGGTCAGTAGTGATGCCCTCTCTCCTATACAGACAGGTATATTCCGTCCCTTCTCATAGCTTCTTCTAAATAGCGAACAGTTACTACAATCATTGTAATCTATTTGTCCCAGTCCCTACGAGTTTCTACCTCTCTAACTATTGCTTGTTTTTGAGCTGTATAATTTTTTAAACTCTCATAGACTTCTACATGTATGAGAATTTATCGGATCTGATAGAGTTTTTATCAGATTTTTTCCAAAGAGATTACTTATTTGCTGATATTTACCATAGTTCTACCCCTGTAGAAGTGCTACGCAGTTGCATTTCGGAAGCTGAATTGTTGACATCAAAAAATACAAAAATAAAATCAGATGATTTTTTATAATATAACTAACCATCTGGCAAAACTGTTTCAAAGTGGCTAATCCCTCAATAATAAATAATTTAATTGGTTTTACTCTAAAAATTTGAATTAACTTGAGTGACTACATAAATTTCAATTATAATCATAATAATAACAAGAACGGCTAACTTCATTCTGGCTCCTGAACCTCTATCTAATATTAACGTTTTGAGTTTTGTGACCCACATCTCGCATCGTGTATAGAGTTGTATCCCGCTTCTCAAAATCTTGGTCTACAATCAAAACGGCTACAGCATCATGGGAGTTGAGTGGCATTGTAACGCTATGCATGTTCATTTGCAGTCTTTCTGTCGGCATAAATTACAATCTTAAAGTTGTCAGAGGTAGGTTCTTCCTCGATGGCGAACTTTGAATAAATTATTATGGTGCTAAAACATGGTTTGAAGGTCGTTAACGATTTGTTTATTTAATTTCGGAAACACCTCGCATGGTTTATTATGTTCCTGACTCTTCATCACCCATAAGATAATCTTGCGAAAATTGTGGATCTTTGTCAGGAAGTGCTAATAGTGATCCTGCCAAGTGATAGCATTGACCTTATATTTTGAAGGTTGGCATAAAATTGTCTTCAAAGACAGTTTGTGGTCCAATTGATATCATTTGATAATTTTTGATATCTTCCATGCAACGGTTCAAGTGGTTGCAGATTTGAAAGAGATAATGAAACAGAAGGAGGGGAAAATAAAGATAAGAGAAGGAAGGAAAAGATACGAAAAACTAAGAAAAATAGAGAAAGAGAGAAGTTCTAGACTTGAAAATACGATAAAGTGATTTTATAAAGGAAGGGACATGGACACACAACCCTTCGATTGTAAATCCGTTAAACCATAAAATGAGAAGAAATGTTATCAGAAGAAAACTAAATAGCTTGCGAGATTCCAGGAGTCTGTACTTCCTGTGTATATTTTAAGGGGAGATCTAGGCAGTCAGAAAACGGCTATAAATTTAGAACGGTTTGGAGTTTTGAACTTTTGATAGTTGTTCCGAAGTCGTACGGCGTAGTCTACCTAGGGTTTGCTCTCATAAAAATTTCGCTATTTTCTATAGTATTTTCCAAACAATTCGGACAAATAAGCAAAAACACATCTATACATACAACATATTTCTCTTTAAATATTGTGACGGTTGAAATAAATTCAACTTTCAATGAGTATCTTCTTTTTTATTTGACGTGAATTCGATGCGACTGGTAGCTGGTGCCACATGAAGCACCGGGGTCAGAGACGAAAGGGACGGATCTGGAATTGGATGTCGTTGTTGGCATTAATAATAATAATTTATTTACTTTAAGTTAGTCGCACATAAAGTAATTACCGACCTCGCTCCATTATCCATCGCCGACAACGCGGAAATTTTATCTAGTGTACAAGGAACCGTTTGACTGATTTGGTTGCATTGAGAAAGCAACATTAAATATTTAAAAAAATGCTACCAAAAACAACAGTCCCGTATTACGAGCTTGTTGAAAATTAGTGATCCTTAAAATAAAAGTTTTAGTGTATGATTGTTTTAGATTCGTTACGTTTATGATAAACAATATATATAATATAAATAAGAAATAAATAAAAATGAGGCCATTCATGTTATTATTCAGTAGACAAGGTAAACTTCGTTTACAAAAATTATTTGTAGCTCATCCAGACAAAGTGAAGAAGAAAATAACACGAGAATTGATAATAATGATATCGTGTAGAAAACCAAAAATGTCTAGTTTTATCGAATGGGAAGAATTAAAAATAGTTTATTAAAGAGATATGCAAGTTTATATTTCTGTTGTGGGATTGATTAAAATGATAATGAATTATTGACATTACAAATGATCCATCGTTATGTTGAGTTATTGGATAAATTTTGGAAGTGTATGTGAATTACATATAATATTCAATCTTGAAAAAGCATATTTTATATTGGATGAATGATGCTGGTGAAATACTAAATAGCAAGCAAACAAATAGCATTGGCAACTCAGAATCTGATGAGAAAAGTACTAAATTGATATTGATAAATGTTTTTTTTTTTTTTAATTAAGAAGACAAATATGAATGATTTGAGTGTTCAAGTGTTCATCATTTTGTGTTAATTTTTATTTTATTTTAATGTATTAATTATCCTGTATTTCCAACAGACAATGGCATTCATACAGTTAGATTAATAAAATAATAATACATATCTTGATTACATCTGTTTTTGAAGCTTGCTTTGTTTGATGTATTTGAGTACTTTTGTGGTGTCGCTTAGAATGTCCTTGATGTGACCTTTTATGTTACTTGCTATTCCTTGATTGATGAACTTTTTGCAAGTTGTCAAAATGTGCTCTACGGTGACGGGTTCACCACAACATAAGCATATAGGATTTGGATCTCTTGATAACAGGTACTCATGTGATATTTTTGTTTGGCCAAGTCCCAGTCGGGTCAGTATTATTTGATCTTGTCGGCGAGTTGTATTGAGGTTTTCCACAGGTTTGGGGCGCTTTATATTTTTTTCATTTTGTTTTTGGTGATGTTTTTCCAGTCGTTATTGCGTTTTTCATTCAGTTTTGATTTCATATAATTGAGAACGTCATCCTTTGTGGATCTTTTTATTAATGTTTCTGTGTCATGCGCCTCGTTTGCTGCTGCATCAACATTTTCATTTCCAGAGATTCCTGAATGATTTGGGACACATAGAAATGTGATCTAAAAATCGTTATTGAGTACTTGGTGTTTTTGGTGTTGGATTTTTTGAATTATGGATATGCTATTTCTTGAGTTATTTTATGGCTTTTATTGCGTTCATGGAGTCTGTGATAATAATGAATTTGTTATTTTCCTCATCTTTTTCAATGTGTTTTAGAGCTTTGTATATGGCGACAGCTTCTACGGTGTGCGACGGAAGCCTCTATTTGCGTACACAATTCTCGGTTGTAAAAGCATAAGCCGCTGATAGTGCTCTCTTCGAGCCATCAGTATATATTTTTATGTGTTGCTGGTATCTTGCTATTGTTTCACGGGAGACTTGTTGATATACCTGAGTTGGTGTTGTGTTTTTTGTTTTTTCGCTTAGTGTTATGTTTATATACAGTCTGTTTTCAATAGCATTTCTAATAGGGAATCAATGTTAAATAAATAAATAAAATATTTACTAACCATACATATACATACTTACATACATCTGGCAGCTTGTGGTATGATGTTTGTTTGATGTCATTTAAGAGTGGGGATTTAGTGATGCACATTTAATTTATAATATTATTATTCATTACGTATGTGAATGCATATGAAATATTTTGTTGTGTGTTTTAATGGTGTTAACGTATTCCAACAATGGGTTATTCAAGTGGAGCCTTCAAGTGGCCAGCCAGATCGCCAGATCTATCTCCTAACGACATTTTGTGGGGTTTTCTCAAAACACAGATCTATTCGCGGAATAGGCCTGAAAATTTGCAACAATTGAGGCAAAGAATTGTTGACAATTGTGCGAGTATTTCTCCTCAAGTGCTAGAAAATACCCGGGTAGATTTCTACAATCGACTCGGATATTGTTTTGCAAATAATGGAGGAATATTCGAACCGTTGGTTTAACATTTTTTTTTGTCGGAATTCTATTTTTTTTTTCTTTTGGAGGTTTTATTTTTCTTTTAATTTGTGTGGATTGTTGTTTCATGTTATACCGTTAATAGAATTCTATCATTTATTTTCAAACATTCCACATACAAATAATAAGGGATATTTAAAAAATAATTTTCAATTTAAGAAGTAATGCTAAGCTTAAGAAGACAACAATGAACACATTTAACCCACTCTTATTACATGTTAATGCGTAATGAGTACAAAACAGTCCAGCAAGCATACACAACACACTAAAGAGTACCCCCACTATTTTTATTTCTTTATTAAGTAATTGTGTATAGTTATTATAGTAAATAATATTTAACATTGATTCTCTGTTAGAAATGCTTTCCAACACATACGGTATATTTTTTGATTGATCCAGGGCGATGTAGGTTTTGAGTTTTTTGTTTTATAAATTTTGGTGAGCACTTCTTTATTGTGGAGGTTGAAGGATATGACCATTGATAGTATGGTCAATTTGGAGTGAGATGGGTTTTGTCAATGATTTCCGTTTGTTGTCGATGTGTATGTGAGGATTGGTTATTATTTTTTGTATTAAGTATGGAATAAGTATGGAATAGACGCAGAACATTGTTGCAGCAACATTGAACTCCGCCTACAAAATATTTTCCCTACAGACGTGCAACCAAAATTATGGAACATTAGTATATTGTGAAACAAGTGCGACAAGTTGTCGATTGCCCACGAAAGCGAAGTTGAACGCACGAGCGAAGCGAGTGCGGTCATTCGCTTGAGTGGGCAATCGACAACGTCGCACGAGTTGCACATACTATTTTGTATTACAAATGCGGTGGTATATGTAAGTACAAAATTGGGGTCCAGGGGCGAAGCCCCGGCGGGGGGTTGGGGGGGCGGAGCCCCCCCAGTCCCTCAAAACAAATAAAAAGTTTTAAAAGAAGAAAAAAATATATTTTAAACAATAAATAAAAATTAATTAATATTAATAAACAAAAAATAAATTTTTTCAATTTTTTAAAAGGACGAAGCCTTTTCGGACCAGAAATAATAGCTGAAAAATTAAGCATTCAAAAAAGTATCAATTAATTACAAATAAATATAAATTTATTTGATCAGAACAAAAAATAACAAGAACAACAACAGCAACATAAATAAGTTACTTTTTTTCAGTGTCATTTAAAAGAACTGTAATGTTTGTGCAGTTCGTAAATGTAATATTCAAATTCATGGCGTTTTTAGATGAAACCTGCTCTAAAATTTCGGATCTTTCATTTTCTTGATGCATCACAGTGATGTTCATCGGTTCTTCAGAAGTTTTTCCAAAAATTGGATTGTTTGAGTCTGAATGTTCGCGTGAAGTAGATGGTCTCGATGATATGGCATGTGCAATTTGCTCACCAATCCGTTTTTTATTACCTACTGAGTCTTCCACGTAACTTTCAGCAACGGGATTGGATTTCCATCCTCCGTGCCTTTTTATTGTAAGAAGATCAGCACCAGAATCCGCTAACAAAGTAGCTGATGTTCTTCTAAAAGTATGGCCTGTGTAAGACTCCGGGTTTGCTAAATTCAAATATTTCGCTACTATTTTTGGCATGCTACCGAACGTATTAATGCCAATATTTTGCCTCGTACACCTGCCGTTCCGATAACCCACGAAGAATCTTTTGGTAGCTAAGTTTGTTGGGCGTGAAGAAGAGTATTTTTTATAAGTTTGATAAAACGCATCCGTCACGACAAAAGATCTTGCTTTGCCGGTTTTAGTTTTTGGAATTTTCACCAACAACATGTCACCTTTGTCGATTATATTGTCCACTGTTAAATCACAAAGTTCATGACGCCTGCACGCACCTTGAACCCCAAAAATCAAAGCCACCTAAAAAATAAAATAAGTATGAAGTATGTTTATGTATTTATTAATTCAATAATAAAGAGTGATCAAAAGTATTAAAAATAACTAACCTTAATTGCCAAGAATTGATTATCAGGAGCTTGGTTCAAAAATTGATTTATTTGCTCAGCGTCTAATGTTTCAGCTTTTTTTGGTTTAAAACCTTTATTTTGCTGCTTTAAAAAAGCGATCAAACCCGAATAATTATAAATATTAATTTTGTGTTTGATGTCAATCATACTTCGCAACATTGAGTAAGTGGCCCACAAAGTTGACGGTAATTTGGTTTCGGCAAGTTCACTAAAATAAGTCAGAAGAATGGGTTCAGAAAAGCTCTTGACCTTTTTATTTCTTCGCCATTCCATAAACTTATTGTAAGCCGCTTCATATTTGGGTCTCGATACTTGAGGAACTAAATTATTTCTTACTTCATCGGCTTTTTTCAGGATTTCAGGTGGTGTGGATTCGTCGCTCGAACTTTCTGGAGTTTCCGGTATTACAATATTCATTTTTAAACTAATTTTAATTTAATTACAATTTTATTTATTAAATTAAACTGTCAGACGCGTCAACCTCAATTCAGTTTTAATATGTCGATTGTGTTTTTTTTTGTTAATAACCCATTCAGTTTTAATATGTCGATTGTGTTTTTTTTTGTTATTATTTTTTTAATTTTAGCAATTTTATCTAAATTTGCGTGTGCCAAGAATAATTTACGTGCGACAAGTAAACTTGTCGCACTCAAATAACAGTTTTATTTATGAAAAAACTCACGCGTAATTTTAAAATGGGCAAACGGTTCTTTTTCAAACGTAACAGCGAGCGTCAAGATACTACTTTTCCCGCATGAGTAATACAAAATATTATTATTTTATGACGCTAGTCATAAAAATTCAATCAATTCTCATCTTGTGTCTATCTATCTCATTTAATTTGTATAGTTTATTTATAGGTATGTATCTCTAGTAAAACTAGTGTTGGGATAATATCTACATTCTATAAAATAATAAAGTATATATATAATGTAAATTTTAACCAATCTAGGTAATAAAACATAATAAAATATTAGGAAAGCATAACATTTCAGATATAATGACCAATTTGTATATGCACATTTAACTCCTCCTACAAAATATCTAATATATTTGATTTTTACAGCAACCGTTCAAGGACATGTTTTTTGTTGCTGCAACCACTATACACATTTGCAACATAAATAGGTTGCTACATAATGTTGTTGCAACATGTTCCTCGTTTGAAGGCCCTATTATGTTATGTTTTTATTTTTCTATTGCATTGATGCAATATTTTAATGTCAGGTATTCTCTTCTTAATGAGGGTGTATATTCTCCTGATTCATTGTATATTGATTTTATGGGGGTTGTTTTGTATGCTCCAGAAATAATTCCATGGCAAGTACTGTTAAGTGTGTCAATTGATTTCAGTATTGTTTTTTTGATTGAACTGTAGATATTTAAGAAAGTATTTTTAGAATATTTAGTTTTTTTAGTAGCTCACCTTTTAATATGTCAATATGGGTTTTCCAGAGTAGTTTTTCATCCAGATGCAGTCCTAAATATTTGTGGTATGTTGTGTATTGTATTGGTTGATTATTAATATGTAGTTGTAGGTTGTGTTTCTGTTTTTTGTGGAAACATGTATTTGGCTTTTTCAGTAGATATTTTAAGCCCGTTGGTGTCGCTCTACTTTTGTATTTTATTTATGGTTTTCTGCAGATATTTTTGTGCGTATTGAGGGTTTAGAGCAGCTATGTATTCGGTGAGGTCATTTGCGTATAGTGAGTGAGTCTATTTATGTTGTTTCAGACATTGGTTGACGGGTTAATTTTTTCATATAAGTATTTAATTTAATTAATAAATTCAATGACAATGAAATTTGTCGGAGTAAACGCTATAGTCTTCTACAGTTTGTCATACGTATTCGAAAAAGAATTTGGACAAACAACGTTATGTGGACACGAAAGTATACACAAACAAACAAATATTAATAAACTTTAATACTAAAATGCCGGGCACAATTTCTGAATAGTAGTGTTTGTGTTTTTATTTTTAGGACAATATCTTGATGCGTTTTGGGTCAATTATTAATAGTTCAAATCAAAATTATTAAAAGATAAGTTGGAATTAAAATTTGTTTTAATTGATTTCTAAAAATTCCATAAACATGGACAAATTTAATTACAAGATCACACTTCTATTAAATATTATTTTAATTGTTACTTCGACTCCAAACACTCCAAATGTAATTATAATTGGTACAGGACCGTCTGGAATTGCAGCTGGAACCAAATTATATGAAAATGGAATTAAAAATATCGTATGGCTAGAGGCTGAGAATCGTATTGGTGGGCGACTTTATACACAAAAATTTGGGGCAAATGTTATTGATTATGGAGCTGAATGGTGCGATGGAGAAAAAGATAATGTTGTATACGAAATGGCATATCCTTTAGGATTATTGGAATATTCGAATCAAAGTGATGTTAATTTAAATATATTAGCAGACTTTTATACTCCTGAGGGTAAAATGCTATCGAGAAATGAATGTGAAAAAGTGGCGGACACTTTAGAAGTACTTCTTAGTGATATCGACAAATTGGGTAAATTCAATGGTTCGCTAGGAGAGTTTTTGGAACTAAAGTAGGAAAAAACATTTTTTTTATTTACAAACCTTTACCAACATAGACCAAGGAGTTTTCACAATTTTCAGAATGACGTTTGATATAACATAAAATATAGCAAACCTGTCGAGTGTTTATTTTTAAAGAATTCTGGTAAACCGTAATCAAAGGCCCCAAAATCGATAATTTATCAGACAGAGTATTTCATAAAATATTCAAAATGTATTAAAGCTTCGAAATATTTATCAAAAGTTTTAAAGCAAAACATTTCTTACAGAAAAATATTGGAGCACTTGTCGATTTTTCAATTAGTTTGCTTAGTCGAGTAATGTAACAATTATTAACAATGTTCAATATTCGTTAAAAACAATCGACAAATTTTTTTTTTCATATTTGCCATTTGATTTGAAATCGAAACAAATGTTTTTTTTTTAAATATTAAAACTCAAAAAGGTTAAGGTTAAGGCCTATACGATCAAAATTTCTTCACGATTTTCTCCAATTTATTTAACAGTGGAATGTTCAAACGGGGAGTCCGTAGTTAGACGCCCAACTATCATAATAAACTCTTTTAAAAGTTAGTCATTTGCAGCGTATTTTATTTTTGTAGGTACCCAGAGAAATTAAAAACCGATTTGAAGGATATTGATCGAAATTTGGTTATGTATGTATTGGATTGGATACATAAAACTCTTAATGAGTTGCATGCATCAAACTCCTTGTACGAGCTGTCAACAAAAGGTTTAGCAAATTATTTGGATAATGCAGGTGATTCTTTGATCAATTGGAAGGGCCGAGGATATAAAACAATTTTAGATGTGCTAATGGTAAGTGATGGATTAATGTTGTGTATCGACATTGAACAAATCATCATATATTCGAGCATATTCGAGTAATCATGAATGAATGTCTGACAAATAAGCCTCGACCACTAAGAATTGATGTATCTCGTCAAATTGTACTGAAAGAATGCTGATTTTCATGATGAGGCGTTATGATATAGGGTACATTGATAGCTCCATAGTTTAGTAACTAGTATTTCTTTCAAAATAAATCAATCAATCAATAAATTACAAACTTGCGGCTCAAAAAAGATATTTTCTAACAATAGAAAAAATTGCCTCTTTTAAACGAGAATTCTTCTAAAATAAACTCTAGTGTCCACTATCTCCCTGTGATCATTTCTTTCTCGTTTTGCCAAACCTGGGAGAATATTTTTTAGACATAGGCCGCAGATAACATATTAGATCTATAATTAAATTTGAATTTAAGAATATAAAGAAAATATTTCCTAAAAGTTCCATGGAAATCTGAGACGAATATGTTTATGGTTTAAAATAGAAAATGGTCTTTTCAGAAAAAACTACCCGATCCCAAAAAAGCATTACCTCTAGAAGATAAAATATTTTTAAACAAAGAAGTCGTTAATATTGTTTGGAACAAGGGACAAAATCGAAATGGAGTTACAGTTAAATGCGCTGACGGCTCAGAATACACAGCGGATCATGTAATTGTGACTGTATCGTTGGGAGTTTTAAAAGATCGAATTAATTCATTATTTCAACCAGAATTGCCCACGAAAAAGTTAAATGCAATTCGTAATATCAATTATGGTACGCTTGACAAATTAATATTTGAATTTTCACACCCATGGTGGCTTAAAAATAGTACTGGATTTAATTTTGTATGGCGTGAAAATGAAATTGAAGAAAAAATTAAAGAATTTGGTGAAGATGTGGTAAAATTTTCAATTTAACTTTTCAATTTGTTTATAGATTTACTAATATTTTCGTAATAATATTTCTTCTATTTTTACGATAGTTTTACAAGTTGCTTCAGAAAATATAAAATTGTTTCGAAACTATCGTATAAATAAAAATATTATTGCGAAAATCTCCAATATTTTTTTTATTTAATAATTATAAGGGATTTTCGTCAAGCAACGATCCCATTCAATACAAAAAATACTTACGGGATGTTTATAGAATTTCTGTATCAAACTATTATTAATTAAATAAACAGCATTTGGTTACAACCAGTGTTCCAAAATACTACGAGATATAAAGAAATGAAAAAAAAAAAAACTAATAAAAAATCCGAAATAACTTCTTCTGTCTGCTCGATAATGCCGTTTATTTAATGTCAATCAAACCCAGGCGCGGTTCTTGGACTAAACTTTGTGGAGTCTTAAGTTTCCCAAACACTAAGAACTTTTCATTTAAACCTGAAATTGCGGTTTTGAGTATCATCGATGGTCTGAGGAGCACAACGCTTTGTTGCCGAGAAGATTATTATTAATGGCGAGTCGTCGCATCTTTCAGCAAACCGATTCGTAAGTTAAACCGAAGTCAACCGTCTGATTTTTCACTGTCACTGGATCAGAAAAAGACATAGTTTTCCAAACACATATAAGGTTTAGTTTGAACATATTTGGAGTATTGTCAAATTTCAGATATTAATTAAAAAAAAAAACAATTTGCGCCAATTTTACGCCAGTCAGGAGAGGATCAATATAGGGGGATATGAGGCAAAAGGTGGTGTAGTATATTTTATTTTTAAACTTGTAAATATGGGTACAAAAATGTAAAACACAAAAATGCTAGCACGGGTGACCTCGGGACAACTTTTGGCAGCTAAAAAACGTCGGAATGTTTGGACTTTATTTCATTTGGTGCCTTAAATTTTAAATGGCGGGTCATAGTATAACCAATTAAAGAACATTGAAGTCGAAAGAGTGCAACCACTTTATAATTCGGTCAAGAAGTATGGTCAAAAAACGACGATTTTTTCCAACTTTTTTTTTCTGAGATTAGTACTATATTTGAGTCTGCAGCCCGGAAATGAGTATTCTAAGAGAAATATTGAAGTGATAACTTTTCAAATGAACACAGGCATACATTTTTTAATACGCGGAATTCAATATTTTTAATTTAAAAACCATGACTTTTTCGCTAGAACGCGCCATCTAGAAGTTAAAGGCACGAAGTCATAGTTCAAAAAGGTTTTTTGGCTGCCAAAAGTCGTCCTGAGATTGTCCCGTGTTAGTTTTTCTGTTTATTACATGTTTGTACCTGTATATACACGTTAAAAAAATTATAAATACAACAACACCTTTTGCATCATACAATACCTCTACTGACTGGCGTATTTTTAACTTCTTAGCAACGTAAACGTGGTGCTTACCAGACAAGATCGTGACTGATACTAAAAACGATGCAAACTCTCTCCCTTCGCATGACTATGATTCTGACCAGACCCGAGAGATCATTGTTATTTTTCTAAGCTCAAAAACCTTTCAAGTCAAATGTGTCATAATTTTTAACCCGACTTCAAAAAAGAGGATGGTTCTCAATTCGTCTGTATTTTTATTTTATTATTATTTTTTTTATAATGTTTGTTACCTCAGAACTCGGAGGCGGTGTCCAAATTTTATGTGAATTTCTCTATGCTGACACCGACTCCAAAAATAACAATAATTGTACATATATATTTAAAAATTTTTACTTAGGTGAACTAAAATTGGCAAAAGAATATGCAATTATTTTTTTACTTTTTAGTGCATTTTTTGTTTTAGAATATTTGATTTTTAAAGTCGGGTTTCCATTTTGTCAAAATAGGTTTTATAGTTATAAGAGCAAGAAAGTGCAGTGTTAGAAGGATTATATTAAAAGGATTATAGTATACATAGAATATGGAAAAACATAAACACTAGTTTTTAAAATTTCTTGTTTAAAAAAAATTTTAGTTCAGTAATACCTGGTTATTGGATGTATCTGGATTTTATCCAGTTGAACATCAACCAAATGTTTTATTAGGATGGATTAGTGGCCAGTCTGCAAATCATGAAGAAACACTTCCGGATGAAGAAGTAAAATCGAAATTATTGAAATTAATGCGAATGTTTTTGGGCCATAAATATACCATTCCTGAACCTGTTAATTTTACACGGTACTGATATTTATTAAAATATACATTAAAATATATGTTGGATATAAATTTTTGGTTCTAGATCGAAATGGTTTACTAATAAGCATTTTCTGGGTTCATATTCATATCGTAGTGTGAACACTGAACTGTCAAATGTCACCGACACAGATTTAGCAGATCCATTGAAAAATTCTGCTGGTAGAGATGTTGTTTTATTTGCTGGTGAGGCAACAAATGCTCATCGTTATGGTTGCGTTAATGGTGCTATTGAAACGGGATGGCGCGAAGCTGATCGACTTATAAAATTATATTCGTGAGGTCAATTGTTTTGACTTTCCAAAGTAAATAGATTATGTCAAACAATTTTATAAATTTTGAAATAAATGTTATTTTGCATATGTAATTAATTTGTTTTAAGTTTCGAATGAGTAATCGTAATGTATTCACATTCGAATACTTACAGAAAATCAACATTATTAGTATATCTTATATACGGTGGTGCTCTAGTCAGCATAGGTGGGCAGGGTTTGACTCGACAAGCTCTGAGTGCGAGGTAGGAAGAGAGATAGAGTAAATACAGGGTACCTACCAATTATTATTATTTTCTTTTTTTAATTAAAAACATTTTCTGAAAAAAATATAATACCAACCCTTTTTTATGGTCACTATCTATTATAATTATACAAAGTATTATTGACTATACAATACATACAATACATTGAATACATACTCTGGAATTTTGGGCATAAAATGTACCTTTTTAATATATTTGTGTATGAATAAAATATAAATCTTTTGATCTTTTACGTTTACCGCTTGACAATTGTAAACCGCTTGTAAATTTTTTGATGGTTTAGCTTTAGTTTAGATTTTAGAATTAGGTTTTTCGAAATTCCGAATAATTTGCGAAAAGTATTCATATCGGAGAACTAATAAACAACTATTTACCTGATTTAATTATTTTTTCTTAGTAGAGGGAATAGTGTCATGGGAATTTGATGACACTGGATACAATAAACATGCCATTGATAAAGCTGGGTGGGTGGGGGTCAATTTGTTACTAATTTCTAAATGCTTAAATTTTACATAAAGTGGAAATTTTATGATAACTTACTCAACCTGACTGAGTTGTTTTGATTTAGTCTACTATGAATTAAAAAAGTGAAAAGTACTATTCGTGCAATTGAAAATTATTTTTCGCATAATTTCTTACTTCAAAAAAAATAAAAGTAGTGATTTTAATAATGGAGAATACATCGCAAGCAGTCTTGGATAAGTTCAGCACTGGAGGTGCGGCGGCGTTTGCGAAGAAAAGGAGGATATTTTTTGGCATCAACGAGTGGGAGCATCGTTTTGGTATATTTAACAAAACTGATAAAGAGCTAATTTGCTTATTTTGTGGTAAAACGTTTTTTTGTTTAAAATGAAGTAATTTCCAACGTCATTATACCGCGAAACATTCTGCGGAGTTTGATAAATTCGAAATAGGGACAGCAGAACGCGATCTTGTAATTGCTGTTTGTAAAAATAATTATTTTAAATCATCGTCCGCCAAAAAATTATATATTAATAATGATGCATTGGTAGGCAACCTGTATTGAAACATCGTTCCTTTTTAAAAAACATACCTTGCTTACTTACTCTCACTTTCTTCTGGGGAGCCCCGTGGCTCCGGAGAGCCATCTACGCCCACCTCTGCGTCTAGTGACTAGTTGCCAATATGTGTGAATGCATTCCAATATCGAGATTATTTTTACACAACCTTCTAGAAACCATTTTCAGCCATCTGTGTCTCAGTCACTTGATCTACTGAGTTTTCAAGATATTAAGTTCTAAAAATCGAGGAAAATGAGATTTTGAGGAACTTCCAATTACTCCTGAAACGTGGAATAAAAATTTAGTTTAAGCCCCAAACTTGAGTTGACATACCAAAAATATTTTGTAGTAAAATAAGAATTTTACATCAAAGTTTCCGGTTCAAAATTTGCACTTATATTTTGATAGAAATAAAAAAAAAAAAAAACTATTGGTATTTTGAATCGCTATCTTAGATTCCTTTGAAATAAAACAAAATAATGTTTAAAGCGCAACAAAAGTTTCAACATTAAAAAAAACTATGTATTCGATTAATGGTTACAACTTGAAGAAGTTCATACCATATATTGAAACCGCAGTAGAGACATGACTGGTCCCATCTGCTGCCCAAATGTGTGGCAGCCGGATTAAAGTGTTCTGAGAGTAGGTGAACCGTTGGCTTCAACTCAATGGGATATCTGAAAACATTATTTTAGATTCTAGGGTTAACAATGTTAAAAAAAAAATCAATGATTTATTATTAACATTTATTATATAAATTACTAAATATTTCTTTGTAACAATATTTTGACTAAACTAACAAAAACAAAACAAAAATTTAATTAATGAGAATAAATGATAATAAATTATTATAGAACAAATATTTAATAACTATTTTAAATGATATTGAAGAATCTATACACAACAAGCGTGAATAAAAGAAATAAAGCCTATTACACAATGAAAAAAATAAGATATAAGAATAAGATATAAGAAATAAAATATAAGATATAAGGAATAGTGGAATCCAACAGATGGCAGAACCGTTGATCAATTCACAATTCAAAAATATGGAATAAGAAACAAGATATAGCAACAGAATTTCCGTCGCGTTGAATATCTATTCCTTATTTCTTATTCCCAGCCAATCACAATGTTATGCGCTGGATGCTATGCGCAGTCGACTCTCCGACTTATGTTTTTGACATTTGTGCACACACCAGCAGCTGGCATTCAACCGCTGTGATTGGTTGAATATTATATCTTATCGCCTATTGTGTTTTGGTCGCTGTGCTATATTTTATATCTTATATCTTATTCTTATATTTTATTCCTTATATCTTATTCTTATATCTTATATTTTATTCCTTATATTTTTCATTGTGTAATGGGCTTAACCCATGTGTTAGTGCAATTTCTTGAAAACAAATAAGAATTGTTTTTCAATGTACACATCAGTGTTGCCAACCCGAATCCTGTCTAGGTGGTAGATATCATTTCAAAAGTTGGTAGATCTACCACCTATGTTTTTTGCAAAGTTGGTAGATCGGTATATCACCCATATTTTTTATTTGTTTTCCAGAGAGTCTAGATTAAAAATGTGATACACTTAGTTCATTTTTCAATTGGATAAGAAATATTTGAACCAATGACAAACAAAAAAAGGCTATCACCAATGTTCAAAATAAGAATAAAAAATAAATAAAAAATCGAAGAACGAATATACTGACCTCCAAAAATGACCCGATTTTTTGTATACTAGAGCCATCTGTTTGTACAGCAGAAATAAAGGAACTATGAATATATTTAAATTATTAGATAGGCCAAGCTACAGCGATTTTTTAATGTAAAAAGTGTTAGAAGAAAACAAACTCGCTATTGTTGGAGAATAGTTCATATTATGATATTGTGAGATGTTTTTCACTAAACTTTATTATTTATAACTTTTTTTATTAACAATTTTATGTAAAAAATCGCTATTATTTTAATTTTTTGCTTATAAAATTAAAACTATCAAAATAATCGTGATGGTTGGTGTCACTGTCATTGTCCGATTCATAGTTTTTGATCTGTGGCTATTTTAATTTTTTACTATGCAATTTTCCAGCAGGCCTGAATGGTACAAATATGGTCCGATTTCAATTTGCAAAAACGATTTCGAAAGTAGAATTTACGTACTTCAAAATGTTTATCTTGGTTTTGCATTAAAACAATTTTTGCAAATTGAAATCGGACCATATTTGTAGCATTCATTCAGGCCTGCTGGAAAATTGCATAGTATATATATATAGATAAACATAATTGACATAAATATATACAATTTGAATCAAAAAGTCTAAAAGTAAATAACACTGATTCAATATTCTTATCCATAATATGTAATAATACTTAATTCGTAGGAAATAGGATTTGGGAAAGTAAATTAATTAATTTAAATAAATTGGACGTTTCGTCATTTATTTATGACTTCCTCAGCAACTACAAATAAAATTAAAAAAATATATATAAAAAAATAAAATTCAAAACAAACAAAAATTGATAATTTTGAATTAAGACATAAGTTGGTTAGAATATATACTATATTTATGTAATTCAAATGTCTAATATAAACAAACTATGGAGAAAGACTTTGATAGTTAAATTTGATGCCATAATCATTATTGAAACAGCCCGGCTTTAAAATAATTATCGAATTAAGTATTAGTAAATAACACTCTCTCAGAATAATAATAATAAAAATGAAAATAAACTAAGATTAACAAATAAACACAGAAAAATTAACCTACTAGGTACATTGATTCCTATAATAAAATATTAGGAAGTGAATTCTTATAATGATTTTTGTCTTTTTTCAAAAATATCACTAATATATCGACAGACTTTCACACACATTTGTTTTTCTCTCACGTTCAAGATATTATCCACACTGTTACCTAATTCACTTTTTATTTCTTCTTTTAATATTAAGTAACACCAGGACAATTCAAGAGAATATGATCAGATTCACATCCATTATACAAAACGCACACACGCTCTTCGTCTCTTTTATTTTGATTTTGCCACACATACCTCCCGAGCCTGAAGTTAGATAAAGTTCTTCTAAGCATTCTGTCATCTAAATTTTCCAGGTAAGGTGCACCCTTCACAAATTTACCATGTTAAATATTTCTAAGGAACGTTTACTTGTAATGGTATTCAACATATTCTCTCTATAAAAATCATTCACACTTTCTTTTACCCTCTTTTTCCACTGAGAATATTCAGTATTATTAATAGTGTCCAATACACCTCCATTAATCAAGCTTCTAGCACAATCATTAAGCTTTAAATATTTAATACAACTTTTTGCACTTTCTCTCTGAATTAATCTACACTCCTTGTTCAATTGACAATACATATACGAAAGCGACTGCGGTTGAGTTGTGTAAGCTTCCACGGGTAATTCACCAATTTCTAGCATTACTGCATCGCTCGGAGTAGACTTGGCCACGCGAAGAGTTTCTTTATTAATTAAATTTAGGAACTTTGTCAATTCCTCGCAGCATTCTAAGCCCCATACTTGACATGCAAACGTGAGCAACGGAAGTATTAGGGATTTTACCATTTGGAGTATTATCTTGAAAGGCAACCTACTGTGGGCATACATCAGTTTTCTAATAGACATCCACACACCTCTTCCTTTAGCCACCATTTTTTCCTTGTGCACTTTCCACTGACCATTATAGTTTATGTACGTTCGCAGATATTTGAAAACTTTCACATTCTCAATTTCTTTGCCATTAATCGCCCACATTTCTCTCGCACTTGGCTTGGAACCTTTACTGATTATTTTGGTTTTCTCTACATTTAAACTTAATTGCCAGGTACTGCAGTATCGAAGTGATGGGGGTTTTAATAGAATGTAAGGGTTTTCATTTCGATAATTTTATTCACATTTATTTCGAATTGTCTATTTTTTACTATATTATTGATAATCCCCTTCATTTCTGGTTTATTCACTTCCTCATCCAGCAGGAACTTGATACTAAGGTCTTCTATACTTCTGAAAGCTATTTTGGCTCATGAATAGTTATCCAAATGTTCATATTGGAAGAAAAGTCAAATATTTTCCCTTCGAGTCCCTTAGTGTCCTTCGTTTATCATGTCACAGTCTTACAAATAAATTAATTGAAAACATTTCTATTGTCCCTGTTAACTGGGTATTCACTAGTTCTATATCTGTGGCACAATTTGGTGTCGACTTTCTAAGTTGTAGAATTTGTTTATGTTTATCTGGTACTAGTGGGCCCCATATTTCACTTCCGTATGTAATTATTGGACTAACTATTATTCCTTGGCAACCGTCTCTCAAACAAGGCCTATTTTACATATTCAACTGAGACTAAGTCATACTTATTGCTTCTTGGAAATGTTTAAACGATGCTATACAGAGATATAATATAAAATATTGAAATGTATATAAAAAAAATGCTATGTGAGTACAATCAATCGATTACCTTTAAATAGTTTTATAACATCTATTGGAAATAACGATACTCTCGACATGGTTTGTTTGCATTTTTAATTGCTACATGTGAAATTGATTAATGCTTGGCAAATCTAAAAACAATTTTTCTACTAAAATATTAGTATTTGATTTGGCTTCATATTCTAACACATTAGAAACACGTTTACACTTCATTTTCAATTTTTTTTATAAATAAAATGCGATTCTAAATCTAATATGCTACATTTGGATTTGGATACCTTTGCAATTTCCCTATAGATGCATTTTCAATTTTGCTAGTTGCCAATATTTGTATTATTGAATCAATATTTGCACATGTATTCCTTACACATATATTTTTATCCATAAATTTTATTGGCCTAATATCTATGGCTTTTTTGGTTGTAGTACGTCTTCTACAATTAATTTGAAGATAGCTGTCGAAGTACTGAGATCTCTTTTTTATACTGGCTTTTTTATATCTACAGTTCTCAATCGTTTAACCTTCTTGTTCTTCTGATGTTAAAATTTCGTCACTCTCTGAAATTATCTCTATGCTTGTGTCGTCACTTTTCTTGGGTTCGTCTTCAGGTTTACTGATATATTTCTCGAAATCATACTCACTATAGCCTAAATAACTGTCCGTACTTGTATTTAAAATATATAAGTGATTTTTTTTAAAAAATTGTCTGTCTGTCATTTTTATCAGGTTTTACTTCATCACAACTCATTGAAAAACACCCATTTAAAAACACCCATTTAAAACTTTTCTTGGCGTTCCAAAATGGTTTCCTTTACAGTTTTCTCCAATTATTATTCTGATATTTTTATCTGTAAACGTATTCATTTTATAATTTTTATTAGAATATCTTGTGAACTCATCTTTTTCACACTTCTCCTGATCGCTTACAAAATCGAAACGCAATGTCTTATTTTCAGTAGTACTTCGAGTAATTTTGTATCACCTTTCAAAGCTTTAAAGTGGGTAACCAAAAATTTGTCTAATAACCAATAATTGCTGCGATATAGGGTGTGTATGTAAAAAAATTGAATTAGGGTTTAATTTTTAAAAAAATTGAGTGTTTAGTTTTAAAAAAAAACTAAACACTTTATTGTAAATAATTGAATTATCAATTATTTTCATAAATATGAAATTAAGGTAATATAGTAATTTTAATTAAAAAAGTTATTATGATGTATTTTAAAAAAAAAAAATAATGAAAACTAAATATACGGTACTTTAGAAAAAAAATCCAAAGCAGAGTATTGTATGTGGAATTATGAAAATTAGAAAACGATCGGTGCTAATGCCATACACGTAAATATAAAAAAAAAACACGTTGAACCGAAAGTCTTTCAATAAAAGCTGGGCCCATTAAAAAAGATAATATAGAGGTAGTAAGATCTTTACTATCCAGTAAGTGTCTTAGTTATCGACAAGTGATTCGAATCTGAAAAAAAATAAAAGGTACAAAAAGGGGAACAAAACAAATATATGTTAAAATAAAATATATATTTGAAATAAATAATTTCTAATCTAATACACTGATAGTACAACTATCATTAAAATACTAACCTTGGTTGTACAAGTTATGAAAACAAAGATTACGTGAATATGTGCTAAATTGAACTGTAGTAAAAGAAATATTGTATATATATAAAAAAAAGACACTACAGTATAAAAAAAAAATATGTTCAAATATGTCTGATTTGCAAAAATATAAATATGGATTACAAATTTAATTCAGATACATAGTTGTATATATAAAGAGACATTACGCTTCTGTAAAGAAAAAATACACGGCCAAAAAAAAAACCAAGCGTATACAAACAATATAGTTATAAATTGAAAAGTCAATGCATATTCACATAAAATATAAATTGTACAACAAAAGTGTGTATAGAATGTGTATTGAATTGTTACAAGTTTGAGAGACCACAAGTTTCGGAATAGTGAATTAAATAAATTATACAAAAAAAAAATATACTTAGATACAATCAGATAGAAACCATTAATTCGCCCATTCGATACTTCAGCACAATCCATAAAAAATATTCAACTTGTAAATTGAAGAAATAAAAATTTTAAATACCATCTGATTAATTGATGTGAATCAACTAATTTTAGTAATTGTCTTCTTTTTGTAGCTCACAGAGAGAAGTAATTTTTGTAACTTCCAGAGAGAAATACTCTTTGTAACTGATTTGAAATATGTGCTGAAATATCGAAGTAAGCTTGTATATACGCAAGTCATTTCTGATCTAAGCAAATGCCTGTTGAAACTATGCAAATTCTCAACTAGCATAAACCAATAATTATATAAATTATTTTTTTTGAATAATAAAAATATGAAAAAATATCAATACTAAATTTTAAACAGTGGCGTAGTAAAAAAAATTATTCTCCAAGGGATTGTATTTCCATTTACTTCAATGACCATTTGATACAGAAATATGTGTGAAGATGTTAATTTTTGTTGCGTACGTGCAATTGGTAAAACCAAGGATCCAGTTTCATCAATATATTGTGTTGTCATTTTTTTTTTCAAATTTGGTTTGTATATGTGCTCTTGCGTAGGTGTCCAATAATGCACGAAAAAGAGATCCCATTCAATGCTGTGAATTGAACCCTGGTGTTCGCTTGTATATTTCAATTCGACAATGCTGTGCATAGCGTCATTGTTTGATACACCAAGACTTTTATTTGAAAACTGTTGTTTGTGCTTTGCGTAAAACTAGATTTGTATATATTTGGGGATTCAACCACCATAGTCCATAGTCTGATCTGCTGTACTACATCGCCATGCATAGAAGTTACTTAGATATATTCGCCGATTTCATGTCCTTTCGGGTCTCTCAAAAACTTTTTTTTTGTATATAACCTTTGTCTTGTATCAGCAATTAAAATATTTAAAGTAACGTCGTCGTGAGTAGATTTCATTACTTCATCGATACTACCAAACCCTGGTGTGAGACATTCTGAACATTTTCCTTGAAATATCAAACAATTGTCACTAATTGTGTGATAACCAACAGAAACGAACACGGTAATATATGTTGGTCCCATTATAAATACAAAAATACATCTATCCATCCTTTTTGAAGTCTCATAACATTTCGTTTTCCTTTTTTAGTGCATATTTCCTTTTTTTTACTTAATGGTTCGAAACACGTCTTAAGGAATAATAATATTAAATATTATTGTTTGCCTGGATATAGAAGTACTGCTCTCGAATACAGCATTCGTTTCATTATTACTTTCCACACTGGTATTAATATTTTCATATTCCGACATTGGCTCAAATGTCCACAAATTCTGAATACAAACAATGCTAGTTCAGACCTCACATCCTTAGGCATCACAATGGACATTATGGTCGAAGTATGGTCCGTCCAGAGCAGCCGCTACAATCTATCTATCCTAGTTCAGAACGAATTTTTGAAAAAATTCCGTATCTATTTTCACGTACCTACTATTGTATATAAATATTGTGAAGAAATATTTTTATGACCTTCTGATTTATTGATATTCAATAAATCAGACACCAATTTAACAGAAGACCAAAGGAGGTAATTTTCCTTCACGACTCAAAAATGATGGTTCTTCAATAAAAGCCTTTATTATTATTTCATCAGTTATTTTTGAAACCATCTAGAATATATACAAAAAAAAAATTATTAGTTTTGAACCTTAGCTTAAACATGCACATCAAAACCTGTGTCAAATTATAAAATTATACGTTTGGAACTGTTAAAAGTTTAAAATCAAATAAAAATATTTTAAGTAGTCGAGTTTCTTTTTAACATCTATATCTTGTTTAATATTTTTTTTTCAGCCTTGAAAACGGGAGTTTTTGGGTTTTTACAAACATTAAATTGTTTTTAACTAACGGTCAAGTTTAATCATTAATAATATGTTTATAATGTCTATTGGACACTAATTGTAAATAGCCATTTAATATAAATCGTGATGAAATGTAGTCTTCTTTGTTTTTTTCTTGGCGAAATTAAGAATTTATTGACCGCAACATAGCTTCGCAAGCCAATCTCAAGAGATCGACGGCGTTTGCAACCACACTAGAGCTTACAAAAAATTCAGATCCAGGATTTCTAGACACAGGATTTCTGGAGATCCAGAATTTTTGGCTCTAGAACTCACACATAAAATTTCAGCCCGCTATCTCTTTTCGTTTTATCGAGTTATCGTGTTTACGAACGGACGGACGGGCATGTTTTCGGAAATGGGCTAATTAGGTCATTTTATAAACACCTACATCCAATTTTTTTTTCTGTGATTAATATCTTCAACTATTACAAAGTTGGAATTACAACAAGCTGTATTTCGGAAAGTATTAGACTCGCAAAAACAATCTATATCTCAAATTGTAGAAAATTTTGTGTACTTTGTACACAACGTACTAAATAGTTATTATCGTAGGTATTATTTTGATTTTTAGGTTTATTTAAAAAAATTCATTTAAAATGGTTCTTCTTGTTATTAAATTATATTATATACTTCGAAAAGTTACTTGTTCATCGTTTGATATTTTGTAGAGATTTAAAATTAACAAAAAAATTCAACTTTAAAAAGTGTCAATTATAACCTTTTACAAAAAAGGTGCTGGCATTGTTGTAAAATATTTAATTTCAAACAGAAGAAAGTTACTCCATAAACATTTTATGTGTAATGGTGTTGGTATAATTTATAGAACTTCCTGAATTGTACATTTTTTTGGTAATTTGTTTCTTCACGCATATTGAATAGGGAATATGCATGGAAATTTTTGTTCACTTGAATTGAAGCATGTTTACTTGACAAATATCAAGGTAAAATTACTTTTTAAATAACTTTAAAAATAAGCGAGATATGAATGATTGAAATTCCCGATTAGACAAAGAGGGTGATAGCCCTCTTGATATGTTATGTGACGTCATATTACACTTTCACCATTTAAAATACACGTAAAACTCCGTTTTTAGTATTTTTGCAAGAAAGAGACAGATAATAATCTTTAAAAGCTTATAGCTTCCTTGATATTTGTCGGATTTTAATTTCGTTTTTAAATATTATTACACTATTAACAGTATTTTCATATTCTGAAAATAAATGTGTACCCTATTGTACCTTTTTTTGGTAATTTGTTTCTTCACGCATATGAGTTACTATTTGTTTGCGTAAAATATTTTTTACTTTAAATAAATTAAAACCATTTTACGAAATTCTTTGAAGATTATTTAAAAATGAAGTAATATTGTGTTTTTATTAAAGAAGCGTGTCATCATTTTGATACTTTGTCAGATAATGAATGTCTTTGTCTGTTGCTTATTTAAATTGTTAGTTTCGTTCTTATGTAAGTTCAATGTGTCGAGGTATCTTGACTCTCTTTAACTTCCAAAGGAGCGGAGCACTGTAGAACCTAAAGACAGACTCCGATACTCGACACACAAAAAACACAAAATATTAGTGCTCAATTTATTATAATTGGAACACACTTGATTTAAGAAAGAATATAAAAAAAAAATTAAATAAAATAAAAAGTTTTATGATTCTACTCAAACCTGACTTTATTAGATTTTGTATTTAAAAAAATTTAATTTAATTCAAAACCACAATTATGAGTATTTCTCTATACAATATAATTCATTCAATTAGGTTCGATTTTTACGCAATGGAACACTATATTACGTGGAACAGTACTCTAATTCTGACTTTAACAGTAAAAAATTAATTTGATACTTGATACATGTCAATGGTAAATTTAAACTTAATTTTTATTCATCAAATGTGAATTTAAAACTTATCTAGAAACGGTAAATAGCTCTGCTTTTTTTATTTTCTGCTTTTGTTCGGCAAAGTGTTCCAGAAAGATATCATTTTCAAACAAAAAGAGAAAACGGTGTTTTTGAAAAACATTATTTTGTAAATTATTTTGGTATAATTAGTTACTTTTCAGCCACGGTCGCAATCAAAGGGGCTATGGATAAAATTTCTTAGAAATTGTATTGGCGCGACTGTGATCCGAACCAACAACAATACAGTTATGATACATCTCCTGTCTAACCACTTGCAAAAATCTCAGAATTTAAATCTCAGAAGATTTAGAAAATAAAAAAAATATTTAATTTATTTTACTTTACTAGTCCAATAAAATGAAGATTTAAATTACAATTCAAACAGCAAGCCTGATTTTGGAATGTAACTTCATTTTGACATACATTTAAAGTATTTATAGTTAATAAATATTAAATCCTACTTAAGGGGTAAAAAACTACCCCCAAAATCAGTATTTTGAAAATATCTCGAAAATATAAGAAGATATGAAAAAAAGTCTTGAACAGAAAATATAGATATTAAAATTGTCTATAAAATTGTGCTGAACCTTTTTTTGACGTATTTGCAATAGAAACAAACCGAGATATTTGCAATAAACAATTCTAAATTATAGCGCAGCCGCATGAAATATTAAGAAATGTATAAAAAAAACTAAAAATGTAAATTTATTAACTTCTTTTTTTAATCGTAGGTACATCATGGGATTTAAACAGTATTGCACTTCGACCTTATAGTCCATTGTGCTCCCCCTCTACTTCAGTCCGACGAGAGCTTGCCAGGAGCTTGCTTATCAGGTCTTCCTGAAGGTTCATATATTCGGGGTGAGATGCACCGAATATCCTGTATCTGCTTTAACCTATAGGTTTTCAGTTAAAGATAAGGTGGCTGGAAGTTTCTTCCTCCTCGCCACACAATCTGCACACAATGGACCCGTTATAGAGCCCTTTCCGCTTCCCCGTTATACAGATGCTTCTGCAGGGGATGACGCAATCAATAAAGAAATGTTCTGCATATTCTGGTCCATCGCATAGGACACATTTGTTTATTTCTCCCATTTTTGCGTTTGAGATCTGTCTAATCCATGTACCCAGTCTAAGACTTGATAATGGTCTTCTTCTTTTCTTATTTAGATGATGAAGATAATATGCCCCAGTATCGAAGTGATGCAGGTTTTAATAGAATGTAAGGGTTTTCATTTCGATAATTTTATTCACATTTATTTCGAATAGTCTATTTTTTACTACATTATTGATAACCCCCTTCATTTATGGTTTATACACTTTCTCATCCAGCAAGAACTTGATATTAAGATCTCCTATACTTCTGAAAACTATTTTGGCCCATGAATGTTCAAATGTTCAAAGTTATTCAAATGTTCATATTAGAAGAAAAGGCAAATATTTTCCCTTCGAGTCCCTTAGTGTCCTTCGTTTATCATGTCACAGTCTTACAAATAAATTAATTGAAAACATTTCTATTGTCCCTGTTAACTGGGTATTCACTAGTTCTGTATCTGTGGCACAATTTGGTGTCGACTTTCTAAGTTGTAGAATATGTTTGAGATAGGATCTTGCAATTGTATCTTTATGTTTATCTGGTGCTAGTGGGCTCCATATTGCACTTCCGTATGTAATTATTGGACTATTATTCTTTGGCAAACATCTCTCAAACAAGGCCTATTTTACATATCCAACTGAGACTAAGTCATATTTATTGTTTCTTGGAAATTTTAAAACGATGCTATATAATTGACATATAATATAAAATATTGAAACGTATATAAAAAAATGCTATGTGAGTATTAATCAATCGATTATTTTTAAATAGTTTTATAACATCTATTGGAAATGACGATACTCCCGACATGGTTTGTTTGCATTTTTAATTGCACTTGTGTGAAATGGGTTAATGCTTGGCAAATCTAAAAACAATTTTTCTACTAAAATATTAGTGTTTGATGCGGCTTCGTATTCTAACACGTTAGCAGCAACACGTTTACACTTCATTTTCAATTTTTGTTATTAATAAATTGCGATGCTAATTCTAATATGCTACATTTGGATACCTTTGCAATTTCCCTATAGTTTGCATTTTCAATTTTGCTAGTTGACAATATTTGTATTATTGAATCAATATTTGCACATGTATTCCTTACACATATATTTTCTTCCATAAATTGTATTGGCCTAATATCTATGGCTCTTTTAGTTGTAGTACGTCTTCTACATTTAATTTGAAGATAGCTGTCGAAGTACTGAGATCTTTTTTTTAATGTGGCTTTTTTATGTCTACAGTTTTCAACGGTTTTACCTTCTTGCTCTTCTGATGTTAAAATTTCGTCACTCTCTGAAATTATCTCTATGCGTCGTCACTTTTCTTGGGTTCGTCTTCAGGTTTACTGATATATTTCTCGTAATCATACTCAATGTAGCCTAAATAACTGTCCGTACTAGTATTTAAAATATATGTCATTTTTATCAGCTTTTACTTCATCACAGCTCATTGAAAAACACCCACTTAAAACTTTTCTTGGCGTTACAAAATGGTTCTTTTTACAGCTTTCTCCAATTATTGTTCTGATATTTTTATCTGTAATCGCATTCATTTTATAATTTTTATTAGAATGTCTTGTAAAATCATCTTTTACACTCTTCTCCTTATCGCTTTCAAAATCGCAATGACTTATTTTCTGTAGTACTTCAAGTAATTTTATGTCACTTTTCAAAGCTTTAAAGTAGGTAACCAAAAATTTGCCTAATATCCAATAATTGCTGTGATATGGGGATTGTATTTCCATTTACTTCAATGATCATTTGATACAGAAATATGTGTGAAGATGTTAATTTTTGTTGCGTACGCGTATTTGGTAAAACCAAGAATCCAGTTGCATCAATATATTGTGTCGTCCATTTTTTTTTCAAATTTGTTTTGTATATGTGCTCTTGCGTAGGTGTCCAATAAGGCGCGAAAAAGAGATCACACTCAATTCTGTGAATTGAACCCTGGTGTTTGCTTGTATATTTCAATTCACAACGCTGTGCATAGCGTCAGTGTTTGATACACCAATACATTTATTTGAAAACTGTTGTTTGTGTTTTGCGTAAAACTACAGATTTGTATATATTTGGGGATTCAACATCACTATAGTCCATAGTCTATTCGCCGGTTTCATATCCTTTCGGGCCTCTCAAAAACCTTTTTATGTAACCTTTGTAACCTGTATGTAACCTTTGTCTTGTATCAGCAATTAAAATATTTAAAGTAACGTCGTCGTGGGTAGATTTCATTACTTCATCGATACTACAAAACCCTGGTGTGAGACATTCTGACTATTTTCCTTGAAGTGTCAAACAATTGTCACTAATTGTGTGATAACCAACAGAAACGAACACGGTAATTTATGTTGGTCCCATTATAAATAAAAAAATACATCTATCCATCCTTTTTGAAGTCTCATAACATTTCGTTTTCCCTTTTTAGTGCATATTTCCTTCTTTTTTTTTTTTGCTTAATGGCTCAAAACGCGTCTTAAGGAATAACAACATTCAATTTTTTTGTTTGCCTGGATAGTCTAGAAGTACTGCTCTCGAATACAGCATTCGTTTCATTATTACTTTCCACACTGGTATTAATATTTTCATGTTCAGACATTGGCTCAAAGTACATAAATCCTGAGTGCAAACAATTCTAGTTCAGACCTCACATGTTTAGGCATCAGAATGGACCATATGGTCGAAGTGTGGTCCGTCCAGGGCAGCCGCTACAATCTATCTATCCTAGTTCAGAACGAATTTTTGAAAAAAAATCGTATCTATTTTCACGTACCTACTATTGTATATAAATATTGTGAAGAAATATTTTTACGACCTTCTGATTTATTGATATTCAATAAATCAGACACCAATTTCCATTTAACAGAAGACCAAGGAGGTAATTTCATTTAAAAACAGTTAAAAAACGTGCGTGAGACACGCACCAAATTAACAACGAGTAATATATCTTTGACTCCATATCCCGGTGATAGTTACAATTAGCTAATTCATACTGGTGATTACTACTTTGTAGTCGAAATACGTTTTTATAAAATACAAATTATTGTTCTAGGAATTGGGGCAAAATTTGAAATTTAATTTCTAAAAATCTAGAGTTACCTTTGATTATCTTAATAATCTTTATATTAATTTAATATTGCGAAAAAAACAGTTAAAAAATGTAAAATTTTTTAACTTCAACTTCGAGTGAGAAATTAAAAAAACAAATAATATATTCTTAAATTACATTACGCAAAAATATATCCTGATTTTGAACAAAATTCATGTCCTGACGATAAATTTTACCCAAATAATCCATTTGATAATAAATTTTGCACTCTTGGCCTTAAATAATAGAGCGAACGACGGCAAGCCTAGATCCACAGATTTTATCCGACTTTTCTTTAAGAAACAAACCATGTTACTTGGAAAAAATTTTCGTGTTTAGATTAAGATAGGTAAGTGTTTAAGCTTTCGATTTAGCCTTATAAAACTTAAAATATTAACTTGTTTATAAGTAAAGTAAAATAACTCTTTTAAGGATTTTAGGGACAATTTAGGGTTTATTAAAAATTATGCTTGCTCACACCAATTTTAAGATATATAAAAAGTATTTATTGAGTTTTCTTTGTATATAGTAAGCAGTCTGGGAACAATAATATAAGATTCCTTTCGTTTTATTGGTTGCCTCGTTAAAGCGTCATATTCGCACCATGTTTTATTGGCACGCCTGTAGACTACGTTAGTATAGTGCCTGCCCTTGCACATAAGTATTGCTTAGCAATACTGACTGTAAATTTTGTCGCAAGTTTGACCCAATTTTTACCACACATGCTACAACTAGATAAGTTTTGCATTCCTCAGTTGGATCCAAACTCTTTGGAATATCCGTCAATCTAAATTCTCTTGCAGACCCATCATCATTAAAAATCTCCAGTATAATGAATGTCCTCTAAAAAAATGTTATTGAAAAATTTACTATTTTCTAGCATACTCGTGCCAGTAAATAGTTATTTTTTATTTCTATATAGGTAGTTTGCCATTTGATTTTAGAGATCTGGTGACGCTTTTAATAGATTTGTAGCTTGGACAGTCTATAATTGTATCCAAGACTGTGTATTTTTTAATTTTTTAAATATTTAATGAATGCAACTCGTAATATGGCACGCCTGTACCGATTCAATTGGTTTCCCCTACAACGTTGTTGCATGTGTTACATGTTGATTTTTCAACGAAACTAGGTGTATTTTTAACAATGTTTGAGCCAGCCATTCTACAGAAACGTTGCGATTTAAATTTGTATGCCAGTCTATAATAATAATAATAATATTTTTTTTATTCAATAATAGCATATAAACGCTGTAGAACAAGTCAAATATGTATATAAAAATAAAATACAATGCAATACAATACAATACAATACAATAAATATACTGTAGGTATATTTAAAATTTTTATAAGACAAATATTAGTTAACAAAGTCGTCAATAGAATATATTGTTTTTCCGACTAGAAATTGTTTAAAATTTCTTTTGAAACTTTTTAATTCTAATTTTCTCATGTCATTTGGAATTTTCTTCACTTTTGTACACTTTTAAAAACATGTGTGTTGTACTCTTGGATATCATATCAAAGCCAAACGTGTATCAGGTATTACTAGATTTATTTTAAAGCGTGTATCATGGTCATGCATCCTCTCTTGTTGGGCAAACAAGTAATAGTGGCACTTTACAAAACATTCTGATTCGTAAATAAACATACTCGGTAAAGTCAGAATTCTAAGCTTACCAAAGTGTTCTCTGCACGAGTTTCTGATCTTCAATCCTGGCTCTAATGCATTGTTTTTGCTGAACAAATGCTTTATGACTGTTAATAGAGTTTCCCCAAATTATGATCCCATATCTCAGCCGAGACTCAATGAGAGAATGGTACGCCGCAAGTAAGATCTCGACTGAAGCCATTTGTCTTAGTTGCCGAAGTAAGAAGCTCGCAGAGCTTAGTTTATTGCAGAGTAAATCCAGATGATGCCTCCAATCCAGTTTCGCATCAAGAGTCCCAGGAATTTTACTGGCTTTTCCAGGAATTTTACTGAATATTAATTGTATCTAAGACTGTGTATGTTTTTATTTTTAAGATATTTAATGAATGCAACTCATAATCTAGCACGCCTGTACCGATTCAATTGGGTTCCCCTACAACGTTTTTGCATATGTTGCATGTTGATATTTCAACGAAACTAGGTGTATTTTTTAACAATTTTTGAGCCAGCCATTCTACAGAAACGTTGCGATTTAAATTTGTATGCGTTTGAATTGAAGTTTCGCAGATTTCATATAAAACATCTGCTCTTAACTTATATACTGCAGTCGTTATTCCCCTATTAAAAATGTTATGAATCAATTTAAAAAAATTGTCTCCCATTGTTGTACCTAATCTGTAATTAATAATTATATTATATAATTACTAATTATATAATATAAAATATCACAATAAGCAGAATAACAAAATCATTATCTCGCTTATAATTAGAAAAAATAATTATTTAAAAGCACTTAAATTTTTAAAATTTCAAATTAGCCCCCTTTACCTAGATCAGTTTTTGTATTATAAATACGTATTTCGACTACAATGTAGTCATCATCAGTATAAATTAACTAGTCGTACTTCACTCTTTGACAATTAGAAATAGATATAAAGTCGAGATCAATAGACAAAAATAAATAGAAAATTAACTAAATTAAAATATACTGGATTTAAAATATAATAAATTTTAAATTATATTGAAATTACTCTTGTTAAAATTTTCTTCATTCACATTTATTCCTGTTAATTTTACTCTTATTAAAATTACTCTTATATTGTCGCAGTTACTTGTTACTAATTTGATGACATTTCACAATCTATCTAAAGTCAAAGAAGAATTTATTGAATATAAAGTATTTTTACATGAATTGTTACATGGTACGTTATGTGATAGTTAAGTACCTTAAACCTTTAATATGACTTATAAACTAATTTTTATTATAAAGGATAATGATTTTGATTATGTGTTAATGTGTTAATTATTGAGGAGAAATTAAAAAAACCTCATTGAATTATTTTTTCCCTTAAACTAAACTTAAAACTAAATAACAAAAATAAAATTTAATAGTAATAACAAGAAAATAACTTAATAATATAATGTATATAGATAATTAATGTATTACACTGAATATTATGTTGTGTTTGGCATAGCCTATTTGGATATTCATTGTATTTTTCTTTTTTAGATGTTAAATCTTCTCGAATGGTAGAAGTATCTTCTTTTCGTTCCTGGACCGGTTTTTTGGGTTATTTAGTGAACTTAGCAATGGATTTTCGTGTTTTAATATCCTGTTTCTGCTTTTGATTGTGCGTTTTTGAATAATTTCCTTTATATTGTCAATGCCAGTGAGTTGGTGATTTGAATTAGTACTATTGGATGCGTCGTCATCCAGCATTACTTTAAGCCATCTGTTTTGGTACGCTTGTATATTTTTTATGTTAGTTTGGGTCGTTAGTGGGCCCCACACATCTATTGGGTAGGTTAATGTGCCTTGAATGCAAGCTTTGAAGAGCTGCACTTTTCTAGGCAGTTTTAGGTGCTTGCTCATAAGTAGAGGTATAATTTGAGAGGGGATTGCCTTTGCTTTTTTAAGCCTTGATTGGGCTACCATGCTGAAATTTAGTTTGGAATCCATTTCTATTCCCAGATATTTGATGCATTTTTTAGTAGTAATGTTTTGGTTGTCGAATTTTATTACTGTGGAATCCGAGTTTCTTGATTTAAGACAATCGCCTCTGTTTTAGCAGCATTAACTTTAAGGTTATTATTTTTGAAGTATTTATCTATATTTAGAAGTGCTTTTTCGATGTTATTTTTAGCATGGCTAACGCGTGATTTGAAGAAGTTTGTGTAGATGGCAGTATCGTCGGCAAACATGCTAATGTTAGTATTATTAGTTTTTGGAATGTCATTTATGAATATGTTGAAGAGTGTGAGACCTAGTACTGAACCTTGAGGCACACCAGCCGGTATGGATTTTTTAGTTGATTGAATATCCCCGATCTTTACACAATAACATCTATTTCTAATATAATTATTAATTATGTTGATTAGGTAGGTTAGTAGCTTGATGTTGTGAAGCTTGGTAATTAATTTTTCGTGCCAGACTGGGTCAAACGCCTTTTCCATGTCCAGGCAAACCATCAGTGTAGATCCTTTTTTTTTTCATGTTTGAAAGTATATTGTGGGTCAGTCTATAAATTTGTTGTGTGGTCGCATGTCTTCTTTTGAACCCAAATTGTTCATTGATAAGTATATTTTTACTTTCTATATGGTGTTGAAGTCTGTGGTTTATGACTTTTTCAAGTACTTTACTTAAAGTAGACAGTAAACTAATGGGTCTATAGTTGATCGGTAGATGCTGAAGTTTTCCTGGTTTGGACAGTGCGATGACAGAGGCCTCTTTCCATTGCGTGGGAAAGTAACTGTTTGTGAGGCAGAAGTTAAATATTTCTCTTAATATACCCAGCGCGTTGCTTGGTAGGTTTTTAATGTGATGGTGCTGAATCCGATCATTTCCCGGTGACTTTTTGTTTTTGAGATGTTTAATTATAGTTTTTAATTCACTTATAGATGTTTTATCTATTTCTTCAGGTGTAGGTTTATTATTAATTATTTTATTGGATAGAAGTTTTATTTTATGTTGGTTAACTCTAGAGGCTAGGTTCGAGCTTAGCAGGAATGCGTTTTGGAAGGACTCAGAGAGTAAGTTGGCTTTGTCTTGATTGTTGGATATCAGCGATCCATCTGTGTTGTGTAGTGTAGGTATTTCTTGATATTTGAGTTTAAATTTTTTTAGTTCTTGCCAGATGGTCTACTTTTTTAAGTTTATTGTTTTTGTCTATGATATTTAATTCTGAGAGTTTTTCTTCTATTGTTATTTGTATAAGACGGCGAGTATTTAGATATGATTTATCTGCTGTTTTTTGATAACGATGCCTACAATATCTTGCAAGTTTTTTTAATTGAAAGATTTCGTTATTTTGTTTAATTTTGGGGAAAATATTAATAGATTTTTTAGGTATGAAAAGTGTGTCCGCTTCAACTATTTTATCAGAGAGAAGTTGGATTGAGTTATCTATATCTGCGTTGCTGTTAAATTGAAGGTGTAATGGAATGTTCTGTTGTATATGTGGTATTTAAAAGCCTTCCAATTGGCATTTGCCAGGTCATCAACCTTCCTTGGAGATGATCAGATTCAGAGCCCTCAATTACCATGCATTTTACCGGTATTATGGTGTTTGATATTGTGATGTCAAGGATGACATTTGGATTTGATCTCGTGTGTTTACCGGGTATGTTAATGGAGAAACTAACGTTTTCCTCAAGCCATGTCCCTAGTGTTCTCCCATATTTGTTTGTTTTGTAGGAGCGAAAACGGTCCTCATGATGGGCATTGAGGTCACCCATCATGTAGAATTTAGGTATATTGCGTGTTATTATGTAAAGATCGGTTATATCAAGTACCTGTGCTGGTGTGTAGACTGCGTACAGATTGGCTTCTAAGCTGTTGACGTAGATGGCGACACATTCAATAGTTACGACACATATAATAGTGTTTCAGGAATTGTCAGCTGGTGTTAGATATCACTTTTCACTAAAATGGCAACTCCGCCACCTTTTTTGGTTTCTCTGTCTTTTCTATGCATTATGTAACCACTTATGAAGAACTTGTGTTGTGGTTTCAACCACGTTTCTGTTAAAACTAGGATATCCACTTTTTCACTCACTAGCATTGACTTTAAGAAGTTGGTTTTGTTTTTGACACTACGCACGTTTAAATTCACTATCTTCATTATGGAGATAATTTTGCTACAAAAATGGCAAGTGCTTGAATCCTTGCCATTGGATCTTGAGTAGAACGCATAATATTGTTCGCGCACTGCACTAATCATTTTTTTTAAGTCGCACATTTGGTTTAACTCGTTTAGTTCTTTCATTAGGACAGCTAGATCTTCGTTCTGTGAAAGGAGATTTCCTCCCTGATGTTGATTTGCAGTTGGTGTGATTGTAGGTTGTTGGTTGATTTTTAATAGCCGTTCACTCCAAACATTGGTTGCAGGTTGCGGAGCTGGGATATATTTAGGTTTCAGATTTATTTTGTTGTTTTGTCTTCTTGCTTGAATTTTTTGTACATGCCCCAGATATGCTGGGCATTGCTTATAATTGGCCGGATGATCGCCGTTGCAGTTAGTACATTTGGGTGTGGTTTCTTTTAGTTTTTCGCAATTTTCTGTTAAATGCTCACCCAAGCATTTGTAGCGGTGTCGCTTCTTCATTAAATTATTATAATTTTGTTCATCATTTTTCATATCTGCCGCATTGAATTGAATACATCATTTAGATGTGCGATGTAATCTTCTGGTGTATCAGTAAAAGGTCCTATGGGTGAATACATATGGAATGATCGCGACTCAGCAATACACTGAGTGAAACGTGCACGTGGTGGTGTACGTATGGTGTCGATCATTTGACAGAATGGTGATTGTTCGACACTCCCTGTTGGTACGAGTGGTAACTCAGTTACACATTCGTAACCACACTCATCCAATAAGTTGGATATTTTAGTAAGCAAGTCATTGTTTATATTAATGCCTGCGATTCTGCGTAAATTAGGGACGTACTGATGAAAATCATTATCATGTGGTGGTTCATCTTCTTCGTCACTATCTTCTGGTGGTCGAACTAGAGCAGGTGGTACTTCAAGATCTTCGTCGCCACCTAATGGTGGTTCTTCTTCTTGAAGGCGTGTCGCTTCTTCATTATTCAAAATATTATTGACGATGAAACTAAGTTCACGATAACTTCTTTAGCTATACCTGAGGATTACACTTCTCATCTTAGAGATATTAATTTGTAAAGGTAAATGTTGGTTATATTAAATTATTATTATTTAAATTTATAATAAATAAATGTGAAAGATATAATTGATCTGATTTAGAATATAATTGATCTCATTTAACGCACTTTGGTGCTAGGAAGCAGTTTGAGGCTGCGTGTCCAAAGGCGGCAACGCATTGAAGCATTATGTTGGTCCTTCCCCGCGACGATATTTGGACCAGTACACTTTGGTGCTTAGTATGTGGTAGATCCTACGTACTTGCTGGTATGATGTTGTTGATGGGAAGTCGACCTTGAACAGTTGCTTGTTTTGAGTTTTAGTATTCATTAAGAAAACGTTTGTTGGTTTCCGGTTTTGTTCTGTTAGATCGCTGGCTATTTCATCAATGGGCGTTCCCATTAGGCCGTGCAGCACCACGGATAGCGTTTTGTCCTCCTTTGATGTGTATGTATGAAACGGAAGTTTTTCGGCCATTAATTGTTGCTTAAGTTTTGTGAAGTCAGCTGATGTATATGTATGAATTTGCGTGGTGGATCCCACATTTTTTAGGTGGAAACCACTGTACATTGTGTTTTCATATACTGAATAAATGGTTTTACTTTTGGAACCGTTTTGTGTAGTATAATTGGTGGCGGTTTAGCTTCTTTTTTAGCTCTGGTGTGAGCTGGTTTGATTGTTTGTTGTTGTTGTTTATTAACTTTACTTGCTGATTTAGGTGTACCCAATGGTGGGAAGTCTTCATCACTGCCTACTTGAAGCAGCGAGGCAAATTTGTTGACGTGTACTGCGTCAAAATCCGTGGCCTTTTAGAGCTGGTGGATTCATTACGAATCCGTTGGTTGGCAAGTTGTCTTATAGTTTCTTCAGAATTGGATTTGGATTTTTTATTTTTTCTTTCCACAGTTGTCCACTGTGGTTCAGGAGAAGAGCAAGCACTCCCCTCGGGGGTGCTTTCGTCACTGTCCATCGTGACAGATGCTATGTGTTATAGAAGCTATTCATTCAGAGAGAATGGTGCGGCGTTGTTGTATGACGCGGCGTTGTTATATGTATGGCGGCGGTGTTGTTTGACGCGGCGGTGTGAACGCTGAATCTGGTGTTGATGCTTGTCGTTGTTGAATATTGTCGTATGGCGTTGTAGTTGACGTTCATTCGACGATGTACATACGTTTTGTATGGTTATTTGTTGTAGAAGCTGTTCGTTGATGATTTTGTACATCCAAAGATATGATTTACACTGATAACACTTTAAACTTGAAACTAGATGCTACACACAAGGCAGTCTGTTTAACTATGACAATCTATCACGGGATAAATCAGATATTTAAGTCCAGTTTGATTCAAGATCATTATTCTGGGAACTGATAATGCGCTTTCGCCCGATGGGGCGTCAGCGATGTCGTCATTTTCATCCCGCCCGACGTGCGTCGGTGGAAAACAGGAAAAAGGATGTGGTATGAGTAGGACAACCGAGGTTGGAAATTTTAGGTAATCTGAAATGAAATGCTCCGTTAGGCTGTAAAAGAAATTAAGTTAGCAATATTTGAATATTAAGGTATGGGTTTGGTGGGTGGTAATTAGACCTAATTACCATTTGTTGACAGGACGCTTTTGGGGCGCTTGATTCTCATTTTTACGTGGGGGTCGTAGTCCACCGTTTCGCGCATGAGGGGGTTAGGGTGGTTTTTCATTTGGTCGAATGATCGGCGGGCTGTTTCCTTGAGATACTCTTGGATGGTCGAGAAGTTGAGATCCTCGTGGATACGCTTGTTTGTCACGTACCATGGAGCGTCCAAAACTAGGCGGAGTGCTTTGTTTTGAGTCGTCTGAAGTTTTGCCATGTTGGATTTGGCTGCGTGACCCCAGGCAACGCTAGCGTATAGCATAGTTGGCCGAATGATCATTTTATATAGAGTTAGTTTGTTCCTGGGAGAAAGCGTACTCCTTCGACAGAGAAGTGGAAATAGCTGGCCAGTAGTTTGACTCCCACGTGTGCTCACATTTCGCAGATGTGGTTTGAATGTGAGAGAATTGTCAAAGGTTACTCCGAGATATTTAATTTCGTTTCGCCATGGGATCTCACTGTTGGCGAGTGTGAGAGCTGGCGTAGGATTTGGTTTACGTCTTCTTGAGATTATTAATACTGAGCTTTTTTCAGCGTTGACATCATATGTGCCATTTTTGTAGGTATTCTTCAAGGGTTGTCAAGTAGTTCTGTGTTAGAGTACAGAGGGTTTTGACGCTTTTTGAAGAGACCAGGATTGCAGTATCATCTGCATAGATGGCGAGTTCCACGCTGTAGTCTGCTGGGTGTGGAATATCTGCTGTGTATAGTGTATAAAGGGTGGGCGACAAAACTGATCCTTGAGGTACCCCTGCTTCAAGGGTGTATTGTTTTGATAGAGAGCTGCCAATTCGTGCCTTGAAGGATCTTTCAGAAAGGTACGAGTGTATAAGGAGTGTTAATCGGTGTGGGATTCCAAGTCTTCCTAGCTTGTAGATGAGGCCTTCATGCCAGACGGTGTCGAAAGCTTTAGCAATGTCGAGTGACACCATGCCAGTGTAGTTTTTGCAGTTAATATTTTTTGAAGCTAGTTCTGTAACTCTAAGAACTTGGTGTGTGATGGAGTGTTGTGGTCTAAACCCGAATTGGACATTTGGGATGAGTTGTAGTTCATTCACAAATGTGGTTAGGCGGTTGAGAATTATTTTTTCCCCTATTTTTCCAACAGCTGATAAGAGGCTGATTGGTCGATAGTTTTGTGGGAAGGTACGGTTTTTGTTAGGTTTTGGCAGGAATATGACTTCGGTCGTTTTCCAACTAGTGGAGAAAGTTTGAAATCTGAGCATGCTATTGTATATTCCAACCAGTGCCATTATAGGTTTTTTGGGAAGGATTTTCAGCAGCTTGTTCGAGATTTTGTCGGGTCCTGATGCTTTACGCGTTTTCAATTTCCCAATGACTGATACCACCTCGTTTGGTGTTACTGGTTCGAGTGGTTGCTCGATATCTACAGGAGTAGATATGAGGTTTTCGACAAATTGAGATACCATTTCGTCGTGGTCTAGGTCTGCGTTCTGTAGATTGTTTGAACATTGTTTCTGCAGACAGCGAGCAAAAACTTCTGCTTTGTCGAGTTCGGTGTAGACAATTTGACCGGGACCATGTATTGGGGGAACATGATTTGTGTTGGGTCGGAGGACTTTAGACATTCTCCAGAGGGAGTTGTCTTCGCTAGACAGAGAGGCTAGTTTTTCCGCCCACTGTGAGTTTCGAAAATCACAAAGTGCGTATTTTACCTGTTGTGTAAGTCGGTTGGTGAGGGCTTTGTCAGCTGGGTGACGGGTTCTTTGAGAGACCCTACGAGCTTGATTTTTCTCTTTTATAAGATCCAGAATGGCCCGAGGAATGAGAGGTCTCAGGGGGCTGGGTCGAGTGAACGTGGCCGCGTCGATTGCTTCATGTATTTTCTTATTGAAATGAGCGACGTCTCCATCTATTTCGGCTGAAGTATGTATGGTTGGGATTGGACCAAAATCTTTTTGTAGTATATCACTAAAGTGTGATAGGTTGATAGATTTTTGATGCATGGGCTGAAGAAGTTCTTCAGTTAGCCCAAGCTGCATCAGAACCGGGTTGTGATCTGAGGAGAGATCATTAATGCTTTCGGATTGGACTATAAACGAAATATTTCGTAAAATGCCAAAGTCGAGAGTTGAGTTATCCCCTCTAATCGGATAGAAGGTTGGATCTGCCGGCGCACTGAGTGTGCAATCAGGGTTTCTGTCTAGAAATGTGGCAATTGTACGACCACTACTGTTTGAGCGCGTGCAATTCCAGTTGCGGTGTTTGGCATTGAAATCACCAGCGGCAATGACTGCATTTCCACTTGAAAGAATGTCTGTCAAGTCTTGGTAGTGTATGTTGTGTGGAGGTGGGTGATAGCAGGAGAATATGCTAATGGGTCCTGTGGATGTTTCAACGGAGATTGAAGTAGCTTCAATGGAAGCCAAGTTAGATGATGGTAAAAGGTAGTGGATGATACGGTTTCGGATAAAGATTGCCGTACCACCCATGGGGGCCTGTGTTCTGTCTGATCGGTAGAATCTGTAACCGGCGATTTTAACATCTCGGTCCTTTGGTTTGAGGTGAGTTTCACTGATGAGAATGATGTCAAGTTCCTTCCTTTCAGCGAATATAGCTAACTCGTTTCTTTTATTTGCCAGACTGTTGGCATTCCAGAAGACTATTTTGAGGGCTGACGGTCTACTGTCCATTGATGTTTTTAAGGAGGGTGGCAATTTCACCCGACATCTTGTCGAAGACGCGGGCGAATAGCTGTTTGGTCAGCGATTCAATAAGCTCTGGTGCGATAGTCAACAATGGAGCTTCTTTTGGCTGTGTTGATTTTTGTGTAGGCTTGGCTGTTGGGGGTGTTGACATCAAACTAGTGGGTGGTTGTGTACATGGGGTGGGTTTTTGGGCCTGCCCAGCGGGTTTGGGCTTTAAAGTTTTTGGGAATTGTGGACATCCCCGGTAGCTGGCAGTGTGTTCACCTTTGCAATTAGCGCAAGAGGATGGAACTGTTGGAGAATTCTTTTCCCGTGTGCATTCTGCTGATAGGTGGTCTGCGCCACATTTGACACATTTTGATTGTGCCCAGCAGTTGGAAGACGAGTGTCTAAACTTTTGACACCTATGGCATTGTGAGATGCCCTGTGGTGGGCGTGGTTTTTCGGCGGACACCACCAATGAACATATTTTTGATATGTCCATGACTCCATTGTCGGATTGGGGGAATTCCACGAATAGTAGTGGAATCGGTCGGTTTTTATCACCCCGCCTGGTCATTCGAGTGACCTTAATAGGGTGATATCCCTGGCTCTCCAGTGACGTTCTAGCGTCAGCTGTTTTTATTTCGATGGGTACGTGTCTGTATACCACGCGAATAGTTTTTTCTTCTACCAGTTGGTAGGAGTGAAATGGAATATTTTTGTTTTGAAGACTTTTAACAAGTTTTCGGTAGCTGTCGGAGTTGGTGAGGGAGATACGAATTCCCTCAGGGCACGATTTGGCTTTGGTGAAGCCTATTTTTGCTGCATCCATGTGGTTGCGAACTTCAACCCACTTAGACGCATGTCTAAGTATAACTGGGGGAGGAGCCTTGGATGTCTGGGTTTGGTCCCCAGAAGCAGGAGGTGTGGCCTTAGGGACCATTGGGTTGGATGATTGGGTTGGAGGTGTGGTTGCCGATGAATGAGCTACCGGAGTTGTTGCTACTGGTTGCTTTGTAGCCACAGGCTTTGCAGCAGTCAAGGTTTTAGCAGCACACATTTCAGCCGACATTGAGTTATCGGAGGCTGAGTTGGAATCAGACTCACTGTTGATATCCGGCGACGGCGGCCGGGTTTTACCTTTTTTGGAGGTATTGGTTGACGTGGTGGATGAATCAGAACCGGAGCTCGATTTCCGGGCTCTCCGCTTTTTAGTTTTCCGGGAAACTATTTGGTCTGATGTTGAGGAGGAGGAGGCTGGTACGTCCGAAGTTACGTGGACACTGCCAAATTTCTCCTTAAATTGAGGTGCAATTTGTTCGAAGATATTTTCCAATCTGGCCAGACGATTGCACACCGTCTCATATTTTACCAGGAGATCCTGGTGTACCTTGAGAGGTACGACGTCTCCGGGGAGATTCGTTATACCCTCCATAGGTGACAGAAATATCAACTATGTAGGGTGATAGTAAAAAAAAAAATTTGTAAGTACGTAGAACGTACTTACATGAAATAAAATAAAAATATAATATTAAAATAATACCATAAATACACTACAATACTACAATAATAATAAACTAAAGATATATAATAATGTAATAAAATAAAATAAAATTAGAACGAACTTACATGAATATTAAAATCACTCACTTAAATAATGCAATATTGATAGCACATTAGATAACTGAAGAAATAGATCTGTTCTGTTTGAAAAACAAGCAGAGAAAGTTTCGACAATCTATATTGGTTTTACGCTGCTTATATATGTTCGCCCGCCTTTAGATGCTATTCTAAGACCGCACCTGATTGGTGCTGAGTTATGCCTTGGGCAGTGAACAGGTTTTTGTATTTTGACATCTTTAGAGAGAGATGGACATATTGACACTTGATTTTACCGTAAGATTTTGATTAAATTTGAATTTGGTACCGGTCCATTGTCTAGATTCATAATATTTCTTTTGAATTTCTGAATGTATAAGCTTTCGTATGCATCCAGCTTTGAGGGATTTTGTACAGCTTTACCAAGTTTTAAATTGGATTTGTCATTATCTCGCTTATAATTAGAAAAAATAATTATTTAAAAGCACTTAAATTTTTACTTAATTTACCTTCTCGAAAATAATCGATAATCGATTGCAGCAAACATTATTAAGTACATAACACTGTCAAAGGCGCAGGTATATGACAAAGTAATCATGTTCCCGTCGATTTTGGCTCCTGATAATGTAAGGTCTGACCCGTTGCGTATAATGGGAACATTTATGTTGTTTAATCTGCCAAACGCTAATGTGTCCTTGACATAGATCCCATTTTCTCCTAAATACTTAGTTTTCTTTTTTTTTATTATTATTTACAACTTATAATTTTATGAGTTTTTTTCTTGTAAATATTACACATCTAATTATTTGAACTGTAATTGTACTCTGACAAACGAAACATATATTTTCCATTGAGCAATTTTTGGCTGATTTATTAATATCAGCATTTACCAGTTTTAATTTTCCTTTTAAATATTCTACATGCTTGTTCGCGAATTTATCCACTCTAATTAACTTTTGTTCAATTTAAAAATGACATTTTTTAACTTATTCATTTCACTCTCCACACTAGAGCTGTACAAACCGGAACTCTTCGAAAATTAAAATATGCACTAGAAATGCACGACCATATGGGAAATAATTCCTAATCCTTGGTCACTTGCTTTGTAAGATTAATGTTATTAAGAAAATAAGCGTTTAGGTTGGGCCATATACATTAAAATATTTTTTACACTCTCCATATGTATCTAATGCCCAACGGCCCTAATTATTTTCTGTAATTCCATTTTCAATTACTAATGGTAAATAAATAAAATGTTTATTATAACTATATTTTTGTCTATTCAAAATGAGAAATATTTGCATTTCAAAAATCAATTTTAATATACTGTAATATTATCTCATTTTTTTTAATAGGGTAGTTGATTACTTCAGTAAAAAAAAAAAAACAGACGAATTGAGAACCATCCTTCTTTTTGAAATCGGGTTAATAATAGATGGTACATTAAGGGATTCGAACCCATAACCTCCCAGTTTCAAGAAGAACACAACGCATTAACAAGCGCGGCTACCTGACTGGTAGCCGCCGACTAAACCGTAAAGTAGCCGATGCTTGTGGCGTTCGTTTAATTTACTTCTAGCGCTGAGTAGAGGGTATAATCCTGAAAAGGCTGCGTTTCCGAGGGTAAGAAGCTTTGAGACGTTCTTTGTCCAGTTCATCTTTCTTTCCAGGGTTACGCCCAGGTACTCAACGCTTTGAGTTTGATTGATTTCTGTCTCAAACATCCTCAATTCAAGGGGGTAAAAAGCGCAATTTTGCTTTCGAGGAAATAGGATTGCCTGAGTTTTGGCGGGGTTGATTTTGGTTTTCCTTGATTGATTGGGGTTGATTTTTTTAACTTAGAGTAAATTTTATGGATATAATATAATATAATAATAATAATATACAATAATATAATATACTATAGGCGGGGTCCAAGAGTGGAACCTTGTGGTACGCCGGCCCCGACTCGGTAGCGATTGGATGTACTTTAAGGGAGTTGGATTTGGGATTTTCGGTTGGATAAATAGAAGATTAGGAATTTGAGAATGTAGGTGGGTACGTTGTTTAGGGTGAGTTTGTGTATAAGTCCATCGTGTTTTTCGATGTCCAACTTGTGGATTTATTCCAATTAAATCCAGTAGCAGTGTGGTCAGTGAGTCTGTGAAGTTGGCTCACTGTTGAATGGTTCGATCTGAAGCCAAACTGTTTTGGGATTATCTTTCTATCGATATTTTCATGCGACTGCAATCTATTCAAAACTACTTTCTCCAAGACCTTACTGAGAGATGGCAGCAAGCTGATGGGTCGGTAGCTCGAAGGCAACTTTAGTTGCTTTCCCGGCTTCGAAAGTGCTAAAACTTTAGCGGATTCCAAAGTTTCGGAAAATAACCAAGTGTCAAGCATGCAGTATAGATATCAGCTCTATGACAGTCATCCGAGAAAGATAGCGAAGTACAGCGTTGGTTATTCCATCATCACCAGGAGACTTCTTTCACTTAAGTTTCCTTAAGATGTTTGAAACCTAATGGGGTGATACGCATTTTACATCGATTGGGTTAGTGACGGAAGAACGAACATTTTCCAAAGATTGAGACTCCAGGCCGTCTCATCATCGTGATATTTGTCGCCATCGGTTAAACTGTGCTCCTTGGAGAAGGTGTCAGCTAGAAGTTGGGATTTGTCAGAATCTGAGTAGAAGTACCCATTTTCCGATAGAAGACGAGGCAGTCTTGTAGAACCCTTATTTGAATTTTTTTCAAATTTATATGGGACCAACGGAAGTATACCCTATCCAACAAAAAAAGAATTATCTAAATCGGACTACTTTGTAAACAGTTATGCGCAGATCATACATTTAAAAAAATATAAGTAAATAAATATATATATACATATATATATATATATATATATATATATATATATATATATATATATATATATATATATATATATATATATATATATATATATATATATATATATATATATATATATATATATATATATATAGGTTGAATTGAGTACCTCCTTCTTTCGTCGATAAATAAATAGATTACATACCTGAGATCTTTTGTTCTAAGATATTAAATTTTTCCAAGGCACATGCTATTGTTGTATTCACAGTTACTTAGTATAAATAAACTTCGTAGAATTTCCTCTGCTTCTTTTATTTCTTGGCAGATGATAAGCTGTCTTATGGTACCTAATAGAATACTTTAACAGCTCTCGGTGTTGTTTTCAGCAAATTACTGTATTTTTTAATAAATGAGCTACATCAATCCTAATTCTCGTTTTTAAATTTATATTTATTGTGCTGTCCAAATTAAATTGATTATTGTTTTGAAACAAGTTTTTTTTTTTCAAACATATTATGATTTTGGCGCTCCCTGAAAGTGCCGCCCGGGACGCGTGCCCCGGTTGCCCCCTAGATTCAAGTATTTTAATTATCACGGCACCCTTTCACTACAATTTCATTTGGTGAAATTTTAAAATGATTCAACCAGTCTTGCAGAAAATATATTATATTTTTAGTTGTTGAATGCCTATCCGAAAGCATCTGTGCAATCGAAAATTGTCATTCAGGGAGTTTTATTGCCAATAAATGTAAAAATATGGAGCTTGATAACTACTTTTATTGAAAAATAATAATTCTGAAATTTGTAACCATGTGTCTACTCTTGCTTCGTCAATTTGAAATTTGCTGCCATAGCGGCTACCCATTTTTAGTGAAAAAAAGTTATTATTGTGTATTACTCCTGAAATTTATTGCCGTAGCGGTAAAAAATAATAATTCCGAAATTTGTAGCCATGTGTCTACTCTTGTTAAGTCAATTTGAAATTTGCTGCCATAGCGGTTACCTATTTACAGTGAAAAAAAATTATTATTATTAAACAATACTCCTGGAATCTATTGCCGTAGCAACTGCCGGCTTTAATATAAAAAAAAACTACTTTTATTGAAAAATAATAATTTTAAAATTTGTAGCCATAGTGTCTACTCTTGTTTAGCTAATTTGAAATTTGGTGCCATAATGGTTAACCTATTTTCAGTGAAAAAAAATTATTGTTATTATTAAATGATAATCCTAAAATTTGTTGCCTAAGCGGCGCAGGTTTTATCCGAAAAAAAACTACTTTTTTATTGAAAAATAATAATTCAGAAATTTGTAGCCATAGTGTCTACTCTTTCAAGAGTATTGTTTTAGATAAACAACCATTTTTTCACTAAAAAGGGGAAGCCGATATGGCAACAACTTTCTAATTGACTAAACAATTTTATCTTTCAATTTTAAATCACTTGAAATTATCAGGGTTTGCACATCATCAAGTCCCAAAAACAACCCTAGGGTAATTTAGCACCAAAGTAGTTTACGAGCTATGAATTTTTTTTAATTTTTCACTTGATATGTCATATTTTATATTCTTAACTGTTATTATTTAAAGAAAAAAACCGTGGATTGCTTCAAAACTTCAAAACTAAAGAATACTCATAAAAATTTGTCTTTCATCTCTAGAATTATTATTATCGTCCTTAAAAATGTACATATGTGAAACATACAGGTGTAAATATAGAGTAAATTTAGAGTAGATATATAGATAGATACATCTTGGGGTCTAAAAAGTATAGCATTTCGACCTTATGGCCCATTGTGCTCCCACTTCTACTTCAGTCCGACGAGATTCGCTTCTCCCATATGTTGCCAATAGCCAGGAGCTTGCTTATCAGGTCTTCTTGAAGGTTCATATATTCGGATTGAAATCCACCGAATATCCTATATCTGCTGTAACCTAGAAGTTCGCAAGATAATGTGGTTGGATGTTTCTTCCACCTCGCCAAACAATCTGCACATAATGAACCCGTTATAGAGTCCCGTTGTGTGCAGATACTTCGCAGGGGACAATGCCCGGTAATGAATCCGGTAACCCTCAGCAGTTGCATCCTGTTCAGCCTCAGTGCATCGAGCGATAGCCTCTTGGTTGCATTCTGAAGCAGTGCCTTCCCGAGCTCCTGTCGCGGTACTTTTTCCCAGTGATCAATCATAATATTTAGAGTAAATATTATTTTAAAAATCAATAGTAACGTTCAATTTATAATTAAACGGGAACTTAATCGTAATCACTATGGATGTACCTTATTATTGTGACGTCACTTCCTTTTTATTTAGGAAATTGTCTATACTTTGTAACTCTTCACAATCATTGCATTTTTGTCATTGCAAATCATCTGTGCTTGACGACGTCGATTTTCGTCAATGCTTACGACGATCTTGTTGCTTACAACGAAGTTCAGATTTTGCCTTTATTAACGCATGTGTTAATACTGCTTCAATGCGTAAAATGTTATGTTTTTGTTTTAGATATCATTTTTACGTTTAACTTTTGATATCCAATTAATTAATTTATGGGTATCATCTATACTATTATCACTAGACAGTATTTCATTAGCACCCATGTTCATTTTTGAAATTAAAACACAGGTGAGCAAATGTTAATTTTTTAATAGAAATGATTACTTTGTATTAATAATTATTACTCTTATAAGCACAAGCAGGTATCTATACTCACTACATTATTGACTATACAATACATACAATACGAATACATCTCTGAATACATCTTATTGAATACATCTCTGGAATCTTGGGCATAAAATGTACCTTTTTAATATATTTGTGTATGAATAAAATATAAATCTTTTGATCTTTTACTTTTACCGCTTGACAATTGTAAATCGCTTGTAAATTTTTTTATGGTTTAGCTTTAGTTTAGATTTTAGAATTAGGTTTTTGGAAATTCCGAATAATTTGCCAACAGTATTCATATCGGAGAACTAATAAACAATTATTTACCTGATTTAATTATTTTTTCTTAGCAGAGGGTATAGTGTCATGGGAATTTGATGACACTGGATACAAAAAACATGCCAATGATGGGTGGGTGAGGGTTAATTTGTTACTAATTTCTAAATGATTAAATTTTATATAAGGTGGTAATTTTATGATACCTTACTCAAACTGAGTTGTTTTGATTTAGTCTACTTTGAATTAAAAAAGTGGAAAGTACTATTCGTGCTATTAAAAATTATTTTTCGCATAATTTCTTTTTTCAAAAAAAATAAAAGTAGTGATTTTAATAATGGAGAATACATCGCAAGCAGTCTTGGATAAGTTCAGCACTGGAGGTGCGGCGGCGTCTGCGAAGAAAAGGAGGATATTTTTTGGCATCAACGAGTGGGAGCATGGTTTTGGTATATTTAAAAGAGGTAATTTGCCGATTTTGTGGTAAAACGTTTATTTGTTTAAAAAGAAGTAATTTCCAACGTCATTATACCGCGAAATATTCTGCCGAGTTTGAAAAATTCGAAATAGGGACAGCAGAACGCGATTGCATAATTGCTGTTTTTAAAATAATTATTTTGAATCATCGTCCGACAAAAAATTATATATTAATAATGATGCATTAGTAGGCCAACCTGTATTGAATCATCCTTCCGTCTTACTTCAAAACATACTTTACTTACTCTCACTTTCTTATGGGCAGCCCCGTGGCTCCGGAGAGCGTCTACGCTCACCTCTGAATTATTATATTCGTACAACAGGTTTTTTAATATTTTTTTAATAAATATTATTGATACTAATCGTATAGGCTAACACAGACAGATTGTATTAAAATACAAACTATTCTGATAGGATTTTTATACCCGGTAAAGAATATATTCCAGGGTATATTAAGTTAAGTACCAACGAAACTTTAGTTAAAACGAATGGGCTAAATCGGACCATGTTTGGGCAAAATGAGCAAAATTCCAGTCTTTGAAACTGTAAGAGAAAAAATGTTTCTTTTTTAAATACATTTGTTTGAAACTTTTTTCAAATAAATCCCTGGTATTTAAGCAATTAACTCACTTAGTTATTATTTTCACTTCTAGATATTGAATTTTATATGTTCCTTACAATAGAAATATTCGGGATTATGGGTTTATCTTTACAATGTTGAATCTAAAAACCCTTCGTGCTAAAACCGCATTATTGTGGTTAATTAGTAGAAAATGGTTAAATTTGTGATTTTTATAAACTTAAAAACTTATACATTCCAAAATATCTATTTTATTTTAAAAAGTCACAAAATCTTTTATGTTTGAATGTAGGCAAACAATATGAAAAAAGTTAATTCCGTTCAAAACCAATGATGTTTTCAAATTATGTATTTAAAAAATAATTTGGTCGCTCTCTTCACTATTGAGCATGGTCTGCATCAAGAGATGGTCTGCATCAAAATCCTCGAGCTTCTTTGAGTAAGGTATCAAAATCCTCGAGATTTATCCAATTATAGAATGCTTCTCGCGAAAAACCTTTTTTTTTAAACCCCGCCCCCCGAAAGTATGAACTTTCAGAAATTCTATTATTTTTAAGTTATTAAGATAGTACCAAGATAGTACTGAATCAAGATAGTACATATTGTAAAAGGCTATACCACATTAGATAATATTTACAAAGATTAGTGTTTCCATAAAAAAAATAGCATACTAAAAAAAATTATTCTACAATTAAATAAAACTTCGCTTCAAATAAAATATTTGTAGACAAATACGAGGGTGGTCTGAAAAGTTTACGACTTAACAAAGATACAACACATTTTTTCAGAAAATTTTTATTTATTTTTCAACATAGTCTCCTTGTAACTCTACACAGCGATGCTCCCATCTCTGTAACCCGTCCAAATAGTACTCGGCGTTTTTCTCTTCAAAATAATTGTTCACGAGGTGATTGCCTCTTTATTTGACGAAAATCTCTATCCTCCGAGCGCAATTTTTAGATGAGGGAACAAAAAGAAGTCGCTTGGGGCTAGATCTGGTGAGTAAGGCGGATGGTCAAGCAGTTCAAACCGTAATTCGTAGATTTACGCCATGGCACCCGCTCAGGTGTGAGACAGGTGAAGTTGTCTTGGTGAAACAGGATTTTCTTTTTCTGCAAATGTGGCCATTTATTCGCAAGTTCTGCCTTCAGCTTGTCCAGTAATGATGCGTAGTATGCTCCTGTAATGGTTTTTCCTTTTTGAAGATAATCGATTAAAATAACTCCATGACTATCCCAAAAACAGTCGCCATTACTTTCCTAGCCGAAAAAACAGTTTTTCCTTTTTTGGAGCCGGTTCCCCTTTTGCAGTTCACTGTTTGGACTGTATTTTTGTTTCGGGCGTATAATGGTGTATCCAAGTTTCATCTACAATAATTAATCGGCGCCAAAACTCGGATTTATTGCGCCTAAACTGCGCCAACAGAGCGTTGGAAATGTTCATTCGAACACGTTTTTTGTCTAACGTGAGCAAACGCGGCGCCCAACGAGCGGACAGATTTCTCATGTCTAAATGTTGATTTAATATGTGACAAACACGTTCTTTTGACATGTTCATAACCTCTGCTATCTCTCTCACTTGAATTCGGCAGTCGACTAGCACCATTTGGTGAACTTTGGCGATGTTTTCGTCGGTAGTTGCAGTTTTTGGACGTCCCGAACGATCATCATCTCTCAAGCTCCTACGGCCACGTTTAAATTCAGCTGCCCAAAATTTCACTGTGGTAAATGATGGTGCAGAGTCCCCATACACAGAATCCAACTCATCTTTGATTTGCGTAGGCGTATTGCCTTTCAAAAACAAATATTTAATGACAGCTCGATACTCGATTTTGTCTATTTTCATAAAAACACTCACATCAACTCACTCAAACGACTGTTACATAACAACTGCGCGTCCAAAATGGCTGAAACTGGTGAGTAACTGTCAACAGATGAACAACGAAATTCACTAGGTCGGGAACTTTTCAGACCACCTTCGTAAAAAGAAAATATGTTTAGTTGTGATAATAAAAAAGGAATATCTATGAAGAAGATATTCGTATCAAAAATTAATTTGGCACAACGTATATAATTTAGAAGACTATATGAATATGATCATTTTGCCTAAATGTTGTAGATATAACTCACAACGCACCTATGAACATATAAAGTAGCGAATTTTTAATTAATGTATAAATTGTGAACCTAATAAATTATTAAATAAATATATAATGAATTTTGTTACGATACTATTGATGTGTTATAAACTTTTTATCCAGATAGGTCTGTTCCCAATGAGGTATGTTCCAGTCAAAACCCCTCCAGGAATAAATCAATTGAATAAATATCTCGTTTAAGTTTTAAATGGTATATCCCAAAAAAAAAAATTGTTAGCAGTTCCAGTGATTATACAAAATGAATGTTGAGATTTAAATATTTCCAGAGACGATACATACGATAAATAGCGTACGTTTATTTAGTTTACATCTTCGCATAGTAGATCTCCCACGAGTATGAGAGAATACATATGTATACATTAAGTAATGTGTATAAGAAGCAGGTCTTATAAAAAGAGTTTTATGGTGACTTTGGAGGGTTGTTTCCCAAAAACTGCCCATCAGGATCGGATGGCATTTTTTAAACAACATATAGTGGTACCAATAAATAAGCTCACCAATTTTGAAGCGGTTGCCTCATAAAATTTAGCATTTTTATGGTACCATATGAATGAGGGAATCTTGCTTGTTTTTTCGCTTTAAAATAACGTACGTGAGACCATCAATCCTAACAAGTTCATAGTTTTTGGGAACGTTGCGATGTTTTTTGCACTTCACCATTTTCAACTTCGGCTAAAACTTGAATAAAAAGTTTTTCATGCTCGGTATTCCACATACAGTTATTACCCTTAGAATGAGTTTAGAAAAATTTCTGCAATTTTGCGTTGAACTCCGCTCGATTAACAATTTCATCAGTATGTTCAACCATTTTTGAAAACTTGGCAAAACAGACAAACTGCTGCACAGATCGAAACGTAAATACTAACGAACTCTGTTTACAAGGACTCAAAAAAGTATAGCCGTTCAAAATCTTATGTGTGACAAAAACCGAGCATTGTGATTATCCAAACAAAATAAATATAACTAATTCGTAGAAGCATAAACGCTAATACTTTTGTAAGTAAAAAGCTCCCTGAAATTGAAAATAATTGTTTTCAAGAATGAGTTGAATTCCTTTCTTGAATGTTTCCAGCTGTTCATGGTACTTAGTATGGTTTTTTATTTTATTCCATTTTTTCCTCAGTACCGCTAATGACAAATTTTTTGAAATGTTTGTAAATAGTGATTTTACATCTAAGGAAATCAATCGTTCGTTGGTGTCTAATTTGGCGTTTCTAATTTTTTCCACGAAGTCAAAAGAGATTCTCCTCTACTGTTAATATTTTTGTAAAATATTTAGAAATTTCCTGTGCTGAGGATTGATATTAGCTTACAATTAGATTACAAACTATAATATATTTGTGTAAAATAAAAACTGTTTTATGTTACATCGCTGCATGAAAAAAAAATCATTTGAAGACCAATTTTTTCAAGCGCCAAGGTGACGTAACCCTTAACTGTGTTGCCATTTTTCAAATATTTCATTTCTTATTAAATAAATATAAATAGTTGGTTGATTTTATTGGGATTTATTTAGAATTGCATAATTAAATATGAATGATTAGAATTTGTTCTTGTATTTTTATTGCTTGAAATTTTTACATAAATTGTACATGGAATTTCAAAGAGTACCTCATTAATTCATATTATTTTAGTACACTACTTTTCAAAATTAATCACCTACTTGAAAAATACAAATTTTTTTTATACTTTATGTTTTTAAAATCGAACATACAATAATAATTTATGAATATTCTAAACAAAAATATTGCATTTTGTTTTTAGAAAATATATATAGTACATATATTTTTAAAATATAAAAAATAATTTTTGGTTGGCCTTTATAATATATACATTCCATATATACTAAAAAGACTAAAAACAAACTATTATACTAATTATCATACTAATGTCACAAAGTTTAGAAACAATAAACAAAATGGCATTAGACAGGAGCTGCGTCAACTTAGCGAATTTCCTTAGAATACATTAATCACTCTCTTGTAACAATTTAAGTCTGATCAAAATGAAATATCGTATCTGATTTCATTTTAGTATTTTCAAGGCCAATTTAATTAATAAATGTCATACGTCAAGGGGAAAGGGGGCATAAAGATAGAAGAAAACACAAAATATAAAATATCTCTCTTAATATTGGAACAATCGAAAAATGTATAACGAGTAAAGTTGTAGAAAATCAAGTTTGCTATAATTCATTATCTGATCATTTTTTCAAAACTCTTATGTGTACAGAGATATTTAGAATTTTAACTTTCAATCTTTAATTGTAAACATTTCTGCATATATTTGTGTAACAGAAAAATGATAAGAAACAAAATTATAGTAAAACTAAGTACCTACTACTTTATTCCTTATAAATTTTTCGATTTTTCGAATATTAGGAAAACAAAAATTCAAATTTTGTGTTTCCTCCTCCCTCTAAACACCCCTTTCCCCTCGTCCGATTTTACCCATTAACGAACTTGACCTTTTGAATACCAAAAGCGCCTCAAATACCAAATTTCATTCCAATCGGAATAAAACTGTTACCACTCCACAGACACATAAACTTATAGATGCTTATATATATATATATATATATATATATATATATAAAATTTATATATTTATATAAATTTTAACGATAGTGATTTTTGACATCTAGTAGGTAGGATCGATGGACATTTGAAGAAATTTTTACGAAATTCCAACATTGGTACAAAAACAATAGCTGAAATTCGCTAATTAATCGTTTTTTTTTAATATTGCAGATTATAATCTAAGTTATTATGAATAATAACTTACCCTTCTTTCTTTATCAATTATTGGTCTGAAAGTATTAAAAGACACAGTGTCTCAAATAATTTGAGCTATATGTTAGAGCATATTTTTGCATATTTCACTCGACACAGCATTTTTGATATATTTTAGTGATATAAGTACTCTTAATTCATTTAAAAACTCCTTAGAATAACCTGAAAATTAAAATTATATAAAACCGTACAATCAATAATCCAACGAAGATGGTGAATATCGTAAAAATTTTTATTTTTATGGTGGTTACTTCCAAACTTAGAAAGCAACGAATGAGTACCTTATGGCTATACAGCCATAAACCAGTAAGGGTGTGACATATTGAACATGTTATTTGAATTTCAATTTCTGGAAATGTGACCACATCTTGCTGGTTTATGGCTTCGTGGCTATAAACTGCTCATTGGTTCCTTTTTAAGATTAGAAGTAAATATCCACCCTAAAAATAAAGATTGTATTCCTGCATCATTTTTAGTAACTATTGTTTCTTCGACAATTTAAAACATTAAATATTTAAATTATCCGTGTCATGATCATGAATCCCATCTATTTATGAAAAACAGCCAAATTAAATTTTTACTATTTTATAAATTTAGCTTATTAAATAGATTTTCATCCATGCTAAAACCCGAGTTAAATCAACTCCCCCCTCCCTCCAACAAATAAAAAAAACTTTAAATTATCGTATGAATTTAACAATGAATGAAGGGGTTCATATCCCATATAAGGGATATAAACCCCTACAGACTTAAGTCGAAAAATGATTCGATCAGGTTGAGGATACCGCAGTGGGAGATACTATCACCCCCTGATATTTGAAACAATATTTTTTAGTCAGCCTATATATTTTCAGATGTTAAAAATTACATGTTTTTTTTTATTATTACATCACGTACGAAGTTAATCGCGAATATTCGCCTCCGAAAATTAAAAGCGGGCTCATAACGATTGAAGGTTTTTATGATTTCAAAGTATTATTGCATAACATATACACTCCCGTTCATAAATATTGAACTAATAAGTCACATTCTAAGCATATATATTACTACATATATGTATAATATTACATACAATAACACTTAGAATGTTTCAACTGGTTCAATTTTTATGAACGGGTGTGTACAAACACCATGCGTTAAACATTTAAACTCCTTCCTCTAATCGAGCAAAGACATACAGAAAAATAATAAAAAAGAGTATAATTTTAAAAATGGAAATAAAATATTATTAGTTGATAATCCAATTAATTAACACTTTTTGATCGATTATATTCAACACAGCATACTTCCCATAAAGTGTGCAATTCTATGAAACATCCATGTTTTAATAAAAACTAATTATACCAAATCTAGCTGCTTTTCACTCTAAAGAATCGTTTTTCTCTAGTCGTATTAAATGAAATTTCCTAGATCAATTATTTTTTATAATAAGTGCGCTTATTCCGAAAACCGGAATATGCACTTCATTCGGTTGTCGAATATTGTTACTCATCGCTAATTTGATTATAATTTTATTTATATTTAATGCATGTGTCTTTGGAAAGATAAGTCTATGTTGGAAAGATAATAGTCAAATTGTATTATCGAATGATAATTAGTGAAAACTCTGGTTTTTGAAATAAAATTTCAAATTCGCCCCCTTTACCTAGATCAGTTTTTTGTATTATAAATACGTATTTCGACTACAATGTAGTCATCATCAGTATAAATTAGCTAGTCGTACTTTACTCTTTGACAATTAGAAATAGCTAAATTAAAATATACTGGATTTAAAATATAATAAATTTTAAATTATATTGAAATTACTCTTGTTAAAATTTCCTCCATTCACATTTATTCCTGTTAATTTTACTCTTATTAAAATTACTCTTATATTGTCGCAGGATAAATTACTTGTTACTAATTTGGTGACAATTTCACCTTGTCACCAAATTGTCACTAAATTAGTAACAAGTAACATATCCTGCGACAATATAAGAGTAATTTTAGTAAGAGTAAAATTAACAGGAATAAATGTGAATGAAGGAAATTTTAACAAGAGTAATTTCAATATAATTTAAAATTTATTATATTTTAAATCCAGTATATTTTAATTTAGCTAATTTTCTATTTATTTTTATTTTGTCTGTTGATCTCGACTTTCTATCTATTTCTAATTGTCAAAGAGTGAAGTACGACTAGCTAATTTATACTGATGATGATTATATTGTAGTCGAAATACGTATTTATAATACAAAAAACTGATCTAGGTAAAGGGGGCGAATTTGAAATTTTAAGTCAAATTGTATTAATGTTTGAAACTTTGTGACGGTAGGGTGTTATATATATATTTTAACAACTTACAAAATAACGATTATATACACAATTTATATAAAGACTTAATTTATTTTTATTCAGTCATTACAATCCACTTTTATTGAGCAGATAAATCTACATTAATAGATAAGATTTGTTTGAATAGATTGGTTTATGTATATTATTTATTGGATGACACGGAAACAATGACGATAAATTACATTTTAAAATATAATACTTATACATTAGGAGCTAGTTACAATTAACAGCTGTTAGATGTTACTAAATATAATTTAGTATCATTTTTAGTCATCTTAATATCAGTGTAACTTAGAATAAGTTAATGTTTATAGGTTTGCTAGATTCAAGTAGCCGTAGATCAATTTTTTTAAATACGGGACGGAACAGATTTGACTATATGTATTATATGAACCTAATTAATAAGTTATATTAAGTATTAATTAGGTTCTTATAGGTGAAAATAATCTTTATAACAGAATACTTGATTCCTCCAGAGCCGGATTAACAATAAGGCTTAAAAAAATAAAGCAATTCAAGTTTTCAATCCTAAAATGATGACAAATAAATTACATTTATATATCGATTCTCTTAATTTTCCCGCTAAACTGCTTAATAATTAAGATTTAGTTAATTAAAATTTCGGTGGAAGTCATGAAATTGCCTTTGTATCTAATTAAACGTTACTCTCCTCGAGTTATACAAAATTTTATAATTCTGAATACTGTATATTTATATTTTTTAGAACAAAAAATATTTTATTATTCGGCCTTTTCTAGAATATTAGCCTTAGGCCAAAAAATATTTTATCCGCCCCTGAATTCGGCTCCAGGATGCTAGTATCCCATCTATGGAATTTCAAAAAACCAATTATACCATCTAATTGGTCATACAAGATCAGGTAATCACATTAATTGGTCAGCGATAGAAAAATTTTTATTGATCTTTTAATTTTTTCAACGTCATACAAAAATTTTAGCACCTCATCCATGGAATTTCGAAAAATTAATTATACCATCTAATAGGTAGGTCACTAATTGGTCATAAAAGGTTAGCTAGCCCCATTATTTGGTCAGCGATAGAAAACATTTTATCGATGTTTTAATTTTTTTTCAAGGTCATGGAATAGATTTAGGGGGTCTCCCAGGGAATAGATTTTTCCCAGGAAATAGGTCTGATCAATTATATATTTTAACTGACCAATTATCAGTGCATTATTGTCAATCGATTAGTGCCTATATTTTTTCTCTGTATGAAATATGGGGTGCTAAAATTTTTTCAGAACCTTGAAAAAAATTTAAAACATTGCTAAAAAGTTTTCTATCGCTGACCAAATAATGGAACTGCCTGACCTTTTATGACCAATTAGATGGTATAATTGGTTTTTCAAAACTCCTGCATCCTGGAGCTCTGAATTCCGTCACTTTATTTATAGTAAAACTCTTAAAATGTTACCCTTTAATCCATCCCACGCATAATGGATACTAAACTATAAATTCATATCATTCAATATAAAACAATTGAGAGGTGTTAAATTATGTGTCGGTTGCTGCTGCTGTTACAGAAGGATTATTTTGAATCGCTTAGATTTTTAATATTAAATACTTACCAACTTTTATAGGTTGCCACTTCAAAATTTTTATATACTGAATATTTACTTCTTCTGAATGTTTCCCACTTGTTTCATCGAATTATCAAAATTTATGAAACACAAATTTGACAAAGGAGTTTTTAATTTCAAGATTATAATTTAGTATCCATTTAATACAGAATTAAACAGTTAGAAAACAAAGTCACAAAATATTACATTTATTACGTATAATAAACAATATAAAAATGATTACACACTATTTTAAACAAATTGATAAATTTTTATAATTCAAACGTAACATTGAATATCGTTAGTGTTTTGTAAGATTAACAAAATTAAACGAAATAAATACTTCAAAGAAAAACAAACAAAGTTATATACAGAATTTCAAGGCTGATCATTGGGATATCAAACTGCAACAGCGAATAAATAAGTTTAACAGAGAGATACATTTAGTTGTAAAGAGGAAGAGAAACAAGCTTGCTTCATATATTGCTACTGTTTCTAAGAAACAGACATAATATATGTGTATGTTTGATTTATACGCTTTGCAGTTTAGACCTCCCAATGACTAGTCCTAATGTGTATATATATACAGGGGTGAGTTAAAAGTCATGGAATTTTTTGGGAGGGTAGGTAGGGGATGAAATTCTAAGATGAAAAGCCCTTGGACATTTTTGCACTGACACACCGTCCTAAAAAACTATATGATAATCCCAAAAAAAAATTTTTTTAAGAATTTTTACACTACTGTACCGATTGATTCCAAAATCTAATCAGCTCTTAACTTTAAAAAAAACAACATCAAATGCCGCCGTAAAATTTCTAATCGTAAGATATCTAATAAAAACTGAATAATTCAGTTAATTAGATTAATCTCTGCTGCCGCTGCGTAATTCCCTACCATTTCTTTTTCCGTTAACGCGTTTCTCTAATTGGTTACTTTATTTAATTAATATCTAGTTAACCGTGGATCAGGTGCAAAATTGTCCAAGGACTTTTCATCTTAAAATTTCATCTCATATCCACCCTTTCAAAAAACTTCATGACTTTTGAATCACCTGTATATATATTTATCAAGGCAATTATCAAATTGTCACGTAGTTTCAATTTGTTCAACATATGTAGCGGGAAATATACCGACAGCTCCAGCACATTCACCTAACCACCATCCATCTGGCTGTTGACGATACACAGATAAAATATCACCAGGATACAAAGATAGTTCATCAGATAATCGTGCAGTGTATGCGTATAAAGCTCGACAATGGCAGATTGGTGTTGCAGATTGACTACTATCATCATCTGTAGGACTGGTTTCACGAATTTCTTCAATTGTTATGCCATCCTGTTTTGTACTTTCACTACTTTGTGAAGAGAATTCATCTAAAATAAAACAAAGAAATGGTAAGATGTAAAAATAAAACACGTGAATCAACTAAGATAATTATTTACAACTTGTAACGCACTGCAGCTATCAGGCTGAGAGGTTCAGTTTTAGAATTCTTAACTGTCATTACATTTCAAATTTTGCCCCTATTCCTAGAACATTTGTTTGTATTTTATAAATACGTATTTCGACTACAATGTAGTCATCATCAGTATGAATTAGCTAATCGTAACTATCTCTGGGATATGGTTTCAGAGATATGTTGCTTGTTGCTAATTTGGTGCATGTCTCACAAAAAAACCTAGAGTTCTCTTTGATTATTTTAATAATCTTTATTCTTAATTGTCATAGTTAAGACTACACAGCTAATTTAAGTCAATATAATCACCACATTTATAGAAATGCCAATACTTTTCGTCAATGATTTAAACTTAAACTACATCATTGAGGGTCTATAATATTTTAAATGTTATTTTCCTTTTTTATTGCAGGGTTAAATCGTACTATGAAATATATCAGACAGGTGGTTTTTCAATTTTTAATTCAACATCCATGTCTTCAGATATAAACACAAACTAATATTTCGACAAGCAGATTTCGAGGAATTGAAGAATCTGCTTGTTATCGAAGAAATGAAAAATAATGAAGAATTCAATTACACAATAAAAATTCAGGTTTCTGTTTAAAATTTTAAAATTGACCATCGACACTACTAAGGGAATGACTAAGACTATATATACACTCCGTATTTGAATTATTTTTAGTTCGTTTCCCCATAAAATATATTTACTTACCAAAGTCAGAATCAGGCTGATTGGAATTGCCATCGCCCATTCCACGATCAATCCAATCAGAAACATCTGTATTTTCTGATGGTTCATTACACGGAAGTATTGCTAGTGTTCCTGCTAATGCACTCATTGCTTCTTCACGTAACCATGGTGGAACCTAAAATTTAAGTGTTTATGAGTTATGTACTTCTTAATTCTAAAATGTATGTAATAGTTTACACACCTTCAGTACACTCTGTTGTAGGCCTGATTTATCTCTGGTAATTGTAATATGTGCAGCTAGTGGATGAGTTATTCGTTGTCGATTATCAATTTCGGCTAAAGCATTTTGAACTTTATAACGGGCTCCTTCTAAATATGTTAGCATGGAGCGAATCTATAAAATCAAATTAAAGCAGTAAATAAAATGATATATTCATTATCATTTAAAATACTTACATGGTACATTTTCTCACTGACATTTTGTTGTGAATCATCGGTTCCAAAATTTGGAGTCTGTTTAATAGCTCTAGACAAATTTTCTAACCCTTGCTTTGATTTTCTTTCTCTTTCTAAATCTTGGCGAATCAATTGTAAAAGTTTGATTAGTGCCTAAAATATAAATGAAATCAAAATAAATGAAATGTAAATTTTTTAAATCTTTCAAAATTTTAGTAATAATCGATGTAGAAGATCCAATCTTATACCTGTTTTCGACGTTCTCTATTCATTGCTAAAGTAATATGTTCACAATAAAAATCTGGGAGTAATTGTTCAGCAATATGTTGTGATGAATTTCGTAAACTAGTAAATGTGTGGATGTCTTTACCAGGGTCGCATTGTATTATTGGTGCTTTTAAGCTTTCTGTACTCTAAAACAAAACATATTAATGTATTTAATAACATGAAAAAACTTCATAAAAAAAAGTGAAACAAAATTTGTTTTTTATTTTTAAGGAAACTTGTATCGAATGGATTACAGATCGTGCGAACGTCACGGCGATCAGTAATATAACATATAACCGCGGCCAAATTCTTTGTGTTAGCGATCCAGTTTGACTAATTTCAGTTTGTTTGTTCATTGACATTTGTGGAGTGAAAGAAATCAAGGAACAGACTGGATCCCTCGTACGAAAAAATCGCGTCCTAACAAAATGAGTATCTTAGCATTTTGAAAATAATGTTGCAGATCAAGATCATTATCATTTAATTTTGATTGACAAAATAATATTTTCAAAAATTGTTTAAACATTATACTAATAATATATACTAATAACAGTTACTTTATTAGTTAAATTGAGAGATAAAGTAATAAAGACTTCAAAAAAACTTGTGTTCTACAAAATGGATGGTGACAGGTAGGTCCCTCACCCCCAACATCTTCAAATAACGGGGTATACATATGTATTCTAAGGAAATTCGCTAAGTTGAAGCAGCTCCTGCGTAACGAATTTTTTTGCTGTGCAGTGTTTGTTTGCATCATTTATTATTTTGAATTTGAAAAGTCTTAACTATGGTCACGAAACAAAAAAACACACATACTTCCAAGATTCGTGGTTCCATTTCATTGCATAAATGTAAATATGAGCTTAAATATGATTTTAGATTTTTCAAACGTTCTTCTTCAAGTGCTTGAAAACTGCCTGATCCACGTAAAACTGCTGATTCCCATTCTAATCTTGCTCTTTCAGCCCGGACACATAACGTGTAATACTCAATATCAGATTTTTTAACAGCATCTTCAGCCTTTCGTTTTTTTATTTCCAGCTAATGAGGAATAACAAACCAAACATTTATTAAATTTATTGCAAAATTTGAAAATATAAGTCACTTACTTTAGCTGTCTCTTTATCGGATGCGGTTTTATGTCCATGAAGATGTGAAAGATGGATAAGACTACTACTACGTGATAATCTTACATCTAATAAAGCATCTTGTAATTTTTCATTATCACGGGCAGATGCATGTGATTGTTTTTTACTTTTGGCTTCAGCTGTTCGCCAATCAGCTAAACTTCGTGCAGATTTATCCACTTGACATTCGGTATTTTTACGTGTTTTGTGTTGTGACTCTGTTAAATGTCGTAGTGGTTTTACAACTTCTTCACATAGTAATGATGAAAATTGTCTATAAAAAGATTTAATATACTTTTCAGTTACATGAAGTTTAAATAAATGCCGAAAATATATGTTCAAAGCAGTTTAGTTGAACTCAACTCAAAACTGTTAACTCCATATTTCAAATGGTTTCGCAGAATTATAACGGATAGGTGGAAACACAGATGGAAAACCGAATATAATTTAAATAAGATATTCTATACAGTGTGTTCACTTGAAAAGTTTCCACAAGTTTTGTTTAAATATTTTTTTAAGGTTGATCGGACACATGTATAGGTAAAATCGGCAATGTATAGATAAAAATTTAAATTTTTGATATATTATTAATTGCTATAAAATAATTATTTGAGAAAAATCTGACGAAGGGTTTTCATGTATTTAATCATGAAAAATTGGAATTTTAACATGTTGTGAACAGCAAATGTTGAATGAACGCATACATTTTCGATAATGTTGCTCCACCTTCTATAGAATAGAAAGTAAAAAACTTCTACTTTTATAAATTAAATCTCGTACATTACGTTAAAATTTAGAAGAAAAAAATAGTCTGACGAAGAGTTTTGTAAATATCTTAATTAAAAAGATAAAAAATTCACGAAAATTTGCAACAAATCGTCAAAAGACGATTATTTGTTATTTGTAGTAATTAAATTATTACAAAAATCTGATTACTAGTGATGTTAGATGCTATCTAAATTTAAATAATTAATTTACAGATTAAAATTTTTATTTTCTGTTAAAAAGAGTGTTTCTGTTTATTATGAAATGTACTGTACTGTCCGGTCAACCTTATATGTATTTAAGAAAAAAAACGTTTCAAACAAAAGTTACTTATTTTTTTAATTAAATTAAATACTGATATGAAAAAATTAACTCGTCAACCAGGAATCGAACCTCGGGCCTCTGGGTAACTAGTCCAGTATGCTTCCGCTACACCAAAGACGATTGTGACGTAGTAGCCAACTTTTTCATATTATTCTAATTTTTTATTTATTTAGACAGTATTTCTTCTGTTGAAGTGATTTTATTTATTTAATATTTGTTTATTTGTGTATACTTTCGCGTCAACATAACGATGTTTGTCCAAATTCCTTTCGGTTACGTATTACGTATGATGATAATTAAAAAAATTCAATGACAATGAAATTTGTCGGAGTATACGCTAAAGTCTTCTACAGTTTGTCATACGTAACCGAAAGGAATTTGGACAAACATCGTTATGTTGACGCGAAAGTATACACAAATAAACAAATATTAATTAAATAAATAAAAGTTACTTAGTTTAAAGGGAGAAAATAATGCTATAATTATATTTTTGTTCCAAGCATCCGTGCTCGCCATGTTTATCTCATAATACAAAAAATATTTATCTCATAAAAACAAACAACTTTTGTTTGAAATTTTTTTTCGTACATTCTCTAGTCTTGATGTAAATACGACACGTAAATGTGGCGTGAATTTTGTATTTATGCCAGAAATATTGAATGAACAAAAGTTGTTTGATTTTATGAGAGTTCTTGTAAAATATGATTGTTATACAACTTTTGTTTGAAACTTTTTGTCATGCATCCAATATTTCTGACGTAAATACAAAATTTACGCTGTATTTACACCAAAACTAGGGAATGTATGAAAAAAAGTTTCAAACAAAATTTATTAGTTTTTATAAGATAAACAATTTTTGCATTTAATGATTTTCCCTATCTTGCTCTTTTAAAATTTCTTCTACAGGGACAGAGATATATGGAACAAAAATATAATTATTGCATTATGGTTCCCCTTTTAAACTGTGAAACAGGTCTTATTTTCAATAATGAAAATAGTAAAATACATACCGGTGAACCTCCGCTCGTGTTTCCATATCATTAGCGACAGCTTTCCATGCATCGTTAATACTTCCAAGATTTTCCCGACACGCTCGACTCAATTTATTACTTAATTTTGATAAACTCTTCGCATATTGTAATTCAGCGTCAGATCTAAATTAAATCATTTAATTGGATGATTGATAATTTTAAAATAAAATATGGAGGTTAGTGGCTAATGTTCTGTAAGACTCCAACCACAGTTCGACTTATGTAAACAACTCGGCTTATGTCAATAGCAAAATTGGCGTTTTTCTTTGCAAATTTTAAAGTTGATTTATAATAATGCTAATTATTTTAATAATAGTTAAAGCGAGATCCAGCGCCTGTAGGCTGCCTTGCAATAATAACTGGATTTAAAAAATCAGGTTGGGCATGCAAGGATCATTGGAATATACTCCTTCTCAAAAGCTTTCACTGTAGTCTGTGATAGGGCCATGTGAACGGAAGGTGAACCACCCTATCTCAAGAAAGGAATCGTCTGGTATACAGACGGATCCAAAACTGAAGAAGGGACCGGGGCGGGAATCTATGGTAAGATACCTAAAGCAATCATAAGCCTCAACTTGGTGAAATATGCCACGGTCTTTCAAGCAGAAGTCTACGCCATACTGGCTTGCGTCCGTGAGAATCTACGTAGAGGCTACATAAACCAGAACGTATGTATTCTCTCGAACAGTCACGCTGCTTTAAAAGCCTTGTGCTGAAGCTGGCAAAAAACGGAACAATGTTAAATTGATCTGGGTCTCGGGTCATAGTGGTTTCGAAGGAAACGAAAAAGCAAATGTCTTAGCAAAGAAGGGAGACGGAATGCCCTTCATAAGCCCAAAGTCTATTTTAGGAATTCCAAGGACTGCATGTAAATAGGTGACCAACGAGTGGTCAAATGCTAAACACCATGATTACTGGGAAAAATTACCGCGGCAGGAGCTCGGGAAGGTACTCTCGATGCACTGAGGCTGAACAGGATGCAACTGCGGAGGGTTACCGGATTCATTACCGGGCATTATCCCCTGCGGAAGCATCTGCACATAATGGGACTCCATAACTGAGAAACATCGAGCCACATTAACTTTGACTGTTAACCTCTAGGTTACAGCAGTTATAGGATATTCGGAGCATCTCACCCCGAATATATCAACCTTCAGGAAGACCTGATAAGCAAGCTCCTGGCTATTGCCAACATATGGGAGAAGCGAATCTCGTCAGACTGAAGTAGAAGGGGCAGCACAATGGGCCATAAGGTCGAAGTGCTATACCTTTTAGATCCCAAGATGTATTTATCTATCTATAATAATTCATACTATCTGATTATTACTCAATAGGAGTTTCCTAAAGAGATTGAGGGATTTGAAATGTTTTCGAGATGTTTAGCAAAAAATCCATTTTATCCTTCGATTTTATTGAAATTGTGTTCGTAATGCGCGACAATATGTAAAACACCTAAAGGAATTCTTTTTTTGAGGTATCGATAAATATGTTTAATCAACTCCTAAAATGGCACTCTAAATTTCAGCATTAAATATTTGTGCCCAATTCACACGGTTGGATGGCTTCATCACAAATTAAAAGGTAAAATTTTGAAAAAATAATTCCAATTGTGGATTCGACTATACCTACAATTTGAAGCCGATTCTGTAGGTTGGAGTTTACTTACGGAGCTCAAGCCCAAAATAATTAAATTCATAAATTTACCGTTCTTGTAAAATTGTTGATAATTCTTTACAAAAGTCACCACCTTGTTTAATATATCGTCGTAAATCATCAAAACCATTTTGACCCTGAAACAATGATAAAACAAAATTTAATTAATGTGTATACATTTGAGATAAATCTTCAAAAAGAAAAATATTCAAAAAAACATGAATGACAATGCAAGTTAATTAAAAACAAGTAATGTAACAACTAACCGAGCTAATCGTTTGAATACCCAATATATACTGAGTTTATGGAAAAAATTTTTAAACGAAAGTTGTTTATTTTAAACAGAAGAAGATTTTTTTGTTTTTAAACTTTTGTTATATTTCTTACGGTTTCAAAGATAGGCAGTTTAACCCATTTTACCCAAACATGGGCCGATTTTGCTGCCAATAGGGAATATGCATGAAAATTTTTTTTCACATTTATTTTCAGAATATGAAAATACTGTTAATACTGTAATAATATTTAAAAATGAAATTAAAATCCGACAAATATCTAGGAAGCTATAAGCTTTTAAAGGTTATTATCTGTCTCTTTCTTGCAAAAATACTAAAAACGGAGTTTTACGTGTATTTTAAATGGTGAAAGTGTAATATGACGTCACATAACATATCAAGAGGGCTATCACCCTCTTTGTCTAATCGGGAATTTCAATCATTCATATCTCACTTATTTTTAAAGTCATTTAAAAACTAATTTTACCTTGATATTTGTCAAGTAAACATGCTTTAATTCAAGTGAAAAAAAAATTTTCATGCATATTCCCTATTAACGAACTTGACCTCACTTTTATGCTATAGAACACACATACAAATTTTCAGCTCGTTATCTCTTTTCGTTTTGGAATTATCGTGTTCACGGACAGACAGACAGACGGACGGACATGCGGAAATGGCCGAAGTAGGCCATTTTATGAAAAGATACCAAAAATTCAAGCCTACGATCAATATTTTCAAGCGTTACATAGTCGGGACTAAACTTAATATACCTTGTATATTTACATATACTGGGTATAATTATATCAAAACAATGATTTAATATTTTTTTAATGTTTGGTTGCTTTCACCTCTAGTATTTTCTAATCGTCTATTCTTTATATTTATGAATTCTGTTATTGTTTTGGTTGTTGTTTTTTTATTATAAAATTAGCATTTGGTCGTCAATTTGTATAAAAATTTGATACGAATGATTATTATTTATAATTTGATTAGTTCCAATAACAATTACAATATTTATTTCAAAATTTAATTATATTCAGAGTACCAAATCGTTGTTATTGATGAGGAATAATTTAAAATTAAATTGAGTCAACGATGGATTGTTTCATGAATTTTCTCCTCTATCTTTTATTTGAAAACTTTTAGGTATTGAAGATTATTTTCTAAAAAGTCACATTAAATGCATTAAATTTAAATTCGATTTCATTCTTTTGTTCATTAGATCTTATCATATATGGCCAATCCATCCAAGTGGCGTTCTTTTTTAAAAATTTTTCAGACGATTTATGCCGAATCTATTTGATTTTCGAAAAAATGTATCTACTAAAAGTTCTTCAAATTAAAAATTCTAACAAACTTTTTACTAAACATTTTTTCACAAAGAGAAAATTCTCGATGATAGTGACTAGCGAAGCGCGTAAGAGAGTAACTTGTTTGTTTGGCGATAGCAATAATTTTATTAGTAACAGTCCCACCCTCAACACGTTCAAATAACATAGTTATTACTTGGCGCTAGTTAAATAACCGTTACTTGGCGCGATTGAGTGTATTCACGATAAAAACAATAGTATTCTTTTATGAACTAAAGGTTGAAGAAATGAGACCTATAATATGTATAAACGTTGTGTGTCATTGAAATTAGAAAATATTTTTCTTATTTATAAATGAAAATTTTACATTGACATGTTCAGAGCGTAGGACTGGGAAATTGAACGATTGAATTTGTAGGACAAGGTGGCCATCAAATTATACATACCATTATTAATTAACAGCATAAAAATCAGCTTGTTACTAGTAACTATGTATACCCCGTTATTTGAACATATTGGAGGTGGGGGGCCTGCTTGTTACACCGTCCATTTTGTAGGACACAAGTTTTTTGAAGTCTTTATTACAGTGTCTCTCAATTTAACTAACAAATTAACTGTTACTGATAAAATTTTTGCTATCGTCAAACAAACAAGTTACTCTCTTACGCGCTTCGTTAGTCACTATCATCGAGAATTTTCGCGAGCGAAAAGTTGGGCGTCTCGTCGAAAGGAAGCCACTGAAAAAATTTAGCCTGTTACTAATCATTAAAAAAAAACCGTGCTGTACTGTGGACTAATCGAGAAATATTAAATGAGCTAGCTAGACGTCATAAAAATATCTTAAACCGTTTTTATTTTCCTTGATTCGATTCTGATGATGTTGGTCATATTTAATTAACATAATCATTATTCGATTCGAGTATAATCATTTTACATAAGAATCAATTCATATTATTAAAAATATATATAAAAGAAAATGCCATTTTTAATGAGTTGCGTTAAATGAAAAATTATGCAATCCATTTTAATGACAAGTAGTAGCTTGGATCGTCACGGAATATTTTCATACAAAATTATATTGTTCTTTTTTATGTCCGCTGTCAACCTTGAATGTTCATATATAATAAATATTATAGGTATTATTTAACGCATAGGTAATATTGGTAATTTTATTACAAACATATTTTTACATATTTCTATAATACAGTTTACAATTTACTATTGTACAAACGGCCACAAAAGTAGCGATCATTTTGTCAAAATGTTATAATTGAATTGTGCCTTATTTATTCAGTTTTCGAAAAAATGCATTGAATAAAAGTTGTTCATTATAAATATATTAACAACTTTTATTGGAAACATTTTTCCAAAAACCGAATGAATAAGATCCAAATAAACTGTTATCTTTTGAAAAATGAGCGCTAGTTTTGTGACCCATAGTACTTAGTGGTTATAAGTTCAATCTCGAAAATAGGTATTTAGTTTTTTCACTGGGTCTTTTTTATATTTTGGGATTCCCTGTTATCAAAAAAATCATGTTTGGTCTGTGTGTGTGAACAACAAGATATCTCGAAAACAACGAAAATACGTATTTCAAATTTCATAGAGAAAGCGTAATTTTTGTAGTGGTCTGATTTGTTAAATGGGTATATTCTGAGCATAATGGCGGATTTGAGGGGTCACCCGAGTGTCAGTGGCGCCACTATCACGAAAAACGCTTTTCATTCAATATCTCGAGAACGCTCACTTTACGCAAAAAAACTATCGAAACCTTTTCTCTTATAAATTAAATTTCCTAACTTTTTTATTCCAAACTTTTTTTCTAGCATCATTATTTTCCGACTTATTTTGTTCGAAAGGCACAAACTTCCCTAATTTCGTCTGTTTTTCGCCTTTATCTCACTAACCGTTCACTTTTATTGAATTTTACCCATTATCAAACTTATACATTATTCAATTATCTACAACTTTTGTCTAAAACTTTTTTCTCTACTGACAATACTTCTGTATTTATTGCTTAGTTTATTGATTAAAAAATTTTGACTAATTAATTCTAAAAATTCATACAAATTTCATTAATATTGGTGGATTCCCTTTTAATATAAGTACATCCCCGCTTCGATGTGATCCGACCAACTGACAATACGCTTCTATGTATATTGTATTCTTTGGTTCCGGTTACAAAAAAAAAAACTTTACAGTCGGAAGTATGTCAAGCTAATCATTTAATAGTATTAACAAATAATTCCTAATGATGCGATGAGAACCTCTTTTGAGTGTCATGATAGTCAGAATTATAATTATAATTAAAAAAGAAAATAATAAAAAAAGTGGTAATTAAGTTTTACATGAAAATTAAATTAAATTTCATCGTATACCATTCACATTTCAAAAAGTGTTATAGGTATCTGAATAAATAATTTTTTTAATGTATTTATTTAAAAAAAAAAAAAGAAAATTTAATTGAATAATTTGTTTTAATAATAGGACCTGTATATATTAAAGGTCTGGTTTAATGTTAAGTCAGAGGTTAAAGTGTAAACGATTGACCGTAATTATGTGTACGCACACGGAGATTGTTGAAACATTTTCAAAATATGTACGAATGATTCATAACATTAAATATATTTGTAATTAACTTACAAGTAAATGCAAGAAATTTTAAATTTCTTTAAAATATTTATTATTAGGATTCCGTAATCATTAAAACCAACACTTCGAACTATAACATACATTGATACATTATAATATACACGGTGTTTCAAAAATAATTGGTAAAAAGTTACAGTTAAAAAAATAATTTTCTTTTTCATTTTATAGATATTTTTAAGACCTTTCATTTAAAAAAAAAGATTTGTTCATCTAAAATAAAATGCACCCTTTTTATTTATAAAAATCGGTGACATGGTATTTTATTAATTGTCGGGAACGTAATTTTCTTAAGGGCTAAAATTGGGCAAATTATTTTTAACATATAAAAGACATATTTTGCCATTGTTAAAAAAAAATTAAGTAATTTTTAGATTTTTATTTTAATTCAAAATTTTTGCATTTTTCGAACTTTGGGATTTTTTTTATCGAATTCTAATAAAGCGATTTTAATGTTCATGGGCTCATTTGTTTCCTTTTTTCATATAGAATTGAATAATATTCTATGTCATTTTTTAAATTTTTAGTTTTAAAAAAGATATTAAGAAAAAAAGCTTTTTTGTTATAAACAAATTCAATTTTGACCCCGTTCCGTCACGAGTCGGACTGTAAAAATTTAGAGTCATATTCAGGACGTCAAGATGAATCGATTTAAAAAAAATGCAGTTCCGAGCAACCTGCTTGAAACCCTCTTTTTGAAGCTAATTTGGCTCTACCATACACGAATTAGGAAGAGTAGAAAGAAATTTTGATAGTAAAAACGATAAGAATACAAATTATATTACAAATTTTTATACACACAAAAAAAAACAGGGTAATGATTCTGTAACTGAAACCTGGTGAAAATACTAAATGTGAGCACTTCTCTTGATTCCGTAACTTTCACCATAGTGAAAATGTGAGCCATCTCACGTGAGTTTGTTCGACAAGGAATTTCATAACGTATAAGTGAATTCCAAGAGAGAAAGGAAAGAAGTAGAGAGAGAGAAATAATCGATGGCTTAAAACAACGAATGGTAATGTCCATGAAGAATAGATAAATATTCTTCATGGTAATGTCAAAGAATATATATATGTATTCTTTGGTTATCTATCTATCTCGTCCAAAGTCGGGGTCGGCGCTCATGAAATTTAAAATTATTTGCTTTTGTTTATCAGTCACGTTCATGTTGAACAATTGAAATATTGAAAAATTGAACAATCAAATCAGTTTATTTTTACACGGATGCCAATGTCAAACACTACTATATTCATAGAGATAACTACTATATATTATCTATGAGCCAAATCATCATCTCACCCAGTAATTTCGTATTTTCACTACAACCTTACAGAATCAGGCGAGTAAACTCACGTGAGATGAAAATGCGAGAAGTGAGCAATCTCACTTAAAATACAGAATCGGGTACCAGATTAAAATACTTTGTTGTAACTTACATGAAAAATTGAACAAACGAAAAAAGAAGAAGCGTATGATGCAATCAAACTTAAAGTTTATGTTGCAAACTAAGATGCTTGTGCATTCATCAAATAATTGATGTTTTATTTTAACAGGACCATCAATTTATAGACAAACTATGATTAGGAGTAAATTTAACAAGTAATTATAAAATAATGCATTCGGCGTAAAAAATGTTCATGTAAATATATAATTTTTTTATCAAAACAAGATTCTCATTATATAGATATTTTGTTCCTTAAATGGTAATTAATTTTAGAAATTAAATGTGTAAGTATTTTAATTATAATTATTTTTATAAATAGATAAAAATAAAAATATATTAATAAAGGTATGGAAACTGGATGAAGTAGTCGTCACACTTTCCCAATAACCTATTGATTGCATATAATAGTTTATTTACTTCCAAATTAAGGAATTCTTAGACCTACATATAACAATCCTAAATTGAATTTGTTTGTCTGTAACATTGTTTTAGAGAAATCAATTATGAAATAATACTCGTCGATGTACCCTATTTGAAAAATAAAATCGGTCAAGTGCGTTTGGTACATGCATGCATCAACTTAGGATTCTGTAGCATATACTAAGGAGTAATGAGTAATTTTTGTTTATATTTCACGGACCGCTCAATTATGTTTTTTATCAAACACTTGTTAACATCTTGTTAAAAATAATTTTCGTTGAACGCATTTGTTAAGTGTTTCTATCATGATATATACCTTTAGGAGTGAATAAAAAAGTCACTTTACAACTTTTATTAAATTTTTAAAGAGCTGTCAACTGTTTAATGATGGCTTCACGAGATGGAGTGAGCAAAACAAAATTTCATCCCTCAATTCTATGAAGAGTTCCCTTAATCAGCCAACTGTCATAAAAAGGGTACGAACATTCAATAGAAAGCTCAGGCCTCTAGTCAATCTTTCGGAAGGTTCAATTACGAAAATAAGAATCAGCTTCTTATGGTATCTGAATCTGACCGACCTTACAATACATTACCACAATATATTAGGCAATATATTAGGGTCTGGATCTCTAATGGAATCCACTTCATTTAAAATTCCCATTGATTTACACCACACTCCGTTATATAATGAGAATTATATTTCGAAATCTGTAGGTTTCAAACATTGCAAGAAAAAACATTATTTGAAGATAAAACCTATTTTGACAAAATGGAAACCCGACTTCAAAAATCAAATATTCTATAACAAAAAATGCACTAAAAAGTAAAAAAATAATTGCATATTCTTGTGCCAATTTTAGTATACCTAAGCAAAAAATTTTAAATATATATGTACAATTATTGTTATTTTTGGAGTCGGTGTCAGCATAGAAAAATTCACATAACTTTTGGACACCGCCTCCAAAAATAACAATAATTGTACATATATATTTAAAAAATTTTGCTTAGGTGAACTAAAATTGGCACAAGAATATGCAATTATTTTTTTACTTTTTAGTGCATTTTTTGTTATAGAGTATTTGATTTTTGAAGTCGGGTTTCCATTTTGTAAAAATAGGTTTTATTTCTCGCTTTTTTAGTGCATTTTTTATAACTCAGTTTTTTTTACATGCATTTTGTTTTTTTTTTTGTAAAAATTTTTTTTTTGGGTTGGTTTTTATTTGTAAAAAATTGTTTTGAAGTCGGTTTTAAAAGAAATTTTCTTACTTTCCCATTATGAATGAGTATACCATTTCAAAAAAAAAAAATTTCGCAGAATTCGGTTATCACATATAAAATGAGGATTTTCCTCGATTTCCCAGGGATCCCCTCATCAGAATGCGATTTGGTGCCAATGAGACCAATGGGAAACCAAACCCTTTAGAACAAAAAAAAATTCAAAATCGGTTCATAAATGACGGAGTTCTGAGGTGACACACATTAAAAAAAAAAAAATTCGTTACGCAGGAGCTGCTTCAACTTAGCGAATTTCCTTAGAATACATAAATGACTCTCTAGCGGTCACAATTTTAGTCTGATCAAAATGAAATGTTGTATATGATTTTAGTATTTGCAAGTCCAATTTTATTAATAAATGACATACGTCTAGGGGAATGGAGGGGGGGGGTATAAAGAAAGAAGAAAACACAAAATATAAAATATCTCTCTTAATATTAGAACATTCGAAAAAAGCGTAAGGAATAAAGTTGTAGAAAATTATATTTGCTACAATTCATCACCTTATCATTTTTGCTCAAACTCTAATGTGTACAGAGATATTAAGGAATTTAATTTTCAATCTTAAACCTTCAATATTTCTGTAAATATTAGTGTAACAGAAAAAATGATAAGAAATAAAATTACAGTAAAACTTAATACCTACAACTTTACTTCTTATAAATTTTTCGATTTTTCAAATATTAAGGGAGATATGTCAAATTTTGTGTTTCCCCCTCCCTCTAAACCCCCCTTTCCCCTTGCCCGATTTTACCAATTAACGAACTTGACCTTTTGAATACCAAAAGCACCTCAAATACCAAATCTCATTCCGATAAAATGAAAACTGTGACCGCTAGAGTGATTACAGACACATATATATATATATATATATATATATATATATATATATATATATGTCCATAGATATATATATATAAATTTTACAGATGGTGATTTTTGACATCTACTAGGTAGGATCGATGGACATTTGAAGAAATTTTTGCGAAATTTTGACTTCGGTACGGGACCAATAGCTCTATTTCCTTTCAGGAAATTCGCTAAAAAAAATACAGATGAATTGAGAACCATCCTCCTTTTTTAAGTCGGGTTAAAAATATAAACGGAATTAAACAACACCAATGTACAGTGGGTGCAATATAATGCAAGTAGATACAATGTCCGGAAAGCTATCATGGGAAAGTTGGCGAGTAAAAGCTACTATACTTATCACCAAACTTTTAGAACCAAAACAAATACAAATTTAATTACAAAATATGTGTTTCTATGCTTTAATTTTTTTGTATATTATTAAATATAGCAAAAAGTAGTATGGCTGCGGGTATAGACGGAATTATAAACGAGATAACCAAAGTAACTTATGCTCACTGCGCGGAATTCGGTCCGATTTTGAAATTCCTTTTCAGTGCTATGATTTTTAATAAAAAAATACCCACAATCTTGGACAACAAATTTTTATTAAAAATTTGTATAAGGGAAAAGGTGATACTTGCTACCCTGGTAGTTATCGTGGACTAACACTGATGCCTAGCGTCAGTAAACTCTATACAAAGCTCTTGGCCGATCGGCTATGCCAGTGGATGGCTGAGAATGGCATAATCAATGAGGCACAGGCTGAATTTCGAGTAGGCTACGAAACAATGGACAATATTCTAGTTTTAAAGACTATCATTGATAAAACTTTAAAAATAAAAAGATTGAAATCATACCTGTGGCATTCCTGAAAAAGCATTCGATAAGATTGACAGATACTTGTTGTGGAAGAAATTAATGAAAACTGGATTGCCATTAGAATTTATTAATGTCATTAAGTCCATTTATCCACCAGTGTTCGATCGGACAGGGGTGATGTGGGATCTAATTTTAAAACTTACCAGGGGCTATGGCAAGGCTCTCATTTGTCAGCATTGCTGATACATTAGTGACCGTTATGAATGGATGGAGGAAATAAGTACCACGTCTCCTTGTGTTAAGGGTAAGGAGATAAGGTGATTTTATTATATGCTGATGATGTGGTTCTAACATCCAACACAGTTGGTGGTATGAAAAGGAGCTTGATGGCATTAGAACAGTACTGTGATAAATGAAAGATAAATGTTAATGTGGGCAAATCTAAAATTGTGAGTGTGAATGAAGTATTTAAATACAAGGAAGAGTGTGATTGAGAATGTGATCTCTTTCCAATACTTGGGTATAATATTGGCCAATAATGGTAAATGGAATGATCATACGTAGATACGTTTATGAATATGAACGCTTTGGTAACGCTTTGGTGTTACCGGTTTTAACGTATGGCAGTGAAATATGTACTTTGAATAGCAACAATACCAAATTTTCTATATGTTCGTTTGTTCTCATAGTGTTTTTGCAAGCGACAATCGCACAATTTCAGAAAATTTTTACTTTTAGTCAGAAATCTCGAACCTGCAATCGAGTTGTATACTCGGTGCCTGTGAAAGACACTTTGTTTTAGGAACCTTTTAGTAGAAAATTTTACACTCACCAAATGGATTTCTGTATTTTATTTCGTATTATGCACATGAACGAAATTATTTCCAATCAACATTTTGGGTTAGGTACCAATTCTCAAATTTTCATTTTGCAATTTGGGTTAAGAGTACTAATATTATGATTTGAACGATGTTGAACAGTGACACGAACTTCTTGAGTAGAATGAAAGACTAGTCTTATGTTAACTTTCTGGACGTAATATTACATGAAAGTACATTGACTTACTTACATGTGTGTTGTTATATGATTGTTTTTTAAAGACATTAAATTAATTAATAACAAACTGATGAATAACACTTGTCTAATATAGGATTACGTATTGTTTTTATGATATGTGATTGCAATATATTATATATTACACAGGCAAACAGTTGTTTTGGTGCCGGGATATTTGGAGCTGATTTCACATGCCTTGAATACAAACAAATATATGCCATTAGTTTTTGCCTAGGAGCTCAATTTTCTAAGATATAATATTTTAGTGAAATATTCGTTACACTATTAAGTTTCTTAAAGCGTATGTGTGGTCAGTGCTTTTGTATGCTTGTGAAATTTGGACTATAAAAGAGGATCATTTAAAAAAATTAAACTCATTTGAAATATGGTGTTATCGGCGCATGCTTAATATAAAATGGACGGATTATGTGACCAACGATGGGGTGTTGAAAATAATGAATGAAAAACGAAAATTAGTGAGTCTAATAAAGAAAAGACAATGTTCATATCTTGGTCACATAATGCGTTCAGATAAATATAGTACACAACAGCTGATCCTGATGGGTAAACACCAACAGAAAAGAACCAGGGGGAGAAAAAAAACATCATGGTTAGATAACATCATCAAATGGACCAACACTAAATTCAACCACCTCATCCGTACTGTTCATGACAGAATTAAATGAAACGAACTGGTCTCCAACGTCCTCTAGGGGATACGGAACTCTTGATTGATTGATTAAGTTAAATCTATGAAAATTTCAGGAAAAATTCATCGATGAAACCAACTAGTCACAGAGCACTAACAAGTAATTTTGATTCCTTGTTCCAGTAAATTTTTGTCGTTCAACCTGAAAACTGGTAATACTTTTGACAAATTGAAGTCTCTGGTTGGGTCATTCAACTCATCCTGGTTGAAACGTTGAGGAATTGATGACATCTCCTCATAATCACTGCCACCTTCATAAGTATCAGAAGGGTGATCACAGAGATCTGGTAACTGGGGAAACGTTGGAATCGGCAAATCAGGATAAGTCCACTTGCTACGATTGTTTCGATTGATTTCAGTGATATTTACTAAGCAGAAATAACAGTCATCGAAGAAGTTTTACAGACCTGATGCAGTGCGAAGATTTCGTGATCACCAATACTAACACCAGTATCCAAGATAAGCTCTTTTTACAAAGTCACTAACAGTTTTTCTGTTTTCTTTTAACGAGTATTCTCCGCATATGTAATATAGCAAAACACATCAGGATGATTTACACAATTTCTTTTACTTGAACTCGATTTCGATTCAAGAACACAAATACAACAATCTCCATACAGAACGTTTTAGATTAACTTTATAACAAGTCTTTTCTATACACAAGTAACACGTGAGGGCAACTTCGATCTACCCTGCACGGCTAGAACTCACAAACTCATCTCAACTATAGTTGAATTCATAGACACTAAACAAGGATACATAACTCCATGTAAAGAAATAATTGGCAAAAATAAGATGTCGGTAGTGTTCCTTCGGCACTGGAAACAGAACAGAGAGTATAAGGCGCGAGTTTTAATTGAAAAACATTACGCATTTATAAAATAATAAAAATTATTTCCAGCCAAAGTATTTTTCCAATAAAATATTTTTTTAAATAAATGATAAGTAATTTCAATTTTTCAATAAGGAATAAGTTGAAGTGATAGTTAAAATTCGCAAAATAATTACATATAAATAAAAAAAACATCAAATAATTAAATAGTAACCTGTAATGTTGGAATTGTAAAAATGAAAATAAATTATTGAATCAGATATTAAGTTAAACTTTTATTTATTAATAATAATGCTGAAAATTAATATTTAATATGTCATACAATTTAATTAATTTTGGAATATTTATACTCGCTTTTGGTACTTTAAAAAGTCCTGGTGTTTTAAACCCAATTGATCCCGTTGCTTATTGTCACAAGCACTACCACTTTTATAATTTTTTGCTGCACATACTCTTCCCATTTTAAATGTTTTTTAAACAGTTTTTTATTTAATAAATTTTTTTAAACAAATTTCATACTTCAAAATAATCACTTCGAAATAAAACTAGTTACTTTTGGCTACTTCATTTCTATTTATTATACTATATCGTACGTTTAGTTTACATATTCGCATAGCAGATCTCCCACGAGTATGAGAGAGTACATATGTATACATTAAGACCTCCTTCTCATACACATTGCTTAATGTATACATATGTACTCTCTCATACTCGTGGGAGATCTGCTATGCGAAGATGTAAACTAAACGTACGGTATTTCACTTCAGTACGGATGAATTCCTATCAACAACTAGCGACCCTAGCGGCATAAAAAGTAAATATAACTTCTACCATTTCGTTGCCATATTTTGTCAATTTTCCCGTTTGAGTTAGATCTCCTTTATATAATCTCCATGGTTGAATTGCTGGAAACTAACGTCCATATATAATCTATATGATCTACAAAATATCAACTAGATAAAATAATTTCTGGACATTTTTTGTTAAAAATAGATTATTTTATTATAAAAAGTTGAGTATTTGATCAAGATTGCGGTTAGAAACATCTAATGTTGTAAATAATATTCTGAACATGATACTAAAATTAAATAACAATATTATTATGTAAAAAGAATTTTAATAAATATGGCATATTATTATTTGAATTATTAACATTGAATATTAACTAAAAATATTATTTAAGTACATACTGTCTACATGACTTGTACAGATAGGGAATCTTATTAGGAAGGACCCACACGATGCGCGTTCAATGTGCAGTGGACAATATTATTTATAACATATACAAACTATATTATTTTGCCGTGTCAAACATGCGATAAATAAAACCTATTTTGACAAAATGGAAACCCGACTTCAAAAATCAAATATTCTATAAAAAAAAATGCACTAAAAAGTAAAAAAATAATTGCATATTCTTGTGCCAATTTCTATATGTACAATTATTGTTATTTTTGGAGGCGGTGTCCAAAAGTTATGTGAATTTCTCTATGTTGACACCGACTCAAATATACTTAAAAACCGATTGTACATATATATTAAAAAATTTTTTTTACATGTATTTTGTTTTTTTTTTTGTAAAAATTTTTTTTTTTTGGGGTTGGTTTTTTTTTTTTAAATTTTTTTGAAGTCGGTTTTAAAAAAAAATTTCTTATTTTCCCATTATGAATGAGTATACCCGTTCAAAAAAAAATCGCAAAAATCGGTTATCACATACAAAATGAGGACTTTCCTCGATTTCCAGGGGATCCCCTCACCAGAATGCGATTTGGTGACAATGGGACCAATCTAAAATCAAACCCTTTAAAACAAACAAAAAAATTCAAAATCGGTTCATAAATGACGGAGTTCTGAGGTGACAAACATTAAAAAAAATAATAAAAAATAAAAATACAGACGTATTGAGAACCATCCTTCTTTTTGAAGTCGGGTTAATAAAACAATATAAACTTCATCAGCAGTCAACAAGTTATATACTCGTTCTACACAAGAGTAATTAGAGTAAAAAAACTAATTTTGCCCTGGTAGTTGGCGGTTGGAAATATGGATATTTAAGTCACCTACAAAAAGTATAAATACAAAGTAGCGTCGAGAATTGGAGTGTTCAACCATACGAAATTCCGACACAAATTACTAACACAAGAGAATGACAACGCTGAACAAAGGGAATGGGTGAAAACTAACATATTTCCAACCATGCACAAATTAAATCACAAGTGAACTAAATTAAACAGTTATTGGGCACCACCTAGAAAGGATAAAATTATTAATGAACAACAATCGGATATATATAGAGTGTAAGTTGTGAAAATTGTTCAAAAATTTATCTTGGCCAAAGTCGTCGCCAAATCCGAAATCGAATCAATGAACATCTGGCTCATGAAAAATTTGGGAGAACCGAAAAATTGTGTATAGCTGCGCCATTATTGAGAACAACCAATTCACAAATCGAATTTAAAACTACTGAAATCGGTACAAAAAACCCTACAAAATTTAGATGCATACGAAAGTATTTACATACAGAAATTAGGAAAATAAATCATGAATTTAGATAATGAGCCGATCCCAAATTCTGATTCAATAAAATTAAACCATTTTCAAAATTAATAAGAAGGTCACCTGTGAATAACACCCTAACGCTATTTACAATAAAAAGACCATATGATCAGAAAGGGATTACCGGTAATCGACGCAGTGGGTTGGGTTCATCACACACTTATCCTTTAATTGGTCAGTTAACTAAAGTAATCCTCAGGTAATACCTCAGTCCGATCATATAAATAAATAATAGTTTAAAAAAACTAAAAAAACACGCTTTTATAGAAAATCCAACTAAAAAATAGAAAATAAAATTTAATAAATTTGGATTAAGAAAAGTGTAAATAAGAAACAAATGTATATTAATGGAAAAAAGCGTTGGGTGCATAGTATCAATAGTTATTCCATTAATATACATTTGTTTCTTATTTACACTTTTCTTAATCCAAATTTATTAAATTTTATTTTCTATTTTTTAGTTGGATTTTCTATAAAAGCGTGTTTTTTTAAACTATTATTTATTTTTCATTTTTTAGTTGAAGTTCGCGCACTAGCTCTATCTCACTTACTCTCATGCAAAGGATGCGGAAAGAAATTGATGAATCCTGGCGAATCTAATCTCGATAATCGGATATATTAATCGAATTATTGCATAGTCATCGATCTTTGACAGGTGTGCAAAATTTGAATTAAATCTGATCGTTCAAAGTAGGAGAAAATCGAGCCCAAAAGGGTCGGTTACATACATACATACATACATACAGATGAAACTAATAAAAAGCGTATAAAAACAAAACTTTTTTAATATCATTCAGAGACACGCACTAAATTAGCAACGAACATATATTTGACTCCATATCTGTACTTAACTCCATATCTATACTAATCTATCCTTGAATAAATCGAAAAATAAACTCCTAACAAAAATTAAAGGGTCAAAGCTTCATTTAGCGATTACTTTTTAACGAATGGATTGATAGGTTTAACGAATGGATTGACGAGGCATGCTCTGTATAAGATTTTGGAAGTCATCTTGGAAAATATGTTGCAACTCCTCGTGTAATACGTTTTCCAAGGTCTTTCAAGTGAGGTTCTAAGGCTGGTCTAATCGGACCTTGACATGACGTCCAAGGGGTCCCATAAATGCTCGATCAGATTAAAGTCGGGGCAAAATGCTGTCCATTGCATTGTTTCAATTTCTAAAAATTCCATGGTGATCCTGGCTGTAAGAGCACGGGCCCCGTCTTGCATTAAGATAAAATTCTCACCCCTGGCTTCAGCTGTAGTTGCAAGAGGAGCAACCTGAAGTTGCTTGAATGATTAAATGGTTTTTTTAAAAGGATTATCAATCAAATTATAACTTAAAAAGAACTTGAATCTTTAATTTTTTGGAGCATTGTATTTTTATTAAGATTTAGATTTTTATATATGTATAATGTATATACACTCCCGTTCAAAAAAAAAAATGAACAGACCTGAAATACGTTACATTTCATCAAACTCCTCACTTTTGTAACTCTCTGTAGTAAATTTTTTAAGTGTGTAAATAAGAAATGGAAGTATAAACTGAATTAATATTTTTAATTTATACATGCGGTGTAAGTGACAGAATAAGCATTTAAAAGATATATGTAACGTTAATACATGTTAAGTGTTATATCTTCCTCTTACGTATAAAAATAAAATAAAATGTTGTATCTATAAAAAACATTTACTACTAGAATAATCAAAATTGTAAGAGGCCTGTTAATTTTTTTTGAACGGGTATTACATACATATTAATAAAACTCTTTGACCTTTAACATTTAACAAATTATTTCAAATTTCCAACATTGAATTGTTTTTTCGTGACGTGTTTATTTCATTTGATTCAAAAAAGAAATTTACTTTTAAAATTAATTTATTAATTAATTAAATGAATGAAAATAATCGAAATTTTTTAAAAACATAACACGTTTGTCTCTAGATTGATCTTACAACAAAACAATTCATTTAATATAATTATACAAAATTATAATTAATACATGTAAGAAGTAGGTATTGGTATAAATTATAAAATAATGTGAATTCTCAGATCATAATTAATCAATAAATATGTAAATTGATTTCTTATACTATTCATTAGATTATTACCTGATACACCTAATAGTTTTACTTATTCCTCGACTGTTAAATAAATTAAGTGAATGGGTTTTTTTAATTTTTTTAAATGGATTTTATAAGTTTTATTTGATAATTTCTATTTAATTTCACTTTTATTTTCTTGTTATGGATAAAACATAATAATTATAAATTTTTATACAAACAACAATAAATTTTAACATCGGCACTAGTTACAATGGCTTTCCCATTATTAAAAATTATCTACAACAACAAAAACTTGATTAATTATCATTTATCTTTTTCTTTTTTTTTTTTAAAGTTATAGTTAGAGTAATTTATTTGTATTTAAAGATTTTATCTATATTACATCGTTTAAAAGGCAATTTTTAAAGCTGCCCCGTGATACCAAGCGCGGATCCACCGTTGTGGGCACGATGGGCATGCCTACAACCCTAATAGACTTGTGACGTCACACTTTCATGGTCTATTGAGGTCGATAGACTGATGAAATTATATCCAATGCTTGGTTGCGTGAGAAGAGTGCCTCAATGGTACAGGAAAGATTATCCGGGCTAGCTTTCCTAAGTATACACAAAGATGTGAACCTGGATATCGATGAAATTATCAACGTTTTCGTGAAAAAGAAACGTAAGCTTGAATTTTTAATTTAAGTAAGCACCTAAATAAAATTATTTAATTTAAAATATATACTAACGTTTAATTTAAATTGATATCCTTTGAAGTTGTAAAAATTTCATCAAAATCGGTTCATTAGTTTAGAGTCTAAATGTGACACTGTGATATGCAAACAAACACACATTTACTTTTGTAATTTTCGTGAGCGAACAAACTAACTACAGGTTTATTAATTTACTAGTGTTTGTCCCACGGCTTTGCCCACGTGGAACTATACACTGTACAAAATCTTGGCCAGGGCCGTCATACATTTTGTAAACATCTCGTTTGTAGGAATGCACTATGTAGATCATGAGCGAGTTCATACTTCGACTCGCACTTGGCCGATTTTCGGGTGGCTGTGCACAACCTTTTTTGAGGGCTGGATCCGCACCTTCGTGATACAGATGTATGAAACATCAAATTAATATAGCCTATGTTTTATCAGGAAAAATTATTTATAATCAGGTGAAAACCGCATAAAAATCGGTAAGGCGTTTCAACGTGATGTAGACACAAACAGACAAAAATTTTGAAAAACTGTTTTTAGTGTTCTGTGCTAAAATTGGCAAAACAGAAGACGTATATGCAGTAATCAAAATACAAGCATGAGTTTTAATGTTCGAATATTTTAGTTAGGGGCTTAATTTTGGGGGTTACAAAGGGGAAATCAAAACAATAAAATAAGATTTGTGTAGGATGTCAAATTAAGACTTCTTGAAACACAAATGTATATGAGTGTTATATATAACACGTGAAAGTTTTGATACGAGTTTCAATCATTTATTTTACTGAGCAAGCGAAATATTATTTTTTGATTTGAAGTTCTTAGTTATATCAAAATAGAGACGGATTCTATTTGATGCAATTTTTGCATATAATTTTTCATGAACCTTTATATGGAAGTGCAGTATTAGCGATGTGTGATATCTCTTTTCTTGTGATTGGTATACTTTGACAATGTGACTGACGTGATTGACAAAGAAAAAAATGTTAAACAAGAAGAGAATTAGGTGTTGGAAAATATGCAATTCGTAAATATTCATGTGAATTCAATCGTATAAACGCGTAGTTCTTAATATATCAACGCTTAAATGCGAGTTAACACTTTCATTAAAAGTTTCATGTGTAATAAGTTTCTATTATAAAAAACATTTTTTTAAACAAGCTTTTTATAGTAAAACTAATTTCCTACAACTTTACTTCTATGTGTTTGTCGATTTTTTCAATATTAAGAGAGATATAACAAATTTTTTGTTTCCTCCTCCCTCTAAATCCCCCTTTCCCTTTGTCGATTCTTGCCATGCTTAACATAAAAATGCATTGTCATCAGAACTGAACGAACATGTAAAAATTCCACTCCATAGGATAAGAGGAAGTGGTTTTAATTCAGCTTGCAAGATTTGACCCGAACATATACATACATACATACGTTGCAAGTTAAATAAAAGCTTGTAAAAAGGGGTTAAGTTTTGACGAAAGTTTTCAATCGCATTTAAAACAGTTAATATATCAAAAATTACATAGCTGTTCACACGATAAAATTCACATGAAAGTTATCAATGTTTTTGAAAATTACAATCCCCTTCGTTTTTAAATTTCTTTCTTTGTCAACCTAATGTCAAATTGTGCACAAATGATAAACAAATAATAAAATACATTTAACGACGTTCCAGCACTGTGTTATGCAATCAGCACAACAAACCAGTTTGATTTTATTATTGCACAAATTCATAAACACACATATACAATACATAGACAAAAACACTGTTCACATATACAAAATAATGGAATTTTGAAGAAAATAAATAAATTTAAACTTTCATATTTCGAAAACAAAACGGTAATACACGATTATTTTTTTTTAAATTTATATAATAAATATTTAGCTTTACTCTTCTCCTAGTTTTTTTTTTAAATTCTGTGGATTATTTTTTCGAATACAACTGATAATAGTTGGGCGGGTACGAAGTTTTACATGCTTCTAATGAGAGAGAGTGAGAGACAATGATAACTTTGATATTAATTATCTCGCGTTCTAAACGGTCAAAAATTCTGAAACTTCGGTATTTATTAGAAAACATTATTTTTAGCCTGTGAAAAAAAATGAGCAAAATCTGTCGAAAAGTGGTAGTATGCTGGAACATCCTTAACTTTAGCATCAAACTAGAGGTCGTTTCTGTATTGGTTTTTATGCAACTAAAAACTTGCATAAAAAATTAATCCTGTATTGCTTAGTAAAATAATCTATGGAAGATTTTCATCAAAACTTACACGTTTAAAAGGGGCTTGGACTTTAATCATTGCAACGTGTGTCACAGAAATATATGTTTTAAAATATGATTTTTCATCCTTAAAACGGGTATTGAGTTATTATTGATGCTGAAAAATTGCTCGAATTTAATTTCACTTCTGGTGGAGCTATTTCCGCCAAAGGCTTATTATTTTTGAAAGCTCTATTAACACAAAAATGTATAATGCAATTTTGATGTCCTACTTCTTTTTATGCTCGACATATCGTGTGATCACGACACAATTTACAACTATATTATATTGCTTTGCATAAAATGTACAATTTAAAAATGAGAATAATAATAATTATCATATTAAACATTTGATAATTGAATAACTCAATCTCTTGATAATTAAATAATATAATAAACGAATAAAATATAATTAAATAATTGATATGCCTATATGTACGAGTATTAGAGCAAATCAATTAACTGAATATAAACAAATTTAACATATTCTTGTGATACATTTATTTATATTATTATTAATTACGGATTTTACAACATTCATTATTAACATGTTCGACTAAATGTATAAACACTCCCGTTCATAAAAATTGAAACCAAGTCACATTCTAAGCATATATATTTCTAAATATACAGGGTGTCTCGTTAGTAGTCGAGTCACCAGTCCAAGTAGCCGAGCGGTCTTAGGCGTTATGTCTGTGCAGTATGCAGTACTTGGAAACTGAGAGGTTATGGGTTCGAATCCCGACATCGGCAGTTTGTCAATTATAAAAAAAAGAAAAAAAAGGGGCGGTTAATTGACTAAACTGTCGGCGTATGAACAAGAACGAAGTAACCGGCTATGCTTGAGAAAGTTTTCTGCAGTTTCCTTCACGAACTCCAGATGAATATCGGCATAGTTCCCATCATAGTCGGCTGCAGCCGCATATCCTACCAATTCCTAGTCTACTCATAAATTCCTTCCACTCACATCCACACACCCTTATGGTCGAAGTGTAGCCCATCTAGGGCAGCCTTTACAATCTAGCTCTACCTCTCTAGTAGTCTAGTTCCCTAAGAGGGTAGGTAGAGGGTACGATTTGGAACGAAAAGTCCTAAGACATTTTTTATTAGACGCGCAACGTTAATAAATTATTAATTAATCAAGAAAACTAGGTTGAAACCAGAGTTGTAAAAAGTGCATTTTTGATTATTCGTTTTTTATTTAATTATCAATTTTTGGAAAAATGTATTGCTTAAAGTTTTCTAATTATTAATTCCTTGAAAAGAGCATTCATTAAATTTTTTATTTTTCGCTAATGAAAATGAATTTTTACTGAGTTCGAAACCTAAATGAAAAAGTTGAGATTTGAAGGGTTGGATCTTCGTTTTATAGAGGCGAATTTCTCTGGTGATTTTTTAACAGGCTTGGGACATCCTAAAAAAAAAAAACTGCTCACTGTAACTTGTGTCCAAAAGCTACTATGAATTGTATCTGTCTCTCGTATCCACAGACATGGGAAAGTAAAATTTAGGGGGTGGGATTTTTGTTTTATGGGCGTGCATTTCTTGCGATTTTCTTAAAATTGATAATTTCAAAAATTTAATTATTGTATTATTAAAAAAATTAATCAATAAAATTATTTTATTTTATTAATGCAATTTTTAGAAAACTTTGCGCATTTTTTTTAAATTTATTATTAAAACAATTTATTTATTACATTTTTTTTAAAATAAAAAAGTTAATAATTAATGCACTTTTCAAGGAATTAATAATTTGAAAAATCCACTTTTTACAACCCTGGTTTCAACCTAGTTTCCTTAATTAATTAATAATTAATTAAAAATGTCTAATAAAAAATGTCTCAGGACTTTTCGTTCCAAAATCGTACCCTCTACCTATCCTCTTATGGAACTCGACTACTTACGGGACACCCTGTATATATAATATTACATACAATAAAACTTAGAATGTTTCAACTGTTTCAATATTTATGAATGGAAGTGTATATAGGATGTCTAGTAACCAGTGGAATAAAATGAGAAGGATGATAGGAAAGATCATTTCCCAACATTTTAATGTTATTCATTGCCTGTAAGTAGTATCGGACAACTAATATTTGTCGGCCAAGCTACTTTAAGTTATTTAAAAGAAATATGGCGTAGTTGGGTCCACTATTTTATTTTTTTACAGTGTAGGCTCATGCTGATACAAAATCCCCTTCATTCCCTTTATAAATGCTATATTCAAATTAAAAAAAGATGTATTTTATTTTAAAATTAGAAGTTTCTATTTGAAGAATTTGCAATGATGTCGTTTCCTAGATTATGAATCCAAAGTCTATTGGTTTTCGAGTTATTCGAATTATTTTATTTTTTTTCCTTACATCAATGTAGTCCTTAATGTAAATTAACGAATATTTAGGTTATAACCAAAATAGTTTTTTTTCCAAACTTTCGCTATCTGTCTACCCCAGTACCATAATGCTCTAAAATCAATAGGATAACTGATTGGGAAAAAAAAGTATTTTAAAAACCTTAAGCAATATTTATTTCATTTTTGTCGGCCAAGCTACTTTAAGTTATTTAAAAGAAATATGTCACAAATTCCGATCGCCACAAAACATTTTTGTAGAACTTAAATAATGATTATAAATGGTATTTATTGTTTATAATGATATGAATTTTTTACAAAAAATTTTCTATTATCAAAACAAAACAATACCTACATATATATGACAGAATCGCATGTTAGTGTGGAAACTATGTCAAAAATTATTCGCATTTGGTTGTAATTATTATAAAAGTACAATGTCTATAATACGAACGTTAGATTCTAATTTTAAATATATAAGTCTTCTTGTTTTACACACCTATTAGGGTTCTGTATCTAAAACAGTCGTCACTATTTACAAATTTTCATGTGAAATATTTATTGCGGCATGTTAGACCGACTGTTGGCCGGGCGACTTTTACTCACCACGCGATCAACAAGTTGTTCATACATCTAATAACAACTAACAACAAATCAGTTTAAAATAGATGCTGATAGATGGCAGTACATATACAGGTTCAAAAACTCATTCATAGGTGGCAATACATACTTTCTATAAAAAATATTTAATAATAATAATAATAGTTTAAGTAACTGATTAAAAGCATTGAGTCGTCTCAATTTTTAAGAAATTATTTAATTTTCAATTTTTATAACCGGTATATTAATTAAAGTTCCGACTTTGTAACGGCTGAAAAAACGAAAACAGGCAACAATCTGAAATTTCATATGTGTATTCTAGAGCTAAAATGTAAGGTCAAGTTCGTTAATGGGCAAAATCGGATCATGTTTGGGCAAAATGGGCAAAACTGTTTATCTTTAAAACCGTTAAAGATATAACAAAAATATAGCTAGAAACTTTTTTTTCATAAATTCAGCATATATCGGGTATTTAAGTAATTATTTTTTATTATGCCATATTTATTTCCTTTAATAAACCATCCTTTCATGAATATTTTCTATACAAAATAGTTTCGATGTTTCATATCTTCCAGGCGTCGCCGCGACGGCTTAATTTTTTTTTTGTATTAATTTAAAACCCAAAAACAATAAAATGAGTTAGTATGCTGGAACATCCTTAATGGGTTACATGGGTTTGAAAATTAAATTATTGTCTTATGTACAATAAATAGTACAATATGTCTAGAATATTCTCACAATGTTTCAAGTCAATTAGAGTAAAACTCTGCTTAGCTATTGTTTGTCTGTCTTTAATCTTGTTTTTCTCAAATCTCTCAAAAAATAATGAACCGATCTTGTTCAAACTGTAACACACTTCTTCAAGATAAGATTGAATAGTGCTAGAACGAAGGAATTTTTTTTACTTCAACTAGTTTTACAAGGTAATGCAATTTATACCAAAAATAGTACCTTTTTGTAAACAACTCTGCCAAAAATTCAAATTTTCATTTTTATTTGTTTTGTTTCGTCCAAGCACGAGCTATATATATCTACTAACAGAAATAATGTGGTTTTTACAAGCTTTTATTTAACATGCAATGTATGTATGTGTGTATGTATGTTCGGGTCACATCTTACAAGCTGATTTAGAACCACTTCCTCTTATCCTACGCAGTTGAATTTTCACATGTTGGTTCAGTTCCGATGCCAATGCATTTTTATGGTAAGCATGACAAAAATCGACAAGGGGACAGGGGAGTTTAGAGGGAGGGGAAAACAAAAAATTTGTTATATCTCTCTTAATATTGAAAAAATCGAAAAATACATAAGAAGTAAAGTTGTAGAAAATTAGTTTTACTATAAAAAGCTTGTTTTAAAAAATGTTTTTTTAATAGAAACTTATTTAAATTCAGATGAATCTATCATGAGTTATTATGACTACGCCAAGGGAACTTTATTCTGAGGGGTCACAGGAAATGAGGTCCCAATGACTGAATTTTCAAAATTTTGAAATGAAAATTTCACAAAATATTTGTCAAATGTTTATCTTTGTATATGTTTATTTAAAGGTTAAATAAAATATTTCATTTAATATATTAAAAAAAAATTAGAGAAAATATGCACTTTTTTTAGCCTTTGAAACCCAAGTAACCCCTTAAGTATTCAACACAATTGATGTATATATATTTTTGTCGAAGAGTTTTTTATTTTATTGTCTATTTTATTGTTTTCAATTCCATTATCTTCTTGTACCTCTATATACGGGCTGCAATAACAAAATATATAATATGGAGGTTTTTCTTTTCGTGATCAAAAATCGATATTGCTAACATAATTTATTTTTTATATTGATATGTTTGGATGTCGCGTCCTAATTACAATAGTCAGTGGCGAATTTACCAGGCAGACAAGGTAGGCAACTGCCTAGGGTGGCAAATTTTGATCGTTTACACTAATATAACGCTAATTGGGTGAATTGAATTGAAATTGAATTTTTCATTTGAAAGCGTACAAGCATACATTATAAAGATATAAAGATAACTAAGTACTACAAACAGGTGTACTTAGTTACCTTTAGATAGATAGATTGTAGAGGCTGCCCTGGACGGGCTACACTTCGACCATAAGGTCCATTGTGATTCCTAAGGATGTGAGGATGTGAGTGGAGTGGAAGAAATTTTTGTGTATAGACTAGGAATTGGTAGGATATGCGGCTGCAGCCGACTTTGATAGGAACTATGCCGATATTCATCTGGCGTTCGTGAAGGAAACTGCAGAAAACCTTCTCAAACATAGCCAGTTACTTCGTTCTTGTCCATAACGCCGCCAGTTTATTCAATTAACCGCCCTTTTTTTTTCTTAATAATTGACAAACTGCCGATGTCGGGATTCGAACCCATAACCTCCCAGTTTCCAAGTAAGCATACTGCGCAGACATAACGCCGTAGACCGCTCGGCCACTTAGACTGGTGATATATTTACCTTTACCGAGTAAAAGTAAAGAATATGCTCTTATCTTTGACAATATCCCTCAGTTTTACCCATCTTAAAAAATTTAAGTTTCTAGGCAAATGGGAACTATTTCAGAACTTCTGTTTGATTACAGGAGTAAGTTCCAAAATCAAGGATTTTTGGACGTTGATATTTCGAAAATAAGTAGTGGGTGATCTTATTTTATCTCAGTGGTTCTAAATAGCTGAAAATGGATTTTGATCGTTCGTGTCAAAAACTACCATGCGGTTAAACGCGCACTGCTTGGAACTGGAAGGTTGTGCGGGTTCTAATCCCGGGAGTGGCAGTTTGTCAAAAATATTTAATGGTGTGAATTATTAATCGCCGTATGAGCAAAAACGAAGTAACTGAAGGTTACTAGGTGAAGGTTTTCTGTAGCTTCCCTCCACCAAGTCCAAAAGAATAGCATAGTTCTTTTCAAAGTGTCCGTTCCAGTCGTACAATCTACCAATTCCTAGCCTGGATATAATTTTCTTGTCCTTCACATCACGAATATACTGTTATTGAGATTAATAAAGTTAAAAAAGGTTAATGATGGGGGTGGGTTTCCGTTAAAGACTGGTTGTCTCAGAAACGGAGGTAAAACCATTATAACTCTTACCGGGTATTTAAGTAATTAGTAATTAAATCTGTTGTATTGTACTTCAGATAAGTCTCAAAGATTGCCAAACACATTCCCGTGACGTAAAAATTTTAAAACTGTGTTTTATTGAAACATTTTATTGAGCGTATGTTGCTAAAGTATAACTTCTCGTGCTCTAACACAGCATATACTTGAGTTTCGGTTTCTAAGTAGATGATCATATAGGACGAAAATTACGAATTTACAATAAATAAATTATTATTAACGATTTGCGTCAAGCGAAGAAATAGGTTTCATTCCAACTTCTAACATTTTTGACGATGACATCAAAACTGGTCACGCGGTCGATCACGTGATCTATTTCGAGCGTCAGCTTGAAAATGTACCATCAAAGGAGGGGCAGAAGTTCCAACAATTTTGCAGCAACGATTTATCTTAATCCACCCCTGACTGAATAGTGTATATATAGTGAAATTAATAGAAATATAGAAATTTCTTGTATAGAAAGTGATCCCTTATATGGTGTATGTATTTTTTAAATAAAATTCTCAGTTATCTTATTTAGTCGTAGTCAGTTGTTAGTTAATTATCAGGAATGTTAACGTGTATATGTTTGTAAATTCGACACCCAAAAGCGAAATGTTTCATTCTCTATTATCTATTATTCTTCTCTATTATTCTCTATAAAAGGTAAATACAAAATTTCAATATGACATCTCCGAATAATTTTTATTGCCTAACTCTATCACTGTTGACTATACAATTCATTGAATGCATACTCTGAAATTTTGGGCTGATAATTTGGGTCATAAAATGTACCTTTTTAATATATTTGTGTATGAATAAAATATAAATCTTTTGATCTTTTACGTTTACCGCTTGACAATTGTAAACCGCTTGTAAATTTTTTGATGGTTTAGCTTTAGTTTAGATTTTAGAATTTTTGGAAATTCCAAATAATTTGCCAAAATTATTCATATCGGAGAACTAATAAACAATTATATACCTGATTTAATTATTTTTTCGTAGTAGAGGGTATAGTGTCATGGTAATTTGATGACAATAAACATGCCAATGATAAAGCTGGGTGGGTGGGGGTTAATTTGTTACTAATTTCTAAATGGTTGCGAAGAAAACAAGGATATTTTTTGGCATCAACGAGTGGGAGCATCGTTTTGGTATATTTAACAGAATTGATAAAGAGTTAATTTGCCTATTTTGTGGTAAAACGTTTATTTGTTTAAAAAGAAGTAATTTCCAACGTCATTATACCGCGAAACATTCTGCCCAGTTTAATAAATTCGAAATAGGGACAGAAGAACGCGATCGCGTAATTGCTGTTTTTAAAAGTAATTATTTTGAATCATCGTCCGCCAAAAAATTATATATTAATAATGATGCATTGGTAGGCAACCTGTATTGACACATCGTTCCGTCTTACTTCAAAACATACATTGCTTACTTACTCTCACTTTCTTATGGGGAGCCCCGTGGCTCCGGAAAGCCGTCTACGCCCACCTCTGCTCGAATAGCAATAAAATGTAGACGTTTATAGCCTTCTCACTAAATCTAACAGTTATAACCTTATAAAATTATATAAATACTTCGTTATGGATACCAAAACTATTTACTATTTTTATTTTGAATAAACGATTGGGGTTGTAAAGTTTGAGAATTATGTTGTTTTTTAAATGTATGTGAAAAAATTTAATCTAAGACGTAGGTGATAGACAACCTCTGCGGTAAAAAAAGGCCTAGTAAGGCCTACTTGCCAGGCTTCCACCGCTCCTCCGCTACTACTAGACAATCTCTATATACTTTACTCCTTTTTTTGGGGGAGGAGGAGAATCGCTCTATCGAGTAGCAATAGCTTGATACTAATAGTTTAAATGTGTGAAAATTAATGCAATCGGGTATGAACCTGCCACACAATCTCTTATATTCTGATTTGGCCTGTATATAGAGGTTAGGTAGCTGTTCACATCAAATTTTTTTATAAGTTCATAATAGAAAATAGAATTACGTCGTTAGTGACATACAATGGAAAATGGCAAACAAAAAACTAATAATTCAAAAATACAACGTTAAATCATTTGTCACGTTTCTATATTTTAATGAATTACATCTTGTTTTATTTTTTTGTATTTGTTTGTTATTGAATACCGAAGCCGATATATATATTCAGGAATGAGTAAATGTTTGCATAACCATAAGAGAACCACCTTCCAAAAATATTTTTTGTAGGTATATATAAACATCACAAACTATATTGTCATATTTTTATTTTTTTAATGTAATAAGGCGTTTTCACACTGGCCGATACGACTAGAACAACTCGCACTCGCCGATATGTCGCTATCGTGTCGTTACTGGTCACGTCCTGTCGGCGAGCATCAGTCACTCCACTCGTGTCGTCGATGACTGTTTAGTATTTTTAATTAGATCTTATTAGTTATATTATACACACTGTGTTGGACAGCTTTTCCTATAGTAAATCAATGTTAAATATTATTTATTACTAGCTGTCCGTCTGGTACTGTATGAAGTCAGTCAGTACACATGTGATAAAAATACACTTTAGTATGTGCATTGTGCATCACAAAATCCCCACTCTTTAATGACAAGCAAACAACCGTACGCATACAGTATAGCTGTGAGATAACTGACTGACTTTATTTATATGTGTACTGACTGACTTCATACAGTACCAGACGAACAGCTAGTAATAAATAATATTTAACATTGATTTACTATAGGAAAAGCTGTCCAACACAGTCTGTATAACCCGACCAGAAAATGCTAGATGTTTTGCCAGACATTATATCTGGTCCGCATCAGGTACGAGTATGGCATACCAGATCGGGCATGCCGGACTGGTACCCGATCAGTTTCTGAACCGGTTTCGATCTGGTAAGCCCAATGTTAAAGTATTCATATTAATATGTAACAAAATGTATTTTTGCTCATACGAATATGAGCTAAAAAACTTGTTTCCAAACACAATCACGCGCTATTTTTTTAACTTTCAATATTTTTAAGAAAAAATTTAAATTTTGACTCCGAAGATAGACCACTTCTTTGGTCCGACAAGTGAGATAAGTCCCATGAGTGAGTTTAAAAAAATTATTCTGAGGGATGAATGATGAATTTATCCAAGAAAAAAATGACACAGAATGAGATTGGAAGATCATCATGTTAAAACATGATAATCTTATGAACAGTGTCGAACTGACCATAGACCCAACCAGAGTGGTTTTTGTCACCCGGGCGATAACCTTCCTGGGCCCCCATGACTTACTACCTATACATGCAAAATAGTTCTTACACGGAGAAGGAAAGAAGTGCAGGAAGATATCGGCGAAGATTTTAAATGCTGTTTGATTTTCTCGAAGAGCGCTATTTGTTTTTCTCGAAGATATTCGGAAGCCTACTGAAGTTGCATAATGCCCCAAGTGCATATAAACTTTATTGCAGAGCAGCTGACGATACGGATTATAATGATGATGGAAATGGTTCATACTTCTGTTCAAAAAAACGTAAACCGAAATTTATTGGCCAAATTAATAATTGTAAAAAAAGTAAGGTTGGAAAAAGTAGTCAAGTTGCAATATTAAATAATGGATCATCAGGTGATAAAACTCAAGGATCATTAAAAGATTCACCAATAACGTAAAGTTTTATTTTTATTTAAAAATCGAATATAAAGAATAGAGTTAAATATTAACTGCATTTTTTTTTTACAGAAGACGTTTAATATTTGACAAATTCCTACTTTACAAGTTTGGGAGTAAACAAACTTCAAATATTAATGACAATTTTAATAGCACTTTCAGACGAAGTACAAACAATTAAAAGAAATTGCAATAGGGAATATGCATGAAAATTGTTTTTCACATTTATTTTCAGAATATGAAAATACTGTAATACTGTAATAATATTTAAAAACGAAATTAAAATCCGACAAATATCAAGGAAGCTATAAGCTTTTAAAAATTATTATCTGTCTCTTTCTTGCAAAAATACTAAAAACAGAGTTTTACGTGTATTTTAAATGGTGAAAGTGTAATATGACGTCACATAACATATCAAGAGGGCTATTACCCTCTTTGTCTAATCGGGAATTTCAATCATTCATATCTCGCTTATTTTTAAAGTTATTTAAAAAGTAATTTGACCTTGATATTTGTCAAGTAAACATGCTTCAATTCAAGTGAAAAAAAATTTTCATGCATATTCCCTATTGCTCATTAGCAATAAATACGGGAAGTGATGACATAGACGAGAAAGATTCAATTTCATTCAAATTTCCTATTAAAACGGATTTTGAATTCGAGAAATTTAACGACGAAATTAAAGGCAATACGAAGTTCCGCCGTCAATAAGTAAGAACATCCGTTACATATAATATATCAGGGTGTTAACTTTAGTCCCGACTTTGTAACGGTTGAAAATATTGATCGCAGGAAAAAGTATTTTTTGGTATGAGTCTTCACAAAATAACCTATTAGTCCATTTTCAAAATTTAAATTCTCATTAACTCAAAAACTAAAAGAGATAAAGAGCTGAAATTTTGCGTATTGATTGATTGATTAATCTCGGGGTAAAAACTATTGCACTTCGATCCTATGGTCCATTGTGCTCCCCCTTCTACCTCAGTCTGACGAGACTCGCTTCTCCTATATGTTGGCAATAGCCTGGAGCTTGCTTATCAGGTCCTCCCGAAGGTTCATATATTCGGTGTGAGAAACGTTTGTGTATGTTCTAGAGCTAAAAAGTAAGGTAAAGTTCGTGAATTGGCAAAATCGGATCGCGTTTGTCCCGTGCGGGGAAAATATCTACTTTTGAAAACGAAGAGATAGAAAAAAATTTTAGACCCAAAAAATTTCCCTTTTTAAAAATAAACAACTTTTTTTCATACTTTAGAGAAATTTAATGAATAAAATTATATTTTTCAGATGATTAGACTTTCCTGTATGATAACAAAAAAAAAACAATATGTCGAGAAATATTGGAGCCATCTTGCGTGCGCTCATGTAGCTCAAGATGTTCTTATGTTATATGTGGCAATTAAAAACTTGCCAGCACGAACAAAAAAATTTTCAAAGAAACATCTTTTTTTTAATGCATTTCTGGTAACTTAATTAATTTCTGTTATAAATTAAAAATGTGAACAATAGGGAATATGCATGAAAATTTTTTTCCACATTTATTTTCAGAATACGAAAATACTGTTAATACTGTAATAATATTTAAAAACGAAATTAAAATCCGACAAATATCAAGGAAGCTAAAAGCTTTTAAATATTATCTATCTCTTTCTTACAAAAATACTAAAAACGGAGTTTTACGTGTATTTTAAATGTTGAAAGTGTAATATGACGTCACATAACATATCAATAGGGCTATCACCCTCTTTGTCTAATCGGGAATTTCAATCATTCATATCTCACTTATTTTTAAAGTTATTTAAAAAGTAATTTTACCTTGATATTTGTCAAGTAAACATGCTTCAATTCAAGTGAAAAAAAATTTTCATGCATATTCCCTATTATAATTTTTGTGAACTTATTATGCGTGAAAATTGAATACAAGTAAAATCTAAATCGATTATTAAGAATTGTATTTAAATGAAATGAAATACAATGAAGTTGCATTAAAAACAACGAAGTGGCATTAATATCAATTAATGCATCAATTAATCAAATAATACTAATCAGTTCACAAAACCAATTATTAATTAAACTTCAATTATGATATTATCTTGAGCATATATATATGTATATATTTTATTATTTTAGAAACAATTAGATATATGTAACAATCAAAATACTCCTTTGGGGGGATAAGGAAATTGAAGAAGGTCTATCGTCAGCCATTAGCAACTCCAGAGATTGGGATGGCCACAGGCTAATACGTTTAGAAGAAAGTAAAAAAAAAAACTTGGCAAAATGTAATTATGTTATTGATGAAACCAATTTTGAATTTGATGGTTTTGGTTGAAAGAAATTTGATGGTTTTTATTCTTAAGATTATACAAAACTTAAGCAACAGGGATCAATGATATTCATTTATTATTCAATTATTTGTTTTTAAATATTGTTTGTTAGTTTAAAAAACGAAAACGATAAAACTAAGCCATTCAATTTTGGCATGATTCTCTCGTTCAGTGCAATGATTTGATTTTTATGTTGGCCTGTGTTCGTTAAGTTTATTTATAGACTGATAATGTAAGATTTAGTATAATTATTAAATAAAAAAATATATAATTTAAGATTTTCGTAACTAATATTTTTGTTTTGAATATTATTTTGTTATACTATTTCCCAATTATAATTTCATCTCCAGGGTAGAAGCAGGCTTGCCTGTTAGGACCCACAGTAGTTTTGTCGGATAAGTTTCAAGACAAGTTTGCTAGATGGGGTACACATTTGCGGCATGCCTGCTCTGGACCCTATCAGACATGCCAGATCCGTTTCCAATCTGGCATGCCTGATCCGTTTTGAGCCAGGCATACCAGATTGGGTACAGATTACTCATCTGCGTTACATGCCGCATCAGGTACGGATCAGTTGAACCACATCCGGTCCTTGATCAGTGTCAGATGAAAATTTCAAGTCGGCTTAGCACGACTTCAACGTCGCTTATTGTATAATCCTCACAACCTCGTTTATTTACGCAAGTAACTTTCGTGAGACGATTTTCCCCACTGAAGCACATTAAGACGAGGATTCGTTCGTTATTGGAGTAAAAACTGCTGGACTCGTTCAGTATCCTAAACACAAATTTGGATTTTATCAAGGATAACGAAGGTAACATCTTTTACGAACGGTTTATTAATTTCTCCTCTTTTAAAAAATGTGCTAGAAAGTTGGCGGGCCCTTAAAGTCATAATGACATCCGGCCCGTTAAACCCAGTCCGACCCTGCTTATGAAAATAATATATGAAAAATGGTCTTCTTAGACTAAGGTTTCCCGCCGTTTTTCCGCGCCTTTACTTTCCATGTAGGGCGATTTAATATCAAATAGATATGTATGATTTGTTTTTATATAGGATGTATCAGAATTATTCAAGTCAATGAATGTAAGGTATACTTTTAAAAAATTATAATTTTTACCCAAAGGCTATGGTTGTACCGTCGATTTTTCATTGAGTAAAATAGGCTAAGGTTAGAAGTTCTAAAAATGTTGCCAGCAGTTCGCAGTCAAATCACGCATTTTGAATAGTATAAACACGGATATGTTTTTTTTATCGTTAGCCTGGAAACGCTAAACAGTTTAAGTTTAAGTTATGTAAAAAAAATCCAACACTAAAAAAAGTTAAATAAAAAATGCAAAAAAAAAGTTTAAAACGTTAAGACTACTGTTGTCGACTGAAAAATAATAATAAACATATTTAAAATAATAGTTTCATAATTGTCATTTCAAACACTAATATGTTAACAAACACATATCTGGGCGACCGAGCTCTTGGTACTTACGCTTTTTCTTTGTTTGTGAAAACTCGCAGAAACGAAAAATGCACACTTATTCTATCACTAGACGGCGAATGAGTGTTGCAAATAATGCCATAGGTGGTTCAAATTTATTCTAACAGATTTTATTTTTTGACAACCCGAATGACCGAATATTTTGATCCTAATCGAATTATTTATAGAAATTTTGCATCATTCTAAACAAAAATGTGGTTTCAAGCTATAAACAATTTGTTTGGAAAAACGCGAAAACAGCCGTTTTCGTGGCTGGAAAACAACATTAAAAAATAAAATTTTTCAGTTTACCAAAATTCTTAAATAATCTTTGAACATCCCTTAACAAAATCCTGATGTGTAATACAGACTATTTCTTTCTAAGCAGTTTTTTAATTGTCAAATAGACTCTAACATATGTTTCAGAGTAAAACAGAATATGATATAAATGCGCTTCTCTTGTCTACAACTCGGAAACAATGAAGTTTAAAATATCTTTAAAAAAAACTATATTCGGTCATTCGGGTTGTCAAAAAAAGAAATTATTTAATAAAAATTGTCTATTTGACAATTAAATAAAAAACAAAGTTTAGAATGAAACAATCTGTAATTACTCTTGAGGATTTTGCAAATTTAATACACCACATGTGAAATGGTCACCAAATTAGCAACAAGTAACATATCCTGAGACAATATAAGAGTAATTTTAATAAGAGTAAAATTAACAGGAATAATTGTGAAGAAAAAAATTTTAACAAGAGTAATTTCAACATAATTTAAAATTTATTATATTTTAAATCCAGTATATTTTAATTTAGTTAATTTTCTATTCGTTTTTATTTTTGTCTATTGATCTCGACTTTCTATCTATTTCTAATTGTCAAAGAGTAAATTAAGACTAGCTAATTTATACTGATGATGACTACATTGTAGTCGAAATACGTATTTATAATACAAAAAACTGATCTAGGTAAAGGGGGCGAATTTGAAATTTTACCCCAAAGATAATTTAAGAATTTTGGTAAACTAAAAATTGCATTTTTTAATGTTGTTTTTCATCCTCGAAAACAGTCGTTTTTTGCTTTTTTCAAACATTGAATTATTTATAACTCGAAAACGACCCAGTTTACAAAAAAATGTCAACAGACCTTTTTTGTTTGAAATCCCTAAAAGAACTTTATTCGGATCAAAATATTCGATCATTCGAGTTGGCAAAAAAAATTAGTTTAAAAAAATTGGGGTCAAAATTTACCATGGCAAACTGCATTTCTATAATATTTAGCATATTTTGAAAGCATTCTACCAAAAAAATTGCCCCCGAATGATTTGTGCCGTCTCATGCTAGATTAACCTACCTATGTTTACAATTATAAAATTATTATTTATAACGTGTTTTTGTTTTTGTCCAAATGTAATAATATTTTCTTTTAGAAATTTTTGTACTTATATCTCCAGATTATTGTTTCATGCTTGTTTAATTTTTCTCGAAACCTTCATTCTGTTAGCAAAAAAAAAAAAAACAAACAAAATTGATACAAATATTACCTCAATAAGATATTTACTACGTCGATATGTTGATTTAAGCGTACTGTTAAAACCCCTATTCTCATTATCTGATAAACTAACAGAATTTTTTTTCAAGGAGACTATAAACATTGAATCACCAAAATTAGAGTGTGGACCTGAAATAATAGATTCACTCACCGTTGAATTTGTGTCAAAAGTGTTCTCACTTAAATGTAATCGTTCACTACAATCACTTTCAAACTTACTACCCGATTCACTATCGCCACCACAATCCGAATTTGGTTTTTTGTTACCCAAACGTTTTTTATCAAATAATTTGCCATTTATTTTTGATAAATTTGTGAACTTTTTTTTAGTTTTTTTATACATTTTGTCAACTGATTTAGCTGCCTTTGGATATTCATCTATTAAACTTGTTGCTGTATCACTTTGAGCACCAACGCGTTGAGCGGCCGCTTGATTTGTAATAATATTATTTAAACGTGTACGAAAATTTGTCCATGTATGTTCGGCACGGCTACGTATAAATGTACGTTTCACTAACATTTTATTATTTGGTAGTTTTTCTCGCGTTGTACAATATTCTAATTCATCCGTCGACTTTGATATTGGATTAATGTTATCGTATTGTTGTTGTTCAATTATTATTGGTGATGTTATAAAATTATTATCATTTGCATGATTTGCCTGTAAGTTACCTAATGAAATTGATTGTCGTTTCGTTGACTTTTTGTTGACTTGCGCATAAATATCTTGTGATCGTAAAATTGTCGGTGATGTTGATGCAACTTCTGAATGATTTCCTTTATTCAATACTTTTGTAAAATCAATTAAACTTTTTGTTAAATATTTTCGTGATGTTTGAACATTGCTACTATTTTGTAGTAAAATGATATTATCATGACTTTTCGATTTATTTATATGGAAATTTAAAATTGGTTGACCATCTGATTCCAGCATTTTTTTGGTATTGCTATTAATAGTTTTTGGTGAATCAGCAACAAGAACATCTTCGTAGGAAGATGTAGCAGCCTCTTTAAACATATTATCAATAATTATCTCTGCATTACTTTGTTCAATTTTTGGAGGAGATTGTGTTAAAATGATACGAATTTCTGATTTACATTTTTTTTCTTCTTCAATTGGTTTGACATTTAATATTTCATAATTATTTTCATCTGTGTTCAATTGTTTCTCATCTTCTAAGAATGAAAATGTTATACGTGGTATATCATATTCACTTGGTATTGTCGATGCTGTTGGCTTGACCAATTTTTTTGGTGTTAGTTTTGGTGGTATTTCGTCCGAGGAGTTATTACGTTTGCTTGAATAACCTTCAAAAAAATTTTCGGAGTAATTTTCACCAAAACTTTCTGCGTCAATATCTTTTAATTTGATATCACGTTCTAAACTTGAACGTTCTGATGACGAAATTTCTGTATCACATTCAAAATATTTTTCGGTTGTTGTATCTGAATCTAGATTTGTTTCACATTCGGATAGTTTACGTTCGGCGACAGAAAATGTTGTTTTACGTTTTAATTTCTCTAACTCCTCAGACATATCGACAATATTCTGATATGGTTGATCATCTGAATAGGTTAAGGATGTATCTGGTATACGATAGATGTTATCGGAAGTATCCGATTGATTATCTTCCAGAATTTTAGATGAATCATTTGCAATTGTTTTTGATTCACCATCGGGTACAGTACGATAAACAAGCCCTTCAATTTTATCATCATTTTTTGATAAATCATTTTGTAAATTTAATACACCATGTTGATGGCTTTCTGTTGAAGAATCATCCTCGTTATTGTCGTCAGATGATGTGGAAGAAGTTGTTGATGAATCATCATCGTCTTCAGTTTTATCGTTCGTATTGTTTCGTTTAAATATTGCATTTGATACACTCATACGCCAATTTTGTGGATTGGCAAATTTTGTGTAAAATTTTTTCATTTTATAATAATTTTAATTTGTTTTGTAAAAATAGTTTATTTACATGATGCATTCAATCACTTGAAAAAGAAAAATATTAATTTATTTCACATTGTTACAAGATTTTTTATAAATCATTTATTGATTGATTGCATTATCAAAAATCGTGTTTTTTTTTATTTCCTTTTAGTATGTGTGTATTTAGAGTGTGCACTAGTTATAATTAACAGCAAAAAAATGTTTATCATCATACTTTGCGATTACAAAAATGTCGAAAATTTATTAAAAACGTAGAATAACTTTCGATTAATAGTATGTTGGAAACAATGGTTACATGTAGCCAGTAATGTAATGTAAGACCTTGGGTGCATTCGTCTTGGACGCTCACACGCTTGAAGCGCGCTCAATCGTCGTTTTCAGCGTTCGACTTGGCGCTGTGAGTGTCAAAAAATTACTCTTGCGGCTGAGTTCATGAGGTAGATCTCGCGCTCACAGACGCTTACTCCACCCAGGTAGGGCAGCAAAAGCGTGAGCGCCAAATCTTAGTATTTATCAAAACGAATGCTACGTGAGCGTAAGCTAACCAAACTTTTGTCATATTTATTAAAGTACTTAAAATTAAAATTGTTTACAAATCAGTAAAATTGGCTAACTATTTATCCAGATTATTTTCGATCAATTTAAATGATTCAGAATCTAGTAAAACGTATTCAATATCTGTTACTTCCGACGAAATAAAACGTCACCATGTTGATACAAACTGACGCTCACAACGTCCAAAACGAACGATATTTTCTGATCGATTCTAAGCGTTCGTAGGCCAACATGAACACCAATAATTTGTGTTTGTAAGCGTAAGCGCTCAAAGCGTGTGAGCGTCCAAGACGAATGCACCCCTAGATACAATAAGGGGTCTTTCACACCGAAGATGCAAGACGCAAGATGCATGCATCCTGGATGCAGGATGTGTGTGCGACTTGCATCTTGATGAAAGGGCTTTCACACCAAAGATGCACGTGCCACTTGCACCTTCTGTTTATATCCATTATTTCTGTTTAGTTTAGTACGTGAGTTTGATTGCTATCGTGAGTTTGAAAGATGAATAACCAAATCATCCGAGTCTTCAGACGACAAAATTATAATTCTGGCTTATGCAATCAGACGAAGACAAAGACGGAATCGTTTAAGGTAGCATCCATACTGGGATAATGCTGGAGAGCATAGCCTTGCGATTGTGTCTCAGCAATTATTGAATCATCCAGTAAAGCTTCAGGCATATTATAAAATGGAGATTTCGACTTTTAACAAGTTGTTGATCTCATGGAACCGTCACTGAGTCGTCGGAATACGAATTATCGGTTTATGCACGTTGAAATCACAAAGATACACGTTGAAATCTCCAGCCGGCTGGTTATCAAGAGGCAAGAGCATGTTGCATCCAGGATGCAAAACGCACTTACAGCTTCGGTGTGAAACCTCTCGTTCAATTACACAGTCTAGTATTTTAGATACATGCATCCTCCATCCAGGATGCATGCATCTTGCGTCTCGGACACAGAAAAAAAGACTTACTAGACTAAAAAAAAAGCCCGATATCATATTGGAACTAGAAAAACCTGTCTTTCTATAAATTTTCTTGAATTTAAATTTTTTTTCGAGATTGAAGTAAACCTTTGAAGTAATCCACAATAATAATATTAATTATCGATATCAATATCAATAGTAAAACAAAACTTAAAAAAAAAATGATGCTCACTATCCGTATCACTACAGTAAAACTGATATAGTATATATACATATTCATCATTCGCAGCATACCCTATGTACGTCGGCAGCACACAAGTATCTAATATACTATACAGCTGTCAGCTAGACATGAAGCTGACTGACTGACAGAAGTTATACAAAAAATGTAACGAGGTCATTCGATCACTAAATTTTACTCTTCATATTTTTTACATACCGGCGCCTTATATGACAATCGATTCTTAAGGAGTAAACTCCAAAAAGGAATTATTACAACACTGAATGCAGCAGAAAAACATTTGGATTGGTTTGCGTAGATGATAAAACAAGAATTAAAAATAAAACAATATTTTGCGAAAAAAATTCGTCACAATTGGCTCCTGGCGAGGCATCATAATAAATATGAAATCATGTGACCAAGATTACAGTTATAATCTCTATTATTATAAGTTTTGAAACATTAAAATTGCAATTATTTATGTAAATATTACTTAGAGTTACGGAAAATATAGTCAGGTAATAAATTGTAGTAAAATTATTTACTTTCTACAAATTTATTATCTACAAAACTATTTCAGTTTACTAATATTATAGTAGAGTCAAATAAGGATTTTTCAGGCAGGTTGTTTGGAACCGCAATTTTTTTAATCGACGTATCGTTATATATATATATATATATATATATATATATATATATATATATATATATATATATATATATATATATATATATATATATATATATTTTAATTAAAGGTCTATAAAAAATCTATAAGTTAAAAGAAAATAAAGTTTATTTAAATAATTTCTTTACTATTTTTTTAAAATTAGTTTATATCGCGTTAATATAAACAAATAGAAAAAAAATAATGGATAAAAATACAGTTAAAAACATAATTTTCTCTTTCATTTTATAGATATTTTAAAGACCTTTCATTTAAAAAAAATATTATTCATCTAAAATGAAATGCACCCTTTTTATTTATAAAAATAGGTGACATAGCATTTTATTAATTGTCGGGGAGCTAATTTTTTTTAAGGGCTAAAATTGGTAACATTATTTTTAACATATAAAAGGCATACTTTGCCACTGTTAAAAAAAATGAAGTAATTTTTAGATTTTTTATTTTAATTTAAATTTTTTGCGTTTTTCGAACTTTGGGAATTTTTTTCTCGAATTCTAATAAACCGATTTTAATGTTCATGGGCTCATTTGTTTTCTTTTTAGCGAATTTCCTCCGAAGGAAATGCAGCTATTGTTTTTGCACCAATGTTGGAATTTCGTATTTTTTAAATAGAATTGAATAATTTTCTGTCATTTTTTAGTAATATTCAGGACGTCAAGATGAATCGATTAAAAAAAAATTGCGATTCCGAGCAATCTGCCTGAAACCGGCTTTTTGAAGCTAATTTGACTCTAATATTAAGAGAGATCCCAATAATGAATTTGGCATGTCAAATACTGAAATCACGTAACAAAACCAAATTTGTCGACTAAAATTGCGGACTAAAAATGTGGATTAAAATTGCGGCCTCTTGAACGCGTAGATATATATATATATATATATACGTATATATTTTTCATAAAAAATTAGCATTTTAAAATAATTTAAGTTGAAAGATGAAAGACCTTATTTTAAAATAATTTGCTGGTTATCTCCTGAATAGAGTTTGACAAATATACAATATTTAGATTGACTTTATAGATACAAACTTTATAGATAGCGAATACTCAAAAAATAGGCAAAACTTATGATCGTCGTGATGAATTTTATAAATTAATACTCGCTATCATTATTTTATTTGACAGAAACGTGATTATTTTTTAGTTTAACATTATTGTTATTATTGTGTATCACACCATTCAGGTGAAAGACCTTAAGATATATGATATTACCAAGAGCAAGGTTTTTACGACAATTATTATGAAATATATAGTTCAAAATTGTATAATTAAAAGAGACTTAAGTAAAAGTGTATTATTCCGATTATATTATTTATATATGAATATGAATACGTATAAAAATTTGAGTTATAGAGTTTTCGAGTTATTGCGTTTTATATATATACATACTAATACAGATGTTTGAGCGAAAAAATTTATTGTGTACAATTCTAACCTCTATAAGAAGAAAAATTTTATTTCACCAATGTCTGTAAGATGTCCCTAAGAAATCCATGTTTGTTCCCTTGGAATGGAATCATAGGAGAATCTCTCAAATTTTTAAGCATATACATATACTCATTTGAAGAAGAATGCCCCATATATATATATATATATATATATATATATATATATATATATATATATATATATGTATATATATATATATATGTATATATATATATACTTCTTCAAATCAGCCACCCACTCAGCCCATTTTTAGCAAACATCAAAAAATTTGTCTTCAAGTTTTCTTTTTAATGCCGTCCCCGGTGTTTGTTTTGTACAAAAAATAATTCCTAACCTCAAAATGGCTGTCCCAAACAAATCGTGTCACCATTTGTGTCAAATTTTCACCATTTTACTATCGTGGTTGTTGATCACAAATTTATGGTCAGATTTGCAAAATTGAAGATGGTGGACGAAATTTTCGAAAATCAATGCATGAACAATGAATGCCAACTTTGGTTGGCGCGTGTTTTTGGGGTTGCTAATGAAGATTTTGAAGTCAGATTAACAAAATTCACCAAAAACCACCCTTTAACCAAAGTGAGCATTCATACATTGATTTTTTGAAAATTTCGTCCGCCATCTTAGTAATTATTTAGTATTTTGTTTACTTTGTCCATATGTGTCAAGTTAATAAAAAAAATCGCATTGTAAAACCATTAGATTGCATGGTACAAATATTAAAAAGTAAGAGATACGTAGACTATTCGAACTTTCTCAGAAGAGAAAATCGTAATGAAATTAATTTACCATGGCGATACTTCTTATATTTATTATGTAAACTTAAAAGTTGTAAATATTTCTGGCAAATATTAAGTTAAAGAAAATATTTTAAGAAAATAAATTATACTAATCTTTATTTTCTATTAACAAATTATGTGTTTCTCCGCCCTCTTAACGTCACGTAACAAATTTCATTTGGATCGGAGTAAAATTGAGTTAAATTCTAGGAAAATTCGCAAACAGATGAAAATAACAAAAAACTGAGAAAATTGCTATAAAGTAATAAGTATTTCGGTATAAACAACTATAGTTTTCGATGAACAGAAATTGTATAATATTGTGCATGGTAAGAGAAAATCGAATGTAAATAATTTAAAATTTCGGTACATTAAGAGTATTAATATAAATTCGAGAGGTATTTTACAATTCCACAACAAAATAATTCTGAAGATCCATTCCAAATATTTCAAATAGTAGATAACCAAATAGTAGATAGAAATTTAAAATTCATTTTTTATTGATGCCATACTATATGGATGATTCATTCATACTATTTATGAGTATATTTGGCCATTGAATATTATTCGTAATACAACGGTTATTTACTTTTTATAATCAATATTTTATTTAAAAATTTCAAAATGTAAGATAATTTATGGTGATAAATGGCTATGCAAAAGTAATTACTCAAATAACTAATTTGGTATTTAAATAAAATTAAGTATCATGTACATCTGGTAAACAATTTTGTATTAATATTTCACGGAAATTCACTACTTTTATGGAATAAACAATTTTATTTTTCATATATAATTGTTTTAAATTGTATATTCAACTTATTTGATTTACATAATAATAAATTTATGGTATGTACTCAAAATTTAAAAAGTGAAATTCCTCCGCAGGAAATGCAGCTATTACTTTTGTACCGATGATAGAATTTCGTAAAACTTTCTTCAAAGGTTCATCGATACTACCTAATAGATGTTCAATGATCATCCTTAATATTTATAATATATATATATTATAAATATATATATATATTTGTATATATATATATATATATATATATATATATATATATATATATATATATATATTATATATAATATATATGTATTATTATTGTCTGTTTTGGACAGCGTTGCTAATAGAGAATCAATGTTAAATATTATAGTAACTACACAATGCTTCATAAAGAAAAATATAGTGGGGGTACTCTGTAGTGTGTGTGCCATACGTAATGAATAATAATATTATAAATTAAGTGGGCATCACTAAATCCCCACTCTTAAATAACAAATCAAACATCTTACTACAGGCAACCAGATGTTTGTAAATATGTGTATGTATGGTTTTATAGTAAATATTTTTGTTTATTTATTTAACATTGATTCCCTATTAGAAATGCTGTAAAAACTATATTATATATATATATATATTATATATATATATAATAATAATAATAATATATATATATGACTGTCTATATTATATATATATTTGAAGGGTCAAGTTCATTAATGGGTAAAAGGGCAAGGAAAAAGGAAACAAGGGAAAAGAGGGGTTTAAAGGGAGGGGAAAAAACAAAATTCGGCATATCACCCTTAACATTGGAAAAATCTAATAGTTTATAAGAAAGTTTATAAGAAGTTAAGTTGTAGGAAATTAGTTTTACTATAATTTTGTTTCTATTTAAGTAAATTTTAAAGTAAATTTTTTTTAGTTTACTATAATTTTTTCTGTTACTCTAATATTTACAATTTAAGATTGAAAGTTAAAATCCTAAATATCTCTATACACATTAGAGTTTGAGAAAAATAAAATGGTAATGAATTGTAACAAACATGATTTTCTACAACTTTACTCCTCATACAATTTTCGATTGTTCTAACATTAAGAGAGATAATTTAATATTTAGAGTTTTCTCTGTCCCTATACCCTATACCCTTCTATACCCCATTTCAATAATATGAATAAAATACAAAAGAGATAGAACGACGCCGGTCTGTTTGGACATATTTTAACCTGCTCAGTGCATGTATTTGTTGACAACAATGGACTCTCTAGCTTGAGTGTACTATAGTATATTATATAAGCGAGTTGTAGATCCATTAATAAAAATATTGCCCACTTTTAACGAGAACATTGGCTTTCATCAGTTTATATCTGCCAATTGACATACTTGTTAACTATGTTCAGAATTTGGTTTTATGAGAGGTCCTCAGAAATCTTTATTAACAATGTAAGGTTAAGTATAACTAAAATAAATTCGGAACAAAATTTCGAACTACAAATAAAACCTATTTTGACAAAATGGAAACCCGACTTCAAAAATCAAATATTCTATAACAAAAAATGCACTAAAAAGTAAAAAAATAATTGCATATTCTTGTGCCAATTTTAGTTCACCTAAGCAAAAATTTTTAAATATATATGTACAATTATTGTTATTTTTGGAGGCGGTGTCAGCATAGAGAAATTCACATAACTTTTGGACATTACCTCCAAAAATAATAATAATCGTACATATATATTTAAAAATTTTTGCTTAGGTAAACTAAAATTGGCACAAGAATATGCAATTATTTTTTTACTTTTTAGTGCATTTTTTGTTATAGAATATTTGATTTTTGAAGTCGGGTTTCCATTTTGTCAAAATAGGTTTTATTTCTCGCTTTTTAGTGACTTTGAAGTTCTATAACTGATTTTATTTGTCTAAATATAGGAAGAAGACCTACTAAACGACCAACTAATTTTTATTGATTTTATTTTTTTTAATTTTTAGTGCATTTTTGTATAACAGATTTGCAATTTTTTTTACAAGCATTTTGTTTTTTTTTTTGTAAAAATTTTTTTTTTTGGGGTCGGTTTTTTTTTGTAAAAATTTTCAGTTTTTAAAAAAAAATTCATATTTTCCCATTATGAATGAGTATATCCTTTCAAAAAAAAAAAATTTCGCAGAAATCGGTTATCACATATAAAATGAGGGTTTTCCTCGATTTCCAGGGGATCCCTTCATTAGAATGCGATTTGGAGACAATGGGACCAATCGTAAATCAAACTCTTTAAAACAAACAAAAAATTCAAAATCGGTTAATAAATGACGGAGTTCTGAGGTAACAAACATTAAAAAAAAAAATGCAGACGAATTGAGAACCATCCTCTTTTTTGAAGTCGGGTTAAAGGGTTACAGGTTCATTTAATTGATGAATTTTTTAGTAAATTTTTTTTTCAAGTAGATTTATTTTTCATTCGAAGGATTCTGTACATATGTGACATATAAAAGGCTTTTATAACTTTAGTTCTAAGCTTGTAACGGTTAGATCTAGTGATCGGAGAACACTACCTTTGGTATATATATTCAACAAATTTTCTAACTAGTATGTGTTTGCATATCTGCCTGTCATCCGTCAACAAGAAAACTCATAAGCGAAATGAAATTTCTTCGTTGTAGTCTAGAAAGTTACGAGCTCGTGATTGAACAGCAAAACTGGATCCATGCACAAAAGGCATATCTTAAAAATATTGATATAAGAAAAAATTATAAATAAAAATGTTCTTTTTGAATCTTTTTCTCGTAAACTGAATATTTGAGCTCAAACATCCGTAATTACTTGAGCATATGTTTAAAATATCTTGACGAACACACCGTCCGCAGTATATAAAGAGTATTCAAAGAATTAAATCAATTAATTTTTACGGTTTTTGCTAAACATAAAGCGTCGCCAGTTGTTAAAGTACCACTGCATTTACATTAAATAAAATAATATTTTATTGTTGTTGTTTGACGTCATATACGATGTTTATTTTAAGACAAATATTTAATGTTTTTATTTTATTTTACTTACAATCATTTGAAAAATTGTAAACAATTTGTATTGTAATTTAGCGACTATTATGTTTGTTTTTCGATTAAAAGTACGTTAAATAAATGAACCATTAACTAATATTCTCAGAATGTATATTTTTGCATTTTATGTTTGTATGTACAGCTTATATATTACTATCCGTCCCCATAACTCCCCGTCCGTTGCATGTTTATTTTCGTCAAATCCATGATTAGTGGATACCTATACAGGCTGTTTTCAAAAGCATACCTTATAGAGAATCAATGTTAAATAAATAAAATATTAACTATAAAACTATACAATACACATACATACAAACATCTGGATAGTGTATACTGTATGCGTATGGTGTATGTTTATCATTTAAGAGTGGGGATTTTGTGATGCACATACTAAAGTTAAGAAGTCAATGAACAAATTTAACCTACTCTCATTACACGTTTCTGTAGTAGTGACTAACTTTACACAGTAACCACTCAGCCTGCCAGCATGTAAACAACACGCACACTACAGAGTACCCCCACTATTTTTATTTCTTTATGAAGCAATGTGTAGTTATGATAATAATAAATAATATTTAACATTGATTCTCTATTAGCAAAACTTTCCAACACACACGGTATAGCATTAGGAACATATACTGAAAGAAAGAATTTCTTGAACCAAGTAAATATGTTTTCTTCAAAATAATATACTCTGAGAAAGAAATCCTTGTTTTCATTCAAGAATTTGTTTACTTGAATAACTATCTTCAAGTAAAAAAAATTCTTGAATTCTTGAATGAAAACAAGGATTTCTTTCTCAGAGTATATTATTTTGAAGAAAACATATTTACTTGGTTCAAGAAATTTCTTCTATCAGTGTACCTACAAAACATCAGGTTTTAATTCCGTGATGAGAATAAAGTAGAATTTGTGCTGAATTAGTCAGTCAGCGAATGTGTAGTATTTCATTAGCCATTGCGATACGAAATTTGCAACAGTGTATACATATATGAGGTTAAGAGAGAATAAGATAGACATACATTTATTTGTAAAGAGAACAGGAAACAGGCATGAAATATACTATTTCTGATTCCTAGAAATAGCAATAATACATGTGTATGTCCGTCTCTTTTTATCCTTGCCAATAAATATATGCTGATCTTATGCTCATATATACGGTACAGCCGGATTCATAGTTGTAGCTTTTTTAGTATCATTATTAAGATTCAAGTATCAAACTATCAAAGTTAAAGGTTAGTAATATATTATATAATCGACTGCAAAATTGGCGTTTTGCAGTAGATTTTTTCTTCAAAATTTTAAAGTTGATTTGTGCCGTATATTGCAAACTACAGTACTAATGCAGGATTAGCCACGTATCAAGAGTTTGCAAATTCTACGGGTGCCACGCATTCGATGGCCCCGCCCCGCACATGGTAATAGAAAAATCTATCAAGTTAAATAGTTACGGTATACTACAGTTTAATCGTTTTAACGAGGCCAGCCATGCAAACAAACTGCACACGAATGAACCAAGACTTGCAACGATCAAGCACATGGTACTAAGCACATAAATAATAATAAGTCTTAGTTCACTCGTACGCAATCCGCTCACATAGCTGGTCTCGTTAAAACGATTTAAGTATACCTACCGTGTAATGGAAATTAATAATCATTATTGAGGATTAGACTGTGGTGTTCAAATCTACAATAATTATTCATAATTTTAGCACATTTTTAAAAGTAAGCGCTGACCACACCATACATTATGTGCCACTTAAATTAAATTTACAACACCGTAATTTTGGGTACATACAAGCAATGCGGTCCACATTTTGAAATACTGCGATACTAAAGCAAAAGCAAACATCCTGATCGGCTGTGAAGAGTATCAACAACAGACTTTAAGTTAGAGACCTACTAAACTCGATGAAGAAGTTGAAAAAAATCAAACACTTGGGCAACATTTTGAAATTTAGGTATTTATAGTCATAACTGATAATGTACTGTCTGCATTAACTAAACGCATGAGGGAGCATCATGTGTCTATTATATTTGGAATACTTCGGCAATTTAAATATTTAACAGTAGAAAATGTTTTGAAAAACTCTTATTGTCAGTGCTTAGTGCTCACCCAAAAGATTTGGAAGAAAGCCTATATGACGAACTGATGCAGTTCGCTGAGCTGTTCAGAACAGATGTGGTTGCGTCTATGCGCAAAAAATGCTGTGTGGAACTGCAGTTCTATTAACTTTTGATGGAAAATTCATTAGAATAGTGTTTCCCAAACGTAGAAATAGTCTTACGCATATACTTGTTTTTGATTATCACCAACTACAGTGAAGAATGTTTTAAGGTTGACCGGACAGTACAATACATTTCATAATAAACAGAATCACTCTTTTTAACAGAAAATAAAAATTTTAATCTGTAAATTAATTATTTAAATTTAGATAGCATCTAACAACATCACTAGTAATCGGATTTATGTAATAATTGAATTACAAAATATAATAAATAATCGTCTTTTGATGATTATTTTGACGATTTGACAAAAATTTTCATGAACTTTTTTTCTTTTTAATTAAGATATTTTCAAAACTCTTCGTCCGACTATTTTTTTTAAATTTTAACTGAGATTTAATTTAAAAAAGTAGAAGTTTTTGACTTTTTAATCTATAGAAGGTGGAGCAACATTATCGAAAATGTATGCGTTCATTCAAAATTTACTAGCTACAACATGTTAAAATTCCAATTTTTAAGTCTTAATTACATAAAAACCCTTCGTCAGATTTTTTCAAAAAATTATTTTATACGAATGAGTTAGCAATTAATAACACATCAAAAATTCAAAATTTTATCTATACACTGCCGATTTTACCTATACATGTATCCGATCAACCTTAAGAAAGTCGATGGCACAAGAACGTCTAAATGATGACCTTATTGAACTTGCTTAGACAGACATTGAGTTGACTAGTGTTATCTCTAAATTTGTCTACATTAAATCGAGAAAAGGTTTCTTTAAAGGTGCTGTTTAATTTTATATCCTAAACATTAGAACCTAAAGCAAAGCAAGTGTCTCTTGTTACCATTTACAGGCCTCGCGCTGACTTAATTCGGCATAATACTTAATAGTACCCTGCTAGTACTAGACATTTACACACGTAGGTGAAAATTATTATATCTGAAGATTGACAAATTTACGTTAAAACAAGTAATTTAACAACTAACTGAGTTATTTGTTTGAATACCCAGTATATACTGAGTTGTATATCAGTGATTGAATTGTTAATAATTCTGCGTATTCGAATTGTTAACAATTCGCTTTCCGAGAAACATTTAATCACAAATTATGAAAAAGAGAAGAAGATTTTTTGTCAACATATTTTTTTTCTATCTTTTACCCATTTTGCCCATTAACGAACTTGACCTTACTTTTTTGTTCTAGAACACACACAAAAATTTTCAGCTCGTTATCTCTTTTCGTTTTTGAGGTATCGGCTTCACGGACAGACAGACAGACGGACGGACCTGCGGAAATGGACTAATTAGGTAATTTTATGAACACCTGATCAATATTTTCAAGCGTTACAAAGTCGGAACTAAACTGAATATACCTTGCATATTTACAAATATACTGGGTATAAAAATACAAGTCATGTCAAATGATAACATTTTTTTCGAAAAATGTTGGGGGTAATCAAAATTTATGGTTTAAAAAAAAAATACTGCCGGAGGGTTCATATAATTTTTTTTAAGGAATGTTTTCACTTAAATAATAATGAAATGCAAAAATCTAGTAATATTAGGGAAAAATCCAGTAATATCGGAAAATGCGATTTTGCCAAGAACTTAATGTTGATCCCGTGTCAAGTAATCAAATTCGAAATCGAAGTTCAAAAACATATTTGTTTACAAGCCGGATGATTCTTTACAAAAAATAGAAATCTTTATTAAATTTTCAACAATGATCCTATGTAATTTTTGGGTGTACTGTTCAGTATAAAGTGTAATACGTAAATTTTTTCTAAAATATTTAATTATTTCAATCAAAAAACAAACTTGCAACTTTCTTTGAGTTAAAATGCTCTATTTTTGTTCTCGTAAGTGTCAAGGGTTGTGCAATTTTGTTCAAATTATCAAAACTATCATATTTACAAGTGTCTACGGCCCGATCAAAAAATATAAGTGACGTGAACGAAAATTAAAGGATTAATATCTAAAACATTACTTAATCCAAAGTCTACTTGAATTAACCAAATTTAAAATATGGTATAAATTATTAAAAGAAAAATACCGTGCCTTTAAGTTACAATTTTTGGGTGTATCGAAAAAATGTTTCAAACAAAATTTTTGTCTTTGTGATATTTAGAAAAATTTTTTAGGTAGGTTTTGGACACAGCAATCGGCAAATTTTTATAACCTTCATGTTACCTAAGTAAAATTATCTATCACTATACGAAAACACTCCAATTCGATTGAGCCGTTTTAACGGCGTGCGAACATAAATATGGAGAGAGAGATATTTTTTTTAACGTCAATCATTTTCATTTATCAAATTTAGTATAATTATGAAAAAATTTTTCACGTACAGAATTAACACTGCGAAAAAGAATCGCAAGTAGGACCCTCCAATCCTGGGGGCTCTACGAACAAAACCCATAAATAAAAAGTTTTGCATTCATTACGAATCATTAGGGTAATTGAATTATAATGTTTGATACCAATAAAGAATCAGTTTCAGAGAGGAGATTAACTGAAAATACACACATACAAAAAAGTATACAAAATACAGTCTATCACATGATTATTATTATTTAATTCACTTACACACATAAAAGAGAATACAAAAATCGCGTAACAATGAAAATTAAAAACGTCCTTGACGAATTACTACATAACATATAAAAATAAATTTTCACACTTCGCTCCCAGACCAGACATTACACACACACACACACATACACACCCACACATGCGAATACAGAAGCAAATGTGGTGTCTGTGTGGTAGTTATGAGAAAATTAAAAGAAAATTTTACTTTTTTTTTGTTCACATGCACTTAAAAAATAAAATCACCAACACTACAATTAAAAACACTTTTTTAGTTTTGTAGAATTTTTACAAAAAAAATTGTATGCAACTTTTAAACATTTAAAAATTTATGTTTGTTTTTTTTTTATACACAGATTGAGCGTACGGACGGTTTAAATGTTTTGATGGATGATAGACCTTTAAAAGTTCGACGCCGCTATAATAATAATGTGTTATATTAAACTTGCACGTCGTCGTGGTGGTACATAGTACATACTACTAATACTACACTAGAGTTGGTACTTAACTTCATAATACACCACTACTATTCTCTCTCTAATCAACATCATCTGTTTCTCTGTGTGTGCATGTAAAAATACGATCGTATGTAGTGAACATGTACAACACTTGTCGTCGATGCGAATGTAATGAACGACGGATGTAAGATGTTCAACAATCAACTGTTTAGTCACTTTTAAAACTGTAAACGCAACAAGACAACATCTTCATATGTGAAATGCAGAAGATCATACGCATTTGTAAATGTTGTGGTCTTTTAAGATACGGAGATACCAGTATTAGATAGGATGTCTATCTCTTTCTCTCTTTGAACTTGTAAATGTTATGGTCTTGTCAATGATTTGCAGTGAGCTCTGGTGCTACGACCGTCTGGATCATTTCGGCAAGACATCACTTTTTGCACTAATTGCAACATGATCCATACTGAGTTTTTGGACAGTCTAAGAATCAGTAGAAAAACTAATCTTTATCTATGGGCATAAAAAAAGTATTGTAATTCGAACTTATGGCCTTTTTGGACAGTCTAAGAATCAGTAGAAAAAAATGGGTTTTGGATAGATAGATATATCTTGGGATATAAAAAAAAGTATTGCAGTTCGACCTTATGGCCCATTGTACTTTCCTTCTTCTTCAGGCTGACGAGATTGCTTCTCCCATATCTTGGTAGTAGCCAGGTGCTTGCTGATTATGTTTTCCTGAAGGTTCATATATTCGGGGTGAGATGCACTGAATATCTTGTATCTGCTGAAACCGAGAGATTCGCAGTTAACGGTGATGTGCCAGGATGTTTCCTCCTCGTCGAACATTCTGCACATAATGGATCCGTTATGGAGTTCTATTGTGTGCAGATGCTTCCGCAGGCGATAATGCCCGGGGATGATTTCGGTAAACTTCCGCAGTTGTATCCTGTTCAGGTTCAGTACATCGAGGGATAGCCTCTGGGTTGCATTCTGAAACAGTATTTTCCCGAGCTTTTACTGCGGTGATCAGGGTGTTTAACATTCATCCACTCGTTGATCACCTGTTTACATGTTGTCTTTGGAATTCCTAAAATAGGCTCTAGGCCTATGAAGGGTATTCCAACTCCCTTCTTTGCTAAGGTATCTGCTATTTCGTTTTCTTCGAAACCACTGTGACCTGGTACCCAGATCAATTTAACATTATTCCGTTTTTCCAGCTCCACTGGTTCCTCTAGACAATCCTTGACTACCCCTGAGGTGACTTCAGTTGCAGACACGGCTTTTAGAGCAGCTTGACTCTCCGAAAGAATGCACACGTTCTGGGTTGTGTTGTCTCTACGTAGGTTCTTACGGACGCAAGCCAGTATGCCGTAGACCAATGGATTTTGCATTAAATTAAAACGATCCAAATTCAAATGGACACTACGTACCCCAGAGTGAAATTAAGTGAAATCCAATTGACCATTTCTGGGATGGACATGTACTAAATATGCGAACTTGCCTCATATACTTGCTTCAACCTTGTCCTAGAAAGCTTGTGACAATCAATACAGCAATAGCAGGTATTAAAAGTTTATTTTTTATAGTTTTTTTCCCGAATTGTTTAAAGTTTTTTTTTTCAATTTTACCCCCATTTCAATAAAAACATACCAAAATTTATAATTTTAATAAGCTAATCTAATTCTATTAAAATATATAAAAATGTAGTTGAAATGTAAAATAATTTCAAAACTTAAATGAATTTTTTCAAGCGCTACTTTTTTTTGCGGACCTTTTTAACTAATTACGCTGTATAGAGGTATAAAAAAATAGGAATATAAAAAAACGTCTAAAAATATTATTTGTCACTTATGTACCCCAAGCACCTAATTTTTTGATTACTTCAATGTAAATTAAAGGTTGGTAAAAATTTATTATAATTTTAATTACCTCATACTGTGTGTTTTGGACAGGTTTTCCTATAGTGAATCAATGTTAAATATTATTTATTACTGTCTGGCCGTCTGGTACTGTATGAAGTCAGTCATTACACATGTGTTGAGAGTACACTTTAGTATGTGCATTGTGCACCCACTCTTAAATGACAAACAAACCACCATACACATACAGTATAATTATGAGATATCTGACTGACTTTATTTACATGTGTACTGACTAACTTCATACAGTACCAGACGGCCAGGCAGTAATAAATAATATTTAACATTGATTCACTATAGGAAAAGCTGTCCAAAACAGTCTGTATATACAGACTACAACAAGCAATATGTGCTACATGATCGGGGTCAAAAATTCTATTTGCAATCTAATATTATTTTTCTGATATCAAAAATAAAATTTTTGGCCGTGCATTGTTCTGTATGGATAAATTCAAATTTATACTTGCAAAATTACTTTTATTTTTTTAATAGAGAATAGAAACCCAAATATACATCGCACATTTATCCTGAAATTGAACTATTATAACTGCTAAAGATAAAAATTTTAAAAAAAACTTGAAGTAGTTAAACTATCGTAGTAGTTAAACTATGTTGTTTTTAGTATATTTTGATATAAACCACGAAAAAGGTATTTCTTTATATGTTAGTTATCTTTGTCGGTTAAAAAATATGGCGGGACAGCGTGTATCGTCATGTCTATTATTAAATCCTTATCCAAAATTCGACTCTCTAAATGTATTTATAGTTTCGAGCTTTATTTAGTGGAATTCCATTGTAACAATATGTGTTTGAAAAATCCACTTTATTCAATAATAATTATAGTGACATGTTCCGATCTTTGCGATTATTTTCAAACATTTTGAAATTATTAGTTTTTAAAAAAATTAGATATTGTAGTAAATCCCTTCACTGCATGTAGCCCGAATCGATTGTTTTAAATGTGTACAGGTTAAAACAAATCTGGTCTGTATATAGAGGATGTGCGGTTTTTCACACCAAATTTTTAATATTATAATATAATTAGATATTTATAATTATTGTTAATTTTTGATTGTTATTTAATAAACCTTATCATATACAATTATTTATATAAGTTATAAATATAAATATTAATATAATATCAAATATATATATATATATATATATATATATATGTATTGTATCATTTTATAATATAAATATGCATAGTTCTATCATCAACAAAAAAAACGAAATATTAGCTAATTTAGATTAGAATTATTGCAGTAAAGAATTGATAAGGATTTGTGTGTGTTAATATCGTTAGCGAGGCGCCATAATTGTATACAGTTGAACCTGGACAAGCGAGATTTCAAAAGATCGACAATTTTTTCTAGTCTTTCAACGAAAAATATTTAGTCACTTTTCACGGTTTTTCACTTAATCTGTTTTTCCCTTACAAAGATACCAGTATACACTTTTCTTACTTATAAACGTATAAAAGTTTAGTTGCTTAAATATCCGTTAGTTAGTTGTGTATGATTTTCCATATCAAGCATTTGATGTCAAAATCAATGTTCAGACATATTACTTAAATGTCAAAGTAAGTAAACGTTAGTCGCTTCCATTGGTATAATATAACCAAAAGGCAACCATACTAACAATGGAAATAAATAGACGCGAGTTTACAAAAAACAATTTAAAAATAAGTTTATAACGAATGTTGTTTATTTTTAAAATAGGACAACGACATTTTTTGTCTACCATATTTGTTCTATCTCTTATGGCTTCAAATTTGGGCAGTTTCTGCCCAGTTTGTTCAAACATGGTCCTATTTTGACCTTACTTTTAAGCTCTAGAACACACATACAAAATTTCAACAACTATATATTTTCGTTTTTTAATTATCGTGTTTACGGTCGGACGGACAACTTTGGAAATGGACTAATTAGGTCACTTTATGAACACCTTCACTTCATGCACTTCATTAGAAAAAATACTCGACAGAATTTTTAAAAAAACTAAGAGAATAAAAATGAATATTTATTATATAATTTTTTTTAAATAATCATGTGTTACCGTTTTGTTTTCGAAATATAAAAGTTTTAAATTATTTTATTTTTAAAAATTACATTATTTCATATACATGAACAAAGAATTTGTCTATGTGTTGCATATGTGTGTTTATGTATTTGTTCTATGCCTTGAACGTGAAAGTTTTGATGAAAGTTTTCAATCGCAATAAATGTATGTGATATAACGATACTTACACCTCTTTGTACATGCAGAAATATAACAATCGCATGTTTTGTTAATAGCTTATAACTCTCGTCTTGCTAAATATTTCTTTTTTTGTCAACCACTTCAGTCACATGATCATTGTAAACCAATCACAAGGAAGTAGGCCAATCACCCTATTCTTACATCTAAAGTTATATATAATAAAATCAAACCGGTTTTTTGTCCTGATCATATAACACAGTGCTGGAACGTCCTTAACCAGTTCTCGTTTATTCAAATGCGACTGTCCCTACTTTGAAAACTGCACAAGGTTACAAATTTTAAATTTAGAATTAATAAAACAATGTAGAGACTTTACAACTAGGATAATATTAAAATAATGATATCAAAATTTTGTTTATCTATTAATAAATATTGTTTCATTATATATTTAAGTATAAAATTTATGTACAAATTAATTTAACACAGTGATACTTAAAATCAGAGATTATATTTTCTTTACGAATGAATAGATCCTTTTCTATGGATTTATTGGAAATTCGTACTTTGTAAATACTTAAAAAAATAAAAAAGGCAAGAATAATCAGGAGTATAAAACGGTCGTGTGAATAATTCCCACCTTGCATATACAGAAGAACTGACTTTAAAAGTTTAGCTTCTATCCAAACTGTTGTGTCTATTTGAAAATTCGTATTGCAGAGTTAACGTTTATTTTCGATCATTATAAAAATTAAGTAGTGAAACCAAACAAGGAACTGTACTCAAATACCTTTTAGGAAAATAATGAGTGTCTCGACTTGTAGAGGGCTTAACCGTCCGAGTGGACCAACTCTACACAACAAGGTACTCTACACTATCACTAAGGTACACTGCTCGGAACTAAGAGGTTGCTGGTTCGATTCCCAACGGCGACAGTTTGTAAATTAAATTAATTAAAAAAGATAAAAAAATAATGGGGTGGGGGTGGTTAATTGACTAAACTTGTCTGGTGTATGGAGAAGGACGAAAGTAACCGGCTATGCTATGTGAAGATTTTCTTTCCCAAACTCTAGATGACTATCGGCATAGTTCCAAACAAAGTTAGCTGTAGTCGTACATCCTACCAATTCATAGTCTACATACAAATTTTCCTTTAGGGGTCGGTAACCAGTGCAAGTAGTCGAGCGGTCTAAGGCGTTATGACTGCGCAGTATGCATACTTGGAAACTGGGAGGTTATGGGTTCGAATCCCGACATCGGCAGTTTGTCAATTATAAAAAATAAAAATAAGGGGCGGTTAATTAACTCCAGATGAATATCGTCATAGTTCCTATCAGAGTCGGCTGCATAACCTACCAATTCCTAGTCTACTCACAAATTCCTTCCACTCCACTCACATCCTTAGGCATCACAATGGACCTTATGGTCGAAGTGTAGCCCGTCCAGAGCAGCCTCTATAATCTATCTATCTATCTATCTAGGGGTCGGTAAAAAGGCCTAGGAGGGCCAACTTACCACGCTTCGACCTAACCACTGCTACTACTACTACTACTACTACTACTGTAGAGACCTTATATTTCGAATAATGGAGGTTTTGGGACTTGACGGAGAGGGAATGCTAATTTTATTTAAGTTATAGAGAATTTATACTTTATCGCCATATCGAGGTTTTTGCTGTAAATTTTTGTTCACTTGAATTGAAGCATGTTTACTTGACAAATATCAAGGTAAAATTACTTTTTAAATAACTTTAAAAATAAGCGAGATATGAATGATTGAAATTCCCGATTAGACAAAGATGGTGATAGCCCTCTTGATATGTTATGTGACATCATATTACACTTTCACCATTTAAAATACACGTAAAACTCCGTTTTTAGTATTTTTGCAAGAAAGAGACAGATAATAGTCTTTAAAAGCTTATAGCTTTCTTGATATTAGTCGGATTTTAATTTCGTTTTTAAATATTATTACAGTATTAACAGTATTTTCATATTCTGAAAATAAATGTGAAAAAAAATGTTCATGCATATTCCCTATTGTGAAGATATGTCATCGTATTTATTACATGTAGAATATCGAATTATTTCTTAGTTTTAAGAAGACAGATTTTTACTGTATGGATTACTTTGTTATTAGACCCTAAGCATGTCAAAAAGTACCTCGTCCCGATTCTTCACAGTTACATAAAATTATTTACCTAAATTACATACAATACAACAGAGTTGGGCTCTGAGTGAGAGGTAGGGAAGAGAGATAGAGTTAATACAGGGTACCTACCAATTATTAATATTTTCTTTTTTTAATTAAAACATTTTTTGAAAAAAATATAATAATACCAAATCTTTTTTATGGTCACTATTATACAAAGTTAATAATACATACAATCATTCAATACATACTCTGGAATTTTGGGCTGGTAATTTGGGTCATAAAATGTACCTTTTTAGTATATATCATATTTGTGTATGAATAAAATAAAAATATATAAAAAATATATATAAATCTTTTGAACCTTTAAGTTTACCGCTGGACCATTGTAATAAAAGAGGGAAATTTTTGCAAAGGATAATTTAAATAGAAATATAGTTTTGGAAATTCCAAATAATTTGTCTAAATATTTTACTATTCATATCCGAGAACTAATAAAGAATTATTTACCTGATTTAATTATTTTTTCTTCGTATGGAGTATGCTCAGTATAGTGTCATGGGAATTTGATGAATTAAGTTAAATTTTACATAAAGTGGGAATTTGAGTTCTTCGAGTTAGTCTACTTTGAATTGAAAAAGTGAAAAGTACTTTTTGTAGTAGTGGAAATTATTTTTCGCATAATTTGTTTTTCAAAAAAAATAAAATATTGACTATACTATAGACGATACTATATAATTATTGGGCAATAATCGGTAGGCAACCTGTATTGAAACATCGTTCCGTCTTGCTTCAAAACATACCTTCTTTACTTACTCTCACCCAGCTTATGGAGAGCCCGTAAGGCTCAGACGAGCTGTCTGTGCCCGCCTCTGACCTAAATTACATACAATACAATATTATTCGTATAATAAAAGTGTTTTATTTATATTTTTTAAATAAGTAAAACATTCAGTGGGTCAAATTCTAAAATTAAACTGATGCTGATGTTACATAAATATTATCATAGTAAAGTATATATTATTTCTGTTTAAAACAATAAAAATACCACATTTAAAAATTAATCCATAAACATTTAATAATCCTTATATCTTAATTTTTATACATTGATTGAAAAAAGAATATCGAAAAAAAAATGTTTTAATAATATGGAGGCTTACCCATAACGAAAATATTTTTATAGCCGACATATTTAAGAATCTGTGCTTAGAATTATTTGTTTAAAAGACCATATGTTGTTTAAAAAGAATATATATATATATATATATATATATATATATATATATATATATATATATATATATATATATATACATTTAATATATATATATATATTATAATTTATTTAATATATATATATATATATACATTTAATATATATATTATAATTTATTTAATATATATATATATATATATATATATATATATATATATATTAGTATATATGGTATATATGGTATATATGCTCAAAACTACACGTGAGAATTATATTTCAAATTTTGCCCCTATTCCTAGAACATTTGTTTGTATTTTATAAATACGTATTTCGACTACAATGTAGTCATCATCAGTATGAATTAGCTAATCGTAACTATCTCTTGGATATGGATTCAGAGATATGTTGCTTGTTGCTAATTTGGTGCGTGTCTCACAATGATATTAAAAAAGTTCTGTCCTTTTATACGATTTGACTGACGGTATAATCTGACTTGAGGATTATTTGAGTTGCCTGACTACTGGATTAGGTGTGTAGAAAGCCCCACCTATTTATTGGCGGTATTCTTTGGTGACTAGCGGTGTTTGTTTTGTCACTAAAGTGAGTGTATCTACGTTAACCGTGACATTCAGGTATTGGATTTTTATTTTTGAAAATGGTTTAATTTTATTAAATCAGAATTTGGAATTGGGCCATTGTCTAAATTCATTATCTGTTTTCTCAATTTGTATATGTAGATGCTTTCGTATGCATCTAATTCTGTGGGGTTTTGTACCGATTTAAGAAGTTTTAGATTCGATTTATCAATTTTGTGATTGTTCTCAATAACGTACGCCCCGCTATACACGATTTTTCGGTTCTCCCAAATTTCACAGGAGCCTTATGTTCTTTGATTCGAATACCGATTTGGCGACGACTTTGACCAACATAAATTTTCGAACAGTTTTGACAACTGATACCATATATGCCCGATTGTTTTTCATTCCTAATTTTATCCTTAGGGGTGCCCAGTAACTGTTTGATTTTATTTTTACTAACAAGCGCTGTAATTAAGGTGTGGTCCCTTAATTATCTAGTGATTTTATTTGTGCATGGGCGGAAGTGTGTTAGTTTGCACCATTTAGTTTGTTCAACGTCGCCAATTTCTGGTGTTAGTGCGGTTAGATTGTTTCGTGCAATTTTAAATTTAGTTCTGCGGACCAAATTATTTATTATGAGTCGAAGCCATATACGTTAGAAGACTGTTCGTAACTAATTCGTACGAAACTCGACGTCATATTAAAATTTCAAACTTGAAACTTTAATTAGCTCTAACGCTCGGCCAACTTTATGGATGTATGTTTATTCATTCATAATTTGATATTTTGAATAGTAATTTGAGATAACTGAATTTACTGATTTGTAGCCAATTATTCGACGAAAATATATGGGTAATGAGTATAATAAAAATAATTACAAATCAAATTATAACAGAAAAGGCTATAAATAAATATTGTGCGTTTTTCATACCCGGTATATATGATACCGATTAAGTTTCGACTTTGTAACATTGAAAATATTGCATGTCTGTCCGTCCGTCCGTCGGTAAACACGATAGCTCAAAAACGAAAAGATATAGCGAGCTGAAAGTTTGTGTATGTGTTCTAGAGCTAAAAAGGTAGATCAAGTTTGCGAATGGGTAAAATCGTACTGTGTTTGGGCAAAATGGGCAAAACTATCCATCTTTGAAACCGTAAGACATAGAACAAAATTTTAAAGGGAAAAAATGTTCCTTTTTTAAAAATAAAATACTCTTGTTTGAAACTTTTTTTCATAAACTCAGTGTATATCGGGTATTTAAGCAATTAACTCAGTTAGTTGTTATTTTCACTTGTTCACTTGTTGTCTATTCCAGGTTCAAGGGCTGGAAAAAGGAACAATATATCGCGATAGCTTCTGGCTAGTCTGACATGCGGGCATTCTAACTGTAGGACTCTAATAAGACTCTTATTTTGGTACGGAGCCTTAAATTTTGATAGATATTTTTGTAGGTGTGGAAAATCAATCATTCATTTAAAAGCATATCTAAAATATAGAATGCAATTACCTCATGTTTAGAGTTGAAAATAGAATAGGTAAGTGTAGATTAAAATTAAATAACTACTTACAATTTCCAAATTGTTATGTCTGTTTGAAAATAAAATCATGATAATTGAAATATGAAAATATATAATTTATAAAAGTCAGAAAATCGTGTGAAATTATTGAATGTAATCTATAAAATACTAATAAACATTAGAACGGGAGTTCAATCTCAAGGATTACGAATGTTTATCAGAAGAACTATTGGTTGCACAATAAAGTGATTCGGAAAGAAACCAAGGGTTCTTTAAAATAGAGTTCATCTATCAGTTTAACACTTACAAACATCGCTACAAAATATTTAAAGAGTCATACGGTGTACTGTGAACTGACGATTGGCTATGGTTTAGAACTGTTATTTCATCGTTGAATGCTTGATAATTCAGTTTTTAAGAAATAACAAATGTGGATTCACTTATAATATCTGGAATCACGGAAAAGTGTATGGCATAGGTGATCGTGTGGAATGGAATGTAATTTATTAATTTATAAGACGAACAGAAATCGGGTATCTGTAGCATAGAGTTTCCATCGTGTTCACAAACATACATTGGCCAAAGCCGTAGACAAATTGGAATCCGATTCAAAGAACATATGGCTCATATGAAATACGGCAGATTAGAAAAATCCTGTGTAGCTGCACACATTATAGAGAATGACCATAAAATCGACAAATCCAATTTAAAACTCGTTAAGGCTGTTCAAAATTCCTCAGAGCTAGATATGAATCTAGACAATGGACCGGTCCCAAATTCAGATTTAATCAAAATCTTACGGTAAAATTAAGTGCCAATATATCCATCTCTCTCTAAAGATGTCTATATACAAAAACCTATTCACTGCGCAAAGCATAACACACCACCAATCAGGTGCGATCTGAGAATAGTATCTAAGGTCGGGCGAACATATATAAGCAGCGTAAAACCCAGAAAGATTGTGAAATTGTTACCAAATTAGCGAATTAGTTTTTCATATCAATTAAATAAGATTCATTGACATGTTAGTGTATATAGTATACGATTTTCATTGTGATGCAAATTTAAGTTTACACAAATGATAATATGTGACTAACATACCTCTTCTAAGAAAAAAGAATATTGCTTTTTTTTAAAATTAAATACTGATATGAAAACATTAACTCGTCAACCAGGAATCGAACCTCGGGCCTCTGGATATCTAGTCCAGTATGCTTCCGCTAACCCAAAGACGACTGTGATGTAACAGCCAACTTTTTCATATCATTCTTATTTTTATTTATTTTAGACAGTATTACTTCTGTCGAAGTTATTTCATACAAAATAAAGAATATTGCTCTTTTTGAAGTTTGCATACTTTGAAATATGTGATTACATTTTTATTACGCCTTTTATGCTTATTTCCGTCAACACTATTCATTGATCAGAATTTAAACTAAGATCGTATTATGAAATTGTTTAGTGGAATCGTCTTGGTTCCTGTGAACTCGGTAATATAATATTGAACTCAGTTTGAACTTCGGTCAATGTATTTTCGTTTCCACCAATATTCATCTTTCATTATTTGAACTCCAAAAAAAAAAAATTCTGTTAAGATCACACTCTATGTATTGTAATTATATTATTTGTATTTTGTAACAGTTGAAATGATTGGACGACAGGCAGTACACTTAAGTAATTGGTACTTTTCAAGTTATATAACATAACCTAAATGTTAAAAAAAATGTAATTAAATACAAAAGTGTAATGAAACGATAACATAAATTATGACATTATCTATAAAATTTCATATTATCTTCTGTTTGAACGCGGTTAGAATGATTGTCGTTCAAATCATTTGAACGTTGTTGGTGAAATGCAAAATGTCGTTGATCGGAGTTTAAACTAAGTTCAAATTTTCAACTTTGTTGTTGGAAATGGGCATTAGGGTATTTAGATAATCGAAAGTTCCTTGTGATCCGATTCAACTAATTAAAAAAAAACTTGTATGTATAGTTCGTGAGAAGTATTTAAGATTATTTGAAGTCGGTTAAATGAATATTAAGGTTGTTGTGAAACTGGTGAGGGAAAGTAGGGGTGGTGAGTTTGTCCTATACTGAATGCATTGATATCTCATCCATTGCCAACTCTCAATAATTAAAAATTTTGCAATTAAATCGTTTCAAATAATTTAAATTTTGTAAAAAACATATATATTTGTAAAAAAAAACATATTGCTTAGTACTTAAATCCTAAATTTCATTTTTAACTAGATAAAAATAAATATAACTAAAAATAAAACTAGATACAAATAAATATAACTAAAAATGAAACTAGATTTAGAACATTTTTCGATCTACAAATTTAATTATCTCAGACAACAAACAAGATTAATTTGAAATTTGGTCCAGGTATTTATAAGACTTTGATAAATAGTATGACAGTTATATTTGACAGTGTTATTTTTCATATTACTGGCATATCTGGTCGTCAAGATATAGTTTTGTATTCATGTTTTTACCGACGAGTCCATTTAACCTATGTAAAAATCTCTTAAAAATCGTAACTTTAACATTTTTTTACTCAAAAACTAAAAACAGGATCAACTTCAAATTTTGACAGGATATTCTTTATTATTGAAATAATAAGCTGTAAAATTTTGAAGAACCTGTCATTAAATTGAATTTTCTTCACAACAACCTTAAATAGTCAACAGTAGTTAATTCATATTTCTTTGTTACTAGATATTTTAAGTGTTTGACATTTAACTTTTTCACCTTTGTATATAATAATATAGACAATTTAAATTAATATTTTTACAGCTAGTAGCCCGCATTTGAAGCTAGTGGAACTGATAATATGATCGATGAAGTAACGTGAATATAACTGCAATTGTATATGATCTTAATGGGCGTTGTACAGTTAATTGTAGACATACTTAGATACAAAAATATTTATAAAGAAACTAACTGTGCCCCAAGACTTTACAATGTGAACAATAAATGTTAACTCTTATTTTCGTTGATCACTTGCAATAGCATTGTCTGAATTGAAAATAATCTTGAGATTTATTGTTAATTTACATAACTTCAATATTGATAGATCGAAATTTCGATATAAAATTCTGGCGAAATAATTATGACAACTCAAGCACCCATACAGTGTACACTAACTATTTAGTGACCCAATTACATAACTAAAAAATTTTATATATGCAAATGTAAATAATATTTTGTTCAAACAAATGTAAATTTATGGATACATTTGATTCGCATGATCGACATATTTAAATTTAGGGATTTTAGTAGAATATTTTATGTTTTCTCCAATAAAATTGTTTCCGGGATAATTAAATTTATATTTATGTAGATAAAAGAAATCTTTTATAATTAATACTTATGTTAAACATGTTCAAACAATATTATTTTATGATAATAAATTGCAAAAAGTATGCTTCAAGAATATGTATTAGGTTTTATATTAAATTTAGTTAGACAAAAATTATTACGAATAATTTTAATGGATGTTTATAAATAGTCAAAATAAAAAATAAGTGTGTTAATATACAGTGACAATATTTTTTTGATCAAATATAATGCATATGCACTATGCAGCTTGTATTTTATTGAACTTTATATATGAATTCATATATCCATATACACAGTGTAGCTCTTTTGAACGAAAAGAGCTACAGTGTTGATATTTCGAATATCGATACTTTACGGAATTATAAGAAACAGTTTTTTCAATCATCATTAACGAATTAACCGTTAAAAAGTTATTTCACTTCAAAAACGAAAAATTCGCCGTTACGCCTTAAAAAAAATGTGTATAGTATATCATAATTCTACGCTACTTCCAGATATCCTGTAAAGTTGATATTTGGCATACAGGTAGATCTAGTACCCAAACCGACGGGAATATTGCGAAAACTGGAAATTTGTATCGGAAAAAAAAAAAATTTTTACAATTTTATAATATAATAAATCGAATCAACGAATAATTATATTCGTTGAGTCCTTTCTGATTGGCAGACACTAGCTATATAAATATTGATTGGTATTAGACCATATTGAACGAAACAACCATGTAGGAAACATAAAAAGTTAAATAATATCATCTTTAAACTACTGTCATGTAAAATAATGCAAAACATGAATATTTTTTCATTTTCTTTATGATATGTAAATATGATGAGAATTTATTAATATAATAAAGTTATTTATTTAATGCGAATCCTTCGGCTTCGTATTATTTAAGCCTTTCAAAAAGATGTGATATCCGACCAAAAACATAAATGTAAGAAAGGGAGTTTTCGGGAAAATCCTTAATGTAATAGTTCCTTCTGAAAAAATGATGATATGGAAGAAAGGACCAAGCTATTTACAAAGTAAATAGCTCTAGACTCCATAAAATCAACCCAACCCAACCCAACAAAAAAGTGACGATATTCCATTAAAGAGCCGAGCTATTTACAAAGTAAATAGCTCGGCAAATTATTTACTAAAAAAATTAATGAGGGGTAAATTGATTAAATGTAAGAAAAAATTTGGTTGAAATTTATTTCGTAAGTTTTTCCTTAGTATGTTTTTAAAATTTTAAATAACGCGGCAAGTTATTTTTCTGTTGATTTCAAATATTTTAAAACTTGCTGCGTTATAAAATTTTAAAGGAAGTTTTAACAGCATGAAAGTACAACTCTTTCAGAAAAAAATAAAACCGCAGACAATTGCGAAAATTCTGAAAGGAGTGTAAAAAGAATTTGACATAGTTCCAATTCGAATACTATAGTATAATAGTGTTGTACTCTCAAGTTCAGTAAAAGTGAACAATGTTGTAATTAAAATTGTAATAGTCTTAATAGTCTTCTTCCATTACGCTTTTTGCAAGCCCTTGTATATAATAATAGAATATTCATGCTACCTACTCAAAATGCAAGGTTACGCCCTTTTTGACGCCTAATTTACTGAAGAAGATGTACACCGTACATGAATTAATTTCATTATTACTTACAAAAATAATTAATGTAAATATGACATGCCTAAATATAGTGCTTATTTAAGAAGAATCATTCATATCTACACAAAAAATTAAGTAAATTAATTATTGTATAAATGAATTTTTAACAACCTTTTAATTATGTAAAATACTACCAACGCGACCTATTTTTATTATTTTATTTATACAATACACGTGAGTGAGGACGTGTTTGATGACTACATCGTTATAGAGAATAGGATAACAGATTTGACGTGATAAACGATTATCTTACATAACACTCTCTGTTATTGAAAAAGTTATAATCTAAATAATTACACTATAAATCATTTATTAAATAATGCGTTAATTAAAACTATAAAATATTTTATGTGAAATAATTAGAGATGCTATTTTACAATGACTTCTAACAAAATTAAATTATAATACCACTTTATTCAGTAGATAACTGTCAATTTCACGTTCATTCAATGATACAGATAGATTAATTATGTTTCATGTGTCGATTTCTTGTATTTTTAAATCTTTTATGACGTGAGGAAGGTCTATCTTATTGGCTATGACCTATTTATAATGGTGAGAATTATGCGTGATCAAATCACTGACCTCTAAATAACTGGACAGATTATCCCATTTTACGCCATTAACTCGAATATAATCAATCACTCCTCAACTAGCCAAGGTACTAATTTTTTGCTTCAACGCGCCTGTGTGGCTTGTATGTGTAATAAGTATGTATGTAATGTATGTGCGGCTGTTACATGTATTTTCACTACACAAAGAAAATTTTAGCCACGCACTGTACCAAAATATAGTAACTTGGGTAGTTGAAGCGGTTAGACAGCGCTTCAATTGGGTTCGTTATTATACGCTATGATCCATCCATAAAGATACTCTGTCCAGTTATATCAGTGGATCAAACGCAATCTGTGAAATTAAATTGAAATCATTTTATGCCGCAGAATAAATAAATAAAAGACTGATTTTATCGGGAATAGAACCGGAGACCATAGCATCGCGAATCCAATACTGAAGCCACTACCGCTTTTGTATTGATGTTGAATATAACGCTCGGTCCATAACTCGTAAGTTGAACTACATTAAACACTGTACATTCGACATAAATTTATAAGTATACTCCCGTTCATAAAAATTGAACTAGTTTAAACATTCCAAGTGTTACTGTATAATTAGTACTATATACGCTTAGAATGTGACACGGACTGTTATTTTATTGAAGTTTTAAAGGGGTTTTTGATTAATTTTTGCTCTTTATAAAAACTTGTTTCACATAAATGCTTCTTAATACTTCTTAAAAATAGTTAATAATTATGTTGTTTAAAGGATCTACCGTGATCCGATCAGGATCACAGTTATCCCGAAGGGTGATTGAAGAAAATTATATCACAATAATTTTTATAAGGGCGTTAATCATGATATCAGAAAATTGAAAAACTTTCTCTTCCAATATTTTTAATCAATATACTTATTGTTAGTTAAATTATTACTGAGTAATTAATTATAACTATTAAGTATAGTATACAATAACAATTCCACATTCATGTAGGGTTGCTTTATTGTAGTCTAATCGAAACTATTAAAAACTTGTTCAAAAGTTATGGATCATCCATATGAAGTATCTACCCGTCCATGTTAAAGGAATAAGCAAAGGAAGAAATTTTTAAAGTTATAAGCCAAAAACTAGATCATATTAGTATTGGTCGTGCTTTTGATATTGATTTGGTGCGGTATTGATTTGATAATATAATAATATTAGTTTGAAATGAAATATTAGTTTGAAGTTTATTAAATTATGATTATTATTAAATAAAATTTTAATACATGAATATATTATATTGAAACCATTGAATAAAATAAATATTTGCAACATTTAACAATAGGTATAGACACTATCTAATTGTTATCATAGACAACAACCAATATTTACATAAATATGATTGTAAATTAATAAATAAACTTGAAGTGACAAATTAAACTTTCATATTATCAAGTAGAATACAATACATATTTTTATAAATAATTAGCATTGTTCTGTTCTTCAATGTCAAAGCCAATAATATAAGTAATATTAAAAAATAAAATATGAAATATGCTCTTTAAACTTGTGACTACATTCATTTGATCATTCACGTGTTATGCATATTATTATTTTATTGTGTATGAATGAACACAACAATTATTAATTATGTACTTTTACTTTTTATACATAGATGTCAGCAAATACATGTTTTGATTATTATTTTGTTATACATAATAAGCGTTATAATTAAAGCAATGAGGCACGTCAAATTTGGACGGGAGGCAACCGGATGGCGACTGGTAATCTGGGTGATACTGAACCTCCCCTTACCGCCCGAATGGACCCCAAATTGACGGGGGTTGATATTAGGAGGGGGGGGGCAAAAGTAAAATTTTTTGACGAGGCAACCGAATGAAATTGAGATTGCTTTGAAGTTTATTCCCTCTTTATATAATAACATTTTTTTGCCATCCGAAACACACAAAAATCGTTAAAATTGTTTAGATAGTTAAAATTGTTTTGGATGGCATTGATACACACAATTCCTTGCACTTATTAGAGCTTAAATTTCGATTGCCACCCTTTGGGGTCCGTTCGAACGGTACGGGGAGGTTCAGTATCACTTCCAGTCCCAGATTACCTCTCGCCATCCAGTTGCCTAAATTTGTCGTGCCATTGCCTTGAATATTATAGTAGTCAAAAAAATTTGTATTTTTCTTAAAATTATATATTAACAGTCCATGACAATAGGGAATATGCATGAAAATTTTTTTTCAAATTTATTTTCAGAATATGAAAATACTGTTAATACTGTAATAATATTTAAAAACGAAATTAAAATACGACAAATATCAAGGAAGCTATAAGGTTTTAAAGATTATTATTTGTCTCTTTCTTGCAAAAATACTAAAAATGGAGTTTTACGTGTATTTTAAATGTTGAAAGTGTAATATGACGTCACATAACATATCAAGAGAGCTATCACACTCTTTGTCTAATCGGGAATTTCAATCATTCATATCTCGCTTATTTTTAAAGTAATTTTATCTTGATATTTGTCAAGTAAACATGCTTCAATTCAAGTGAAAAAACATTTTCAGGCATATTCCCTATTATGAAAAATCATAACAATATATGTGTAATCTATCTGTTGATCACACTAAACGTATATTGTCCAAAATAAGATACTTTTCCATTATTTATAAGAATATACCTTTGGAGGTAAACCTCTCCCACAAAATTTTTAGTTCGGCAAATTTATCGCCCACAATTCGACGCTGATAATTTACTATCCTCTATTTATTGTCAGCAAATAGTTGCCAATATAAGTCGCAGTAAGTCGTCAGTACAATTTATCGTCCTTGTTGACAAATTTTGTTGTATTTGTAGAGTACTTGCACTATCTACACGCCTTTAGTGCACTTCATGTGTCGTCAAGATTACATGTCGTAACGACCAACAAACTTCATATATATTCATTATTAAATATTGAGGCAAAAATAAACATTGGTTTAAAATCCACAAATTGTCTTTATTTATTTAAATTCCAAAACATATGAAATCCGTGCTGGGCAAGTTTACTTGGCCAGGTTACAATTACATTTCTCTTGAAAAAAAATTAAAACAATCAAGTGAAAATAACACGTGCCTGAGGTAATTGCTTAAATACCTGGTATATAATGGGTCAATAAAAAGAAAATTTATTTTTAAAAAAAGCACATTTTAAAAAAGGCAGACCGACATGCGGAAATGTACTAATTAGGTTATTTTATGAACACCTATACCAACAATTTTTTTCTGCAATCAGTATTTTCAACCATTACAAAGTCATAACTATTACATACAGCGGGTATAAAAATTACGATAGCTAATTAAATAATATAAATATCAAATAGAATATCTAGAATAAATTTTATTTCAATTTAAAATGATCAACAAATTTATATCCCTTACGTAAGAATTGCTTGGCGATAATTTTTTGGCCGGTGAATTTGCGGGCGATAAATTTTCAGCGACCGACGAAAATTACATATGAATTTCTAACGTTTATATTGCAATTAACTTTCCTTTTCTAAACTCCGCATTTATTTCTTTTCCAATTTTGCTAGTTCTAGTTTATAGTTTATATCATGAGATACGAAATAATAATCTCCTTACATAAATCGTCGTTTTAATCTGAAATTTTACATCCGTACGTACGATAAGGAGAATCTAATGATCGTAGGCTGGCTCATGTATTAGTGTATATTCTCCAAAAATAACAATAATTGTACATATATATATTTAAAAAATTTTGCTTAGGTGAACTAAATTTGACACAAGAATATGTAATAATTTTTTTACTTTTTAGTGCATTTTTGGTTTTAGAATATTTGATTTTTGAAGTCGGGTTTCTATTTTGTCAAAATTTTTTTTATTTAATTTCAAAATTATAAATATATCTTCTCCAAATGAAATTTTAATTCAGATTTGTAAATTTTAAATGAAAGATTTATTGACGGAAAAATCAAATTTTCAATCCTATAAAAGTATTATTTGCAATCATTATACCTGGTAACAAACCTTGAACTTTATGCTGCAATAAGTTTTTTTTTTTTTTTATTGTAAAAATGAATAAGCTTTTCAATGTCAAATGATGTACATTCGTAAATTAATTACATGTTTATTTATAAAAAAAAATTTTTAATAAACTAGTTTTATTGCGATTATTGCGTGGCAAAACTTTTACACTTAAGGACGTTCCAGCATGAAACTGAAAATCATTTTCAATGTCAAAGGATGTACATTCGTAAATTAATTACATGTTTATTTATAAAAAAAATTTTAAATAAACTAGTTTTATTGCGATTATTGCGTGGCAAAACTTTTACACTTAAGGACGTTCCAGCATGAAACTGAAAATCATTTTCAATGTCAAATGATGTGCATTCGTAAATTAATTACATGTTTATTTATAAAAGAATTTAAAATAAACTAGTTTTATCGCGATTATTGCGTGGCAAAACTTTAACACTTACGGATATTCCAGCATGAAACTGAAAATCATTTTCCATGTCAAATGATGTGCATTCGTAAATTAATTACATGTTTATTTATAAAAGAATTTAAAATAAACTAGTTTTATCGCGATTATTGCGTGGCAAAACATTAACACTTAAGGATGTTCCAGTATGAAACTTTTCGACAGATTTAACTCATTTTTTTTTCACAGCCTAAAAATAACGTTTTCTAATAAATCCCCAAGTTTCAGAATATTTGACCGTTTAGAACGCGAGATAATTAAAAACAAAGTAATCATTCTCTCTCATTAGAACCATGTAAAACTTCATACCCGCCCAACTATTATCTGTTGTATTGAAAAAAAACTCGACAAAATTTAAAAAAAAAGCTAGGGTAGTAAAGATAAACAGTTATTAAAAAAAATTTTTTTTTAAGTCGCGTTTTACCGTTTTGTTTTCGAAATATAATAGTTTAAAAGTATTATTTATTTCATAATTACATTAATTTGTATATATGAATATTGAATATATGTATGTATTGTATATGTGTGTATATGGATTCGTTCTATAATAAAAGCAAACCGGGTTTTTGTCCTGATTATAAAAGACAGTGCTGGAACCACCTTAAAATTAGTGAAATACATTTTTAATGTATTATAATATCATGATTTGTAAATTGACATGCCATAATTATTTTTCAGAATATGTTTCTTATTACTAGTGGCCCGTTTTGAAATAACACAGTTTCTGACAACTGTCATGATTTCCTAGTCTATTTGGAACAACGCCTAATTGAGACTGTGAACCTAGGGATGCCACCTAAAAATTTCAAAATTTTTCAATCGATCCATTGTTAGTAGAGATAGGGGTAGATTGTAAAGGCTGCCCTGGACGGGCTATAATTCGACCATAAGGTCCATTGTGTGCCTTAGGATGTGAGGTTGTGAGTGGAGTGGAAGGAATTTGTGAGTAGACTAGGAATTAGTTAGGAATATTTTCAATAACTGAAAGGCTTTTCATGCATAAAGCCTGCTGATGTATGATACAATGAAATGATAAAAGACTTTTTAATTCAAGGATTTTTTTAAAAAGTGCAATTAAACCGGTATTACAGCCCGTTATATTACTTGCACCATCCGCGGTAAGTGAAACGAATTTTTCTAAAAATAACGATTTTATTCGTGCAATTACTCCGTCATAGAGATTTTCGATGGTCGTTTCGCGATTTAGGGAAATCATCGCAAAGAGTTCTTCTTTAACAAATAAAACAATTTAACCATTGAGAAATCAGTAATCAATTACCCCCCCCCCCCACCTTATCATTGGCATGTTTATTGTATCCAGTGTCATCAAATTCCAATGACACTATACTATACCCCGTACGAAGAAAAAATAATTAAACCAGGTAAATAATTGTTTATTAGACTAAACCATCAAAAAAATTTGCAAGCGGTTTACAATTTTACAAGCGGTAAACGTAAAAGATCAAAAGATTTATATTTTATAATTTATCTAACATTTATATTTTATTCATACACAAATATATTAAAAAGGTAATTTTATGTATTCAATGTGTCGTATGTATTGTATACTTTGTATAATAGTGACCATAAAAAAGAGTTGGTATTATTATATTTTTTTCAGAAAATGTTTTAATTAAAAAAAGAAAATAATAATAATTGGTAGGTACCCTGTATTTACTCTATCTCTCTTCCTACCTCTCACTCAGAGCTGAGTGAAGTCAAAATTTGCCCACCTATGATTTACTGTAATAAGCATCTAATTACTCAAATAAGTATAATAAAGAAAGTATAATAAATGGTTATATATATTGCAAACTTCATTAAAATCTGATTTAAAATAAACAAAAATTTACCCTTTTTAAAAATTGAATTAAATCTCTAGTTAATACAGACAAGATAATAAAAGTGTTACATTAATCAATTTCAGCTTAAATTTCTACGATTTGCACATAATTCTATTTGTATTTGAAATAGAAATTATGGTAGGAGAATACGATAACCTGAGAATAATTCAATAATTTCGAAAATTATGACGTTTATGGGATTGTTATTTATTTTGGCAAGAATCCTGTATAATACCATCTGCATTAGCATTAGAACATATGTTAATTATCCTAATATAAATTTATGACCGTCTGGAGTTTTTTTTAAATAAACTTAGATAAAGAAAGTAATTTAAACTGTTTTTAGACTATGATATCAGAAAAAGTTATAAAAAATGAATGTCTATCTAGTTTTTATACAAGGTAAAAACAAAAATAAAATAATTAAAAAATGATAAAATAACACTAAATTTACATCAACACGACAATATTATAATACACATCCTGGTAGAACCAAAACACAGGAGATAAAACGTAAAATTAGTGTTTATCTTATACACTATTATACAGTTTCAAATGCCATTTTATGGTGCATTAAAAACTAATATAATTGCCGAAAATTAGTATAAGCACGTAGCTCTGAATTGATAAAACTAGCCAATAATTGGTTCGATATTTTTAATTAGAAAAATAAATTTAGTCAACGTCTTTGGACTTCAATTAGAAAACCAGTCCGAGGTTTCAAATAAAATGACCTCCTTTATGAAAGAAATGACAGTTGGCAATCCTAAAACCCTTTTACCTTTTCAAAAAGGAATAATGTTGAACAATAAGACACTAGTGCAATTATTATTTTCTTATTTAATGTCAAAATATAAAATCCGCTATTTAATAACATATTATTTATTTTAACCAAGACAGCCTTAAAAAGCAATGGGTGGTTAGCATGATCACCCAACCAATCTCTCTGAGTTTTAAGCACAGACTTCTTTGGTATGCTTTAGGAAAATGTTCGTTTGCTGTATTCTGTGAAAATAAAAACACTGAAGAAAATAGCGAAGAAAATAGTTCAATTAGTTTTGAAGCAGCAGACGAGTGTTTAATTAACATACATAAAAAAGGGTTCATGAAATTTCTCTTTATCGAAGATTTAAACTCGGAAGATTTAAACTATTTTACCAGAACGTCAGAATTGGATAGAAACCCGTATTTCGATGAAAGTCAAAAAGAAAATTTTGTTATTAACGATAATAGCTGAGGAGTAGTTAATCTTCTACATATCATTGCTGGGTATGTGGCCTATAGGTTTAGGCATCCATATGTTTTATATAAAGACAAAAATTAAAATTCACCAGAGAAACATAAATTACGCCAGTCAAAATCAACACAAAAAATCGCTAAATTCGCAAAACATGATGTATCTCTGATTTTTTAGTATGTTGTTTGGACCCATTAGGGTTATGTATATCCAAGTTTGCAACTCTCAAAAAGTTGTGGAAAAATTTTTACACGCGAAAAACCACGAAATTTTTGGACTTGTTTCAGATTCTGCTATATATCTCCTAATCTATGCATTTTTCTTCGAAAGCTATTCTATACGTTTTTTAAGAGCATTAAATTTGCGAGAAATTAATCGGAGCTCTGTAGGTCAATTCGTTCCGAATTACGACACTTTGAAAATAGGCCAGTTTTTCCAAAAATTGAAAATTTTTGTTTTAGACCTTATTTGGACCAAAATTGCGTCGAAACCATTGGTCCTGCGAGTAGAGCTTGTAGAATATGACTTGTAGGCAATTTAATTAGCATTAAATTAAGCGCAAAGCGAAGTCTATAAGCCTCGTAGTTCTCTCAAAAACCATATAAGGTAAAATCGCATTTTTCCAGAAATGCTCTATAACCTTTTCTATCTTTTGTTTTTTGGTTTGTTAATGAAAAAGAAGTTTAAAAACACGTTGAAATGTATTTTAATATAAACATAAATAATAAACATAAGTAATCAAAAGTAGAGTAACTTAAACAATTAATCAGTCAAGCAAATTAGACACATAGTCTAATAGGCCTGTCAAAATCAACAATAAATTAAAAATACATGATAGTGTTTCCAAGTTGCGTCAGCATTTAGTTTATACATTTACTTATTTAGTTTATATATATTGCGTTTGTGTAAATCGTCCTAAAAAACATCTATGAAATTTTGTAAAAACATTTTATTTGTAACTAAATCCATTGTTGAATAATTTTAGACATTGAATCAAATCTAATTTTTGAATCAGATTTCTTTAGTTTAGATATTATACAGTTAGTAACTTTTTTGGTTGACATTCTGATGGAAAAATTACGCATATATAAACAGTAAATAAATTTATGTAATTATATTGCAATGTTTTATATAATGAACATAATATAATAATATATATTCAATATATTAAAAAACTGCAGTCGAATGCCTTGAGAAATATAACTTGATGATTGTAAACTAGTATAAATCTTATAAAGAGGTTTCAATTACGAAATAACAATGTATAGCCGATTCATATTACAAAATTTTTTAATATCCTGCCACATATTAAAATGAATTAAAAACACATCAGAATTATATTTCAATGCACTCTTAATAATTTGATGTATAGTACGTTTCATGTAGTACAATTTTTATACCCGGTGTAAATAAGGTACTGTCGCCTAACAATAAGAAAACCCAGCTTCTAATAAAACCCAGTTATGAAAAGTCATTCTTGTAATTGTTGAATTTATTCCAAATATCTCACATATAAGTAGAAACATCAATCAAATCGTCATGAAATGATGAAGTAATGAATTGTAGCAAACTTGATTTTCTACAACTTTACTCCTTATACATTTTTCGATTATTCTAATATTAAGAGAGATATTTAATATTTTGTGTTTGTTTGACACGAATACACGAAATATATTTTATTGTAAAAAATGTTGATTGTCGTTTCCATAGTAACTATACATTATAATCGTTATACATCGTTCTATTTTGGCTAGAAATAAATTTAATTTTCAAAGTCATATCAGATATTATATTTCATTTTGATCACACTAAAATTATGACCGCTAGAGGAGATTTATGTATTCGAAGGACATGTATTCTAAGGAAATTGACGCAGCTCTTGCGTAACGAATTTTTTTTTAAATGAATAGTTTCAGCGTACAAGTGCCGCAAACCAACACAAATGCATTCAAAATCGGCCTACAACGGCCTATACGGTCCGTCGCAGGTATAAATGGACGCGCTCCTTGGCCTTGGAGCTCCTTCTACGGAACATATTGAATAGGTGATGAAAGTTTGTATGGAAGTTTGTCATTTTTTAAGTTAGATATATGGAAATTGGTGTTTAGGCTTCTATTTATAAATATAAGTCAGCTGTATCAGCGGTTTTGGAAATTCATCACGTAAGAGAGTAAAATAAGAAATGAAAGTTTGCATGGGAAGTTTATATTTTCACATTTTTGAAGATAGAAACGTGGAAGTTGGTGTTTAGGCTTCTGTTTATAAATAAAAATCAGTTGTTTCAGCGTCTTTGGAAATTCATCCCCTAAAGGGGTTGAATAAGAGATGAAAGTTTGTTTGGGAAGTACGTCATTTTTGAAGTAAGAAATGTGGAAGTTGGTATTTAGGCCTTTTACATTTGAGAAAAGTATGGTTCCTGAGATGTTACCGATTGGAAATCTTATCGAGCACGCGGCCAGTAAATAAAGAAAAATACAATATTAATTTTTAATATAAATAACTCTGAGAGATATTCCCAAAAGGAGGGAGGGGGCGGGTATGTCATCATTGTTACGTAATATTTTTTGAAAGTTTGTATTTGAGTGAGCTGGGTGTAACATATTGCCAAAAACGTGTGACGAAACTTGTACGTATTTCGCAAAATTGTAAATTTATAAATAGAATTCACTCTTGCAACAAATCTACGGTTCAAATTACGGGTACGTTTTAGGATATGCTTAGAACATCAAAATAATTCAAATTGGTCGTCCAAGTTCTATTTAGAAACAAATATTATTAATATTTAAAAGGTAAAATTAAAAGGTAAAATTAACTGAATTAATTTCTTAAATACCTGTTAGATCCTGAACTTTTGTAAAAAAGTTTATTACAAAAGTTGTTTATTTTTAAAAAAGGAACATTTTTGTCTTTACATTTTGTTCTATCTTTTATGGTTTCAAAGATAGGCATTTTTGCCCATTTTGCCCAAATATGGTCCGATTTTGCCCATTCACGAACTTGATGCTCTACACATACAAAACTTCAGCTTGAGTTATCTCTATTCGTTTTTTAATTAACGTGTCCACCGACGGACAGACGGATATGTCGAAATGGCCGAATTGGGACATTTTATGAACACCTATGCCAAGCATTTATATCTGCGATCAATATTTTCAAGCTTTACAAGATAGATAGATTGTAGAAGCTGCCCTGGACGGGCTACACTGCGACCATAAGGTCCATTGTGATGCCTAAGGATGTGAGGATGTGAGTGGAGTGGAAGGAATTTTGTGTATAGACTAGGAATTGGAAGGATATGCGGCTCAACCGACTATGATAGGAACTATGCCGATATTCATCTGGAGTTCGTGAAGGAAACTGCAGAAAACCTTTTCGAGCAAACTGCCGATGTCGGGATTCGAACCCATAACCTCCCAGTTTCCAAGTAGGCATACTGCGCAGACATAACGCCTTAAACCGCTCGGTCACTTGGACTGGAAGCATTACAAAGTCAGGATTAAACTTAATATACCTTGTTTATTTACATATATACCGGGTATAACAACGATTTTTGATTGGTTTTGAATATTAATTCAATTAATGCGTAATAAATAATAACTGGAAACTAGTTCTATTTAATTTGTAATAAATACATTTATGAACCTACTTATAAGTATAAATTAAACCACAACATTATACTATTTTGTTTCAATATAAAAAAAACACATTAATATATTACTATTAATTTTTTTTCAATTCATTATTACAGAACAGTTTTTCTGGTAACATATTTTTAGGTAGTAAGTAACATTTTTTTCCTATTAATAAATCTGTTATGTTTATTACATATTTCACAAAATATTGTAGGTAATTTAATTTTTAATTAATTTGAATTTTTAATGCACGATGAACGAACTTCCTTCTTAATAACGTATTTTTTAATAATAAATATTGATTTGAAGAAGAAAAAAAAATGTGATTGTAACATCTCATATGACTTTTATAAATGTGTTCCCAATAAAATTTTGAAACTGTGAAATTCTTTAACATGTAATACAATTTAACACGTCTTTGGCGATCAGTAGGACAGTGTGTGTAACTGTTTTGTATTCCCCATAAACCTGTTTTACTTTAACTTTTGGATGGAATCGAAACAAGGAGGGCATTAGCACTTATACTGGGTACTACTTTAATTAATTTAATATTAATAGTGAGTCCTATTAATTATGGTCTAAAATACGACATTAGAAAAACCTTCCCTCATCTGTTAATTGATTGAAATATTATTGAAAACGCTGATTACAATATAAACAATTTGGCAATGTAAAGTCTGCCAGGGTAGTTCTGCTGCAATTAACATTAATTAATTAATTTAAAAAAAATACCTTGTAGAGAGACCACGTAACAAACAAGGAAAGTATATGATCGCGTATGTAGAGTGTACTTCATTTATCTTGAACTCTGCATTCTCTATACAATACCACTATTAGTATAAATACACTTGTAAATGGAGTACACTCTACATAACAGGGTATGTTACGTTTAGTCCCGACTTTGTAATTGTTGAACATATTGATCACACAAACAAATTTTTAGTGCAGGTGTTTATAAAATGATCTAGTTAGTTTTTTTCCGCATGTCCGCCCGAAAGAGATAAAGAGCTGAAATTTTGTGTGTATGTTCTAAAGCTGAATAGTCACTTCAAGTGAATGGGAAAAATACCAATTTTTAAAACGGTAAGAGATTAAAGAAAAAATTATAGAAAATGTCCCTTTTTTAAAAATAAAACAACTTTCATATCAGATTCTTGATATGAAAAATCAACCGCACCAATGCTCTGCCGCTGAGCTACCTGAGATGTTATGGTAGTAGATGCATATGATCTTTCACTATCTTTTGATGTAGATGTATTATTAGTTTGTTGATGGACTATTTCCATATTTAATATTTACAGTTATTTAAAACAATTTAAACAACTTTTGTTCGAAACTTTTTCATAAATTCAGTATATACCGGAGATTTAAAAATAAATACCGGTAACAATTAACTCAGTTGTTAGTTTTGCTTGTTTATCTATTTCAGATTAATATTTTTGAACGTCTTTGGAAATATGATCAGGGATAAAGACTCAACTTAAGTACTGGAGCTTATATTCTTCCCAGCTTTCTTGCACTCAAAACCTGAGGGTAGCGAATTATTGTCAGGCTAAATGAAATGTCTTGTTTTTTGAAGATATAAAGGTGACAAATGAACGCTTCTTGACAATTTCCATCAGTGACTGGGTAGTTCCCAATTAGAACAGATTACCGATAATACTATTGACAGTTTTCTATCGAAAATGAACTTTCCGAAACATAGTGATAGTTATTTTTGTCAATTTACGTCATAGGGAACTTACTCATACTCAAAATAAATATCAAAATAACAGACTAATCTAAGACAACTTGTGTGTGCATATGGCTAGAGGTCTAATTTATTCTAATTTCACATAACAAATTTAAAATTTCCATTACAATATTGAATTTCTTCATACTTATTACTGTATATGAAAGTAAAACATAAACATTAAAGAGTTTCTTTAATACCGTAATTTAACAAAAAATAATTTAGCACTTATGAACAATAAAATAAACTAATTTGAGAATGAGTTAATTTAATGGTTATTATAGTTTAATGAAATATAATATTATAAATATCTATCGCTTTTTATTGACTCTTCTATAAAATTCCCATAAAATCTCTACTTATATACCTTTTTTTATTACATTTATAATTTTGCAAATAATATTGCATGTATTACATAATGTTTTGATATAAAACATAAAAATATTGGAACTAAATAGAAATTAATAATGTTTATTTAAAATTATTTCAAAATATTATTATTATACACGTTGTGGATGATCTCTATACAGGCTGTTCTGAAATTCATTCAGGAAAACTGTACCACGGTGCAGAGCTGCAAAAATCAAACAAAAAAGTTTAATAAAGTTTTTCGATTTGACGCTTAGTTTTTGATATATAATCAATTAAACATTAATAAATTCAACCAATCACAGAGCGCATAATGTAAGGAGGCGTGGCCTCAGCAGCAGTAGACCGGAGCGCTTTACCTTTTAACTATGCGCTATGTGATTGGTGAATTGATCTATATTTAATTGATTATACCTTAAAAAATAAGCGTCAAATCGAAAAACTTTATTAAACTTTTTTGTTTGTTTTTTGCAGCTCTTCACCGTGGTATAGTTTTCTTGAATGAATTTCAGAATACCCTGCATAAAACATAAAAATATTAGAACTAAATAGAAATTATTAATCTTTATTTAAAATTATTTTAAGGACGTTAATGCGTGAGGCTTGATTGTAGATAAAAAATTTTCTTTTAGTTAATTGATTAGCTAAATTATGTAGTTTTCATCCCTCAAAAATTTAAAACCTATCATCGATCATTTCAAAGAGTAATTATCGATTAAAAATCCAACTTTTAACACATGGAGAATAGTCTTATGGAGAATAGAATAGAAGTAGTTACCATAATAAATAGTGTTTAAAAAAATTCTTTGATAATGGTGTTGACGAACGTTTGAATTGCACGTCTGAAGCGCACAGTAAAAAAATATACACATAAAAACTGCTATCGTCGTAACAAAAGATAGGATATTGTCAGATCTGCCAAATCAAATCAAGTCAAATCAATTTCTAATTTACATTTACTCATATTTTACAATAAAAACTTTTAAAATATTTAGGACAAATAAAAAAAAAGGTTATAAATCGTTTTAAGATTATTGATATACATTACAATTGTTTTTAAATCCTAAATAAATTACATTAAAGATAGTACTCATTTGACTCTAGCGTAGCGCATGAACGCCCTTAAAATATTATTAGTATATACGTTGTGGCTGATCTCCTTACGCCGGTATTCTCGTTTTGCTTATGCAAATCAAGGAATAAAATGAAAAAAAAAGAAAATTACGAATCATTACGTTTGGATTTATAGCCCATAGCGGTGAACTTTGACAATCGGTCATCAGTTCGGCTACTCCATCCTCTAATTTGTATGGTCCTTCGTTATTACGTTGTCTATCCTTCTAATCTTTGGTAAAACATTCGACCATATATTTTACCTTTCATCAGTTTTTTTGGCATTCTGTTTTCGTCCATTCTTTCAATGTGGCCAAACCAACGTAATCTTTGGGATTTAATAAATCGGAATATGCCATCGCCATAGACGTTGATTTCATCGTTGTATCGGATTTTCCAGGCATCATTCTATGCATGACTCTGTATATTCTTGTTATAATTTTTCTTCCAAATCTTTCACTTCCGTATGTGAATACCGGTCTTACAAGAGTCTTATAGATTCTCATTCTAGTCTATCGAGTACAAAGTTTGATTTTCAAATTGGTTTGCAATTGGTGAAATATGCTTTGTTGCCAGATGATATTCTTTCCTTGATATCTCATTCTCTTTTTCTCATTTGTTTCCTTGAATGTATACTTCATATCAAACCAGGAAAAAGGCCTAAAATTTATTTTCTAGTATTTGAAATTTAAAAAAATTCTTGACTGCAATAACTGTGTCTGGTGGTATAGCAGTTTAAAAACAGCAAAAGACACGAAACAAATGTTGACGCCATTTTCCATCAACAAGTTTTTTGAAGCCGCGATATAAATGCATAGAATATGATTCAAAGACCACAATTTCACTTAATTTTTTCGGCTGTAGCAATTTTTGTTGTCTGAGAGTTCGGAAATCCGAACGAAACTATGACAAATGAGTATTTTTGTATCGGTTACCATTTACCACAAAACTTCGGACCTATATGTCTCAGAGAATTCAATCAAAGTACAGCCTAATTGATAATTTCCAAAATATCAGCTGATCGGGTACCCGCGCGAAAAGAACTATATAAAAAATTATATGTGTAAAAAAAATATGTTGGTACTCCTGCGCATTGTTGAAAACAGCTGTCCGTTGTCGTCAGTGTTCCTATGCGTCACATAACATATCATGCATATTATACTAGTATATAATTTCAAACGATTTTCAAACAGCGCGCCGGTGATGATGCCAACTGAACCATAAAAAATAACCTTCTGCTGCGGACATGAAAAAAATGCTCTTTTTAACGTATATTTTTAAGAAAAATTGGGGAAAGAATGAGTCGAATTTCAGAACAACCGTGACTATATTGAGAGAGTTCGAAGTAAAAACTGTCGGAATCGTGCATTTTATTTCACCATGTTTATGAAGATGCATGTTTAATTTCTCCAACTTACATAACGATTTTCTCAAAATGCCATTGGTGATAAATTCTCAAAAAAATTTACCTGATTTCTGATGATTGATTTTACTAATATTGTGAATTTCGGGAAGTTCTTAACAACCTAATAATAGTTTGGAAATACCTTAAAATGTATCGCATTATAATATGTAACTTATCTTCTGAATTAACTTCTTCAAAATTATTAATTTTAATTTTAATACACTATTTTTGGCTCTTGTGATTGATCTAATATTAAAACTACTTTCAAGTGCTACAAAGTAAGGTCAAGTTCGTGAAAATCGGACCATGTTTGGGCAAAACTGTCTATCTTTGAAACCGTAAGAGATTTTAAAAGCACAAATTTTAAAAGAAAAAAATGTTCCTGTTTTTAAAATAAACAACTTTTGTACGAAACTTTTTTCATAAATTCAGTATATACCGCGTAGTTAAGACTCACTTAGTTGTTATTTTCACTTGTTTCATAATGATAACGCCATGAAATTTGGTATCTCATAATCGATAAAAATTCTGCAAAATCACAGTAGTAAGTAGAAACCGTTTATTTTTGGGTCTACAACCAAGTATTTGTACTTGGTAAGTTATAAAATTGTGTCTTTCGATTATGTGATTCGTTTAAAAAGTGAAATAAGTTGAAAAAAAAAAAAAAACTTTTGTATCATTATCGTATAAAACCTTGAATATTTACTTCACAATGAATATTTGTACACTTTATGAGCCTATTCGGTTCAATGCACAAAGTAAAAATGATTTATTTTTTATTTAAAAATCATAAATTTTATGATTGATTAATTTCCAGTTTTCTTCAACATTTGGATCACATTTCGTATTGAATTAGATTATTATTTATTTAATGATTAGTAACTGGCTAAATTTTTGTCGGTAGCTTCCTTTCGACGAGACCCCAACTTTTCTCTCGCGAAAATTCTCGATGATAGTGACTAAAGAAGCACGTAAGAGAGTAACTTGTTTGTATGACGATAGCAAAAATTTTATCAGAAACAGTTAATTTGTTAGTTAACTTGTGTCCTACAAAATGGATGGTGTGACACGTAGGTCCCCACCCCACATTTTTGTCGAAAAGTAATGTATCAGCCCATATATATATATATATATATATATATATATATATAAAATATATATACATATTCTACAAGGAAATATAGCTATACCAATATCAAGATTTCGCAAAAATTTCTTCTTGTAGAATATGTTGGCTAATGGGCAAAGTAATTTAATTGGTTTACGTGTAGAAGAAAAACTAATCACGCATAGTCCCAATATACAGCGAATAGGTACAGCGAACCTCTTTGTACTCGTCAAAAAACTGACTGGAATCAACTAATCTCCGTTCCATTTTATCGAACCTGCTGCTCGTGAACGATTTGTCATGGAAATATATTTTTATATTCCAACGTGTAATTAGACATTACGAAAATAATACAGAACTTATGAGAAAGAAAACTAATTACAATAAACTATTTTGTTATCATGTGCTATGATGACATTTGAAACTATTCAACACATCACAAATACGTCATCGTATATTATAAAATCCTGGAAATATATAAACTACATTTTTATTTATTACGTACAGGATGTAAACAAATTTATTTGTATTGTACAAAATTTATAAAGATAATATGTTCTACAGATGTCGTTCAATCAACGTGGTATTGACAAAAAAACATTTAAATGTGTTTTTTAAAGGTCATGAAACTTTAAATTAAATAAATAATGCAAACTAATTATTGCAACTGGTTTGTTTAATGTCTTTAATTTTTTTTTCTTTTTCGACAAATTAATTTCAATCAATGTGCTTTATGGTGAGATATTTTGTAGCTTCAAGGCATTCGTTTTTAAATGCGGTTTTTAATTACAATTGTTTTAAATTGGTACTGGGATCAATATAAAATATTTGGTTACTTTTATAATTGGAATAGGAAGTCAAATTAATTTCAACATCTTATAGTTAAAACGGCAGTTTATATTAAATTTTAATATTTTGACGGGAGGTCTGATTGTGAATTCACCTCTCGTAAAACATCAACAAAGCTTAAATGAATTCAATAAATGTTTTCCATATGTCCACATATGTCCAAATACCAATCCAAAAGGCCGCGTTATTAAAGGCACTCTGCTCGGAACTGGGAGATTGAGAATTCGATTCCCAACGGTGGCAGTTTGTCATTTAAAATTAATGAAGCGGCTAATTGACAAAATGTCGGCGGGACAAGAACAAATGTAATTTTCGTAGGGATCTCAATTTTGTTTTGAAAATAAAATACAGTCTATGTAACTTGCTGATAATGTAGGTTTCTATAGGTGAAAGAATTTTTAAAATCGGATAAGTATTTTTTGAGTTTATCCGTTACAAACAAACATACAAAATAGTGTACATAAGAAATTACAAGGATAGAATAATTATTATACAATTTTAGAATTTACCATATTTAAAAACTATGTGAAATAGAGGTACAAACCATCAATTCTATATAAAACGATTTAAATAAACAATCGGTATAATAAGAAATTTTCTTTAGAAATTTTATGTACACTCCCCAAAAAAAATGAACAAACCTGAAATGTCAATTTTCTTACTTTTCATAAAACTCCCCACTTGTGTAACTCTCTGTATATTATTTATTTATAAACAAAGATAAATAGTCTATTTTTTACATGTGAAAAAATAAATGGAAGTTTTATATTTTTTATTCATATAAACAATTTATGTAAACAAAAACATTTACTAGAAGAATAATCAAAATTCTGAGAGACTGATTGGGTTCAGGTCTGTTCATTTTTTTTGAACGGGAGTGTACTTTGAGTATGTGAGATAAAAATGTATAAACTTAAAAATGGATAAAAAATTTAAGATTTTTAGAGATTTTAAAAAAGAGAGAAAATTAAAGATTTATAGATATTAAACAAATTATAACCATGTCAATGGACATTTAAACATTCATTCCATTTTTAGGAAGTTGTTCGACTTCATGCATATTATATAGAATTCTACATACGACTCTATTTCAGTTAAACAAAGTGTCTCAAAAGGTACATCATTTCTTTAACGGGAGCTAGTACACATCAATATACTGGAAAAAGTTTTTGGATATAATTCTCTTGGGCTGTGTTTTTCTAGAAAAGAGATGTGGACCTTTCTCCAAAGGTACAGGTAAGTAGTATCAATAAAATAAAAATCACAATCGTGCTTCACTTCGAAACACTGTTTTACAAATGTCTAATACGAACCATTTTTCCCGCAACAATTATCCTTACATAGTATAAAATAAAGTACCCCAGCCGCGTCGGTTTGTCTGTTCGCGATTTACTCAAAAACTACTGCACCGATTTTCATGCTGTTTTCACCAATGGATAGAGTGTTTCTTGCGAAAGGTTTTAGTATATAATTTGTTTTTGTATACATTGGCTAAAATATAATGATATTTGTTGGAGTTGACATATTATAAAACAAAGATAGATCGATAGATGGCAGTAAGCAACCAATGTGTTAAATATGCTATGCATAAATGGCAGTATACACAACATGAGTACTTCAAAAATTTTGCCAGTAGGTGGCAGTGCATACAACAAATGTATTTAAAGTCCTTGACGGGTGAAAATATTATGTTACTTGGTTATAAGGGCGTTACAAAATTTTTGCGGGCGAAGCCGCGACGGGTAATGCTAGTAATTAATAAAACATTCATTTACATCCATATATCTCTATCAAGTACTATGAAAATACAATTCGTATCCAATTTTCAGATACTCGGGTCATTCGCTAGCTTTCTTGCCATTTTAAGACTAGATTAACTACAATAGAAATGTGAATAAATTAGTTGTAAATAGATAAAACTTGTTGTCTTGTTGACGATTGTTTTTGTTGTTTTGATTTGCTTAATAATGTGATTATTCTTCTTTCATATGTTTGTTTGTTACTTTGACTGCAGTTGTTGTTTGTTCAGCTATTGTAGAATTGTAGACAAGATGCTAGGTTCACTCCAGTGAACTGTCTCCCTGCCAAATTACATTGTTTTATTTATTTCACACCGTTTGCTTGTATTGCATTTAACTATCGCAGACTGAAGTCAAATTTTAATTTTAAAGACAAAAGAACAAGTGAAAAGGAGAGACATTTCTGTATGAATATTTCTGACATGTACCGCAAATTGTTGTGTATTATTAATAATTACCTATTAAATTTCGATTTTTGCCCCAATTTCGTATTTCAAAATTTTTGTATTTTATAAATACGTATTTCGACTACAAAGTAGTCATCATCAGTATGAATTAGCTAATTGTAATTATTCTCCGAGGAGATGTTACTTGTTGCTAATTTGGTGACGGTCTGCACCATTTAATATTATTTATAATAATGAGCTATTTATTTGATAAATTCTTACAAATTATTCAATTGGACGTTTTAATTGGGTTAGTATTAATAGTAACCGATTATTATTAATTATAACCACATTATACAACACCCTAAGATATATACAAATGTACCATTTTAAAAATTTGTCGTTTTAAGAAACATATGTATCAAAAAATAATGGAAAGAATAATCACACAACCTATATATACTAACTTAAGTGGTTTCATTCAAGGAGGGTGTGGAAGGTAAACCATTCATCCCCGAATAACCGTTACCAACAGCTTTTTAAAATGTCATCGGTGCTAGCATAAGATAGACATGTAAAAAATAATAAATTCTAACTTGGGAGGAGGGGCTAACTTCATGAAGGTGTTGAAGTTCTAGCTAAACTAACTAGTTGGTTATATGACAATGTCTTACATCCAGTTTCCATTCCAGGCAAAATAGTCGCCAGTCAGTTTGTTCGTCACATACAAAACAAAATAATACGATTTAATCAACATCATATATAATTTGTATTTTTATGTATTGATTGTAAAAATCGATTACTATTTTCTAATTTGTTTTGATCAATATTCCATACATCATATATGATTGAAAAACGAATGTTACAAATTAAATTGGCGGAGTCTTAATAATAGTTTAATATTTCTGTAATTATTGTGTCGAAACTTTTTGTGGTTCACCTAAAAGTGCACTTATCAATCAATAAAGTACTATGTTTGTTTAACAAACGTTGGTGATCATGGCATTTCATCTTTCCGGATCGTTGGCAAGATGAAGAATGTCTGTATTTAACATATTTATTTTAAGGCTTTCGAGATGGTTAAGACGTCTTCTTCTTCTTGCCATTTATCCCGGAATTTTTCAGGTTAAAATATCGTAGTCTAAGAGTTTTTCTCTGATTTTAAGACCCAGAAAGTTCAATTGTCGGAAATACAATTGTCTTAATGTCTTAAATAATTCTCGTTGAACACCAGCGATTTCATTAGTTATCCATTGCATCCATGATATGCGGCGACGTAAATACCACATTCCGGTCGCACCCAATAATTGTTTACTTACGCTTGAAACTGTCGTTCGTTATATTTTTATTTATTAATAAAAATAAGGATTGTTTAATAAAAATAAGGATTGTTTAATAAAAATTAAGGATAAGTTAAGGATTGTGAAATAAAATTTCTTTAAAAAAAATTCTTTTTTTACGTTTTTCTACTGTTATATTTTTTATTTTAAATTAAACAAAAATGACATGTTTCGCGTTATTCACGCATTCTCAAACTGTTAGTTCAGTGTATGGACAAGAACGAAAGTAACCGACTATGCTTCTGTAGTTTCCATTCACGAACTCAAGATGAATATCGGCATAGTTCCAATCAAAGTCGGCTACAGTCGCACCACCTAACAATTTTTAGTCTGCGTACAAATTCCTTGTCCTCCACTCACACCCTTAAATATAGGTATCACAATGGACCTTATAGTCTAAGTGTGTTCCATCCGGGACAGCCGATACAGCCTAACTTAACCTAGGTAATTACTTTGTACACAAAAAACATCTGTTATTGTTTGTATTTAATATTGTTGTGAATTATTTTCAACTTTTTAGTTCTTTTTTTTTAAGTCGTTTCATTTTTAAAAAAATTCGATTTGTTATATTTATTAACTTGTTGATCTAAATAATAGGACGTAGGTAAATAAACCTTTCAATATTATTTTAGAGGACTATAGATGTATTTACTTCTAATTGTACCAGTGAAAAACTTTTTCCTCTAAATGAAAGAAATAAATTTATTCGGTCCATAGATTAAAATTGATTTCTTTGGACCATATCATAAAATGTCTTTTTAACTATAAATCTAACAACAATACACCGTTCGGTCCAAACTTAACACAATTATTTTCATGAATAAGTTAATTAAGTAACTGATTTGAGATGCCTCGCATATTATATCAAAATCTCGACAGAGAATATTACTCGTTAATATAACATTCTCCAACGAAACTATAAAGTTTGAAATTGTTAAGGCTTTTAAAACAAATAGAAGAAACATTGATTTATAGCGCAATCAAGTGTACTTCTTTCTGTATGGAGTATAACTCCTCTTTACATTATGACCGCACCTCAACGAGTTTACTTAACTTGATATGAAGAAATGTCTATAACAGATTTCGTCTCACCCATCGATTGAAAATCATTTTTATAATATCTAATTGTAAATACAATTTTTTTTTCTATTCATTGCAAAACGGGAAACCGTTGTAGATTAAAAACGCTGCAAGTCATTATACACAATGGAAATTTATTATTATAATCACGCGCTTAAGCAAAATCACGCGCAAAATTCTTCAAAATCTTATATAGTTCATAAAAGTCCACAATAAAGTTTATTATTTTTTGTCGTAAGTTAAATGAAGAAAATTCATTATTTTATGCAAATCGTTTTAGTATATCGTGAATGTTAAAAATCTCAGCTTCACCATCGTTTAAAAAATTGAGAGAAAAGAAAAAGGCAATGAGCTTACTGCCATAATTTAAATTAATCAAATTCTTAAGATCGAATTGTTATGAATAAAATTTAAGAACATCAAATTTTGAATAACAATTAGCGAATCTAATTTTTTAATGAAGAAATATAAAGGAGGTAAATTTTAATGCCTTGTTAAAATTAATATTTTCACATATTTCTGAAACGAAAACAGGAACCGTGTTTGTACTTCGTCGTCATATTGTTGGGCCAAAGACATTAATATATATTTTTTAGTCACAAACCACCCCAACATTTTTTTGATATTTGGATTTATTTCATAAATAAACCTGTGAAAAAACCAATTTTGAACAAAATAAGTAGAATGAGTAATAAAAGTGATCAATGTAGTTTGATACGATTGGTATAATCTTAATTTGTTTCGATAAAAAGTCTATGTCAACAGAAAATCGTATTAATAGAAAATGCAGTAACTACATATTTTATTACACACTGAAGAAAATTTATGGATTGAGTGTTGAGCAATTATTGGTGAACTAACAGTGTATAATACAATTTATTACAAATATAATATAATGCGAAATACATCCAAAGAGCATTAAATTGTATCTTCGTAGTTATAGGCAACTTTCATTATAAGTTTGTAAACCAATTGCAGCAAACTATTATATTAAACATTGAACTATATATTAAACATTGAACAAAGATTGTATTTGTTTTTGATCGATTTTTTTACAAAAATAACAATTTTTAAATTGTTTGATAAAATATTTTAGAGTTTTTATATTGCCTTTTATGGTTTTCATAACTGTAAATCAACTCCATATAATATACTATATTTCATATATACATCAAACTTAACTTCCATAAATATACAGATTGTATATCCTATCACATAGCACGGTAGTGTAAGTGTAAGTTTTTATTATTATTCAAAAGAGTAAGTTTCATTATACCTAATCAAAACAGTTGTATTCTCAAACCTAAAAATTAATTATTAAAACACTTTTTTATATGCCTAATCTGGGGGACTTTAGTATACTTAACTCTAAAAACTTAGAGAACCAAGATGTCAGTTTACTTCACATTTCAATATTCCAATGTAATCTGCAGTAGCGGATTTAGGCTTAGGCCCTAGGGCGGCAAATTTTGAGGGGCGCCAAAATTTTTAAGACGACTAAAATTAAAAATCGATTGGGTTTTCTGTAAACTGTAAGATCAAATTTTAAAGTTTATTTTATTGCGCTCTTACTATGGAAACATAGTACCATTTTGAGGGTAGAATTTCTTTGTTAAAATAATTAATCAGGCAAGTACTAAGATCTGAAATATCTAATAAAAAGATTTAAAAAAAATTTTTTTTAATGCTAGCATAATATTTATTTACGATATTAGATTTTATTCGTATTTTTCATTCAAAATTTAACTGTAGCATTTGTTTGCTCAGAGCCCTACATATATATATATATATATATATATATATATATATATATATATATATATATATATATATATATATATATATATATATATATATATATATATATATATATATATATATGGTGGCCTAGGGCACCCTCAAACCTAAATCCGCTACTGGTAATCTGAGCATCGATACTAGTCGGTTATTAAAATATGCAATTGCACAAATTGTTTTTTGAAGTTAACATTTCGCATATGATATTTTATTCTATGATAAAACATGGACAAAAATGACGTGGGTTGCTAAAGGAAAGTGAAAACACATCATCAGTCCCGGTTTGCAACTGCAAGTGACAATAAAGTGATGTCTCTACTTAAGGTAGTACTTAATATAAAAAGGGCAAACATTAACTCTTCTATTTTTCTTCTTTCTCTTTTCCAAAAAATGTACAATGCCGCAAACGGTTTTATATGGATTCGTGCGTCGGTGCGTATATTTATGAAAGTTGAAAGCATATTTTAGAAAGTTTTAAAATACGAGTATGCTTTCAAATGCCTAAATGTAAATTTTTAGAACCCGTTAGTTAGATTGTAAAATTTCTTTTCAATTAAATGGTAATAGATTATCAAAAAAATAATAGATTAATATAATATCAATATATTTATTTATATTGATTATTTTTTTAATCGATAAATTTTATTGGTAATTCTGACGAGGATCTAATAAGGTAATCCTTGCCAGAACCTAACCAGGTAATCCTGATGAGGATCTCATAAGGTAATCCTTCCCAGAACCTAACCAGCTAATTCTGACTAGGATTTCATAAGGTAATCCTTGCCAGAACCTAACTAGGTCATCCTGACGAGGATCTCATAAAGTAATCCTTACCAGAACTTAACCAGGTAATCCTGACGAAAGTTTCATAAAGTAATTCTAACACAAACCTTATAAGGTAATCGATTACGAAATAGATAATTAACTGTTATCCAGATTGGAAAACAGTATGATATATGAAAAATTCAAGTTGGAAACTTCAGACCCAGTTTCTCTCACAAGCACCGTCGTATAGATATTTATTCTAAAATTATAGCAAATGTATTAAGTTTCTAGGTCTCTAAGTAGGTAGGTGTACTTATGGAAGTTTTAGATTCAATCATCACCAAAGTATTTTTTCCTTCTGATTTCTGAATATTAATTGTTGAGTAATTATCGAGAGTACATTTTACGCTTATTATATTATTTCCCATTAATTAATAACTTTTATTTAATTACTGTTTTTAGCCTTGAATACCCATTATATTGTTCCAGTTTTTTTTTTTAATATTTACATTGTTATTGTAATTGTGTTATTGTTAATTATAATTAGTCTACTTAACGCGCTGCTCTGATGATTCTACATCTCAGCGGTTCATCATTTATATGAATCACATATTATGTGTTAATAGAATTAGATAGATAGATTCTAGTAGCTGTCCTGGACGGGACACACTTCGACCATAAGGTCCATTGTGATGCCTAAGGATGTGAGTGGAGTGGAACGAATTTTTGTGCGTAGGCTAGGAATTGGTAGATTGTGCGGCTGCAGTCGAATTTGATAGGAACTATGCCGATATTCATTTGGAGTTCGTGAAGGAAACTGCAGAAAACCTTCACAAGCATAGCCGGTTACTTCATTCTTGTTCACGCACCGACAGTTTAGTCAAATAACCGCCCCAATTAGTCAATTAACCGTGCACATAATAAATAAATAATCGCTTTTACAGTGTTCGTTTTGGAAGTTAGTACGTTCTAGCGCTATCGCTTTTGCGGCCTTACCTCGATAGAGCCGGCTTTGATAAGAACTATGCCGATATTCATCTGGAGTTCGTGAAGGAAACTGCAGAAAACCTTCACAAGCATAGCCAGTTACTTCATTCTTGTCCACACGCCGACAATTTAGTCAATTGACCGCCCTTTTTTTTTTCTTCTTTTTTTAAATAATTGACAAACTGCCAATGTCTGGATTCGAAACCATAACCTCCCAGTCCCAAGTAGACAGAGCGCATTAGACCACCCGGCTACTTGGCCGGTTAATAGAATAAGCATTGAAAGAAAACAAATTGAGAAATTAATATTTTATCTATAATTACTCCCTCTTTTTAGTCCTCAATCTTTTTAATTAAATTAAATAGGAACAACTCAACGATACTAGTTATTTACTATGTGAAAAATGAAAACTTTACTTTTGCTCACTAGGAAAGAGTTGAAGGTGTTGGAATATATCAAGATATCCTGGTATATTCGGTCTAAAAATTAAATAAAAAGACAATTTTGGAGTTTAAAGCAAACTGTTATTTTGTCTTCCGTACTATAGTGGCCAGTATCTGCGCCTGTTACGGGAGAGACCGGAGTTCGATTACCCGCCGGAGAGCCAATTTAGAAATATCAAAGATATCCTGGAATATACGATCTTAAAACACATGTTTATAGAAGTTAAATAAAAAGACTTTATGTACTTTCAACCAAACTTTTATTTTGCCTGATTATTTAATAATAATAATATATGAGTTTGTTGGTAGTTACAAGATAACTCAGGGAAACATGTACTGTACTCGTAGGTGTCTAAATAATGAAGAAATCTAAGATTTAGTATCGAGTACATTACAAGGACGTATAATCTTTGTTCAATCTTGATATGTGATAAGTTGAATCACGTTATTATGCTTCTTCAAAAATTCAAAATCTCTTATCGATCATTTGAAAAAGTTATCAACGGTTAAAAATCAAAATCTTAACTTAGAGCTTATAAGTAGATATAATTTATATTTAAACTTGTTACAATTATGTTAATAAATTAGACATTACGATAAATATTGTTTTATGCTATTTATGTTTTGATTTTTGCCGTATCTTTGTTTCTTAATAAAAAAAATAGCCAAATTTTTTAAGTTTTCCAACGAGGATCTTTTTTAAATCCTTCAAAGAATAGCTCCCAGAAGTAAAAAAAATTTTAAGACTTTTATTTTAAAAATTATCGGGGCTATCCAGATTGGAAAATTTTTTAATTAGCAGAAGCATAGTTAAGGGTTAAATTGGGGAAAAAATTTTTGCCGACGGATTATTGTTTGTTTAAGTATCCAGTAAGTACTTGAATTTTTGCTTTCCTTAATACTTATATTTAATCAGTTTAAAAATTTTTTTTGTTTAAGTGTCTGAATCATCTGGATCCAAATCACCCGTTTTAAGCCCTATTTTCATCTCTCAATTAAAATTATAAATATTAGTGCTACAGTTCCAGGTGGTGGGACTTCTTTTTAGGAAATTTCGTGCTCTTTAAAAACAAACCCCCCCCTCTTTTTTTTTGAATAAATTGTTTATAACTTTTATGACTTTTGCAATTGCTTATGTGCGGGTGTGAAATTTTTTCAGACGTCTAACGAGTTCAACGAGCTATCACACGTATTTTAATTCGCAGTAGCAAGAATTAACACGTTTTTCAACTTAACCAGACTACAAGTGAAGCTAATAAAAGCGTGTTAAAAATTCGTTACGCAGGAGCTGCGTCAACTTAGCGAATTTCCTTAGAATACATAAATCACTCTCTAGCGGTCATAATTTTAGTGTGATCAAAATGAAATATCATATCTGAAATGACTTTAGTATTTGCAAAAATTAAATTTATTAATAGCCAAAAAAACGGTATATATGTATATATGCATATGTATATATATATATATATATATATGCATATGTATATATATATACATATATATATATATATATATATATATATATATATATATATATATATATATATATATATATATACAAATTTTAGCGATAGTGATTTTAAACATCTAATAGGTAGGATCGATGGACATTTGAAGAAATTTTTACGAAATTCCAACATTGGTGCAAAAACAATAGCTGCATTTCCTTTGGAGGAAATTCGCTAATAACCATGTTTAAAATTTTACTTTTTCTGGGTTAAGCTTTTTGTCCGAGAAATAATAACTACGGTACGTTTCTCTCAATATATTACAAAATGTGAATGTTTTACTAAAGAATTTTCTAACTGATAATCGAGTTTCTCATAATAAAAAAAATTTTTAACTAAAGTCATTTATTTTAAAATACCTGTAATAGGAAATTTAAAAACAATATTAAATAAACAGAACAATACATTCTATTTAAAAGGTATTCGGAACCATTCATTTTATAGAATGACTTCCTATTGTAAAATAAGTATATAATTTCTCACGTTTTTTAAATTTTATACTAAAAACATATAAATTCAACGTTTTTTTCTGACTCACATCTAAATGTCTTATAATTTATATAAAAGTTAAAAATGATGCATTTATATAGAATGTTTACTGAATCAAAATAAATCAAATTTTCCATAAATTGATTACGGATTTATTGGCTCCAACAATTAAGCTTCGAATTTTTCTTACCTGTAACAAAAAAAAAGCAATTAAAATATTGTATTTATAAAGTGTTAATATAATAATATAAACATAAGCCTCAACTTAAGGAAATATGCCACGGTCTTTCAAGCAGAAGTCTACGAAATACTGGCCTGCGTCCGTGAGAACCTACGTAGAGGTTACATAAGCCAGAACGTATGTACTCTCTTGGACAATCAAGCTGCCTTAAAAGCCTTGCCTGGAACTTGACTACCCTCAAAGGTAGTCAAGGATTGTATGGAAGAACTGCTGGAGCTGGGAAAACGGAACAATGTTAAATTGATCTGGGTGCCGGGTTACAGTGGTTTTGAAGGAAACAAAAAAGCAGATACCTTAGCAAAGAAAAAGTGTCGGAATGCCCTTCATAGGCTCATAGCCAATTTTAGAAATTCCAAGGACTGCATGTAAACAGGCGATCAACGAGTGGTCAAATGCTAAACACCGTGATCACTGGGAAAAAGTGAAGCGGCAGGAGCTCGGGAAGGTACTGCTTCAGAGTGCAACCAAGAGGCTATCTCTCGATGCATTGAGACTGAACAGGATGCAACTGCGGAGGATTACCGGATTCATTACCTGATAAGCAAGAAGACCTGATAAGCAAGCTCCTGGCTATCGCCAACGTATGGGCGAAGCGAATCTCGTCAGACTGAAGTAGAAGGGGAGTACAATGGGCCATAAGGTCGAGGTGCTATACTTTTTAGACCCCAAGATGTATCTATCTATCTATCTACTAGAATTATTTGTATTCAGGCATCAAATTTTGTTAAAGAAACAAAAATCTATTGGCGCATTTTTGAAGAAAATGTACTATTGAGGTAAATAAATGGGTATATATATATATATATACCGTACGTTTAGTTTACATCTTCGCATAGTAAATCTCCCATGAGTATGAGAGAGTAGATATGTACACATTAAGCGATGTGTATGAGAAGGAGGTTTAACGTGCCTATGTGTTTGGTTGTGTTGTATGAGACAATCACCAACCACTTGAAAAGTTATGAATATTATTCACTATTTTGAAAAATATGTTTGTTTATCAAATCTATAAGACCTCCTTCTCATACACATTGGGAGATCTACTATGTGAAGATGTAAACTAAACGTACGGTATATTATAAAAATATTAATTAGACTGTATTAAAAAAATCATAAAAGATTTTTTTCAATAGTAACATCGAAAATATTATTTCAAATGACAAAAAAAAAACATCCTGGCATAATATGACATAATTTTATAGCGAAGTCTATATGGTTCAGTTAGTTCAGTCAATATATTTACAAATTAATATTATTTTGAAAATATTTTCCATGTTTGCAAGTTTTCATTTACTGCATTTCGACTAAGCAGTATATGAAGCTCTACTTTTGGTCACGTATTGAAGTATATTTGTTAAAGACGAAAAGTTTTTACCCATCATCTTGCAAGCGCGGATCCAGCAGTCAAAAAAGGTTGTGGCCACAGCCCCCCGAAAAGCGATCAAGTGCGAGTCGGAGTTTGAACTCGCTCATGGTCGATATAGTTGATTCCTACAAAGGAGACGTTTACAAAATATATGACGCCTTGAGAAAGATTTTGTACAGTGTGTAGTTCCACGTGGGCAAAGCCGTGGGGCGATAGTTTGTTCGCTCACGAAAATTACAAAAGTAAATGTGTGTTTGTTTGCACATCACAGTCTCATATTTAGACTCTAAACTACTGAACCGATTTTGATGAAATTTCAAAGGATATCATAAAATTAAATTAAACGCTAGTATACATTTTACATTAAATAATTTTATTTAGGTGCTGACTTAAATTACAAATTCAAGCTTACGTTTTCTTTTTCGCGAAAACGTTGATAATTTCATCGATATCCAGGTTCACATCTTTGTGTATATTTAGGAGAGGTAGCCCGGATCTTTCCTGTGCCATTGAGACACGCAAACAAGATTTTACTCTGCGAAGAGTATAAAACGACCTCTCTGCAGTCGCTACGCTGACCGGGAGAGTTGCCAGTATTTGTAAGAAAATTTTTATGTTAGGGTACAAATTTTGGTCGCACGCCACGCCACCAAAAAGGAAGGCGGCTCGGAAGTTTTGGCGGAAATGTATATGTGCATACAACACACGCTTACTTTTAAATTAGTAGACTCGACTATGTACTTTTAAAGTAGTAGATGACTATACGCACCCAGTGAATAGTCATCTCCTTTTTCCAATACAAGTATTCATGTGCCAAAAAGAAACAGATAATATGTTTGTCAAAAATGTGGCACAACGTGTCAGCATATCGTCTATGATGACTAAGTACTTCGCTGCGTTCCGAATCACGCTCGATTCACTGTTTTTTTTAAATTTTATTAAGGCATTGGATATAACATCATCAGCCTATCGACCTTAATAGACCGTGAAAGTGTGACGTCACAAGTCAATTAGGGTTGTAGGCATGCCCATCGTGCCCACAACGGTGAATCCGCGCTTGTTATCTTGTTGCGAATTTCAATTGATAATTATTATTATTTTATCTAATGAGGTTATATCAAAAACTCCATAAATGGCGTTCTTTTTAAAAATTATACAATTGATTTGTGCCGAATACATTCGGATAAACAATGGATTAGGGATAAATCGACTGTAAAAATTTTAAAATTTACACCACTTATGTAGTCTATGCATATAGAATTCCATATCCTGACTGACTAATTCATACATGAAATTTGGAAGAAGATATGCTCCTTAGAAAGTGTGAAGGTGCACTAAGGAAGGAGTTTTTGGAAAATCAACGCCTAAGGGGATGAAATAGGCGGCGAAAGTTTGTATTGGGGTCCCATTTTATTTGAAGTTAGAGGCATGAACATTGTATTTAGGTATAAGGAATAAGTTAGATATATATAAGTTAGGTATATAACTAATACGTATTTCAGTGTTTTTCGAAAACCAACTCTAAGGCCCACTTTTTTTAACAATAAACCTAGTTAGTTAACTCGCGTGGTTTAAGTTAAGTTCTCCCACTTCGAGTCCCTTCCCTTAATGACATACTGTACACGTGTCAATAACGTTGCAATCTCCACAATTTTAGAGACAATTACACAAAAATCACTCTTTGTTAATAACTTGATATCACTGCATAAAATATTTAATACTTTGAATTGAAATATTTGAGGTTATGATAAATAATATATATGATAATATATAATAAATTATTATTCAGATCTTATAATAATATGTATGATAATAATAAAATATAATAATATATTAATATAATATATATTATTATTCTTCTGATCAACGCTACTATTTTCGAGACCTAGGTGGGGGAACTTAACTTAAACCACGCGAGTTAACTAACTAGGTCTATCCTTAAAAAATCTGGGCCTCAGGGAAGTAAAATCGAGAGTCAGTGTTTCCTATTTTTGACGTATAATCGCTTTGGAGACATAAAAATTGTTATTTAAGTAATACGCCATATTATACGTGTTTCAAAGTTTTTGGAAAATGGATCCTCGAAGGAACGGGGGGGGGGGGGCACGAGGCGAGAGTTTGCATGGAAGTTATTATAAATTTTCCTGACGTGGAAAAATATTATGTTACTCAGGTATAAGGTGTTTACATATATAATTATCGTGGCGAAGCCGCAACGGCTAATTCTATTTTTATGGCATACATAAAAATAAAAATATTATCATTGGAAAAAATATTTCCATAAAAATTTTATGGAAATCTTAAAGTTTTCAAACATTAAAATTTTTTTAGTGATATGTATATACAAATGGCGTCAAAAATTTAGCTATCAATTCAAAATTTTATAATTGATTTGTACTTTATTTATTCGGATTTCGGAAAAAAGTTTCGAATAAAAGTTGTTAGTATAGTTATAATACAAGTATAGTTAGTATAGTTACAACTTTTATCCAAAGCATTTATTACTTTTATCCGAAGTCTTATTTATTCGAAAATCGAATCAATAAGGCACAAATCAACAATAAAATTTTGAAATGTTAGCTCGACTTTTGACGCAGCTTGTACCTCAAAAAATATTGTGAGAAGTATTTGATATTTTATACACCTCGTGAATAATATCATACACCAATTAATCAATTATTAAATAACGAACAATTAAATAAGACATTTAAATGCCATATGTATGTATTTCCTTAAAAAAAACTCATTTTCATGTATTTGTTACAGCACCAAGTATAAAATTTATAGTTGTGGCCTTACACTGGCCTGCCTCACCCTCTCGATCACTTCAGGCGCATAGCTGTGCAATATTGTTTATTCCACAGCTGTAAACAATATTGCCCGGCTGAGAAAGCCGATTGAGACTAAAGGCCGCAGGATCAGAGATTTATCTAGATTGTTCGACAGGATGAGGCAGTCTATGAATCAACAACTGGATTATTGTCCTCAATGGCTGGTCTTCGAACGTTTGGTTTAATAAATTTCAATCTCAGGTGATTAAAAAAAACAACTGGATGCTTCCATAGAAACCACATCAAGCAATTTTTAAAGTGTTATTGGCAGAGTAAAATTATTAAATAACTGTAATTTTGATTTTGTTGAGAATGATGTCGTTCGATTTGTAATTCAAAATTTAAAAACATTTGTATCGTAAAAAAGTGGCTGATTTCCTGGATTTTTGATTTTAAACATATAAAGTGTCCGCCATTTGGAAATTTTATATTTATAAGGTACGTGAGGTATTTGCCGAGTTTCAAAAGACTATCTTCAATAGTTTTTTTTTTTTAAATATTAATGAAAGAAAAAACACACAAAACGGCGAATTGCGCGCTAAATCAAGGCGGATTCAACAAAAATACTGAATATTTTTGCTAATGCTTTAATATATACAGACTGTGTTGGACAGCTTTCCCTATAGTAAATCAATGTTAAATATTATTTATTACTAGCTGTCCGTCTGGTACTGTATGAAGTCAGTCAGTACCAGTGTTGCCAGACCTGATTTCTTAAAAAGCGGTAGATCCACCAAAATAAAGCGGTAGATTCAAAATGTTGTATTTTGTATATAAAATATATATTATTTTACTATTTACATGCTTAAAAAACTTCTGAAGTTTTTGGTATAGTATAAAACTGTTAACATGTACTGGGTCTGTAACGTACGACACGCTCATGACAAAATCAGTAATTACAGAACCATATTCCATTCTAAAATGCAGACACACATTCATGGCAAAATCAATAATTACAGAACCATAAACAATTATTTCAAATAATGGAATAGGATCTGTAATTACTGATTTTGTATTTGTACAACTGGGAGTTTTAAATTAATAATTATTATAAAAATTGAAAAAATGACACAAATTCAAAATTTTTTTTATTTACTCACAAAATTTCTAAAAAACGGGAGATTAAGAAAAAAACGGTAGAGCGGTTGAAAGACTAAAAAAGCGGTAGATCTACCGTTAAACGGGAGATCTGGCAACACTGGTCAGTACACATGTGACGAAAATCCACTTTAGTATGTGCATTGTGCATAAAAAAAAATCCCCACTCTTTAATGATAAACAAACAACCATACACATACAGTATAGCTGTGAGTTAACTGACTGACTTGATTTATATGTGTACTGACTGACTTCATGCAGTACCAGACGGACAGCTAGTAATAAATAATATTTAACATTGATTTACTATAGGAAAAGCTGTCCAACACAGTCTGTATATGTATATAATACTTGGTATATTATTTCACGAATGATTGGCTGAATGAGATAATAATCATAACATAAAATTGAGTTTAAAATGAAAACTTTTTGTAAATAAAATAATTATTTCGTGCTAAAAGCAAATCACGTAACATTTGAATGGAAATCAAATCATTATTTAAATTAATATGTAAATAATTTATTAATTAATATATCAATTATACATAAATACTTATATCTTGATAAAGATTAATGCTTTCACTTCTTTAAAGATACATTGTTTTTAATACTTTTTCAACAACAACATCAAAAAAACTATTTCAATCTGTTTATTAATATTTTCAATCAATTTTATCTTAGAATACTTATATAAAGAGATTATAAAAGACTAATTAGAGACTTTATTAAATTGTTACGATTAGCTAATTCACACTGATGATGACTACTTTATAGTCGAAATACGTAATTTTAAATTCAAATAATTGATCTAAGAATTGAGGCAAATTTAGAAATTTAATACCAAGTTTAAAGTTAGTCATGGTTCAAAAATATCTATATCTGACCAAATTAGTCCAGACCAAAGTAATCTAAACAACGTTTGAATGAATAAAAACGTTTTCAAGATAGCGATTACAAAGAAATAAATAAATATAAAAATTTTGCTTGTTTAATAGAATTGAATTTAGGTTAAACTTGATGAGAAAGATGTCATAAAATTATATTTCATTAAATTACATGTCATTTAACACTTTCAGACATTTCATAAATTTTTTTGCGATCGAAAATGTGTAAATAAATAGTAGGTATAGTAGGTATTCCATTTAAACTAATTTGAAATATGTTTAAAGCATTAATTATACCAATAATCACTTATGGTAGCGAAATTTGGGCTCTCAACTGCAATAAAGTACTAAGTGTACCAAAATCTTTCCCAAATTCTGCAATAAACATTGAACTTGGTGTAACATCGATTGAAGATGTGTGCATTCAGAAGGCCTTGTCTTATTGTTTACGAATAAGAAAAAGCGACAAAGGTTTACAAAAGCTATGTATGAATGGAAGTTTAGGTGAGCAATTTGCTATTAAAATGAAAAAATTAAATATCAAGAAACCATTTGACAGTATTAAATAAGCTTACTATTAAAAAAAACAGATAAACGAAAAATCTATACGCAATGCTTTACTTAACGAAAAAAGTAGTCTTGGACTCTATAGTAAATTGTCTCATTACCAAGGTGGTGCGAGATATTTGAACAATTTTTGTAGACTTGAAAGACATATGATTGTCAATTTCCGGCTTTAAGTGGAACAGTGGAAGAGTGAATGACGATCGTGTATGTGTTTTATATGGTGGACTGGAAAGTGTGGAACACCTGATACAGGATTGAAATGGTACAGCTGAATGTTTAAGAGCATAGCTGGGCAAAGGTTGACTCCGTTCAACTCTAAGTGAGAGGTAGGAAGAGAGATAAAGTAAATACAGGGTACCTACCAATTATTATTTTTTTCTTTTTTTAATTAAAACATTTTCTGAAAAAAATATAATAATACCAACCCTTTTTTATGGTCATACATAAAAAAGGGTTACATACAATACATTATACCTTTTTAATATTTGTGTATGAATAAAATATAAATGTTATATAAATTATAAAATATAAATATTTTGATCCTTTACGTTTACCGCTTGACCGTTATAATAAAAAAGGTAAATTTTTGCTAAGAATTTAAATAGAATTAAAGACTAGTTTAGACTTTTAGACGAGATAGCTGTAAATTTTTTTGGTGGTTTAGATTTTTGGAAATTCCGAATAATTTTCTTAAACTATTGCACATGGGAGAACTAATAAACAATTATTTACCTGATTTAATTATTTTTTCTTCGTAGGGGGTATAGTGTCATCGGAATTTTATGACACCGGATACAATAAACATTCCAAAGATAAGGCTGGGGGGAGGGATAATTTGTTACTGATTTTCAATGGGTAAATTTTACATAAAGTGGGAATTTTACGTTAGCTTACTCAACCTGACTCTTCGAGTCTACTTTGAATTAAAAAAGTGAAAAGTACTATTCGTGCTAGTGAAAATTATTTTACAAATATATTTACAAATATAATTTCAGCTAAAACCATGCTTAATGAGTGTGACAAATAAATTCTTTCTAAGGTAATCGAATATCTAGAATACATTTTGGTAAGGCGTCAATCTTACTTTTGAAACTCACCGCGTAGCGAATAACCCTCAAACTCAGAATTTTGTTGTTTATTTGTCTTTTATTTTACGTTATGCAGAATATTATTATTAATTTTTGTTGTTTTTCTTTAGATTATATAAGAATATAATATTATTTTTTAGATTATATTTAATAAGAATACAGTTGAAATTGTTTTTATTGAGTTTTTTGTGAATTTTAAATGTAATTTTTGATTATTATGTCAAATAAATGAATAAAATAAAAATAATAAATAGTAGGTATCTATCCTAACAATTATTTATTATAAGTGAATATTGTGGGGTAATTATGAAATATAATTTTATGAACATTAAAAACTATAAATTTAATATTATTTATTTATACATATATTATGTGACTTACGTAAATAAAACAAGGTTATTATTTGTAACATTTTACTTAATATAATTATTATTAATAAATATTTTTTTTATACATTTTGATTATACGAGAAAGTATAATATCTGAATATACAATTAATATTAATTAATACAAATTTTGTTTTTTATGATAAATCTACTAATATGAACAGTGGTGCTGTAATATTTATTTCCGTTGTAGGTTTCAGTTTTATAGGTAAACTAGCTTATACCCGCGGCTTCGCTCGTGTTTTATTTTCGGCTCTTATCATTAAAGCGAGATGAAATACATATCAGTTTTAAGCTTTTAAAAACAAGTTTTAGACATAAGCTTTGAAACAAAAAAAGTTTCAACAAAATTGGTTCAGTAGTTTTTGCGTGTTGCTCAAACGAACAAACAGACAATTACAGTTGTACGGAGTGGCGCATAAGTAACTTTATGATTTAAATCATTTTCACTATTTAAATCATAACGTTACTTATGCGCTACCCTATATAATTACTATATAATTGATATAATTACTATATAATTGAAGAAATTATATCTACACTCGATTTCAATACAAACACAGTACACACACAGTAATTGATGTATCAAATTTGTATGTAGCTTAACTGATTGTTATGGCTGTCACATCTCCCGTTTTGATCCCGAGACTCCAAACTATAGTTTGTGGAGACTTCCACAGTTTTAATTTGGTGTCAGTACAGGTCATCAATAGAAAGTAAAAAAATTAAGTATTACTAAATTTAAAAAAAAATTGTACTTTAAGGGAGGTCCAGCATGAAATCACTTTTAGACAGATTTTGCTCTCTTTTTTAACCCGACTTCAAAAAGTAGGATGGTTCTCAATTCGTCTGTGTTTTTTTTTTATATTTATTTTATTTTTTTAATGTGTGTCACCTCAGAACTCCGTCATTTATGAACCGATTTTGAATTTTTGTTTTAAAGGGTTTGGTTTCCCATTGGTCCCATTGGCACCAAATCGTATTCTGATGAGGGGATCCCCGGGAAAATCGAAGAAAATCCCTATTTTATATGTGATAACCGATTTCTGCGAAATTTTTTTTTTTGAAAGAGTATACTCAGTCATAATGGGAAAATAAGAAAATTTTTTTAAAAACCAACTTTTTTACCGAATTTTTTACATAAAAAAACCGACCTCAAAAAAAAAATTTGTACAAAAAAAAAACAAAATGCATGTAAAAAAGACTGAAAATCTGTAATGCAAAAAAGCACTAAAAATTAAAATAAGAAGAAAACAAGTTTTCTTCAAATAAGTTGCTTAGTTTAAAGGGGGAAACAAAATGCGATAGTTATATTTTTGTTCCATGCATCCGTTGCCACGTGGTATAACTTATCTTTTAAACGATGCAAGATAATGAAAATGTTTAAATACGAAAATGTTTTCCCATAAAAACAAACAACTTTTGTTTGAAAATGATTTTCATACATCCCCTAGTTTTGTGTAAATACGGGTGGGGGGGGGGGTTAAATGTTGCGTAAATTTTGTATTTAATGACCAAAAGTTACAAACAAAAGTTGTTTGTTTTTTATGAGTTCTTATAAAAAGTTGTTTATTTATGCAATATGCATAAATAGAAATTTTACACCAAAACTGGAGGTTGTATGAATTAAAGTTTCAAACAAAGATATTGGTATTCTCATATCGTCTTAGAGTATTAGATGCTTTTTTTTAATTTAATAATCTATACAGATTTTATTATTTCATATTTGTGTTTATACAGATTGGATAATCCCATGATGTTTTTTTAATTTAATAAGGAATTTTTTACAGATTTTATTATTTCATATTTGTTTTTAGAGATTGAAATAATCCATGTGTTCACATGTGTCCACAAATATTGATAGTCGATTTGAATATTAAATCACTATCACTTTCTCATATTATAATATAGGACGTTTTCTTAGATATTTGATTACAAATTATTTCTCGGACTATTCAACATTTTTTATGTATAGGTTGTTTCCCATTTCACACATTTAATTCATATTTAATTTATTTATACAGTTTCAAAGTCGAAATAAATCACAGTGTATAATCATGTTAATTATTTGTATGCAAAATTACAATATTTTTGTGTTAAAAAAATAATTACAAATAATTATCTCATTAAATTGAGTTTACAAATTAAATTAATTAAAGCCAAATAACGGTATAATTATTATACAAATTATTACACTAAAAATATGTAACAAAATTTGATCCCATTTACCTTTGTTTTTACTCACAAATTGGTAAGAAAAATCATTTGAATAGTTGAATGAGAAGAAAAACGTATATTAACAATTAACTTAAAAATGGGCTTAATATAAAGGCCATGCAAATAATTTTTTTAAACCCAAAACACGCTTGTAACCAAAATGACCATTATGTTGAATTTTTACTGTTTTAGCTATTTTCAAAGACCTACACTAATAAATTGTAAACTTAATATTTTTTTTAAATTTGTTAGGTGATAACGTGATACATAACATATCCCCTTTGGACGCGGCTACGTTGTCAGGAAACCTGTCAAAAAAATTGTCAAAATCTGTCAGAAATCGATTTTTTCCAATCGGTTTATCCAACATTTCTCAAAAAGTTTAAAACTGATCCTTGTGATATTTGGTGCGTGTATTGGGGGCTATAAAGCTTACATTCTGGCCTTAATATTAAATACAACGAGAAATGTGAGTTCTTAATATTAAATACAACGCGAGTTATTAAGTTTCAAAAAAATGGCCAAAAATGACGGTTTTTTGCAATTTTCTCAAAAACTATGAAACCGACCGAAGCTCAAAAAAACTCATTTGATTTGTCATTTTATTGCACATTTTTCATACCAGAGCACTTTTTTTCGTCAGATGCATAGTTTTTTTGTACAACGCAAAAAAACGTTTTTGACAGATTTTGACCATTTTTTTGACAGATTTCCCGACAACGTAGCCGCGTCCAAATGAGATATGTTATGTATCACGTTATCCCCTAACAAATTATATTAAAAAATCGAGTTTACAATTTCTTTGATTTAAGCCTGCCTTTGAGCTAATTCTATCCCACTAGTTTTCCAATGGGGATAAAATACGTTTTCCAATTTCACGATTGTAACTATTATTGCGTTTCGAAAAAAAGCCCATGGTATATATTTTGTGAGTATTGCAATTTTCTGAGTAGCCAGCTACTCTTTCGTTCGATTCGATTGGTTTACTTTAATCAAAATATATATTTAACAGAAAATTACAGCTCTACGAATTGCTGTATATCTTATGGTTTATCCAGTCCAAGTGGCCGTGCGGTCAAACGCACTCCGCTTGGAACTGGATGATTGTGAGTTTAATCCCGGCGATGGCAGTTTTTTCAATTATAATTAACTAGTTATACCTGAGGATTGACTCGCGTTTTATTATTATATTTCCGGCTTTGGTTCTCTTAAGATTAAAAACCTCAATGTAATTTCCCACCGCTTCCACTACTTTAATTATTTTTCGACACTTCCACCAAATTTGTGTTTCAGCGAATATTTTTGAATTCCATCTCTTGTAGCGAGAGATATAATTAGAGACCAGTTTTTAAGTCTAACCAAAACCTTTAAAATAAAAATGTTTCATCTAATTCGGTCTCGTTATTTCTCTATCTATTTCCTTATAGGAAATTCGCTTAAACTCAACGTAAAAAAAATTCGTTACGCAGGAGCTGCTTCAACTTACCGAATTTCCTTAAAGTACATAAATCACTTTCTAGCGGTCACAATTTTAGTCTGATCAAAATGAAATGCATATGATATTAGTATTTGCAAGGCCAATTTTATTAATAAATGTCATACGTGAAGGGGAAATGGGGGCATAAAGAAAGAAGAAAACACAAAATACAAAATATCTCTTTTAATATTAGAACAATCAAAAAATGCGTAAGGAATAAAGTTGTGGAAAATCATGTTTGCTACAATTCATCACCTTATCATTTTTGCTCAAACTCTAATGTGTACAGAGATAGTGATGAATTTAGTTTTCAATCTTAAACCGTCAATATTTCTGTAAATATTAGTGTAACAGAAAAAATGATAAGAAACAAAACTACAGTAAAATTTAATACCTAAAACTTTACTTCTTATAATTTTTTCGATTTTTCGAATATTAAGGGAGATATGTCAAATTTTGTGTTTCCCCCTCCCTCTAAACCCCCTCTTTCCCCTCGTCCGATTTTACCCATTAACGAACTTGACCTTTTGAATACCAAAAGCGCCTCAAATACAAAATTTCATTCCGATAAAATGAAAACTGTGACCGCTAGAGTGATTACAGACACATATATAAATGTATATATATATATATATATATATATATATATATATATATATATATGTCCATAGATATATATATATATATATATATATATATATATAAATTTTACAGATGGTGATTTTTGACATCTACTAGGTAGGATCGATGAACATTTGAAAAAACTTTTGCGAAATTTTGACTTCGGTACGGGACCAATAGCTCTATTTCCTTTCAGGAAATTCGCTAAATTATTAATATAATATTTATGATTATAAGAGTTTATAACAAATGTTTTAGCAAATAATAAATAAATAAATTGAAAGTTGTTTGATTAAAAATATCATCTATCAGATGAGAGTATTTATTAGATAGATGTACACCAAATACAAATTAGTAAATATTTATTTCATAAGTAGTGAGTATGAAAGTTCTGTGAAACAAATTTAAAACTAATAATATAATTGATTTTAATTAAATATTTTAAACATTGTGAAGGGGTATCGTGAAGATTAGAAATTGACTACAAAATACTTGATTCAAAGTTTACCAAATATCAAACTTCACTCTCCTAACGAGAGGTGTAAATTTATTTATAAAACGTTGAACTACAAGTATAAAATTGTTACCTATAAATATACTAGAAACTTTTGTTCGAAACTTTTTTACAAAAGTAAGTGTTCGGACCGTTTTAAGGAAGCTTTGACAAATATTAGTTTAGACTAACTTAGAAATAAATTGAACACGGTAAATTATTTAACATACACATACAAAACGTCCAGGACTCATTTTAAGTCAAGTTTCGTTGAAAAATAGTGAAATTTTTTCTCAATATTTTGTCAACATGAAAAGTTTTCAAAACCTTTAAAACTATACCGAACCCAATTTGAAATTTTGATTATAAATATGCAGTTAATTCTGTTTTCGAACAAGTAAGTAATATCATAATAACAAACTTTACAATTTGTTTGAATAAGTTTTATTCTAGTTTGTTTTCGAACTGAAATTTAGGGGTAAGAGTGGCTGTGTTTTTAATTAAGTTCATCACAGAATTTGGATTTACATTTTGGTCCAAAAATTTTGAAGTCAATATCACGTTGTTTTAAATATAAAAAATTTGGAAATTTTAGATAAAAGAAATGTTTGATATAATATATTAAAATTTACCCCCTTCATCGACTTTAAACCATACACCTGGATATTTATTTAAGGAAGTGCTTTTGATAAATAACCTGAATATAAGTTGTTTTGTTCGGAGGGAGATTTTATGGGAAACTAGATTTTGACCTTGACATTGAACTTCTTGGGTTTTTTTTATTGTCAACTAATGTTTGTGAAATATATTCTTCTAGAATCTAGAATTAAATAAACTCAAGATAGAAATCCAAAATATACACCGACATTGAAATTTGGGGGAAGCGTTCGGTAATTTGTGAAATTAAATTGATATTTATAGTCTTAAAAATGTATATTTTTAAAAAAACATCAAACTTTTATTAGGAATCTAAACTAAAAAGCGACTAGTAATTAAACCGTTAATGAATTGTAAAGAATGAAACCATTTGGAGTGAAAATATCTATGATAGTGACCGAGAGGTCTAAGACGTTATGTCTGCGCAGTATGCCTGCTTGGAACTAGGAGGTTATGGGTTCGAATCCCGACATCGGCAGTTTTTCAGTTATTAAGAAAAAAAAGGGGCAATTAATTTACTAAACTGTCGGCGTGGACAAGAACGAAGTAACCGGCTATACTTGAGAAGGTTTTCTGCAGTTTCCTTCACTAACTCCAGATGAATATCGGCATAGTTTCTATCATAGTCGGCTGCAGCCGCATATCCTACCAATTCTTAGTCTATACACAAAAATTTCTTCCACTCCACTCACATCCTCACATACTTAGGCATCACAATGAACCTTATGGTCGAAGTGTAGCCCGTCCAGGACAGCTTCTACAATCTATCTATCCATCTACACCATCTATATAATTAACTATTCAAATATGTAAATATACCCGGTATATGCAAATATACAAGGTATATTAAGTTTAGTCCCGATTTTGTAACGCTTGAAAATATTTATCGCAGACATAAATGTTTGGCATTGGTGTAAAAAGGGCCTTATTCTGCCATTTCCGCATATCTGTCTGCTCGTCTGTTCCTGAGCACGATAACTCAAAAACGAAACTGAGGTAACGGGCTGAAATGTTGTGTGTGTGTTCTAGAGCTAAAAAGTAAGGTGAAGTTCGAGAATGGGAAAAATCAGACCATGTTTGTGCAAATTGGGTAAAACTGTCCATCTTTGAAACGGAGATAGAACAAAAATGTAAAGACAAAATTTATTCCTTTTTAAAAAAAAAAACTTTTATTATAAATTTTTTTATATAAATTCAGGATATACCGGGTACTACAATTAACTCAGTTAGTTTTTATTTTCATTTGTTTTTTTTTTTTTAGCTTTATGAAATACATGTACAAAGGGTTAGAGCGTAAACTTGGCCACAAAAGTTGATGTAATTATTTTAAATTTTATAATTGATTTGTGCCTTCTTCATTTGGTTTTCGAAAAAAAAACATCTAATTGAAGTTGTTACTATATTTAGGTATAATGAATAACTTTTATCCAAAGCATTTTTTCGAAAACCGAATCAATAAGATACTAATAAATTATAAAATTTACAAAAATGACTTTTGTGGTCTATAGTACCTTGAATTCATATCTAATCTCCATTATTTTTGTTCACATGTGTGTTTTAATAATAATCGGCAATTATTTAAAATCTACGCATTAATTTATAGGAGATGTCTATTTGCATGTTGAAATCATACATATTATATACCTCCATAGACAAGAAAATTGACATTCTCTTTTCAATATTTTACGGATTATTTTTTGAAATATCAACCAAAAGTAATACTGGATAACTTTTATTCGAAACATTTTTTCAAAAACTGTTGCAAATGGATTCAGAGATAGATAGATTGTAGAGACTGCCTACACTTCGACCATAAGATCCATTGTGAATGCCTAAGGATGTGAAGATGTGAGTGGAGTGGAAGAAATTTTTGTGTATAGAATAGGAATTGGTAGGATATGCGGCTGTAGCCGACTATGATAGGAACTATGTCGTTATTCATCTGGAGTTCGTGAAGGAAACTGCAGAAAACTTTCTCAAGCATAGCTGGTTACTTCGTTCTTATCCATACGCCGACAGTTTATTCAATTAACCGCCCCTTTTTTTTCCTTAATAATTGACAAACTGCTGATGTCGGGATTCGAACTCATAACCTTCGAGTTTCCAAGTAGACATACTGCGGAGCCATAACAGACATAAAAATATTTGAGATTTTCGTACCAACAATTGTATTTTGACTAAAGTTTCGGAATCACAACTCCTTCTTCAGAAAATATATAATAATGATTGTTGAAATTAAACCGGCAATTAATAAAATTAATTTACAATACCGGAGCTTATTTCAAATTTTGAATTGAATAAGACTTGAAGAAAATTCATTATAGTTATTAAATAAAACAATTATTTGAGATTTTTGTAAAAATAATTTTATTTTGACTGTTTTGGAAACAGTCCTTACTTCAGAAAATATACAGGGTGTCTATAAAAAACGTTCGTACAACGCTTTACCATATACACTATGGCTTAAAAAAACAAGACAATTTAGCTAAATTTGCCCCAATAAAAATTGCGCCGTATTGGGCGTTCTACGCTCTCCTTCAGAAAATGTATATTAAATAAGAATAATTGTGATGGAATTGATGGAATTAAAATCAAGGATAAATTTATCAACGAGTAGCCTCATTTATATCATTTGTATAAAATTCAATTGAAGAAGAAATTTTGAAAAAGAACGGGTGGAACAATAAATGATATCTTTTGTTTGAGAAAACAATAAAATGAAAAAATTCAATGTTGTTGTCTTCAATATCTGTTACGGACGTTCCAGCACTGTGTTATATAATCAGGACAAAAACTCGGTTTGATTTTATTATAGCAGAAATACATAAACACACATTTACAACACATAGACAAATACACTGTTCACATATACAAAATAATGTTATTTTGAAGAAAAATAATAATTTTAAACTTTTATATTTCGAAAACAAAACGGTAACACTCGATTTATATATTTAATATTTATCTTTACAGTCCTAGTTTTTTTTTAAATTCTGTCGAGTTTTTTTTTTTCAATATAACATATAATAGTTCGGCGGGCATGAAGTTTTACATGCTTCTAATGAGAGAGAATGAGAGAGAATGATTACTTTATTATTAATTACCTCGCGTTCTAAACGGTCAAAAATTCTGAAACTTCGGGATTATTAGAAAACGTTATTTTTAGCCTGTGAAAAAAATGAGCAAAATCTGTAGAAAACAGATTTCATTCTGGGGAACTTCCTTAAAAATAAAAATGGTACTAAACAAGCGAATCTTATGCTTATAAGTTTTATTATATCAATAACTATGTTTTAACTCGAAGACAACAAAAATTCAATTTTTTGAGCGGTTTAGTTTTATAGTTTCCGTACATGGGTTCCTACAAAAAAACAAAAAATGAATAATCGAAATGGTAGAGCTAAAATCGAAATGATGGACGATTCTGTAGCTTGAGTCTTGTATACAATCAAGTCAATAACGTATAAATCACATGAAACATTATTTAAACGTTAACATGCAAATAACAACAACGGAATTCATTCATAAAAAAATATTCTAATTAATAACAAAATCAAAAAGCGCATCAAAGTAAACTAAACAATAGATATAGAAAAATAATATTTGTAATAATTAGTATTTTTAATTAAAAAATATCGGCTCATCTAATCTAAGGCTTTTAAAACTTAGCATAGGCGTTCTTTACCATTGAGTTTGGATAAAAAATAAGACTGGATTTTCATGTATGAAAAACAATTACGTAAATTTTAAAATAGAAAACATTATTTAAGGATGTACGAGCACTAGTCCATTTATAAAATCCTACAAAATCATATTTAGTACATTCATAAAAGTCCACAATACAGTTTATTATTTGTTGTCGTTTAAGTTAAATAAAGAAAATTCATTATTTAGGGTATGACGGACCCAAAAAAAAGATATTTAAGAAAAAACACTCAGATTTCGGGTAATTAAGCTACCGCCGAAAGAAATAAAATTTACCCGAAATCTTAGTTTTCTTAAATATCTTTTTTTTAGGTCCGTCATACAGGAATTTTATTGGATCAATATTTTTATTAATATTTCTATTTTCTATTCCGTTTTTTTTTTATTCGTCTTATTTTATTTAAAGTGAAAATTGTCAAAATATGTGTGAAAATTGAGTTTTTCCATAAGAGCAATAATTTGCAAATTCCCATGACACTATACTCCATACGAAGAAAAAATAATTAAATCAGGTAAATAATTGTTTATTAGTTCTCGGATATGAATAGTAAAAAGTTTAGGCAAATTATTTGGAATTTCCAAAACTATAATTCTATCTAAACTAGTTTTCAATTATATTCAAATCCTTTGCAAAAATTTCCCTCTTTTATAACAACGGTCCAGCGGTAAACGTAACGGTTCAAAAGATTTATATTTATATATTATATATTTATTTATAAATAACATTTTTATTTTATTCATACACAAATATATTAAAAAGATACATTTTATGCCCCAAATTACCAGCCCAAAATTCCAGAGTATGTATTCAATGTATTATTATTGTAGAGTATGTATTATTTACTTTGTATAATAGTGACCATAAAAAATAGTTGGTATCATTATATTTTTTTCAGAAAATGTTTTAATTAAAAAAAGAAAATATTAATTATTAGTAGTTACCCTGTATTTACTCTATCTCTCTTCCTACCTCTCACTCAGAGCTGAGTCGAGTCAACCCCTGCCCACCTATGGTTAAGAGGATCTATCATAGGAACGCGGATGATAAATGATTTAAAATATTATCAATTTCTTTAAGCAACGTTTCGCACTTTATTAATGCTTTTTTTAACTCCTTAAAATGATATGTGGTGTCCTTTTTTAAATAATTTGAAGTCGATATCTATTTGTTTTTCGAAAAAATTTCTCGAATAAAAGTTTTTGGTCATAAGAATCCGAACATCTCTTATTCTGGGTATTTATATAACATCTCTTATATTCTGGATGTTTATAGAATGATCTACTTAGTCCATTTTCTCATGTCCATCCGTTGACACGATAACTCAAAAACGAAAAGAGATAGCGACCTGAAATTTCTTGTGTGTATCTGGAGCTAAAAATGGTGTAATGGTTCGTGAACGGGACAAATTGAACCGTAAGATAAATAAAAAGACAAACAATGTTCCTTTTTTTATAAACAAACAAAGATTGTTTGAAACTTTTTCCATAAACTCAGTACACACCGGATATTTAAGCAATTACTCAATTAGTTATTATTTTCACTCGTTTTAAGGTAATTTTTGAAAAAAGTCACGAAATTTTTTTTTTATAGTTTATGAACTTTCAGAATCAGAATCTTTAAAATATATCTTACAATTTGAATTGTAATTTATATGAACGTTAAATAATAAGAATATTTCTTATAAAGATTATTAAGACGATCAAAAAGAACTCTAGCTTTTTTGAAATTAAATTTCAAAATTTGTTTTTTATAAATATTTCGACTACAAAGTAGTCATCATCCTATTTCGACAACAAAGTAGTCATCATCAGTATGAATTAGCTAATCGTAACTATCTTCGGGATATTGTGTCAAAAATATGTTACTCGTTGCTAATGTGGTACGTCTTTCACAATTATTTTCGGAAAATTTGAGAGAATCGAAAAATCGTGTATAGCTGCTCACGTTATTGAGAACAATCACAAAATCGACCAGTCTAATTTTAAACTACAAAAAACAGTACAAAACCCCATAAAATTAGATACATACGAAATTATTTAAGTACGCATATTCAGAAAACAAATCATGGATTTAGATAAGGGGCCCATTCCAAATTCTGATTTAATAAAATTAAACCATTTTCAAAATTAATATATGAGTGTCAAGGTCATCCACTTTAATACCCTAACGCTATTTACACAAAAAGACCAGATGTTCAAAGAAGGATTAACGCTAATCGACGCAGTTGATGGGTTCATCACATACTTTATCCTTTAATTCATCAGCTAACTCAAGTAATCCCTTAGTTAATACCTCAGTCCGATCATATTAAAGACAAAACATTTTTAAAATCATTGTGAGACACGCACCAAATTAGCAACGACTAACATACCTTTGACTCCATATATAATTAGCTAATTCATACTGATGATGACTACTTTGCAGTCGAAATACTAATTTATAACATCCATAATACATCCATAACTGGCAGCCGTCTTAAAATCAATTGCAGCCTATATAAGAAAAATTTAAAAAAATAGCAATAAAAGAAAAAATACCTTATAAAGAGAGAAAGACTATTGCCTTATTTAACGTAACAAACAAGGAAAGTATATGATCATGCGAATGTAGAGTGTATTCCGTTTATTATGAACTCTATGCATTCTCTATGCACAATACCTCTATTAATATAAATACACTTATAAATGGAGTAGGCTCTACAAATGCATGAATCATATACTTTCCTTGTTTGTTACGTGGAATAATGCAATAGCCTCTCTTTCTCTCTAAAAGGTTTTTTTTTTTTAATTTCTATTTCTTTAAATTTTTCTTATATAGGCTGCAATTGATTTTAAGATGGCTGCCAGTTATGGATGTATTCTAATTATTCTAAACTTTTAAATTAGCTAAATATTTTTCAATTAACATATGAGGGAAGTAAGCTAAGTTTACTTTAAGTTTGAACACCTGGCTGCAGATAACCGTAGCAGTAATAAGCAGCGCTGTCTGCTATTACAAGATTTGTCGTATCGTATACTATGTTATTTAACAAGCAAAATTCAATTAACACGTGAGGGATTTAATTATAAAAAAATCAATTTTTAATTAATTAATGTTAATCGCAGCAGAACTACCCTGGCAGACATTACATTGCCAAATTGGTTATATTGCAATAAGCGTTTTCAATAATATTTCAGTCAATTAACAGATGAGGGGAGGTTTTTACTAATGCCGGATCTTAGACAAAAATGACATATCTTATTATTAGAGGTTCAAATAGCGTTATGACTTACAATCAAAATTTCACGTCATTCGGTAAATTTTAAGGATATGAAAACTTTTAAAGCGGACATTATTAAACCGTATTTATAACTCTAGTAAAAGAAGTAAGATGTAGTAGAATGGATAATAATACGTTTTATCCTAGACAAGATCACATCAAAATTGACAAAAAAAAAAATTTGATCATACATGCCATAAAATATATTAATAATTGATTTATTAAAACTTAAAACCAATCAGAATCGAATAATCAAGAAATCAGAATCTAATATCGTCAGTTCCGCTCTATCTGTTTATAAACAATAAATTATTATCGGTGTGTAGATATTGTTTGGGTCTACTATAAATTCATTATATTTAATAAATACAATGCATCATCAATACATAGTTAATAGCACTGAAAAAATGAGTTGTTCAAATGTGTTGTATCCAAAGGAGGTTGCTAAATATTTTAGTCTCAACTCTCAGACAGAGAGTTGGTATTAAAAATATAATATTAATTACAAAACTAAAACCCAAAAAATTCTTTGTATACTTGACTCTCCAAAGGTTTACCCATGAGATTATGTATAAGATTGATTTACTAAAAAACTAGCATTACCCGTTGCGGCTTCGCTCGCGATAATTGTAATTGTAAAGACCTTAATACTGATTAACATGATATTTCTACCCGTTATGGACTGATTTTCTTCATAAGCAAAATATCAATACTGATGTCTCTAACTCGAAAATTTGCTGTCATACAAATTCTCATCCCGTGTTTCACTCTTTCGAGGGTCCATTTTCAAAAAATTAATAATAATACGTATTTTATGGTGTACTTAAATAACAATTTTCATATCTTAAATCAAAAAATGGAAACTTATTGTTTTACTCCCCTTAAGGGTTGATTTTCTAAAATATATTTAAATATATTTGTTTTTTATTAATAGCCTAAATACCAATTTCAATGTTTCTAACTTAAAAAACAAACGGGATCCCAATACCAATTTTCACCCCCAATTATACCTCTTAGGGGTTGATTTTTAATTATTTCATAGTGCACCTCCACACTCTCTAAGGAACGTATCTCCCAAATTTCATGTTTCTAACTCCAATATTTTTCAGTCAGTCAGAACACGTAATTCAATATGTATAGATAATTTTTAAACTGCACCGATTTTCATGCTGTTTTCACCAATGGATTTTTGTATAAATTGGTCCTTAAATATTATAAAAAAGGTATAGTTGTATAATTTATTGATATATATAGGTGTATAATTTATCAGTGCATAGTAACAGATGTTCGTTGCTTACTAGGTGCTGTGTGTTATACATTGACTGCCAGAACAGGGGATGTAGTCATTTTGACTGTTATTTATATAAGCATGCAACAGACAGCAGTCTTCATAAAATGATTGCAGTGGATCATATATTAATACAGTCTATTGATTATATTTGTTTCGATTTCATTTGTTCAGATTTCTATTTAATTTACATAGTGAATCATTTAAAAATTAATATTAAGTTAGATTATTTTTGTAGTAATATGCATAGTTTTAAAAATTTTACTATAGATGGCAGTATACACAACATGAGTACATGAGTATTTTGCCAATAGGTGGCGGTGCATACAACAAATGTATTTCAAAAATTAAACGCAATTTATCAGTCCTTGACGGGAGATAATATTATGATACTTGGTTATAAGGGTTAATGGTTATAAATATTATGATACTTGTTATGTATAACGAAGAAAGATGATTGATTTTTTGTTTGTTACGATTTAACTCCAAAACTACTCAACCAATTTTACCGAAAGCTACATTTCCTCGGAGTAACATAGGCTGTTTTATATTTTCTGTAAAGAACCCGTGCGAAGCCGGGGCGAATCAGTTAGTTTATATTTAATTTAAATACTTTGTTTTGGTTTATCACAAATTTGTTGTCACAAATTTTGTTTATCACAAATCATAAGAAATACTGGATATTGTCTTTGAACCGATTGATGAAGTTTTGGAAGAAATTTTTCCGAAATCGCTTCATCAATTGCTTCAAAACCAAAAGCTGAAATTGCAATAAAACTAATCAGTTTATGTTTAAAAGTTTCTAACAATTATTGTTTATTTACCTTTTTTACCGACGAAAGAAGGAGGTTCTCAAGTGAACCCCTATATTATTTTTAAGTATTACCACGCATAACTTTTTACAGAGTAGTCCGATTTCGATAATTCTTTTTTTATTGGACAGGGTATACTTCGTAATTTCACCCCTAAGGGTTGAAAAATAGAGAATGGTTGATTGTTCACCACTGAATTTTCATCTCGAATCTATACGCCACAAAATGACGCTATAAACCTCCAAAAAAATATATAATAAAACTTTTTAACAAAAAATAGAACCGACGAAAGAAGAAAGTAACTGAAAAGCAAAAAATAATAACTTCGATAAAAGAAAGGAAAAAATAAAAAAGTAACTTTTTAGTCCTACACTAATGTAAATACCTAAATAATTTTGGGTCGGCGCCAAAAAGTTTTATAGATCTAGAAATCTAGAATACGCTAAATATACCATCTTTTTCCGTTATCTTTTTCCAATATAGAGTTAGCGTGTTGCCGGACAAACATTCGGATTCCTTAGAACGTTTTTGGAATATCTATATTAAAATTCTTTTACTACCATTAATATTTTTAACCGTTACAAACTTGGGTTTAAACTTTAATAAATCTCTCTACATTTATACAGGATTTAATAACTTTTTTGTATTGAATGGATCGATGTTACTTGACGAAAATCCATTATAAGTATTAAATAAAACAAATATTTGAAATTTTCGTAAAAACACTTTATTTGACTAGTTTTGGAACATAGTTCCTTCTTCCGAAATAAAAAATGAAAATGAACTGTGTTCCGAAACTAGTCAAGTAAAGTGATTTTACAAAAATTTCAAGTATTTGATTTATTTAATACGGATTTAAAAACATCAAAACATGAATCGTATACGCAAGGAAACATTAATAAAAATACTTCAGTCCATGAGATGAACTTTTATTGGTAACGCATTTTTTTAACAAGAACCGTCAATGGATTTAATCGTACAATTGTTTAACATAAAAGAAGAAATTACAATAAACCAGTGAAGTTGAAATAAACAATATGAAAAAATATAAAAAATATTGACATACAGTGTGTCAATATTTTTATGTAATATAGCACTTATAACGTATAATAAAATGTCATTGGCAAGTCTGTCTGTTTATCAATCATACATTTAAAAAAATTCGTTACGCAGGAGCTGCGTCAACTTAGCGAATTTCCTCAGAATAAAATAAACACCATTTCTTTTTTGGAAATAGATATCTTAATTAACTTTTTGACTAAAATGTTATATACTTTATATGAGGATAGAAGGGGGGGGGGGGTGATCTTAGAGAAAGAAGAAAACAAGTTTTAGATCTATGCAACTTTGATACCGAATTTAAAAAAATCTTAAAATCATTCTTTCCAGAAAATTAGTTTAAGATTATAAAAACATTAAGTAACCATGGTGATACATTATTGGGTATTGTATTTAAATTGCAAATATTTCTGTAAATAATAGAGTTACAGAAAGTATGGTCAGAAAATGAATTGTAGTAAAATTTATTTACTACAACCTTACTTTTATTAACATTAAGTAACAATAATTTTTCCATTTTATTCAGAAATCCATTCAGAAAGAAATTCAAGATTTTAGATAATAAATTAAAATTGCACATATTTCTGTAAATATTAGAATTCTAGAAAATATGGTCATTAAAAATGTTTACATTATTCTAATATTTAAAAAGAAATCCAAAGTTTTATGTTTCTCCTCCATCTAATCCCTTTCCCCTTAAGAACCTGTCTTATAAAAAACAAAACTTTTTAAATATTATTGTGAGACACGCACCAAATTAGCATTTGATTATCTAAAAACGGTTAAGGACTTTTTTTTTTGAAATATAGTCAAAATAGCAATAGTTTCATGAGATCCCCATACAAACACTCAGCCCTGTTTCACCCCCTTAGAAGTTGATTTTCCAAAAACGCCGAAACACGTATTTCTGTTTTTATTATTAATAAAAATTTAAAAAAAATTAAATTAAAAAAAAAAAAACGGGGCACTAAAACAAACTGAAAATTTAATAAAAATTTATATCTAAGTAGGAAAAAACTTTTACGTTGTTTTTAAAGTAATAGGAACATTTTTGTCGATTATAGAAAAAAAAACGTACGTTTCAAAAAAAAAATTTTTTTAATCAGATTTTAAAATCATAAAGCCAGAAAAATCAAGGATAAACAAGTGAAAATAACAACTAACTGAGTTAGTTCCTTAATACCCGGTATATACTGAATTTATGAAAATAAGTTTCAAACAAAAGTTGTTTATTTTAAAACATGACGGTTTAAAAGACAGTTTTGACAGGCACCAAATTAGCAACAAGCAACATATCTCTGAATCCATATCCCAGAGATAGTTACGATTAGCTAATTCATACTGATGATGACTACATTGTAGTCGAAATACGTATTTATAAAATACAAACAAATGTTCTAGGAATAGGGGCAAAATTTGAAATATAATTTCAAAAAAACCTAGAGTTCTCTTTGATTATTTTAATAATCTTTACAAACAAAGTTTTCTATGCATGTAAGTAAAATAATATATATTCTATATACAAAATACAAAATACAACTTTTTGAATCTACTGCTTTTTTTCTTAATCTACCGCTTTATTTTGTTGGATCTACCACTTTTTAAGAAATCGGGCCTGGCTACACTGAGTGCTATACGAGTATAATATAAACCGGTGTACATTCTGTATAGACACATAATAATAAACAAGTAAGTACGTACGATACAATACGATAGATAATACGAACTACGGCATTTTGTATTTATTTATGTAAAAGTACAATGCATTATTGTTACTCAAATAAATATAGTATATCTATATATCTATATCTATCAACATAAAAACGGAAATGTCGACCTGAATAATGTTATATAGCAAAAAATATTTTTTATAAATATATTTAAAAATTATTACTACCATTTGTTTGTTAGTGACAATCAAAATCATTTGTTGTTATTTATTGTTTGTTTTATATGCAGTTATTATAGCCGTACTTTGAAATTAATGGAAATATCAAAAGTCATTAGTTTTAATTCTAAATTCAGGCTAATGTGAAATGCAGATGTCCAAAATCACAATATCCGTCTCCATTTGCATTATCTTCGGCAAATCTCATTGTCAGAAATACCGGCAAAATTATCTAATTGTAGGCAATTAGGCGGTTAGGCAGGTAGACAGTTTGTATTATATTTATTAACTGCGGTAGTCAGTCAATGTCTTGCTTTAATTGGAACAGTTAATAATAATTAATTGGAACCGTTAACATACTGTGGCCAGTATGGCGACCACAGTAGAGCATGCTAGAGTAGCGACAATCAGAGTTCTCAATAAGTGTAGCGACACCCGCAAAAATTCAAATGTGATTGGTTGAATTTATTAATGTTTAATTAATTATATCTCAAAAACTAAGCGTCAAATCGAAAAACTTTATGAAACTTTTTTGTTTGTTTTTTGCAGGTTTACACGGTGGTATAGTTTTCCTGAACGAATTTTAGAACATCCTGTATAATATACTCAAACATATAAAAATAGCTAATTAGTAGTTATATTGAAAATTAAAATCAGTAGATATATTTCATTAATCAGTTGTAAATAGAAAATTGTGTATAATTTAATTTAATTTAATTATTATAGTATAATATGAAACTAAACTATTGTAATTTATTGGTAATAAACTATTGGTTTGATTTGGACAAAAATTTATAGGTATCTTGAATGAATAAATAATAATGAGGGTGTGGGGGTTGCACTGAGTATATGGTTATAAGATCGATTCTGCTTCCCAATCTGGTGCCTAGCGAAGAATGATCTCTTCTTAGCGCCTCCTCCAGCCCTGTTTCTTTCTGGTGTACAGGATCGGAATTGAGTCTAGAGAATGGGAGCTCCCCTGAGCGTATCTGGTAGACTCCCAAACATTTTGTTCCTGGGTTCGTATGAGGGTGTCGCAGTCTATTAAGAGGTATTCCGGAATTTTCTTCATATCTCCATAGCTTAAAAGGTAATTCAAGTTTCTGGATTGGATTATTTTTAGGCGGTTGAAAAAGAGAAAAAAAATCTATCATTCCCTTACAAAATTCCTATCGAATTGCAAAGAAATACGATTCATCCACACCCGAATCATAAGCTGTAAAAGGACACCGCACAAAAATATAGAATATTGATCCAATCAAAAAAAATTATGCTGCGTACAAATCTGACAAATGACCAGTTTTAGACTCAGGATAGATTTATATGCAACAACTTTAAAAAACTATTTAATTTTTTTAATACCTTGCTTATGAACTTGTTCGATTGCATACGTATCAACCATGGAAATTATTTAAAAACAAGTGAAAATAACAATTAACTGCTTAAATACCCGGTATACACTGAGTTTATGGAAAAAAGTTTAAATTTTTTTGCCAATCTCTCACGGTTTCAAAGATGGATATTCCCCCCCCCCGCCCCTGGCGAGTTGACGTATTGTCCAATTTTGCCTATTCACGAACTTTAATTGACAACTTTTAGCTCAAGAACCAACTCGAATAGGCACTCATACAAAATTTCAGCTTGTTATCTCTTCGTTTTAGAGTTATCATGTTGATCGACAGGCAGGCAAATAGATGGACGGGTGGACGGATATGCGGAAATGAACTAATTAAGTCATTTTACGAACACACCTATATCCAAAATTTTTTTAAGCTATCAATATTTTCATCCGTTATAAAGTCGGAACTAAACTTAATATGTCCTTGTATACATTATATATACATTATATCTTGTATACATTATATATATAATAATAATAATAATAATAATAATAGCACTTTATTTATTAATATCAATACAATGATGTTGAACAAGTCAAAATTAATTAATTAAGTAGCACTATGATAAGAAATCTTTAACATCATAATAGCACATATTCACTAAATATTTTTTCAGTTCCACTTTAAAACGGTTGATTGGTAAATCCTTGATTCCATCAGATAAGCAATTATAAATTTTAATACATGCAAAACTTTCACTTTTCATCAGAAAGGACTTGTTAGGGTGGCGCAAAAATACCTTCACGATTTTTAAATTCAATAGTTCTTTCTGGAATTAATATTTATTGAGTTTCTCTTTTTTAGATTATAGTAAATACTTAGAAGTTTCGATATAGAGCGATGCCAGTCTGCAGAAAGGATAAATATTGTAACTTTTTATTTGGATAACGGAAGAAGCTTTATTTCTACTCAGAGAAACTATCGACGATATTTTAATGTTAGATATGATATTCAAACCATACGATATTACTGATTATTTTCTTTGGGGATATCTTAAAGAAAGGGTTTATGTTAACAAGCCACAATGCTTGGAACAACTTAGAATATTAGGCGAGAGATATTGGGGATATCTCAAGAAACGACGAAAGGTCAGATGTGCTGAAAAGAGCTCATAGTTTTCAGCGCGAAATGTGATATCATTTGTTAAACATCATTTTTCAGAAACACATTTTATATTATGAGTTGCAAGATATAAGTTCTCATATACTTTTTTTAATTTTAAATCGTGAATGTACTTTTGCGCCACCTTACTTCTGTGCCACCTTGTACAGGGTATAATTATAATAATTAATTTATATTAAAGGATTAATAGAAAATCAAGTATGAAACTTATATTGGCAGTCTAAAAAATTTCAAACCAATGGCGAATGCAAAAATTCACGAAGCCTTATTTGATTGAAGTATATAAACAATAATAAACCCATGTGTAATTGATTTCCATCATTTTTTTATTCTAGAAAACGTGCAAAAAGTTATATGAAGTTATTTATCGTAAAATCGTGTGATCAATTAAAGTAAAAATGATTGATTTTTTTTCACATTCATTAAAAATTAAAATTCTCTTATAACCAAAAAAAAAAACGATCTTTAAAATAATTTTTATAAAGAGTAGGTTGAACCAATTATGGATAATCAGCACACACACATCGAGAATCACTTGTTACCATTAGACCTTGAAGTTTTTATTTTAAATATTATTTATTGGCATTCCTTACCGTAATTACTAAAGATTGGTAGAATTCAGTAAATCCAATTAAGCATTTTGGGAACAAAACTTTGCTAATATAATGTTAATTTATTAACCCGACTTCAAAAAGGAGGATGGTTGTCAATTCGTCTGTATTTTTTTTTTTTTGTGTGTCACCTCAGAACTCCGTCATTTATGAACCGATTTTGAATTTTTTTTTTGTTTTCAAGAGTTTGGTTTCCCATTCGTCCCATTGGCACCAAATCGCATTCTGATGAGGGGATCCCCGGGAAATCGAGGAAAATCCTCATTTTATATGTGATAACCGATTTCTGCGAAATTATTATTTTTTTTTTGAAAGGGTATACTCATTTATAATGGGAAAATACGAAAAATTTTTTAAAAACTGACTTCAAAAAAATTGTTCAAAAAAAACAAAATGCATGTAAAAAAAACTGAGAATCTGTTATGAAAAAATGCACTAAAAATTATAAAAAAAAAAAAAAAAACAGATAAAAAAATGTGTTATAAAGAAATGCACTAAAAGTTAGTAGGTCGTTTAGTTGGTCTACCCATATTTAGACAAATAAAATCAGTTATAGAACTTCGAAGTCACTAAAAAGCGAGAAATAGAACCTATTTTGACAAAATGGAAACCTGACTTCAAAAATCAAATATTCTATAACAAAAAATGCACTAAAAAGTAAAAAAATAATTGCATATTCTTGTGCCAATTTTCGTTGACCTAAGCAAAAATTTTTAAATATATATGTACAATTATTGTTATTTTTGGAGGCGGTGTCCAAAAGTTATGTGAATTTCTCTATGCTGACACCGACTCTAAAAATAACAATAATTGTACATATATATTTAAAAATTTTTGCTTAGGTCAATTAAAATTGGCACAAGAATATGCAATTATTTTTTTACTTTTTAGTGCATTTTTTGTTATAGAATATTTGATTTTTGAAGTCAGGTTTCCATTTTGTCAAATAGGTTTTATTTTCCATAGTATAAAAGGAAGTCGCCCTTCGCGCCTCTCTGTCTGTTTATCCGCAACTCCTTCTAAACCACGCAACGGATTTTGAAAAGGTATCGCCATCATGTAGATATTTTTTTATAATATGTATAGTACCTAATTCCTAGTTATAGTTCCTAATTAAAATTTCGTATGTGTAAATAACCGTACGAAGCCGGGTCGCTAGTGATTGATATATTAAAGCACGGTTTTGTAATAGAAAATTGATTAATATTTTGTTTTATAAAAAGCTCAAAGAACACTACAGTTAAATTGAACGGTTTCAAAGTTATTCACGTTGTTGAGGATGTTAGGGAGGTCTTCCGAAAATGTTACGAAACGAACGATGCTAACCTCACTTAATGCTAAAGCTATTCTGAATATTTCAAAACGAATAAGTCATTTAAAAGTTATTGCAATTTAAAAAAAATATAATTTTCAAAGTAATTTTAAAATTTATCCCAAATTTTCTAATTATATTTAACTTAAACAAATTATAGAAACAATTTTGCACAATTTTATGAACATTCACTAAACGGTTGTTTTGAGAAAAAAATTATAGAAATTAAAAAAAAAATCTCTCTTATACGTATATGTTATAGAAAGAAAAAGGATACATATATTTGTAGATTTAAATTAAAGGTACATTCATTAATTTAAAGTACTTTTGCATACGATTGTCTCTCCTTAACATCCTTAAATAAAACTTACAAATTTTGTCATCCATCTTTAAAACGGTAAATAAAAGATGTAAAAAAAATGTAAAAACTAAAAATCTACCTTTTTGATTGGTTAATGACGAAAATGTGATTTATTGAATATGCGATTATAAATCTAAAAGATAATTTCCTTTTTACTCATTGAAAGTACTATCCAAACTCATTTATGTCAAAAAGTGAATCATATTTCTTTCAAAAAAAAAGACTCAAATATAACTTTTAAAAACCGTAATTATAAAATTCATAAGAACCAATTAAACTTGATGATTCAACAATAAATTAACAATTAATTAACATAATTAACATTTGGTTTACTAAATAATGCACATAAAAATTAACTAAAAAATAACAATAACCATAACCATAAAAATTAACAATAACATTAAATTATTACTCCCAACGCAACAAAATTATTTTACAAGACTCTATTTATGTTATGTTAAATCAACGAATGTTTATACTTTTTTTACCATATTTTTTAGCAGATTTTATACCAAATTTTAACCTATAATCAAATTTTGTGAATTGCTGACCCAAACCATGACTGTATCGTTGCAGTTTGGCACAAAAACCTTTTTCCTTTTCGTCCGGAACAAAGTTTTTCTCAAAACTTTCTGAATAACTTTATTAATTACCTTAATTCTCTAACAATCGAATAATCATAATTTAGTAATTCTTGTAGTCTTAAACTTTGTAATTTTCTTCTATTGGTAAAGTTGCTCGTGACGACGTATTCCAAAAGGGCGGCTATTGTCAGGCTACATTTTAACAATTAATTATATTTTTCATTAAAAAAATGAGTTTCAATAACAAAATAATATTTTTTTGTTCATTTTATTAACGTAACCCTAGTAACGCATATGCAACTATCACAGTTAATCTAACTACTCTGTTTATAATTATTGCCAGCAGAGGTCATAATCGTAAGGAACTATTGATCTTTTTAATTTGATTTATGAAATGTTATTATTTTTATATGTAAATTACCAAGGTTGTTAACATTCACAGCAACCGTGATAATAGAGGGAAGTTATAGTTGAAATGCAACAGATAAAAAATGAAGAACAAAATTATAATAATAATTTAATGATGAAGCGACACCGCTACAAAACAAACACCAATAGTCATAAGTTAAAATTTGAATCTGACGTATATCTCAAATTCAGAAAACTATTTTCCACAAAGTTTGAGTGGAAAAACTAGTTTCAAAAGAAATTAAAACTAATATTTTTTATTGAATGAGTCGTTACTTGACGAAAACTCATTATTATTATTAAATAAAACAAATATTTGAAATTTTCGTAAAATCACTTTCTTTTAACTAGTTTAGAAACACAGTTCCTTCTTCAGTTCCTTCTCCATTTATTTTCATTTCTGAGGAAGGAACTGTGTTCCGAAACCAGTCAAAATAAAGTGATTTTACGACTAATAATTCAGATCGCAATCAGCGTAAGTATAATTGAAAATTTTAAATCGTGTAAAACAGCGTTTTTATCATCTTGAATTCATCTTTTATTATTAGGGACAATATATTATTAATAAAAAAAGTTGCAGATAAATTCCTGATCAACAAAAAAACTGCAAAAATGATATTTTCAAGATGGGAACCAGGTGACAACGCTTCAATCCTGGGGAACTCGGAAACTTGTGTTTTCCAAACACAATATTTTATTTGCATTAAGAGGTGAAAGATCATCCGATTGATTTTCTATCAAAACATATTTACAGAAAATTACAACTGTTCAATTTTCTTCATGTCGATATGTAGCAAACTGATACGAAATCTCAGAGACATGAGTCGCACTTGACCGAATTTATAATATATGCTAATGTTATAGCAATGTTGTGAAAATACATAATATAATTAAATTGTTATAATTATACAAAATATACAAAATCTATAAATTACAAAACTAGTAATTATTAATGGCACTTACTACCTATATGTAAGAGACTGTTTCCGAAATTGGTTTGAATGGAATATTTCAAATTAATTTTATGGAAATAACCACCAATAAATAAAATACTGACGTTTTTTTTTTAATTAATATACGAGTTTAACTACGATAACAAAACTGCTCAGTCAAAGGGGACGAATATTTCTTGATTATAATACTGATGCAAATACTGATTTTGTAAGAAATCGCATTTATCCAAAAATATATTTCGAATAAAATTTGATAGAATTTTTATAATTAACAATATAATAAATTGACCTCTGCTACCATGCAAATGAATCAATAATCAGTCAAATGACAATTATTATGTTGCAGTTGATTTATTAGATCTTATAGACCTTGTATAATTATACATACCTACAACCCAATATGTATAGTATCAACCCAAATCTTTTTGCTGTTTATTTATACAGTGCTATTACTTATCCTTAATTTAGACCATATTTACAAAAATGGTTTGAACGAAAAGAGCTACAGTGGTGATATATTTTAACGTATATTATCAAATGTTACTGTTCTGTATATACCTCCGTGAATTTAGCTCCCACTTCATTTCTCGAAACTTTCGTCTGAGAGAGAAGAAAATTTATTTAAGAGTTAATATTTCTTACGTAAAAACGATTTCAATTTTTTGTTTGAAGTTGGCCCCCCCCCCATTTGTATAGCCTGAAAAAATTTACTTGGACGTTTCAATCGTTTGAGATTCAAAGAAAATCGTTCGAGAGTCAATATTTTATTTGTTAAATAGTTCTTCGTTTGACGTAATACTTATAGAGGGGGTTTATAATGTTAGGTTAAGTGTAACGAGGGGTGTGGGATCAAATATTATCAAAAATGGTGTTACAAAATATATGAGCCCCTTTAATGAATTTGTGCTTAAAGTTTGAAAAATATTAATAATTTTTACTTTATTTCTTCAGTTTTCTTCAGATTTCCCCATTTCTAAACATTTAGAATAGCCAGTCCATATATGGAAGTCAGTGGTTTTTTACTTTTTAATTTTTATTATTATGGTTATTTTCTTTCAAATTATATACACAAGCTGTTTGAAATGAAAAAATATAAAACAAACAGGTATTTACAAAAATTTAACTTCAGGCATATTAAATTTTACTTGACAGATGTTTAAAAATAAATAATTAATTATTAAATTAGAAACAATAAAAGAATAAAACCTTGAAATCACTTATTGCAGTTGTCTTCAAATATTTTAATTTAAATTAAATAATTTTTTTTTAAATTTAACTATAATTTTATTACGAACATTTTTATTATTCTTGTTGCGTTATTAAATTAGTTTGTTTACATTTATATACAAATAGCGTCAATAGTCGAGCTATCATTTCAAAAATGTACAATTAATTTTTACCTTAACTTTTTGGAGTTTGAAAAAATATTTCGAATAAAAGTTTTAGTATAGTTATAATGAACAATTTTTACTGGAAGCTTTTTTTCGAAAACCGAATAAATAAGGCACAAATCAACTATAAAATTTTGAAAAGATAGCTCGACTTTTGACGCTATTTGTACAACAAAAAATATGATTAATTATTTTATCATTATAAAACAACTATTATTATGCATTATTAACTTTATTTACCAAAAAAAAATACAACAAATTATATTTGACTTTCCCTTTCAGTTTATAATGCAGATGATAAAATCTGTTTAATAAAGCTAAAAATTAACTTAAAGGCAAATAGCTTACCTCAGTAGACGATATTAAAAAATTTCCATAATATTATTACACCAGTCAGTATAGGTATTGTATGTTGCAAAAGGTGGTGTAGTAGTATTTATTTTTTAACCCGACTTCAAAAAGGAGGATGGTTCTCAATTCGTCTGTATTTTTTTTTTTAATGTTTGTCACCTCAGAACTCCGTCATTTATGAACCGATTTTGAATTTTTATTTTTGTTTTAATGGGTTTGATTCAAGGTAGGTCCCACCAAATCGCATTCTGATGAAAGGATCCCCGGGAAATCGAGGAAAATCCTCATTTTATATGTGATAACCGATTTCTGCGAGGGGGTATACTCATTCATAATGGGAAAATAATAAAAAATTTTTAAAAACCGACTTTTTTCAATAAGAAAAATTTTTTCAATAAGAAAATTCTACCATAAATAGAAACACAACAATTAAAAGTCATTTTGTAATTTACATTAAATGAATAATTCACTAAAATAATAAATTCAAATATTTCATAACTACAAATATAGAAATGACAGCTTCTAATAATAAGAATACTTACGGGTAGAACTTTATAATAAACTAGCATTACCCGTCGCGGCTTCGTCCACAAAAATTTTGTAACGCCCTTATAACCAAGTAACATAATATTTTCTCCCGTTTAATTTTTGAAATACATTTGTTGTATGCACTGCAACCTATTGGGAAAATTTTTGAAGTACTCATGTTGTGTATACTGCCATCTATAGGCAAATTTTTAAAACGTATTTGTTGTATGCATCGCTATGTATGCATAACATATTTAACATATTTGTTTTATAATATGTTTTCCGACACCTCCAACAAATATCATTATATTTTAGCCAATGTATACAAAAACTTGACAAATTATATACTAAAACCTTTCTCGAGAACCACTCTATCCATTGGTGAAAACAGCATGAAAATCGGTGCAGTAGTTTTTGAGTTTATCGCAACAGACAGACAGACAGACGCGGCTGGGGTACTTTTATACTATGTAAGGATAAACACGACAAAACCAAATGTATATATTTATCTTTAAAAGTCGACCTCAGCTCCATAAACGTTACGAGTGATCACTAACCTGTAAATTTTAGTAACAGTTTGTGAGTGACAGGGGCCTGTATGTATAAAGAAAAAAAACTTATTATTGGATTTTTAAATACATTACAACACCGCAGAGACAATTCTTCAAATTGGACGGTAGGTTTTTTTTTATTATGAAATACTTTTTAATTTAATTGACTCTTTATAAACAATTTAATATTAATTTTTTTTTTAAATTAGAAGTTCAAAATTCTATGATAATTATATTTTAATACCACTTTTTTGTTTTGTTTACTTTTTTAAATTTAAAGAGTTTTTTTTTGTTTAATATAAAAAAATTTAAATTAAAAAAATATTATAATTTGAAAGTCCTCACACACACACACACAGACTAAGTACAGTAGACAATAATTAATGGATATGTCATTAGAAAATAATATTTTTACTAATTACATAGCTCTTGTTAAATAGAAAAATATTATGTTTTTATATTTAACTTAAATGAAAGTTTTTTAAAAAAAGTTATTATTGTGTTCTTTGTGCGAATTGAAAACTAAGTTAGTATTGAAATTGTTTGAAAGAATTTGGAATTAGCACGATCATTTGTTTTTTTTTTTTTTTTTTTTTTCAAATAGCCATTACGCATTGCATGAGAGTGACTTGAAAAGTTTCAAATTAAACGAAAAACATTTATCCAACATTTCATAAAAAATTATTAATATTCCATTTTGCGGTGATAATTTATTTGAACCAAAATCAGGAGTAGAATCTATAGTCAATTTTAAACGCAGTCTTTCATTTCTAAGAATTTCCTCAAATGTCGTCAATAGGGAATATGCATGAAAATTTTTTTCACATATATTTTCAGAATATGAAAATACTGTTAATACTGTAATAATATTTAAAAACGAAATTAAAATCCGACAAATATCAAGGAAGCTATAAGCTTTTAAAGATTATTATCTGTCTCTTTCTTGCAAAAATACTAAAAACGGAGTTTTACGTGTATTTTAAAGGGTGAAAGTGTAATATGACGTCACATAACATATCAAGAGGGCTATCACCCTCTTTGTCTAATCGGGAATTTCAATCATTGATATCTCGCTTATTTTTAAAGTTATTTAAAAAGTAATTTTACCTTGATATTTGTCAAGTAAACATGCTTCAATTCAAGTGAAAAAAAATTTTCATGCATATTCCCTATTGATCTTACCTTGTAGATGTTGAAAAAGACCATTATTATATAATATATTATAACAGAATTTGTTTTAATTATCTCAGAGGAAGGAATCTCATATGAAAATAAGATACCTTCCCGATATTTTTAGTATTCATTATTATAACAATAAAATCGTAAATATTTTTGATTTTATTACAAAAATATTTACGATTTTATTATTATAATAATGAATATTAAAAGTATCGCCAAGGTATGTTATTTCGATATGATTCCTCCTCTGAGATAATTCGATACGTAATTCCTACGGGTCGAAACTTTTTGTCTTTACACAGAATTGTCTCAAAAAACCTGCATTTACTAACAAAGTGTTCAGAGCTAAAATTATTTGTTGGTACCCCCAATCTTGGTTTAAAAACAAGATATATCCATTTAACCCCGGGGAAAAGAACCTAAATCTATATAATAAAAATAAAATGCTATTCGTTGGGAAGCGCATCCCTTGAGAACGGCTGGACCGATTTGGCTAAAAAAAAAGTTCGTAATAGCCCGAATAAGGTTTTTTAAATTTGAAAAGTTGGCCGGAAAATTGGAAAATTCGGGAAAAACTGAAAGTGCTTTTTTAATGGAATTTTTGTATGAACTCAAGACCATGAAATTTAGACAGGACAACGTCGGACGGGTCAGCTAGTTAGAAATAATTGGTTAATAATAAATCAATTTAAATCAGTAAGTAGTCCCGACTTTGTAACGTTTGAAAATGTTGATCGCAGACAGAAATGTTTGGAATAGGCGTTCATAAAATGGCCTAATTCGGCTATTTTCGCATATCCGTCTGTCTGTGAACACGATAACTCAAAAACGAAAAGAGACAACGAGCTGAAATTTTGTGTGTGTATTTAAGAGCTGAAAGGTAAGGTTAAGTTTGTGAATGTGCAAAGTCGGACCATGTTTGGGCAAAACGGCTAAAACTTCCCATCTTAGAAACCATAAGAGATAGAACAAAAATGTTTCTTTTTTAAAAATAAACAACTTTTATTATAAACCTTTTTTACATAAATTCAGGATACACCGTGTATTTAAGCAATTAACTCAATTAGTTGTTAATTTCACTTGTTATACCCAATATTATGTAAATTATACACTATACAGGGTAAATTAAGTTTATTCCCGATTTTGTAACGCTTAAAAATATTGATCGCATAAAAAAATTTTGCTATGGGTGTTAATAAAATTATCTAATTAGTCCATTTCCGCATACCCGTCTACCTGTCCGTCTGTGAAGCCGATAACTCAAGAACGAAAAGAGATAACGAGCTGAAATTATTTTTGTGTGTTCTAGAGCAAAAAATTAACGTCGTTAAGTTCGTTAATGGGAAAAATCAGACCATGTTTGGGCAAAATGGGCAAAACTACCTCTCTTTGAAATCGTAAGAGATATAACAAAACTTGAATAACAAAAAGAAACTCTTTTTAAAAGAAACAACTTTTGTTTGAAAATTTTTTCCATAAACTCAGTATATACTGGGTATTCAAACAGTTAACTCAGTTTGTTGTTACATTACTTGTTTTTTTTTAAGTTTCTATTATACATGATTAACTACACATGTATATAAAAAACAAATCATCGTGGTATATAAAAACAAATTCTGTTTATATAAACCTATACGTGCAAAGAAGTAAACTAAACAGTAATGTTATATAACTAAGTACATGCAGAGTCTTTATACAGTTAGTTTTACAGTTTTCTTCATTTAATTATATAGTAGAAACGCAGATAATCGTTTTGTAATAAATATAATAATTTAAAAAAAAAAAAGTATAAAATCAATAGAAGAAAAAATAATTACCTTTAGGGTTTTTTTTCGATTTGCTGTTGTTTTCTTATTATTATTACGCGGAACACACATCGACATAAGCCCAACGGTCGTATGTGGATGGTGTTGCGGTTGTTGATGTGTATCGTTGTACAATTTCATTGTTATTTATTTCTATATTAAACAATTTATTATTTCTTTAATACACAATTGGTTATTTAATTAAATTTATTTTTTTATGAGTTTGTTGTTTTTTTTTTTAAATAAAAATTATTTGTTTCTTAAAACAAAAAAAAAGAGTAAAAAATGGTGTTATTTGTGAATTATTATGTAATTTTTGGTTAAATAAGATTCATCGTTGTTTAAAGATGTGTGATTACATAATTTTTAATCGGAATGGCATCAAATTTCAAGTATTTAACATAAATATATTTTCGATTGTGTAAAATTTATAAACAAGAGTTAATAAATTCTTAATTTCGATATTTGTTGTGATGTTTCTGACAATTTTGGCATTACAACTTTATTATTAAAATTGTAATTTATTATTAAATGGGTATTTATTGTTTAAATTTTGTGATATAAATTTAATTATAATGTTTGTATGCAATTGTCAAAATCAATTAAAATTTTAAAGGACGTTCATGCGCTACGCTAGAGTCATATGAGTACTATCTTTAATAGAATTTATTTACAATTTAAAAAAAAAGTATATTATCTTACAACGATTTATAACCGTTTTTTATTTGTCGTAAATATTTTAAAAGTTTTTCTTGGTAAATATAAGGAAATGTAAATTAGAAATTGTGTATGTGTATTTGTATGTGTTTATTTTTTTACTGTGCGCTGTCGCCAGTTTTCAAAATAAGGTGGCAAAAACAAACAAAAAAAAAGTAATTAATTCAAACGTTCGTCAAAACCATTTTTTAATGCAATTATATAAAATGCAAATATGCATATTTCAAAGAATATTTATGAACATTATTTATTATGGTGTCTACTTTAATCATATAGTTATAATAATTATAATAATATAGTTATTATAATTTTAGGTACAAAAAAATTATGTTCTCCATAAGACGCTGTGTTAAAAGTTTGATTTTTAATCGATAATTACTCTTTGAAATGATCGTCAACAGGTTTTAAATTTTTGAGGGACGATAACTACATAATTGCTAAACAATTCACCAAAAAAAAATTTTTTCTTTTATCAAACCTCATGTATGAACGTCCTTAATACCCATAGCCATAGTAAATTGAAAATGTCTGTTTGTACTACGGGCCACAGAAGTTATAGTGTCCTTTTTTCAAAATTGTATAGTCATTTTGTTCCTTGTTTATTCGAAAAATTATGTAGGAAAATGATAACATAATTTTGAAAAAGGAAACTATGTCTGTGGTCCATAGTACAATATCTTTCAAAACAATCAAACCAATCAGAATGCAAAAATGTGAGAAAAAATTTGTATGTTATTTACTAGATTTTAGCTTTGGATGAAAGTTAATTGGGTTTTTTTTCAGTTTTGGACCAAATACTTTAAAAGTAAGGTGTCTAAACCTCAAATGTGTAAATTCGACCATGTTAAAGACGTTTAGATGCAAACAAAAAGCTTTTTGAGAGATTTTTGGCCCAAAATGTGACCGATGATGTGACCAAATCTTGACCTTAAAATCAAAATACTGAACATCTTATTTTTTTATTAATATTAATGCGGATGGACAATTTAATTAACTATTGTAACTTCATATAATTTTAACCTTTGAAACTGTAATAAAACAAGTGAAAATAACAACTAATATAACAGTTTATGAAAAACGGTTTCAAAGAAAAGTTGTTTATTTTCAAACATTTTTGGTTTTTCAAAGATGGATTAATTCCCCCCTTTCCTTGGCGGGGGGAGTGGGTTGGATATACAATCCAATATTACCCATTCACGAACTTAACTCCATTTTTAGGCTCTAAAATGCACGTACATATAACGTCAAAAGTCGCGCTATCCTTTCAAAATTTCATACTTAATTTGTGCCTTATTTATTCGGTTTTCGAAAAAAATGCTTCGAATAAAAGTTGTTCATTATTAACATACTAAGAACTTTTATTCGAAACATTTTTCCGAAAGCCGAATAAATAAAGCACTAATCAATTATAAAATTTTAATATGAAAACGCGACTTCGTTTTTTTAAATCTTGTCGAGGAACATGCGAAAATGGACTAATTAGGTCATTTTATGATCACCTATACTAAAAACGATCAATAGTTTCAACCGATATCGGGATTAAACTTAATATAACCTTGTGTATTATACATACACCAGGTATAAAAATCGAATGAAGCTTGCTTTTTGAGGATTTTCTCAAAAAACCAAAAGAAAACCTTTTAATCTCTATTCAAAGCTAAAATTTAGCAAAATGGAAGTTTATTTGTTCGATTTATGTCATAAATTTTTCTTAAACATCATATCACTATACTAACTGATGACGGTGTACTTTCTTAAATCAAATGTTAAGCCATAATTATCCAGACTCCAGTTTTGTACAGAGTTATATGAATTGTATCGAACAATTTTATAGAGATTTATATCTGAACGATGCACTCTTTAAAACATGCATAAAACCCAAATATTACTCAAAAATTATGATATTTTCTGAATTAATTTAACTAGTTTCCATCAAGTCTACTGCTTTAAGATCATATATTTTTTATGTGGAAAAGAACTTGCATTTATTCATAATAGGCTTATTTAATTTCAACACGAGGGATCATTGAACTCATAATTACGATCAATCAAATTCACTTGCTAAATCAATCAAACCGACAAAAATACTATTTTTATAAGTTTATACTGAAATTATATAATTTACTTACGAACAAAAATGATTCCAAATAAGAGAAAATATTTGAAATGAGTACACATACTTACATCGAATAACAATAGTCTTAATCAGATTAAATTTCTATAAATGATAATAAGTACGAACCATTATTTATTTATTTTTTTTTATGTAAAAGGAAACTTGTTATAATTAATAATAGATATTTTTTCCAGTTTTCTAATGTTATACAATTGTCAATCAACAAGTCAATCAAATTATACATATAAATGCTATTGACCTTTATCTGTGAGACTATTCTCTTATTGTTTCTGACTAAAACACAGTGCCGGATTCAAACAGCGCGGGGCCTGTATCAAATGTGTTCAAGAGACACTTGATTTGTTTTAGGTCCATAAGTTTGGATTATAATATGAAACCTATAAAAATAATTTTTTTGATTTAATGTAGCGAAATTTACAGTTCACACTAGTCTCAAATGTCTCTAAGCAAACCATACTCTATGTTCATTGGGTGAAATCATTTAGACGTTCTTGTCCCATCGTGTTCCTTAACTCATTTGTAATCCTCTTCAATGTAGAAAAAAAAAAAAATATATATATATATATATATATATATATACGTTTGTGTCTGTGGACTCTCTAGCGGCCATACTTTTAATACGATTGGAATGAAATTTGGTATTTGAGGCGCTTTTTTGTATTTGAAAGGTCAAGTTCGTTAATGGATAAAATCGGACAAAGGTAAAAGGGGAGTAGGTTAAAGGGAGGTGGGAAAACAAAATTAAGTATATCTTTCTTAATATTGGAAAAATCGAAAAGTTTATTAGAATTAAAGTTGTAGGCATAATTTAGTTTTACTATAATTTGGTTTCTCACCACTTTTTCACTAATATTTACAGAAATATTTACAGAAGTTAAGATTGAAAGTTAAAATTCGAAATATCTTTTTACACATTAAAGTTTGAGAAAAATGGTAAGGTAATGAATTGTTGGAAACATGATTTTCTACAACTTTACTCCTTATACATTTTTCGATTGTTCTAGTATTAAGAGAGATATTTTATATTTTGCGTTTTCTTCTTTCTCTATGACTCTGTTTCCGCTTGACCTATACCATTATGAATATAATTGACCTTGCAAATACCAAAATTACCAGATACGACATTTCATTTTGATCAGACTCAAATTATGACCGCTAGAGAGTAATTTATGTATTCTAAGGAAATTCGTTTAGTTGACGCAGCTCCTGCGTACTGAATTTTTTTTTCATAGCCTTAGTCAATTTACACCAATTTTAAAGCAACTTTTGTAACTACATAAATGTATTACAGAAACCTATGTCTACTACAGATTATTGTGTAAAAAGAAAAGAAACATTTCACACACTCAGTATATTCAGCGTATTTAAATAATTAACTTCATTTTTCTAAATAATTAACACTCAAGATATACGATTGCGAATCTAAACAAGAAACGTCTATTAATTCTGCCCTTAATTTATTTTATGTATGTTATTCTTGAAGTTATCTTCTTATGAAGACATTAAAGAGTTTTTTTTTACTTAACTTTCTTAAATATTATTTGATGTTGTTACTTAATCAAATATTTAAAAGATAAAAATAAACGTACATAATTATTTTTAATTTTAAAATAAAAGATAATATGACTTGTCATGTTTTTTTTTATAAATACAAACAGTTTTATAATTAATATAATTTGTCATCTTAAAATGAAATTATAAATTATTCAACTTTTGTATGAAAAATGAATTTACTAAAATTTATACAAATTTGTTCAAAATTGATATTAAAATTCTCAACATTTTGAGGTTACAAGAATACACAAATAGTGATATTTATAAATTTCTACTCTAAGTTTCGAACATTATTAGTTACAGTTCTAGAATATACTGCTGCCCAACTAAATATAATACAAATTAAATATAAATGTTATATAAATTATAAAATATAAATCTTTTGATCCTTTACGTTTACCGCTTGACCGTTCGATTAATAAAAGAGGTAAATTTTTAATAAGAATAAGAACTTTTAAGAATAAGAATTTTTAATAAGAACCCATCGACCGATCCACTCAAAATCTTATACAAATGCTACCTGTAACAAGTGAATTTCGGTGCATTTAAACCGTTTTCGAGATATAGCCACTTTTGTTTCGAAGAAAATTGATAGGCATCTGCATGATAAAATGAAAAAACAAATTTTTCCAATGGATTTTTAATTGATTTCAATATTATATTTAAATGAAACAAAAACTTTAATTTCTATATCTCAAAAGTTGCTGAAATTATTGGAATATACCAAGGTATCTTGTATGTTTGATCTAAAACCTACTTTTATCATTTGCATTTGTTGGTAGTTACAAGATAGCTCAGGGAATCATGTGCTGTACTCATATGTGTCTAGATATATTGAAAATATCGAATATTTATAATCGAGTACAAAATAAATTAAAATTCCATTGGAAGATTTTATATTTTATCATGTAGATTAAATGCTGCCTACCAAATATCCTCCAAATCGAAAAACGGATTAAATTCGCCAAAAATCTGTATGAGAACTTTCTACTAGAGTAACAAAATATATGCATAAAATTTTTAATTGATTTAATTGATCGTTGTAAGACGTTTTTGTACCCCGAAAAATTGTTCTAATTTCAGTTCTATTGAATCAGATCATTTACAATGATTCTGTTGTCAAACAATATATTGAAACAAACAATTTTCAATCTGGAAATTCAGAATTAAAGCAATTTGTAAGAATTCCGAATTAAAATCGCTCATTCGAAGATAACATAAATAATTTTATCAAATAATTAATTTATAACACAATCTCTAAAAAAACTAAAAACTCATCCAAAAAACTGCCATCAAATTTATAAAATAATTATTAAATAAAGCGCAAATACATATTTGAGATTTTCGTAACAAATTGGTTTATTTTGACTATAATTTCGCGATCACTGTTGCTTGTTCTGAAAATATATAATAATGATATTAAAAAATATATTTATTAATTATTATTATATTGATAATGACAAAATTATTAAATATTTTTTTCAGATTTTGAAACTGTAGTCAAAATTAAAATATCACTAGTCAAAATATCAAATATATTTTCTTTAAAAATAATCTCACATTTGGAAATTACTGTTTTCACATTTGTAAAATAATATTTTTACAATTTTTAAACTAAAATTTACTGGACAAATTATGTAAACACACAACTTTAAAACAAAATAATTATTAATTCACCAGAAATAATATTACCAATAAAATTTTTAAACTATTTCATTTAAATAATTCACAAAATTTGTGTACACAACAATAAATTTAAATCAAAATTGAATAGAATCATGAATCATGAATGTCAGTTATATTCTTGGTATTACAACACTCAAAACGGTCGATTAAACAACTTGAACTGTTAACAAATCATTAACTAATAGTAATAGTAAGTCATATATAAAACTACAGAGTTATCATTTAATTATTAATATAATTTTCTATTTATTAATGAAGTGAGTGTTGTGTATGTGTTTTTTTAAATGTACTTTTTAACCTGTTTGCTATACATTTTATCGATGAACTAAGTAGGTACATTTAGTAGCACTTCAATTATAATTATTGTTTTCTAAAAGTTGTTATTATTTAAAAAATATTATGTGAAAGAATATTGTATATAAACGGTTTGTATTCATTTCTTTAAGTATAATATACGTTGTTATTGTTTAATATTTAATACACTGTATTTAAAAAGTATATTTGCACATAATATGTATTGTGACGGAAAAATCTAGTGTGAACGCCACATATATTCGATATACCAAGGGTGGCCAACTCTTGAGTCCATAAGATCTACTTTTTATCTGAAAAATTAGTCGCGATCGACTTGTACTATTTTTTTTCTACATATTAAAAAGTTTTCCCACATATAAAAAGTATGGCTTATAATTTGATATTCAGATTTCACTTTTGCAATTTTTTTTTAGAGGTGAGGAAAATTTATCACGGAACAATGATTTATGGTTTTTAGACTTGTTTTTTGCTAATCTATCAAAAGCTCGCAGGAGTGCATCTCGTACTGAAACACCCTGTATATTCACCTACTTAAAAAACAACATAATTATTTAACGGGTCAAAATTTTAAATTTTTATGTAATTATTTTGCGAATTTTAATTGTCACTTCGACTTCAAGTAATTCCTTTAGAAAAATTGAAATTACTTATCATTTATTTAAAAAAATATTTTATTCGAAAAATATTTTGGCTGGAAATAATTTTTATAATACTATAAATGCGTAATGTTTTTCAATTAAAGCTCGCGCCTTATATCTGTTCTGTTTCCGGTGCCGAAGGAACACTACTGATCTCTTATTTTTGCCAATTATTTGTTTACATGGAGTTAGGTATCCTTGTTTAGTGTCTATGTAATAAAAGCTCAATCATGTACTACTAATAAAGCGGGGTAAGGTATGCCTTAATACTACTTGCACAATAATATACATTCGGTAAACGTTGTTAAATAATTTTAATTGCCCTTACTTGCAGTTTAAAAACAATATTTTCAATTATTTGATAACAATCCGGCTGATGATGACGATGAAATTCAGTTAAGTTATGAAAGTTTTACAATGCCTTTTTACGCGATTTTCTATTCGCAAAATCATCAATATCGTCGTATGAAATCTTGGTCATTAGTTCTGACTCCATGCACAAAAGAGCTAAGGCGTTTAGCTTTTCTTTTCTTTTAAAGTAAATTTTAGATAATTTTTCACTCGTTTTAAGTTAATTTTTAACACGTTTCACCTGCGCTCACTCGAACAATTTGTCGCTGGTGTACATAGAGCCATATGAAATGCTATATTCAAATTTGAATAAACGTTTTGCAAATTCTGTTTTCGCAGGAACGAAGATAGACTTTCTAATGATCCAAAATCTGGTTTTACTAAAATTCTTTCAGAAGAAATGTGGCATTGAAAATGTATGCATTCTTGAACTAAGTCAGTCTCTAAATCATTAGGGTACATTTCTTTCAAGAAAAGGGTTTTTCCGTAAGGGTTGATGATGACAATTCACTGATTTTGATCAGAAATGAAAACTTTTCATTGAATCTGTTGTAGGCCTCCTGCCGTTTTTCTCATTCGGATACGAATCTAACAATGAGGACGTAACCCCTTAAATCTGCCGCCCTAGGCTTCAGCCTACTCAGCCTGTAGGTAAATCCGTCACTGGGTATAATTCCATCTGGTGAAAAAAACATTTTACCATTATTTTCATATAAGTTATAGAAAAACAGGTTAGATTCAATGATGCAAACATTCATTATTTGAGGATAGGAAAAAAATTTTATGTTGTTCATTGTCCTTTATTTGGCAGTTCTCAACTGCACCAATTGCCCAAATGAGGAAGGAAGAATGAAAATCTTATAGAGATCGTTAATTTTTGAAATACATTGTATTCATCACAAGTTCTTTATGCAGAAGAGAGTGGGATGATAATTATTGTGTTATCTATACATGGTAACCTGTCACCGCCATATTATTAATAATAAACATTATGTATTATTTATTTTATGAACATAATCATAATATTCGATTATAAACATTTTAATAATTAATATTAACACACTATATTGTTAAATAATATAAATCATTGGATAAAATTACCTTTTTATACCCAGTATATTTGTAAATATACAAGGTATATTAAGTTTAGTCCCGACTTTGTAACGCTTGATAATATTAATCCTTGACAAAAATATTTCACAACGGTATTCATAAAATGGCCTAATTCGGCCATTTCCGCATGTCCGTCCGCTCAAACTGGCTAACTTTGAACACAGCGTCTTATGATTGCCGGTGAATGAGCAAAATCGGAAAGTGTCTCCCCCCCCCCACGCCAGAGGGGAAAATTTATATCTTTGAAACCGTAAGAGATATAAAAAATATTTGTTAACAAAAAATCTTCTTTTTAAAATAAATAACTTTTGTTTGAAAATTTTTTTCATAAACTCAATAGTTTTCTCATAATTTGTCCTCAAAGATTGAGTAGGAATTAGGAAAGAATTGATAAGCGAATGATGGTATGCATGTATACATGTAGATAACATCCATACAATATTAAAAATTCAAACATTGATATACAACTCAGTATATACTGGGTATATTAACAATTAACTCAGTTAGTTGTTACATTACTTGTTATAGGCAATAACCAGTAGCTAATTTGCATAATAACTAGAGTTTTTAAATCAAACGCATTTGAAACGCAATTTGATTAATTCACATATTGCAACTATGCCAACATATGTAGTATAACATATATAGTATTTTAACATTTATGATACAATTTACTATATGTTGTACTATTGAACTTTTTTCGAACTTTTTGAATTGATTTGTACCTTATTTATTCGGTTTTGGGGATAATGTTCCAAATAAAAGTTGTTAGTATATTTATAATGAAAAACTTCTAGCCCAAACATTTTTTCGAAAATCGAATAAATACGATGAAAATCAATTATAAAAGTTGGAAAAAGGGTACTATTTGTGTAGCCAATAATACTCGTAAAGTAATAGTACTTGAGTAGCAAGAATTGTTTTGACAGTGTTTATTCAATATTTCTGGGGTCGCAGTTTCAAATTAGTACCATTAAATATTAAATGATTTTTTTTTTTAAATCCGCAATATGTTTTTATACCCAGAATATGTAAAAATATACAAGGTATATTAAGTTTAGTCCTTTAGTTCTAACGCTTGTAACTATTGATCGCAAACTTAAATGTTTGGCTTAAGTGTTAATAAAATGGCTTAATTCGGCCATTTCCACATATTCGTCCATCCGTCCGCCTGTCCGTGAACACGATAACTCAAAAACGAAAAAATATTACGACCTGAAGTTTTATGTGTGCATTCTAGAGCTAAAAATTAAGATCAAGTTCGTGAATGGGCAAAATCGGACCATGTTTGGGTAAAATGGGCAAATAGTCTCCGGTTAAGAGGTGCTATTTTAAGCAGAATCTATAGTATTCTGTTGAAGCCATGTGCCATACCGAAGGCCCACAACTTCTTCGCTGGGATTGCTCCCACGAATGATGGATCAAAGATCAAAGTTTCGGACCCGAACATTCTATAACTGATACCCGAATTCTATACCTGACATGCGAATTATAATTATTATAAAATTATAGAGCAATATTCTGCAACAGATTGATTTTATCAGAATAAGAGCGAATGTGCCTAAAAGTTAAATTTATAATTTATTTTCCACGTAATATTGGCGGATTGCGAATTATAATTTAGTCCGTCAAAATGAACTTTTGTAGCTGTAGAAACGGTCTAGAAGAAACGGGAGAAAAAGTAAAACACTAAATATAGAATCTCTCTAAATATTAAAATCGAAAAATATATAAGTAGTAAAGTTGTAGAAAATCAACTTTACTGCAATTCATTAAATGATTTTTTTTTCTAAAACTAGAATATATACTGAGATAATTAGGATTTTAATTTTTAAATCGTAAATATTTCTGTACATATCTGTACATAAGAGTCATAGAAAAAAAGATAAGAAACCAAATTGTAGTAAAATTTATTTTCTATAACTTTACATCTTATATAATTTTCGATTTTTTCAATATTAAGAGAAGATATATTACATCGCACAACAAGTTCCTAGGCTGGCACATAGATGGCGCGGCGCACCTAATCAAAAATTTATTCATTCTTTTTTAATAGTACTAACCTTCAAACGATGTGAAAAATTTTTTGATAATCCAACCGTTAACTTACAAGTCACAGTAGTTTTAGAGGCGCCACTTTTTTTATTTTCAAAAACAGTGGGAAATAAGTTTCTATTAACAAAACATTTTTTTAAATAAGATTTTTATAATCTAATTAATCTCCTACAACTTTACTTCTTATGTGTTTTTTGGATTTTTTGAATATTAAGAGATATAACAAATTTTGTGTGTCCCCCTCCGTCTATCCCCCCCCCCTATCCCCTTGTCTATTCTTGTCATGCTTACCATATAAATGCATTGTCATCGGAACTGAACCAACATGTAGAAATTCAACTCCGTAGGATAAGAGGAAGTGGTTCTAATTCAGCTTGCAAGATTTGACCCATACATGCATACATACACACATACTTACATACATACGTATATACATAGGTACATACATACATACAGACATGCATACTTACATTCATACATATATTGCAAGTTAAATAAAAGCTCGTAAAAAGAAATTTCATGTCTTTCATAGAAAAATTGCACAAATTGAAGTTCAAATTGCTTCCAAAAAAATGCTGCAGGGAAAAAGATTTGATATAATTAAAGTCACTTATAGCCAAAAAAAAAATTTTTGTTAGTTACCCTCAAGAAATTGTAATGATGGTGATTTTTTACTAGGTAGAATCGATGGACATGAATAAATTTTTGCGAAATTGTCTCATGGGTACCCACTTAATAGCTACAATTTTTTTCGACTGTATGTAACTTTTTATTCGATAATCAATATTTCCAACCATTAAAAAGTTGGGACTAAACTTATGTACATAGTATAATTAAGCTTGAATTTAGAGTCTTATAAAATTTGATAACTTCAAGGAACAATAAAAATAAATTTCTACGTTTTTTTTTTTAAATGCTACTAAAATTACAACAATTTATTAATGAATAGAAGAAATATACAGACAGGAAATGTTCGTCATTTCCTACAGACATCATATCAGCATATTGTACAGTTTTTTTATATTATTTTAAAGTAGGTTTCACTTATTAAGTCCTACATCAGTAAGTTATTTTTAGTATAGGAAATTTGTTAAGTATTTGATTAATTTTTTTTACGGAAAACTACATGTGTAAAATCAAGTTAAACGGAAGTTTCCATAAGGCATGTGCGTATCGCTTAATAGACAATAGAGGAGTCCTAATAACCCTATAAACACATTTCTAAATAATACATTTCACGTCAGAAATTACTATTTACGTTACGTGATAAATGACTATAAGTCCAATCATTTGGTGCTCAAAAACGAGGTTACCTGGTAAGTTTTCCGGGAGTTTTCACTTTGCCACCTCGTACTTTCGCCGCTCACGCCGTCATATTCGAAAAATAGCCCCCAAAAACAGTTTTTTGACAATATCTCCTTTCCGATTCATTTTACGGCAAAAATAATTATGTAATAAATTAAACTAGAGAAAATTTTCCATAATTTATGTCATGACGTTCCAATATTCGTATCCATAATGTATAATAGTAATTGATTAAAATAGGATCAAAGAATAAGTGAATTAATTTCAATAAATTGGACGTTTCGTCATTTATTTATGACTTCCTCAGCAACTTATTTATAAAATTCAAATGTCAAAAATATATAAAATATGGAGACAGACCTTGTATATTAATTTTAATTCAATTGCCATAATCTGACTTAACGTTATTTTAAAGTTTGACTTTAAAAATAAATTCGTGATATTTAATTCGAACTAATTTGTCACTTAAAAGTTTTACTATTGTCAAAACTTTTAAAATAGAATCTGTAAGTAATAACCTTTTTTTGTTTTGTAAAATGAATAGTGTCAGCGTACAACTGATGCAAACCAACAGACATCTAGACCAACACGCGTATTTCGTATATTGACAAAAAAAATTTCACTACGCGTTGAAAATACGATTAAGGGGTATTAGTAAGGGTAGCGCCCTGTTGGCCTTGGAGCTCCTTCTACGGAACATCTGCCGACAGTGCTTTAAAATAGTATGCTTGAATCATCAGTACGAGTCTATCGTACTGATGAGAAATAATAAATGATGAGAATTAATAAGAAATTATTCTCTGCATCCTAGCGTAAAGGAAACGATGTGGCACCTTCCAATTCAAAACTGCGATCCACTATCCCAACATTCTCATTCATAGATTATTGTTTTTGTGCGTTGTTGAGATAACAGCACAGATTGTATCAAAACAAAAACAAGTGCACTCATGCGAATCGTAAAATTTTGTAGCGTTCAATTCTCTACAAAATCATGTCTTGCTCATTCCTGTACACTAATCTGTTACCGAGATATAAAATTCCAAAGTAAAAAAAAATTAGCCCATGTTATTTAAATGGGAAATAGAAAAAAACTTTTTAACAAAAAATAGAACCGACGAAAGAAGAAAGTAACTGAAAAGCAAAAAAAAGATAAAAAAGAACATTTTTAGTCTAAGTCTTTAATATTAACCAACTTTGGATCATTCCCTATCCAACAAAAAAAAATTATCAAAGTCGGACTACTCTGTTAAGAGCTTATATTTTAGAAAATTACGATGAGACACCTTTAAAGTTTAATGTTAAGACCTTATATTTTAACAGGTTCTATGTCTAAGGATACTCTATTGATTTTTCAGTGTTATTCGAAAAAAAAGAATCCATTTTTTAAAAATACTCTGCACAAAAATGTTTACAATAGGTACAATTATTGTGAATTATAAGAATGCAATTTCAATTAAGAAAATATTGTTTAAAACAAGTGAAAATAACAATTCAAAAATGGACAGTTTTGCCCATTTTGCCGAGAAATGGTCCGATTTTGCCCATTCACGAACTTGGCTTTTTTGCTGTATAACACAAATACAAAATTTCAGCTCGTTATCTCTTTTTGTTTTGGCGCTATCGTGTTCGCAGACGGACATGCGGAAATGGCCGAAATAGGCCATTTTATGAACACCTATGTAAAACATTCATGGCTGCGATCAATATTTTGAAGCGTTACAAAGTCGGGACTAAACTTAATATACCTTGTATATTTACATATACCGGGTATAAAAAGACCTAGATTCCTCCTTTTTCATATAAAAAACACATTATACCATCATCATCAAACATACAATACAACAAATGTTAATTTTAAAGGAAACACTGCTTTTTTTTCTTTTTCTTTTTCTATTTTATTTTTTTGTTTTTACTAACTATTCAATTGTTTTCAAAACAAAACACAAAAACAAACGTTGATGATGTTCCATACATAATTGTTTATTTGTTTCATTTTCTATTAATTATATTTTTTCTAAATTGAGTCAGTAAATCAATTGTTCATATATTTATTTTACTTGTTAAAATGTTACATAAATATTTGTTTTAAAAAACTCTGGTGTGAACGCCACATAACATCTATATACACGCTATAATATGTACCGCGTTCACACCGAATTTTTAAGGAATTTTCTTACGCAACAAAATGCATCTATTGTGATTGAACCAATGAAACGATTTCACAAATGCATATATAGAAGAAAAATAAATGAAAATTCAAAAGTTGTTTATTTTTAGACAAAGGGCATCATTTTTTGTCATTAAATTTTTGTTCTATCTCTATGGTTTCAAAGATTAGCAGTTTTGTCCATTTTTCCTAAACATGGTCTGATTTTGCCCATTCACGAAATTAACGTTACTTTTTAGCTGTAGAACACACATACAAAATTTCAGCTCGCTATCTCTTTTTGTTTTTAGGTTATCGTGTTTATGAACGGATGGACAGACACATTTGCGGAAATGGACTAATTAGGTCATTTTATGAACACCTATACCAAATTTTTTTCCCTGCGATCAATATTTTCAACCGTTACAAAAACGGAACTAAACTTAATATACCTTGGTATATAATATATACCGGGTGAGTTTGGTTGCGGTTGGTTTAAACTGTCAACGGTTGTTTAAAGTTATGGTATTTATAGTTGTGAAAGATTTTTGTCAATGAGAACTGTTATTTTTCAACTGTTGTTTGAGACAGTTGTTTCCCCTGAACGAAGAAACTGTTGCCGTTTTTAAAAAACAGAAACGCCCATATCTAAGGGCCAGTTAAAACCAACTGCAACCTAACTGGCTATCGAATCAACTATTGAGATAATAAAATTTTTAAGGACCAAGTGAGTCTGAAGCAGCCAAGGCAACAGAAGGTATTAATTCACGTATAATTTTGCAGCATTATGCATCTTTACTAATCCGTTTTTATCTATCATAACATTAATCATTCCATTACAATTTTTTCAGTTAAAGAACTGCAACAACTTACTATTAAGCCTGGACCTGGAGCCTTGACCTCGACCTTCCAGTGCTCAAGAAACATTACCTGGGCCACCAACAACCAAACGAAGACGACAAAAATAACTTTGCACATGACATCAGGTATTTCTTCATACGTCGATAGTTCGATGCTCTAACTTTTTTTTAAAAATTAATGTAATACAACGGCTCTACTTATATGTACAGCCAATAATATATAAATAGTTTGGTGTTACAATATGTAAATAAGTTTGGTATCGATTAAAAAAAGTTTCAGGTTGGTTAATATTGTGTTGTCGTTGGATAGTAGTTGTTTGAGATTTTTTGGCAGGCTGTATTTGCTTCTGGAGATCTGGTACTTTGTGCATGTGATCAGTATGTGTTCTATTGATATTGTGGTTTGGCACGTTGCACACAGGGACTGCTGTGATTAATTGGTATAAGTGGGTGAGTTTAGTGTGTCCGATGCGGAGTCTTACGAGAACCACCCCAAAGTTGCGATCTTGTTTGTAACTGGAGTCTCAGGACTGACAATCCGGTTTGATTAGTTTTAGCTTCTTAGGAACATTAATTGTTGATTTGCATGATTGATTGCATCCTGCGTTGTAATTTTATGCGTTGGTATTCCGGAGTTTTGAGCTTGTTTTGCGGCCTCATCGACTTTTTCGATTCCAGCGATTCTAACCTGACCGGGAGCCCAGAAGGATTTAAGCGTTATTTTCGCTTCTTTGAATTCTATAGTATGTACATATATTGTATTTGTTGGATTTGAGAATTTTTTGTTTGGCTGTTGTTGATTGCTTGTAACACGCTGAGGGAGTCGGAAATGATTACATATTTATTTGGCAAGTTTTCGGCTAGTATATGTTTCATAACACTAAATGCTTTCTTTCTTTTCCAGATGGAGAACCTACTCGAAGTGATGATCCAAGGCTCGAATTTCAGTAATTTCAGGACACAAGTACAAATGACGTCAATAGTCGAGCTATCTCTTCAAAATTTTATAATTTATTCGGATTTCAGAAAAATTGTTTCGAATAAAAAATGTTAGTATAGTTATAATGAATAACTTATATCCGAAGCACCAGTCCAAATGGCCGAGCAGTCCAAGGCGTTATGTCTGCCCAGTATGCCTACTTGGAAACTGGGAGGTTATGGGTTCGAATCCCGACATCGGCAGTTTGTCAATTATTAGGAAAAAAATGGAGCGGTTAATTGACTAAACTGTCAGCGTATGGAAAATAATGAAGTAACCGGCTATGCTTGCGAAGGTTTTCTGCAGTTTCCTTCACGAACTCCAGATGAATATCGGCATAGTTCCTATCATAGTCGGCTGCAGCCGCATATCCTACCAATTCCTAGTCTACACACAAAAAATCCTTCCACTCCACTCACATCCTCACGTCCTTAGGCATCACACTTATGTTCGAAGTGTAGCACGTCCAGGGTAGCCCGTCTCTACAATCTATCTACCTAATCTATATCCGAAGCAAATTTTTGAAAACCGAATTCATAAGGCACAAATCAATTATAAAATCGACTTTTGACGTTATTTTTACTTTACTTTATACATATTTCATATTCAGATATGTTGTAAATCTAATTTGTTGATGTTTTCATTAAACATGCTTTAATTCATTAAAAACAACCTCTTCGAAAAGTATATAGTTTTCGAGATATAAACAAAAAACTGGAAAAAAGTGTTAAAATTTGAGGTTTTTTGGCGTTTTTTTGTAGTGAAACCGACCTCCCACAAGGCAGCAAACTTGAAATTCGGATTCAGCGCCCCAAAAAACATATAGAACGCCAACCATTTTACTATGCTAGTAGAAATTGCATACTTTATAGTAATCTGTGTATAGAGGTAAAAATTATTAATACTATCCATTCCAAAATTATTACAAAAGAATTTTTCAATAAGACACTGGCACATATTTAAATATTTTAATTAATGATGCAATTCTATTGATCTAATCAATAATATAATATGTGAAAAATAGAATCTGATCTTTTTCTACAAATTATTGCGTAATTTATCGTGAAATGTTTGTATCTGTACCAAAAAAGTAGGTTGATAATGATCAAATATATTATTTTGTATTTGTTTTATGTATTTCGTTCCTTTTTGGACGTGGACACAAATCAAATCAGAGGTCAAAGTTCAATAATTGGCTATGTAATTATTAACATTAGTCTTTTGTATTCAATTTTTTTAATATCAAATTTTTTGACCGATTCTGAAGCGAGATATTTGCAATCAAAGTTAAGATTTTGAACATCCACGGTATACGTAAACGGGTTCGCGCAGAAAAAACTTTTCTATACTGCATTTCTTTCATACTAAATATCTATATAAATTTCAACTCAAAAAATTTGTTTTAAACAAGTGAAAATAACAACTAACTGAGTTAATTTCTTAAATACCCGATATATACTGAATTTATGAAAAAAAGTTTCAAACAATAGTTGTTTGTTTTCAAAAAAGGGGTATTTTTTGTCTTTAAACTTTTGTTCTATCTCTTACGGTTTCAAAGATAGACAGTTTTCCCATTTTGCCCAAACATAGTCTGATTTTGCAGCCGACTATGATAGGAATTATGCCGATATTCATCTGGAGTTCGCCTAAGGATGTGAGGATGTGAGTTCTTATAGGAACTATGCCGATATTCATCTGGAGTTCGTGAAGGAAACTACAGAAAACCTTCTCAAGCATAACCGGTTTCTTCGCTCTTGTCCATACGCCGATAGTTTAGTCAATTAACCGCCCCTTTTTTTCTTGTTAATAATTGACAAACTGCCGATGTCGGGATTCGAACCCATAACCTCCCAGTTTCCAAGTAACTATACTGCGCAGACATAACGCCCTGGACCGCTCGGCTACTTGGACCGGCCGTAATAATTATTTTTCCGTATTGTGTTTTATAGTTTTTGCTTTGACTGTCACGAGTGAACTAACTACCCTAAATTGATAATTGATTGTTTATATTACCGTTTACCTACTAATCAACATTCATATTCATCATAGATTATTATTTATTGTCAAAACAATCTAGTTTTCTGGGGGTCAAACCTAATAGAATAAACCACTAACAACAAAAACATTATTATAACATAAATAACGTGCAAGAATTTATAAACTGATATCAATTATTTATAACAAAATACAGTTTGAAACACATCAAGTATTTTGGGTTGGACTTTAGTTTTATTTACTATTGACAGTAAATAACATAATTCTTAATTTATACATTGGTAATATATTAAAACTAAAATTATTAGAGTCCGGATTCAACGTTTCGTAATCTTCTTATATACCGTACGTTTAGTTTACATCTTCGCATAGCAGATCTCCCACGAGTATGAGAGAATACATATGTATACATTAAGCATTGTGTATGAGAAGGAGGTCTTATAGGTTTGTTTTGTTACTGTTGTGTTGTATGTGCCTGTATAAGTTTTAGAGAGTGGGAATTTTTTGTTGAATACAAATATTATTAATTGTTTTTATAATATGCAATCATTACTATGTGAATGCTTTTGGAAAATACGTGTTTGTGTATTTTATTTATTGGTATTATTACAACAATGAGTTATTATTACACAAAAGAAGAAAAAGTGCAAATTGTTAAATGGTACTTTTCCGGACATTCCGCACAGGAATGTGTCAATTTATTTATAGTGGCATTTGAAGGTAGACAATCACCAACCACTCGAACAGTTATGAATATTATTCACTGTTTTGAAAAATATGCGTGTTTATCAAATCTATAAGAGCTCCTTCTCATACACATTGCTTAATGTATACATATACATATCTCTCATACTCGTGGGACATCTGCTATGCGAAGATGTAAACTAAACGTACGGTAAAAAAAATAATGTTTGTAAGGTCTGTCAACCTGGAATCCGACTTTATCGGATTAACACCAATTTTGAACTGAATAAACAACAAACCCTACAATTGATTGTAGTAAATTTCATTTGTTTGTAGTAACAAGATTCATCAAAATAAAACAATTAATTGTGTTCAAATAAAAGGCATATATTGAAAGAACTAGCGTACACTATGTAGACACACATGTCATTGAATTTTTGAAGTAAAAATTAACTCGAAAACGGAAAGAGATATAAGATAACTTTAAAGGCTAGAAATGTTTCTATTTTAAAAAGAAACATCTTTTGTTTGAAACTTTTTTTCATAAAATTTATATATTTGTCATAATCTCTGATCAAACATAACGTGAAGCGTTCGTCAACGCAACGCGTTACTTAAAGCGCGAGATGCATGCCGGGTACAGCTAGTTTTACATAAGAAAAGTCTAGTTAAGAGGGTAAAGTGTGTTAACTGATCAGTGGAAAAGAGTGGATGTCAAGGACGGGGGTCTCTAATCATATGCCCACGGGAAATTTGGCGCCTGACAAACGTTTTACGTATGTCTGCAATCGTACGACCTCGATAAAAAAATTACAGTTTTCAGTAAAATGTTTTTATAATAATATTGGAAAACTTGTTATAATTTTTACTAAATCCGTTGCCCTACCGATATTTGTGTGCTCTCAGTAGTGATGCCGCAAGAGACTAGAGAAACGAGACGAGCCGATAACAATAATAATGGGGTTTTACCTCCGTTTCTGAGACACCACGGTCTATAACAGAGGCCACCCACACCATTATTTTTCAGAAAACCTTCACAAGCATAGCCGGTTACTTCGTTCTTGTCCATACGACGACAGTTTAATCAATTAACCGCCCCATTATTTTTTTTAATTGGCAAACTGCCAATGTTGGGATTCGAACCCATTACATTATTGAACGGCAGTGTACGTGTCAGTGACAGAGTAAGCATTTAAAAAATATATGTAATGTAAATACATGTGAAGTGTTATATCTTCCTTTTACGTATAAAAATAAAATAAATTCTTGTATCTGTAAAAAACATTTATTACAAGAGTAATCAAAATTATGAGAGACTGATTCGTTTCAGGTCTGTTCATTTTTTTTTGAACGGGAGTGTACATGGTACACGTAAACAATTTACTCGTATACTCCTAATTTTATATGTAGGTATATCATCCGTATGTAAATGTAACGACTATAATCGATAGTGAGAAAGTAAGATCACATAAATCCGATGTCTACTTATTGCAATGTGAATAATCATCAAAGAACCTTATTACATAAACGCAATACAGTTATTGTTATTATTCTTGAATTGATACCACACAACCGTTTATCAATATTAATAAATAATTAATTTTGTGGTATAATACCTCTTGAAAATAATCATTAAATTCAACATCATACCTTTTTAACCTCTATATATAGACTACAACATAGTATTAAACATAGAGGTATAGTTTTCGAAATAACAAACGGATATTGACTTTCCTTGGATCTTTACATTTTGGAGTACTTTGAGAACTCAAAATGACCATTGTAACGAAAATAACCGGAACATTTATTATCATAATTAAGCTCATGTATCACTATAAATAGAATAACTAGAAGTGGGATCTAATGGGGGTGATATTTTTACTTTCCAAATTTTCTCAAAAATGGCTTCTAGAATTTTTTTTCAAATTACATATTACAACTACATACTTCTATTTGGTGGAGTGGGGGGTAAATACAAAAAAATAATGAAAAAGCCCTCAAATAGGGCCTATATTCGTTTACCAACGTTTCCTTACTCTCTGTTAATATAAAAGTTTATTACCAAGATGTAATTTGAGAACTCTTTCCGTCTTCAGGCATTCGAATGTTTCACAAGTCGATATAAATACAGAGTGGAGGAAGGCGAGGTATTTTCCAAACTTTATTTATTAAGAAATTAAGGTATTTTGATTAAGAAATTAAATAAATTAAATTTCAAAAATAAGCCTAAACCTTAATTATGAAATATTCTACTTTGATGGCGCAGAATAGTAAATGTACTATGTTACGAACAGTTATTTAATTTTGAAATATTCTGCTTAGATGGCTCTAACACTAATTCATTCATTTATAAAAAATTTAAATTTATTAAAAGCCAAAATACAAATTTGCATATTTCTTACTTACATATAACGATTTATAGTGTGCTAGTACAGTTTATAGTTTTGGTGGAAATGACAACCAACAAAAACTAAAATAATTGTATGGTTATTTTTTAGAAACATTTAATATACAATTCAAAATATTATTTAAATTTTTATAAAAAAATTATTTTAATTATTTTTTTTCTTAAAATAAATTAATGATCTACGAAAAAGGAAAAATCCCCTTACATAGTATAAAATATATGCATAGTATTAAATAAAGTCCCCCAACCGCGTCTGTCTGTCTGTTCGCGATTCACTCAAAAACTACTGCACCGTGACCAATTTCATGCTGTTTTCATCAATGGATAGAGTAGTTCTCGAGGAAGGTTTTAGTATATAATTTGTTAAGTTTTTGTAAAAAAATTGGTCCTAAAATATTTTTAAAATGATATAATAATATCTTTGGATTTTCATTGATAGATGGCAGTGAAGCTATATTCCTACACATTAGTTCATTAAACTTACAATAGATGGCAAGATATCAGTGGTGTATGTATGTGGTGTATATAAGTGGTGTAGAAAATATTATGTTACTTGGTTATAAGGGCGTTACAAAATTTTTGCGGGCGAAGCCGCGACGGGTAATGCTATTAGTGTATAAAGTGAAGTATAGTATAAAGTGAAGGGTAGTAAAGTATATGAATTTTTATATTTGAATATTAGTAGAAAGAAACAATTTATTACAAGTAAAATTCTACTATAATTTATATACTGGCTAATTTTGCTGTAACTCGACTATTTACATAGACATATTTGCAATTTTAATATTCTAATACTTAAATTACATAATACAACAAACAATCCCCATTATAAATTGAGCTGATATTCATTATATTTGTTTCTTTAAGAAAATGCACTTTGACAACGTAGCTCGACGAAATTTTTTCTATGATTGCAACAGTAAATAACTACTCTTGATGAGAATACATATCAGTAGAGTAGACTTTAAATCTTCAAAAACAAAATGATAAAATACTTATAAATAATAATGGTGTATAAATAATAATGGTTCGTTAATCACGTTCCAAGCACCGCTAACAAATGATTATTATTATATTTGCATATGAAATTACTGTAATGACTAAGTACATTTTACATATGATAGAATTAAATACTAAAAATAACTGTTCCGCTACATGTTGTATACAATATGATATAGTTACTTAGCGGTTCCTTCCTTTAACTTTTAAGTCAATACTTACCTGTACGTGTTAACTTAACATTGTTTGGTGTATAGTTACCGTTCGGTCAAATAATATTTAGATCGACATTCATCAAGACCGTTTCTTAAGCACGGACTTACGTATATCTTAAGAATTTATGTACTCATAGTAAAAAATATACAATTTTTTAAGCAGGGCTTATGGAGTTTTGTAACTTTTTTTCTACATACCTACAAAAAAGAACTTTTAAGGTTCTTTTCTGATATTAAAGAAAAAGAACTTAATTCGTTATAACGTTTTAATCTACTAATATACCAATTGGTTTAAATATTCATTGAAATATACACTGCGCAGTCAAAAAAAGGGCGCATTTAAAAAAATTCATTTAAATTATTTTCTTTGGAATTTTTTTTGCTTATCAACTATTTTTTTTATAAATTTGTATATGTTTTTGTTGATATGGAGATAAAACTGCATAAAAACCTTATAATTACAAAAACACAAATTTTTATACATTTTATAATTATAAAAAAACTATTTTATTTCAAGGTTTTTAGAAGGAAATAAACTTTTAACAGTGGATATTACCCCTTCTTGATGTAATGACTGAACCCTTCTAGGCATACATTTAACAAAGTTCGCCATGGAATCTTGGGTGATTATCTCTCATTTCATCACTAAAGTTATTATGAGGTCCTGTGAGCTATCACAATGGTTAATTTATCTTCTTATACGTCTAACAAATTCATCCCAAAGATGCTGATGAATTTCGATCGTTTTATTTTAATGTACACCTTTGGGATCATTTTTCAACTGCTTTTCAGACTTCCCAAAGGATCCCTATGGATCTTAGTTATTTTATTACTGCAAAAACTGTTAGAAGAAGACTTTTTGAAATGTACTTTATCTTTTTTTTTTAATAAATTTGTTTTCCGTAAATGATGTTTTTCAATTTTACTCCCATATAAACAAAAACATATATAAATTTATAAAAATGTAGTTGATATGCAAGTCGAAAGAAAATAATTTAAAGGAATTTTAAACAGTGCGCCACTTTTTTTGCTCTGCAGTGTATTTTACTTTTCAAACTATATTCGCTGCTTCATAATTTTCATAAAAATATTCAAGACATTGGTTGTTATATATTTACGATCAGTTATATTTTTCTTTGATAAAACTAAATAATGATTTGTTGACTCATAAGGTAATTTAAAAAATGCATTTACAAGTAAATGATTTTAACATTTACATGTGGTAAGTAGCTACATATTTTTTATGTTTTACATATCACATATTATACATAGTGACACGTAATTGTGTAGTTTCTATTGATGACAAATATTTAGGTTATACGTTATATAACACACGTCATTGATATTTTTTCCATATGTAAAACAATTGCCGATAACTCAACTAATCCTTAAATGACGCTAGGTGCCATTTCCACCCCAACCATTTTTCAATCTAGTTTTTCCAAATGGTCCCCCGTGTTGACCCAGACTATTTTTAAAATGTTCTTTTCAAGAGCTTATCATGTTTTATCAAATACATGATGACCTTCATGCCTCACCTCATGTCATTTTTACCTCAAAAAATTCTCCATTCGTCCCTCAGAATAAATATTTTGGAAAACTTTTTTGGAAAATTCACTTAAAAGACCAAGACTATCTTGAAGTGGTCTATCTTTGGAGTAAAACCATAAATTTTGTCACAATTTTAGTCTGATCAAAAAGAAATGTCGTAAATTTTGTTATTTGCAAGGCCAATTTTATTAATAAATGGCATAGGTCAAAGGGTAATGGGGGCATGGAGAAAGAAGAAAACACAAAATATAAAATATTTCTCTTAATATTAGGACAATCGAAAAATGTATGAGGAGTATAGTTGTAGAAAATCAAGTTTGCTACAATTCACCATCTTATCATTTTCGCTCAAACTCTAATGTGTACAGAGATATTTAGAATTTTTACTTTCAATCTTAAATTGTAAATATTTCTGTAAATATTAGAGTAACAGAATAAACGATAAAAAACAAAGTTATAGTATAACTAATTTTCTACAACTTTACTTCCTATAAACTTTTCAATTTTCCCAATATTAAGGGAGGGGCATATCTCCCTTAATACCTCCAATTTTCGCCCTTCCTCTAAACCCTCTTTTCCTTTGTCCGATGATTTTTACCAATTAACGAACTCGACCTTTCAAATACCGCCTCAAATATCAGATTCCATTCCAAGGTTAAAACTGTAGCCGCTAGAGTGCCCTAAGACACACAAACGTATAAATATATATATATATATATATATATATATATATATATATATATATATAAATTTTACAGATGGATTTTTGACATCTACTAGGTAGGATCGATGGACATTTGAAGAAATTTTTGCGAAATTTTGAAATTTTTTAACTTCGGTACGGGACCAATAGCTTTATTTCCTTTCAGGAGGTATATATAGATAGATAGATTGTAGATGCTGCCTTGGACGGGCTACAGTACCATAAGTTCCATTGAATTTTGAGTGTAGACTAGGAATCGGTAGGTTGGGCGGCTGCAGCCGACTCTGATAGGACTATGCCGATATTAATCTGGAGTTCGTGAAGAAAACTGCAGAAAATCTTCACAAGCATAGTCGGTTTTAGACAGTTTAGTCAATTAAACGCTCCTTTTTTAGTCTGGCATTACGTTAATATTCTTAGTTAGCATTAAATATCGATATTTGTAAAGTAAGTCGGAAGAAAAAATATATATTCAATAGATATAGATATCCTTATAGTGTGCTATTAAAGTTTATATTTACTATGGAAACGACAATCAAAGTTGACATTTCAAAATTAAAACAAAATTTTAATAAAATAATTTTATAGTATAGTATATTTTAGAAATATAGCTTCTGTGGAAATGATTAGATCAACAAAAATTTTAACCGACTCCAATTTTATATAAACGACGGGGGATAGCTATATAAATGCGGACGAAGTCGTGGGAAAGAGCTAATTATTTATAAAAATCGAAATGTCTTACCCTACATACTCAGTATTAATCTGTAGTAGTTTTATTAAACTTCATGATTAAGAAATCATCACTTACCTAGAAAAGAAAAAAGAAAATTATTAGTAAAGAAAATTATTTTCTATTATTGTATATATATATATATATATATATATATATATATATATATATACATATATATATATATATATTACTACTTCTTATCATAACTGCAAGAATACATGAGTAATCAAAAGTCACTATGGTGACTCAAACTGTATAGTCCATCGACAATAAAAAATACGATATGAACACATTTTGATATGTTATATTATCGAATGATAATTAGTGAGAACTCTAGGTTTTTGAAATAAAATTTCAAATTCGTCCCCTTTACCTAGATCAGTTTTTTGTATTATAAATACGTATTTCGACTACAATGTAGTCATCATCAGTATAAATTAGCTAGTCGTACTTTACTCTTTGACAATTAGAGATAGTTATAAAGTCGCGATCAACAGACAAAAAATAAATAGAAAATTAACTAGATTAAAATATTATACTAGATTTAAAATATATCATAATATAAAAATAGCTCTCGTGAGCAACTGTAAACTTAAACAGATCCTCGGAAACCCAAAAGAAAAAATAATAGACGAACAAAAATCGGGAATCTATAGCATAGAGTGTCCTTCGTGTTCACAAACATACATTGGCCAAAGCCGTAGACAAATAGAAACCCGATTCAAAGAACATATGGCTCATACGAAATACGGCAGATTAGAAAAATCCTGTGTAGCTGCACACATTATAGAGAATGACCATAAAATCGACAAATCTAATTTAAAACTTGTTAAGGCTGTTCAAAATCCCTCAGAGCTGGATGCATACGAAAGCATATACATTCAGAAATTCAAAAGAAATATTATGAATCTAGACAATGGACCGGTTCCAAATTCAGATTTAATCAAAATCTTATGGTAAAATCAAGTGCCAATATATCCATCTCTCTCTAAAGATGTCGAAATACAAAGAACGTGTTCACTGCGCAAGGCATAACTCAGCACCAATCAGGTGCGGTCTTAGAATAGCGTCTAAAGTCGGCCGAACATATATAAGTAGCGTAAAACCAAAATAGTTTGTGATACTGTCACCAAATTAGTAGCAAGTAACATTTCCTGCGACAATATAAGAGTAATTTTAATAAGAGTAAAATTAACAGGAACAAATGTGAATGAAGAAATTTTAACAAGAGCAATTTCAATATAATTTAAAATTTATTATATTTTAAATCTAGTATATATTTTAATCTAGTTAATTTTCTATTTATTTTTTGTCTGTTGATCGCGACTTTATAACTATCTCTAATTGTCAAAGAGTAAAGTACGACTAGCTAATTTATACTGATGATGACTACATTGTAGTCGAAATACGTATTTATAATACAAAAAACTGATCTAGGTAAAGGGGACGAATTTGAAATTTCATTTTGATATGAACACATATCAAAAGAGATCAGCTTCGTTTTAATTTTTATTTATACATATTATTTTGTTATAATTGTGAATATAACGAATATAACCGATTTCAGTAGTTTTCGAATTAACAAATCGAATCTAAAACTACTTAAATCGAAATTGAGAAAACAGATAATGAATTTAGACAATAGCCCAATTCCAAATTCTGTTTTAATAAAATTAAACCATTTTCAAAAAATCTAATACCTGAATATCAAGGTTAGCTTCGATACCCTCACTTTAGTGACAAAAACAACGCCACATAGTCACAAAAGGATACCGTCAATAAATAGGTGGGGCTCTTCACACACCTAATCCGTTAGTCAGTCAACTCCAATGATCCTCAGGTCAGATCATACCCGCAGTCAAATCGTATAAAAGACAGAACTATTTTAATATCATTGTGAGACACGCACCAAATTAGCAACAAGCAACATATCTCTGAATCCATATCCCAGAGATAGTTACGATTAGCTAATTCATATTGATGATGACTACCTTCTAGTCGAAATACGTATTTAAATACAAACAAATGTTCTAGGAATTGGGGCAAAATTTGAAATGTAATTGGATCAAAAGTATATCATAGATGAAGATATGAAAAAATGGTAAAAATGTAATTGGACATTTTTGTGTAGGATATAATGAAACAGAACAAAAAAAAAATGAATAAGAAATGAAGTTGTTTTTTTATTACATAAGTAATTGTGTAATAGTTTTAGTTATGTAAACATAATTTTTATTGTAATTTGAAACGTAAATGTGTGTGGGCACATGATAACTTGTTCTTGGTGTTTCCTATAAAAAGCGATGAAGATAAGCCATTCAAAAAAAATTTATACGATGTCGATTTCACTCCAATGAGTGTGAGTGTTCTGTATATTCATATCAATATATATTACAATTAGTTAAAAGTGCTATAAATTTTAATAGACGTATTTATTGTAACGCTCGCTATATACATTAATATATTCATATCTACAATTGCAAAATATATTACGAATAAATTATACAAATAAAATTATGACTGAAGTAAATAAAACTACAACATTCAATTGGCGTCAAATTAATACTTAAGTAAAAATAATTTTTAATTATTTGTGAAAAATCATCCATTATTTGAGAAAAATCATCACAATTTATTTTGTTTCCATGAAAAAATAATAATTTTAAAAACCTGGTATTTGGGCCTTACTAGGAACCGAGTATCTCAATAAGGTCCATTATAAAACTTTGTCAAATCAAAGATTAAATCAGAGTATATCAATATTAAATTTCAAATTATGCCCCAATTCCTAAAAAAATTATTTGTATTTTATAAATACGTATTTCGACTACAAGGTAGTCATCATCAGTATGAATTAGCTAATCATAACTATCTCTGGGATATGGAGTCAGAGATGTATTACTCGTTGCTAATTTGGTGCGTGTCTCACAATAGTATTAAAAAAGTTTTGACTTTTATATGATCTGACTGAAGGATTATTTGAGTTGACTGACCAATTAAGGGATTGAAGTGTGTGAACAGCCCAACCCATTTATTGGGGGTATTTGAAATTTAATGACATATTTTTAGCGAATTTCCTCCAAAGGAAATGCACCTATTGTTTTTGCATCAATGTTGGAATTTCGTAAAAATTTCTTCATATGTCCATCGATCCTACCTATTAAATGTTAAAAATCACTATCGCTAAAATTTGTATATATGTATATATCTATATATATATATACATACAAAGTATATATATATACATATGTACTTTTTTTAAATGTCTGTGGACTCTCTAGTGGTCACAGTTTTATTCCGATTGGAATGAAATTTGGTATTTGAGTAGCTTTTGGTATTCTAAAGGTCAAGTTCGTTAATGGGTAAAATCGGAAGAGGTGAAAGGGGGTTTAGAGGGAGGGAAAAACACAAAATATGACTATCTCCCTTGAAAAATCGAAAAATTTATCAGGAGTTAAGGTGTAGGTACTAAGTTTTACTATAATTTTGTTTCTTATCATTTTTCTGTTACAGAAATATTTACAATTAAAGATAGAAAGTTAAAATTCTAAATATCTATGTTCAAATTAAAGTTTGAGAAAAATGATCAAGTAATGAATTATAGCAAACTTGATTATCTACAACTTTACTCCTTATACATTGTTCGATTATTCTAATATTAAGAGAGATATTTAATATTTTGTGTCTCTTTGACACGAATACATAAAATATATTTTATTGCAAAAAATTTTGATTGCCGTTTCCATAGTAACTACAAACTATAATCGTTATACATCGTTCTATTTTGGCTATTAATAAATTTAATTTTTGCAAATACTAAAGTCATATCAGATATTATATTTCATTTTGATCACACTAAAATTATGACCGCTAGAGAGTGATTTATGTATTCTAAGCAAATTCGCTTAGTAGACACAGCTCCTGCGTAACGAATTTTTGATTATGCCATATTTATTTCCTTTAATAAACCATCCTTTCATACATATTTTCTATACAAAATAGTTTCAGTGTATCACATTTACCAGACGCCGCGACGGCTTAAGTTTTTCAATTATATTCAAAATATAAATAAATTGTAGGTAAAGTAATGAATAAATTTTAATAACAACCTTACTTGACCTCACTGCAAATTATTGATTCATTATTTTTATTTTAACAAAAATTTAGATTATCTAAACATGATTTCCACCTACAATTGTATACAATTGTATTATTCTTAACAATGGAATCAAAACGGATATTATTTTAAAGAAATTAATAAATAACATGGTTATAAACTGTTTGAATATCGAGATATAATATTACTTTGAGTTCACAATCAAATACTACCATGGCCACAAAAGTAGGACTCATTTTTCAATATTTTATAGCTGATTTTGCCAACGTTTATCTGAAGCTTTTTTCGAAAACCGAATGAATAAGGGGCAAATTAATTATAAAACTTTAAAAAATGTGTGTTACTTTTGTGGCCATTTAGAAATTAAATTGAAGGAATGATTATACCGACGAGTTACTTAAAATTTGGTATCGTTACGTTGACGATGTGTTTGCTTTTTATGTCAGTTCCAAAATGAACATCTCAAATTTCTCAAATATAAATTTCACAATTGGATTGGAGTCGAACGGAGTACCCTACCATTTCTAGATGGTTTTTTTTCAAAATTGACTCACATCCACAGACACATATTGCCATAAAACCCAAATGTTTGCTGTTTTTAATTCAGATATTCATATAAAATTTCAAATTTGCCCCTTTACCTAGATCAGTTTTTTTGTATTATAAATACGTATTTCGACTAAAATGTAGTCATCATCAGAATAAATTAGCTAGTCGTAATTTACTCTTTGACAGTTAGAAATAGATAGAAAATCGAGATAATAAGATCAATAGACAAAAATAAAAATAAATAAAAAATTAACGAAAATAAATTAAAATATAGTAAATTTTATTGAAATTACTCTTGCTAAAATTTCTTTCATTCAAGTTTACTCTTGTTAACCTCACTCTTATTAAAATTATTCTTATATTGTCTCAGGATATGTTACTCGTTGCTAATTTGGTGACAGTTTCAAGGTGAAACTATCACCATGATACTGCCGCTGTCCGGTTAAATACTCGATGTAAATGTCACATGACCAGCGGATCGTGTCGGATACCATCAAATGAGCCATGGTCTGCGAATATGATATTCCATTTTGATCCGACTGAAATTGTGACCGCTAGAGATTGATTTATGCATTCTAATTCGCTAAGTTCCAGCTCCTGCGTAACGAATTTTTAATTATATTTTTTAAATAAATTTTTTGACATACCATTTTGTTTCGAGTATGGTGGTATTATTCTTTGAATAACTATTTCCCAGCATTTTTCCCCAGTTTTTTTTATGATACTACTTTGCGGCAATTTTTAATAAAAGAAAATTTTTTTCCATTAAAACACATATTTTTGTTATCTTTCACTTGTTTTATTTAATTTGAAAAATTACATATTATAATTACATATAATTAAATAAGTAATAATTAGATAATTATAGAAATATTTATTGGTATACCTTTTACATGGTGACAAAAAAAATTAATTATTACAAATTAGAGTTACAGAAAAAATGGGTAGTAGATAAATTTTATTTACTACAACTTTATTTACTTTATAAATTTATCCATTTAACTAGAGTATTAGTATGTCGCTTTTCGTCGCTTCAGGTGAATCGATCAGGCGCATAATAAAATACGCCTCTATTTATTTCAATGATCCTCCCATTTTTAAATAACATCCAATAAATGTTATACGTACATGTTATACGTATCTGCAGAACTAAGATGCTGGGTCATAGGCCAATACTATACCTGTCACAAATATTTTTACACATAATTCACACATTAACATATATTGTGTAATATATACTGTTTATAACCTCTCCATTAAAAATAGTCCACTAAATATGTATTTCGTTTTATAGAAAGAAATAGAGGCATATGCATATTATGTGCCTGGTTCGATTCACCCTCTCTCTCTCTCTCTCTATATATATATATATATATATATATATATATATATATATATATAAGAAGTAAAGTTGTAGAAAATTAGTTTTACTCTAATTTTGTTTCTTACCATTTTTTCTGTTAAAATCCTAAATATCTCTAGTTTGAGAAAAATGAAATTAAGAAAGACATTCTATATTTTTTGTATTCTTTCTCTATGCTCCCCTTTATTCTTGACCTATGCCGTATATTAATAAAATTAGCCTCGCAAATACCAAAATCATATCACGACATTTCATTTTGATCAGACTAAAATTGTGACCACTAGAGATTGATTTATCTATTCTAAGGACGTTCGCTAAGTTGGCGCAGCTCCTGCCTAACGATTTTTCTTATTTCATATTCGGGCACCATTTGCTCACATTTGACATTGCATTGTGTTAAGAAATTCAAACTTACCACTTTTTTTTAATATGCGTAACGCATATGTATTATTGAAATCCGTAAGAGGTCGCTGCACGAAGCTGTGATCGAGATGAACAGCATCAAAATTCATTCTATTATATCTGCTAACGCGATTCAGAAAGGTCAAAATCTTTTAAATAGAGAATTGTATCAATTTTTGTATCAACTAAAATAAAACAATTTTAATTATATTAAACATCTTATAAACAGAATTTTGTATTTGTACTTACCTGTAAAGAAATATCGTTTTTCACTTTCGAGGCGGATACGATCTTACTCACATCGTTGGAAACATACTTCGTACTTGTTTTTAACCAACGAATAAAAGTGAGGTAGAGATCTCATATCGGTCTTCGATTTTCTGGAATTGAGTTTTAATACGGTGAGTACTATAAACTTTATTTTCATCTTACTACATCTTACTACAGTTAAATAAGGAATAATTACTGACCTTCGTATAAATTATTTAAATTTCGTTTGAGTATTTTATTCATTTTAGCACGAGACATTTTGTTTTCCATTTATTTCGGCAAACAAGTCTGAACCTTTGTAAACACCGGCATATCCATGTATTTGTTTCAATATATGCACATGTCGAACAGCGACAAGTAAAGGTTGTAATCTTTGGTCAAACTATACTTTTTTGGTCTCTTGGGGAATCCGATTTGTTTCTCTGCTTAACTTAGCTCATCAACAAAACGCTTCCACGAATAATACCCAAAGGATTCACTCACAGAGATCAGTATTCATCAATATAAAAGATTTGCCTATTGGGAGGGGTGCCATCTATGGATGAATAGAAGCTACTATCCGAATTCAAACAATAATTCATATAGTATTCATATGTGCAATGGACATTCCATAAAAGTAATGGACATTGCATAAAAAGGCATTTTCTATAATCCGACATGCATCACCAATAGTCAAACAGATGGTAGCAACTATTTTTAACAAAAGAATATTATATCTTAGAAAGCATAGCATCTAAGTATAAGCCAAAGATTTGACAATACAAAATTTTAATTTCTACGCTGAAAATAAAAACACAATAAGATACTCAAGCTAATTTTTCTCAAAGTTTATTAATTTCCACCTTACAATATATTTCTCATTTCTGACTGTACCTATAATACGACATTCTAATTATACAATTTTCAGTGTCTCTTCTCAGATATTTTCAATATATTTTCAGGTTTACTTTTCGGTTTCATTACCTCTATGGATGAACACGGTCGAATCATCTGAAAAGATAAAGTAAAAACACGCATTAAAATACGCAATTCGCATTAAATACGCATTAAATACGCAAAAACACTTTGGAACGACATCCGAAAAACAAGCGTTACCAAGAAAATAAAATTTTTTCATCACAAGATCGATTCATCTGGAAAGAAATACGACATATATTACAAAAAACCTTGGAAGGTTGTTAATAAAACAATACAATAAAAACACATTACCTCCAAATATCAAAAGTTCTCAAATCAATATGGCGAACAATGGACCTCCAACAAACCCACCACCACAACTCCTACTCAATGGTGGACAATCCAATCTCGTACACAATCCATGGGAAACCATGTACGAGCTTCTACCGAACGGCCAACTGCTACTTGCGACAGATATCCATGGCCGAACGACACCATCACCATCGAATCAATATGCTGCTCGTTACCCCCCAAACACCCTACCAAATTCAAACCCTACAATTAATAACCAACCATTAATTAATACCCATAGTATACCCAACCCCTCACTCAACCACAATACACCCAACAGTATACCTCCCACCACCCCACATACACCAAATAACCCACTTCAGCCTCAGGCACCAAATACTCCCACCCGACGACAAAACCAGCAGCCACTCCACACAATGACAAATTTAATGGTTTTGCACAACCAAATTCTACTGGACACCAGACAACAAATGGCGGAGATAGCTCACACTACCTCCATCTTCAAGCCAGACATACATAGGATGTGCAAAGACATAAAAGTCACAGATGGTGAAAACCCAGATCTATTGGTAGATTTTCTCATCGAAGTGGAGAAAATTACTAACCTTCAACTTATACCAGTCCATCAGTTGCTAAGAGGTTTGACTTCATACACGACGGGTCATCTCCAGAGATGGCTAGCCCAAACCGCTGCCACCCATCAAACCTGGAATCATTTAAAAAAAAACTTAATTAATAATTTCCTATCACCGATGCAAAAATCCAGGATAACGATAAACAAAATATACCGTTTCCAAAAACCAGGAGAGAAACTCACCCATTTTATCGAAAATCTGGAGACGACCGCCAAAGCACTCAACCTACCAGATGAACAAAATATTGTAATACACATTTGCGATTCCGTGAATGCCAAATACCTGCCATTCCTGAGCACCATCTGGCCAATTCCGACCACGTTCTCCCAACTATACACCATCGCCAGGAGAGCGGATGAAAACATTTCACGTCTAGATGATGCACAGGAACGAGAGACTCTGAAACCAATTACAAAAAACTAGATGCGACAGGTTCCCAATACATGCATCACCCACCACGACGCAAAATACTGACGAACCTGTCAAATAATAAAGAATTCAAGTACGCAAATAAAATACCATTTATTGATCTCACAATCACCAACACCAGACTCAAAGCCATGATCGACTCAGGATCGTCACATAACTTCATCAGATCCGACGTACTCGCGAGCATCAAATACCCCAGGAAGCACCTACATAAAACATACAAAAAGATTACAATTGGAAACAACACCAACTTCACCATCGACAAGTCCGTCGACCTGGTGATAAAAATTCAAAACCAAACATGGAAACAAAATTTCTACATTTACAAAAACTTACCGTGCGAAATTCTGTTAGGCAGCGAATTTTTACACCACACCCAGGCGATCCTCGATTTCCAACGATCTTTTCTAATGCTACCCAGGGCCAACAATATTGTTCCACTATCGTTCCAGAGTACATCGGATCATAAATTGAGCCTGATGCTGGAAAACCAAATAAAATTGAAACCAGACCAAGCTTCAAAATTGGATTCGTTGCTACAACAACACAAAAACGTACTTACGAATAAAATTGGATGTGCATCAAATTTCAAAATGAAGATTCTGATGAAGAACCGAACGCCGATTTATAATAACCCATACAAACTACCACCTCCAAAAGCAAAAATTCTGCAGGATATCATCGACGACCTCCTGGAGCAAGGAGTCATTGAGAAATGTGTCAGCAGCTGGGGAAGCCCAGTTTTTCTGGTGAAAAAGAAAGACGGGACTCATCGCATCGTCGTCGACTATCGTCGAGTAAATAAAAATATTCTATGGGATCCGTTTCCAAGTCCAAGAATCGACGAATGTCTCAACTGTCTCCACGGTTCGAAGGTATTTTCAACGATAGACCTCACCAGTGCCTTTCACCAGGTCCCTCTGGAGAAGACGTCCAAAAATATTACATCTTTCGTCACTGGAAATGCCCAATACAGATTTAAGATGGCTCCAATGGGTTTATCGACGTCCGCTCAGAGTCTAAACAGAATTATCACCAACATATTCGGCGATCTCAAGTACAAAAGCTGTATTCCATACATGGACGACCTCCTAGTGTATTCAAATTCAATTGAAGAACACTACGAACATCTCAAAGAAGTTCTACAACGCCTGGAACAAAACGGACTTACAGCAAAGCCCGAAAAATCCCGTTTCTTCATGTCCAAATTAAGATACATGGGATATATAATCTCCGAGGATGGATGTTTCGTCGATCAAGCCAAAATCCAGGCCATAAATGATTTAGCCCCCCCTACAAATTTAAAACAACTACGTTCGTTTTTGGGTATGACTGGATATTATCAGAAGTTTATCGACAAATATGCTGACATCTGTCATCCATTAAATGAATTAAGAAAAAAAAACACAGCTTTTGTATTTGAGAAGAAGCACATCCAATCGTTTAATACGTTAAAAGAAAAACTCACCACATGTCCCGTGTTGAAATTTCCTGACTTCTCGAAGCCATTCACCGTCCGCTGCGACAGCTCCAGTGTTGCCATTGGAGGCGTGTTGCTACAGCTCCACGAAGGAGTTCTCCATCCAGTCGCATATGCCTCGCGAACGATGACTGCCACTGAAAGGAAGGCCCACATATATGAAAATGAGTGTCTCGCATTAATTTTTTGTCTGAATAAATTCTCAGATTACCTTCAACACGCACATTTCGAAGTTGAAACCGACAACGAAGCTCTGAAATGGTTATTTAAAAATAGTAAAAACACGGGAAAACTAGCTCGATGGATACTTACACTGAGCAATTATTCATTCTCAGTTTCACACATTGGTGGATCGAACAACAACATCGCAGACATACTTTCCCGCATGTACAACGAAGACCTATCAACAGAAAAAAAAGACGTATTAAATTTAAACACTCTACCCGAAGATGACGAATTTCACGATTCCGTAACTCCAGACACAAAGTTATTGTATTTCAATGAAATGCCAACAGCGGTCCCCAACATAAAAGCAACTCAACTAAAGGATGATTTCTGCAAAAGCGTCACACTTCGATTAAAAAATGAAGAAGAGGGCGTCAATGATTTTGTAATTTTCTCCGGGATGTTATGCAAATATGTGGGAAAACACCGTAAACGCAGGATCTACGTACCTAAGAGTCTACGGAACGCCATTATATTTTATATGCACAATTCATTATTGTCTGCGCATCAAGGAATTTGTAAGGTTTACAGAAACATCGCCTCCAGATTTTATTGGGAAGGTCTATACAAAGATGTCGCTACGTATGTAAAATCATGCGACACATGTCAACGTCACAAAATATCTACACGACCCCACGAACCAACGATCAACCCGTTCAACCCCAAATATATTTATGAAAGTCTCCACATCGATATTCTGGGACCAATACAGAACTCGACAAAGAACAATCGGTTTCTATTAGTTGCGTGTGATAGTTATTCAAAATTTTTACAAACTTTCCCACTTAAAAGTTGTACGTCGCAAACAGTGTGCGATGCATTGGAAAGATCATTTTTGTCTTTTTCAATTCCAACATTTTTAATAAGCGATAATGCTTCTTATTTTCGGTCCAAATATTACAGAGATTTTTGTTTTAGATGGTGCATAAAACCTAGGTACCTAGCCCCCTACAACCCGGGAGCGAATAAAGCCGAAGCCATGAACAAGATAATAATATCCAATCTCAGCACTCTGTTAACAGCGTCGTCTCAACAACACAAAAAATGGGATGAATATATCCAGTACGCAACGTTTGCATATAACAACTCGTACACTAACACGATAAAATCGACTCCAGCAACGATTTTCTTCGGAAGAAATTTAGTTTTACCGCTAGATAATTTGTTCGACATGGCAAACATTTTACGTAGTCAAAAGCCACCTACCAAAGGAACGATCGATAAATTTCTAAGAGAATCGTTGTTCGACAGACGGACGAGACATAACAAAACAAAAAAACCACATCCGTTTTTAGTTTCGGATTCTGTATTGGTCCGAAAGAAAACTATATCAGTGCATGGAGTCTCGAGTAAAAAATTAGATAAAAAATATATCGGTCCATTTACAATTATCAATTTTAAAGCTACCAATACAGCTATTTTACGTAATTCATCCGGGAAAATACTTAGATCCCATGTACGGTATTTAAAAAAATATCACAAACCCAGAACGAAACAATAATTTATTTAAATTTTCACCTTTTTTAGATTCCTTCTGCTAAAACTTTCATAAATGTATTTTTTTCGAATAATTGTTATCACTTACAGAAAATGCCTAGATGTGCAGACAATCTCCTAATTCAACACCTACAAAAAAGAGAAACATCAAATGAATGAATATTTCAACAAACTAAACAAGTTTTTCATTCAATTTACCATGGATCAATATTTTGTTACACCAGCTCTCCAAAGTCGCCAAAATATTAGACGTTCATCGTTTTATTCAGTAATAGAATGCTCGAATCCTCGACACCCCGGGACCAGCCTACGGCCGACGAAAACTCCTCCAAAAGAAAGACCCTGTAACAGAGGAGAATGTGTTAAGAAATTCAAACTTACCACTTTTTTTTAATATGCGTAACGCATATGTATTATTGAAATCCGTAAGAGGTCGCTGCACGAAGCTGTGATCGAGATGAACAGCATCAAAATTCATTCTATTATATCTGCTAACGCGATTCAGAAAGGTCAAAATCTTTTAAATAGAGAATTGTATCAATTTTTGTATCAACTAAAATAAAACAATTTTAATTATATTAAACATCTTATAAACAGAATTTTGTATTTGTACTTACCTGTAAAGAAATATCGTTTTTCACTTTCGAGGCGGATACGATCTTACTCACATCGTTGGAAACATACTTCGTACTTGTTTTTAACCAACGAATAAAAGTGAGGTAGAGATCTCATATCGGTCTTCGATTTTCTGGAATTGAGTTTTAATACGGTGAGTACTATAAACTTTATTTTCATCTTACTACATCTTACTACAGTTAAATAAGGAATAATTACTGACCTTCGTATAAATTATTTAAATTTCGTTTGAGTATTTTATTCATTTTAGCACGAGACATTTTGTTTTCCATTTATTTCGGCAAACAAGTCTGAACCTTTGTAAACACCGGCATATCCATGTATTTGTTTCAATATATGCACATGTCGAACAGCGACAAGTAAAGGTTGTAATCTTTGGTCAAACTATACTTTTTTGGTCTCTTGGGGAATCCGATTTGTTTCTCTGCTTAACTTAGCTCATCAACAAAACGCTTCCACGAATAATACCCAAAGGATTCACTCACAGAGATCAGTATTCATCAATATAAAAGATTTGCCTATTGGGAGGGGTGCCATCTATGGATGAATAGAAGCTACTATCCGAATTCAAACAATAATTCATATAGTATTCATATGTGCAATGGACATTCCATAAAAGTAATGGACATTGCATAAAAAGGCATTTTCTATAATCCGACATGCATCACCAATAGTCAAACAATTGTCACCAAGAGCTACTGAAATTATTATGAATGCCAAAAACATGTTGCGGCAAATAATGAAATTACGACAAATTTAAAATTTCAACAAATCAACAAAAAATAGTTAAAAATAAAATTAAATGATTTTTAACCTTTGCAAACGAATGATTATAATTGAAACAATTCGAGTTTCTACATTTATTTATTTTTTTAAATAAATAAATAAAAATAAAAAACGATATTGATCTTTAGATCTTTACTTATTTCACACACATAAACTTAACTGAAAAATAAGATAATTATTAATGAAATAAAGTATATTTCACATAATACGGACTATGAACTGTTTTCCATTGTTGTTGAGTCGTATTGTGTTTAAGAATCCAACAAAAATGGGGAACACCTGAAATAAATGAGTTTTTGGGATTATTAATTAATGAAATACAAAAATTGAAATTAAAATCATTAGCCTCTTTACCCACAAAAAAAATATTGTGCGTGTCAGATACAACGCGCGAAGTTTTCTCTTATAAGGTATTTAATTTTGAAATACTCTGCTTAGATGGCGCTTACAGAATAATACATTTGCTGCCATCGATTGTCAGGGTTCATGCCTACATGTTACCAGACATGTGGTGCCATCTAGGGCACTAACATTAATTAATTTATACTAATTTTATAGTTATTTTTTAGAAGCTACCATTTCATATACAATTCAAAATATTATTTAAATTTTTATAAAAATTTATTTTAATAATTTTTTTCTTAAAATAAATTAATGACTTACGAAAAAGGAAAATTTAATGAAAAATCAATCTGAAAAGATATTGTAAAACATCATAAATTCAAATTGAATATCATAGCGTATAATGTGTTCGCTGGTAAAAAAAATGTAATGTTTAATTTTTTTTAACTTGATTTTACTACCCATCAAAGTGTCGTACCGGGGGCTTTAAATTGAAATCAATGCTTTAGGAAAAAACGCTTTAGGGATCGGTATATGAACGGGCGGTGTATCAAAAACTAAAAGACCTGTGTACTATTCGAATTTCATAATTCAATTTTGTACTACTAGAGCAAAGGTCGCCAACCTTTTTGTACCTAGAGCATATTCTATAATATCGGTTGTATTGCGGGTATTATTTACATCCACAAAAAAAAATTGACCCATCATAGTCCTAATCAAATTTTAACCAATTTCGATGATATTTCGTTTCAACTCAACTAAAATCTCAAGAATCGATTTTTTAAATAAAAAAAACCGTTATCTCTTATAGATTCTGGTTATATCATGCGGACTTCTGGTGACAATATACTACAGGAAATATGAAGCCAAAAATGACCCCCTTGAAACTTTTGAACTAAAAGAGCTACAGATATTTACAGATATAAATATTTTTTTCACCTTTATTTTAGATTTCAGTATTTGAATAAAGTAACACTAACTAAAAAATATTTGTTATTAAAAAAGATTGTTTTGGACTTTGGAATTTTTTCATTTTTTGCGACTTTTCGTAGAAAATTGTATTATTGAAGACGCTTAAGATATCGAAAAAATAGTAGCAGATTCTTTCGCTGTAAGTCAAAATAAACCGTAGAAAGTATGTACCACATCTTATAAAAAATGTTAAGGCTTTGCAAATTTTACATTTTCGGATATAAAAAGTGAAATTTCTCCGAAACGGTTTGTTTTATCAAGCAAATAATATTCTCTCCATCTATGCGCATCTGAGGTACCTCTATGCGCAGTAGTGTAAAATGTCATCAATCTATGCGCTGTAGTATGAAATGAAGTCAATATATGCGCATTAGTGTAAAATGAGGTCAATCTTTGCGCATTAGTTTAGCTTAAAAAGAAGTGATATCCGATCTAAAACATAAATGCGTAAAAGAACCACTAAAAGGAGAAAACATTATATGAAGGATTACCCCAAATACATACGAGTATATGTATTTGGGGTAACACAAGTAATAGTTTAATATGTCGTGTGAGTGGTAATGAACTCAGTATATAAAGGATATATAAACAATTGACTCGATGTGGGTTTTGAGAAAATGTAGCGATCATACTATACTTTTAAATAGATTTTTGAGTAAATAAAAAAAATTGTGCAAGCAATATTACACCAAACATTAGATCATAGACACTAAACAAGGATACATAACTCCATGTAAACAAATAAATGGCAAAAATAAGATGTCAGTAGTGTTCCTTCGGCACCGGAAACAGAACAGAGAGTATAAGGCCCGAGTTTTAATTAAAAAACATTACGCATTTATAGTATTATAAAAATTATTTCCAGCCAAAGTATTTTACCAATAAAATATTTTTTTAAATAAATGATACGTAATTTCAATTTCTCAATAAGGAATTACTTGAAGTCGAAGTGATAGTTAAAATTCGCAAAATAATTACATAAAAATTAAAAAAAAAAAAAGCAAATAATTAAATAGTAACCTGTAATGTTGGAATTGTAAAAATGAAAATAAATTATTGAATCAGATATTAAATTAAACTTTTATTTATTAATAATAATGCTGAAAATTAATATTTAAGATAATGTCATACAATTTAATTAATTTTGGAATATTTATACTCGCTTATGGTACTTTAAAAAGTCCGGTTTTTTAAACCCAATTGATCCCGTTGCTTATTGTCACAGGCACTACCACTTTTACAATTGTCTACTGCACATACTCTTCCCATTTTAAAAGTTTTTTAAACAGTTTTTTATTGAATAAATTTTTTTAAACAAATTTCATACTTCAAAATAATCACTTCGAAATAAAACTAGTTACTGGCTACTTCATTTCTATTTATTATACTATACCATACGTTTAGTTTACATCTTCGCATAGCAGATCTCCTACGAGTATGAGAGAGTACATATATAAACATTAAGACCTCCTTCTCATACACATTGCTTAATGTATACATATGTACTCTCTCATACTCGTGGGAGATCTGCTATGCGAAGATCTAAACTAAACGTACGGTATTTCACTTCAGTACGGATGAGTTCCTATCAAAAACTAGCGACCCTAGCGACATAAAAAGTAACTATAACTTCTACCATTTCGTTGCCATATTTTGTCAATTTTCCCGTTCGAATTAGATCTCCTTTATATAGTCTCCATGCATTAGATGTTCAATTTATTTGAAACATTCAATAAAAAAATGGACCTGTTTTGTATATAAACAAAGATACATTTTTATTTTATATTACATACAGTATTTTAAAAAATAAATGATATAGTTACATTCATTAATGTCGTGGTAAGTTAACCTTGCCACAAGTGATTTTAAATATAAATAAACAGGTATAAAATTCATTCACAGTCTAAGTAAATAAAAATAACATTAAAATATCAAGTATTATTTCTTAATATTGACTCTTTTGAATTTTTGTAAATATATATGTCTTAATTAAAATCCGTTGTATTGATTTTTTTTTTCTCTAAAAGTGATTATCAATGATTATTAAAAAGTTTATAATTTAATATTTGTTCAGGAAAGAAAAAAAAAAATTTAACGGAAGTAAATTTATATAAAAATTAATGATTTTACTTAGTAGCTGCTAGTTACAGCGTAAATAAATACTTTACATGGTTAGAATTTCTTAATTATAGCCATCGGATAATTTCTTTTTTATTACCTCTATGTACAGAATACAATTGATGATATTGTAGGAATAAACGAAAATATTTTGGTATATTCGATCTAAAACCTACGTTAATAAAAAATGAATAAAAAGACAATTTCTTTACTTTCAACCAAACTTTTATTTTGCCTGAATATTTGATAATAAGAAAGAGGGGTACCGCATACGGGTCCCTAGCACCTAGACCAACGGATCCTCTGTGCCCAGTAATATTATTAATTTTATTCAAAAGTTTTATTTTACTACAAAAATTTTTTAGCTTAAAAAGAAGTGATATCCGATCTAAAACATAAATAATTAAATAAAATAGAATATTTGATAAGTATCATATGAGTTTGTGGGTAGTTACAAGGTAAATCAAGGAAACATATATTGTGTTCCTAGGTGTCTAAAGTGTCTAAGTATTGAAGAAACCTAAGATTTAGAATCCTATAATATATACAGCCATTTATGTCGTTTATGTAAATTCTAACCCACTTCTAGACATGCTAGAATAACTTCAAACTTACGAGAAAAATCGGGAAAACTTTAATTTTCAACCCAACCGAAAAGGGGAAAAACCCCCAAAAATTATCTTTTTTACTTATATTCATGCTAGAAGGGTGTGGTTTCTTGCATTAAGTCAAGGACGCTGAGCCAAGTCCGAAGGCTGCCCCCGTGGTCAAAAGGGCGGGTCCTCCTTCCAAGCAGAGCTAATCATTAGAATATAAATAAATAGGTTATAATATATTTGATGTCAAAAAGTACTATGTATATTGTATATGTACGCGCTCTGGTCTATAATTTCTCCAAATTTTCCTTGACAAAAAAATAAATTTCCATTTGTTTAAAATCTAATCACAGCCACCCTGTATTTAAAAAATATATTTAATTTTTTTAATGTTATTTCACTATGTTATTTCAAGGGCGTATATGCGTGATACTTGATATTAGATACAGCTTTTTCTTTGATATTTGCCAATTTTAATCACATAATTATGTTACTTCAAAAATTCAAAGCCTCTTATTGATCATTTGAAAAAGTTTTCGACCATTTAAAATCAAATTTTTTACATAGACTCTTATGGGAGTTTTTTATATTTGTACTTGTTAATAAATTAGACAATGCTATAAATATTGTTATGCAAGAATTAAAAAAAACAATGGAAAATAACAACTAACTGAGTTAGTTGCTTAAATACTCGGTGTATCTTGAATTTATGCAAAAATTTTGTGACAAAAGTTGTTTATTTTTAAAAAGGAACATTTTTTGTTGGTACATATTTGTTCTATCTTTCATGGTTTCAAAGATGAGAAGTTTTTGATCTAGAACACACATACCAAACTTCAGCTCGTTATCTCTTTTCGTTTTTGAGTGATCGTGTCCACGGACGGATAGACGGACATGGAAAAGACCGAATTAGACGATTTTATGAACACCTATGCATTTATGTCTGCGATCAATATTTTCAAGCGTTACAAAGTCGGGACTAAACTTAATATACCCTTGTATATTTATATATACCGAGTATACAAATTTAAATTGTAAATTGTGTAGAATTTAATCTACTTGATAAGGTATGCAAATTTTGTAGATTTTTTAAACTATCATAGACGTCAGTGATATAATGGTTGTTTAAAATTATTGTCATTCTAAAGGTATACACTTTTATTTAAGTCAATTAAATTTTAATGAGAAATAACTGTTTGCCTCAGTGTAAAACTGTTTATTTTTTTGTATATTTACATTCAATTCTTCAATTTTAAATAAACGGATAGAAAATTATATAAATTAATACAATTCCAAAAAATGTTATAATTTTTTTTTTTAACTGTCATCAAAATTAGATATTGTTTTAAACTAAAATTTATTGTTAAACACATGGAACAGCTCAACCATTTACCCAAGCAAAACAACAAAACCAGTTTTTTGAAATTATAAAACCAGTTATGAACGAAACTGAACAATGGATTGGATGCGATACAACCTTTATGAAATCGATTTATGAAGGCAAATCTGTTAGGAACGATTCATCAGTAAAGAAGTCGTTTTGGTCCTTCAATAGCCTTCCGAAACTTTGTGTCTTTCTTTTCTATTCTTGTACTTTGGACCATAAAATTGATATTATTTTTAAAATTTTATAATTGATTTGTGTAGTCAATTTTATAATTGACTTTATTGTTTTCGAAAAAATGCTTCGGATAAAAGCTGTTCATAATAAATATAGTAATAACTTGTATTCGAAATTTTTTTTCGAAAACCGAATGGATAAGGCACAAATTAACTATAAAATTTAAAAATGGGGCATCAAATTTTGTGGCCAAGTGTACCAACTAAACCAACTCAAACTTTCCGTACTCATTCTGTACATTTGTTAAAATTTTTCGGGGCTTTGCAGATTGTCTGCTGCTACAAAACTTTCTTGAAATGCAAGCCACCCACAATTCTCCAAATAGATTTCATAAATGGACGTAAAAGAACACAACTGGTTTTATGAAACTTGTTTCATACAACTGGTTTCGTGGTTTTGATTGAAATGAACGGACAAGTTAAAACAAGACAACAATAATCCTATTTCTATACAAAAAATCCGAACTTTAAATATTGATACAATTATACTGAAATGGAGAAGGGTTATTCAAGGTTTTGCCCGGTGGAGTTTGTGAGGTAATGAAAATCATAGGAAAATATTATACGCCAGATAACAAAAATGACGACTCGGTGTGGTTTTAAAAACCTTAGTGTTTGTTGTAGAAATTCTATTCGTAGAAATTTTAACTTATATTTAAAATTAGTTTCTCAACAAATTTCACCAGTGAAAACATGAACTATTTGAATTCCCAGAATACATACCGATCCATGGTGTTCGTCCATCAAACAAACTATTTAAACATTTTGAAAGAATATTTAATATATTTTTTACTAAACAAATTTTTAGATTTAATTGCATGCGATTTTTGTTTTACACATATTTAGTTCAAATTATTCCCGTCGCTTCCATACGTGTTCAAATTACAAATAACTCCACAAAAATTTGCTATTTTAAATATAAGATGGATAAAATAAAGATAGATAATTTTCTATTTTACTTTTAGAAACATATAAAGTAGAATCTAAATAATTACATCCATATACTAAATCTGATTTTTTTTAAATCTTCACCATAATCAAAAATTTTATCTAGTCAACAAATATATAAAACATACAAATATATAAAACAAATGGTCATTCAATTTCATTATAAATATATATTCCATGGTTAAAACAATAAATTTTAAATTAATAAAATACTATAAAGTTAGCCCCTTATTCGTGTAAATTTAATTTAAGGTATTTCAAAACTATATCAGCTGATCGGGTACCCGCGCGAAAAGAACTATATAGAAAATTATATGCGAATCAGGGAGATTCCGCAATAAAACATCATACATATACTAGTATAAAATTTCGAACGACCTTCAAACAGCGCGCCGGTACTCAGGATGCCAACTGAACCATAAAAAATAACCTTCTGCTTCGGACATGAAAAAAATGCACTTTTTTACGCATATTTTATCAAAAAACTTAACAACCCGATGGTCATTCTCCCAAAGTTTTAAGGAAAAATATTTCTAAGGAATTGAGGAAAGTATGTGTCGAATTTCAGAACAAACGTGACTATATTCAGAGAGAGTTTGAAGTAAAAACAGTCGGAATCATGCATTTTATTTCACCATGTTTATGAAGATGCATGTTAAAATGCTCCAACTTACATAACGATTTTCTCAAAAACGCCATAGGGATAAATTCTCAAAAAAATGCAGCTGATTTCTGAGGATTCATTTTACTAATATTGTGAATTTCGTGAAGTTCTTGACAATTCCTAATATTAATTTTGAAATACCTTTAAGTGTTTAGAGATAGTTCAATCAATCGATGCAAACAAAAAAACATTTTTCATCGCATACGCAACTTTGCCAGAGGAAATCCATTCATAAAGTGTTTATTTTTTAATGTTAAATGTTTAAAAAACAATAAATTTTAAATTAATAATATAAGTACTAAAAAGTTAGCCCCTTATTTGTGTAAATTTAATTTAAAGTGTTTAGAAACTTTGGCAGAGAAAATCCATTCATAAAATGTTTCTTGATTTTAGAAGATTTGCTAACTCTTGTATCACGTAGCACCTTAAGCAAGTTATATATATATATATATATATATATATAACTTGTAGCACCTTAAGCAAGTTTTATATATATATATATATATATATATATATATATATATATATATATATATATATATATATAACTTGCTTAAGGTGCTACGTGATACAAGAGTTAGCAAATCTTCTAAAATCAAGAAACATTTTATGAATGGATTTTCTCTGCCAAAGTTTCTAAACACTTTAAATTAAATTTACACAAATAAGGGGCTAACTTTTTAGTACTTATATTATTAATTTAAAATTTATTGTTATATATATATATATATATATATATATATAACTTGCTTAAGGTGCTACGTGATACAAGAGTTAGCAAATCTTCTAAAATCAAGAAACATTTTATGAATGGATTTTAGAAACTTTGGCAGAGAAAATCCATTCATAAAATGTTTCTTGATTTTAGAAGATTTGCTAACTCTTGTATCACGTAGCACCTTAAGCAAGTTATATATATATATATATATATATATATATATATATCTTGTATCACGTAGCACCTTAAGCAAGTTATATATATATATATATATATATATATATATATAACTTGCTTAAGGTGCTACGTGATACAAGAGTTAGCAAATCTTCTAAAATCAAGAAACATTTTATGAATGGATTTTCTCTGCCAAAGTTTCTAAACACTTTAAATTAAATTTACACAAATAAGGGGCTAACTTTTTATATATTATAAAATGAACGTTCGATTTAAGGCGACTTGTCATTTCGACTTACGAGACCACAGGTTTAATAGAAGATAGCTCTCAATGACTGTTGTTGAACGGAATTCATGGGTTAATCGTGAATTTAATTATCTTAATCTCTCTCTCGTGATTGTACATCCACACAACTAAATCGACAAAGTTACTGAATTAATTCGAAATTTTTTTTCCCAAAAAAAAAAAAATGTGATAAACTAATATTCTTCTTTTATCAGAAACATGGAGTAATAATGATGAAGATATTCCTGTACCGAATTTTAACTGTATATAGTCAAATATAAATGTTCGAATGTAAGACATGGCAGTGTAACTATTTACCAGAATAATAAGGATTATTCATTTTTCCGTTCTATAATGTATAATATTGTCTTGTACTTCAATATGCAAAAATAATCATAGCACACACAAAATTATTATCCACTGAATGGTGGGATCACTTATGTGATAGAGTTACTTGTTGTCTGTTTTCCTAAGCATCTAATATGGAGATTAGAGTATAGAAGAAGAGCTATCTCCATGTTATAAAAAGTGGCCCAAAATAGAAGAAAATTAAGATGGCGCTAGTGTACTGGAATACCAATTTTAAAGAAACTAAATGTAGATATTAAAAGTAGACAGGCTAACATCCGCTTTGTAAAGGCGGAATTTTTAAATTATTACATAAATCATATGAAACCTCATATGTTAAACAAGTAGAAAGACCATTTAAGAAATTCCATGAATATAATAAACAATGAATTAGTGATCAATTTTCAAGTCACAATCAATTTGAAAAGTTAAAGGTATTTTAATAACAAAATTATAATTAACAAACTTGAAGTAATATATATTTCAATTAATAAATTTTGTTCAAAAAATAGAATAATCAAATTTTTATCGAAGATAGAAATTAAAAAACTGTTTGATAAAAATTTAATGAAGCATAAATTGAATATTTCTATATTAAACTGTATATATATATATTTTTTAAATGTATATTATTTTTTATTTATAAATAAAAATGATCACATTCAAAATGGAATTCAATGTGGTCTGTAATAAAAAGCAATAACCAAAAAATTATGATATAGAAAAGATATTTATTCACTTTAAATTTTTATTCTGACAGTTTTTTTTAAATATTGCATATTAAAAAACACTAAATATAAAAAAATTATAAGAAAATTATATATAACTTAAACAAAAATTATATTATATACAAAATGAGAGAGAATGATTACTTTGTTATTAATTATCTCGCGTTCTAAACGGTTAAAAAATTTCAAACTTCGGGATTTATTAGAAAACGTTATTTTTAGGCTATGAAAAAAAAATTGAGCAAAATCTGTCGAAAAGTTATTTCATGCTGGAACCACATTAATTAACAAATGGTGTGCTAGCTTTACAAGGAAAATAATATATAATCTTTACAACACAAATATATTATATTGAACTTTCTCTTTGAGCGGACGATAGTTAAACATTCACATACAAACGTATAAAAAGGCAATAATCGAACTAATGTAATAGTGGTGTATGATCTGACCGGCTACATTTCAACTGTATAGTGATTTTGAGTTTCTGATAAAATAGTTAATTATAAAGAAAGGTGTTTCAATTTCAATTATTTAAATCAATTCAGTGGTATATTTAGAAGACGGCACAGGGGAGCTATATGCGCTTACATTTACTTCTTAAAATAAAATCTTATTTTTCTGTACTGTTAATTGATTTGTAATGTTAGAAAAATGGTAGAATAATCCCTGCAATCTAGATTTCTCAAATAATGGGGTAGTTTACAATTTTATATTTGGAAAAAAAATTTTAAAAATCGATGACATATGTGCGCATGTCTTTGTCGAAAAGTAATGGATTTGCCCATACATATATATACGTAGGATGTTCTGAAATTCATTCAAGGAAACTATACCACGGTGTAGAGCTGCAAAAACAAAAGTTTAATAAAGTTTTTCGATTTGACGCTTATTTTTTAAGATATAATAAATTAAACATTGATAAATTCAACCAATCACAGAGCGCATAGTGTAAGGAGCGCTTCGGCATAATTGAATGTTGATAGTTTAAATTGTTTAAAGGCATTAAGTACGTCAGAATTACTTTAACAATATCAAATATACTTATCCGCCTCCTGACACTATGCGCTCTGTGATTGGTTGAATTTATCAATGTTTAATTTATTTTATCTTAAAAAAATAAGCGTCAAATCGAAAAACTTTATTAAACAGTTTATTTGTTTTTTGCAGCTTGTTGTAATGAAAATTAGTGAAATAATTTTTAAGTCCTCAGCACATAATCTAATTGCAAAAAGAAAATAATAAGGAAAATAGTTCTAGATCAAAAATTATATTAATTCAAAAAAAAAAAGATATAATTTGTTTTATAGCAAAACTATTTTTTTTTTTAAATTGTATAACTTATGTAAGTTTTAAATTGGGTTACTAACTTTATTGGGATAAACAAGATTTGGTTTTTTCTAAATGATTTTTTTGAATCGTCTAAACATGTTGTTGCGACGGTATATAAAGCCGGTGCCTAACCCAATTTAAGTCAGTTCATAAATTCAGTCCGAAAGGAACAGTGGTACGGTTTGAAGTTACCATTGTTGAATTAATCATTGTTATAAATTAGTATTGAGTATAAATAAAAAAATCATTGAAGAATTAAATTCGTAATTAAAAAGAGAGCCAAGATACCGTGGTATAGTTTTCTTGAATGAATTTCAGAACACCTATATATATATATATATATATATATATATATATATATATGCGATTTTCATTTCTTTACGTTAAATAACTGTCACAATGCATTGGCACAATATCAGAACAACAAAGTTAGCAATTGTTTTTTCAGTCTCGATCAAACAGAGTAATTACAAGTGTTTTAAAGTACCAATTTTGAATACTGCAAATCACAAGATAAAATTTTGTAATTACCACTTTTGCTTGAACAAATGAAAATCGGATAAGAACATAGGCGTTTTTATACCCATTTCCACATATCCGTCCGTCTCTCTGTCTGTGAACGCGATGACTCAAGAACGGAAAGAGATAACGAGCTGAATTTTTTTTTGTGTTCTAGAGGAAAAAAGTAAGGTCAAGTTCGTTAATGAGCAAAATCGGACCATGTATGGGCAAATTGGGCAAAACTGCCTATCTTTGAAACCGTAAGAGATATAACAAAAATTTAATAACAAAAAATCTTCTTTTTCAAATAAACAAGTTTTGTTTGAAAAAATTTGTCCTCAATTAGTTGTTACATTGCTTGTTTTGAATCAATTTGGTGTGTTCAATACATATCTGGAGTTTGGTCCGTTCCTCCCAACTGCCCTGTATATATATTTCATGCATTAAAAAGGTTTTAGCGGGAGTAATCACGCTTGGATTTTGCCTATTCACAAACTTGACCTTACTTCTTAGCTATAGAACACACACACACAAAATTTCAGCTTGTTTAGAGTTATCGTGCCCACGGACAGACGGACAGACATGCGAAACTTATATTACCCTTGTATATACTCTATATACCTCGTATAAAAGGTTATCAACCTAGTTGAGATATGGAGGGCATCTAACCTTACTTTGTCACTGCCATGAATCTCAATATATTTTTAAAACTAGTAGATACTATGGGCCACAAAAGTCGTGATCTTTTTTCATGATTGGATAGTCATTTTTTGCCTTATTCATTTGGTTATTGGAAAAATGTTTCGAATAAACGTTATTAGTATATTTATAATGAATCAATTTTATTCGAAACATTTTTCCAAAAACCGAACCAATAAGGTACAAAATAACTATACAATTTTTAAAAAAAGGACACGACTTTTGTGGTTCATAGTACATTCGATATAAATAGTCTGTTTTATTAAACTGGTGTTGCATGGTTCATTTTTTGTTTGTTTTGTATGTATATAAATGAGATAATAGATAGATACTTTCTTCTTTATTATTGAAAAAGTAATTTTAATTATTATTATTCTAAGAGCCAATATAAATTATGTTAATTTAGGTTATGTTTAATTACTCCCAACGTATTATTATACCTTGTATGTGATAATTGTTTGTTGATGTATTTTCAAAAGATATTTAACAATAAAATTTATTTTGAATAGAAAAGAATATTCAGATTGACCGGACAGTACAGTACATATCATAATAAACAGAAACACTCTTTTTAACAGGAATTAAAAATTTTAATCTGTAAATTAATTATTTAAATTTAGATAGCATCTAAAACATCGTACAGTAATAGTAATCGGATTTTTGTAATTATTTAATTACTAAAAATAACAAACAATCGTCTTTTGACGATTATTTTGACGATTTGATGAAAATTTTCGTGAATTGTTGTATCTTTTTAATAAAGATATTTACAAAACTCTTCGTCAGACTATTTATTTATACGAGTAACACTGTATGTGTGGAGTTTGTTTACATATTGTGCTATTGTGATGTGTGTGTGTTTAAACATCATAGCATTGTATAAATGTATACCCCTTGCCTTACAATTTGAGTCTGTTTCAAATTGTACACTCTTAAATTATATTATACTAGCTGACCCGCCCCGCCCCGGCTTCGCACGGGTTCTTTACAGAAAATATAAAACAGCCTATGTTATTCCGAGGAGATGTAGCTTTGGGTAAAATCGGTTGAGTAGTTTTTGAGTTAAATCGTAACAAACAAAAAATCAATCATCTTTCGTCGTTATACATAATAGCATTACCCGTCGCGGCTTCGCCCGCAAAAATTTTGTAACGCCCTTATAACCAAGTAACATAATATTTTCTCCCGTCATTGCGTTTAATTTATGAAATACATTTGTTGTATGCACTGCCACCTATTGGCAAAATTTTTGAAGTGTTCATGTTGTGTATACGGTCATTTATATGCAAATTTATAAAACGTATTTGTTGTATGCATAGCATATTTAACACATTGGTTGCTTACTGCCATCTATCGAAAGGCGGAGGACTTTAAATAATCTTTTTTTACTTTAAAAGGGTCATAAGACTGCTGTCTGTTGTATGCTTATATATAAATAACAGTGAAAATGTCTACATCCCCACTCCTGGCAGCCAATGTATAACACATAAGCAATGAACATCCACTGATAAATTATACACACTTACATCAATAAATTATACAACTTTACATTTTTTTATAATATTTAAGGACTAATTTATACAAAAACTTGACAAATTATATACTAAAACCTTTCTCGAGAACCACTCTATCCATTGGTGAAAACAGCATGAATATCGGTGCAGTAGTTTTTGAGTAAATCGCGAACAGACAGACAGACACGGCTGGGGGACTTTATTTTATACTATGTATAGATATAGATAGATAGATAAATATACATATAACCTTATGTAAAATGATGAGTTAGACGTAAACGTCACTTCACATTTGAAGTTTTTCATTCCAGAACATATGGGATCGGAAACATAAATATAAAATATTATACCAGTATGCCGTTCAGAGTTTTTTCTCAAAATCTATTTGCAAAAAGTATTAAAGAGGCTGTCTTATAAAGGATGAAAAGTATTATAGGCTTATAAAATTATGGAAAAATCAAAGGTAGTAAGGAACAATTGCGTTAAAGGGTTTTTATTGTTGTTAATATGTTAGTTGAGCAATTATATATGATAAAATCACAAAGTACTACCAAATTCCGAGGTGTATTTTTAAGATCTATTAAAAAATAGTTTTATTAAATAATCTATTAAAAAAGTTTTTTTCAAAATAAGTAAAAAAACAAAGCAAAATTCAAGATTTTTACAAAAGTACTTTTTTGTAGAGAATAAAATTTTCATTTGAATTATAATACAAAAAAATTTCCCCCGTTTTTAGAACCCCAAATGTTTAAAAAACAAAGTCGAAAATTTTCGAAAAATTGCTTTTTTTTCACTAAACCGCTTGTAACTTTTTAAAGAAGCCTTTTAGGTATAATAAAATAGAAATTGAAGTACTTGAAAAAACGAAGAAAATGGCTTCCGGTAGAGTTCTGTACGACCTATTGCGGTATCCGAATTTAAATTTCATTTTTCGGTTTTAAGCGAATAACCTTATTTGTTTTAAGAATCAAAAACCAATTTGATATTGTTTGCTATTGTTTTTGCACCAATGTTGGAATTTCGTAAAAATTTCTTCAAATATCCATCGATCCTACCTATTAGATGTTAAAAATCACTATCGCTAAAATTTGTATATATGTATATATATATATATATATATATATATATATAAATATATATTTATATATATATACATATATATATATATATATATATATATATATATACATACGTACTTTTTTTAAATGTCTGTGGACTCTCTAGCGGTCTCAGTTTTATTCCGATCGGAAATTTGGTATTTGAGTCGCTTTTGGTATTCTAAAGGTCAAGTTCGTTAATGGGTAAAATCGGACGAGGGGAAAGGGAGTTTAGAGGGAGGGGGAAACCCAAAATTTGACTATCTCTCTTAATATTTGAAGAATCGAAAAATTTATCAGGAGTTAAGTTGTAGGTACTAAGTTTTACTGTAATTTTTCTGATACTGTTACTGTAATTTTTCTGTTACACTAATATTTACAATTAAAGATTGCAAGTTAAAATTCTAAATATCTCTGTTCACATTCGAGTTTGAGAAAAATGATCAAGTAATGAATTGTAGCAAACTTGATTTTCTAGAACTTTACTCCTTATACATTTTTCGATAATTCTAATATTAAAAGAGATATTTAATATTTTGTGTTTGTTTGACACGAATACATAAAATATATTTTATTGTAAAAAATTTTGATTGTCGTTTCCGTAGTAACTATAAACTATAATTATTATACCGTTTTTTTTGGCTATTAATAAATTTAATTTTTGCAAATACTACTAAAGTCATATCATGTATTATATTTCATTTTGATCACACTAAAATTATGACCGCTAGAGAGTGATTTATGTATTCTAAGGAAATTCGCTAAGTTGACGAAGTTGACGAGCTCCTGCGTAACGAATTTTTATTGATTTTTAGTAAGATGTTAACAATATTTTCAAAAATTTATAAATAACTTTAATTAACAGTGTATAAATAATTCATTTTATTAAACTGATCTATACTAATATAATAAAGCTGAAGAGTTTTTTGTTTGTTTGTTTGTTTAAACAAACTAGTAACTGGAACTATTAGTTAGCCACCTTTATGTGGAAGGCTATAGGCTATCTAGCATAACGTTAAAATTCTTAGTTAGCCTTAAATATTGATTTTTGTAAATTAAGTCGGAGGAAAAAATACATTCAATAGATATTAAAGTTTATAATTACTATGAAAACAACAATCAAAGTTGACATTTCAAAATTGAAACAAAATTTTAATAAAATAATTTTATAATTATTTTTTAGAAGTATCTGTGGAAATCTATCTAAGTATCTGTTTCTGTGGAAATGATAAAATCAACAAAAATTTTAACCGACTCCAATTTTATATAAACCACGGGGGATAGCTATATAAATGTGGATGAAATCGCGGGAAACAGCTAGTTTATTTATAAAAATTGAAATGTCTTACCCTACATACTTAGCATTAATCTGTATTAGTTTTCTTAAACTTCCTGATTCAGAAATCATCACTTACCTAGAAAAGAAAAAAGAAAATTATTTGTAAAGAAAAGTATTTTCGATATATATATATATAACTTCTTATCATAACTGCAAATAGTGCAGAAAGGTTGCGTCGATTGAAGCACTTGTCTCCAGGAATGCAGGTTACAGATACTGTAAGGCCGTTATCAAAACGTTTTTTTTAATAGATCTCAAAAATGCACCCTGGAATTTAGTAGCACTTTGTGATTTTATCATATTTAAGTGCTCAAGTAACATATTAAAAAATAAAAACCCAGTAACGTAATTGTTCCTTTCTAAAAATTAATTTTATCAGCCTATAAGTTTTATTAACCCGACTTCAAAAAGGGAGGATGGTTCTCAATTCGTCTGTATTTTTTTTATGTGAGTCACCTCAGAACTCCGTCATTTATGAACCGATTTTGATTTTTTTTATTTTGTTTTAAAAGGTTTGGTTTCCCATTGGTCCCATTGGCAAAAAATCGCATTCTGATTAGGGGATCCCCGGGAAATCGAGGAAAATCCTCATTTTATATGTGATAACCGATTTCTGCGAAATTTTTTTTTGAAAGGTTATACTCATTCATAATGGGAAAAAAAACAAAATTTTTTTAAAAACCGACTTCAAAAAAAATTTTTACAAAAAAAAAAACAAAATGCATGTAAAAAAAACTGAAAATCTGTTATGAAAAAATGCACTAAAAATTAAAAAAAAAAAAAAACTGATAAAAAAAAATTTGTTATAAAGAAATGCACTAAAAGTTAGTAGGTCGTTTAGTAGGTCTACCTATATTTAGACAAATAAAATCAGTTATAGAACTTCAAAGTCACTGAAAAGCGAGAAATAAAACCTATTTTGACAAAATGGAAACCCGACTTCAAAAATCAAATATTCTATAACAAAAAAGGCACTAAAAAGTAAAAAGAGAATTGCATATTCTTGTGCCAATTTTAGTTCACCTAAGCAAAAATTTTTTAATATATATGGACAATTATTGATATTTTTGGAGGCAAAGTAGTAAAAAGTTATGTGAATTTCTCTATAGGTGAACTAAAATTGGCACAAGAATATGCAATTTTTTTATACTTTTTAGTGCAGTTTTTGTTATAGAATATTTGATTTTTGAAGTCGGGCTTCTTTTTTGTCAAAATAGGTTTTATTATTTGAATAACGATATAATATGACAAACCGAATTGTTTTTTCTTCAAATTTAATTATTGTTTACTTAATTATAAATAAATAATTATAAAAAATAAAACAAAAAAACAAAAAAACTAATACGCAAATGACACTGACTATACGTTTATTTACGTATTACAATGTAAAGATTGTAACCTGCAGTGCTTATGTTTATAATTATGTTTGAAAAGTGAAAAGTAATTAAATTTAATATGTGCATTATATAAGAGTGTTTTGTTATGTATACAAAAAGAAATAAACCACTAAAAATATTATAAGATGAAATGAAAACCAAGCCCATAATATCACCTCAAGCAATCAACTTAAAAAACCTTTTTTATTTTCAAAATAAATGATATTCTGTCATAAATTACATTATTAAATAAAACATTATCTGTACACCACACATAGAGTAATCATCTTTTGCAATACCATCAATATGTACTTTGTTTCATTGAAAAGAAAACATACAAACTTTTTGGAAGGTAATACACAGTAGAAATAAATTGGGTAAACGTGAAAATAAACGTAGGTTATTCAACTATTCAGCTGATTAAAATATGGCAAACCGAGGGAATCAGTTCTCTGAATTACGGGGCGATAAATCTATTCAACAACTTATACATGTATACTACCAGTCCAAGTGGCCGAGCGGTCTAAGGCGTTATGTCTGCGCAGTATGCCTACTTGGAAGCTAGGAGGTTATGGGTTCGAATCCCGACATCAGCAGTTTGTCAATTATTAAAAAAGGGCCGGTTGATTGACTAAACTATCGGCGTATGGACGAGAACGAAGTAACCGGCTATGCTTGAGAAGGTTTTCTGCAATTTCCTTCACGAATTCCAGATGAATATCGGCATAGTTCCTATTATAGTCGGCTGCAGCCGCATATCCTACCAATTCCTAGTCTATACACAAAAATTCCTTCCACTCACATCCTCACATCCTTAAGTATCACAATGGACCTTATGGTCAAAATTTAGCCCGTTCAGGGCAGCCTCTGCAATCTATCTATCTATCTATACATGTATACTAAACTCAAAAGTCCATCGATATCAACAAATACATGCACTGAAAACGTGAACATATGTCAAAACAGACCGACTTCGTTCTATTGTTTTCATTTTTTATTCATATTATTTAGTTATAAATATGAATATAACGAATGGAAATAATAAAAATAGTAACAAGAACAAATATAACAATAAAAACTAAAAATAAATATTCAAATGAACAATCCAAGTTATTTAAAGGTCCAAGTTATCAAAAGAAACTATCGTATTGCACCATATACTATGATCACGCGATTTTGTCTGTTTATATGGCTGGACTCTCTAGCTTGAGTGTATTGTGATTAAAAGTATTATTCACCAAGTTTGACGTAAATTAATAAATTTATGAAAATTTCCGGGCAGTCTAAAACTACTGTAAATTACGATTTTTTCCAAATATTTTTAGCACTATGAAATTTATTGCATAGATTGTTAGTAAGCAATAAAAAACATAAATTTTTGAATAAAAATGGTACTTTTTTAGTTCAAATCAATGATTGTGAAGAGATGGTAAGAATTAATTTGATTAATTTGGTTTTTTTGAGTCTTCTATTTTTTGCAACAAATTGAGATAACATATTCAAAATTTAGCATATTATTGACCTAAAATACAATATTAAATTAGTTAATGAACCTAATTACAGCAACCCACCCGACCCGTAAATTTTAGTTCGTAAAGGGTAAAAAATACTACAAAATTTGTAATTTTACAAGTGTTTTCTAACATTAACAACATTTGTTCGCAACAGTTTTTTCATATATATTTCCTGTTTCGAAACTGTCTTTTACAACCTCCAAGTGCAGAGTGCCTTTAACAGGTCGACCACTCGGACGGTCATCAGCAAAACCAACCATTTGGGAAGTTGACTGATACCAAATATGTCATATTTATTTTCAGAATATGAAAATACTGTTAATACTGTAATAATATTTAAAAACGAAATTAAAATCCGACAAATAACAAGGAAGCTATAAGCTTTTAAAGATTATTATCTGTCTCTTTCTTGCAAAACGGAGTTTTACGTGTATTTTAAATGGTGATAGTACATTATGACGTCACAATGCCTATCAAGAGGGCTATCACCCTCTTTGTCTAATCGGGAATTTCAATCATTCATATCTCGCTTATTTTTAAAGTTATTTAAAAAGTAATTTTATCTTGATATTTGTTAAGTAAACATGGTTCAATTGAAATGAAAAAATATTTTCAGTCAATATCCCAATTGTTATGAAAATCTCAAAGATTGTTTTAATTTAATAACTATTAGTACGTATAAAAGGGCGAATGGCAAATTTTTTCCATTCGTGATTTTCCAAATATTCGTGATTTTATACCAATTATTCACAGTCACACTTTTGGAGATACATTGAGGAACAACAATTTCGAAACGTGTTTTCAGAAAAATATTAAAGAACATTAAACACACAAAAAATTAATTATACATTTTATAGATAGTGCTACAAAAAGCTTCTAAAACTAACACTGTAAATAAAAAATTCTAATTTATAATCGCATGTCCGTATTTGGGTAACTACATACAACTATGCCAAATTTTAATCATTTACGAAGGAATTTTTTTTCTTAAGAAAATATTTTTTCTTCAAAATCTTTGGTTCAATAAAGAAACCCTTGTTTTAATTCAAGACTACGCAGTCGAAACAAAAACATATGTTTAGTTGAGCGAAAAAACTAATATTCTTTAACGGTGTTTAAAATTATTTTTAAATAGAGTTCGTTAGTCTTGGCCTAAGAGAGTCTTTCATGGCTAAATACTCTTGCGATTATTTAGTCAAGAAAATGAAATAATAAATAAAAAACTTAAATATATTTAACTGAAGTATATGATTACTTCTTTAAAAAGTGTCATTTGTTTAGACTAAACAAATGTTTAATTTGGTCCGAAATTTTAGCATCCAGGTCCAAAGAAATTATCATTTCAGTTTAAGAATTTCGAGATTCTCGAGTCAAGAGTCAGTTTATCTTTAGTTAAGATAATTTTCTCAGTCAAAACTATAGATGTCAAGATACTTATTTTCTTATACCAAATAAATATCTTCTCTATGAGTGTCAGAAATTCTTGGTTTAAAAAAATTTTTCTTACTGCAAGGAATTACTTCTATTAGTGCGTGAAACAATCTCCAAGAAAAACGTCTGTGACAAACAGACAAACAAACAGCGAGGTGAACTGTTCTGTTTTGTAAATTTTGGCACGGAACACTAAAAAGAAGTTCATTTTGTTTGAAATATACGTATTTGATGTTATACGTATGAAAATTGTTACCTATTATTACCAATGCCCCTTTTAGCTACTTTTGATTGGGTAATATTTAATAATAATATTAAGTATATTATAATACATTACACATGTAGTACACAAAATATATGTTTATAACATTTAAATATTATATGTAAATATTATATACCATACGTTTAGTTTACATCTTCGCATAGCAGATCTCCCACGAGTATGAGAGAGTACATATGTATACATTAAGCAATGTGTATGAGAAGGACGTCTTATAGGTTTCTTTTGTTACTGTTGTGTTGTATGTGCCTGTATAAATTTTAGAGAGTGGGGATTTTTTGTTGAATACAAACATTATTAATTGTTTTGATAATATGCAATCATTACTATGTGAATGCTTTTGGAAAATACGTGTTTATGTATTTTATTTATTGGTATTATTACAACAATGGGTTATTATTACACAAAAGAAAAAAAGTGCAAATTGCTAAATGGTACTTTTCCGGACATTCCGCACAGGAATGTATCAATTTATTTATTGTGGCATTTGAAGGTAGACAATCACCAACCACTCGAACAGTTATGAATATTATTCACTGTTTTGAAAAATATGCTTGTTTATCAAACCTATAAGATCTTCTTCTCATACACATTGCTTAATGTATAAACATGTACTCTCTCATACTCGTGGAAGATCTGCTATGCAAAGATGTAAACTAAACGTACGGTATAATAGAATCAAATGAGATAGAAATAGCAAATATCCAACTGTAACACATTGTAAACAGTCATTTAAGATTTCACTGTAAAAACTCATTATAAATCAAATAATCGTAAAAATCGTGTTACAAGCAGTTAAATACACACAGAAGAGGAAAAAAAAAGCATTATAAGTTTTTTGTTGTAATATATAATTATCAATATACGGTAGTGTTCTATTAAATACTGTTTTTAATTTTTCATACATTCATCGTATCGTACAAATTAAATACATGAATTAGTTATGGTTTGAAAATTTAATAAATAAATAAATAGAAATACCATTCACTTCTCAGATCGATTGTTTATACATACTTCAATCAAAAAAACATAGTTTACTAATGTCCGTTTTCACCATTTATAATTTAGATGACACTTTACTAAGGTCCGTATTCATAGTCCGGTCTTAAGCGTAAGTTTACTTTAAGCTTTATGATCTTAAGGCAGCGTTTAGATTCAGAGACGCAATTTTGAGGCAAGCTTGAAAGTTTGATCTTAGCTAAGATATGTGTGGTTGAATAAATATGAATATCGCTTAAGGTTGTTGTGAAGAAAATTCAATTTAATGACAGGTTCTTCAAAATTTTACAGCTTATTATTTCAATATTAAAGAAAAGCATGAAAATCGGTGCAGTAGTTTTTGAGTTTATCACGAACAGGCAGACAGGCAGGCAGACGCGGCTGGGGGACTTTATTTTATACTATGTATGTAAGGATTACTCACACAAAGAGTAAATTACATAAACCATATTTTGACAAAATGGAAACCCGATTGCATATTCTTGTGTCAATTTTAGTTCACCTAAGAAAAAATTGTTAAATATATATGTACAATTATTGTTATTTTTGGAGGCGGTGTCAGCATAGAGAAATTCACATAACTTTTGGACACCGCCTCCAAAAATAACAATTATTGTACATATATATTTAACAATTTTTGCTTAGGTGAACTAAAATTGACACAAGAATATGCAATTATTTTTTTACTTTTTAGAGCATTTTTTGTTATAGAATATTTGATTATTGAAGTCGGGTTTCCATTTTGTCAAAATAGGTTTTATTTCTCGCTTTTTAGTGACTTTGAAGTTCTCTAACTGATTTTATTTGTCTAAATATGGGTAGACCTACTAAACTACCTACTAATGTTTAGTGCATTTTTTTAAACCACATTTTTTTTATCCGTTTTTTTTTTTTTTTAATTTTTAGTGCATTTTTTTCAGTTTCTTTCTTCAGTTTCAGTTACAGATTTTCAGTTTGTTTTACATGCATTTTGTTTTTTTTTTTGTAAAAACTTTTTTTTTGGTCGGTTTTTTTGTAAAAATTTTTTTTTTGGGGTCGGTTTTTTTTTTTTGGAAAAAATTTTTTTAAAGTCGGTTTTTAAAAAAATTTTCTTATTTTTCCATTATGAATGAGTATACCCTTTCAAAAAAAAAAATTTGGAAAAATCGGTTATCACATATAAAATGAGAATTTTCCTTGATTTCCAGAGGATCCCCTCACCACAATGCGATTTGGTGACAATGGGACCTACCTGAAATCAAACCCTTTAAAACAAAAACAACAAAAAATCGGTTCATAAATGACGGAGATCTAAGGTGACAAACATTTAAAACAAAAAACAGACGAATTGAGAACCATCCTCCTTTTTGAAGTCGGGTTAAAAAGAAGAACATTGCTTAAATTTAAACTTTTCTGGTTAGTGCCGTTTTATGAAATCAAATTTCAATTAACATTAATTTTAGTTGCTGCGACACAAACTGCTGCGATGCAATCTGTGTGTGGAGGTAAAAATAATAAACAAACAAAAAACAGTTAGATTCAGTTTATATAATTTGCATACATTTTATATTACGAATACTAGGTTATAATGCAATCGTACTAGTAATTTAATATCTTAACAAGTGAACGACATTGCCAGAGGGCATTTTATGTTTACAGCACTAAATGAATATTCAATTTTAATGTGGGGATTATTGAATTCAAATACAAATAAAGATAACTTGAATTATATATTTAAGATTTTTTGAGTGGGTTTTTTGATGATATTCATTACATAACATATTCTATAATACCACTTTGCGTTTTAATAAGGAAGGTGGTGGTTAATTTTAATTTGAATGTTTTCATTTTTTCATCGAAAAAGTAATTTACAAGTTACTGAAGTACCAGCCCAAGTGGCCGAGCGGTCTAAGGCGTTATGTCTGCGCAGGATGCCTACTTGGAAACAGGGAGGTTATGGGTCCGAATCCCGACATCGGTAGATTGTCAATTATTAAGAAAAAAAAAGGGGCAGTTAATTGACTAAACTGTCGGCGTATGGGCAAGAACGAAGTAACCGGCTATGCTTGAGAAGGTTTTCTGCAGTTTTCTTCACTCCAGATGAATATCGGCATAGTTCCTATTATAGTCGGCTGCAGCCGCATATCCTACCGATTCCTAATCTATACACAAAAATTCCTTCCACTCCACTCACATACTTGGGCATCACAATGGACCTTATGGTCGAAGTGTAGCCCGTCCAGGGCAGCCTCTACAATCTATCTATCTATCCATACATGTATACTAAACTCAAAAGTCCATCGATATCAACAAATACATACACTGAAAACGTGAACATATATCAAAACAGACTGACTTCGTTCTATCGTTTTCATTTTTTATTCATATTATTTTGTTATAAATATGAATATAACGAATGGAAACAATAAAAATAATAACAAGAACAAATATAACAATAAAAACTAAAAATAAATATTCAAATGAACAATCGAAATTGTAGATCACAAAAAAAAAAATCTCTAGAACTTTCTTTATAGTTGCTTTCAGACGTTACTTGAATTATCCCCTACCGGGGTCATTCGTACGAATTCAAAATAATAAATGTTAAGATTTCAAATTATATTAAAGAAAAACGACGCTTCTGAAATTATATCTCAAAAACTAAGCATTTTCAGAAAAAAGTTTAGGGGAAAACATTTGCTTAGAATGAGCTCCTCGGTCGATCCTAGGGGCAAACAAATTTTCATTTTCGAGAAGGATTGTTACACTTCTATCGTTTCTGAAGCAATTTTGCCCAGGTTAAATCGTAATTGTACTAGACTAAATTCCTCTGATTTTTTTAAGAAAAATTCAGGAGACCGGTATTTTTATGGATACATGGCTTTTTTCTTCATTATTTTTATAGACGACCGACCGATGAACATAGTCTTGCATTTTGCTAAAATAAAATCGATAATGATAATATTACACAACATGCAAATGAGTTCACATAATTTATCTTATACACCGAAGGGTTAAAAGACCTATATGATATTTAGAAATGATTCTATACAATAATTTATAACTATTTATGGTCTTATTAGATTATTATAATATATATAAGTATTGATTATAGATTATTATAAATTGTTTATATGAAGTAAGTTTACTATCAACTCCATAAGTAGCGTTCCTATTTCGATATTATACACATGATTTGTAATTTTGTACCGAATCAATTATAGGTTTTTGCAAAAATATTTAACATAAAAATTTTTTTACAAAAAAACAAAACCCGACTCCAAAAAAGCATTCTGATGTAGATCTGAAACGGATCTAAAAAAATCTGCTATGAAGAAATGCACTAAAAATAATTGCGTTATTTATTTACTTCAAATTATTTATAAATATCCATTTTTTTTCAAATCTAATATTATTATTTTTGCTAGCCGCATCTACTATCTTGTTGTCCATTATGAAGTGCTTGCAAAGTGAAATTAAATGTTTGTTAACCTCCAACAACTCCAAAAATAATGGAGCTGGCACCAACTCCAGAAATAATAATATTTTATTTGAAAAAAATAGATATTTATAAGTAAATTGAAGTAAATAAATAACGCAATTATTTTTTACTTTTTAGTGCATTTTTTCATAGCAGATTTTTTTAGATCCGTTTTTCTTTTTTGGAGTCGAGTTTTGTTTTTTTGTTAAAAATTTTTTATTTTTTAGTGCATTTTTTATATCCGTTTTTCTATTTTGGAGTCGGGTTTTTTTTTTTGTGAAATTTTTAGTGCATTTTTTTATAGCAGATTTTTTTAGATTCGTTTTGTTTGTTTTTTTTTATAAAAAGTTTTTATTTGAAGTCGGTTTTTAAAAAAAGTTTCTTATTTTTCCATTATGAATGAGTATACCCTTTCAAACAAAAAAATAATTTTCAAAATCGATCAAAAATTGACGGAGAAATCGGTGATCATACATATAAAATGAGGATTTTCCTCGATTTCCATGGTATCCTCTCACCAGAATGGTGACAATGGGACCAATCTGAAAGTATACCCGTTAAAACAAAAACAAAAAAATTCCTAATCGGTTAATAAATGAAGGAGCTCTGAAATAACAAACATTAAAAATATAAAAAATTAACACGAATTGATAAACTCGTTTTTTAAAATCGGGTTTAAAAGTTTGTTATAAAAATTTTTTTATAACAAACAACCATTTTATCCGAACATTTTCTTGAAAACCAAATGGATACGGTACAAATCAACTAAAAATATTCGAGATAGTACCTACACCACTTATGGAGTTGATAATACTACTTAACACATTTTTGTAACGAAAGTTAATAAATATTTAGTAAGTAATTTCTATATAATTTTACCTTTTTTTTTATAATTTGTTTAAACCATTGTAAATTTGTTTCTATTATCTTAGAATAAGAATATTTCCCACGAAAAGTCAAGTCAATCAATATAATGAATGAAATCATCGTATTTGCAATTCGATGACCTTACATTATTATACACGGTTTGCGTTGTTAGCAAGTCTGGCGAGAAGGGGGGGAGAATGGCGGGCATTACCCCGACACTACTTTTGTAGCCATGTGTACTAATTATTGTTGTTATATGCAAGACTTGTGTTGATAGTGGTTATTCTAAAATCTAAACTAAAGCTAAACCATCAAACAATTTACAAGCGGTTTACAAAGGTCAAGCGGTAAACGTAAAAAATCAAAAGATTTATATTTTATTCATACACAAATATATTACAAAGATACATTTTATGCCCAAAATTCCAGAGTATGTATTCAAAGAATTGTATAATCAATAGTGTATACTTTGTATAATTAAAATAGATAGTGACCATAAAAAAGGGTTGGTATTATTATATTTTTTTCAGAAAATGTTTTAATTAAAAAAAGAAAATAATAAAAATTGGTAGGTATCCTGTATTTATTTTATCTCTGTCCTACCTCTCACTCAGAGCTTGTAAAGTCAAACCCTGCCCACCTATGGCTTTAGAGGGTTTGTTTTGATTTTAGGGGCTTTTGAAGTCTCTCAAACAAACATTCTACTGCTTGAAAAACAGCAAACCGTTTTCATCCGCCATATTGAATATTATATAGTAACTTAATTTTATTTTGATTCTTTTTTGTGAGAAAAATATTCTACGTAGGCCCTAAGTGACAAATTTTTATATTTAGATCTTTGAAATCTTCAAAAAATAAATTTGAATTGAGACTACCTTGACATTTCCCATTTTAGATAGGAAACTAGTATGAATGTATGACAACTAATAAAAAAAATTGTTGAAAGAATCTTTTTCAAAGTTCTCACAAATGTACGTCTAATCATTTATTTACGGTAATTTAGTAGTAACAGTAAACAGTTTAGTTATACTCGCAATGTTCATTAAGATAATTATTTTAAAAAAACAAAAAACTAATTATTAATCATGTTCTACTTAAAAATTAAATAACAATTTTTTGTCAGCAATTTATGGGTGAGAATTGCGTCCGATACATGAGAAAGGACCTTAAAACTATACAAGTTATAAAAATGGCCACAATAGTAGCGCTCAAAATTTTAAAATTGACTAGCTTTACCCTGTCACACGTTGCTGTGGCTAAATGATAAAGAAAAAAAGACGACACACAATTTTCTAATATGTTTAATTTGACAATAAGTTTCATACAAAATTCACCCCCCCCCCCCATTTCTCCCCCTTTAAATGTGAATTTTCAGACGCCCAACTTTTCTCTCGCGAAAATTCTCGATGATAGTGACTAACGAAGCGCATAAGAGAGTAACTTCTTTGTTTGACGATAGGAAAAATTTTATCAGTAACAGTTAATTTGTTAGTTCAATTAAGAGATAATGTAATAAAGACTTCAAAAAAACTTGTGTTCTACAAAATGGATGGTGTGACAGACAGGTCCCCCACTCCCAACATGTTCAAATAACGGGGTATACATAGTTATTACTTGGCGATTCTTAAATAACCGTTACTTGGCGCGATTGAGTGTATTCACGGTTAAAACAATATTAGTAATCTTTTATGAACTAAAGGTTGAAGAGACCCACAATATGTATAAACGTTGTGTGCCATTGAAATAAGAAAACATTTTTTCTAATTTATAAATGAAACAAATCAGCTTGTTACTAATAACTATGTATATCCCGTTATTTGAACATGGTGGGGGTGGAGAACCTGCCTGTCACACTATCCATTTTGTAGAACACAAGTTTTTTTGAAGTCTTTATTACATTATCTCTCAATTGAACTAACAAATTAACTGTTACTGATAAAAGTTTTGCTATCGTCAAGCAAACAAGTTACTCTCTTACGCGTTTCGTTAGTCACTATCATCGAGAATTTTCGCGAGAGAAAAGTTGGGCGTCTCGTCAAAAGGAAGCTATTGCCAAAAATTTAGCCTGTCACTAATCATTAAAAAAACCGTGCTGTACGGTGGACTAATATGTTTAGTTAAATATTATATAGTAAAACAGTCGAAGCGAATTTGGAATTGTTTAAATACTTTTGGACGGAACCTACATATTCCGCAAATTATATTAACTGTTACTACTTCAACACAGAAATAATAATATTTATTTGGATAATTTGAAGGTCTTTAAGGTTAAGTAATTCTTAATAAATAATGACAATTCCATTTTAGAAAATCGATATTATTTTTATATTAAATGAAAGTGCGAACCGGTTTTAGTGAATTAAATTAAGCAAGTTGTCCAATTAGAAGTGTCGTTTTATTTCTATTAAATTATGTATTTAATTTATTTTTAATTATTTTATTTTATTAGCTCATTTATGATATGATTGAACTAAATTGGTTATGTTTTTAATACAATTATGCGTGTCAGATCTTAATATCATTATGGCAAGGTAGTCGAAAATTCAAAAGAATGATAGACTATAAATATCGAATGTTAAAAGTTCCCTCCACAATTTTAACAGGACATGGCTTTCGGTGGAATTTACTAAATCTGAAATTTGTTATCAATGTTTGAGTTACGTTCAAAAGTGAAATGGAAAATATTTTTCCAAATGACGAAAACAACATTTACTAGCAGAGTTGGAGCTCTTAATATTAATATTAAGAGGTGCCTCATGAAGATGTTCTATTTTCCATTTAAATAACATGAGAAAATTTGGGATTTTATTACTTGTCAACGGATTGACGTATTGATAAAACGATTGCAAATTCAAAGCTTTCTTTGACTTTGAATAGCGTTAAGAGTATATTATCAAAAAAATTCGTTACGCAGGAGCTGCTTCAACATAGCGAATTTCCTTTGAATACATCACTTTCTAGCGGTCACAATTTTAGTTTCATCAAAATGAAATGTCGTATATGATTTTAGTACTTGCATGGCCAATCTTATTAATAAATGACATGCGTCAAGGGGAAAGGGGGGCATAAAGAAAGAAGAAAACACAAAATAGAAAATATCTCTCTTAATAGTAGAACAACCGAAAAAAGCGTAAGAAACAAAGTTATAGAAAATTATGTTTGCTACAAATCATCACTTTATCATTTTTGCTCAAACTCTAATGTGTACAGAGATATTAAGGAATTTCATTTTCATTTTCGTCAATATTTCTGTAAATATTAGTGTAACAGAAAAAATGATAAGAAACAAAACTACAGTAAAACTTAATACCTACAACTTTACTTCTTACAAATTTTTCTATTTTTCGAATACTAAGGGAGATATGTCAAATTTTGTGTTTCCCCCTCCCTTTAAACCCCCCTTTCCCCTTGTCCGATTTTACCCATTAACGAACTTGACCTTTTGAATAGCAAAAGCGCCTCAAATACCAAATTTCATTCCAATCAGATTAAAATTATGACCGCCAGAGCGATTACAGACACATATATATGTATATATATATATATATATATATATATATATATATATATATATATATATATATATATATATATATATGTCCATAGATATAAATTTTACAAACGGTGATTTTCGTTTCGACATCTACTAGGTAGGATCGATGGACATTTGAAGAAATTTTTTCAAAATTTTGAAGTCGGTACGGGACCATAGCCCTATTTCCTTTCAGGAAATTCGCTAAAATGATATGAGTAAGTTTTTTCTAGGGAGTTCAATTTCTTACAAACATATGTTATGTGGTCTTGTATATCACCTAAGTTACAAGTTGAAGACTCAGATATTTTAAACTAATCAGCATGAAATTTAATATGAAGATTATTTCAAGGATATATTTAATTTATTTCATATTGAAAAAGAAACTATTTTATGCATTTACAACTATATTGTGCTTCTACCAAAGGCAACTATAACAAGTGAAAATATCTACTAAGTTAATTGCTTAAATACCCGGTATATACTGAGTTTATAAAAAAAAGTTTCAAATAAAGTTGTTTATTTAAAAAAAAACATTTTTTATTTTTAAATTTTTATTCTATCTCTTACGGTTTCAAAGATGGACAGTTTTGCCCATTTGACCAAATATGTTCTAATTCTGCCCATTTACGAGCTTGACTTTTTACTATTTGTTTATTTGTGTATACTTAAGCGTCAACATAACGATGTTTGTCCAAATTCCTTTCGGTTACGTATGACAAACTGAAATAAGATAATATGAAAAAGTTGGCTATTACGTCACAGTCGTCTTTGGTGTAGCGGAAGCATGCTGGACTAGATATCCAAAGGCCCGAGGTTCGATTCCTGGTTGACGAGTTAATTTTTTCATATCAGTATTTAATTGACTTTTTACCTCTAGAACACACACACAAAATTTCAGCACGTTATCTCTTTTCGTTTTTAAGTTATCGTGTTGACAGGAGGACAGCCGTTCCAAAGTCGGAACTAAACTTAATATACCCTTGTATATTTCATATATACCGGGTATAAAAAGTAGCATACAGTGCACCTTCAAATTCGTCAATGAAATTTCGAAATTCACTTAGACAACTTCACGGAATTAACGGAATACTTTTATTGTATTTTTATAACTGATGTAAATTGCAATTATAAAAAGTACATTAGAACCTTTTAGCGCTGTTTTTTTAATTAAATTAATAATAATATATATTTTTAGAATTTAATTACTGTGCGAGACTTTCAGTTAATTTTCATTTATTATTATGAAAGGCTAACTACATAAACTAACTAGCTTATACCTGCGGCTTCGCTCGCGTTTTATTGTTATATATCCGGCTCCCGCCATCGAGATAAAATACATACCAGTTTTTATATCGAATCATTAGCTCTTTAAAAAAAAGTTTCATCAAAATCGAACCAGTAGTTTTTGCGAGATGCTCAAACAGATAAACAGACATTTACAATTTTGTAATGGTAGAGATGGTAGTAGTGGAGCCAGGGGACAAGAGGTGCATATTTTCATTTTTGCTCAGCTATAATGAATGTATTATTAACCCTGATTCGTAATTAAATGCGTCGTTTGAAAGTTTTGTTTAATTTTTTAACCCGACTTCAAAAAGGAGGATGGTTCTCAATTCGCCTGTATTTTTTTTTTTTTTTTATGTGTGTTACCTCAGAATTCCGTCATTTATGAACCGATTTTGAATTTTTGTTTTTTTTGTTTTAAAGGGTTTAGTTTCCCATTGGTCCCATTGTCACTAAATCGCATTCTGATGAAGGGAACCCCCTGGAAATCGAGGAAAACCCTCATTTTATATGTGATAACCGATTTCTGCGAAATTTTTTTTTTTTTGAAAGGGTATACTCATTCATAATGGGAAACAAGAAAATTTTTTTAAAAACCGACTTCAAACAAATTTTTTACAAAAAAAAACCGAGCCCAAAAAAAAATTTTTACAAAAAAAATAAAATGCTTGTAAAAAAATTGAAAATCTGTTATAAAAAATGCACTAAAAAGTAAAAAAATAATTGCATATTCTTGTGCCAATTTTAGTTCACCTAAGCACAAATTTTTAAACATATATGTACAATTATTGTTATTTTTGGAGGCGGTGTCCAAAAGTTATGTGAATTTCTCTATGCTGATACCGCCTCCAAAAATAACAATAATTGTACATATATATTTAAAAATTTTTGCTTAGGTGAACTAAAATTGGCACACAAGAATATGCAATTATTTTTTTACTTTTTAGTGCATTTTTTGTTATAGAATATTTGATTTTTGAAGTCGGGTTTCCATTTTGTCAAAATATGGTTTATTCTCTTTTAACATGAGGTATGTGTCAATTTAATATCTCGACTTGTTTAAACGATGTATAGCTTCTTTTCAAAAACTTTGGGATTGTTACTATTGTTGAGGACCTGGACGAAAATAACATGCATTACGAACAAAAGTAAAAACACCACTTACACAAGGTAGTGTTTTAGGAGACAGGGGACACAAGGTTGCAACAACGTGTCATATTGATCGTAGATAAAAATTTTGAAACAAGTATTAATCTAACAACAGGTGTGAATCAACAGAGTTGCCGAATGTCCGTCTGTCTGTCTGTTTGTCTATAAAAAGTGACTTCGAATACAAATATTGTCAAAACTGGTGTCTGTGTGTCACAGATGGGTTCCTCAAATAGTATGTCACATAAATGATTAAAATTTGGCTTAGTTGTAATATGCAGTTACCCAAATATGGGCATGAAGATTAAAATTCAAACTTTTTATAAAATTTCAAATTCGCCCCCTTTACCTAGATCAGTTTTTTGTATTATAAATACGTATTTCGACTACAATGTAGTCATCATCAGTATAAATTAGCTAGTCGTAATTTACTCTTTGACAATTAGACATAGATAGAAAGTCGAGATCAATAGACAAAAATAAAAATAAATAGAAAATTAACTAAATTAAAATATACTAGATTTAAAATATAATAAATTTTAAATATATTGACGTGAAACTGTCACCAAATTAGTAACAAGTAACATATCCTGCGACAATATAAGAGTAATTTTAATAAGAGTAAAATTAACAGGAATAAATGTGAATGAAGGAAATTTTAACAAGAGTAATTTCAATATAATTTAAAATTTATTATATTTTAAATCTAGTATATTTTAATCTAGTTAATTTTCTATTTATTTTTATTTTTGTCTATTGATCTCGACTTTATATCCATTTCTAATTGTCAAAGAGTAAATTACGACTAACTAATTTATACTGATGATGACTACATTGTAGTCGAAATACGTATTTATAATACAAAAAACTGATCTAGGTAAAGGGGGCCAATTTGAAATTTTATTTCAAAAACCTAGAGTTCTCACTAATTATCATTCGATAATATAATGTTCAAACTTTTTAGTTAAGGGATTTATTTTGGAGGTTGAAACAGGAAATCAAGAAAAATATTATTGTGAGGAATGTTAATTAAAAACTTTTTGTAGCACTATTTCAAAAATGTATGTTTTAAAGTTTTCAAGATTATTGTGTGTGGCGCGTCAAGAACAAGCTTTTTGGTTGTAAATAAAAAATTTAAATTTTGTATATCCTTTGTTTTCAAACTAAACACTTATTGTACAAAGATGGCTCTTCGGTTAAGTTACGTTTAAGGGTTGGATCCGCTAAACGCTTTCCTTCCACTCGCGGAGACCTGTGGTTCATTGTGATACCCTAATTTTATTTCTAAAACCCGTAATCTTTATTATAGTCCTTTACTTTGAAGCATTTCCAGCTTCGTGCAAGTCCATTATGTTCTTCTTCTGGCTTCTATCTCTGCTGTTTCCTCTGACTTACAAAACTGTATCCCATTATGATAGAGCGTTTGTTTTCCAACGCTGGGCAGAGACACAGCAGATATTCAATTACCTCCTCTTTCTCGTTGCACTCCCTGCAGTAGTTGTCGTTTGTGATTTTCCATATCTGGAGGTTCACCCTGACTGCACAGTTTTCTATGATTACTCCAGTGATAATGCTTACCAGATTTTTACTGTGTTTTAGTGTTTGCATAGCTTTATTTATCTCCTTTTTTAATGCACTAATCGGTGGAAGTAGTGAGTCTATGGCCCCGCGCTACTTTTTCACGCCCCTAGCTTCATCTGTTTTATTGTTCCTCTTCACATTACTGTATCCGAGGATAACTCTTGCTCTGGACCAATTTTTTTGTAAAAACAAATAACTCTTGTAGAACTTTTTTCTAACTCAATAGTTTTACCACAATTTTTCGTTATTCTGAGTAATCACGTTTAATATATTTAGGTGTATAGATATTACTACATTATTCACAACAATTAAACAAAGCCAATCCACAAGCGTTACATCAATATGAAAATGCATTGAACCATACTAAACATAAACAACTTTTGTAGTAAAACCTATGAAACAAAATATAATAATTCAATTCACTTTCCAAACAGCCATCCTATTCATATCCCACGTCACATATTCACAATGAGAGATTTACATTAGTAAATAGACACGAATTTTAAACTCTACAGAGTGGTCTACCAAAATTATGTCGAGTCGTTCTCGATTTTGAGAATTTTGCCCATTGTCTCCGCATGACATACCGATTTTGTTTGTTAAGTTAGGTTCAGCGTATCATGACGAATGTTTTTTGTCAAGTAAATTCAACAATTAACACTGTCTAAGATCCGGCATTAGAAAAATCTTTCCTCATCTGTTAATTGAATTAAATAATGTTTAAAAGGCAGATAACAAAATTATAAATGTATGAGTGCAATGTCTGCCACCGTAGTGCTGTTGGCTATTTAGATTAATTAATTAATTAATATGATATAATGTCTTTGTTTGTTGCTCGAACAAATATAATTGTCTCTCTCTTTGCGTAGAACACATTTTTTTTTAAATTTTATTACTGTGATAATATAAAATATATTTTATATAATACATATAATAAATATATAATTAAATTATTTGCAGCCTATATAAAAAAAATTTTAAGTAATAAAATTTTCAAAAAATGTGTTCTACGCAGAGAGAGAGACAATTATATTTGTTCGAGCAACAAACAAAGACACTATATCATATTAATTAATTAATTAATCTTAATAGCCAGCAGGACTACGGTGGCAGACATTGCACTCATACATTTATAATATTGTTATCTGACTTTTAAACATTATTTCATTCAATTAACAGATGAGGGAAGATTTTTCTAATGCCGGATCTTAGACCATCTTGTTTGTATTTCCAATGCATTTTGATGGTTTAATCGTAACTTATTAACATTTGTATCGATTTCACTATTATGATTTTATTTCGTATTTTCTTTTCTTCTATATACCTTAAAAGTTGTTTAATTGGAATTCTTGACTATCTCTACTTGGTTATAAACTCAAAAAATTGGATGCAACTGGAACTGCTATTGCTGTGGCTTTAGTTGATGCTTAGTTCATTCATTTGAGAGAATTTTTCCACTCGTTGATCAAGTTCTGAACACGCACCGCTCGTGCCCCAGAACTTCTCCCACAGCACTGTACAGCTAGTCTTCGTTTTGCATCAGAATATGCTGATTGGACTATTGAGCAGCGGGTGAACATTATTCTCAGATGAGCAGATTGTTTTAAGCGGTCCATATGAGTGTCAGCATGTGTATATAAGACCAAACGAGAGATTAGCTTCCTGTGCCATAGTGAAAACAGTGGGATATCTGGGACGGTCAATAATGATATAGGGAACTGATGGACGAACTCAGGTACCGAACTTGTCATGTTAGTTAGAAAATATGGATCGCAGAAAAAAATTTATGTTATATGTGTTCATAAAATGATTTAATTAGTCCATCCGCAAGTCCGCTCGTCTGTCTGTCTTCCCATCTGCCCGTAGACACGATAACTCCAAAATAAAAAGTGTTAAATTAGTGCTAAAAATTAGGGTCAAGTTCGTGAATGGGCAAAATCACCTTGAAACCGTAAGAGATAAAAGAAAAGTTTAAATACAAAAAATGTTCCATTTTTTTAACTAAACAACTTTTGTTTGCAATTTTGTTCCTTAACTGATTAGTTTCGCCACATTTCAGTTCAAATGTCTGTAGTTACTCTTACCAGGTATTTAAGCAATTACCTCAGTTAATTATTGTTTACACTGGTTAAACAAAGTGTTTATTTAGGGTTTCAATATTTATCCCATACAACTACAAAAAATATTTTTAATAATTTTTGCTAAAATTTTATCTATTTTATTTTGAGCGAACCACTCTGTGTGTTTGTATAGAATTCGTTAATATGCGAGCAAATTAATGAACCACCCATGACAATGAACTATTCAACGACATACTCGTAACTAAATACAAATGAATAAAAAGTATACAAATTTTGATGTAGTGTGAATATTCATTACTTATATTATTATTCTGTTTACATGTTTTGATTTTTGTAAGAATGTAGGTAACGAACTTTGCAATATCAAGGTTGAAAATGTCCAAAACAATGCGAAAGATGCACTCTTACAAAACAATAGATAAGTTCATAAAAATCCTTCAACTTATTCTTACATTTTTACGAGCCTAAAGCGTGGATTTGGCAATTCACAAACGTCTTTCGAGTGCTCTCATACCCCACAATAAAAATAGAATAGAATAGAAATAATCTGTATTTGCAATAAAACTTACAGTGGTAAGTAAGAACATAAAATAATATATCAAATATAATGGCCATAATACAATACATAAAGTAAAAATTCGTTACGCAGAAGCTACTTCAACTTAGCGAATTTCCTTAGAATACATAAATCACTTTCTAGCGGTCACAATTTTAGTCTGATCAAAATGAAATGTCGTATATGATTTTAGTATTTGCATGGATTTTATTAATAAATGACATACGTCAAGGGGAAATGGTGGCATAAAGAAAGAAGAAAACACAAAACATCTCTCTTAATATTAGAACTATCAAAAAATGCGTCAGGAATAAAGTTGTAGAAAATCATGTTTGCTACAATTCATCACCTTATCATTTTTGCTCAAACTCGAATGTGTACAGAGATAGTGAGGAATTTAATTTTCAATCTTAAACCGTCAATATTTCTGTAAATATTAGGGTAACAGAAAAAATGATAAGAAATAAAATTACAGTAAAACTTAGTACCTACAACTTTACTTCTTATAAATTTTTCGATTTTTCAAATATTAAGGGAGATGTGTCAAATTTTGTGTTTCCCCCTCCCTTTAAACCCCCTTTCCCCTTGTTCGATTTTACCCATTAACGAACTTGACCTTTTGAATACAAAAAGCGCCTCAAATACCAAATTTCATTCCGATTCCGATAAAAATCTAAAACTGTGACCGCTAGAGTGATTACAGACATTATATATATATATATATATATATATATATATATATATATATATATATATATATATATATATATATATGTCCATATATATATATACATATATATAAATTTTACAGATGGTGATTTTTGACACCAACTAGGTAGGATCGATGGACATTTGAAGAAATTTTTGCGAAATTTTTACTTCGGTACGGGACCAATAGCTCTATTTCCTTTCAGGAAATTCGCTAAAAAGTATGCAATAAATTGCTAGATGAATAAACAGGTAAACAAATGTAAATCAAATAGTTATTAAGTTAGCCAACTCAATAACTAATAAACTAAGAAAGAGTGAATACATAAAAGTGAACTGATAAAACATAGTTGTGATTTTTTCTCATCAAGTTTCCCATGATATCGTCAAAGCAAGAGCCGCATTTTGCAGAAGTCTCAGATGAGGCGGAGAGTGTGGGTGAGGGGTCAAACGTATAGTTTTGATAAAAAAAAATCGATCGAACATAGTTCTGCAAATTTGTTTACTGCAAGTTTAAGATACAATTAGACTTTTCCACAAATTTGCAGAAGTCAAAAGTGAGGTACATAATGTAGTGTTTTAACATTTTAATTCCAATGTACTGTATGTTATACTATGCAAGACTTGCCTAGACAGTTATTATGAATTGAATCAGTCATTTTGAAAATGCTATATCGGCATTCAAGTATTTTTTATAGTCCAAGTTGACGGTTGTGTTTTAGCATTCCTTGAACTTTTTTCGAAGAACTATAAAATACAACACCCCCTTACACCATAAGGAAGCAGGTCGAATATAGCTTATAGGGAATGTGTCAACTATTACCTGTTAACAAACCTTTGGTGTTTTATTTGGGAAACCTTCTACCCACGCTTTAAATAACAGTGGATGTAAATATCCAGACATGTTAGATAGAATAATTATAATACAATTAAATAACGTATATTTTTAAGATTGCAAGCAACAGGGTAATCCCCGTTCAAGGACAACAACAATAGAATAATAGAGAGAGCATATAATTTTTGTAAGATTCAATACTAAGTTAGAGAAAAAAAGTACAGATGGCGTTATCCAATAATGCCATTTCTTAGCGCGAAAGTGGTAAAATTTTCAATTCAAAATCTTACGTAATATTCGATTCTCATACCCCCTGCCTATGGTAAGAACTTATAATATTCAGTCAACAACCCCCCTCCCCTAAACGCCTTACATAATTTATGAATGGCCCCTTAGTATAGATTTCTTTTTGAAAGAAATTGTATAGAAAAGTTTTCCTGTTTTGTTAAAAAATACCCTAATTTTTGTATATAATTTACAAAATACTTAACTATCACCCATGTGAGATGGGATTGGAAGAGTTTTCAGGGCCCCTGAGTTGAATAATGACACACCTAGAGCCGTTCATTTAAGATTTAATTTTATTGTCAACGCCGCGTTATCAATTAATTCATTCATAAAGAACATTTTATACAAAATATATACACACTAGTGATGTAACGAATGTTGGATTTTTCACATTCGCCAATGCGAATGCGAATATTTATCTCCAATATTCGCGAATGCGAATGCAAATGTTGACTTTCAAATGGATGTTTCAGCATACCACCACTTTTCGACAGATTTTGCTCATTTTTTTTTTCACAGGCTAAAAATAATGTTTTCTAATAAAGCCCGAAGTTTCAGAATTTTTGACCGTTTAGAACACGAGATAAGTAATATCAAAGTTATCATTCTCTCTCACTCTCTCTCATTAGAAGCATGTAGAACTTCATGTCCGCCCAACTATTATCTGTTGTACTAGAAAAAATACTCGACAGAATTTAAAAAAAAACTGGGAGAGTAAAATTATTATATATATATTATATTTCGAAATATAATAAATATAAATATAAGTTTAAATTTATTTATTTTCTTCACAATAACATTATTTTGTATATGTGAACAGTGTTTTTGTCAATGTGTTGTTTATGTGTGTTTATGTATTTGTGCTATAATAAAATCAAATCGATTTGTTGTCGTGATTGCATAACACAGTGCTGGAACGTCCTTAGTATTTTTGCATTTTTCAAATTTAACAGTTATTCAAAAGTGACAAAGTGATATAAAAACATAAGTAAAGCACATTTTAGCGAAGTTTGGACTTATTTCACAATTTATGACGCTGAATATGTGAAATGCAAGGTGTGTGATAAAAAATACTCTCGCAAAGTAAGGACCACTAGTGCTATGCGAAATCACCTAAAAGCTAAACATAAAAATGAATATGACGAAATAAAAAGACGAGAAAATGAAAAGCTAGGTGCTGCTAAAATAAATTCTTTGCCACCCTCTTCGCGACAATGTACCAAAACCGACCTAAAGCAAATATATTCAAATGATTAACAAAAACAAACGAGAAAGTATTTCTAATTTAGTTGCCTACCTCAAAACTGATCCATAATCATTTTTTTATTCAAATATATGTAATTAAAAAATAAATAAATCTTATCAGTTATAATTATCAGTATTATCATTCCATATCCATCCATAATTTCCTTTTTGTTTGTAAAATACATTCGCCAAACATTCGCATCGTTTCTTGCGAATGCGAATGTAAAAAAATTTGCGAATATTCGCGAATGTGAATGCGAATATTCGTTACATCACTAATACACACTCTACTTTCACATAAGATATTTTCCATACATAGTTAAGGAAAACTTTTAAATTTATATAAACAAACTTTTAAATTTATTGCTTATTTGGCTTGCATAAACTAGGTAATCATAATTTTTATCAAATACGATAATAAGAGATAGAAATATTCATCAAAATGCAAATATATTAACTGTCATTACAAAAAAAAAACTTTTTCCTTTCGAAACTAACTAATATATAAAAATATTCAATATGTTATTTGTAAATATACGAAAACAAAATATTTAAATTAAATCCATGCTGCCTGCATATTAAAACATATTACTTACAAACAATTTAAAAATTTTTAGCACTTTCACTAAACATTATAACAATTTTCAAAATCTTGTAATTGACTTGTAAACCACGTTGATAGTAGTTTAAAAAAAATTATTCACTTTCGTTTAATGCACATATGTGTATTATATATGCCATTTAAATGTTACACACTGTACGTACAAATTTAAATTTATATAAATGTTGTAGTCTCATTACAGAATCTATTTTTTCACGAAGATCGTAGACATTTCATGAAACGTCGACGTATTGTGTAAACATAAAAAGTTACATATTATAGTGACTGGGCAACAATCATCTTGACGTCCTGAATATGATCCTAAATTTGAACGGTCCGACTCGTGTCGAAACTGTGTCAATATTGAATTTGTTTATAACAAAAAAGCGTTTTTTCTTAATATCTTTTTTAAAACTAAAAATTTTAAAAATGACATAGAATATTATTCAATTCTATATAAAAAAAATGAAAACAAATGAGCCCATGAACATTAAAATCGGTTAATTATAATTCGAGAAAAAAATTCCCAAAGTTCAAAAAACGCAAAAATTTTAAATTAAAATAAAAAATTCGTTACGCAGGAGCTGCTTCAACTTAGCGAATTTCCTTAAAATATATAAATCACTTTCTAGCGGTCAAAATTTTAGTCTGATCAAAATGAAATGTCGTATATGATTTTACTATTTGCAAAGCTAATTTTATTAATAAATGACATACGTCAAGGGGAAATGGGGGCATAAAGAAAGAAGAAAACAGAAAATCAAAAAATATATAAGGAATAAAGTTGTAGAAAATCATGTTTGCTACAGTTCATCACCTTATCATTTTTGCTCAAACTCGAATGTTTACAGAGATAGTGAGGAATTTAATTTTCAATCTTAAACCGTCAATATTTCTGTAAATATTAGGGTAACAGAAAAAATGATAAGATATAAAATTACAGTAAAACTTAGTACCTATAACTTTACTTCTTATAAATTTTTCGATTTTTCGAATATTAAGGGAGATATGACAAATTTTGTGTTTCCCCCTCCCTTCAAACCCCCCTTTCCCCTTGTTCGATTTTACCCATTAACGAACTTGACCTTTTGAATACCAAAAGCGTTTCAAATACCAAATTTCATTCCGGTTAAATGAAAACTGTGACCGCTAGAGTGATTACAGACACATATATATATATATGTATATATATATATATATATATATATATATATATATATATATATATATATATATATATATATATATACATGTCCATAGATATATATATATAAATTTTACAGATGGTGATTTTTGATATCTACAAGGTAGGATCGATGGACATTTGAAGAAATTTTTGCGAAATTTTGACTTCGGTACGGGACCAATAGCTCTATTCGCTAAAAATCTAAAAATTACTTCATTTTTTTTAACTATAGCAAAGTAAGCCGTTTATATATTAAAAATAATGTCCCAAATTTCAGCCCTTAAAAAACATTTGGCTACCGGCAATTAATAAAATACCGTGTCACCTATTTTTAGCGAATTTCCTGAAAGGAAATCGAGCAATTGGTCCCGTACCGAAGTCAAAATTTCGCAAAAATTTCTTCAAATGTCCATCGATCCTACCTAGTAGATGTCAAAAATCACCATCTGTAAAATTTATATATATATATATCTATGGACATATATATATATATATATATATATACATATATATATATATATATATATATATGTGTCTGTAATCACTCTAGCGGTCACAGTTTTCATTTTATCGGAATGAAATTTGGTATTTGAGACGCTTTTGATATTCAAAAGGTCAAGTTCGTTAATGGGTAAAATCGGACGAGGGGAAAAGGGGGTTTAGAGGGAGGGGGAAACACAAAATTTGACATATCTACCTTAATATTCGAAAAATCGAAAAATTTATAAGAAGTAAAGTTTTAGGTATTAAATTTTACTGTAGTTTTGTTTCCTATCATTTTTTCTGTTACACTAATATTTACAGAAATATTGACCGTTTAAGATTGAAAACTAAATTCCTCACTATCTCTGTACACATTAGAGTTTGAGCAAAAATGATAAGGTGATGAATTGTAGCAAACATGATTTTCTACAACTTTATTCCTTACGCATTTTTTGATTGTTCTAATATTAAAAGAGATATTTTGTATTTTGTGTTTTCTTCTTTCATTATGCCCCCATTTCCCCTTCACGTATGACATTTATTAATAAAATTGGCCTTGCAAATACTAAAATCATATACGACATTTCATTTTGATCAGACTGAAATTGTGACCGCTAGAAATTGATTTATGTATTTTAAGGAAATTCGCTAAGTTGAAGCAGCTCCTGCGTAACGAATTTTTATTAATAAAAAGGGTGCAAATGATCCGAGATGAATAAATCTTTTTTTAAATGAAAGGTCTTAAAAATATCTACAAAATGAAAAATATATAAGGAAAAAAATTATTTTTTTAATTGTATTTTTACTCATTATATTTCAATTTGTTTATAACGCGATATAATCAAATTTTGAAAAAAAAGTTAAGAAATTATTTAAATAAACTTAATTTTTTTTTTAACTTAGTTTAAATTAGGATTCCGCTCATAAAAATCAAAACCCATAAAATTACGGTAAAACTTAGTACTACCTAAATTTTTCGATTTTTGATTTTTCAAATATTAAGGGAGATATAAAATTTCAAATTCAGCCCTTTACCTAGATCAGTTTTTTGTATTATAAATACGTATTTCGACTACAAAGTAGTCATCATCAGTATAAATTAGCTAGTCGTAATTTACTCTTTGACAATTAAAAATAGATAGAAGGTCGAGATCAATAGACAAAAATAAATAAAAAATTAACCAAAATAAATTAAAATATAATAATTTGAAATAATTGAAATTACTCTTGTTAAAATTTCTTTCATTCAAGTTTACTCTTATTAAAATTACTTTTATATTGTCTCAGGATATGTTACTCGTTGCTAATTTGGTGACAGTTTCACGATGTTGCAAGTTCAAGTTAAAAATAAATCTATTAAATCGCCGGTTTACCGTTAGTAATTACAAAACATCTTAAAGTTATAGTACCTAGTCTAGACTTTACCTATACAATCATCTTATAAATAAAATACATCGAATTATCGTAAAATTGAATATACATCGTCTAAATTTAATGGAAAAAACTTATATAAAAACCATTGAAATCATAACTTAACCTAATTTGGGTGGATAGGCCACCCCTAAACTCAACCTTAAATAAATAAATAAGTAAATAAATAAATAAGTAGTAAATAAATAAATAAGTTCACGATGTTGCTTGACTTTACCTAGCTTATATATGTTTGGCCGACCTTTGATACTATTTTAAGATCGCACCTGATTGGTGCTGAGTTATGCGTTGCGCAGTAAACATTTTGAGATCTTTAGAAAGAGAGAGGCGGACATATTGACGATTAATCGTCAAGATGCTTCCGTAGGGGATAATGCCCGGTAATGAATCTGGTAACTCTCCGCAGTTGCATCCTGTTCAGCCTCAGTGCGTCGAGAGATAGCTTCTTGGTTGCACTCTGAAGCAGTACCTTCCCGAGCTTTTGTTCTAGTTAGATACCAATTTGATTTCAAATATAAAACCTGCAATTCTTTTCAAGATCGTTGTAGTTCTTAATAAACAATCGTGCTGGTTAAGAAAAGATGATTCTATAGTTAATTTATTAAAGTGTAATTATATAATAATATAATTAATCAATTGAAAATCGTATTTATTTAGAATAAAAACAATAGATTATTGAAAGTTGCAATTAGTAGTAACTGCTGTTTATGTATAATTTCATTGTTCAATCGTCATTAAAATAATAATTATTATTATTGAATTTTTTATTCTTTGCAGATGACAAGTAAAAAGGTTGTTTAAGGTTATGTATACTTTTTCTTTTCTTTTTTTTACTACTCACAGTAATTGTGCGTGTACCAAGTGTATAATAAAATATGATTTCCGGTAACGGTAGAAATACTTTGTTACATTTCCCTTTTTATCTCTGCATGCAGACTGGTTACGGTGAAAATATCATATTCTAACTAAAACTTTAAAATTTTCCATTAATATTCAATAAATGTTATGTTTACAATGGAAGGAGAACCACCCTATCTCAAGAAAGGAATTTGGTATGCAGACCAAAACTGGCTCCAAAAAACTTTGGCTCCAAAACTGGGGAAGAGATCGGAGCGGAAATTTACGGTGAAAGAACCAAGGCAAACATAAGCCTCAACTTAAGGATGTTCCAGCATACCACCACTTTTCGACAGATTTTGCTCATTTTTTTTACAGGCTAAAAATAACGTTTTCTAATAAATCCCGAAGTTTCAGAATTTTTGACCATTTAGAACGCGAGATAATTAATATCAAACTTATCATTCTCTCTCACTCTCTCTCATTAGAAGCATGCAAAACTTCATGCCCGCCCAACTATTATCTGTTGTATTAAAAAAAATACTCGACAGAATTTAAAAAAAAACTAGGAGAGTAAAGCTAAATATTTATTATATAAATTTAAACATAAAATTCGTGTGTTACCGTTTTCTTTTCGAAATATAAAAGTTGAAAAATTTTTTTTTCTTCAAAATAACATTATTGATAATTTTTTATATGTGAACAGTGTATTTGTCTATGTGTTGTATATGTGTGTTTATGTATTTTTGCTATAATAAAATCAAACCGGTTTTTTGTCCTGATTATATAACACAGTGCTGGAACGTCCTTAAGGAAATATGACCCACAGTCTTTCAGGCAGAAGTCTACGCGTATTGGCTTGCGTCCGCGAGAATCTACGTAGAGGCTATATAAACCAGAATGTATACATTCTTTCAAACAGTCAAGCTGCTCTAAAATTTTTGGCTGCAACTGAAGGCATCTCAGGGGTAGTCAAGGATTATCTAGGGGAGCTACTGGAGCTGGCAAAACGGAACAATGTTAAATTCACCAGGATATCAGGTCACAGTTGTTTTGAAAGAAAAAAATTGCAGATAACTTAGCAAAGAAGAGAGCCGGAATACCCTCATGGGCCCAGAGCCTATTTTAGGAATTCCACCGACAGCATGTAAACAAATGATCAATGAGTGGATGAATGTTAAACACCGTGATTAGTGGGAAAATATACCGCAGCAAAAACCTGGGAAAATACTGTTTGGGAGTGTATCCAAGAGGCTTTCCCTCGATGTACTCAACCTGAACAGAATACAACTTCGAAAGGTCGGCGGATTCATCACCGGACATTATCACCTGCGAATGGTTACAGCAGATACAAGATAGTCGTTGCATCTCACCCCGAACATACGAACCTTCATGAAAACTTAATAAGCAAGATCCCGGCTTATTACCAAAATATGGGAGAAGCGAATCTCGTCAGACTAAAGTAGAAGGGGAACCACAATGGATCATAAGGTTGAAGTGCAATATATGTATATACCCCAAGATATATCTAAATAGATAGATAGATTGCAGAGGCTGCCCTGGACGGGCTACACTTCGACCATAAGGTCCATTGTGATGCCTAAGGATGTGAGGATGTGAGTGGAGTGGAAGGAATTTTTGTGTACAGACTAGGAAACGGTTAGATATGCGGCTGCAGCCGACTATGATAGGAACTATGCCGATATTCATCTGAAGTTCGTGAAGGAAACTGCAGAAAACCTTCTCAAGCATAGCCGGTTACTTCGTTCTTGTCCATACGCCGACAGTTTAGTCAATTAACCGCCCCTTTTTTTTAAATAATTGACAAACTGCCGATGTCGGGATTTGAACCCATAACCTCCCAGTTTCCAAGTAGGCATACTGCGCAAACATGACGCCTTAGAGCGCTCGACCACTTGGACTGGTTACCAAATTGCATTACGAACGTACTAAAATTATGGTCTTTAGAGCGGTGTTCAGAAAAATAAAAATAAACAATTCCTGGTAAACACAGATTGTTTTGAATGTACTTATAGATATTAACAAAAAATTACGTGACTTGATAGAACAGAAACCACAATAAAAAAATTAACTTGATTTCCGTCAACATGTCTTTAATAAAACTTTTTTGTTGAGTACGTCATACTGGTGTATTCTATCACCAGAAATGCATAACCTTTAACTCAGCAAATCAACTTTCAACAAAACACAAAAGACATTTTAAAAAGTGTCTGTTAATTTATGAATAGAAGACTACCTTAAGCCTAGAAGGTCTGTCTGCCCAGCTTATATAATTTTTTTTAAATAAATATATATATATATATAAAATATATATTTGTATTTAATAAAATCTTTTAATATTGATTGATGAAGATGATTCAATTTGAATGATATAATTATTTTGAGTTTCAAATCACTGAATTTATATTTTATGGTTGATAATTTTCTTTAAATGTTCAGAAAGCATAACTAGTTCAAATATTATTATTTGGACATGTAATATATACTTAAAGATGTACGAGCACAGGAGCTTAAAAAACATTAAGTGTACCCGATTCTGTATTTTAAGTGAGATTGCTCACTTCTCGCATTTTCATCTCACGTGAGTTTACTCGCCTGATTCTGTAATGTTGTAGTGAAAATACGAAATTACTGCGTGAGATGATTTGGATCATAAATAATATATAGTAGTTATCTCTATGAATATAGTAGTGTTTGACATTGGCATCCGTGTAAAAATAAATAGCTTTGCTTTGATTGTTTAATTTTTCAATATTTCAATTTTTTAACATGAATGTGACTGATAAACAAAAGCAAATAATTTTAGATTTTAAGCGCGCCCACCTCGACTTTGGACGAGGTAGATTGCGGAGGTAGATAAATAACCAAAGAATTCATATATACATTCTTTGACATTACCATGAAGAATATTTATCTATTCTTCATGGACATTACCATTCGTTGTTTTAAGCCATCGATTATTTCTCTCTCTCTTTACTTCTTTCCTTTCTCTCTTGGAATTCACTTATACGTTATGAAATTTCTTGTCGAACAAACTCACGTGAGATGGCTCACATTTTCACTATGGTGAAAGTTACGGAATCGAGAGAAGTGCTCACATTTAGTATTTTCACCAGGTTTCAGTTACAGAATCATTACCAAGGTTTGATTTTTTTTACATGTAGTTAAAGTGCATATAAATTAATTAAAAGAGTTGCACGGGTGGGGAGGGGGTATTACGGGGGTCTTGAATTAATTATTTCATGTTAAAGTTCGAGTTTTAATGCATTGCTCTTATGGAGAAACCCATGAACGTCGACATATTTTCTTAATTTTCACTTGGAATAAAATAAGACGAATAATAAGAAAACTACGCAATAGAAAATATAAAAATATTAATAAAGAGTTTATTGATCCAATCAAATTCCGGTATGACGGGCCTAAAAAAAGATATTTAAGAAAAAAAACTGAGATTTCCGGTAAATTTAATTCTGCATTTTCTATAAATATTTTTCAAAAACATTTTATTAACATTAAAAGTAAAAGATTTGTTATTATTTTTTGTAATAATTGAACTAAATTCATCAACTTTTCGGAAACAAAATAATGAATTTTAACTTTTAACGACAAAAAATAATAAACTTTATTGTGGACTTTTATGAATAATAATAATAATAATTAGAAAGAGGGGTACCGCAAATGGGTCCCTAGCACCTAGACCAAGGGGTCCTCTGTGCCCCCCTTGAGAACACCCTATTTTAAGCAGATGAAGTTGTTTTATGAATGTACTATATAAGATTTTGAAGAATTTTATAAATGGACTATATATAGTGCTCGTACATCCTTAAGAATAGGACCTAGCTTTGTAATGTTTTGTTTAATTTGGTGTACAAATGTTGGAATAAACACAACTTTGATTTAAGAATTACATTCTATTTATTTATCCGATCAAAAACATAATTTTAAAAAAAAGGGCCGAGTTTTCGGGGAGATACTTCATATAATAGTTGCTCCTTAAAAAGTGATGATATCCCATTAAAAAGCCGAACTATTTACAAAGTAAATAGCGAAAAGTAAAATGTATGAATGTAAGAAAAAATTTGGTTGAAAAAATTTATTTCGTAAGTTTTCTCTTAGGATGTTTTTAAAATTTTATAACGTAGACGTCATTGGACCGACCACCAGTGTCTCAATGCTGCCGATGAGTGGACTTCGAGAATACCCGTTTCTTCAGACGAAATTATCCGATTTCACCCGATGACGAAATATAGCCGAGTTTGTTACTAAAAAAAAAACTTAACGAACAAGACTGAGACGTTTTAAGCGCCAAATTTAAAATTAAATCAATTAAAACCGTTTGTAATTTCTTAATACAATTTGGTGATGTACACGTAGAGTTAAGTAGTTAGTTACTCTGTTAAACTTCTACTCTGGTTTCAATAGTTAAAAAATTTTAATTTTTTTTTTTTTTAATTCAAGAGTTTTTTTTTTAAATATAAAAGAATATTATTTTTTTAACACAAAATTTTATATTTTTTTATTTTCAACCGAACACAAATCATTCGCCAAGTAGTAATAATAAGTAAGGCCTTACTATTAGTAGTAAGGCTAGTAAATAATTATAAAGTATTCTCAAATGAACGAATTACTCGCTTTTACCCGATAATGCAAATTACTTGCTGAATTACCCATTAAATCTTAAATTACCCGACTACTCCCTACTATGACAACAAGTCTATCGCGACACATTAACAAAGTATATCTTATCTACACAAAAGTTGGCCACCCCTGTTATATACTGTCTTGGAAACTGTTCGTGGTTGAAAGTAGTGAAGATGATCAAACTCCTTGTATTTGTTTTGTGATGAGCTATGCTCGGCAGATGCGAATCGTGGGAACACAACGAATGATATGGTATGGAAAGAGGCATTTTTATTTGTGATATAGACAGAAATTTATTTTTTTTTCATTCCATTCGAATGAAAAAATGTATAATTTTTGTTTCTTTTAAATCTAATGTATAATTTAAATTTATATATTATGTTGTTTTTTAGCGAATTTCCTCCAAAGAAAATGCAGCTTTTGTTTTTGTACCGATAATGGAATTTCGTAAAAATTTCTTCAAATGACAATCGATACTACCTACTAGATGTTAAAAGTGACCATCGTTAAAATTTTTATACATGTGTATACAGTGTGTTTATTTCAAAAGTATCCACCCTTAATAACTCTTGACCTTGTGACCTTGTGATGTGATTTAGATATCGAGGGGGAAGTTCAAAAATGGTACCTAGAGAATTTTAGGTTTCATTCCTTCGCCCTCAGCCATCCCCACTTTGAAATTTCAAATGACATCCCCTACTTTGCGATATATCATTTGAAAAGGCATAAAATTCTCTATTCAACCATAATAAAAAAAAATAAAATCGATCGTTTGGTTCTTAAGATAGACTACACAGAAGATGGAAGGAATGAAATCAATTATTATTAGCAAAACATTGCGGATTGGATACACTGTTGAATTAAATTACAGACATAAGAAATTATTTTATGACATGTTTGAAATGGATGGCTACCATTATTTGCTGGACAAAAATACACTCTGTTTTCGAACTCTCCGCTAACTTTGACGAATGTTTCGCGGGTGATTTGTCTACATTCATGCGTAATTCTGTGTCTGAGCTCTTTGATACTGGCCGAAGGAGTTTTGTAAACTTTAGTCTTCAAGTGACCCCAGAGAAATAAGTCGAGAGGTGTTAAGTCTGGGGATCTTGGAGGCCACGTCCTAGCACCCTTCCTACCAATCCATTTCCCAGCAAATATTTGGTCTAGCCAATTTCGAACAGGTACAGCATAATGTGGAAGAGCTCCATCTTGTTGAAAATGCAAATATTCCTCACTGAGTATCATGTTTCCAACTTCATCCACTTGATTCTCCAAAGATTCTGTTATTAATGGATCTACTCCATTTTTATCCAATCCACAATCTAGTCTATCTTAAGAACCAATTGATCGATTTCATTTTTTTATCATGGTTGAATAGAGAATTTTATGCCCTATCAAAGGATGTATCAATTCTAAATCGACGTGTTTTCACTCAAAAAGAGGGTATACTTTTGAAATGAACACACTGTATATGTACATATTTATATATATATAATGTTATATATATTATATATACGTTTATGTGTCTGTGGACTCTCTAGCGGCCGCAGTTTTATTCTGATTGGAATGAAATTTGGTATTTGAAAGTTCAAGTTCGTTAATGGGTAAAATCGGACAAAGCATATCTCCCTTAATATTCGAAAAATCGAAAAATTTATAAGAAGTAAAGTTGTAGGTAATTAGTTTTACTATAATTTTGTTTCTTATCATTTTTCTGTTACACTAATATTTACAGAAATATTTACAATTTAAGATTGAAAGATAAAATCCTAAATATCTCTGTACATATTAGAGTTTGAGAAAAAATGATCAGATAATGAACTGTAGTAAACATGATTTTCTACAACTTTACTCCTACATTTTTGTTCAAATATGACGAGAGATATTTTATATTTTGTGTTTTATTCTTTCACTACAACCCCTCTTTCCCCTTGACCTATACCATTTATTAATAAAATTGGCCTTGCAAATAATAAAATCATATCAGATACGACATTTTATTTTTGATCAGATTAAAATTGTGACCGCTAGAGAGTTATTTATGTATTCTACGGAAATTCGCTAAGTTGACGCAGCTTCTGCGTAACGAATTTTTGTATATTAAATTGTGTTTGATCATAAACTAACATCAGAAATTAAATACTCATATGTAACGCTCACATCAATATTAATACGCTACTGCTTGTCTGTGTTGTCAATTGAAACAAACATTCAAACCGTCACATTTTAATTATAATAAAAACCGTTTAAATTGCCGGTTAGCTTATGATAATAATAATACATCATTAAAAATTTCCTAGTGATAAATAATACAGTAACGTCATTCAGTTAATTGAATATAATTTATTTCCTATTTGATTCTAGTTGCTACTTTATACGCATAAATAAGCCAGTTAAATAAAACCTATTTTGACAAAATGGAAACCCGACTTCGAAAATTAAATATTCTATAACAAAAAATGCACTAAAAAGTAAAAAAATAATTGCATATTCTTGTGCCAATTTTAGTTCACCTAAGCAAAAAATTTTAAATATATATGTACAATTATTGTTATTTTTGGAGTCGGTGTCAGCATAGAGAAATTCACATAAAATTTGGACACCGCCTTCAAAAATAACAATAATTGTACATGAATTGCATTAATTCATTAATTTCTTTATAACACATTTTTTTTATCCGTTTTTTTATGTAAAAATTTATGTAAAAAAATTTTTTTTAAGTCGGTTTTTAAATAAATTTTCTTATTTTCCCATTATGAATGAGTATACCCTTTCAAAAAAAAAAAAAATTCGCAAAAATCGGTTATCACATATAAAATGAGGATTTTCCTCGATTTCCAGGGGATTCTCTCACCAGAATGCGATTTGATGACAATGGGACCAATTTGAAATCAAACTCTTTAAAACAAAACAAAAAATTCAAAATCGATTCATAAACGACGGAGTTCTGAGGTGACAAACATTAAAAAAAAAAAACTACAGGCGAATTGACAACTATCCTCCTTTTTGAAGTCGGGTTAAAAATGAATAAATATAGTAAAAGAATTAGTCAAATTATCAGCTGATTGTTATTGTTAAAGTTTGTTAATAAAATTGAAAGGTAAATAAAATAATTCCAGCTGAATGTTGTATGATTTAATTTTGGTATAGATGTTCATGAAATGAAACTAAAAATCCCAAAGAAATAACGAGCTGAATTTTTGTATGCGTATGTTCTGTATCTTGAGCAAAATGTGGGGTAAAGTTCGTAAATGGACAATCACGGACCACACATCTTCTCGAGAGGGGGGGGGGGTTGTACCATCTTTGAAATCGTAATACCGGCAGTACACACTCGGCGAGACATTCGTAAGGCGAGGAGCAGCGAATAGAGCTGTGTACACTCTCGCCGAGTGTTTGGTCGGCAACACAGTTCTCGTCAGTTAGTCAACATGGCTTGGTCAGAAATTACGTTGGTATACCTGAAAAATGACATTTATACATTAAATATTACGGAGTAATAATTTTTTTATTAAATTATTAAAAATTATTATTATTCAAATGAGTAATGACACGATAAGAATAAAAAAAGTATTCATAAATTTATACAGTTTTTCTAAAAATGGCGGTTGAAAGTTGAATCGAATGTAGACGAGAGTGTCCTTCGTGCCAGTGTCAAATGTATTCACCACTCGCTTTCCTACCAATCCAAGTAGCCGAGCGGTCTAAGGCGTTAGGTCTGCGCAGTATGCAGTACTTGGAAACTGGGAGGTATGGGTTCGAATCCCGACATCGGCATTTTGTCAATTATAAAAAAGAAAAAAAAGGGGGCGGTTAATTGACTAAACTGTCGGCATATGGACAAGAACGAAGTAACCGGCTATGCTTGAGATGGTTTTCTGCAGTTTCCTTCACGAACTCCAGATGAATATCGGCATAGTTCCTATCATAGTCGGCTGCAGCCGCATATCCTACCAATTCCTAATCTACTCACAAATTTCTTCCACTCCACTCACATCCTCACATCCTAAGGCATCACAATGGACCTTATGGTCGAAGTGTAGCCCGTCTAGGGCAGCCTTTACAATCTACCTCTCTACTCGCTTTCTTTGACTCGTGTCAAAAAAACCTACTTTTAATGGAGCATAGACGAGGCGAAGCAAGTCGATACAAGGTAGACCGAGCGTTGTGAGTACACTCTCGTGCTCATAATGTCGCCAATACTCGCCGAGTGTATACTGCCGACATGAGAGATACAAAAAAAGTTTAGATGCAAAAAATGTTCCTTTTTTAAAAGCACATAACTTTTATCTGAAACTTTTTTCATAAACTAATTAATTTTGCCGCAATTCAGTTTAAACATTATTCTTACCGGGTATTTATACAATTAACTCTTTTGTTATTTTCACTAACTCGTTATTATTTTTGTCGGTTACCTTCTTATTAGTAACGCACTAAACAAACAAAATAATTAAATAGAAAATTGTAAAAGATCGTGATGCTTTCTTCAGAAAAACGTGATCATAAAAATTAGTTTTAAAACGATTTTTCGCATTTTATAAATGTAGGTATTATTTTTATTTAAAGAGAATAATTATATTTTTAATATTCACATTTTTCACATGAATGAGTATTTTTGTAATGCTTAACGAAATTACAAATTCCGCATAAACAATTCATTACATTTTCTAAAAATTCCATGTTTCAAATGCTTCCATTGTTACTGCAATTTTCACTTATACGCGTCAATATTCAATGAAATGGTAAATAATTAAAATAAGTAATTACTAAATAATTAGATTGGCCTACATAATCGATTTTATGATCTAACTTGTTTCCAGAGTACCCAGATGTATCTAAGTTTGACTTAGCTCCAAATTCTAAAAATCTAGCGTGTTTTTATATCCGAATAATCTGTCGTTATCAAATAAGATACTGTCGCTTAATACGGTGATCCGTCTCCTAATATAATCCAATTATTAAAAGTCATTATTGTAATTGTTGAATTAATTCGAAATATCCAACATATAAGCAGAAACATCAATAGACAAAAATTTTAGTCAAGTGCATTTTCGGTTAGACAGCAAACCCGTTTTTATCAGTGAAGTGTCAATAAGACACTGTCTATAATATTAATTAATCACTTTTTTGAAATTTTTCCTGTTTTGTTGGTAAAAAGTTTAAAATTATTATTATATTCTCCAAAATTTGATCCCAAAAATCTTAAATAACGCGACGCCTAGAAAAGATTAACAAAAATGATTTTTTTTAAATGTATTTCTGTATCTCGAAAAGTATTGAACTGACTTAAATTACTTGGAGCTAGAGTTTATGCTGCATTTTAACTTGCAGATGTCATCCACCAAATTTGCATTGTAATAAGGGCCTTAAACTACTTAGAAGTAATATCTCGAAAACTTTCATATAACAACATATAAAAGAGATATATGTAAAATTTTGTATAATGTATGAAACAATTTTAGAATTATAAATCAAAAGGCAAAAATGATATTAAAAAAATATTTTTCTTCAAGATTTGAATAAACATATTTCCAAGTTTAAAAGAAGTAGTTTAAAAATCTAAATAAAAAACAATAAAATGTATTGTTATGATAACTTTAAATCTCTTAAAAAACAAAAACCTCGTAATTCAAAAGTAATCTCTATTCACTTGTGTACTAAAAAAAATATTTACTCTTCATTCTCATATGAAGTAGCCCAAACATGTTATTAAATAAGAAATAATATTCATGTATTCATAATACGTGCTCATATTGGTTATAGCAAAAAGTAGTCCAACGAGAGATCATCATTCAAAAATTCAAACGCAATCCAAACCGGACTACACAGATATTTATCACCAAAAAATTAACTTACCCAAGAATTATCTTTAAACACAGACATAATTTTAAACTGATATTCACTCATTTTATTTTTTTTAATAAACACTTAAGCACATCTTAAAAGTGACAGAAAAATAAAAGCACTCAAACAAACACAACTTTATAAAACACAACAATGCAAAACTTGAAAATTCATTTATATAAAAATTGCACAAAATTTTACCAATTTACACAAATCATTCGTATGATAAAGTTATGTTTTTTAACTTCCACCGAAAATTAGTTTTTTCTCAAAGTTATATTTTATAAATAAACAATATCCAAAGACATACAAATTTAAACTAATCACAATAATAATATATTCATATGAAACACCTTCCAATACACACACCTGATGATCTAGTTACTCTTTGGTTTCATTGGATACACATCCCCCACGTGACTATGAAATTGATTCTGATTGGATACTAATATTTTCTCCGAAGTTTAAATATTATTTTATATGTTTGGCATATTATTATTTATATCATTAATGAAATTTGTACTAATCTATTGATAATATCATGGTTAATGATTTAGATTCATAGAATTGTTATTTTATAGTAGTATTGAATCCACTATTATATGTTTATATCCACGTGCTTCTGCACACACATTCATATTAGAAAAAAAGAGAGATACAAGTATATAATAAAAGGCGCGAAGTTTGATTCAAAAATAAATAAATTGTAGAATGAGAAAATGATCTTATTAAGATTTTATAATATCTTAAGTATATTCAAATAAATTTTTTCACCGTTACACAAGTATTTTAATACATATTAAATAGTATCCATGTACGAGGGAAATATTTTTTTCATTATAGAAAATTTCGTATTTTAATTTTTTTTTTTTGAATTAAATATTCATATTCACAACATTTTTTTTATTTGCATTATTAAAATTTTTAATTCGTGCAACATGACTGGCAATTTTTATTAACATGTATTATTTTATTTATAAACAGTCTAAAATGTACTAAAAATTTAAAACTAAAAATTTCATTGGTCATTTTTTTTAATTTAAATTTTAAAATATACTTTTCTAAAAAGTATTTATTTGTGGTAACCTGCTCTTCTCTTGTATTACAAAAAAAATTGTCATAGGGATAATTTGAAAAACATTATTTCCTATCTAAAAAAAAAAAAATAAAAACCACAGAGTCCTATATCGCATTTCGCGTCTATATTCATTACATTTATTCCGGTTTTGTTCTCACAATTGCAGAGAAGTCACAAATAGTTATTAAGAATGAGTTCTACACAAACGTAAGTAAATGATTTTTTATAAATTATGTTGAATTTATTTTATAATTGATTTATTATTTTGTGAATTTTATAATTTCCTTATTCATTTGACATGTATTTGATATTATATTTCATAAAATAAATTCTCATGCGGTGTACAGCCATCTTGAAAAAACATGGCTTTATTGATTTATTCTAGAGTTTTCTATTTACAAATATTTGTATGTTTGTATAAATTCGTACACTCATTTTTTGATTCATTTGAAATTTTATAGTATTCAACAAATTTCATAATATGAACTTGCAGGATTTTTCAATTTTTAGTTAACATAACCTGTATTTCAATTTTTCAGACCTCTACCGCCATCGGTAATGTGGGCACAGAGAACAGGAGTAATTTTGGTAACAATAAATTTAGAAGATTGTAAACAACCGGAAATTAAGTAATTATTCAGTAACAAATTTTATGGAATTTGCTCTTAATTTTATATGCTATGATGCTCTTTTTTAGATTTGAGAAAGATTCGATATACTTTAAAGGGATAGGCGGAGTAGAACAAAAATTGTATGAAGTTAAAATTCCATTATATAAAGAAATTGATCCTGAAAAGAGTAAAAGTTTCAATAGAGGCCGTTGTATTGAAGTAATTCTTGCAAAAGCCAAAATGGATGAACCTTACTGGCCATCATTGACAGCAGGTGGCCAAAAACATCATTGGTTAAAATGTGATTTCAATAAATGGCAAGATGAAGATGAAAGCGGCGATGAATGTAAGTAGTGTATTTTAATTCTGTCTGTCTAACGCTTAAGAAGTAATTACCGGATTACCAGAAAGAAACACGTTTCATACTAAAGTCTATAAATTGTTCCAAATACATTGATTGCAAAGACCGAAACTGGTCTGTTTAAGTATTATATAGATATTTGATATTCAAATTTGAAAAACTGAAATATTACATTTAGATATAGTTTGGAAATAGACCTTGAATTTTCTTCATCACCCAATAACGGTATTATTGAACTGGTACTTTTTACACTTCATAAATCGGCATCCAAATTGAGAAAATACCACAAATATAACAATTGAGAAAAAAATGACTTGCAAAAATTAATGAATTGTCGAGATCAATTTTCGAAGTATACTTTTAAGATATTGAACGAAATTTTATTAAAATATTTAGCAGTTGTCCTTGAGAAAATTATTTTGTTAATCAATTAGAAATTTCATTACAAGATCTGAGCATGTATAGTCAAATAAGACAAATCTATGAATTTTATGTTAAACAAGTAATGTAATAACTGAGTTAATTGTTTGAATACCCACTATATACTGAGTTGTATATCAATGATTGATACAATTCAGCGTATTCGAATTGTTAACAATTCGCTTTCCGAGGAACATTTAATCACAAATTATGAGAAAACTATTGAGTTTATGAAACAAATTTTCAAACAAAAGTTGTTTATTTTAAAAAGAAGATTTTTTGTTAACAAATTTTTTTTTCTATCGTACGATTTCAAAGATGTATATCCCCCCCCCCCTCTGGCGGGGGGAAACACGTTCCGATTTTGCATATTAACGCACTTGACTTTTTTTCCTCTAGAGCACACACAAGAAGTTTCAACTCGTTATCTCTTTTCGTTGAGTTATCGTGTTCACGGACGGACATGCACCGGAATGACGGAAATGACCGAATTAGGCCATTTTATGAACACATATGCCAAGCATTCATGCCTACGATCAATATTTTTAAGCGTCACAAAGTCGTGATCAAACCTTGTATATTTATATATACTGGGTATAACAATAGTATATGAAATGATATGTTTCTACATATATCCGCCTTCCTTCGACTATCAATGTATAGTAGAATAGTCTTTTGCTCTCTTATGTTTGAGCAGAGAAATCTATTGAAAAATGATTGAGACAAAAGTTTATTTTGAGAAAACGAACATTTTTGTTTCACAATTAAAAAAAATCTCTTATGGCTTTAAAGATGGGCACATTTTTCGCTTTCTGAGGAACTTTTGAGCACAAATTATGAGAAAACTATTGAATTTAAGAAAAAAAATTTCAAACAACAGTTGTTTATTTTAAAAAGAAAAAAATTTTTTCACAAATTTTTTTTCTATCTTTTACGGTTTCAAAGATGTATACCCCCCCCCCCCCCCCTTAGCGGGGGAAAACGCGTTCCGATTTTGCATATTAACTCACTTGACCTTACTTTTTTGCTCTAGAACACACACAAAAACTTCAGCTCATTATCTCTTTTCGTTCTCGAGTTATTTTGTCCACGGACATGCAAAATGGACTAATTAGGTAATTTTATGAACACCTATAACAAAAATTGTTTTATGCAATCAATATTTTCAAGCGTTACAAAGTCGTAACTAAAATTAATATAGCCTGTATATGTACACAATACTGGGTATAAAAAGATCGGTTAATTTCATTATTTTCGTTTCTTAAATTAACAAAAAAAATATTCGAAATTTATTATTGGACTCTGTAGCTCGGTTTTGTATAGCTACGTAAGTAAAAGAGACTGATAAATTTAGTCTACGTAATCCGGTTCTTGCACTAGAGATGTTGGTTTCCAATTGTCATGTCCCTTGATTTACTAATTGCTCAATCCTGCTGCCTTTTATCACCATAGTATAAAATTATAGTATAGTATAAAATTAATACTTTACAATGTTAAATCAAGTATTTAATTTTTTTAAATACCGAAGAATTTTGGTCACTATTTTCTTGAAAAAAATATTACTTGATTTGTATGAAATGTCAATCAATATAGATTTAGTCCAAACTTGACATGGAATGGAAAATAATTAGAAAGAAACCAATTCTAAATTTATTTATTTTTTTATAGCTGGTTTAGGTGGCGGCGGTGTTGGTGGTGGTGGCGATTTGGAAGAAATGATGAGGCAAATGGGTGGCCTTGGAGGAGGTAATGTGATTTTGATTATTTTTCTGAAGATTATTTTTCTGTATAAACTTTGAGGACGGATATAATGCAATATTTTTAGCACCGATTTGATTTCCACTTTGTCGTTTCTAGGGCCTGCAGGTGGTAAACCCAACTTTGACGATTTAGATGTAAATGAAGAAGATTCTGACGACGAAGATTTACCCGATTTAGAGTAGTAGAGTTAATCAAGATTCAAATATTATTTCACATCATTCTAATTATGGCTCATTTTTTTATTACATAAAAAAATAAAAAACCAAATTTTACATAATGTTAAGCTAGTTTTTTTAAAAAAATGGATCAGCGTGAGGCTTTTCAACACATCGACGATAATTACTATTATTCAGTCATTTGAGCAGTCCACACTTAAACATCGTTAAAAGGAAAAACTCAATAATTAATAAAAATTTGTAGCAAATTATTGTGTTTTTCATATTTTTCTTCACTTTGTGTATTTTTTGTGTTTATAATTTCAAGCAATATAGACATTTTCTTTAAAAAAAAGCCTTTTTTACTAATTGAATATTCACAACTTTATTTTTGGATATACTTCTTTTGGTAAATTTCTTCGTATGAAAAAAAAATTGTGACAAGTTGTACTTATTAATATAAATTAATATAAAAAAACTACAGACTATTTCAAAATTGTCATCTAGAACTTGAATGATCTCTTTTTACTTGATATTATTGAAGAAAAAATTTAACATCTGCATTCAAAGAGCAAGTTTAAAATATCGTAAGATAATTACGATTTGGGAATATTGAACTGGATTTCAAATAAATTTCCAATTTTTATAACACTTCACGGTTGATAAAATTTATCAAAGAATTTTGAACATAGTAAAAGTGATAGATCTCTGGTCCAGATTATACAAATTTTTTATTTCATCAAATGGTTAATTAAATATCAGAAAACATGATGTATTGAAAAAGATATGAAAGAAAATGCAAAAAATTGACAATATTTTATACAGAGTGTGCACTGAACAATTGCCAAAATTATCGATATATATAAATGTTTTGTATTTAAATGTTGTTGTAAACCTCGTTAGTTTGTGTAAAGCCAGATCCAAAAATGAAATATTTGTATTTGCAATTATTATTATGTAAATATCGCAGCCAAAAAATATATGAAGATTGAGAACGCAATTCCAATGCGAAAATCTCAAATTACCGAAAAATGCATATTAGTAATGTTATAAATTAATAATCCAAAAATCTGTACACCATAATTTAAAAAAAATTACAAACTTTTTCATTTTACAAATATGTTTTATTTTATTCATTAAAATTGATCATAAATTATATAAAAAAATGCATCCTTTTAAAAGCTTGTGAAAATTTTGTGTAGCCAAAAATTTATTTTATTGTATAGTCATCACTACTTGGATTCTTGTTGTTCGAATTTTGGATATTTTTCTACAACACTACTCCAATTCAATTTTTCAGTAATTAAATCACGGACACAATTTCCTACTTCTTTTATCTGAAACAAGTAAAAAATTTTGTTAACAATATTGTCCTAATCGTAAGCCATTTAAGCTTCTTTTTACGACTATTAAAAAACATCAAGATTTCTCGACTATCTTTAAATTTAATATGAATAATAATACACATAAAGCTTTCGGAAGAAATTCTCTAAATGATGATGGAAACCTCATTGCTTATCATGTCCTCCCGAAGGTTCATATATTCGGGGTGAGATGCACCGAATATCCTGTATCTGCTATAACCTAGAGGTTCGCAGTCAAAGATTATGTGGCTGGAGATTTCTTCTTCCTCGCCACACAATCTGCACATAATGGACCCGTTATGGAGTCCCATTATGTGCAGGTGATTCCGCAGGGGTTAATGCCCGGTAACTCTCCGCAGTTGCATCCTGTCCAGCCTCTTTGTTGCACTCTGAAGCAGTACCTTCCCGAGCTCTTGCCACGGTACTTTTTCCCAGTGATCACGGTGCTCAGCATTTGACCACTCGTTGATCACCTGTGTACATGCAGTCCTTGGAATTCCTAAGATAGGCTCTGAGCCAGTGAAGGGTATTCCGACTCCTTTCTTTGGTAATTTATCGACTTTTTCGAAACCACTGTGACCCGGCACCCAGATCAATTTAACATTGTTCCGTTTTGCCAGTTTCAGAAGTTCCTCCAGATAATCCTTGACTACCCTTGAGGTGACCTCGGTTCCAGACAAGGCTTTTAAAGCAGCTTGACTGTCCGAAAGAATACATACGTTCTGGTTTATGTAGCATCTACGTAAGTTCTCACGAACGCAAGCTAGTATGGCGTAGACTTCTACTTGGAAGACCGTGGCATATTTCCCCAAGTTGAGACTTATGTTTGCATTAGGCCTCTGAGTGTAGATTCCCGCCCCGCTCCCTTCTTCAGTTTTGGATCCGTCTGTATACCAGACGATTCCTTTCTTGATTCTCCCTCCGACCACATGGCCCTATCACAGATTACAGTGAAAGGTTTTGAGAAGGAGTATGCCTTGGGAAGTATATCTGTGCCCATTTCAAAGACGGGGTCTGAGATAATTGTTCCCGCGATCCTTGCATGCCCAACCTGATTTTTATTAATCCAGTTATTATTGCAAGACAGTCTATAGGCGCGCTGGATCTCGCTTTAGCTATTATTACAATGCCTAGCGGATACTAATGAAGAAGTGAGTATTGTAAAAAAAATTCGTTACGCAGGATCTGCGTCAACTTAGCGAATTTCCTTAGAATACATAAATCACTCTCTAGCGGTCATAATTTTAGTGTGATCAAAATTAAATATAATATCTGATGACATTAGTAGTTGCAAAAATTAAATTTATTAATTGTAGTTTATAGTTACTATGGAAACGACAATCAAAATTGACTAATTTCAAAATTAAAACAAAATTTTAATAAAATAATTTTATAGTTATTCTATAGAAGTAGAGTTTCTGTGGAGATGACAAAATCAACACAAATTTTAACCAACTCCAAAAAAAAGAGGAGATTCTATGTTCGACTGTAAAGTAATGTAATAACTAACTGAGTTAAATGTTTGAATACCCAGTATATCAATTATTGAATTGTTAACAATTCTGCGTATTCGAATTGTTAACAATTCGCTCCCCGAGGAACATTTAATCACAAATTATGAGAAAACTATTGAGGAGTTTATGAAAAAAAATTTCAAACAAAACTTATTTATTTTAAAAAGAAGATTTTTTGTTAACAGCTTAATTTAGACGGTTTTTTCAGGTGCTGTAAATTTTGAACGAAAAGAGCTACAGTGTTGAGATTTCGAATATAGATACTTTACGAAATATAGATACTTTCAATCATCGTTAACGAATACATATTTAATAAAAATTTTTATTTTTGAAATTTTTTTAATATTAACATCATATTTTCATAGAAATTTTAATTTTTAGCATTTGCTTTTACTTGTCAAAAGTTATAGCCATTTTTGTACGGAGCGACCTTTATTAAGAAAGTGTGTGACCTTTATTAAGAAATTCATAGTTCTCAGACATTTGTTCCTAATAAAAATTTTTATAAATGTTTTTTACGTAAAATTTTCTCCTCTTTCGATTGGCGCAGGATTTGCAAAAAATTTAATTTTCAAAGTTATTCGAGAAAAACCGTATTTTTGCACCTATTTTGTTTAATAACTTTCTTAGCAACCTTTTTCAAGCAGAGGATTTTTTACCACATATTACTGATACACTTTAGAAGATAATATCAAAAATATTTTCTGTTACTCCGAATTCCGAAGCTATTTCCACATTTTACTGCACTATAAGTAAAAAAATCCTGTTCATAATCTATCTATATAAATAAAAATTAAATGATGTTCGTTGGTAAGCGCAGAACTTGAGAACGGCTGGACCAATTTGGATATTTTTTCTTTTAAATGTTCGTAATAGTCCGAATTAGGTTTTTGTATAAACAAAAATTGGAAATGTTACTTGTAAAATTAGTAAATTTTGGAAAAAGTGAAAGTTATTTTATTATATATAAACAAAAATTAAATGCTGTTCGTTGGTAAGCGTATCCCTTAAGAACGGCTGGACCGATTTGGCTAATTTTAAAAAAATGTTCGTAATAGTCCGAATAAAGTTTTTAGGGAAAGAAAAAATTTTTAGAAAGTGCTTTTTTCTATGGAATTTTGAACAAATTTATTGAAATTTGGACAGGACAACGTCTGTCGACTTAGCTAGTTGTTTATAAAAAAATTTAATCAAATTTTAAAATTTCACTTGGATAAAAATGTTTACAGTGCATACAAATGTGGTCCTTGTGTTATTTTAAGGGGTTTGAATTTTCGCTACCGCTAATATTCATCTGGAGTTCGTAAAATGAAACTGCAGAAAATCTTCACAAGTGCAAATAATCCATACATCGACAGTTTAGTCAATTAAGCGCCTCATTCATTTTTTTTTAAATTAATTTAATTTTGTTTAATTTAATTTTTTTGGTTTTGTACCCTCTACATAAATTTCCGGAAAAAAGTCCTATGAAGTTATACTATATCTTAGCTTCCGAAATACTATCATTTTTATTATTTTTCGATAAGTTGATGCTTTTTACTAGAAAAAAGTTTAGAGCATTCGAATGAGGTTACAAGTTTCTGTTAGCACTATGCGGAAGAGAGTAAAATTGTATTAAGACTGGCTAACGGTTTGAAGTGTCTACTAAATAAGTAGTTACAAAACTAATAATACTTTCATCAAATCTTGGAATGTCCATCACTTGTTAATTTGTTTGGTGTATAAATTTTATTTATTGCTTAGAAAAATTAATAGTTTATTAGGCCTTTAAAATGATAATGGCATTTCTCAATTTATCTGCTAAATAGGAAATAAACTATTTCGCTTAATGCTCAACAAACGAGTTTGTTTAACAAATAAAATAGACAACAGGATGTTTCAAAAAGTACAGAGTGCCTAATAAATTGGTCGATATAAACTTTTAGGTAACTAAACAAACTTAAATCTAATTTTTGACTGTGATTTTGCATAATCAATAAATTAATTACCGGTATTCGAACTTGTTCCATAGAATCCCTTTCACGTAATGTCACAGTGTCAGTTCCAATCGTATCAAAATCAATTGTTACTGCATATGGTATAGCAATTTCATCGGTTCGTGCATATCGTCGTCCAATTGATCCACTACTATCATCTACCTTATATGACATTCCAACATTTGTTAATTCATTCGCTGTCAAAAAAATAAACACGATGTTACGAATAATATATCAAGAGATTTTTTAATATGTTGTTGGTTAAGTACTTACAAATAACTTTTACAAAGCTTTCAAAATCCGGATTTCCGGACAACGGTAAGACACAACATTTTAATGGTGCTACTACTGCAGGAATAGATAAATAAGTTCTTTGCTCGTCACCTTCTCGCATTTTGAAATTGTGTTCGAACACCGCATACATTATACGACCAATTCCAAAAGAAGGTTCAATCACACTTGGTATAATTTCTTCTACATGAACAGTTTTTTCATAGCTTTTGATAGAAGGAATGTGATTTCTTTTTAATTTGTATTCGGTATCTCCAATTTTGAGGGTGTATACACTAAAAATTTGATCATGAAATTTTTACCTTAATTAGATTGGTTTTGCATCTAAGTTACTTACCCGTTTGAATTTATTTCCTTGTCAAGATCTTCTAATTGATCTTTATCCAACGACACTAAAGTTTCTGTAATCGCTTTAGCTTTTTGTTTGAATTCGGAACCAAGAGTACGTTTATCAATAACAGGTTCTACTACCTTTACAACTTTTGGTTCGGGTAATTTTTTTTCAGCGACTAATCTTACTCCGGTAGCTTTTGTATGTTGTGATAAGTCATATGCCGATCTATCTGCACACCCTACACATTCAAGCCAACCCTACATCACATAAAACATTTGCATAAATAACTTAAAATTTATTTGATTGCAAAAAATATATTCTCTTACATAACTGGTAAGACATTCGGCATCCCAGCAGTCACAAGCATAATGTGCCATTTCATTAGCCATATGTTGTCTGAATCGAAGTTTAGTAGGATGTATACCAATTCTCAATAAAAATACATAAATACGACTCATAAAATATCCAAGAGTTTCATTTGCAATTAAGCCCTATGAATGAGGAAATTATGAAGTTAAAAGAGAAAGAAATTAATAGAAATTAAAAATTTCTTCTACTCACTGATTTAACAGCATCCCCTATAGTTTTTTTTTCCGCACTCTTTCCATCCATTTGATTACAAGCAGAATATAAAGTAACTTCTGTATCACGAACACTATCAAACTTTCCATGATCTTTATCATTTGGGTCACAAAAATGTTCTATTTCAGCCATTGTGAACTCTCGCACACGAATTAATCCTGATCTAGGGGAAATTTCATTACGAAATGCATTACCAATTTGTGCGGCTGCAAATGGTAGTCTCCCTTGATTAAATTCAAGTAATCGTTTAAAATTTACAAATATTCCTTGAGCTGTTTCTGGCCTCAAAAAACTATTGTATAGAAGAAAAAATGATTACTACATATACGATTTAAATACACAATTTTTCAATTTACCCTCGAATTAAACCACTTGGCCCAATTTGAGTTTCAAACATTAAATTAAACTCAAGTGGTTCGGTAAGATCGTTTCCAGTCAATGGACTTTTCATATTGTATTTTTTCATAATGGCTGCCATTTCATCTTTATTCATTCCATCTAACTATACGAAAAAAAAAATTCGTTACGCAGGAGCTGCTTCAACTTAGCGAATTTCCTTAGAATACATAAATCACTTTCTCACGGACACAATTTTAATCTGATCAAAATGAAATGTCGTATCTGATATGGTTTTAGTATTTGCAAGGCCAATTTTATTTATAAATGACATAGGTCAAGGGGAAAGGGGGGCATAAAGAAAGAAGAAAACACAAAATATAAAATATCTCTCTTAATATTAGAACAATCGAAAAATGCGTAAGGAATTAAGTTGTAGAAAATAATGCTTGCTACAATACATCAACTTATCATTTTTGCTCAAACTCTAATGTGTACAGAGATATTAAGGAATTTAATTTTCAATCTTAAACCGTCAATATTTCTGTAAATTTTAGTGTAACAGAAAAAATGATAAGCAACAAAATTACAGTAAAACTTAGTACCTACAACTTTATTTCTTATAAATTTTTCGAATATTAAGGGAGCTATGTCAAATTTTGTGTTTCCCTCTTCCTCTAAACCCCCCTTTCCCCTTGTCCGATTATTCTCATTAACGAACTTGACCTTTAGAATACCAAAAGCGCCTCAAATACCAAATTTCATTCCAATCGGAATAAAATTGTGACCGCTAGAGCGATTACAGGCACATATATATATGTATATATGTCCATAGACTTATATATATATAAATATTACGAATGATGATTTTCGACATCTACTAGGTAGGATCGATGGACATTTGAAGAAATTTTTGCAAAATTTGAAGTCGGTACGAGACCAATAGCTCTATTTACTTTAAGAATATTAATAAAGAAATTTACCTTGATAACAATATCTTTGCATTCAGCTTTAACGTCATCAGTAGCCTTTTTATCAGCAGATAGTTTTTCTAAATGTGCCTTTATTAAGTGATCAACACGAAAGCATTCACCAGTTTTCATATCTTTTGACATTAGATCAGCAAAACGATCGACATGCCCGGAAGCTCTAGAAAAAATACTCAATTACTTAAAATTCAGCTATGTAATGCATCTGGATACAAGTGTTTTAGATACAATACTAAGATACAATTTCAATATCTTGTTTCTAAAATTATTCTGAATTAATTGACTATGGGTTATTGAATATCCTGATACATAAATTAATTGTAATAACGACATCCATACTGAAATACAATGAAAAGATATGAGCAAATGGATGCTTTTATGAACTCAATGTATTTCTGAAGTACAGCTTAATATTTAAAAAAAACTCAAATTTTGGCAAAAATACAAGACGGCACGACGCCATGTAGTAGTAGTAGTGGAGGGGAAGCCTGGAAAGTAGGCCTTTCTAGACCTTTTACACCGACTTCTAAGAAACCCATCCCCTTAAGCTTTTCTATACTCGACAACACCTGGATCGTTTCCTTTAGCCTTGTGTTCGTTGTTGAACCTACCCGTCTTCTTTGAGAATGACAGGACAGAGCTCCTAGTTGTTTTACCTCAGCTTCGCCTATTTCGGTTGAGCCGAAGGTTACCTTATTCTGACTCTGTACGACGCCATGATGGTGAATTCTTGTAGAACTCGACTAGATATAACGAAAAGAATAAATTTTTTCGATTTATCACTTAGTTTTCGAGATATCGAAGTTTTATTAAAGCTGTTTCAGCTGAGTGACTATTTCAGATATTGTGGCAAAAACTATTGAAATTAAGTAAGGTAAACTATTCCAACCGAGTATTTCAGTTTTAGCCGCAATATGTGAAATTTATAGAATGCCTTTAAGTGCGGCGCCGAAGCAGTGAAAGATTGTATTACTCGGTTGGAATACTTAACATCGACCATAATATAAAAAAATCGCATTTGCATATTAATAAATACGTTTAGTATGGTAAAAAATGGTTTTAAGGTTATTTTAATGATTAATGTCCTTTAGAAGCGAGATATCGAAAAATTTTAGTCTTTCTTTTCATCATATCTCGTCGAGTTCTACAAGAATTTGCCATCAGATCTAAGCGCCGTATTAATCGTAGTTAGACCAATACTAATATTACACTAATTAGACCAATAGTAATATTTGCATCAGAGACATGGACCCAAGTAAAAAGAATAAATCCATATTATCAACATTTGAAAGAAAAATACATAAAATTTATGTAGATATAGACATATTATATATATAAAACTCAACAGAATGAATTTCGCACGATATATCTCAGCAATGAACACAAATAGTTAACTGCTAAAATATTATAATATTGGACGACCAACTGGAACTAGGATTAGAAGGGTTGAGGTTTTCAAATCAGTCAATATTAAAAACTGGAAAAGTTTGTCCAAAAGGAGGCCGGACTGGAGAACTGATGACAGGTGTTGAAAAACATTTCTCATACTAAAATACTCATCAGCGTAACAATTATCATACTTTAAAACAGGTTCAGGTGTCAAAATTGAACAATCAACTTCAAGCATTTGTTCTTCTAAAACAAAAAATTTTCTCCAAGCATCAAGCATATTTGATTTAAATGAACAACCCATTGGACCAAAATCAAATTGTCCAGTGATCCCACCATATATAGCAAAACTTTGATCATAAAAAAATCGTCTTTTTAATAAATCTTCCATTTTCGCACGATCAAAAGTTGCTGCATCTGGCACCAGACTCAATTCTTTATCTTCTAGGATTTTTTTACGTGTTTTTAATTCAGCTACAGCTTTTTTTACAGTTAATTCAGGAGCTCCTTGAGCTTTCAATTCTCTTACCAAATCACCCTACAAAAAGAGCCATGCTTTATTGTATTACTTTCGTACATTACAAATTATTTTACAGACCTGTTCTTTTACATTAGCTCTTAATGGAGCTAAAATTTCTTCAATCTTTGGATCTGCCATTGTATCCAACGAAAAATGTAATTTAACTTTACGATTTAATTTTTTTGAGCCCCACTCAACTCTAGTACTAAAGTAAGCAACTGAAAATTTTAGATTTGGATTTCTATAAAATTTCAAAGAATTATTTGTATTTAATAATTGTATGCCTAATTTGAAACAATATGTTAAGGAGTTGAACGATCTCATTAATTTACTATACTTTCTTCATAAAATCATTTAAGCGGTTGCCACGAAGAAGAGAATGGTTAGGAGATGATGTAAATATGTGAGGTTATTGTGAATTGTTACACACGAATTGAAGTTTTTATAACCTATTTAAATCAATTTTAGTCACGATTCTATACTAATGTTTTATACTTCTATATTTATTTCTTGTATACGTTCATTTAAATAAAAATGAAAAAATCAGGATAACGCTTGGGTTTTTATTAATCCGTATTATGTTGGTTTTTAAATTGTTTGTTAACTTAAAAGGTTCAATCGATTTAGTCTTCCAAAAATGTTTTAAACAAAAGTTGTTTATATTTTTGAAAGAACAACATTGTAACTTAAATACGTTCTCCTCTTCCCGTAAAAAATCAGTTTAACAAACAAAATGCGTACCGTTTCCGTACAAACAGTAGATCAGATCAATTGAGACCGGTTACCAGAGCCGGTCTGGGGTATATATAACAAATTGATTTGTAGGTCTGAGTATATTCATTTACCAAAAAGCAAAATACAAATAGTGCATGAAACATATCTTTACAAGAAAAGGACGATATGGTCAGTGTTGCCAGATTATTTTTTTCTCGAATCGCCTGACCGGAGCGCGCGTGTAGCCCCGAGATAGCCCCATCATGGCGCACGAACCAACGCTATATGTATTGCGAGATATACCTATATGTATTGCGAGAAGGTTAATGTTTTAAAATCCATGCTATAACACAAAACTGCATATACATAAAAACTATTGAAACTGATTGTTACTGTAAAAGTTCTTTTTTTTTCTGCATAAAAATGATTTGTTAATTTAATGTTTCTGAAAAAAAATATAGCCGAATTGGCTACCTATAGCCAGCGGATAAAATATTATCGCCGCTCGGTAAGGGAGATAGTCCAATTGGCGCTTAATAGCCCCATATGGCAACACTGGATATGGTAAGAAGACTATTGTTTATTTTGTAAAAGGTCGAAAGTTCCTCCTGTGTGAACATCTGATTCCACTGTACTATTATTTTTCATCTTTACAAATGTGGAATTATCAAAACTAAATTAAATAAAGAACAAAATGTTTAGATATCTCGCTTAGTTTTCAAGATATCGATTGTGAAAATATAAATTTTTTAAAGTAATTAAACGTAAAGTTCTACGGTTACCGAGACACTGATTCTTATAGAACTCGATGAGATAAATAGAAAGTAAATACACAGAGTTTAAGCAATTTGATGTCACCATCCACCAAAAACCTCAGAACCTCCAGGAGGTTGGCCCACCTCTAACACCTACACTATATGAAAATGTTCTACGAGTCAAAAATAATATTATAATTCTACGGATCGAGTTGGTGACGGTTAGATATGCCTTGTGGGTTAGAAGGTCCTGAGAGTTTTAGAAGGTCCTGTATTATTAAATAAATGATGTTTATATTGAGGAAATATTTTTTTATTTATAACAAAAAATTTTTTTACAAACTTCGGAATTCGATTCCGGGAAGATACAATATCTTCCCGTAGCGCGTCGGTTATTGTAGACTCCCCAAATTTCGTATACGCAATATTGGGTGACGTTATAGATCTTCATTAGTAATATAGCCGAATCTACATACATATAGCATACCTATAACACGGTCAGCAAATAAGATGTTATCAGGACACTTGACAACATTCGGAAAGTTAATCAATAGACTAAAAGTTGAAGAAAAATGTAGAATATTTATGTATTTAGAGCACTGACCTCCATCTATATGGGATTAGAGTTATTAAAAAACAAAATAAAAGACGAAAAGTAAAGTCTAGCACTTTTAGTGTAAACTAATATTAAAATATGGGCCAAAGATAATTCGATCCTGTTTGATATTAGCTTTTTCAAAACTCTAAATACCTTTATACACAGCGATGAAAAGTCATATGATGAATAAAGAAAATTAGTAAAGTAAAACTTTATAAAAATCTTTAAAATGAGCTTTCCTCGGAATTGCTATTATTTATTGAAAATAGTAATGAGTTAAAAATGTAATCAATTAAAATTTTTTTTAACAATTTATTTATGAAAATAACATAAAATGGGAAATTTTTAACAAATGTGCAAAAAATGTTCAATTATTAATGGTTTACAATTTTTAATTTTGTTATAATAGCTTTTAAAATTTCATTATCTTCTTTATTGCTTCTTTGTTTTAAATATTCTAATACACGTGTCTAAAAATATATAAAATAAAATTAGCTTCAAATTAATTGAATATTGTTACATTACCATTAAATGAAAAACTACATTACCATGTACTTTACATCAAATTGTTTATATTTTTGAGCTAACTGCCACAAATTAAAAGCAAGGGTTGCTAGCCGCTTGTTATTTAAATCTGCTCGTAACATAATCCTTACACTTAGCTCTACAGCGATATTTGATTGAATTTTATATTCATTTTGTTCACCTAAATATTTTAAATGAGCTAGCAAATCTTCTATAAGTAAGCTTGCTATTCTATTCAATTCCTCGATGAACTTTGGATCAGAACCGTAGAGTGAGTCATTTGAATCAACTATAAAACATAAAACATTTTTTAATTTTGAAAACCAATAAAATAAAACCTGCTACTACAATTAAAATTTACATACTTTTATCAATATGATATGGATATGTTTCCCTTGAAGCCACAGCAATTAAGTCTAAGACATTTAAGAAAACGTATGCTCTAGATGAATTATTGGGACCCCATGCATAATTTTGGAGAATTCCTAATAAACTTTTTAATAAATATAATTTACTTTGTTCAGGACTGTCCTGAAAATCAAGATAAATTTATTAAGATAAATTAAATTATGTAATCATCACAGACGCTGTGTCGTGTCGCCCTTTGAAAGTTTTCGTGGGTGCTTGAGTATTCATCCTACTGAAAATATTTCAGGTTAACAGAAGACAATCATCAGCTATTTGCTTCAACTTGAATAGTCGACGGTTATCTGTATATTAATCAGTTATCCCTACATTTTACCGAAATATTTTCTAATTGTTATTTTTCTATCATAAGTTATAGTAGCTCTGCATTCATGGTAGAGCAATGAGTGTTCTTGGAATACTGAAGAACCCACGAAGTCGCCTTATTATTCCCAAGCAATTTCTTTATTTAAAACAAAATGGAGTGTTTAAAATCACAGTAACAAAAAAAAAACTTACTGGAACTACTAAAAGTGTGGAGAAAAAATTTCGTAAATAGCTAATTAAATATTGATCAGTACTGCATTGTTTTCCGTCCACTTCCAATGTTCGTGGTATATCCGCAATTAAAGATAACACAGCTTTAAAGCAAGCATCTGCTTGCCCTAAACATTGATTAAACAATGCAACTTGTCCTGATAACAAATACAATTCCATTCTTGTAAATGCTGATATTATGGATGGTATTGTAATGTAACAATATGCAGCGCATGCTCGTACAAAAGCTGCAGTTTTTCGTGTATGGTTTCCCTTTACAACACGGCGAGTATCAACAGATAGACGATTCACACATTGAACAAGTTGTGCTAGCACCGGATCTAAATTTGTAAAGGCAGCCCGAGCTTCAACATAAAAATTTAATTGTTGTTCAAAATCACGCCCATAATTAACACGCTTTACAAAATTTGTTAAAAGATTTCCAATTTGGCGACGTTCATCATCTACAGTTAATGCACTAAAAATATTTTTAGAAATTAATAAACACTCTTTACTAATAATATGTGGATGTTTGGAGAACTTTAGAAATGTTGGGAAATGAATTCTGAAGCTCCTAATATAAAAAATATCATTTTGAAAAATGGTCTGAATAAGTGGATAGATTGGCCGATTAATGAATGTATGTTTTAAAATAAAATATCTCAGAAACGGAAAGCATTAGAACATTGAAATTTTATACTTAAGGATGTTTGGAAGATACAATCAGAGCCAAAGTACTGAGAATTAGAAATTCGTGTATATCTACGTTTTGTAACATAATAAACTGTGTCAAAAAAAGGAAATTTTACCTGTAATGTTGAATTAAAACAAATAATTTTTACAATGAATGTACCGTTAATTTAAATCAACAAAAACATCTATCCTTTTTCTTTCTATACCATATGCATATAAGTGACAAAGACAGATTTTTTTAAATTTCTATTAGTCCACCAACCTAGAACCCGACTTCAACGGAATAAAACCAATTTTGAACTGAATAATATACAAACCCTACAATTGATTGTAGTAAGGTTCATTTGTTTGTAGTAACAAGATTCATCAAAATAAAACAATTAATTGTGTTCAAATTAAAACATAATGATAGCATCGTGAAAAAAATTGGAGTATATCTAGATCCGTATGTAGTTTATTGTAGTCTTATAAAAAAACATTTTTTAGTTATATAAGCCCCAGAAAACATGTAAATACGGGAGTATATGTGTAATTAGGGAGAAAAACATTTTATTAACAAACTACACACCGTAGAAAGAATTGTAGTAAGATTCATTTGTTTGTAGTAAAATTTTCGACCTGAAATAGAAAACACTATTTCACATTTGTAGAATGACTGTTTCATTGAATTAGATGAGGAGTAAATAAAAAAAAAGCAACCGTCAAGTGATTGTTATTAGTAACAAACTGATTTTTATGCTGTTAATAATGGTATGTATAATTAAATGGCCACCTTGCCCTACAAATTCATTGGTTTAATTTCGCAGTCCTACACTCTGAACATGTCAATGTAAAATTTTCATTTATAAATTAGGAAAATGTGTTCTTATTTCAATGACACACAACGTTTATACATATTGTAGGTCTCATTTCTTCAACCTTTAGTTCATAAAAGACTACTAATATTGTTTTTATCGTGAATACACTCAATCAAGTCTTTATTACATTATCTCTCAATTTAACTAACAAATTAACTGTTACTAAACAAATTTTGGCTATCGTCAAACAAACAAGTTACTCTCTTACGCGCTTCGCTAGTCACTATCATCGAGAATTTTTGCGTGAGAAAAATTGGGCGTCTCGTCGAAAGGAAGCTACTGACAAAAATTTAGCTTGTTACTAATCATTAAAAAAAACCGTGCTGTACTGAGGACTATTAGTAAATCGTTTTAATTTTCACGGTAGCTTTTGCATTAAGTGGGGAATATTCTACTCAGTTTTCGTTCGTTTCGTAACATTTTCCATATACCTTTCAAACATTCTTAAATTTTATATCAATAGAAGATGCAGAAATAAATTTTTAGTCAAAATTGCCAAACTTGGAATGACTCTTTATTCTACGTATTTTTAGTTAGTTTACAATGCCTCTAAACGATGGAGATGTTTAACAAAAAATTTTGTATCAAGATTTTATTAACAAATTCTTCTTCTACTCACTTTAAATGATTTGGGTTTCTTGTTTGACGATTTTAACCAATGTCTTATTTATGGATCTTCATTGATACATAACTTCAATGTTCTAGCACTTACTTGAAATCATTTTCAATCTCAAGCGATTGAAATGGGAGTCGAATATTTTCTTTAAAAAAAGACCGACTCGGTATGATTTTTCGGACGAATTTCCGACTCGGTATGATTTTTGAAATTAACGTGTCTGGGGGTAAGTTTTTAATTATATGTGTATGGAAGTCTTGTGTTAGACACGATCATTAGATATTAAACTTTTGTTGGAACAATTTGTTTTTTAAATCATTATTACGCATTAATGATACAAAGAAAATACTTTTAAATTGAAAAAGGTTAGTAATAACATCGATAAATATGTTATAGGTATAAGAAATATTTGTTTTTACCTACTTTACAGAATCATGTAATATACGACAAACAAACATTAGTGCATTAATAACTATTGGATCACTAACAGTTAAATTTTGATTTGAAAACGCCGTAATTATGATTCGACAAGAATCTACTCGAACATTTTCCTTTTGAAATAAATCTAATAGTGGTAAGAAATTATTCATCATCAGCAATGATTCGAAATCTTGTGTATGATTTACAACTTTTTCCAATATTGATTGTAGTTGTGGATAAAAATTTTCATAGGCACGATTCGGTGTCATATTTTTGATGATATCTCCTAAAAATGTATTCACTTCACGACTCTGAAATAAAGAAATTGATAAATAGACTATCAATAAATACTCAGTTGTAGCCAAATTATATACTCACAGAGAAGTTAACCACTGCATATTGAACCCAAACTTCAGCGCAATGAATATAATGATTTGGATTTGATAAAGTTGAAACTATATTCCATACATTATTTAATACAGGTCTACGAAATTCTTGGGGTGGTGGAGTTATTGCTAGACAAAGACCTAATGTTCTAAATAGAACATATGACGGGAAACCTAAGAAAATTTTTAGAGATTGTTAGTATTTGTTAACTCATTTGTGCAAACCTACACCAACTTACTTTCATTATTACATTTAGTTATCATTTCAACAAATTGTGGCGTTCTATCTGCTATTAAGTTGGATTTAAAAGATGCCATAATGGTGTTTAATAATAACCCGCTAAAAAGCAATATTAAAACAAAATTTAAAATTTTCAAAATGATACTCAAACATTTCATTGTTTACAAAATAAAATGGAAAATTGAAATGTGGAATGAAAGGCGGACATAGACCTTTCTATAGAATTTTTGGCGCATGAGATTTTCGGGCAGTATACATTAATTTGACAATCTGCTCAAAATAAAAACAAATCGTTACTTAAGTTCTATTGCACATGAATAATAGTTTTCAATTTTGCTACCTGATTTCACGGGACGATTTATTAGTTTAGACTTTTAGAGATAGAAGATTGATGTATATTGATTCAAGATGACTATGTATAAAAAAATAAATATTTGATGAGATAGCCCCTTTTCGTGAGAAATATTTTAGGATATGCAATATATAGCCGTTACGACACACGCATCGCCATTGTTAATATATGTGACTGCTCCTAGTCTACACGCACTTATTGTAGCAGCCAGACGTGTTTTTCGTTCACTGAACTTCTGATAGTGTTAAGTTTTTATCTATAACATGACTGGCAATAGACAACAGACGAAACTGACTGCTAAAACCGTCTGTGATTTATAGTAATGATATATCTTCATAGATTTTTTGTTGTTTTTAATTTAATTAACATACTAACATAGGAAAAAAAAACAAATTGTTTACAATTAAAAGTTCTCTTGCGGCGATGGTATAGATCAAAATAGTAGATAATTAATAAAGTAACATACTCGTGTAATTAATACTTTAGTAACCGTTTTGTATGATAATAACCAAATGTTTATAAGTGAAATTATAAACAAAACAAAATATATATTTATCGTTGCCATAGAAATTAATCAAATAATCTCGAAAACAAAGCGTTTCCGGAGTAATATAGTTGGTATAACAAAAATTACATTGCTGTTCACTCGATGAAATTAACTTGAAAGTTATCAATCACATGTTTTTTAACAGCTATAATTCCCTTCTTGTTTAATATTTCTTTCTTTGTCAACCGTGTCAGTCACATGGTCAAAATATACCAATTACAAGAAAGAAAATAGCATACACACGCACACACTACACTTACATACTAAGTTACATATAACATTGCATGTAAACTAGCTATAAATAGAATCCTTTTCCATTTTGATATAATTGAAAACTTATATCAAACGAAAAAACAAAAAGTTAAAAACTTTAACTTTTTAACAAAAGTTAAAATAACAACTAATTAAGTTAATTGCTTATATACTCAGTATATATACTGAGTTCATGAAAAAAAAGTTTCAAACAAAAGTTGCTTATTTTTAAAAAAGAAACATTTTTTGTTTTTAAATTTTCTCTCTCTCTTATAGTTTCAAGATGGGGAAAGCACGGTCCGATTTTGCTCATTCACGAACTTCTCTCACTGTTTTGCTCTAGAACACACACAAAATTTCAGCTCATTATCTATTTTCGTTTTTTAGTTATTATGTCTACAGACAGATGGACATTATTATTTTCCACCGTTACAAAGCCGAGACGACTAAACTTATAATACCCTTGTATAATATTATATATACCGGGTAAAAAATTAGTATATCATAAAATCAATATTTATAACAATTTTAATTCGTTATTTGATAGAGTAGTTTGTTTCTTCGAACTTCGAAGATTTTTTACTCAAAAATTAAAATGCTAAAATTTCTGTTTTTCTTTGTAATATGGTGTTCGGCAAATAGTTGCCCTAATCAGCAACAATTTGTATAAAAATTATTTTGCTACAGATATTTGTTAATCTACAGTAAAGAAAACATTAGTGTAAGGCAAATAATGAAAAATCGCCGTTAGACTTAATATTATATTTTGGATTAAAACGATACTAAATGACCTCCTCTACCAACTTTTTCAGTTTTTTCAACTGTGTATCATTACATTAATACTGAAACTGCATACTAATTAGAAGTCAAATGGCAACAGCAGCATGGATCAAGAGTGCGCCATTCAACTAAAAAGACGGATGCTTACTCGCCTTAGTGCCAGTGTATATATCACTCTCCTTAAGAGACACATATCCACTGAGATATTTACAGTAGATACTGAAACAATCACGTTATGTAATAAATTGTTAAACAAGTTCCACGAACATGAGTTTAGGTTTTGGATGTAGTACTGTTAAGTACTGAAAAAATGTTATGTAATATAAATGATAATTCGAAGTGTTTAGACATAAGTAGCAACCGAATCAAAAAGAATTTGTGTTAAAAGTTGATTGTATCATGATTAATCAAGTTGGAAAATACTCAACTCTATGTCCCAACCAGCTTTATTTCTTGAATACTTCTTTTTATAAATATCACGTTTTATTTCCTATAATTTGGATAAACTCAACCATAAATACTGGATACGCTGTTGTACAAATTGCTCAAAAACTGGTTTGTCAAACATCAACGTCCACAGATATTCATTTATTATACATGTTTGTTGAATCTAGAATTTGGTACCTATTCATACGCAATCAAACTTCATTTAAAACCGAAACAAGTTCTACTCTGATAATGAGCTTTATAATTGACTTTTGAAAAATATCCTACAGTTGCAGTCTTTATATACACCGATATTTTAATCAACGATTCCTACTCTTACCTATTGTTTAATTTCTGACATTGTTCCAATAATTGATCCAATAAGAGAGAAGCTTGCGATGTTGCAGATGCAGCTTGTAAAATCCAATCTAAAGCTGGAGGATATAATGAAAAATATGCACTTACTTCCATTTTTTGTCTGTCACATTCTGCACGAATTCCATTTGACAAAACCTTAGATGAAATTCATAAATTAATTATATTTTTTTTAGCGAAAAATACATTAAATTTTACTTGTTTGTATGAAGCTAAGAAATCCCTGAAATTTTCAGATAGATATCGCCGATCAGTATTTGGTGTTGAGACTAGCATGCCTACTCGACAAAGATAACACCTAGCATATATCGCAACAACTGGATGTCCTATACCTCGAATCATATGGGTTAATCGCATTAACGCTGCCGAAAATTCACTATAAAAAAGATGATATTAATAAATTATTATTTCATGTTTTTCAAGTATTTTTACCTGGATGTAAGAAAACTGTATGATTTAAGAATAGCCATTTCAATATAAAGTCTTGGAACTAGCTCTCGAATCGATGCAATTTTATAAAACCAGTTACGACAAGTTTCTTTGGCTGGTTCTAAAACCATATCAGGAGTAAAATTTTCAGGTAAATGTTTCGCAACTTTACTCCCGGGTCTGTTTGGGAAAATAGAATTTTGATAAAATCTTCATAGATAATTTCGTGAACCCTTGCGGATTCGAGATTACGGTGGAAACACGGTTTATTTACGGTTATTGTATAATACGCTAAAAATACTGAATTTACTCGGTTTTAAACAGATACACTATCAACTCTATCAGTGGTGACCCTTTTTCATAATTTTACAGTTGATTTGTGAAGTAAAAAACCCTGTTGGTTTGTTACTTTTACTGCGTACCTACTGAGTTTTTAGCAACTAAGATATAACCAATATATATTAGTGTTTAGCAACTAAGACATAACCAATATATATCATACAACCACCTTATATAAACCGTTTTCTGAAAGCCGCTAGGGATTCTCATAGATCTTACAAATGATATTCAGCCTTTACTCTCAATCTTTCATAAACTAGCTTTCCAAAAATATCTAAAATATCAGTAATGAGCACAAATTTACTGGGGTAAAATGACATCACTGATGTATCAGCTAATAATTTTGCACATTGTATTGCAATTTTTAAAGCGCGAACTTTTTGATCGCCTTTCCATGCTGAAACCTAAAATAAAAGATTAATAAATAGTTTCAATTATATTAATAAGACAAATAGTTTTTACCAATTCTGTATTTAGTTGTTCGATTCGAACTGTATATTCTTGTTGAGATAAATCGCCCTCATGTCGTACGGAGCCTTCTTCGAATTCATCTAGTTGTTCTAATCTTGTTTTTACTTTATCAACAGTAGAACTTTGAGCCTTTACCACGACTAAAATGACAACAGGAATTAATATTTTTCCTCGATTTTTTGTTACTTTCACAAATTACCTTTTTCTCCACCTGAAAGAAAACTGGTAACAATCGATAATTTTTCCGATGTGGTATATTTGGCTAAAATTGCAGCGCGTCTGTTACACCACGGTTCAATACAATCTTCAGGAATTATATCTTTGCTTTTCTTTCGCTCTCTAATATCTTCTTCATCTTGCCATTTCTATATAAAATACAACAAATAAAAATCAATAGGAGGAGGAAATTAATTAATATACCATTTCTTCAACCATCTCAGAAAGTGGATCTTGAGCAGCTCGAACAAATTGATGTAAAGGATCATCGCCATTTAATCCAGATGTTAAAGGATCTAAACTAGGAGTACGAATTGGTGTAGATGATTCAGTACTAGCCGACGTATTGTCTCCATATCCCCGCCGAGTTACACGACCTTCCGTTACCTAATACAAATCAACTAAACATGAAAATAATTAAAATCAAACAATTCTTTCTATTTTACCAAAGTAATGTTCGGTCTCAGAGGATGATCGCAAACCAAAACTCGATTTAAATTTTTTGAAACATGTAATATTTTTCGGTTGAATGACCTATTAAATATTAAAATTAAAATATGTTTTTAAAAATAATTGTAGCATCTAGCATACACACCAATCTAAATTATCTGTAGACATTTTTAAATACAGACATAGAATAATGAACAAAAACGCAATAAATATTTTGAGTATTTTTCAACTTTTAATGAAAGTTACCAATTAATAAATGCAGTCTTTAAAAGCTTATGTCAGACTGACAGTTAAGTTGTCAAAAAGAGAAGATTATGTGATTATTTAATTTTTTTTTTAAATTGTTAATAAAACATTAAAAAATGCATGAATTCAAAAGAAATTAAATTTTAGATAAAGTTATTTCAATGTATAAGATTTGACTTCTTAATGTTTAAGTGTTTCATCAATATTCTCTTATCATGCGAATATTAAATATGATTCACTTTTCTCATCATAAAATTAGAATAGTTCTAAGTGTATTCAAGATAATAATTTAACTTTATTATTTAAATTAATAATAATAACATCAATAAATTATTCTCTAAAATTGAAACTCATAAAGTTTAATCAAATTTTGTTAAAATGCCTAGTTCAATAATTTTTGGACTTAACAGTGAAGGTCGCGTTCATTCTTTATCCACCTTAGGTTCAGCATGGCGAGAAATGCAATATGTTGGATTAGATTTTAAACGAGTTTCAGCCGTTTCACATTTTTTATGGGCAGTAGGAGGTGATCGTCAAGTTTATGTTCATGTTCATTCTTTAGATGTACCTATACGTGTTAAGGAGGAAGCCTATGAAAATGAGGTATATTGCCTTCATAATTATTTATGCGTTTTGAATATTATAATTTAAAATATTTTATTGCCACTTGAACATACAGGACCACACGGACATATTTTTATTAGTCTCATGTAAAGAGTTTCGATACCTTTATAAAACATGTGAAACTTTAGCAATCAATATCTCTTAAACGAAATGGTCGAATTATTAGATTTTTTGAAGAGATGATCGTTATGTTTTGAAGATTTGAATAAGCTAATTTCGAAAAGCGAATCTTGAGACTTCTTTTGATACCATTTTACAGATTGTTTGAACTTTACACAGTGAAATCTGCAACACATGACGCCCACCTTCTCAAAAAATCTAAATAGTTCTACGATTTGAACTACATTTATGTATAGACGATTTGAACTACATGGACGATTTGAAATTTACGTGTTACATCGTGCAAATTTAACAATTAATATATGCTAAACGAAATGTCGAACTATTTGATACTTTTGAAGAGATGAGTGAGCGTCATGTGTTGCAGATTTGATTATGTAAATTTTCAAATAATCGGCAATATTATGAAAATGGTATCAACACATCATAATAAACGAAAATTTTAACTTTAAACTTCTAATTATGTTCAATGTTTGAGGATAAAAGTACATATAGTGTAGGTAACCATTATTCTTAAGATTTTCAATTTGATTCAGCATTATACTTTTTCGAGAAAATTAATTCAATTTTGTTAACTAATGATTATTTTAATTTAGCGATGGTTACCATTAGAAGGATTCAGTTCGCGTTTATTCCCTACAGATCGATATCATTTTTCATCAGCTGATGGTACAGTTGATCGATCTATTGATAAAATTCGTGTACCATCAATGGCTTGGCAATGGGAATCAGATTGGCATTTAGATACAAATTTAAATGGCCAGCCTTTAGATCATGATGGTAATATTAAATAAATTTTTTTTTAAATTTCTCCTCCAAAAACCGCCATGAAATTTTTAATATTTAAATGAACATATTGCTTTAGGATGGACATATGCTGTAGACTTTCCAGCTCAATATCATGCTAAAAAACAATGGAAAAGTTGTGTTCGACGTAGAAAATGGGTGCGATATCGGCGTTATAGTGCTATGAATTCATGGTGTGCTGTTGCTCCTCTACACAAAGACCCAACTCAGGTAAGTTTATTATGGCGATATTCTATTACTAAATTTTAAGTAAAGTTGTAGAACGCTAATAATTTTTGTAATCCCTGTTTTGTAACATAAATGCTGTTTTAGTTGGAGTAAATGATGTTTTTCATTTGATCTTCCGATTGAACTGTGTCTAAAAAATCAGGTTCTTCAAATTTTTACTGAGCTCGTCAATTGTCAGCTTCTTATTGAGTGAATCCAGCAGTTCTTGAATGTCATCACCACCCACTTCTAAATTTAATTGTCTAGCAAGATCAACATTTTCTTCAATCGTTATTATTATTTAATTCTTTTTATTTAAAGATATTTAAACGACATTTAAACATCGCATAACTCTAGATTCGCGTGAGACGGTGTAGCGTAAGCCTTAAAAACTGTACCTTAAAAATAAGTAGCCATGAATGGAATTGTCGATGATTTTTGCTGAAGGATAAATAGATATTATTATTGGTAGAACATTCCCAGCTTAAATTTCAAGAGCAAAATAGATTGATTATGGTCCATTTTTCTCCCCTTTCTACTTTAGTCTGACGAGATTCGCTTCTCCCATATGTTGGCAATGACCAGGAGCTTGCTTATCAGGTCTTAGATAGATAGATAGATACATCTTGGGGTCTAAAAAGTATTGCACATCGACCTTATGGTCCATTGTGCTCCATCTTCTACTTCAATCCGACGAGATTCGCTTCTCCCATATGTTGGAAATAGTCAGGAGCTTGCTTATCAGGTCTTCCTGAAGGTTCATATATTCGGGGTGATATGCACCGAAAAAATCGATAATGTGGCTGGATGTTTCTTCCTCCTCGTCACACAATCTGCACACAATGGACCCGTTATGTAGTCCCATTGTGTGTAGATGCTTCCGCAGAGGATAATGCCCGGTAATCAATCCGGTAACCTTCCGCAGTTGCATCCTGTTCAGCTTCAGTGCATCGAGAGATAGCCTCTTGGTTGCATTCCGAAGCAGTATTTTCCCAAGCTTTTGTTGCGGTACATTTTCCCAGTGATCACGATGTTTAGAATTTATCCACTCGTTGATAACCTGTTTACATGCAGTCCTTGTAATTCCTAAAATAGGCTCTGGACCTATGAAGGATATTCCGACTCACTTCTTTGTTAAGATATCTGCTTTTTCGCTTCCTTCGAAACCACTGTGACCCGGCACCCAGATCAATTTAAGATTGTTACGTTTTGCCAGCTCCAGCAGTTCCTCCAGACATTCCTTGACTACCCCTGAGGTGAACTCAGATCCAGACGGCTTTTAGAGCAGCTTGATTGTCGGAGAGAATACATACGTTCTGGTTTATGTAGCCTCTACGTAGGTTCTCATGGACGCAAGCCAGTATGGAGTAGACTTCTGCTTGAAAGACTGTGGCATATTTTCCCAAGTTGAAGCTTACGTTTGCTTTGGGTCTTTCACTGTAGATTCCCGCACCGGTTCCTTCTTCAGTTTTGGATCCGTCTATATACCAGACGATTCCTTTCTTGAGATAGGGTGGTTCTCCTTCCGTCCACATGTCTCTATCACAGACTACAGTGAAAGGTTTTTAGAAGGAGTATATTTCGAGAAGTATATCTGTACCCATTTCAAAAACGAGGTCTGAGATGATTGATGTTCCCACGATCCTTGCATGTCCACCCTGATTTTTTTAAATCCAGTTATTATTGCAAGATAGTCTATAGGCGCTTATTATTACATGTTTGTGGGTGTACTGCTCATGGATCCAGTAATGCACAGACAGGCCAGTCTTTGGCCACCACACTAGAGCAGCATAGGTTATAATTGGCTTAACTATTGTTGTGTACAGCCAGTGGATCATTTTGAGTTTTAGACCCCAGATTTTTTCATATGTTCTTTTGCAAAGTATGAGAGAATATTTGCTCTTATTTGTTATGTATTCCAGATGTGGGTTCCGATTATGTGTTCCAGATGTTAGCTTAGAGTCCAACATTACTCCTAAGAACTTTGATTTCCTGCCTTTTCCTTGTGAGTGGAATTAGCGTGATCTTACCAGGGTTTATTTTTAATCCCTGGATGATACACCATTCCTGTGCGAATCTTAGAGCGTTTTGTATAAGCTGCGAGATTGTTCTTTCACAGGGTCCTTGGATTGCAATTATAATGTCGCCCGCATATCCCTGTGTGTAGTATCCTTTTTGGTTGAGGTTCGTCATTATCTGTTCATTGTCAGGCTCCACAGGAGTGGGGATAACACAATGGACATAACCCTGTGGACATCCTTTTGTGGCTCTCACAGTGGCAGACTCTCCATTTACTTCCTGCACGATGGTGTGTCCCGGATTGTCCTTCGTGTTGTTATAATATAATTATAACAGAATTATAAGATAATTCGCCACTCCTTATTGCGCAGGTTTGTATTCTGTGCTCCTAGAGTTTTATTATTTTGTCCGGTTCAACGGAGTTGATTCGGGAAGTATACAGCGGGAAGTATACAACTTTCGATGTGTTCTTCAGGGTTTTTGCATTCTCGGCGATTAGTTCCGCTCCTTCCCATGGTCTGATGTTCAGACCGTTCTCCATAAGCCAATTTATGGCTGTTGTGTCTATGCACTGCACAACGAACGCCCCCCTGTCACGGTAGCAACCCCGATACTGTGGGCCCTCAACGAGCTCTTGGCTAGTGAGGGTTAGCAGCATCGAGAGTTGCACCTTTTCGGATTGTTCCTGAGTCATTTTGACCTCAGGATACACCCGCAGTTGCAATGCACATCTTTGTTGTTTAGGCGGTTTCAGCAAAGGTATTTATAGCCCTTGCCCCCCCCCCCCTCAATGTTTTTTCGAGATCTGTTTCGGGCTCTGAGTCCCGTCTTCAAATCTCGACCTCTTTTCCTGTGGGTTTTCCAAGGGTTGATTCCCTGAAATGGCCCCCACAGGTATCACTGTTTTAGAAATCAGAGCTGTAAGGTTTTTTGCCCGGATTTTCCTCCTTTTCAGAGAAGTCAGTTTTCCCTCAGCCCAGGAATTTTTCTCTACTGCTGCTTTTCTCTGAGCTGTACAAGAGAGATTTTTTCTTTCCACTTTCAGGAAAGGATTCTGGAGTTTATCGTCCAGAATTATTATATATATATATATATATATAAAATCAAGTAATCAAGAATAATTACATACGTAAACTTAAGTTGACTATACTAATACGTGTACTTAATGTGCTAAATTTAAGAATATCATCTTTGTTAGGAACCTTTTATCGACGTTTCAATTGGTGGAAACTATTTACCAGGAGCCCAACCAGGAATTTTACTTGTATGGGCTGTCACTGCACATGGTCGAGTAAGTACAAATATATTATTTATTTTTACCTTAAATGGCAAAGTGTGTCATTTAAGACGTGTTTTGATTTTTATTGTAATATGCTTCAGGTAGAAGATGATTACAAGGTGGGTTTTTTTTAATTTTCAAGATACTTTCTTAAACACAGAACTTCCTTGATTATTTTAAGGTAATGTTTCGAACCGGTGTTAGTACAACATCTCCCGAGGGTTTGCGATGGACAAATATTGCTACACCTCCCGGATGTGAAGTGAATCAAATTAGTGTTGGACCGACTGGTTTAGTATGGGCAGTATTATGGAATGGAAGGGCTTTAGTTCGTTCTGGAGTTACTAGAGATAATCCTTCCGGTAAATTGGACATTAAAATGGTTGTAAATAGTAAATATCCTATGTTTAATATATTTTCTCATGATTGCGTAGGAGAATCATGGATAGAAGTTCGACCACCTGGCGATGGCTTAAAGTTATCGCAAATATCCGTGGGGTATAATGCAATTTGGGGTGTAACAACAGATAATCACGTATGGTTCAGAAAAGGTGTGAGTGGTGATATAGCAGGAACTAGTGAAGATGCTGCTATTGGTTCCGGATGGGTTCAAATGGTTGGAAATATGGCAGCGGTATCAGTAGCTCCAAATGACCAAGTTTGGGGTATTGGTAGTGAAGATCGTTGTATGTACTTTCGCGGAGGAGTAAGCTCTTCGGAATTAACTGGAAAAACTTGGAGACAAGTTCAAGCACCAATGCAATTAAGTCGAGCAAGTAGTAGCGCCAGCTTAGGCCTTACTGGCCCAAATGCAAGATTCCATCATTCTTTACGAACTGAAAAGAAACACCGTTCATGGAGTTCTTTGGTAAGTTTTATAATATTCTACTGTTAATAATTATATAATTCATTGTGGATATTGTAGAATCGACCACAAAGTACATATACTGAACCATCAAGTTTACCTACAGAGTGGGAGGAAACTTCACGATCTGCTCCAACGCCAACATCGCTTCGATTGAAACAAGATAATAATGCAGGACAATATCCAGGACCTGAAAGTTTTTCTGAAGGATCGGAAAATGAAATACCTCCTCCTAGTCATTCCGAGTCAACTTCAACAGGATCTAGTCAAGGTGATAAAAATCAAGCAACACCTGAACAAAAAGGGGAACCATTCATTGTGTCAGGAAAACATTTTGAGCAACCAATTAAAAGTTCAAAAGCTTGGAGTCCCGTTCGAAGTGTCGGTTCAGTTGTTGGTACAGAAGCAAATCCAGAGTCGGATGTTTGGGATTCAGGAAATTCCCGAGATTCGGGAGTTTTTCAAGAAGAAGATGAATCTTTGGCATTTTATTGGACGGAATGTGATGCAATGTGGACTTGGGTTGCTGCTGGTGCATGTACTGTGGATCCTCAAACATTACCTAATTGGTAAATAGTTAACTTTTTCGATACAATTTTCGATAAAATCTATTCTACAATAAAATTTTTAGGTTTGTGGATGTACCATCATTACCACAAACTGAATTAAATGAACCATGGCGTATGCAGTTATTAGAAGAGCTACGAAATCGTCTTCCTGAGAGTGGTTTAGAATTATCAAAATACCAAGCTGCAATTGATATGTCATCATGGGTTAAGCGAGGTGAAGCTCGTTGTTTACCTCGCAGCCATTCTTCACATGGATTGTATGAAGAATGTATTATTGAATTAGAATGGGTTAGCAGTTCAACTGGTACTATGCATTCGGGGACTTTGACAGTATTAAACCCAGATGGTGCAACTACGAAAGTGCAATTTAGTTTGTCGGAAATCACTTGTGTGTTATGTTGTAGTGAACCAGGAAATCCACGTTTAGCAATATTTACACCTAATTTACCAAATGGAAACTATCCTTTACGCTTACAATACGCTTCAGATACTGAGCTTGAAGATTGGTTAGCAAATTTAACTTCAGTGTGCTGTCAAATGAATGATTTTCATGGTGCACCTAGTGATGAATCCATATGGATAACAACTGCTCTCGGTGATGTATTTGTATTTGATCCAGCATTGTTGAAAATCAATCAAAGAAATAATGACAAGTATATGACTGAATTAGATGTTTCAACAGTCACTGATCCATATAAAGCAATTTTACAAAATAGCTTTGGACCTGGTAGTATTTTAACAATAACCGGCTGTATTGACGATAATGCTGATCGCATTAGTTTTAATTTAGAATGTCATCCATTATTAAAAATCCGCCATAAAGCCGAATCTGAGGTACGTGATGTACCGTTCCATTTCAATCCGAGATTTGATTCAAACTGTATTGTAAGAAATACAATGCGGGATGGAAAATGGGACGATAATGAAATGAGAGATGGTGACATGGTATTACAACCAGGATTAGAATTTATGATGAAAATTGTTTGCGAAGATAGTGGATATCGAGTGTTTGTTCATGGCAAAGAATATTGTACTTATAACCATCGTTTACAACCTGAAAGCATTCATCAATTAGTTATTTTAGGCAAATTGAAAATATTTAAAGTTATTTATCGTTCACGTCAGGTAACTTTAAAATATTTTTGTTCCATAGTTGTCAGTTTTAAATAAAACAATTTTCTAGGTTATTGTAGCACCACGTGATATGTTTTGGAGACAAATGGGTGGCCATTTAAGACATGTGGAATCATCATCAACAGATGGTATAGTTTGGGGAATTGGATTCGATAACACAGCATGGGTATATACTGGAGGATGGGGTGGTTCATTTTTAAAAGGCTTAGAAACGAGTAGTTCAGGAATAAATCAAATGTCTGATACACAAAATTATTATGTTTATGAAAATCAAAGATGGAATCCAGTCACAGGATATACATCAACAGGTTTACCTACAGATCGACATATGTGGAGTGATGTTACGGGTAAACATAAGCGCACAAGAGATCATGCTAAATTATTATCGATGCATTGGCAATGGGTAAATAATTGGTTTCACTCACTTTTGTGTATAGTTTGATCATCAATTTATATTTTCTATTATAGATATCTGATTGGCTTGTTGATTTTCATACTCCTGGAGGAGTTGATCGTGATGGATGGCAATACGCTGTTGATTTTCCATCTAAATATCATGCAAAAAAATCATTTACAGATATGGTTAGGAGACGTCGTTGGTTTCGACGAGCTAAACTAAATACATCAGGGCCTTGGCACGAAGTTGGAAATTCAAAAATAGTAGATATTAGTTTACAACATAAAGAAAACAGTGATGAAATTAGTGTTTGGGCAGTTGCAACAAACGGGGATGTTTTATTTAGGAGAGGAGTAACAAAAATGAGCCCTGCAGTATGTAACAAACTTGATGCTACCTTCTTGTTTGAAAAATAAATTAATCGGTATTAATGTCTATTTTTAATTTAGGGTACATTTTGGGATCATGTAGCATGTGATCAACCATTAAGCAGTATTAGCGCTGGTCCGCAAAATCAGGTATGGGCAGTAGGGCGCAATGGTTCTGCTTATTGGCGATTTGGTATTCGATTCGATAAACCAGAAGGTAATTATAAATATTTATTTATATTTTGGAATATTTGTTATTATAACTATAATTTAGGTGAAGTGTGGAATAATGTAGAACCGCCAGCTGGAGCACAATTAAAACAAGTTTCTGTTGGCCACAATATAGTATGGGGCATAGACACCACAGGTCGTCTATCAATTAGACGTGAAATTACTCCCATGTTTCCAGAAGGTACCTATTGGCAAAGTTTACCCAATATTCCATTAGAACAAAACAATGGTAGTGATTCTCCAACGGGCTTTCGTCAAATTTCTGTTGGAAAGTTATCAGATCAAGTTTGGACAATTACAAATAACGGTTTACTGTGTAAACGTTGCGGAATTTCATCAGAAAATCCAGCTGGTAATGGATGGATTTATGGTATCAATGTAAGTATTAACATCAATTTAATTAATACCGTCAAAGCTTTATACTAAAACGTTATATCGTCAAATTTTTTAATGTTCGAGTGTCATTAAATTGAGCTTTTTTACACAGTCATAAATTTTTAAAACAATTTTATAATAGTAAAAAATATAAACTTTTAAGACTCAGGAAAATATTAATTGATTAATCTGTTTTTGTATTATAGGGAACCTGGAACCATGTTTCCATAAAAAGTTGGGGTGGCTGTAATTAGTTTTCATGCACTGTTAATAATAAAAATATAAGTATCATATTTTCGCTACGAATATTAAAATGTACAATTATTTTGGGTATGATGGTAACATAACTACTGCAATCTATATTTTTGTGACAGAACCTTGATGGAACTTAATAGACCTTTTCATAGGGCGTTATGCGCATGCGATTTTCGTACTGTCTACAATAAGATGAAAAAGGCGAGAAGTATTGCTTATTCATTTCTTCACATTGATTTTTTTGGCATCTGTTCGAAACAAAGACAAATCGTGATTTGAAATGAAAAGGTCTAAAAACGTTAGTAAATGAATATAACAAGAGTTATCTTCTATATCATACCCTATATAAAAAAATAATATTTACAAATATATTTAATCTCATATAAAGATCAATCAAATGTAACACACATTAGTCACGAATAGTGTATAATGCATATATTCTTATTTTGGTTTAAGTATACATTTTGTTTTTTCTATGTTTGAAGCAGTGGTGTATTGGTAAAATAAGAAGTAACGGAACGCATGGTGAGAGCAAAAAAATAGTCCGCGACTTTCCACAAGCAGCTTCCTGAAAGTTTTTCGGAGATTATCTTATTTTAAGCAAACTATTGTTTTCCTTGTAGGTTTTTTATTTTTTTTATTCTTACTATACAAAATATTAACAAACACAAAAATAAGAAATTCGAAAAAAGATAAAAATAAGAATCTTAAAGATATTATCATTTTTATGTAGTACACTTATAGTGTACTACAAAAACTCCCAAATAGGATCACACACAATTTCATCATTTGCCCCTGCTCTTTTAGTTTGCTGGTCAATAGCGGATCGATGAGAATGCAATCAGGTTTTTACGTATAAAATTGGATTCTAAAATTCCAAGGGTGGTCCATGAAGTTTTATAAACAATAAATTTGCAACATGATCAATTAAAATGCGTGATCTTCTTTCCGTTACAATTAAATTTATGCTGCTGAAACCACGCTCGCATTCTGAAGAACTGCAAGCTATAATTTTAGAATATTTTTTTAACGTTTCCAAATCGTCTGAAATGTTACGACCACCACAAGCCAAGTAACCTCTAAAGGTATTTAAAATTTTCCCCAAAGGTAAATTAAAGCGTTGGCAGAGAGATTTTACTTCTTTTTCTCCAAATTCCATATTAATTTCAGATGGCCATTCGGTTGGTTCAAGAATTCGCAATGCTTTAACAATGTCGAAAGTCAAAATTCCGCCTGAACCTAAACAATTTGCAGATGTAATGTCTAGCCTATTCCTCATACTATTAATAATAATAATTAAGAATTGACAAAAAGCAAGATAAATTCTCTATTAATTAAAATATTTTTTGAAATGTTTTTGCAAGTTCGCCAATTTAAAATATAATTTTCATTTGAAATTAAAAAAATGACTACTAAAAAAAGTACCGGAACGCGTTCCGTTTCTGAAAAAAGGTGCCGGAACGTCGTTCCGCCACGTTCCCCCCCCCCCCCCCCCAAATACACCACTGGTTTGAAGATATAATTTATTCGTTTGTCAACTTCAAATTCATAGGTATATACTTTGTAAGTATATATTCGTTTTCAATAAATGGAGTATTCTCATGGCGCACTGAGGAAAAATATATCAACGTCGTAAAAATCACTCAAAACCACTCAATTTTCCCGTCACTCATTTTTATGCGAAAATGGAGTGTTTTCATTCCAAATGAGAATATGCAACGGTTTTGAAATAACAGTCAGTATACACTAGTATTATGTAGTTGACATGTTGGTAAACAGATAGCAGAAAGTCGATCAACTTTCAGAACGAAAATCGGACACTTATTTGAAATTAGTTCAATTGATAGAAGCGAATATTAAATATTGGAAGAAGGGCAATCGGAACCGCCATGCAAAATTTCACAAGATGTAGAAGTTTTATTGATCAGTATTTAACGGTCAAATAAAATGATATTTTTATATTTTTGCAGGGAAAATATATTGGAGTTTGCCATATGAAATTGAAACTTTATTACATATACCATAAACCAGCCCGGAGGTCATTCTGATTGAAAAATTCGTTTTATAGAGGCGTATGTCTCTGGTGATTTTTTAAGCTTGGGACATCCTAAAAACAAATATCTGTTCACTATAACTTGTGTCCCAAAGCTACTATGAATATTATCTGTCGCTCGTATCCGCAGAAACAGGAAAGTAAAATTTAAGGGGTGGGATCTTTGTTTTATGGGGGTGCATGTCTTGCGATTTTCTAAAAATTAATAATTCCAAAAATTTAATTTTTGCATTATTAAAAAAATTAATCAATAAAATAATTTTATTAATACTATAATTTAACGAATTGAATTTGCACATTTTTTTAAAATTTTATTAAAACAATTTATTTATTACATTTTTCAAAAAATAAAAAAATTTAATTAATGCACTTTTCAAGGAATTAATAATTTGAAAAATTTAAGCAATACATTGTTCCAAAAAGTGATAATTAAATCAAAAATGAATTATAAAAAAATGCACTTTAAGTAACTCTGGTTTCAACCTAGTTTCCTTAATTAATTAACGGTGCGTCTAATAAAAAAATGTATATATACCGGTTGTTTAGTTTACACCTTCGCATAAGTAGATCTCCCACGAGTATGAGAGAGTATGAGTACATATGTATACATTAAGCAATGTGTATGAGAAGGAGGTCTTATAGGTTTTTGGTCGAATACAAAAAACCGCATTTTTCTAGCATGTATAGAAGAAAAGGCGTAGTTTTGAGGGTGTTGATCCTATTTGCGAAGTGTTTCGATGGAAAAATTTATGTTTTTTAATAATCCTGTTATTTTAAACCTGTTCCACGTCGAATGGAAAAAACCGCATCTTTCTAGCATGTCTAGAAGTGGGTTAGGTTTTTTATAGATCAGTGAGTGAGTGTGTCAATCAGTCAGGCAGCTTCACTTCTAGCTTTATAGTATATTAGACTAAGGTGATATGTAACTTTGGTTTTGGTGTATTAACTTAAAATTAAATACGTTCTTTTATATAGGGCCGGATTAATAAGGATTAAAAAGTGTTCTTAGACTCTTACTTAAAACCACGATAAATCTACTTTACACCAAAAAGAGGATATGGATTTTCAAGAGTTAAATTTCTCACATGAATTAAAAATATTCAGCTTATAAAACGCGTTTAATTATTTAATTATATGTTGTATATATTTGTAGTATGTAGTTTTTATTATGAGAACTTTCTTAAACAAAAAGTAGCTATTTTTTGGACTTGTGTACAAACTTTTTTTATAGAGTGATATTCCCAAGGTTTCAGAATTTGACCGACTAAAGTTTTCTATCAGTAGCTGCGGGGTCTTTTCAAATTCTAGTTATGTAGCATGGATGTGTGTTGCATTTTAAAACTTCATATTTGATTCGTTCATAATTAGAGATTAATAACATTATGGGTATAAAATATATAAAAAATTATTTTTACTTTTGATAAAAATAAAAACAAATACTAATTAATTATGAATATATTTTTATTTGCTGTGATTTTTAATTTAATTATATGTTTATGATGTTTTAAAAAATGTATTATTTTTATTTTATATATCTTTTAAATAAATGCGTGACATATTAAACTTTTTAATAATAATTTAACCAGCAAATTTCTAGATCGACATTCCCATCAGGCATAAAAAGTTACCAACTGATATTATCCAAATAGCGTTAGCCAACTGATATTATCCAAATAGGACATATAGCAATTTTTCAAGTTGAGTCTGGTATGTAAGTGATTTTCTCGTTTCAAAATATGAGGATTATCGAAATCAATTTTGTGGTCAACTTCCAAGGAGTGCACCTGAAGGCAATATGTAATTAAACATTAAATTGTTTACGAGATATAACAACGGTGAAAGTAGCGAAAAAACACTTTTAGTGAATTAATATACAGTTATTAGAGGCTCGAAAATTATATTTTTGTTCAAAATTTTTACATTTACGACGGTAGATCTAATTTTTCATTTGTCTCATGATTTTACGCAAAATCGTTGAAAAATTGAATTATTATATCTAAGAAATTGAAAAATTATATCTTAGATATTCTTTGTTCCTTTACTGTGTTGAAGACGTTTATAAAGAAAAGCAAATTATTGTTATTAAATTATTACTAACAGAATAATAGTTTCATTATTTTCATTACCCGAAAATTAGCCGCTATATTGATTGTCTTTAAAGAATATAGGGGGAGGGTACTATGAAAGTACTTCGCAGCATGGAGCCGACTATCATAGAGCCGGGCCTGGCTTTGAGCACCAGCCAGTATAGTCATAACATATTTTAAATCGAAATAGGTTTTAGCGCTTGCAATATATTTTTTTGTGTTGAGAAATTTATTTATTTTCTTAAACATTTTAATGCCCTCCGACTAATCATCAAAATGTAGACGTCTCCATTTCGTTCTATTGGGATCTCTAGCACTTGGATGTGCTCTCTGGTGGGCAAATTATAAACTAGAACTAGTAGGTTGATGTTTCCTCTTCCAACCCCCGTGACATACCCTTCGACGTAGTTTCGTGGTTGCACTCGGGTGAACAACTTAGTAACTACTGTTAGTAGGTTGAAATATCAATATCCGCCCTCATAAAGATCTATACACTAGTGTATGGTCAATTGAAAGATATGGTAATGAAATAAAATAGCCATTGTTTAATTTATAAATTAAAACATAATCTTTAATTACACAACACTCCTTATAAACAATTTAAGAAAAAAATTTGACAAATATAATAACATAATAATAATTAATAGTATGGAACACATTATAATTCATTTATACAAATCAATAATATTAATTAATAATTTCTAATGTAGAAGAGATTAAAAAATTAAACAAGTTAGTATTCACAAAACAAATAAGGAATAATTATTAATATAATATTTAAAAATTAATGTGTCTTAATTACAAAAAAAAAAAATTATTTAACATATCTAGAAAAACATTTCTAATGTATTTTTGATGTGAAAACACTGTGTTTTAACTGTATACCGTGCATCCCATACTTGATAATGACAAAAACTTATTACATATAAACTATAATAGAACTAAATGTAAAAATTACACAGGTGCAAAAAACTGTACACAACAGAGTGAGGAAAGGGGTGGATATGTAAGTGACTGATATGAAATATATTTAAATACCATTGATAATATATTTTTATAAATAATTATTATATATTTGGATACATTTTTGTTTTGAAAGATATTATATAAATGGCTAGTTCAAAAAAAAGTTTGGTTTTTTATTTCAAATATTAAAATAACTTAATATTTCAATCCCTAGTTAAATTCCAAATTTTGATTGTATTATGAACACTTCATTCGATCATAATACAACAGATCTCGTTATTGAACAGATTGAAAAAGGGAGTTATTTTATTACTGAATTAAAAAATGAAATAAATAAATAAAAATTGCTTTCATTTCAACTAAATCTATAGATCGAAAACGTAATCATTTGTTTCACAATGTTTATTAAAATGTAATGACTAATTGAAGAGACTTGAAGGCTGCTTTTACTACACAATATCATTAATTATTTCACTGTGTTATAAATGATTCCGTTTACAATCGGTAAAATATTTATCTAAATATATTTACTGTATAACTGAGCATTATATGGTTTTCATTATAAGAATAAAATAACTAGAAGAAACGGCACCTCCGTCACAAAACTAATGTGTATCGAAAAAAAAAACTTATTTGAGATGCATACTTCACAATATATATTTATATTTGTTAATATTAATTATGCTAATTGGTAAAAAAAAGACTAGTTTATGTATTTGATTTGTAATTAAAAAGTTTTTTTATTAATTAATTAATTAATTTGAGACAACATACACCATCCATTCTTTAATGGTCTCAAAGAAGTATCCGTAAAATAATTTTTTTTGAAATTTTGAAATTATTTACCTAAAATATAACTTACAACGGTTTCTAAATTAATTAAAGCATTATTCCACGTATAATTTTTTTTGTAAATGTATAAAAACGACTTTAAATTTTTATTTTTTGGTGGGTGCAAGTTCAACACATGTTATAAACCAACAAAGTAGCCTAGCAAACTGTATTCAAACAATTTTCCGTCAAAATTTTAAAGCAGGATTATATTAATGAAGCTCGAACCGCTTTTTTCTCTCTGCTACCATCCCTGCGAGGGGACAGGGCGAGATCGGTTGGCGGCAGGTTGTTACAATTGGACAACTTTTTTTCGTAGGAGACCGAATCAGTTCTGAAAAAAGAAAATAAAAAGTTTTTAATTGATAATAACACAAATGCTTAAAACTCTTTAATCTTAATCCTTAAAAACGGTTGTCTATTTATGAATTAGGGAGAACAAATATTTAAATATACCTGCAATGGAGAGAGCTGGTGGTTCCGCGAGGACCGCGTTACGACAGGGGCTGCTACGCTGTTCTTGCAAGCTACAGCCCCTTCCAGTGGTCGGGACGTTCTTGACATATGTGACACCTGTTTTAAAATAATTATTAAAAATTAAAAATACATATTTTACTTAAAGAATAACTATGGTAAACAAAAAAATTATTAAGCAGATTTGTTATAATCAATTGGAATTTACGAAAGCCTTTAATATAATATTTTTTTAGTTTAAATAAATATAGGGAGTTATTCAATTATATGAAAAATTCTAAAAAGCTTTATTACTTGCAATGGAAATTAATGGCGTTATAATTTGTACTCTACGTAAAATTATTAATGTATTTAACTTAAAATCCAATACAATCTTTTGAAAATTTTGCCTTATAATATTTAATTCAATCCCTCTATCAATTCATTTTTTTAAAATTTATAAATGTAATTAAATGGTTAATTAAAAGCCGCAGGAATGATTGAATTAATTTTGTGCAAATCGAGATCCTAATATCAAAAGATTGTGTTGAAATTATTTGGTGATTAATGTAAGAAAGTTTACCTGGCCCTGGCGAAATAGATTTCCAAGGGATGCGTGGTCCACCCCTCGCGTTGGCGCAATCTGCCTGTGTGTTCACCGCCACCCCTACTGTGACGTCACTTCGCTGTGATTACAATGAGACGTCACACAAGATGTGAAATGAAATTAGTGCGAAATGTGTAACGAAAGTTTTTTTTTTTTTGTAAAAAGGATATAATTATATTTTTACAATTATTTAATGTGTAGGAAACACAATTGAAATGAAAGAATGAAGAAAATTTGAATTTTGTTATATTGTTACGTGGTTACACAAGATCAGTAGTAAAATTAATTAAATGTTTTATTTATAATAGCAAATAGAAAAACCTTGGTATTATTATTCTAAATAATAGTATAAAAACAAAGCATAAGAAAGCAATAGAGCGATTAACAGTTTAAAATATTTAATAATATATTAATTAATTTTGATCCTTTTGTACTCGAATTTATAAAACAATGGCTTTTGCATTTTATTTCATTTGTTGTTGTTTTATAATTTTAATTTTTCTCGATACGAAAATTATCTGTTTATAATTCCGAGAATAAAGGATTAATATTATTAATTAGTGTCTACTATTTTATAAAAATCATCCCAGGCATTATTTATATTTATAATTTACATTTACATGCATTTAATTAAATTTAGTGAGAATCATTTTATTATAGGTATATATGTATATTTACAATTTTTATGAAAAAGTATAGATAATTATGATTTTATATTTAAAGATTTAAACTTACAATGCTGGTTTTTTGTGGTTGTTGACGATTAACATCAGAACGTTCGCGATTTCGTAACAATGAGTTGGTATCTAATTCTGCCACTTCAGACATTAAGTGTGCACGTAATTGCTTATTTCTATAAAAAAATAAATAAATAATCTATTTTTGTTAAAAAAAATTTTGGATTTGAGCATCAAAATAGATTTTAAAAACATTTCTAAGACTATAAGTAATAATAATACAGGATGTCCGGAAATTATAATACCAACCTTCAGGGATCATCAAATTGATCAAAAAGTTTCCTATAGACAAAAGTAGATACATGCTTCTTTTAGAGTCCAGCCGCCAATTGGATTTATTATAAAACATTTTTTTAGAAATGAACAAAGTTATTCACATACAATTTGATTGACCTACACTATAATACAAATATTTTTAATAAAATGTTCGTTTAAATTCAAAATGTCGTTCGTTTTAATTGTTAAGGATAGTGTACACATACATACACATATTATCGGCACACAGATATTATCTGGCAACGTTGCTCTGTGTATATACCTATTTATTATTATTGCATATGTCAACAGCATATATTCCCACTGTATACTTGATGCAACTTGAGAGAGATTGGCGCACAACGTTGTCCCACCACTATTTACCATAAACGGAATGTGTTATAATTGGACAAAAATGATATTTTAAATTATTATATTTCGAAAACAAAACAGTGTAACACACGATTTAAAAAAAAAAATTATATAAGAAATATTAAGGAATTCTCTCCTAGTTTTTTTTTAATTTTGTCGATAATTTTTTCTAATACAACAGATAATAGTTGGGCGGACATGAAGTTTTACATGCTTCTAATGAGAGAGAGAATGATAACTTTGATATTAACTATCTCGCGTTCTAAACGGTCAAAAATTCTGAAATTTCGGGATCTATTAGAAAACGTTATTTTTAGCCTGTAAAAAAATGAGCAAATCTGCCGAAAAGTGATAGTATGCTGGTACAACCTTAAGTTTTTTGTGTTGTTAACTTTTTGTCTATATGCCGACATTTTAACACTTTTATTTTAACGTAGGAAAAATCATAACCTAAACCAAATTTCATGTGAATATCTTTGTTCATTCCTAAAACATAAATGTCTTTTGTTTTTTTATGTATTAAGTTTTGTTATTATAAAATTATTATACCCAGTATATGTAAATATACAAGGTATAGTAAGTTTGATCACGACTTGGTAACGCTTGAAAATATTCATCCTTGACATAAATGCTAGGAATGGGGGTTCATAAAATGGCCTAATTCGGCCATTTAGGCTAATCCGTCTGTCTGTGAACACGATAACTCTTGAACGAAAAGAGATAACGAGATGAATTTTATGTGTGTTCTAGAGCAAAAAAGTAAGATCAAGTTCGTTAATGGGCAAAATCGGAACGTGTTTCCCTCCGCCAGGGGGAAAAATATACATCTTTAAAACAAGAGATAGAAAAAAAAATTTTTAACAAAAAATCTTCTTTTTAAAATAAACAACTTTTGTTTGAAATTTTTTTTCATAAACTCAATAGTTTTCTCATAATTTGTGATTAAATGATCCTCGGAATTGTTAACAATTCGAATACGCAGAATTGTTAACCATTCATTAGTTTTGGTAAAACTTTTTATTAAAAGACAATCTAGTGTTGTGTGAACTTTAAAAATTTTACCATTTGTTATAACGAAATTATGTCAAAATATGTTAGCTTGTCCACCCATATTATGAGCCAACTTTTGAAGTTCTGAGAATGAAGTTCAATAGTTACGTAATGACCATTGTAATATACTTAGTTAATAGCAGTATACACATAATATCATCAAGATATCAGTGGCCACAAATACGTGGGTTATTAGGTATATTTTGGCTCATTTTTATACTCGGTATATAAAATATACCAGGGTATATTAAGTTTAGTTCCGACTTTGTAACGGTTGCCCGTCTGTGAACACGATCACTGAAAAACGAAAATAGATAGCGGGCTGAAATTTTGTTTGTGAGTTTTAGAGCTGAAAAGTTAGATCAAATTTTTTAAGAGATAGAACAAAAATTTAAAGAAAAAATGGCCCTTTTTTAAAAACAAACAATTTTTGCTTGAAATTTTTTTTAATAAATTTAGTATATACCGGACATTTAAGTAATTAACTCAGTTATTGTTTTCACTTGTTTATACTAAATTCTTTTCTTTTGTTAATACTTAATCCAAATACTTTCAATAATTATTACATACTTTCTCTCAGACTATTGATATTTACCTTGAATCAAGTTGCATGATATGTTGTTGAGCTTGAGCTAATTGTGATGTAACTCGTGCTAACTCTTCTTCAAGTGCAGCCGATTCTACACACTTCACTGAATATTTTTCAGAAAGTGATAGAATTTCTTGTTTAATTTCCTCCATTTCTTCTCTACAGTAACGAGAACTATTAGACATATTTTTAATATTTGGGAAATTTCATACACATTTATCAATACTTACTCATTTTCTTTATGAAATGCAGAACCAAAATCATGGCCAGATGGATTTGTTTGCATTTTTTTAACAAATTCTGATTTGAATTTTGCAACTTCACGTTGAACTTCTGCCTCATGTGCTTTACGCATTGCATCTAGTGCTGCTAATGTTGCTTGAGTTTCTTCAGCTAATGCTGATTCTTTTTCTAATCTCAATTGTTCACGTTCTCTACGATGTTTATCTTCTAATTCAGAAATTACACGACGATGTGAATTTTCCATTGCTACAAGCCCCTTTTCACATAAAGCCTGCAAATAGTTATAAAATTAAAATTATTTTTGATAGTATAATAACTAAATATTTCGTTTCGATAATCATTTTTTATAAAGATGAAATTTTGCATTTAAGACTTAATTGTAGTTGTTTTAAAATACTTACTCGCAATTGTTCAATTTCTGCTTGATATCGTTGTCGAATGTTTTCTTCGCCTTGTAGACCACGATCAAAACCTGCTGTTGACAATGTTTTATTATATGCAGCACGTAAACTTTCCACTTGTTGTGAATATTCTGAGTCTAATGTCCCTAATCGTCGTTCTAATTTTCGTGCACGTTCTCTTAATTGTGCCTGAGAAGCTCGTTCATTCTCTAATGCACCACGTAATTCAACTAAACTTTCTTCTTGATGCCGCTGTAACGTAAGAATATTCTCTTCATGTTCCGAACTCAAACGATGCACAGTATTTTGTAGATCTTCACACTTTTGACATTGCTGTTTTTGTAAAAATCGTGCAGTTAAATCAACTAATCGATGTTGTAAATTTGAACATTTTTCACATACACCAGACCAATCATTAATTTCATGATTTTCGTCTTTAATTTTGTTCTTAGATGATTGTTCATTAATATTATTTTCTAATTTAATAATTTCTTTTTCGATTAAATCTAAATTTTCAATAATGTCATGCATATAAATTTTCTCCTTTGGTGATAAACTTCCAATATCTTTGGAATCTAATATTGTGTTACATTCTCTGGTATAATGTTGAAACAAGAATTGAAATTCAGCATCCAGCACTGTATTGCCTTTTAAATGTATATCACTATCACTTAATTTACAGATAAAATTTTCATCATCCATCAAACTCTCAATAATGTTATCAGTATGTGTGGTTGTTGATTTTATTAAATCTGGTTTATAATCTTTACTTAATACCGATATACGTGCATCAACTAACGCTTTATGTGCAGTAATATCAGCAAATTCCGCTAATAATTTACGTGATTCATGCATTGTACGCTCTTGTTCAACATGATGTCGCCATAATTGTTGTCCATTATTTTGTCGTTTTAGTTTTATTAAACACTGATCATACAATTTTGTTAATTCTTTAATATTCTCGTCCATTTCGTTACGTAACCGATTTTCAACTTCTTGTATCCATAATTCAAGATTTGCACGTTCGGATGCATAAAAACTAAAAATTATATTATTCTCATATTGCGTAGTATTTTCATACATTTGTGCACAACGCATCATAACATGTGATATTTCTGATTGTATTAATTCATTATTGACAGTTTCTTGTGCTAATTGCCATGCTTCACGTATTCGACGTTCATCAAATGCACTATTATTATTGTCACGTGACGGAGGTGTATTTATATTGTTTTCAGCCACATAACTTAATGTTTCTGCAGCCAATGCGTTTGCTAGTTGCTCCATTTTTGTATTACGATATTTACTTAATGATACATTAATTTCATCTCGTTTACTTATTAAAAATTCTAACATTTTATCAGTAACATCACTACTTCTAGAGACAGTAGTAGTTGGTGTTGGTGTTGATGTTGATGACGTTTGTTGCGATTGTTGTTGAGCTGATATAATATGACCAGATTTTAATAATTTACTTGCTAATACTTTTGTTAAATAATCTAATGATATCTTACTACTATATGCACGTTTTAAACATTTACCATTTATTTTACGTTTTAAATTTGCTATTAAGTGACTAGTTTCTAATAATTCTGTTTTCATTAAACGACTACATAATGTTTTATTCTCATTATTGTTGTTATTATTATTTGTATTATTTACACATAATGCATCATGAATACGTTCAATTATAACTGATTCATATGCTAATTTTTCAGCTAATAATTGTAAGTTAATTTTATCAGTAAATTGTTCGTTACGTCGTAATTCCATACGTCGCAATGCAATATCTGACAATTTTGTACGTAATGCTGTTTCTAATGATTTAACAACATTACGAACTGAATCACTAATGCCATTAATTTCTGTTGTTGACATGCCACAGGATAATGATAGTGATGACGATGTTGAATTATCATTGGATAATATATTGTTTTCTTTCAATAATTGTCCTAACTCTGTTAGGCATTTTTCAATTGAACGATAACTATCATTACTACGTCGGTCTGATGATGATAACGGTGATGATGAACGTTTACTTTTCGATGATGACTTTAATAATGATACTTGACATAAACATTCATTTACTTTTTCGCGTGCTGATGTGACCACATTTTCCAAAGTTTGTAATCGATCGTTAGTAATTGTTGGTGATACTGATAATTCATTATCAGAAACACTAATTGATTCTGTCGATGTTGCTACACCTGTTGCTACTACATCATCAACAATATTTGTGACTTTTGTTTCTAATGAACTTAACCGTATTAATACTTTCATTGGTTCCGAACTAGTTGCACTATCTAATGATTTACGACGCAGGCGTGCTTGCATTCGACGTAATTTACGTTCTTCTGTTGGTGATTGCCGATCAACACTGCCCTCACGTTTTGATGATGATCTTTTACTTGCTGTTGATAATGCACGTGTATGTGGTTTCATTAATTTACCTGATTCGAATGCATTAATTTTGCTTTCTAATTCAGTTAATTTTTCTTCAACTTCTTTACCAATTGCAAATGATTCACGCCCCTTTAATGATAATGAACGTCGTTTTTCACGCGAATCTTGTAATTTCTGCTTTAAATTTCGTACTTGTTTATCGGATGCTGTTAATTTTACTGTTAAATCTTGTATACGTTCAGCCATTAAACCTAATTGTGCTCGGTCGTTTTCCTCTTGCAATTTCATGTCTTGTTTTAATTTAATATTTGTTAATTCTAGTTCATCATATAATATGTATGATTCACGTAATTCACGTTTCATTGCACGTATTTCTTGAATAGCTTTTTCAAATCGATTACGCATATCTTCATATTCTTCAATGATACGTTCTTTATCGAATTTTTGTAAATTTAAATCTAAATCAATGCTTGTTAAATCACTTAATGAATCCATACTTCGCCCTTTATCGCGTGATGAACGTAAGTTGGAGTTACGATTCTCTAATTCACGTATTCGTTTGTATAATGAATCATTTTCATCAACACCACGTGTCAAACGATCACTCAATTTATTTAATTCAATTTGTAATTGTTCAATTGTTTGCCGTCCTGCATTCACTTCAGCACTTAATAATTCACATCGTTCGGCGGCATCACGTAAAAGAAACTCATTATCGGCTATTTTTTTCTCCCAAAGATCTTTATCTTGACCATACATTTGTTTTAACATTTCCATGTCCTCAGCACGTTCATTTAGCTGTTTCTCGGTATTTTCTAAAGTTGATAATAATTCTTCCATACGTTTTTCACGTAAAACTGCCTCTTGTTTAATTTTTCGAAGTCGACAAACTTCATTTTCCGTATTGTTAATTTCATCTAAAGCATTACTTAATTTTGATTTTAATTCTTCAATTTCGATAGCTTGCTGTTGAACTTTATTAATTAAATTATTTTCATTGGTATCAATATTTGTACATTCTAAACGATCGCGTAATTCACGAACTTCAGTTTCCAACATTTCAACTAGTGTTTGATCACCTTCAGCCGGATCTTCACCACAACAAGGTAACATTAAGTCATCAGTACGCACTGAATCAATTGTCGATCTTCTCGAAGACGGTGGCGATGATCTTGATCGTTTACATATTCTCGAACCTGAACTTGATCTGGAACGAGCTCGTTCTTTTACTCGTGAAATTGGAGTTCGATTTAATGGTGGTGAAGGAGGTAATGGTTCACACCATTCACCACTTTCACGACGACCACCACCCTCGGAAGCAGTGCGATACTCCTCGTCGGATGAAAATAATATCGATCGTGGTGTCATGGGTGTTGCTGGTATTATTGGTTCTTTTTCAATTGTTTGTGTTGGTGATAAATCTGATGAATTATCTGAACTGGTTGTTACTGGTATACTTGAAGCACGTCGTAATACAGATATCCAATTATTTCGAATGCCTGACGTTACTGCTGATAGAAGAATTCGACTTTCATCCCACAGCTAAAATTTTTAAATAATTAATTTTTATCAAATGTTTCTATTGGAAGATATTTGTCAATTACTAGTAAAAACTTACCGTCAACTGAAACCCAAAATTTCTTGCAACAGTCAATTCTAGAATACTGGTAACACCATTTAAATCGATCACACCATCCATAATGCCCCTATCTTCCGCATGTGGATCACGATAGTATGTCAATGCAGCTCCTTTTAATACAAACCAATGTCTATTCCATTGTTGATCATGACCTTGTTTACTTAACCACCCCTTTTTCATGTGCAATAAATCTTCTGCTGGGAGATCTACACGTAATTCTGTACTTGGAGAATATCGATGATGCGATGTTAAATCAACAAAACCACCATAGACATCGGAATCATTACGGTACTAAAATTTTAAAAATTAATATTAATGTTTTTACATTTGTTCTCTTTGAGAATTGTTTTATCATACTAACCAATTTGTCGGTAACTGAATCAACAACATCGGTAGAATGTTGAGAATTTTCTCCTATAAACGATTTACATTTTGTATCACGTTCGGCATGAATTACATCGCCATCGCGTGTAGGCCTTTGTGATGAATTTGTTGAACCATTTGGTGGTACAGGGGATGGTGTTGGACGTCGTATTCTTGGACGAGTTAATATTGCCGCAATATCTTTTAATTTTTCATCGCGTTTTGTCTGTTGTTCATATTCTTCTAGTAGTATGCGATGTGATAAATCATCCTTTTCTGTAACAATTTCAATAAATTTTTATTAATATATTAACAATATCGAAAAATTTCCTACCCGCTTAATAGTATATAATATACAAGGATATACTTTGCATTAAACATGTAAAGTAATTGACGCTAATTATGGATCAAAGCAAACAGTTAGGTATAAAAGCAATAGGAGACATAATTTATAAAGTTTTAAAATTTTCAATAGGGCTCGCAATAGCAATACAAATGCAGATCTGAAAAGTTCCATTTGTCAGATGGAATGAATACTATCAGGTGGAATGAACTTCGTTACTCGATAAACTATCCTTAAACGTGAGCTGCTGATGGTTTTCTTCATGTTTTCAGAAATCGTTATTTGTACGAGAAAAACTTAAAAGACTAAATTTGTCACTAGTTCTGCGTAAGTAAACTTTCTATTTATTTCCAATCTAACTTACAAAAGACGTTTGAAGTTAACAGATGTTGGCAAAAAAGGCAAATAGAAGAAATATTTTAAAAACACCTGATATGTAAAATATCTTCTAGCTGAGTGCAGAAACAAATATGTGTAAAATTTCCACCACTGAATGGTTTCTCGCCAACTATTGTTCGGATGAAAATAAGTTAGTCGGCGATATTTGAAGCACGTCTATCCTTAACCCTCTGTTAAAAACCATTAAAATGTTAAATTTTATGTTGTTTTTTAATATGACTCTAATATATTTTAAAGTTTATGTTTGCCATAGTAATAAACTTAATATACATTTATCGTGGTACTTTTTTATTTACGACCAAATGTGTTTAATGTAAGTTAATCAGGTTTTCCTTTTTTTTTCTAGTTTATCTTAATAATTTATTGTAGCAATAAAATTTTTACAAGAAAAAATAACAACAAATACATGTTTTTAATATGATCGATTTAATATTAATTAAATATCTACACAGAACTTTTGCATAATAAAATCTAAAATAATAAACTGATAGTGATAAACTATATGAAATAGAGGATATTTATCTAATTAAGTAGTGTGTTAGTAAAATAAAATTTAATGTGGTCTATTTGTTTTTTTTTTTTTACCATTTATATATGCAATAATAATAATTTTATTATTCAAGAATATAAATTAGTTATTGGCTCTTTTCTTGCATTTTTTATTACAACTGTTTGCTAAATTTTAAAACGATATGTGATGATTAAGTTGAAGGTAACCGGATAATATTTAAGGGCTGGTGTACACATGTGTGAAATGGACACTCCCGTAGACGCTACCCGTGTCCAGCTCCATTTGGTATTGCGTTTTAAGAGTAGGGATGTTGCGGGTGCAAAATTCTTGACATCCACGATGAGGATGCGGATACGGATATTTTGAGGCTTACATCCGCGGATGCGTAATTCAAATTAATAACTACCTTAGAATGTCATCAATTTTGAACAGACTGATTATTATTGGAGTACAAATATAGTTCAGCGTGGGAACAGATTTAACGTAATGTGGATTAACATGAACGCAGCTTGGGTGCAAAATTTGGGAACAAATAAACGTCCATATCCTTTAATATGGTTACATTCAGCGATGGTGGTTGCCTGTGCAGTGTTGAGACTCAAACATTATAATGGGGCATTCAACTTATTTGGAAGTTATATCGGCTAATTAAGGCAAATCAATTCTTTTTAGAGTCCACAAAGAATACGCACAAAATCATATATAATTAACTTGTTATAAGATCGAAAAATCTACTTTTCGATTTATGTATCTGAAATATGAATAGGTATCTCAGAACTTGTAATTCATGTAAAAAAAGCTAAGCATTTAGAAAATTCATGGAAATGGCAACCTGGCTTATAGATCAAAGTCGAGAGCATGGCAACCTTATGACTGAAATCATAGTCCCTCATGGGAATAGAGTAGTCTGAACTTCGAGGAAGAGGAGACCACGACTTACCATTTGGTGACGCAAATATGTAAAATGGTAAACTATAATAACCTTTGTAAAAAGAACGGATAGATTTCTCATTGAGCCTATGGTGGGGACCGTAGAATAATTATAAGTAATGCATGAAAAGAACACTGGTTTATACACCTTTCAACAGCTTGTGCAAACCTGATTTCATTATGTGATGTTCTCGAGAGTAAATGTCTGACACAGACGAATGTTGTTCCGAGATTGTTATTATTTTTTTGTACGGAGTACAAGAAACTAAAACGGAAAAGTAAGTAGAGAGTGTGAGTGAATAATTGGTCGATGAAGAGGGGCATATTTAGTCATGACCGTTTGGTTTCAAAGCTTAGATTAAAGTCAGCTGCTGAATAACTGTCAAATACTGTCAAACACTTCGATCCTGACTGATGTGTTTCAAATCGTCGTGCAACAACTTAATCCATGTCTTAACCACTAATAGGTAATTCATAATTTGTGTATACAAACCTTGTTAATAAAAATAATGATATCAGAAGTAGGTGTTAACTACATTACTTTATAGAATAATAATATTCGAAAATAAGTCGGTAATTCTTTTTTAACAAATATTCACATAATAATCATACTAACTAGTAATAACAAGTTGTTATTTGTGGTTTGATAGAAGTTTTAATATAATAATTGTAGTTGTTGTTTTCTGTTGTTGTGTATTCGTAATTTATTTCTTTTATTTACAAATACAATAAATTCTTTCTGATACTTTTCTTTACATACAAGAAAGTTTAATCATATAGAAAGTAAATAAAATTTATAGTAGAGTCAATTTTTGTATAAAGCATTGAAGTTTATTGTTGAAAGATAGTAGAGTCTTCAAATCTTTTATAACGGCTTCAGAAACATAGGAACCTGTAGTCATTTGACACATAGCAGCTCAAAACCATAAAACTATCTTGATTTTAATCCGAAAGTTACGACGTAAAGGCAGTTTGATTCTAAGACTTCATAGAACTGCTCTAGAACGATTTCGTTTCGATCATACAAACGTATGTTGAAATAATGAAAGAAGTTGCAATTTCGAGTTTATATCCCATACATGAACAAGCGGTGTTGGACTGACCACCGCTCAATTGTAATTGATAAAATTTCAATTTTACAATTACTATTAGAAATTACAATTACACAAATGGCATTTACTATAGAAAATTTCTCATCTATATAGTATATAGAAGAGAAATGCAGTCCTTCCAGCTCTTAACGTCAATAATTCCAGTATAATAATTCCAGAAGTTTTGAAAGAAAATAAATGAAATTTTATATAATGGAGTTTTTAGAGTCGTTGCTTATAAATATGATTGGAAAATTCATCGGTGGATTCAAATTGCTGGACTTTAGAAAAAAAATTTGGGCATAGAGTAATATTGTAGGTAAAGGTTTAATATAAAACTAAACAAGCGACAAATGCCGTCAGCGAAAAAAATTTCATAACAGACATCTTAAAGTCGTTGATTATGAATCGGAAGATTCACAATGTTACATTTAAACGGTTTTTAGTCTGAAAATAAAATCTTAGCGCCACAAGAACTAGATTTTTATACAATTAACTTTGTACACTCACGTTAGAATAGTCAAATCTAAGCTTACGTTTTATGATGATAATAAATAAATGGTGGTTAGTATTTCTTCTATTGTTAAATTTTTTAGTTAAAATATTTTCCAAAGTAGCGAAATAGTGAAGCATCCATATAACGGGAAGGTTACATACAATTTTATTACAAATAACATTATTTTGTTTTGTTAACCCGACTTCAAAAAGGAGGATGGTTCTCAATTCGTCTGTTTTAAAAAAAAAATTTTTTTTTAATTGTTTTGTATGGTTTGTTAAAAAAGTAAGTAATTCAAATATTATACACAAACATTGCAGAGCGTTTTATTTTTTTCTATACACAGTTGGAAAATATATAAATAACTTTTGTCTCGTTAAGGACGTTTCCGAGAAAATCAGTTTTCTTACGATTCTTCTGTAATTTTGAATATATGTAGTTAAAAGTATCTTCTACACGTAGAATTTTTGTGTAATGGTCCTTACGGTACTTCTTTTGATTCTTTTAAAAAACTGAGAATAAGTAATTGAAGATATAAAAAATATCTTTCTACAAAAATAACAAAAACAAGCGGTATTAGTTATCTTATAAATATTGTTTAAGTCCTCAATTTAAACAAAAATTCCATTACATTTCAAATTTGCCCCTATTCCTAGAACATTTGTTTGTATTTTATAAATACGTATTTCGACTACAATGTAGTCATCATCTGTATGAATTAGCTAATCGTAACTATCTCTGGGATATGGATTCAGATATATGTTGCTTGTTGCTAATTTGGTGCGTGTCTCACGGGGTCTCACCAAATTAGCAACAACATATCTCTGAATCCATATCCCAAAGATAGTTACGATTAGCTAATTCATACTGATGATGACTACATTGTAGTCGAAATACGTATTTATAAATTACAAACAAATAATCTAGGAATAGGAGCAAAATTTGAAATGTAATTTCAAAAAACGTAATTTAAGGATCATTGGTAAAGGCAAACATTTTTTTATTAATATCTTTTTTCTGGTTCTCTGCAGCTCTTTAAAAATTCAACTGGTTCATTATCTTATTATAATGTTCTAGTATGCCAAGTTTCATTAAATTCTGAATAGTAATTCTATAACCGAGGGTACTACCTTAAATAATAATTCAGCTTCTTGGGGTATAGAATAACTTTTTAATCCAATTTTTAACTTTGGTCCAAACATGGCTTCGTATGGAGTACAGTTTATACCCTTGCGATGAGCTTTATTTTTCATTAACTGCACGACCATTCATAATTCTTCTGACCATTTGACTCTGTGTTGACTCTGAGAGTGCCTCGGTTTTCCATGCACTATTTTTAACTCAGGCATTTTTAATTCACAAATTTCCTGAACAATTTTTTTGGCGAATTCCCTGCCATTACCACTTTGAAGAATACTCGGTGCACCGAAGATGGTAAAAATATCAAGCAGTATATATGCAACTTCTTCGGCTCATAGCGAACGGAGTTGCACAAATTTATTGAGATTATCTTTATAAACAAGTATAAATTTATACTGATCATTTCCTTGAGACTGCATGTCGATTAGGTCGACTTGACACCTAGCATTCATTTCGCTACTTAAGATGGGTTTAAATAAATGATAATCTTTCTCTCGTAATGTTTTTATAACAAAAATTTAACCCTTTAATTAATGAAGTTTAATTAAGTATTAATTACGTAGCCCGATTTGACTTGTCATTATTCATATTGCCCGGGCATTATAAATAGTGCCCTGATTAATCACTTGGTTCATTATATATATACTAGTATTCGCTCCGAGGGCAACCGTACTCAGCGCCATGCGTGGTCAAAAAAACAACTTCATGACCAATGTCAGTGTATAAAAAACCATAGGCGTTTAACAAAAATAATTAATAAAATAAAATAAAATAAACAACATGTAAAAGCTAAATTGACTGTAACTATTTGTTAAACGGCTATGGTTTTTATACACTGTCATTGGTCATGAAGTTGTTTTTTTGACCACGCATGGCGCTGAGTACGGTTGCGCTCGGAGCGAATAGGTAATAATTTTTTGTTCCAACACTGTACAATATACATAATAGTTATTCTTTCATAGAGTCATTTGTGTTAAATCGTAAATTTCATTTTCTGTTTTTAAAATAAACATTCATAAAATGGTTTTCTTTTGTATTTACCTTTTACCATGCACTTTAATTTTATTTTTTATTTATTTGTTATATTTATTTTATTTTGTATGTACTATACATTTAATATTAAAAATATTTGCAATATAAAATTCTAGATCTTAGAATATATATAGAGTGTTCAAATATATATCGCTTTAAGCGTCCCTCACACCAAAGCGAAAATAATTGCGAAGCGAACTTCGCGGCGAATATATTCGCGTCGAAAAAATCGCTCCCATCCATTCCCACATCAGCGCGAAACATTCGCAGTGCCTCAACACTTCAGTGGTAAGCATGACGTCGTCCGATGAAGAAGAGGCTCTTCTGCTATTAGGTTTATTAGAAGAAAACGAAAAAAAGAAGGTAAATACTATTATCCTAGGTAGATAAATAGAACCTCTTTCTATAATAGACCTTTCCATACGTTATTCATTTTAAAAACACTGGTAGAAAATATTTCATGTAATAAATCAACTCCTCAGTCGACATTTTGGCCGAGAAACAAAATAAACAAAGGGAGCGAATTTAAGGCGATGCGAACTAAAACGCGGTCAAAAGGACGAAACATCGCATCAGTCTGTGCACCCCCACTAGTCGCCATGTAAATAGAGAAGAGAGATTTTTTTCGCTGCGAATTTATTCACCACCAAGTTCGCTTTGCGATTATTTCCGCTTTGGTGTGATGGATCCTTTAATTGGGGTTAATGGCGTAACATAGGATAATCTGGCCAGTTTATAAACACGTCAGTGATGTTATCTTAACAAAATCGTCCTACATATATTTCCATAACTACCGAAAATATAACAACCAATTTCTTAGACATCTGAAAATGTTGATGTCATGTTTTTTTTTATAGTAAATTTACCAAGCGTGTAAATAAAAATAATAATGAAAAAATAAAAATACATACGCGGTGGATCTGATATAATTTTCCTCCAATTTGATGATCTATAATCATCCACAATAATTTGATTATTTGTTCGTGATGATGATTTTGGTGTAGATGTTGTTGTAGTGTTTATGGTATTACTTGTATTATTATCAGAGTTTTGAACCATTGATAAATTATTATTATTATTGTTATTATTATTGAATGATGGTGGTGTTGTGGGTGTAATTTGATGGTGATGTGATGTTGGTGTTGTAACATCAGTCATATTATTATTACGACTTGAAGAAGAAGCAAGTCGTTGTTGGGTATTACGTTGGCGACATCGTGCTTTCTCCTCAGTGTTTATTTTGTCACGTGTTGGTGGTGATGCAGATGATGGAGGTTGGTCTTTATATACTACAAAAAAAATTAAAAAAAAAAAATGCAAAAAAAAATAAATAAAAATAAAAGTAATATAAAAAAACCCGACTGCGTAAAAAATAATGAATTAAAAAGCGTATTTTTTTGTAGTTTGTGTCAAAATAGTAGCATGAAAGTATTATGTTTGTAATTGATTGGCTATTTGATACCCATATTGCTATAACAAAATTTTTTTTTATTCCTCCTCTCTTTTTTGATTCTCAGACGCCATATTTAAATATAACATTTGTCACTTCCACAATTAAGACGAATCTGACGACATTTCATATTTTAAAATCCATGAAGCTGTTTTAACTATAAAGTGTACCAATACACTGTCATACACTCCCGTTCAATAAAATTGAACAGACCTGAAATGCTAATTTTCTTACATTTCATAAAACTCCTCACTTTTGTAACGCTCTGTATAATGATTAATTTATAAACAAAGATAAGTTGTATATATTTGAAGTGTGAAAAAAGAAATGGAAGTATAGTAAAAAACATTTGCTACAAGAATAATCAAAATTGTGAAACACTGATTCGGTTCAGATCTGTTCAATTTTATTAATATTTGTTATATTTAAAAAAACTTTTATTTAAAGCGTATGCTTTTAAAATAGCAACTGAAACAACAAAAACAAATATTAATATTTTATACAGCTTGTAAAAAAAAAATTAAAAAATTTGGACTAATTCATTCTAAAAATTTCATTCATATTGGTGGATTCCTTTTTAATATAAATTTGAAGTACATCTCCGCTTCGATGTGATCCGGGTAACTGGTACTATGTTCTGCCAAAGAATACAGTTGGTTGTGCTGGTAATGGCACAATAGTCTAGTGGTCAGCATACGTACTAAAAATTTTAGGTGACACAAAAATCGTACTTATACGCTTCTATGTATATTGTATTCTTTGGTTATAATGTCCAGGCAAAATTTTCTGGCAAAATTGCAAATTATAGGTGGCGGATGGTGAAATGCATGAAGAATAGATAAATAGGAGATTGAACGACATAGGCAATTCGTCTGTTTTTTCGTCCTCAAAAACGTGTAGAGATCATAGTTATTATTTTCGCCACTAGCGGCAGTGCGAATATACCCGTACGGAATTATTATTATTATTACATATTAAAATCAATGGTTATCGCATCTTACAAATAAAAATTGTAAGTATAAAAATTGTTTAATTTTATAAATGTGAAAAAATGGGACGATGTTGTACAGGGAAAGCATATATATACTGTTATATATCTATGAGTGGAAGGTTGTTTAAGGTTAGGAATGCGTGTCTGCATTTACGAAAGGAATATGGTCTGTAATTACCGGTTTTGTCATCTTCTTTCTTTATCTAATATATGTTAGTATTGTAAACATATATTTGTATATTATTATTAATTGCAATTATCACTATGATTTTTCATCTTTTAATTTATTGTAGATTATTAAGAATTCTCTATTATTAATATTTATTTAATTATTACTTGATAATCGAAAACAATTATTTATTATCTATAAAACTAAGACTTCTTATTAACTGAATGAAAGTGATTTCTTGGCGCCTACATTTAAACATTTAAATTCCGTACGGCACTGAGACCAGTGACCCCTACTGATAAAAGATAGTTACACCAATTCTTGACCGTTTTTTTAACATTACGTTCGCTCTCCTAATATATCTATTCTTCTTGGTGAAATGGTTGCATAAGTAACCATTTCAATTTAGTTTCCTTTATTCCAATTTTAAACGGAACACTAAAAATCGATAAATTGGTTTTTGTGAATTACCTGACAGCAACGTTGCACGATAGGAAAGATTGTGTAATAAATTTGGCATAATTAGTTATGTATATTTGATGTTAAGAACTTGTTTATCGTAAATTACCTTCTCTGTTAATTAAAAAAAAAAAAATAATAAAATCTCATGATAAAATATAAAAGATATATTTTCTCAAGACTTATCTTCGTTATTTATTTAGTTATTTCTTAATTTTGTTAATATTATGATGATATTAATTTCAAATCCAATTATATTATCCATAAAATCTTCATATGTATTATATGTAGGTACACTATAATGAGAAGTTAGAAAATTGATTATTTCTACAAAATGGTATTTTATTTATTTCCGCTTTTATGTAACAAATGCTAAATATAAATAGGCTGTTTGAAACTATGAAATAAAATTCGTTACGCAGGAGCTACGTCAACTTAGCGAATTTCCTTAGAATACATAAATCACTCTCTTTTAGTGTGATCAAAATGAAATATAATATCTGAGGGGTCATAACTTTAGTTTTGGCAAAAATTAAATTTATTAAAAGCCAAAATAACGATTATAGTTGATAGTTACTATGGAAACGACAATCAAAATTTTTTACAATAAAATATATTTCATGTATTCGTATCAAACAAGCACAAAATATTAAATATCTCTCGTAATATTAGAAAAATCGAAAAATGTATAAAGAGTAAAGTTGTAGAAAATCAAGTTTGCTACAATTCATTACTTGATCATTTTTCTCAAACTCGAATGTGAACAGAGATATTTAGAATTTCAACTTTCAATCTTTAATTGTAAATATTTCTGTAAATATTAATGTAACAGAAAAATGATAAGACACAATATTACAGTAAAACTTAGTACCTACAACTTAACTCCTGATAAATTTTTCGATTTTTCAAATATTAAGGGAGATAGTCAAATTTTGGGTTTTCCCCTCCCTCTAAACCCCCTTTCCCCTCGTCCGATTTTACCCATTAACGAACTTGACCTTTAGAATACCAAAAGCGACTTAAATACCTAATTTCATTCTAATCGGAATAAAACTGTGACCGCTAGAGAGTCCACAGACATTTAAAAAAAGTACATATATATATGTATATACATATATACAAATTTTAGCGATAGTGATTTTTAACATCTAGGATCGACGACATTTGAAGAAATTTTTACGAAATTCCAACATTGGTGCAAAAACAATAGCTGCATTTACTTTGGAGGAAATTCGCTAATAATTAATAGTGGAGTCAATAAGAGTTTTACATAGAAATCCTCAGAAACAGTACCGATTTTAATGATTTTTTTTAATGTTTGTTTTTATATATTATTTGAAATCAGAAAAATTTTGGCGGGTGGACTTATCCTAATGGTGGATGCCACCCCATTTCGCTGGTGAAAATATTTTCCTTCAAAATGACCCCACAAATTGATAGAGTAATTAATTTTAAGCAAAAAATGTTCAATACAGTTTTTTTTGCAATGCTTATAGTTTCTGAGTTATTAACAGTGAGTTGACTTTGCCAATTTTTCGTCGAAAAAAGCATATTTAGCATATTTTTCGCAAATAATTCGAAAACCTTAAATTTAATTATAGTTATAAACAAACAATTAGGTTTTTTATGTTTCTGTTGGAGTAATATTAAGCGAGTTATGGCTAATGAAAAGGTTGTTCTCTGTTTACCAAAAATCAATGAGCAACTTTCATTTCTGAATACGGAAAAGTTGAAACTTATTCAGGAAAATTCATAGAACATTACTTAAAGTACGTTAATAGAACTTCAAAATGTTTTTTTGGTCGGCTCTCTAGCATGAGAATTGGTGAAGTTACCACAAAAAAAAAAATAAATACTCGAACGTTTGAAGCAAATATAATTGATTTATTGATCGTATCTCATTTAATTTTCAAAATATCAAGTCGTTTAAATGACCGTTATATTCGAAATTTTAAGAGTTACAAACCATTTTCAGAGATTAAACCCGGTAGAAATAATAGTTTTTGAGCTCAAAGTGCTTGAACATGGCGTTTCTCAACATCTAAAAATATATGAATATTCTCCTATCGATATGAAACTGAATGATGAATATACTCAAAATAAATAATTTGACACACAAAGATTATTAAAAATAATCAACGAGAACTATAGGTTTTTGAAATTAAATTTTAAAATTTGCCCGAATTTCTAGATAAATTATTTGTATTTTATAAATACGTATTTCGACTAAAAAGTAGTCATCATCAGTATGAAATAGCTATCTGTAACTATCTCCGGGATATGGAATCGAAAATATGATGCTACCCATGAGACACGCACCAAATTAGTAACGAATAAAATATTTCCCATTCCATATCCCGGAGAGAGTTACAATTAACGAATTCATACTGATAATGACCACTTTGTAGGTGGAATACGTATATAAAAAAAAAATAATTATAATAATTAATCTCTGAATTGGCGCAAATTTTGCGAGGCGAGGCGATACCAAAACCTCGCCTCGCCTCGTGCCTCGTGAACCACTAAATGAGAGTGGGTTAAATATGTTCATTGTTCGTCTTCTTAAGCTTAGCATTCTAACAATTGAAATTTTTTATTTAATAACCCTTATTATTTGTATGTGGAATGTTTGAAAATAAATGAGAGTATTCTATTAACGGTATAACATAAAACAACAATCCACACAAATTAAAAGAAAAATAACCCCAAAAAGAAAAAAAATTGAATTCCGACAAAAAAAAGTTAAACTAACGGTTCGAATCTCCATTATTTGCTAAACAATATCCGAGTCGATTGTAGAAATCTACCCGGGTATTTTCTAGCACTTGAGAAGAAATATTCGCACAATTGTCAACAATTCTTTGCCTTAATTGTTGCAAATTTTCAGGCCTATTCCGCGAATAGATCTGTGTTTTGAGAAAAACCCACAAAAAAAAAGTCGTTAGGAAATAGATCTGGCGATCTGGCTGGCCACTTGAAGGTTCCAAAACCACTCATAAGACGTTCCTGAAAAGTTTGTTCCAGGAACAGCCTTACTATCATGGCATTGTGTGCTGGGCAACCATCTTGTTGGTACCATACAGATTCCAGGAAGACCTCTAACAGTTGGCAAAATATTATTTTGTAACAAACTCAAATATTTTTGAGAATCTAAAGATCCGTCAATGAAGAATGGTCCTATAAGATGGTCACCCAATATTCCAGTCCAGGCATTCAGTTTCAGTATGTATGTGTATGCCTGGTTCTATAGTAAATCTTTTATTTTTTTTTTTAACTAACGATAGAAATAAATAGACGCTAGTTTACAAAAAAAAAAAAAAAAACAATTTGAAAAATATGTTAATAGTAAATAAACAAAATTAATAATACAATAGCATCAGAAATGATAGTGAAAGATCATATGCATAGTACTACCATAACATCTAAGGTAGCTCAGTTGGTAGAGCATTGGTCTGGAATGCCAGAGGTCGTGGGTTCGATCCCCATCCCTAGATGTGTATGATTTTTCATATCAAGCATTTGATGTCAAAAAAATGTTATCAATATTCAGACATATTACTTAAATGTCAAAGTAAGTAAACGCTAGTCGATTCCGTTGGTATAACATAACCAAAAGGCAACCATACTAACAATAGAAATAAATAGACGCTAGTTTACAAAAAAAAAAAAAAAAAACAATTTGAAAAATCCTTTATTTATTTATTTAACATTGCTTCTCTATTAGAAATGGTTTTCTGATAGAAAACCGAACGGTCTGTATAATAAAATTGATATTATCATCCTAATTATTAATTTTAGAAAAACAATTTTAGTTTTACTTAAGTTTACTGTACTAGAAAGGACGCCTTACTTCACAGATGTAATATAAAATCGTAAAACGTTAATTTATATATCCTAAATGAAAGTAAAAGTTACATTTAAGAACAAATAGAGGTATTTTTTTTATATTTATCAATGCGTTGTTGTTGTATAAAAGTCAGTCCCCTCTTATATCGATCGATAGTCGCGATGACCTTGTTCTCATCATGTGGTGATGATCACGATGATGGAATCTCTTTACTTCTTTAATAATATCACCACCAATCACTGACCGACTGCTTCATGTGTTATGTTTGTATGTATGAACTTTATATCATGCTTGTATATATATATATATATATATATATATATATATATATATATATATATATATATATATATATATATATATATATATATATATATATATATATATATATATATATATATATATATATATATATATATATACATATATAGTCGAGTCGATTGTCCGTAATTTTATTTTTTAGATGGCATTAAAAGATGGACAGTTATATTTATTTTTTATTCATCTCATAACTTTCACTCTTATTTAAATAGTATTTATAAAACAAATAGTATTTATTCATACAGGTTGTTTGTTTCAATAAAAACATACGTCATACATGTATATTATGTAACCATTTATCAATTTAGTATTGACTAGTGATGAGCAAAATCTGTCTTGGTCTTGCGAGTTTGCAAGACCAAGACCAAGACCAAGATCATACATGATGATGATGATGATAAGTTCCATATCTCCTAGGAGATGTTGGAGACCACTTTACGCCATTGATTTTTCTCTTTGGACGCATAATTCAATTGACTAGTGTTCATTTTTGTGTATGTTTTTATGGTGTCTAGCCATGTTGTTTTTTTTCTGCCACGAGCTCTCTTCGAATCAAGCTTTCCCATTAGTACCAATTGTTGTATTCTATATTTGCTGCCTCTATTCAAATGTCCAAAATAGGCTGCTTGTCGTCGTTTAATCAACGTTACCAATTGGAGTCGCTCATTCATCAGTTTTAACACCTTATCGTTGGATACATAGTCTTTCCAATGGATATTTAGCATCCGTCTGTAGCACCAAAGTTCGAACGCTTGAAGCTTCTTTTGGACATCTGTACTCAAAGTCCATGTCTCGCAACTGTATAAGACAATTGACCACACAAAACACTTTAGAAACCTCACTCGCACATCCTTTTTTATTTTATTGTTCAAAATCAAATGTTTCAACTGAAATAGTACTGTTTTAGCCTGTGCAATTCTTGCTTTTATTTTTACCGTTTGGTTATTGTTTGAGTTAAACAAGACGCCTAAATATGTAAAATTGTCCACTTGCTTTATATTTGTTTTATTACATTGTATATTTATGACACTTTGTGCTTGTTTTTTAGAAAACTTCATTACAACCGTTTTTTTTAGATTTATTGTTAAACCAAATTTTTCACTCATTTTTTGAACGTTATGAAGTATTTCTTGTAAATCTTCTTGTGTATTTGCAAGTAGGACAGTATCATACATACACTAGCAAAATTAAGTCCAAGACCGAATGAACAATAACAAGACCGACACCAAGACCGAGAATGCAAGAACAAGACCAAAGTGCAAGAATAAACTAAAAATGATAACTTCCGTTGCAAATAGGATATATGAGAATATTTGTCGTAATTTTAATGTATGTTTTTGTTGGAACCATAGACATACGGTCTAAGATCCGACATTAGAAAACCTTCCCTCATCTGTTAATTGATTGAAATATTATTGAAAACGCTTATTGCAATATAAACAATTTGGCGATGTAATGTCTGCCAGGGTAGTTCTGCTGCAATTAACATTAATTAATTAAAAATTGATTTTTTTATAATTAAATTCCTCACGTGTTAATTGAATTTGGCTTGTTAAATAACATAGTATACGATACGACAAATCTTGTAATAGCAGGCAGCGCTGCTTATTACTGCTACGGTTACCTGCAGCCAGGTGTTCAAACTTAAAGTAAACTTAGCTTACTTCCCTCGTATGTTAATTGAAAAATATTTAGCTAATTTAAAAGTTTAGAATAATTAGAATACATTCATAATTGGCAGCCATCTTAAAATCCATTAAAATCAATTGCAGCCTATATAAGAAAAATTTAAAAAAATAGAAATTTAAAAAAAAAATACCTTGTAGAGAGAGAGAGACTATTGCATTATTCCACGTAACAAACAAGGAGAGTATATGGTAAAGGTTTTCACTAATGCCGGATCTTAGACCAATAGTATAATACTAGACTGCGCATTCGATGAAATTCATATTCCAATATTAGAAAGAGGTACAAACACGGTTACAGTTGAGCTATCTTTGTCATTCATTCACAGTGGAACAAAGATAGAAACACTGCAGATCAGAGGCTGTATGTTTCTAAAGTTGGTACAACTTTTCAATACAGAAAGTATATGAATCGCGCAGTCTAGTAATACTATGTCTATGGTTGGAACAAAAAATTTTGTGTGTTTAAGATTTCCAGTTTACTCCACTAAATTTAAACATCAAATATAAAAAAAGGTACTGGTAAACTTTACCATTGTCTGAAAAAAAGGATCTACAAGAATATTCTTGTAGTAACTGACTAAATGAGCAAGACTGAATACACAAGACCAAGACTGTCTTGGTCTTGGTCTTGCTTTGCTCATCACTAGTATTGACTAACAGATAACCAAGTTTTCGCTCACGTCTCGGTCTGTATATGGTACTTACCAGCCCTATCGAACTCAAATCAGATCATATTTGACGTCATATCAATGAATTTTAAAATAATTACCCAATTACGGCAAAGCAAAATTAAAATATCTCGAAAAAATAATACAAAATACTAGAATCTCAAAATTTCCTAACATACCTACATCTTTAATTGGACAAAGATTCCTTCTGGATAGTTTGGCATTCTAGATAGGTCAGGTAGATCATTTTAGATAAGTCTAAATAGTTCATTAAAAACATAGACACTCGTCTATACGAGACCTGTCCGAAAAGTATCCGACCTGCTTTTCTATCTTCGCCCCAGAATGTTCAAATGACCTATGCGACGCATGAACGTCAACAGTAAAGCCTCACGAACTTATCGGTTGTTCACCGACACCTGCAGGACGTATAGTCCATGCGTAGCGTGTATTTGTTTACGAAGCGTTTTTTGCGTTAGTCGGATTTTGATATTGTTAAAAATGACTGAAAGATCAGATCAACGAATTTGCATCAAATTTTGCGTCAAACTCGGAAAAACTAATTCGGAAACTATTCAAATGATGCAGAAGGCCTTTGGGGATGAGTATATGGGTAAAACACAAATAAAAGAGTGGTATAATCGTTTCAAAAGTAGCCGCACATCTGTTGATAGTGATCCTCATTCTGACCGATCTTCGACGACAACAACACCGGTTAATATCGAGCGCGTGCGACTTGCGATTGAAGAAGATGGACGTTTGACTGTGCCTCCAAGAAAATTGTCTTCAATATGATTGATTCTAGTACATTGGAGGAATTATGTGATGTGTTTTTATACTAAAGAAAAAAAATATTATGAGAAATAAAGACATTTGCTTATCTTAAAAAAACACCCACCGAAAAGTTAACCTACCTACGCCACTGTAAATGTGTTCTTAAAAAAACAAGAATTTTCTCACAAAATTCACGGTCAATAAAAATATTTTGAAATTAAAAAACAACATATATATCTAATAAAATAGTCAGTCATGATAACATATATAAATATATATTAAACTGTCAATAATTAATTATATATAACAAAAAAATAAATACAAAAAATAAAATGTATGGGTATAATATATATATATATATATATATATATATATATATATATATATATATATATATATATATATATATATATATATATATATATATATATATATATATATATATATATATAGTGATTGAGTTTATAATTATTTTGAATAATTCTTTTGGACTCTTGTTTATATTTTAAAAGAACAGAACACATTACGATACATACAAATTACGATAATAATAATAATAGAATATCATATGTGTGATGCAATAAAAAAAAAACATCATAGAATCAATCTCTAATTGTTGTGTGTCTAATATACTGTGCGTGCACGAATTTTTTTTATTATTAATAAATAAACGCATTAATTCGTATACATAGGTATAAAATTTATTCAATCCAAAAATGTTATGTAACCCATGTCGTATAAAAACTGTATTTTTTATTTTTTAAGTACTTCTATCGATAGGACTCGATAAGCCTGAATAACACAAAAATTGTTATAAATATTATGAATATAAATTTTAGTATAAAGATTATTAAAATAATCAAAGAGAACTCTAGGTTTTTTGAAATTAAATTAAAAATTTTGCCCCAATTCTTAGATTTTGGGGAAATTGGGGAAAAATTTGAAATTTAATAAATTTTAGTGTATGGGGCTATCTATAAACCAAGGAACGCGTTTTTTCCGTACTTTTTGTAATGATTTTCCAATCTTGTAACATTATTTATAGACAGTTTATAGACATCCCTGCTTGTTTTACGTTAAGTAGTTTTTTAAACCAATACAATTTTTTGAAATAGGTCGACTATCCATCCCTCCCGCCAACGTTTTATTGCCCAACAACGTGCTACAGCCAGTTAATAAAATCTTTAACAATCACATTTCGTTAGGCTTTGAAACACTTCAGTTTGATTATTAATTCTTCTTAGTATTATTTGTGTTACGTAACACGAAGATACCCTCCCTCCTCCCATGTAACATCACATAGCATAATAGTAAGTCCTTTTCAACCGTAAAAAATGCTACTTGGGATTTATAGATAATCCTTAAAGCCTTCATCTAATTTAAATAATAATTAAAATTTCAATATAAAAGACAAAATAGGGAATATGAATGAACATTTTTTTTCACATTTATTTTCAGAATATGAAAATACTGTTAATACTGTAATAATATTTAAAAACGAAATTAAAATCCGACATATATCAAGGAAGCTATAAGCTTTTAAAGATTATTATCTGTCTCTTTCTTGCAAAAATACTAAAAACGGAGTTTTACGTGTATTTTAAATGGTGAAAGTGTAATATGACGTCACATAACATATCAAGAGAGCTATCACCCTCTTTGTCTAATTGGGAATTTCAATCATTCATATCTCGCTTATTTTTAAAGTTATTTAAAAAGTAATTTTACCTTGATATTTGTCAAGTAAACATGCTTCAATTCAAGTGAAAAAAAATTTTCATGCATATTCCCTATTATTGACTAATGTAATTGGGACTAATTGAAATTCGATTTCATTATATGAGTTCTGATTGATTTAGGGTGCCCTTAATATTACGAAAAAATTCTTCTTTTAACATAGTAACATCCATATTCTCTGATAAAGTAACAAGCGTAAAATATTAGATTAACAAATGATAATTAATGAGAACTCTAGGTTTTTGAAATAAAAATTCAAATTCGCCCCTTTATCTAGATCAGTTTTTGTATTATAAACACGTATTTCGACTACAATGTAGTCATCATCAGTATAAATTAGCTAGTCGTAATTTACTTTTTGGCAATTAGAAATAGATGGAAAGTCGAGATCAACAGACAAAAATAAAAATAAACCAAAATAAATTAAAATATAATAAATTTTATTGAAATTACTCTTGTTAAAATTTCTTTCGTTCAAGTTTATTCTTGTTAACCTCACTCTTATTAAAATTACTCTTATATTGTCTCAGGATATGTTATTCGTTGCTAATTTGGTGACAGTTTCACGTGACACTGTCCTAAATTTAATATATTTTCACCCTATTCACCCTAAATTAATTATATTTTAATTTAAATTTATTTTGGTTTATTTTTTTATTTATTTTTGTTTTTGTCTATTGATCTCGACTTTCTATCTATTTCTAATTGTCAAAGAGTAAATTACGACCAGCTAATTTATACTGATGATGACTACTTTGTAGTCGAAATACGTATTTATAATACAAAAACTGATCTAGGTAAAGGGGGCGAATTTGAAATTTTATAACCAGTGGTAGTCATATTAGAGTAGATAATTCTTACCGTAAAACAATGCGGTGTTATCTTAATTGGTCATTGAATCTTGAATCTCAGATATTTCATTCTTCAAGTGTCTTATAAAGTGATGATGATTTTTGTAAAGTGATAAGAAGTTTACTTAGCTTACTCCCGAGTGATAAAAGAAAGGTAGGAAAAAAATAATGCGCTGGCACTTATAATTTCCTATTTAACTGTCACTAAGTGATTATAAAATTAATAGTGAATTGAAATATTAAACTGTTTTTGGACAAAACTTGTTTTATTCAAAAATAAATGAAAGTAAACATTTGCTTATATTCTCTGTGTGAGGATTTCGGGTTTCTTCTATTTTTAACCCGACTTCAAAAAGGAGGATGGTTCTCAATTTTGTCTGTATTTTTTTAAATGTGTGTTACCTCAGAACTCCGTCATTTATTAACCGATTTGGAATTTTGTTTTTGTTTAAAAGGGTATACTCATTCATAATGGAAAAATAAGAAACTTTTTTTAAAAACCGACTTCAAATAAAAAAATTTTTTACAAAAAAAAACTGACTCCAAAATAAAAAATGTTTACAAAAAAAAAAAACAAAATGCATGTAAAAAAAACTGAAAATCTGCTATGAAAAAATGCACTAGAAATTTATCCTTCACATAAAATTTGAACGCCGACTCCAAAAATAACAATAATTGTACATTATATTATCCTAATAATTTGATTGTCTTTTAAGCAGTCTACATATATATTTAAAAATTTTTGCTTAGGTGAACTAAAATTGAACACAAGAATACGCAATTATTTTTTTACTTTTTAGTGCATTTTTGGTTTTAGAATATTTGATTTTTGAAGTCGGTTTTCCATTTTGTCAAAATTTTTTTTATTGATAAGAGAATCAACAGTTTTACAACAATATATATTACTCAACGGGCTTTCATTTGGAACAATCAGTACTCATCATATATACATAGATAAGAAATACAAGCAAAATTGTTCATTTTATTATTCATTCGAAGAATTTCATTCAAAAAAAAGAAGAAAAATTAAATATTGAATATATGTTGTAATAGCCGAATATTTATAAATTTGTTTCTTTTTATTCGACTTGTTAAATTTTTTTAAAAAAATATCTAGTAATAATTAAAAAAAAATTAAATATTTACTACATTCATGTAGTGTTTATGTAAAGTCATCATTTTTAAATTATTTAATTTTTGAATATTTGTTGCGTAATATATTTTTGGAATTTTTTTTAAACTCAATTTTTTAATTATATTGTTTAAATTATTATTATTTTTTTTTTGGGATTAATTAAAATTTTGTATGAAATCTTTTTATTTTTACCTATTAGGTAATTTTGTATTCTAAAATTGAAACGTTTTAGAGCTTTAGTTTTGGAAGAATGACCAGGATGGTGGAATTTCGAGTGCTGATAAAATTTCCACGCATGTTCAAATAACGAAAAAAGTTGGCTTGCTTTTTTTCGTGCACGATTTTTTGCTAACGATCTCTTAATAACTTTCCAACTTTCGTTATAAACATATTTCTTCCTGCAACTCTCATTTGTTTCATCTTTACGCTAATTTTTCGGAAATGCAAACATTTGAAAAATTTGGATGCAAAAAAATAAGTTACTCTACATATGATAGCATTAAATTTCAAATTTTTCCCAAATTCTTAGAACAATTATTTATATTTTATAAATACGTATTTCCACTACAAAATAGTCATCGTCAGTAGATTCAGATAATCGTAACTATCTCCGGGATATGGAGTCAAAGATATGCTATTCGTTGCCAATTTGTATAATTCATACATATATATATATATATATATATATATATATATATATATATATATATATATATATATATATATATATATATACATATATATATACAGACTGTGTTGGAATGCTTTCCAATAGAGAATCAATGTTAAATATTATTTGTTACTGGCAGGCCGTCTGGTTACTGTGCGAAGTCAGTCAGTACACATGTAATGAGAATCATCTCATATGCGTATGGTAGTTTGTTTGTCATTTAAGAGTGGGTACTGACTCATTGACTGTGTGTATTGTGTGTACTGACTCATTTAAGAGTGTGTACTAATTACATGTGTACTGACTGACTCTGTACAGTAACCAGACGGCCTGCCAGTAATAAATGATATTTAACATTGATTCTCTATTGGAAAAGCACTCCAACACAGTCTGTATATATATAGGGTGTTCTGAAATTCATTCAGGAAAACTATACCATGGTGTAAAGCTGTAAAAAACAAACAAAAAAGTTTAATAAATTTTTTCGATTTGACGCTTAGTTTTTGAAATATAATTAATTAGACATTAATAAATTCAACCTACTATAATTCAACTCCACTACTGTGACCCCACCTCGTTACACTATGCGCTCTGTGATTGGTGGAGTAGGGTGGCCACAGTAGAGCATGATATAGTAGCGACAATCAGAGTTCTCAATAAGTGTAGCGACACCCACATAAATTCAAAAATGCAAATGTGATTGGTTGAATTTATTACTAATGTTTAATTAATTATATCTCAAAAACTAAGTATCAAATTGGAAAACTTTATTAAACTTTTTTGTTTGTTTTTTTGCAGCTTTATACTGTGGTATAGTTTTCCTGAATGCATTTTAGAACACCCTGTATATATATAAATGTATATATATTTATATTAGGGTAGGCCAAGAAACTCAACTTCTTTTTTACTTTCGATATAGGAAGTAAAAATTGGTTGCTGGGAACCTCAAAATGTGTGAAATTGTCACCAAATTAGCGACGAGTAACATATCCTGAGACAATATAAGAGTAATTTTAATAAGAGTAAAGTTAACAGGGATAAATGTGATTGATGGAAATTTTAACAAGAGTAATTTCAATATAATTTAAAATTTATATTTTAAATCTAGTATATTTTAATTTAGTTAATTTTCTATTTATTTTTATTTTTGTCTATTGATCTCGATTTTCTATCTATTTCTAATTGTCAAAGAGTAAATTACGGACTAGCTAATTTATACTGATGATGACTACATTGTAGTCGAAATATGTATTTATAATACAAAAAAATGATCTAGGTAATGGGGGCGAATTTGAAATTTTATTTCAAAAACTTAGAGTTCTCACTAATTATCATTCGATAATATAATTTTTAAAATATTCTGGCAATTATGATCAGGTAGGAACTGAATTCTAATTATGTTTTTACAGATTCGAGAGAAATAGAAAAACAATTAACTCGAACAAAAAAACAAAAGTTATACAACATGATACAACGACTATCAAATCGAATACGCATGCGTTTAATATTACAAACAAACAGGTAAAACATGTGTTTGTATGTAATGTAATGTAGTTTTGTAGTATATATTTATAATATCAGGTATTATGCAATAATTTTAACCGCTTCGCTTGTTACTTGTAGCGCTCGCTGGCTGGCTTGTGTGTTTGTTGACTTACCTTGTCTTGTTTGATGGTTACTGTACATACATACATAATATTATGTTGAAATTTTAATATTCATTTTACGTGCATTCCAATTATTTTCAATGTATATATGAAGGAAGTTTCAAAATCATTTATTAAATTGAAATTTTTTGTCTTAAATACTTTATTCAATATTAATTTTATACCGTAGTTTGACTTTTCAACAATATTAATTGTTCAATATTAATAACTTTAATGCTTAGTTTAGAGTACGACATAAGTTGCGACACAAAATATGTCATACATAAATTTCTTTACTGTTCACACTTTAACAGATTTTTTGCGTTAAAATTTCAAATTCGCCCCCTTTACCTAGATCATTTTTTTGTATTATAAATACTTATTACGACTACAATGTAGTCATTATCAGTATAAATTAGCTAGTCGTACTTTACTCTTTGACAATTAGAAATAGATATAAAGTCGAGATCAATAGACAAAAATAAATAGAAAATTAACTAAATTAAAATATACTGGATTTAAAATATAATAGATTTTAAATTATATTGAAATTACTCTTGTTAAAACTTCCTTCATTCACATTTATTCCTGTTAATTTTACTCTTATTAGAATTACTCTTATATTGCAGATAATGACGCAGGATATGTTACTTGCTACTAATTTGGTGACAATTTCACCCAATTTCAGATTTTTTGCATCTGTACACTATCCAGACACAAATGTATAAAAAAATTACGGAACTTGTGTCCGATCTGTTCACACACAAAATAACTTAGAATGAAACAGTTAGAGCTCAGTCATCATGAATAAGCGTCGTGCGGCCGCTATTGCCGCTTATATTGTAATTAAACAACAACGTAAACGAAAAGAAGTATTTGGGTTCACCCCAGTGGATTAATAAAAATATTTTGACAAAATTGAAACCCGACTTCAAAAATCAAATATTCTAAAACAAAAAATGCACTAAAAAGTAAAAAATAATTGCATATTCTTGTGTCAATTTTAGTTCACCTAAGCAAAGCTTTTTAAATATATATGTACAATTATTGTTATTTTTGGAGACGGTGTCCAAATTTTATATGAATTTCTCTATGCTGACACCGCCTCCAAAAATAACAATAAGTGTACATATATATTTAAAAATTTTTGCTTAGGTGAACTAAAATTGACACAAGAATATGTAATTATTTTTTACTTTTTAGTGCATTTTTTGTTTTAGAATATTTGATTTTTGAAATCGGGTTTCCATTTTGTCAAAATATTTATTTATTTTTATTTTTAGTGCATTTTTCTCATAACAGATTTTCAGTTTTTTTTACATGCATTTTGTTTTGTTTTTGCAAAAGTCGGTTTTTAAAAAAATTTTCTTATTTTCCCATTATGAATGAGTATACCCTTTCAAAAGAAAAAAATTCGCAAAAATCGGTTATCACATACATAATGAGGATTTTCCTCGATTTCCAGGGGATCCCCTCACCAGAATGCGATTTGGTGACAATCTGACCAATCTGAAATCAAACCCTTTAAAACAAAAAATTCAAAATCGGTTCATAAATGACGGAGTTCTAAAGGGGAGAAACATTAAAAAAAAAAAAAATACAGACGAATTGAGAACCATTCTCCTTTTTGAAGTCGGGTTAAAAATAGACAAGCACTAGGAGTTTATCATAGATTGCATAATGAGTTGCGCGAAGAAAATCCTAAATCTTACGAAAACTTCTGTCGAATGAAATATGAGGATTACTTATTTTCAGATTATTTCGTTTAATTGTCGCTTAAAACCTACATGTTTAACATATTTTTAGGGTCAACAGAAGTACCTTAGCATATTGATGAGCCTCTTTTATCGATTTATACGGGTTGACAAATCGAAAACTATTATTAATTAAATTCTGTAAATAATAGTCACGGTAGTAAACACACACGCGTATGTATATACAGACAACTCAAACTTTGCCCAAGGCTATTTTCTCATTTTGTAATATTCTACACACTATGTAGAAAATTCCCAATCAAATGACTTAATTTACAATGCGCATATTTATGTGTTTAGAAAACTCTACAACATAAGAACGAATAAAAACCCTACGTTTTTTTTTGCAACAGAGCGGAAAAGATCAGTATCTTTTACCAGGCAAAACTCAAATCACAAAGACTTTAGTTGTATGACATCTTACAGATATTATTTTTAAATCCAGAGATATCGAAGATGTCTTGATTGAGAAGTCAGCTTTGTGCCATCCTTTGATATCCGTTTTTTAACATGTTCGTTAAGTGGTACAAGTGACGTCTTACGAATTTCTTCCAGATTTCTCTTTGATGTCCAAATTCCAGACGTCCAAATCATAAATAAGAACGCATTTCAAATTTAAGACATCAGATTGGTATTGGAGTTCATATTAACCAGAACAAATATACGAAGAATGTTACTTTTTTAAATAAACACACCGAGATAAAATTACCACTTCATTTACTGTTATGCACAATGCAGTGCATAGATAAAATTTTTCTAGATCTATTGATAACCACACGTGCTTAGATAGATAGATAGAATGTAGAGGCTACCCTGGACGGGTAACACTTCGACCATAAGGTCCATAGTGATGCCTAAGAATGTGAGGATGTAAGGAGTGGAAGGAATTTTTGTGTATAGACTAGAAATTGGTAGGATATGCGGCTGCAGCCGGCTATGATAGGAACTATGCCGATATTCATCTGGAGGAAACTGTAGAAATCCTTCTCAAGCATAGCCGGTTACTTTGTTCTTGTTCATACGCCGACAGTTTAGTCAATTAACCGACCCCTTTTTTTTCTTCTAAATAACTGACAAACTGCCGATGTCGGGATTCGAACCCATAACATGCCAGTTTCCAAGTAGGCATACTGCGCAGACACAATGTGCTTACTTATTCAATGTTTGCACATGCAATAGCGTAGGCTAGATCTCAAATCTCGAATCGTTGTATATACATTTTAAACTGGCAATTACAAATGATTTCTTATAATCTAGACGCTGACGTAGCATGATCTTTGAAGTAGATAGATAGATATATCTTAGGGTATAAAAAGTACTGCACTTCGACCTTATGGCCCATTTTGCTCCCCTTCTACTTCAGTCTGACGAGCTTCGCTTCTCCCATATCTTGGTAATAGCCAGGAGTATGCTGATCAGGTCTTCTGGAAGGTTCATATATTCGGGGTGAGATGCACCCAATAAATATCTTGTATCTGGTGTAACCGAGAGATTCGCAGTTAAAGATAATGCGGCTGGATGTTTCCTCCTCCTCGCCGCACAGTCTGCACATAATGGATCCGTTATGGAGTTCCATTGTATGTAGATGCTTCCGCAGGGAATCTTTGAAGTAAGATACACACAAAATTTCCACTTCATCTACTGTTTTTTCACTGTTGTGTACAGTGCAGTGCATAGATAAACATTTTCTAGATCTATTGATAACCACTTGTGCTTACTTATTCAATGTCTGCTCATGCAATAACGTAGGCGACTAATTACGAATGATTAATAGGGAATATGCATGAAAATTTTTTTTCACATTTATTTTCAGAATATGAAAATACTGTTAATACTGTAATAATATTTAAAAACGAAATTAAAATCCGACAAATATCAAGGAAGCTATAAGCTTTTAAAGATTATTATTTGTCTCTTTCTTGCAAAAATACTAAAAACGGAGTTTTACGTGTATTTTAAATGGTGAAAGTGTAATATGACGTCACATAACATATCAAGAGGGCTATCACCCTCTTTGTCAAATCGGGAATTTCAATCATTCATATCTCGCTTATTTTTAAAGTTATTTAAAAAGTAATTTTACCTTGATATTTGTCAAGTAAACATGCTTCAATTCAAGTGAAAAAAAATTTTCATGCATATTCCCAATTACAAATGATTCTTATAATATAGGCGATGACGTATCATGATCTTTGAAGTAAGATATGGACTTCAGCATTTTGAAGACCTTCTAAATTTTAAATTAGGTTAGTAAAAAAATATTTACCAGTACGAGTTTCAATTAAAGTTGGTGACGATGTTTGGACATCTTTTGTAGGAGGTAGTGATGATAAATTTTGTGAATCACTATCACGTGTTGGTATAGTGTCCTGTTGGTTTGCTGTATTATTTGGATTATTACTCCAATTTGCCGTTGTGCCGTTGCTATTGTTACTCCCACAATTGGGTGGTCCACCTGTTGTGGATGATTCTGTATGACAACTATTATAACGAGGTCGTATTGGATTTGGTGTACCACTACGTATTGTCGCTGTTGGACCTTGTAAAATTGTTGTTGACTGACCACCAGGAAATGTTGCATTACGTTTATGTCGACCCTAAAACAAGAAAAATATAGCTTTTAACAATTTTTAAATAATCAAAGTGCATCATATTACTATAGAATTGATTTGTTAGAGTCGATAGATTTAGAAATGGAACCGACACATATAAACCATACTATTTTCACAAATATTTTGTGGGTAATTTCATAACTAATTATTGTTGAATTTATTGTACACTCCCGTTCATAAAAATTGAACCAGTTGAAACATTTGAAATATATTTGAGTTTCGGATTATTTTATGGCTATATGAATCCTTGCGTAAATTGATAAAATCAATCTTTTGTCTTCCTTGTAAAATATTTTTTAATTCTCCTATTTTTATGTATATTATAATAATACATTGATTTTTACCCCTTCCAAATGAAAAAATCTAATGTACTAGAAAAGGTCGAATAATAACTTTTTTTTCTTTATTTAACTTACAAATTTTATGATTACCCGGAAAATTTTAATCTAAATTTTAAAATTGAACTAATGTAACGATTTTAATGGCATAAATCTTATAGTCCACAGTACAGCATGGTTTTTTTACAATAAATAATAACAGGCTAAATTTTTGTCAGTAGCTTCCTTTCGACGAGACGCCCAACTTTTCTCTAGCGAAAATTCTCGATGATAGTGACTAACGAAACGCGTAAGAGAGTAACTTTTGTTTGTTTGACGATAGCAAAAATTTTATCAGTAACAGTTAAATTGTTAGTTAAATTGAGAGATAATGTAATAAAGACTTCAAGAAAACTTGTGTCCTATAAAATGGATGATGTGATAAGCAGGTCCCCCACCCCCAACATTTTCAAATAACGCGGTATACATAGTTATTAGTAACAAGCTGATTTTTATGCTGTTAATTAATAATGGTATGTATCATTTGGTGGCCACCTTGTCCTACAAATTCAGTGGTTTAATTTCCCAGTCCTACGCTCTGAACATGTTCAATGTAAAATTTTTATTTTTAAATTAGAAAAATGTTTCTTATTTCAATGACACACAACGTTTATTTTAGGTCTCATTTCTTCTACCTTTAGTTCATAAAACACTACAAATATTGTTTTTATCGTGAATACACTCAATCGCGCCAAGTAACGGTTATTTAACTAGCGCCAAGTAATAACTATTTATACCCCGTTATTTGAACATGTTGGGGTGGGTGAACATGTTGGTGACCTGTCTGTCACACCATCCATTTTGTAGGACTAAAGTTTTTTTGAAGTCTTTATTACATTATCTCTCAATTTAACTAACAAATTAACTGTTACTAATAAAATATTTGCTATCGTCAAACAAACAAGTTACTCTCTTACGCGCTTTGTTCATCACTATCATCGAAAATTTTTGCGAGAGAAAAGTTGGGCGTCTCGTCGAAAGGAAGCTACTGACAAAAATTTAGACTGTTACTAATCATTAAAAAAAACCGTGCTGTATTGTGGGCAATTAATTATTAAACAGTTTAGCAGGAAAATAATATTTTTTAGTATTAAGATATAATGAAATTTATCTGTCATCATTAAGAGCTGAAATTTGATGAGCCAAAGACTTAAGCCTTTTTAGCCTTATAGTTTATCCTGACCTAGATCCGATGTCTACTTCTCGAGATATTCCGATGTTTTTCGCTTTTGCTTATCCCTTTATATATTGCATGTTAAAAATTTATTCATTTTCTTCATAGTTAATTTTATTATAATTTCATCTGGGGACGTGCCTTTGAATTCTTCTTGATTTATTCAAATAAATTTTTCTTATCATCTTTACAAGAATAATTATTGTATTTTTAGAGATTTTCAAAAACTATTAAAAATGAGTTTTTTTGATGAATATGATGAATGCCACTGTGCTGATCTAAATCGTCAAGTTGAAAATTTAAGGAAATCTGTTTCAAAATCATTGTTGAAACAACATTTGACAAGTGAATTATTTGATATACTAAAAACAAGATCTACTCCAACATTTGGAGCTAATATCAAAGATATCATTCAATCAGGTAATTATAAACCATTTTGGGAAATTGAAAAAAAAATTTATCATAAATGAAAACACATTAAATGGTTGTAATAGACAGTGATCAACAAAATATGGAATGTCTCTTTGTATCTGAGAATTGGTCTAAGATCTGGCATTAGAAAAACCTTCCCTCATCTGTTAATTGATTGAAATATTATTGAAAACGCTTATTGCAATATAAACAATTTGGCAATGTAATGTCTGCCAGGGTAGTTCTGCGGCAATTAACATTAATTAATTAAATAAAAATTTATTTTTTTATAATTAAATCCCTCACGTGTTAATTGAATTTAGCTTGTTAAATAACATAGTTTACGATACGACAAATCTTGTAATAGCAGGCTGCGCTGCTTATTACTGCTACGGTTACCTGCAGCCAGGTGTTCAAACTTAAAGTAAACTTAACTTACTTCCCTCATATGCTAATTGAAAAATATTTAGCTAATTTAAAAGTTTAGAATAATTAGAATACATTCATAATTGGCAGCCATCTTAAAATCCATTAAAATCAATTGCAGCCTGTATAAGAAAATTTTTAAATAATCGAATTTAAAAAAAAATACCTTGTAGAGAGAGCGAGACTATTGCATTATTCCACGTAACAAGCAAGGAAAGTATATGGAGTGCACTCCATTTATAAGTGTATTTATACTAATAGTGGTATTGTATAGAGAATGCAGAGTTCAAGATAAATGGAGTACACTCTACATACGCATGATCATATACTTCCTTGTTTGTTACGTGGAATAATGTCTCTCTCTCTCTACAAGGTATTTTTTTAAAATTAATTAATTAATGTTAATTGCAGCAGAACTACCCTGGCAGACATTACATTGCCAAATTGTTTATATTGCAATAAGCGTTTTCAATAATATTTCAATCAATTAACATACCTTAAACTCGGCCTTACGCACTAGCGTGCTCTAGATGAGGGAAGGTTTTTCTAATGCCGGATCTTAGACCATATATTATATGGCGAATTTTTTTTTCGAAGTTGCAAAAATGCTTAGTTTGCAAGATACGTAACCGGTCATCGACCAAATAATATGCGATAATCAGTTCATATGAATGTTTTGTTTTCGAGATATAGCCGCAGGAAAGTAGTGGCAAAAATCTAGAACGACTAATTTTATGCCATGTAAGATATATCCCGAAAAACAAGGGGTGTAGCTATGTCGAGGACACGACCGTGTGTATTACGTAACGGGGTAGCACGGATTTGGCTTTTCAACAAGTATAGGCCATTGACATTGCATTATCCATTTTAATTTTTTTTCTTTAACACCGTATATATTAGTTATAAAACTATTTCACACTAATGTTTTATATACGCAATCGATAGATCTTGACGAGAGCTGATGATTAAAACTCTTACGAACGTTCTAGCTTCTCCGAGTCAAAATTTATACTAAACGGAATTTATGTGACGCAACTAAACGCTCTCAAAATGGCGACGCTTCCCCCACCACCGCATGCGATGCCTCACAGTCCTCACTCAATGTAACGAATTCTTTAAAATTTGGATGCAGATGATATAGATATGTAGCTGCAACACCAAACTGTATCCCCTGATTTTTACCCGACTTCAAAAAAAGGAGGAGCAGGTTATCTATTCGTGTGAGCTTTTGTTATCATCAGTTTTCTGAATTGACCCCCCTCCCCCCCTATGGAAGCAAATTGAAAGAAGTATTCACGTCAAAAAGTATTTTCGCAGTCCAGCTCATAAGGATTTATTCACGTTTAAGTATAATATAAGGTTAATAAATAGTTTAATCTCGGTTTCTTCTAGATATATATTGACCTTTGAATTCAAATTTGATTTGCCATTATTCAACCGGCAAATGGATGTATGGATTATTAATTTATATTAAAAGATTCTGTTTAATAGTGCCTAGCCAAAGAGTATATAATTTAAAAATATTTCAGGTTTGGATAATGTAGATTCACAAATTGGTGTATACGCCTCAGACGCAGAGTCATATACCACATTTGAAGAATTATTTAATCCAATTATAGAATCATATCACGGCCATAAATGTGTCGAAAAACATCCAAAAACTGAATATGGTACACCCGAACAATTAAAACAATTTAGTAATTTAGATCCAATGGGATTATATGTAAAGAAAATAGTACTTAGTTGTTCGAGAAATTTAGTAAAATATCCATTTACACCATTATTAACATATAAAATGTTTCAAGAAATAGAAAAAAGAGTTGCAATAATTTTAAAGAGTATTGTAAATAATGAACTGTCTGGTAGTTATTTTTCATTGCGATCATTAAGTCCGGATATGGAACAATATTTAATTAAACAACAATTTTTATATGAAGATACCAATAAATATTTAAGATCAGCAAAAGTGTATCAAAGTTGGCCAATAGGTTTGCATATTTTTAAAAAATTGGAACAGAATTTTTCTATGAATTACAAGATAGATAGATAGATTGTACAGGCTGTCCTGGACGGGCTACACTTTGACCATAAGGTCCATTGTGATGCCTAAGGATGTGAGGATGTGAGTGGAGTGGAAGGAATTTTTGTGTATAGACTAGGAATTGGTAGGATATGCGGCTGCAGCCGACTATGATAGGAACTATGCCGATTTTCATCTGGAGTTCGTGAAGGAAACTGCAGAAAACCTTCTCAAGCATAGCCGGTTACTTCGTTCTTGTCCATACGCCGACAGTTTAGTCAATTAACCGCCCTTTTATTTTATAATTGACAAACGGCCGATGTCGGGATTTGAACCCGTAATCTCCCAGTTTCCAAGTACTGCATACTGCGAATGAATAAAAACCCTACGTTTTGAATGAATTTTTGTGTATAGACTAGGAATTGGTAGGATATGAGGCTGAAGCCGACTATGATAGGAACTATGCCGATATTCATCTTGACAAAGTGCCGATGTCGGGGTTCGAACGCATAACCTCTCAGTTTCCAAGTAGGCATACTGCGCAGACATAACGCCTTAGACCGCTTGGCCACTTGGACTGGTGTGAATTACAAAATAAGTTCACACAAAATCCTTCTGAAAATTTGTATAGTTAATTTAAAAATATTCAGTTATAGAATTACCTAACAATATCTTATAGCCTAAGATCTCAACCTAAACTATCTTCACCGATCTCTTTTTTTAATTGTAAATGGGTTGACAATATCAGGTACGACAGACTCTACAAGATTAATTAAAGACAACTTAATCAATTTCTTTGTACTTATTCATTTATTTATTATACTCGGTATATATAATACAATGGTACATAAACTAACTCCTTGTAGTTTTAAATATTTAAGTAAATTATGTGCCTGAAATAATTATTTAGAAGAAAATTTCATAACAGGCCAAATAGATAATTTTATTTATTATAATTATATATTATATATTTTATGTATATAAATATAAAAATAAACTAATAGTCGTTCAGTGTGTGATACTTTTCGAAGCACTCAATGAACATGCATATTGTTAGTCTAACTCGTGATTGTTTCACAAAGTAAAAATCAGTTTACACGATTCACACTAGTGATTAATGCACAGGGGGTTAAGTTTAGTTCCGATTTTGTAACGGTTGAAAATATTAATCATAGAAAAATTTTTTGGTATAGGTGTTCATAAAATGACCTAATTAGTCCATTTCCGCATATCCGTCCTTCCGTCCGTACGTCCGCCTGCAAACACAATAACTCAAAAACGAAAAGAGATAACGAGCTGAAATACACTTACTTACAAAAATAAATTTTAATTTAATTTTATTGAGAACAAAGTTGTATTAGGTTGTCTGAAAAAAGTGATCCTGACTCAGGTTGTCGCGATTTAAAGCATCAATATTTGATTAGGACAGTCCTACAGGTCATAATTATAGATCGATAGGAATGAAATTAGGTATATGATAGCTTTCGGTTTTTGACCTACATTATAGGGCATAGTCCGATAATGAACAAACTTAAATAATAATAATAATATTAATTTTACTTCAATTTGTCTACTGTTTACTTTTTCTGTAACTCTAAAACTCGGCCTTGCGCAATACCGTGCTCTAGATTTACAAAAAACATTTACGATTTTATTGTAATAACTCGTTCTGCTTAGAAGGGGGCTCCACCTCCTTGATCCACGGGGCGTTCTTGACAATGCAAAAAACCGAACCCTTCTAACATGAATAGAAGTAAAAAAGAGGGTTTTCCCATTTTCAAGGGGGTTGCGTTTGGAAAATTAAAGTTTTTCGTTTAGGTCAGGATCTTGTACTATTATAGATATTTTATTCATACAAACAGGAAATTCCAAGTTCTAAATTTAAAAATTCATTTTGTATATAATTTAGATTATGGTCGCCTAAATCTTAACGGGTAAAAGAGAACAGATTTCAAGATACGGTTTATCAAATATAATTAATGTGTAAAATCAGAAAATGTCTCTGAGAAAGCAATGGTGAGGAAATCTTGTTTCAGACTGTTTACAAGAGAAATTACAAATCTCATTTTCGTTAACAGTTTTCAGTGGCGATCCTTTGAACCTCTCTTATCTTAACATCTGTCTATTTCTATTTTCACACTGTTTTAGGACTTAATAAAAACGATATAATGTCCATTATAACATTTATTGATTTTTTTAGGACGTGCTGTATTTATTAATAATATTCATGATTTTATGGTTTGGATTAATGAAGCTGATCATTTACGATTTATATCAATGGATAATAATGGTCATCTTGGATGCATATATCGACGACTTGTTTGCGGTATTCAAGCACTCGAAGAACTGCAATATCAACATCACGAAAATCTTGGTTATTTAACATTATGTCCAACAAATTTGGGTACTGCATTAACTGCAACAATATACATAAAACTACCAAATTTATCAAAAGATATGGAAAGATTAAATTGTATTTTGAAAAAGTATAATCTACACGTAAGTTTAAATAAAATTTTGGTGCCGGGTCACAGTGGTTTCGAAGGAAACGAAAAAGCAGATACCTTAGCAAAAAAGGGAGTCGGAATACACTTCATTGGCTCAGAGCCAATCTTAGGAATTCCAAGGACTGCATGTAAACAGGTGATCAACGGAGTGGTCTAATGCTAAACACCGTGATCACTGGGAAAATGTACCACGGCAGGAGCTCGGGAAGATACTGCTTCAGAGGCTGAACAGAATGCAACTGCGGAGGGTTACCGAATTCATTACCGGCGATTATCCCCTGCGGAAGCATGTGCGCACAATAGGACTCCATAACAAGTTCAATATGTGCAGATTGTGTGGCAAGGAGGAAGAAACATCCAGCCACATTATCTGTGACTGCGAACCTCTAGGTTACAGCGGATACAGGGGATATTCGGTGCAACTCACCCCGAATATATGAACCTTCAGGAAGACCTGATAATCAAGCTCCTGCCTATTGCCAACATATGGGAGAAGCGAATCTCATCGGACTGAAGTAGAAGGGGGCGTACAAATGTTTTTGCAAATGTCCATCGATCCTACCTAGTAGATGTCGAAAATCACCATCTGTAAAATTTATATATATCTATGGACATATATATATATATATATATATATATATATATATATATATATATATATAAATATATATATATATACATGTCTGTAATCACTCTAGCGGTCACAATTTTGATCTGATTGGAATGAAATTTGGTATTTGAGGCGCTTTTGGTATTCAAAAGGTCAAATTCGTTAATGGGTAAAATCGAACAAGGGGAAAGAGGGGTTTAGAGGAAGGGGAAAACACTAAATTTGACATATCTCCCTTAATATTTGAAAAATCGAAAAATTTATAAGAAGTAAAGTTGTAGGTACTAAGTTTTACTGTAATTTTGTTTCTTATCATTTTTTCTGTTACCCTAATATTTACAGAAATTTACAGATATATTGACGGTTTAAGATTGAAAATTAAATTCTTCAATATCTCTGTACACATTAGAGTTCGAGCAAAAATGATAAGGTGATGAATTGTAGCAAACTTGATTTTCTACAACTTTATTTGTTACGCATTTTTCGATTGTTCTAATATTAAGAGAGATATTTTATATTTTGTGTTTTCTTCTTTCCTTATGCCCCCATTTCCCCTTGACATATGTCATTTATTAATAAAATTGGCCATGCAAATAGTTAAGTCATAAACGACATTTCATTTTGATCATAAAATTGTGACCGCTAGAAAGTGATTTATGTATTTTAAGGAAATTCGCTAAGTTGAAGCAGCTCCTGCGTAACGAATTTTTTAGACTCCAAGATGTATCTATCTATCTAAGTTTAAATAAATAGTTAATTGTCTCTATTTCTTTATTATATTCTAACTAGTAGATCACGAAAGCAGTTTCAAAAAATATGGGGTGGCTCTGTAAATGTAAACTACATTAATAGGTGCGTAAATGTAAACTACATTAATAGGTGCGTTGGTCTGCATATACACATCGAAGACTAGGGATGTATTCCACACTTAAGAAAGAGCTACAAATCCAAAACCAAATATTGCGCGAATTTTGTTTTCAAGATATGACGTCATAAATATATTTAATTGTCTAACGGTCCCGCTGTAGGAACGTGGTGTAAACAAGACACCAAAAAATGAGTAGCCCGTAAGCTATCTATAATTTGTTAAAAAGTTAATTTTTCAAGCAAAAGTAAAAGTTTTTGTGGCCGGAAGAACCCGATTAAAACACAAAATGTGGCATTTTATGAGTTTGTTTAAAAAAATATCATTCTTGAAAAAACATTCTTATTTCCTTCTAACGTATTGTCCTATGGTAGGTTTTTTTTGTTCTGCCGTAGATATCCAAAAGACTCTGTAAGTGTTCTACAGGCCACAATTTTATCGGAATAAAATTAGGCATCCGGAGTGATTCTGATATTTGATAAACAAGTCGGTTAATGGTTAAAATTAGACATAGGGGAAAATGGACCTTAAAGAGAGAAAAAGCAAGTTAACATTTTTATGCAAGTTAACATTTTAGTTCACGCAGTTCTTGTGTGACGTTCAGTGCATTCCTCCCGGTTCATTTCAGCTCTCCCAACGGTCGTCGTTAAAATCATATACCTGATAACAATTCATGCTATAAATTCACGAGGATGCCAGGTTTTTGTTAGGTGTGCGAACATTTTTTCCTCTCTCAATAGGGTTAAATCAAATCAAACATTAGGGTATTTTTAACAGAGCAAAAAATCGGCAATGATGTCAAATTGTAAGAATAAAACTATTTCATGTTTCAAAGGAACAGTTCCGAAATTTAATTATTTTTTCCATATATTTTAAATTAATCTATTTATGTATGTCACTTGGTTGTATCATGCCCATAACGGGATTTGTAGAAGATTTTTACTTTGCGAACATTTTCGTTTCTTAGAATAATAGTAATTTTGCCAAAAATTAACAGATAACATTTTTGCATTTTTTTTGCTAGCTTGGAGAAAAAAATGATACTCTAGGAAGAAAATATCTTGATAAAGACATTATAGTTATATCAAATAAAAAAAAATTGGGCATTACTGAATTTGAATTAATTCAATCGTTCCAAAAAGGAGTCTTGGAAGTGATGAACGAGGAAATTGAAAACTTTTAAAAATAAAACAAAATTTTAACAAATTTCCATCAAGCAAAAATCCATGTTCATAATAAAATCAGCTGAGGATAATAATCGTCTTTAGTCAATTATTTATGTAGCTTGTATAATTTTCAGACGCATTGCGAGATAAAGGCCCATCCATAAACCACGTAACACATTTTTTATACATTTTAGACCCCTCCCCCTACCATGTGGACGCCATGTGGACATTTAGTTGACTCCCCCCCCAGTTATAGTATTGTGTTACGTAACTTTTATCTAATTAATTGATTAACTTAACCGAATAACAAAAATATATTCAAGGAGTTTTTTATTAAGTGAATTCTTTTAAAATATAAACTCTTATTAAAAAATAAAAATAATTTATACACTTTTATTAAAGATTAAATTAAGAACAAAATAAATAATAATAAAATTTAAACTTCTGCAACGTGCGTCCATGTGGGAGTCAACCAATTATTTATTGACTCAATCACTACAATTGAAGAATTTGGTGTTGTATTAGTAGGGATCGACAAGCCAGTTATATCTTTTTGTTTGTGTTACGTTGACATATAGCCGCGTCTACCTTCCCCCCACGTAACATAAGAGCATACTCCTTCCCCCCTGTTAGAGGTGTTACGTGGTTTATGGATGGCCCTTAAGCCGATATCAGGGAATATCATGTTTGATTTTCATTTGTTTCTGTTATTTGGGATAATTTGGACTCTGCGAATAAGGGTTGATTTTAATTTAATTTATACATTTTAATTAATTAATATTAATACGATATTGAAAAGTACGTGTAAGGTTGATAACATATGTAATCCATGTGGGAGTCAACCAATTATTTATTGACTCAATCACGACAATTGAAGAATTTGGTGTTGTATTAGTAGGGATCGACAAGCCAGTTATATCATTTTGTTTGTGTTACGTGACATATAGCCGCGTCTACCTTCCCCCCTGTTAGAGGTGTTACGTGGTTTATGGATGGCCCTTAAGCCGATATCAGGGAATATCATGTTTGATTTTCATTTGTTTCTGTTATTTGGGATAATTTGGACTCTGCGAATAAGGGTTGATTTTAATTTAATTTATACATTTTAATTAATTAATATTAATACGATATTGAAAAGTACGTGTAAGGTTGATAACATATGTAATTAATTAATTAATCATCAAGATTCAATAAATTGCGCATTAGTAATTTCATCAACACTGCGTGTTCTGTAATTTTTCAAAAATTATCACACATTCACTGCTGTGTAGTTCAGTGATCAGTTTAGAGTTGAGAGTAAACTTGGAGGGGGTAGTAGTACTAGTGGTAGTACTAGTAGTAGTACTGGAGGGGAGACCGTAGCTTGGTAATTAGGCCTTTCTAAGGAACCCATCTCCTCAACCTCTCCTATCCTCTACTACACCTTGTTCGTTTCCTCTAGCCTTGTGTTGTCTACCTATCTTTTTTGCGAATATCCATCTTCTCTGCAAATGACAGAACATAGATCCAATTTAGTTGTTTTACCTCAGGTTGCCCCATTTCGGTTGAGTCGAAGGCTAGGCACTTCATTCGGGCTCTGTAAGGATATTCTACTAGAATGTGGAATGCGTATCATCTGTTCCATTACAGTCCGGACAGATCGTCCTGTCTCCATGCTCATGAGATATAAATACCTCTTGACTGGCCAGTAAGCACCTACCAGAAGGATGATCACTTTCTGGTTTTTGCCAATAAGCCAGGTTGACCTCGCAGCATTGTAGATAGATAGATTATGGAGGCTGCCCAGGAAAACTTCGACCATAAGGTCCATTGTGATGCCTCGCAGTATTGTAGATAGATAGATTGTAGAGGCGTAGATAAGGTCCATTGTGATGCCTAAAGATGTGAGGATATGAGTGGAGTGGAAGGAATTTTTGTGTATAGACTAGGAATTGGTAGGATAGGCGGCTGCCGACTATGATAGGAACTATTCCGATATTCATCTGGAGTTCGTGAAGGAAACTGCAGAAAACCATCTCAAGCATAGCCGCCGGTTACTTCGTTCTTGTCATACGCTGACAGTTTAGTCCATTAACCGCCCCTTTTTTTTCTTAATAATTGACAAACTGCCGATGTCGGGTTTCGAACCCGTAACCTCCCAGTTTCCAAGTAGGCATACTGCGCAGGCATATACATACTCGGCCACTTGGACTGGTGTCTCGCAGTATTGTACCTAGCTATAAATTTTTGGTTTGCTTATAACTTTCCATTTCCTATTTATAGATTTATCTACCCATTCGTTTAGGACGGAGGCAGTCTGTCTTCTAGTTGTTCCGAGATATGGTTCCTGACATTGGAGTGCAACTCTTCACGGACTTGGGTATGTCAAATCTTGTTACAAGTTGTGACAAAATTTGCGACAACTTTTGAGTTTATGATTTTCGCTTTAGGCTGTAGTTGTTGAACTACAGGGTAGTGAAAGTGTGATAATTTTTGAAAAATTACAAAACACGCATAGTGTTGTAGAAATACTGACGTAGGATATTATTGAATATTGATTATTAATTAATACTATTAATTACATGTATTATCAATCTATTATGTAATATCTAATATTTAATTACGTGATTGTTTGTACATACTTTTGAATTTTGTATTAAACTAATTAATATTAATTAAATACATGTTTAGTATTTAATTATCAAGAGTCTATAATATCCTGTATCAATATTTTTGCAATATGTGCGTGGTTTGTAATTTTCCAAAAATTATCACATTTTGATTGCTATGCAGTTGGAAAACTTAAGTCCATTAGTCTCTGTTAAATAGACCTTTTAGCAAGGAATAACTTTGTTGAACGAACATATATATGTCCATATATATATATATATATATATATATATATATATATATATATATATATATATATATATATATATATATGTGTGTCTGTAATCACTCTAGCGGTCACATTTTGATCTGATTGGAATGAAATTTGTTATTTGAGACGCTTTTGGTATTCAAAAGGTCAAGTTCGTTAATGCGTAAAATCGAACAAGGGGAAAGGGGGGTTTAGAGGGAGGGGGAAACACAAAATTTGACATATCTCCCTTAATATTCGAAAAATCGACAAAATTTACAAGAAGTAAAGTAGGTATTAAGTTTTACTGTAATTTTGTTTCTTATAATTTTTTCTGTTACACTAATATTTACAGAAATATTGACGGTTTAAGATTAAAAATTAAATTCCTTAATATCTCTGTACACATTCGAGTTTGAGCAAAAATGATAAAGTGATGAATTGTAGCAAACATTATTTTCTACAACTTTGTTCCTTACGCTTTTTTCGGTTGTTCTACTATTAAGAGAGATATTTTCTATTTTGTGTTTTCTTCTTTCTTTATGCCCCCTTTTCCCTTGACGTATATCATTTATTAATAAAATTGGACTTGCAAATACTAAAATCATATACAATATTTCATTTTGATCAGACTAAAATTGTGACGGCTAGAAAGTGATTTATGTATTTTAAGGAAATTCGCTAAGTTGAAGCATCTCCTGCGTAACGAATTTTTTTGCATTTGACCTTGAATACAAATTTTAGCAGAAGTAGGATCGGTGGGAACTCTTCAGCTATGTGAATTTTTCCGAAGTAACATTGTTTTTTTTTGACTGGATTAATATTATTTTATAAATTGGGATATCAACCATATTTTTCTACGATCAATATTTCTAATGGTTATAGACTTCTAGTACTTGTTTACGTGTATTACGAATATACAGGACATATTGAAAGCATTATTAAGGAAGTTATTTTGGTGATTTTAGTTTCTCATTAATTTTCATTTGTTTTTCTCGAATTTTAAAATTCAAAGACCAGAGCCAGACGACATGTAAATGTTATAAATTACTTGGTGGTATTAAAACATTTATTTTTGTTTGGGATTCCCATATGCAATTTGTGTGTGCGGAGTGCAACCAACTAAACGTTAACAACACAAATAATATTAATGCACTTGGCATTAAAAAGTGTGCAAAATGTTTCTGTGTGTATCTGTATGTATAATATGTTTGACATATACACATGAAAGTAATATATTGGCTATGTACAGATTTGGATTCAGGGTATTATTAGTGGTTATTGTTAATACAAGTTTTGTTTTTGTTAAGGACGTTCATGTATGAGGCTTGATAGTAGATAACATTGTTGTTTTTTGTGAATTGAATAGCTCAATTATGTAGTTATCCTCCCTCAAAAATTAAAAACCTGTTGTCCATCATTTCAAAGAGTAATTATCGATTAAAAATCAAACTTTTAACACAGCATCTTACGGAGAACAGAATTTTTTTGTACTTAAAACTATAATAACTATATTATTAAAGTAGCGACCATAATAAATAATGTTTATAAATATTCTTTGAAATATGCAGTTTATATTTTGCATTAAAAAAATGGTGTTGACGAACACGTTTGAATTAATTATTTAATAAAATTAAAACTGTTTTGTTAGGTTTGTTTTTGCCACCATATTTTGAAAACTGGCGACAGCGTGCAGTAAAAAAATATACATATACATATACACGTGAACGTCATAACAAAATATAGTTTACTGTCAGATCTGTCAAATAAAGTCAAATCAATTTCTAATTTTCATTTGCTGATATTTTACAATAAATAATTTTAAAATATTTAGGACAAATAAAAAAGGTTATAAATCGTTAATAATAAAGATTATTATTGTACTTTACAACTTTTTTACAATCCTAAATAAATTTTATTAAAGATAGTACTCATTTGGCTCTAGTAAATGAACGTCATTAATTTCGAAATTATTTATAAGTTTTATCATCGTAAAGAAAGGGTGTACAGAAGAGGTTTCGCCAATTTTGTTGATTCCACATATTACGAGTATTATTTGTGTATATTTATAAATACTTATACTTTGTTGATTATTTGTTAAATATTTTATTTTTAATAATCAAACAATAAACTATTTATCCTAATATTATAAAAGTTTTAAAACACAATAGTCCACAGTACAGCACGGTTTTTTTTAATGATTAGTAACAGGCTAAATTTTTGCCAGTAGCCTTCTTTCGACGAGACGTCCAACTTTTCTCTCGCGAAAACTCTCGATGATAGTGACTAACGAAGCGAGTAAGGGTAACTTGTTTGTTTGATGATAGCAAAAATTTTATCAGTAACAGTTAATTTGTTAGTTAAATTGAGAGATAATGTAATAAAGATTTCAAAAAAATTGTGTCCTACAAAATGGAGTGACAGATCAGAAAATGGTGTCCTACAAAATAGTGTTAATTACTAATGGTATGTATAATTTGATAGCCACCTTGTCCTAAAAATTCAGTGGTTCAATTTCCCAGTCCTACGCTCTGAACATGTCAATGTAAAATTTTCATGAATAAATTAGAAAAATGTTTTCTTATTTCAATGACACACAACGTTTATACATATTGTAGGTCTCATCTTCAACCTTTAGTTCATAAAAGAATCATAATATTGTTTTTATCGTGAATAGATTCAATCGCGCCAAGTAACGGTTATTTAAGTAGCGCCAAGTAATTACTATATATACCCCGTTATTTGAACATGTTGGGAGTAGGGGACCTGTCTGTCACACCATCCATTTTGTAGGACACAAGTTTTTTTGAAGTCTTTATTACATTATCTCTCAATTTAACTAACAAATTAACTGTTACTGATCAAATTTTTGCTATCGTCAAACAAACAAGTTACTCTCTTACGCACTTCGTTAGTCACTATCATCGAGAATTTTCGCGAGAGAAAAGTTGGGCGTCTCTTAGCAACAAAATCAAAATGACATTTCTATTTAACAAATTTGTTTTTATTTCTAATTTTTTCATGTTAAAATGTCATTTTGATTTTGTTGCTAGGCTACGTATTCAATTTACTTTTTCTCCCATGGGAAAAAAATCTACTTTTTCTCCCCTGGAAGAAAAAGTACTACTTTACTACCTATTTGGAGGAAGCAAAGTTGTCATTTTAGTCCCGAAAGTGCAAAAAATAAAAATTTCTATTAAATGTAAATGTGGACCTGATTTTATATAAAAGAACAACAAACTTTGGCAATGTTTCAATACTTAAAATTGTACTTTTGCCAACACACATAATAACAATCAAAGACAATTTTTGAGATCACGTGTATAAAATTGAGAAATCTATATGCTTTGTTGTTCAATTCTTTTCTAAACGCATAGATACGCAATATCTCACATATTTTACAAGCTAAAAAAATGATGCCAGAATGAATTTAATGACCTTCTGTTGTTCCTCTCTAATAGAATTTTGTTCTATTAAATATTTTAATGCCAATTGTGAATAGTGCTCTTATGAATGGTCAATTTGTGGTATACAGTTGAAATTTTCAATTTTAGCGAAAATCCTCAGCAGGGAAATAGAAATTAATGTTCTACCTATGGCAAAATTTCGTAAAAATTTCTTCAAATATCAATCGATCCTACCTAGTTAGATGTCGAAAATTGACCATCAATTAAATTTATACACATACATTTTTATTTGACTGTGTAGCGGTATCGCTTCTTCATTATTAAATTATTATTTTAATATTGTATTTATTCTTTATCATTTTTATCTGTTGCTTAACAACTATAACTTCTCTCTATTATCACGGTTGCTTTGAATGTTAACAACTTTGATAATTTACAACTGAAATTAAAAATGTTTCTGTGAATTAAAAGAAATTTTTCCCATCCGAAAAAAAGGACTTTTTCAAAAACTGAGTAATCGAAACTTTTTTTTTAAAATTTATTGTTTTTAAACGTGCTTTTCAGAAAAAAATATTTAAAGTCATATTCTATAAAATTTTTCAGTTTTTCGAAAAAAACCAATGATATTTCAAAATTCTATACTTTTTTTTTCTGTATTTAATGCCGGAATTCCTATCGTGGGTCAACTTATGATTCTTTTTTTTTTTTCGTAATCTAAGTTCTTTTTATACCCGGTATATGTAAATGTACAAAGTATATTAAGTTTAGTCCCGACTTTGTATCGCTTGAAAATATTGATCGCAGACATAAATGTTGTGCCAAGTTCCGTCCGTCTGTCATTCAACACGATAGTTTAAAAACAAAAAGAGATACCAAGCTGAAATTTCGTATGTGTGTTCTAGAGCTAAAAAGTCCGTGAATGGGCAAAATCGGACCATGTTTGGACAAATTGTCAAAACTGCCTATCTTTGAAACCGTAAGAGATAGAACAAAAATTCTAAATAAAAAAATGTTCCCTTTTTAAAAACAAACAACTTTTGCTTGAAACTTTTTTTCATAAATTCACTATATACCGGGTATTTAAGCAATTAACTCAGTTGTTATTTTCACTTGTTTTTTATTAATACAACAATTGTTGAAGTAAAATTTTATGAAAAACAGTATTTGTGTGTTTTTCTTGTAAATAATATCCCTTAAACTCGGTCTTGCGCACTACCGTGCTCTAGATACGAAAACATTTATTGGCTGAAAGTTTGTAGCCACTAGTCGTCATAGTTTGAATCCGATTGGAATGAAATTTGGTATGTGGGAATGTTTTTGGTATTTGACAGGCCAAATTCGTTAATGGGTAAAACCAGAGAAGGTGAAAGAAGAAAAAGAAGAGAGGGGAAACACAAAATTATAGAAAATTTATTTACTAAAATTTACTCAGATATAAAATTTATCTGTAGGTTTTAACAAATGGCACAACTAACTGGCAAGAAAAGTTTAAAAAAATTTAATTTCATAAGTAACATTAGTTTTTTGACAACAATGTTCTTATGAAAAATCATACAAATTTTATTTTACCAATTGAGCTACTGAGATGCATATAATTTAGAATGCATATAATTTCTTACTATCTGAAGTACTTGTGTTTTTATTATTTGTGTTTGTTTTTGATTATTTACATATTTTTGTAAACTTTGTGTCTATCCATCCATTTTTAGTATGGTTTCTTATCGTTTATGCTGTACTAACGGAGGTGACTAGTATTTATACTTAATTTGGCATTCATGTAATATGTATACATGAAAGTTTAAACTTATGTTTTCATATAAAACATTGATGTAAAATAATGTTACTAATGTACATACGGCGTCAAAAGTTGCTCTGTCATTTCAAAATTTTTTAATTGATTTGTGCCTTATTTATTCGGTTTTCGAAAAAATGCTTCGGATAAAAGTGCTCAATATATTGTTTTACATAACAACTCCGTTATGTAAAACAACTAAACGATGTTTAGCTGTTTTACATAATTACTGAAATAAAATTTCAAATTCGCCCCCTTTACCTAGATCAGTTTTTTTGAATTATAAATACGTATTTCGATTACAATGTAGTCATCATCAGTATAAATTAGTTAGTCGTAATTTACTCTTTGACAATTAGAAATAGATAGAAAGTCGAGATCAATAGACAAAAATAAAATTAAATAGAAAATTAACTAAATTAAAATATACTGGATTTAAAATATAATAAATTTTAAATTATATTGAAATTACTCTTGTTAAAAGAGTGAAATTGTCACCAAATTAGCGACAAGTAACATATTCTGAGACAATATATTTAAAAAACCTAGAGTTCTCACTAATTATCATTCGATAATATAATGTATAATTACTGAACTTCAACACGTCATATTGCTTAAACGTTTTGCATTAATCAATGTAGCGGGTCAACGATTAGACGTTATGTAAAACAGCGTGAAATGAAACGTCAGATTGTATTTTTTAGTTAATATCATTATTATAATTATTAATACTACTATTTATATTACCTAGCAGTCTATTTAAGTCTTAAATTCATAGCTTAGAATTATTGTAAACGGGCAAATGGAATTCCCATTACTAAAGGTCCTTTTTCCTAACAAGTTCTATATATTTTAAATATAGTTTCAAAAATTATTGAAATTAAATAAGGTAACTATTACAACCGATTACTACAATCTTTCACTTCATCGGTCATACCCCGAGTTGGTCGGGTTTGCGTGTTTTTGGGCCCCGCACTAAAAGCGTTCTATATATTTCCCTACATCAAAACGATCTTTGTGGCTGCAGATCAGCTATTCTGCATTACGTCTAAACGTGGGTAGCAGTTTTGTAAAACGTATCGCAATGACAATCCAGCTGAACGTCGTTCAGTTATTTAACATAACGGAGTTGTTATGTAAAACAATTAGCGGTTTTGAAAAACAGCGGATTCGACAATCCATCTGCGACATGTACAATAGTAACATTATTTTGACATCAGTGTTTTGTAGGAAAACATAAGTTTAAACTTCAATAAAAAGAATGCATATTATTTTATTTTATTAGTCTATGAATATTTCGTGTAAATAAATATATTATAAAAGTAGAACAAACTGTAATATAATGTTTAACAAAACCATTCAAGAAACCTATTAAAAAGTGTGAAGAGAAAATTTTTCATTGTTCTAATGTGTTAGAAAAAATATGTAAATATTTTTCATAAAAATTTCTGTTAAAAATTATCATAGGTTGACATATAGAATCATATTTAAGTGTATTGAACCTTATATGCGCGTAAGGGGAAAATATTTCATAGAAGGCAACTTATTTTAATCATATTTAAAAAAATGTCCCTTATTTGGAGGAGGAATTTTTTAGAGATTTAATATGAGAATCTTAAAAACTAAAAAAGAATGTAAAATATTTTTCTGTAAACAAATATCAGACAATATATTATATTATGGCAATATATTATGGCCATTCAATAATAAAAGACAAAATATTAATTATTAAAAATAAATTTTTTGCACTTTCGGGACTAAAATGACAACTTTACTCCATCCAAATAGGTACTAAAGTAGTACTTTTTCTTCCATGGGGAAAAAAGTAAATTTAATACGTATCCTAGCAACAAAATCAAAATGACATTTCTATTTAACATGAAAAAATATGACATAATAAAAAATTTGTTAAATAGAAATGTCATTTTGATTTTGTTGTTAGGATACGTATTCAATTTATTTTTTCTCTCATGGGAAAACAAATATACTTTTTCTCCCATACGGGAGAAAAGTACTACTTTAGTGTCTATTTGGAGGGAGTAAAGTTGTCATTTTAGTCCCGAAAGTGCAAAAAATAGTATATTTACCGTGGGACTAAAGTGCCTTTAATCCCTTGAGTGATTGTTCCTTAGCGTGGAGCCTCAGGAACACATCCAATCGCAGGATTAAAAGAGTCACTTTAGTCCCATGGTTAATAATATAGTATATTTCGGTATTTTTCTCTGTATTAAAAGGACAAATAGTTTTTTTTAATCATGTAATTAAAATGTCCTTTCTTATTTTCCATTTGAAATTTGTATATATTGTATATATTGCTACGCCTACTATAATAAAAATAATATTTAGGTATAGAGTAATATAAAATTTCAAATTAGCCCCCTTTACCTAGATCAGTTTTTTGTATTATAAATACGTATTTCGACTACAATGTAGTCATCATCAGTATAAATTAGCTAGTCGTACTTTACTCTTTGACAATTAGAAATAGAAAGTCGAGATCAATAGACAAAAATAAAAATAAATAGAAAATTAACTAGATTAAAATATACTAGATTTAAAATATAATAAATTTTAAATTATATTGAAATTACTCTTGTTAAAATTTCCTTCATTCACATTTATTCCTGTTAATTTTACTCTTATTAAAATTACTCTTATATTGTCGCAGGATATGTTACTTGTTACTAATTTGGTGACAGTTTCACGAACGTGAAACGTGAAAAATTAACAGGAATAAATGTGAATGAAGGAAATTTTAACAAGAGTAATTTCAATATAATTTAAAATTTATTATATTTTAAATCTAATATATTTTAATCTAGTTAATTTTCTATTTATTTTTATTTTTGTCTATTGATCTCGACTTTATATCTATTTCTAATTGTCAAAGAGTAAAGTACGACTAGCTAATTTATACTGATGATGACTACAGTGTACTCGAAATACGTATTTATAATACAAAAAACTGATCTAGGTAAAGGGGGCTAATTTGAAATTTTATTTCAAAAACCTAGAGTTCTCACTAATTATCATTCGATAATATAATGTGTATAGAGTAATATATCATATATTCATCTTCATTTATTAATATTAAGTAGATTCAGATCAGTGGCATTAAACAACTATTTGCGAATCCTAGTTGTCGTACTCTATATAAGAGCACGATACACTTGTTGATTATCACTGATCATATTTCACACCTCTAAATAAAATGATAAATGGATTTAAAGTGGAGTGGCATTAAACAACTATTTGCGAATCCTAGTTGTCATACTGTATATATTATATAAGATCACGATACACTTGTAGATTATCACTGATCATATATCACACCTCTAACTAAAATGATAAATGGATTTAAAGTGGGGGAAACATTCATATGTTTCATTCCTTTTATTTTGAAAATAGTTTGATACACTCAAGCTGTGACAGTATTCGAGGGTTCAATATAAATGAAACACAGTTCTACCGCATTACGATATTTTTTGTTAGGTAATTTTAAATCATAAAAAAATTATATACAAACCTTAGATCTGGTAAAAACGGTTAATACATCAGTCCACCATCGCGCTTCTTCCCGACATGATGCTTTCACAAAATGTACTCGGTCTGGTGCAGTTATTGCTAAACTATATGTGTGGCCGGTTACATCTTCAGCACCTGTTACTTCTAATACTTGATTCATATCAATAACAGCTTGGGGAACCGTATCCGGCTGAAAAAAATAAAAAGAGTAATTATAAAAAAGCCTTTTTACAATAGTAGTTTGTTATTGCAATTCAAATTATTTATGTATTCGATATTCAATGTTATCGTCAAAGTTTTTATAAAATTTCAAAATTTTATAAATCCTTGACTGTGCAGACCCTAACGTTGGGGTATGCACAAGACCTTGCGGCTTCCAGGTCATAGGGCTAGTTGGGCTTGTTTGTATGTCATTTAATCCAGCCCTAGTTATAAATATATTGACTGGGATGTTATCGACTCTTAATATCAAGCTAACACATTTTGTCAGATTAGCATTTATTACTTTATGTACTTCATTGGAAAAAACTGTAACAATGCCACTGATAAAATTTCAAATTCGTCCCCTTTACCTAGATCAGTTTTTTTTGTATTATAAATACGTATTTCGACTACAAGGTAGTCATCATCAGTATAAATTAGCTAGTCGTAATTTTACTCTTTGAAAATTAGAAATAGATAGTCGAGATCAATAGACAAAAATAAAAATAAATAGAAAATTAACTAAATTAAAATATACTGGATTTAAAATATAATAAATTTTAAATTATATTGAAATTACTCCTGTTAAAATTTCCTTCATTCACATTTATTCCTGTTACCTTACTCTTATTAAAAGTACTCTTATATTGTCTCAGGATATGTTACTCGTTGCTAACTTGGTGACAGTTTCAGTGTGAAACTATCACCAAGACAGCTAATTTATACTGATGATGACTACCTTGTAGTCGAAATACGTATTTATAATACAAAAAAACTGATCTAGGTAAAGGGGGCGAATTTGAAATTTTATTTCAAATACCGTAAGTCAATATTCAAATTGTAGAAGTTTTGTAAAAAATAAAAAACAAAGTTCGTTTACATGTTAAAGTTTGAAACTTTCGTCAAGTTTTTTGAAAACAGTGTTTAGTAAATAATAGTAGTTTATTTGAATAGTAAGTATATTTTAAAGTAAATAATATTAGTTTATTTGAATAGTAAGTATATTTTAAATGGGCCGCGGTTCATCTACAGTGCTAACACTATGCTAAGTAGAACCAATGTTCATCCGAATAGCTAAATCATCATAATATAAAAATGATAACTTATACAAACCAAATTTTTAGAAACATTTCACAGCCGCTCTGGAGATATGCTCTTACGAGCATATCTCCTCTTGATCTATGAGTTGAGAAGGAAGGTTCACCTGAGAATTCAAGGCTACACACCTCGAGGATTCAAGACGGAGGCATGTGGGGGAGAATAGAAGTCACCTATGGCCACAAGCAAATATCACAAATGGTGGGAAGAGAAATGCCTCTACCATGCATGAAAGTGCGCAAAGCAAGTGGCTGGCTAGGATTTCAGAGACAACATAAGCTCTGTCCCGGATAGAGAAAAGTGGACGGAAGAGCTTCTCACAAGACTCGCTAGTATGCTACACGGGTGTTTTCAGTAAATTATTGTCGAAAAACTATTATTTTCGAGAATAAGGATGCATTAAACGACTGGAATAGATAGTAAATAGCAAAAGAAGAAAAAAGATTGTCTAAAAATCGAAAACAAAGAACATTCACTCTAGATGATATCAACTATGTCTAGTAAGTTCAATGTCTTAATAAAGTAAAAGTATTATATTTTTTACTATTATAAGGCACAACTTTATATATTACAATTGGAAACGATGCTAGTTTAATGACTTTTAATCAATTTGTAAAAGAAGAAGATTTATAATATAAAAAAAAAGAATTGATATTATATACAGTCATTGATGTCACAGATACTTATTTTTTTAGCGAATTTCCTCAACAAAGAAATGGAGCTATTAGTGTTGTACCGCTTACACCAGTCAGTAGAGGATCAAAACAGGGGGATATGATGCAAAAGGTGGTGTAGTATTTTAATTTTTTTATCGGCAAAACGTAGTAAGTTATAATATTGTCGATGCCGTAAACCAATGTTGGGTTGTCCCCGATTCTTTACGTTTTCAGGCACTCTGGCCATCTGGATGGTCAAAATATCACTTTTGGTTATTGATCAGTGTGTGACCACGATATCTTGAGAACTATAAAAGCGTTAGAACATTCGTTTTCATAATTATTATATTTTGTATCACCAGAGCTTAACTATTAATACTCAATAAGTCCCGAGGCTACTAAGAAAACGTTTTTTTGCAAAATTCGACTTTATTCATCAACATAGTCTCCTTCAAGAGTGATAGATTAATTTCAACATTTCAATGCCTTTATGTAGAACGATTTATCTTTGGCCTCAACATAGACGTTTGTTTCAGCTACGACTTCAGCATTTGACGTAAATGTCTTTCCTTGGAGCATTTTTTTGAGGTCTGTGAACAGGTCTCATAGTTGCTGGGAGCCAGAAAATATAGTGGATGGGGAAACAATTCGAACTTCAAGTCGTGTAACTTTACCATCAAACATACGAAATTCCTTTTTTTTCACTGTTTTGAAAACCGCAAAAGTAGATGAGTCACTAAAACCACTGTAACTTGGAAACTAATATGGTCGGATTGTAAAGAAATTTTGATACATATCATTTAAATGTTAGGACTTTGAAGATTAGTACACATGTTTCAGAAAATATTTTTGCTATCATACTCTTTGAAATAATTTGCGTAGATAAAATGATCTACCATGAACAGTCCCATCAGTCCAAGTAATCGAGCGGTCTAAGGCGTTATGTCTGCGCAGTATGCATACTTGGAAACTAGGAGGTTATGGGTTCGAATCCCGACATCGGCATTTTGTCAATTATTAAAGGAAAAAAAAGGGGCGGTTAATTGACTAAACTGTCGGCGTATGGACAAGAACGAATTAACCGGCTATGCTTGAGAAGGTTTTCTGCAGTTTTCTTCACGAACTCCAGATGAATATCGGCATAGTTTATATCAGAGTCGGCTGCAGCCGCATATCCTACCAATTCCTAGTCTACTCACAAAATTCACTCCTCTCACATCCTCACATCCTAAGGCATCACAATGGACCTTATGGTCGAAGTGTAGCCCGTCCAAGGCAGCCTCTACAATCTATCTATCTATCGACCATGAACAGCAGATAAATATAATTTGTTGGCTTTATAATTCTAAATTTTGCTATATATAATATGAAACTAATATGATGAAACGTTATTCTTAATAGATTGTCAAACATAGTGTATTATTTGTAAGGTGGTAAAACTTGTAACTACAATGTGATTGATCTTTCAACAGATTTGCGAACAAAAAATTACCCTCTTTTAAAGCCATGCATTGCAAAGTATATTCGGTTACCGGATACAGTAAAAATAAAATTTTTTTGACGAATTGTTTTTATTTTTTTATTAATTTATATATGTAAATATTTTATAAACGTACGTTACTTTTATATTATCATATGAATAATATTTTTATAGGGCTTCAGTTATTTGCAGAAATTGATAGGTTTCATTGTATTATTTATTAATAAACACATATATAGACACCACCGATATAATATCAAATAACAAAAGTGTAGATTTTATAGTCATCGATATGCATATAGGGTGTTACAAATAAAAGCACACTTTAGATAAAATATACATATTAGAGTTGCCGCTTTTAGTTCAATTCGCCGACGCAGCTCAATGAATTTTCTTAATTCAAATCAACTAGTTCACGAATATAGTTCAGTAGATCATTTAGTTCAGCTCTAAGATTGTAGATTCGAGTTCTTCAGACGTTGGACATGCTTATTCATGCGTGACTTTCCCCACTACTGTGAATTTTAGCATTACCAACATAGCGAATATTTGAGACTCGCTGTATTAAATTATTCACGGGGGCGCGAGTGTGGACTATATAGAATATGCATATGGATATTTAATTGGTTGGGTATTATGTAGAGAGCTTAATGTACCTCTCCAAATCGAATACCATCCTCAAATAACCGCATATAAAGCTTTTGGAAAATGTTTGGTTCCAGGACCCTACAATATGCTATCATCTAAGCACCGACATTTTTTTCGACGTTGACTTAGGATGTGTCCAAACTCGACGCCAAATGATTATTGTTGCTTACATAAATTCGGAATCACTTATTATTAATCGAATACATAACTTATAATGGAAACTTCTCAATGTTTCATAAATTTAAATATATTAATTAATTCAGAGCCTCATAAACCAATAGACTTACAATTTTCTTCATCCGTCAGTTTCAACATAGATTATTTTAAATAATTAATTCTGATTCAAATGAACTAATAAACTCAATTAAAATGTAATTTTAACTATAATTCAATAACAAATAGCTGAAATGGAACAATTTTGTAAATAATTTGCTGACATATAATCATCGATACTACAGCTGTTTACAGCTTCAGTTACAACCATATGGCTGAAGTAGACCATAAAAAAGTCCAAAAAAATTTCTTATTTTTAGTCTTACTTCATCGAAATACTGAAATCAATTATCAAATAAAGGTGTTAAATTCACCAAACAAAACATGCGAAAATTTTCCAGGATTGAATTTTCGGGTTTTCAGACTTTTCTCATTGATTTGGGCACTACACTGTAAGCCAATATCACTGGTTTTATCTTTATCCTGACAATTTAGGGGCGTGGCCGCGTTTTTCGTTTTTCGATTTTTGAATTAAAATATCTTTAAGACTATTTATTTCTTAATAGGCTAGGAAATGGGTAGATTTGCATGTCACTTCTCCGTAATATTTGCGAATTGCATATTCTTGTAGGGCTGATAGCCCAGATGAAGACCTTCAATTTTCAACCACCGATTCACCACTTATTTTTTTTGCAACGCGTTCAAAGTTGGCGAAACAGAAAAAAAGAGGTTTTTGAACGATAGCGACGAAACTGTGAATTTGACAGAAAAAAAGTAAATGGACCATTTTTAGGTATTAACAATCTTTTTTTACGTTGATATGTTTCGTTTGGGTACTGTTCAAAACGTTTTCTTGTAATAAATAAACCATCTTAATATGTAAATACGTTTAGTAATTATTTCAAACACTATCTATTAATAATTAGTTATTTCAGATATGACCAGCTAGTTTTTATTACTGTGCGAGTGAACTAATTAATCGATTTTAATTTCCGACGCTTCAAATTGTTTGTCTTATTAATACCTCAAAATTCCTTTACTTTTTTTCTGTCAAGCTCACAGTTTCGACGCTATCGCTCACAAACTTCTTTTTTTCCGTTTCGCCAGCTTTGAACGCGTGGCAAAAAAAATTGGGTGGCGAATCGGTGGTTGGAAAATAGTAGGTCTTCATCTGGGCTATCAGCCCTACGGAGAATATCATAAAAATGCTACGGAGAACTATCATAAAAATGCCTCTTTTTGAACCCATTTCCTGTATTATAACGATGATATTGAAAACGGTGTGTTAATACATAGGTGGGCAAACTTTTACTGCACTCAGCTCTGAGTGAGAGGTAGGAAGAGAGATAGAGTAAATACAGGGTTATCTACCAATTATTATTATTTTCTTTTTTTAATTAAAACATTTTCTGAAAAAAATATAATAATACCAACTATTTTTTATGGTCACTATTATTCAAAGTATACAATACATACAATACATTGAATACATACTCTGGAATTTTGGGCTGGTAATTTGGGGCATAAAATGTACCTTTTTAATATATTTGGGTATGAATAAAATATAAATGTTATATAAATTATAAAATATAAATCTTTTGATCTTTTACATTTACCGCTTGACAATTGTAAACCGCTTGTAAATTTTTTGATGATTTAGCTTTAGTTTAGATTTTAGAATTAGATTTTTGGAAATTCCGAATAATTTGCCTAAACTATTCATATCGGAGAATTAATCAACAATTATTTACTTGATTTAATTATTTTTTCTTAGTAGGGAGTATAGTGTCATGGGAATTTGATGACACTGGATACAATAAAGATGCCAATGATAAAGCTGGGTGGGGTGGGGGTTTGGTAATTTGTTACTAATTTCTAAATAGATAAATTTTACATAAAGTGGGAATACATATAGTTGTTGTTGTAATTATTGTTATTGCTATCGTCATTATTGCTATTATTATTATTATGTTTTTTGGTGTATCTCTCCATATTGTAAAAGGTATTTCTTAAACAATAAATATTTTATAAAACTATTTCTAAATTGATTGAATAAATTATTGGGCAATAATCGGTAGACAACCTGTATTGAAACATCGTTCCGTCTTACTTCAAAACATACTTTTTTTACTAACTCTCACACAGCTTAAGGAGAGCCGTTCGGCTCCGGAGAGGCGTCTGTGCCCACCTCTGTATAAGTTAAAATGATGCAATCTTCTATATTCGAAAACTCAGCTATGACAACTAATTTCAAAGGATTGAAATTCACTATGCAGTATCATAAAACATTTCTTATATAATTTCTTGAAAAATAAATTGTTCATTGTAATACAATAGGGAATATGCATGAATATTTTTTTTCACATGATTTGAAGCATGTTTACTTGACAAATATCAAGGTAAAATTACTTTTTTAATAACTTTAAAAATAAGCGAGATATGAATGATTGAAATTCCCGATTAGACAAAGAGGGTGATAGCCCTCTTGATATGTTATGTGACGTCATATTACACTTTCACCATTTAAAATACACGTAAAACTCCGTTTTTAGTATTTTTGCAAGAAAGAGACAGATAATAATCTTTAAAAGCTTATAGCTTTCTTGATATTTGTCGGATTTTAATTTCGTTTTTAAATATTATTACAGTATTAACAGTATTTTCATGTTCTGAAAATAAATGTGAAAAAAAATTTTCATGCATATTCCCTATTATCATAAAGAAGACTCGTTGGAAAGTGAAACATTTATAAGAATATTTTTAATCATTCTAGTATGAATAAGATTTCCAGCAATTGTTTATAACACCCTGTATATAAGATGTGTATATTGTATAAAATAAGCAAAAATAATACATAAAAAAAACATATCGATCATATCATATCAATTTGGTTATTCATCAAGAAATATATGGTGCAGCACGTGATTAATAAATTTAATATTCTTTTCAATAATTTTTAGACAGGTGACCTTTGAATAACGTGGTATCTAATTCTTATTATAGATAGCTCCAACATAATGTGGTTGCAATACTAATAAATAATAGTTTAAAAAAACTAAAAAAACACGCTTTTATAGAAAATCCAACTAAAAAATAGAAAATAAAATTTAATAAATTTGGATTAAGAAAAGTGTAAATAAGAAACAAATGTATATTAATGGAAAAAAGCATGGGGTGCATAGTGTCAATAGGTATTCCATTTATATACATTTGTTTCTTATTTACACTTTTCTTAATCCAAATTTATTAAATTTTATTTTCTATTTTTTAGTTGGATTTTCTATAAAAGCGTGTTTTTTTAGTTTTTTAAACTATTATTTATTTTTCATTTTTTAGTTGAATTTTCTATAAAAGCGTGTTTTTTAGTTTTTTAAACTATAATTTTTTAAACTATTATTTATTTTTTCAATACTTTTACTCAGGGACTTTTCAGAAGTTTCACTTCTACCGTGTGCTACTTGCACACACACACATTTTTTTTTTTAAGTCAGTAACTTATCTGGGATATTGATGAAGCCTGGCTAATCTAATCAGGATAATCGGATATTTTAATCGAATTATTGCATTGTCATCGGTCTTTGACAGGTGTGCAAAATTTGAATTAAATCTGATCGTTCAAAGTAGGAGAAAATCGAGCCCAAAAGGGTTGGTTACATACATACATACAGGTGAAACTAATAAAAAACGTATAAAAACATGATGATTACATATATTATTTATAATATAATGCCTTTAGCTGTGATAGACATTATGCAATTTTAATATATTTTGCTTCTTGTTTGATAATGTACCGAAGAGGGTGAAACATATGAGAAAAAAACGCCCAATAAATATTACAAATTTTTGTTCGAAGTTTCGAAGATATCTGATAGTATTGAAAGCAATTAAAATTAGATTACTTAGAATAATCAACATCTTGCGGTTGCGTTTAATTTGAGGATTCCTCTAGACAAACAAAAATTGTTTTATTTAAAAACTATATCTAGTATAAACGATCAAAATTTGCCCTCCGAGGCAGCAGCCTATCTTGCTAACGCGGTAAATCTGCTACTACGGACGTTAGATGAATGTGTAAAGGTTAATGATAGTTATATTAAATAATTATTATTTAAATAAATAATAAATATATGTGAAAGATATAATTGATCTTTATTGATTTGATTTATGAAATATTATTATTTTTAATATGTAAATTACCATGGTTGTAAACATTCAAAGCAACCGTGATAATAGAGGGAAGTTATAGTTGTTATGCAACAAATAAAAATGATGAACAAAATTATAATAATAATTTAATGAAGAAGCGATACCGCTACAAATGCAATCATGTTCATAAATATGGCCCGTTTTTACACGTTTGATGAAAGTTTTCAATCACAATAAATTTATGTGATATAACTAGATTTACATCTCTGGGTACATGCAAAAATATATCAATCGCATGTTTTGTTAATAGCTATAACTTTCGTCTTGCTAAATATTTCTTTCTTTGTCAACCACTTCAGTCACATGATCATAGTAAACTAATCACAAGAAAGTAAACCAATCACCCTATTCTTACATCTGAAGTTACATATAAGATTGCATCGAAATAGAAGCCCGGTCTATTATGTTATAACAGCATAGTTTCATCAAAAAATACTACTGCGCTTGCTCACCAAATTATGCGTTATGAATAGTTGCTTGAAAAGTTACATGTGTAAAATAGCCCATCAAACATGGCTTGCATTCAGTGAACATGCTAAAAGATCATTTGGTACATTTAGGAATTTGTTTTTTCGCAAGGTTTAATTAGATTTTTTAACGTGTTATATCATAATTTAGCTACTGACAATAATTACGTTGTAATCGAAATACCGGTAACTAGATGTAAGTCTTTTCTATATTTTTATTATATTTTTAAAATATTTATTCGAATATTACGATTTTTTTAAATATTGTGGTATAATCTTATTATTTGAATAACTATTATGTCGTGTTTTTAAAAAAAATTTAGAAACTTTGTATTCAATTATAGTAAACATTTCTTTTATAGATGTCGCTCTTATACTCCCAGAACCAGTGAATATAAACAGCTCACATTTCCTTAGTGAGTAAAAACGATCAGGTTCAGGCTCTTGATAATTTTGTTTTATCTAATCATAATTATCCGTAATTAAAAATTGTCCAAATTAAAATTATTTAAAAAAATTGATAACCGATTTTTGACGGGAAAGCCCACTCGATATAGCGATCTAGAATGATTTTGCTTTAGTAAGCTGCATGATTTAAGTAGAGTAATGCTTTTAAAGGTTTTCTGGTAAACCTTGTTTTACGAAGGATTCAGGTTCACTGTAAAGAATCCACTTAAGGGGTATTTAGCTTAAAACAAATTAATTTGAACAATAGTTATGTCAATATCTTTATATAATATAAAATAAAGTCCCCCAGCCGCGTTTGTCTGTCTGTCTGTGCGCGATAAACTCAAAAACTACTGCACCGATTTTCATGCTGTTTTCACCAAAGGATAGAGTGGTTCTCGAGGAAGGTTTTAGTATATAATTTGTGAAGTTTTTCGTATACATTGATCCTTACATATTATAAAAATGATTCATGAGGATGGTATAGTTGTATAATTTATTGATGTATAGGTGTATAATTTATCAGTCCTTGACGGGAGAAAATATTATGTTACTTGGTTATAAGGGCGTTAAAAAATTTTTGCGGGCGAAGCCGCGACGGGTAATGCTAGTGATTAATATATTGATTTAATGAGATATTAATAGAAAAATTATACTTACAAAAACTGAGAAATTTGAAAAGATTAATTAAAAAAAAAAACATAAAATAATTAAACGTTAGTTTTTTTTTTTTTGTTTATAAACAAAACTAATTTAAAAATATATTTATTTACATGATGTTGATAAAATAATTAATTGCCTTCAATAAATTATATAATCTTGGAAGTAATGATAGAGTAAAGAAATTAGAACATAGTTTTTTTTTTTCATTCATTTTAAAATTTAAATGTGAAAATCACGAATAATAATAATTAGCAAGTCATTCACCTTACTACTCACTGCGTAGTTAGCTAGTTTAGTTGGTTGTATATCTTACATATTAGAAGTGACATCTGTACTGATTCTAATCTTATTAAAACAACTTATTAAATCAAGCGCATACTACCATGAACTTATAGGCACTACAAACGGGGAACATTGAACAGCAACATTATGCAGCAACCTAGGATGTTGCTGTGTGTGTATAGCTGCTGTTGCAGCAACAAAAAACATGTCCTTGAACGATTGCAGTAAAATCAAAATTATTTGATAATTTGTAGGAGGAGTTTAATGTTCCTGTACAAATTCGTCGTCTGTAGCGAAATTGCAGCATATTATCTCTAAAATGTTTGCCTAATATTTTTGTATGTTTTATTACATAGATTTAACTTTATATATATTCAATCACTTGTCATCTTGTCTCTATCTGTCTCATTTAATTTGTGTTAAATAAATAAATTAGACACAAATTAAATGAGACAGATAGAGACAAGATGACAAGTGATTGAATTTCTAGTATATAATAAATAAACTATACAAATGAGATAGATAGAGACAAGATGAGAAATGATTGAATTTTTATGACAAGTGTCATACAATAATAAAATTAAATTTTATGTTCCTAAACTTTGGTTGCAACGTCTGTACTGAAAATATTTTGTAGGCGGAGTTCAATGTTGCTGCAACAATGTTCTGCGTCTATTCCGTACTTTACTTACTAATACAGTCAGTAATAAATACTATTCAATTTATATAAATATCTATTTTAACACGTATTTAGGCTGAACAATTGATCAAATGTATCATTCGGTTGAATGAAAAAGAATTCAAGAAATTCCGCGGTTTAGTTCAGAAAATTGCATAAAATCAATAACGAAAAATTTGGAGGGGTATACACTCTCAACTTTACCATACATCATGCGATCAAACAATATAATTAGTAAATAACCAGATCTCAATTTTCAATAAATAGTTTTCGGAATTTCTCAAAAGATCCCAAAAATGCAGCTAGATTATATTGACGCGCTCTGCTTGGAACTGGAAGGTTGCGGGCCCGATTCCCATCGATGGCCGTTTGTCAATTAAAATGGTGGGCGGTTAACTGACTAAATTGTCGACGTATGGATAAGATCGAAGTAAAAATTGCGTAAAATCAATAAGGAAAAATTTGGAGGGGTATACACTCTCAACTTTACCATACATCATGCGATCAAACAATATAATTACTAAATAACCACATCTCTATTTTTAATAAATAGTTTTCGGAATTTTTCTCAAAAGATTCCAAAAATTTAACTAGATTATATTGGCGCTCTGTTTGGAACTGGCAGGTTGCGTGCCCAATTCCCATCGATGGCAGTTTGTCAATTAAAATGGTGGGCGGTTAACTTACTAAATTGTCGACGTATGGATAAGAACGAAGTAATCGGCTAAGTAATAACCGTAAAAAATAATTATTTTCGATTATGGGAGTCCTACAAACTATACCTTCTCTCCACCCGATATTGCTCAAAAACTATACACCTTCTAATACAGAATCAATGTTAAATAAATAAAGTATTTACTATAAAACCATACATACACATACATACTGAAACTGAATGTCTGGACTGGAATGTTGGGTGACCATATTATTGGATCATTCTTCATTGACGGATCTTTAGATTCTCAAAAATATAGGTGTTTGTTACGAAATAATATATTTCCATCTGTTAGAGCTCTTCCTAATTTAGACCTGGAATCATGTATGGTTCCAACAAGATGGTTGCCCTGCACACAATGCCATGTAAGTAAGGCTGTTCCGGGAACAAATTGTCTAGGATCGTCTTATGAGTAGTTTTGAAACCTTCAATGGCCACCCAGATCGCCAGATCTATCTCCTAACGACTTTTTTTTGTGGGGTTTTCTCAAAACACAAATCTATTCCCGGAATATGCCTGAAAATTTGCAACAATTAAGGCAAAGAATTGTTGACAATTGTGCGAATATTTTTCCTCAAGTGATAGAAAATACCCGGGTAGATTTCTACAATCGACTCGGATATTGTTTAGCAAATAATGGAGGAATATTCGAACCGTTGATTTAACTTTTTTTTTTGGTCGGAATTCTATTTCTTTATCTTTTTGGGGTTTTATTTTTCTTTTAATTTGTGTGGATCGTTGTTTTATGTTATACCGTTGATATAATACTATCATTAATTTTCAAACATTCCACATACAAATAATAAGAAATATTGAAAAAAGAATTTTCAATTGTTAGAAATAATGCTAAGCTTAAGAAGACAACAATAAACATATTTAACCCACTCTCATTACATGTCAATGCAGTACTGAGTACAATACAGTCCAGCAAGCATACACAATAGACACACTAAAGAGTACCCACACTATTTTTATTTCTTTATTAAGCAAATTGTGTATAGAAAATAATATATAACATTGATTCTCTATCAGCAATACTTTCCAAGACATACGGTATACACTAAATTATATTATTAACAGTCAAACGGTGTGACAGACAAACGCACGCTTCGACAGACATAATCTGGAAAACAGCATAAATGGATTCAGGCGACCTCAAAACATAAAAATCTGTCGAAAACTAGGGGGTAGTGCAAAGAAGATTATTCACCTACTTTTCCATTTTACTAATATTAAGATAAACCAAAATTTTTAATTTCCCCACCCTCTAAAGCCCCCTTTCCCGTTGGCTGATTTTTCCGATTAACGAATAAATATTAATTGAAATATTTTTCAGTTTTAAAATCATCTTCCTTTACTCCTAGTATGCTTCTACTGGTATACAAATAGTAAATCAGAAATATTCGTAAGTTTTATCAAAAACTTGTTTTAATCTGCTGTAAAATAAAATTATTAAATACAAAAACAAACTACTTTTGTTTGTAACTTTTTAATATTTTATAGTATTATAGAGGGTGTTTATAAAAATAATTCAAAAATTTAACAGGGGATGCAACTCATAACAAAAAACAATTCACATAAACACAAGGTCCGAAAAAACCGATAAATGGCTTCAAAATCGGTCCAGTAGTTTTTGAGAAACATAACTACTGTTCCCTAGTGCAGTAGACCAGGGAGCATTTCAACCGCATCGAAATGGTAACAGGCGTACAAACACAAAAACGACCTTTTACCCTAAACGCAAATACCGTCTCTGTTCCGTGCATTTCACTTGCAATAAACATAAAAGTGCAATAAACTTCTAAGATCGACAGTGCATAAAAATTAAATGTTTATACGGATTTGTATCCTTCAATCCATCTCTGGGTGTATCCGTATTGGATGCTTACACACTTTCAGCGCCATCAAGCGGTGTTTAATCAGTGTTGCCAACATTAAATTCCAGCTCCCGTTGTAGAGAACACTGTAGTCTCGTCAAAACCCGTCAAGTAGGGATTTTCGAGTTTTATGTCTCTAGTTCTTAAAACTAAAAATTGACTGTTTTGATATCGATTTTTTTCTAATCGATATTTAAGCCTTCTTTAACTATTTAAATAATTTTAATATAAATATTTCAAAAAATTACTATTTCGGTAATGAGTTATGACCAAAAAAATATAAACTTTCGTTGTTCCGCCAAAAAATCCGTTAGCCGTTAAAAACAATTTTTTTCCGTTGCCAACATCGCTAACCCAACAAATTTGACGGGAAAAATATCCAGTTGGTAACACTGGGTGTTTTTAGTGTTCAACTTGATGCTGTGTATGCTGACAAAGTATGCTGAGCTCAAACGATAGACACAAAGCTCAAAGACGCTTTATCCATCGTATTAGGGCAGCAAAAGCTTGAGCGCCAAATCGTACTATGTCCTAAAACGAATACTGTATAATCATTTTACTTATCTGTCATGTACACAGTGTAAACGTTCATGAGCCAATACGAACGCTAATAAATTACGCTTATAAGCATGAGCGCTGAACGGGTACGCGCTCAAAACTAGTGTTTCACGAGGTACGAGGTTTTGGTATCACCTCGCCTCGCCTCGGCCTCGGCCGAGGCAGAATGTTGGCTAGCCTCGCCTTGCCTCGGTTGGGTCAGCTATCATCGGCCGAGGCGAGGCGAGGGATAATTTTTACAAACTTTGACTAATTTTGCATGAATGTACATCATATTGACTTATTTTGCATGAATGTACATTTTTTTTATGCTAAAAGTTATTTTTATGCTAAAAAAAACTTATATATATATGTATATAAATTTTAGAGACGATGACTTTCGAGTTTTCGGCATCTACTAGGTAGGATCGCTGGAGATTTGAAAAAATATTTGCAAAATAATTTATCTATTGCTTCATGTTTTTTTGTAATAAAATCAGTTATAGAACTTCAAAGTCACTAAAAAGCGAGAAATAAAACTTATTTTGACAAAATGGAAACCCGATTTAACAAAAGAAGCACTAAAAAGTAAAAAAATAATTGCATATTCTTGTGCCAATTTTAGTTCACCAAAGCAAAAATTTTTAAATATATATGTACAATTATTGTTATTTTTGGAGGCGGTGTCAACATAGATAAATTCACATAACTTTTGGACACCGCCTCCAAAAATAACAATAATTGTACATATATATTTAAAAATTTTTGCTTTGGTGAACTAAAATTGGCACAAGAATATGCTATTATTTTTTTACTTTTTAGTGCTTCTTTTGTTAAGTCGGGTTTCCATTTTGTCAAAATAAGTTTTATTTCTCGCTTTTTAGTGACTTTGAAGTTCTATAACTGATTTTATTTGTCTAAATATGGGTAGACCTACTAAACGACCAACTAATTTTTAGTGAATTTTTTTATAACATATTTTTTTTACCCGTTTTTTTTTTTTTGTAATTTTTAGTGCATTTTGTTATAACAGATTTTCAGTTTTTTTTACAAGCATTTTGTTTTTTTTTTGTAAAAATTTTTTTTTTTGGGGTCGGTTTTTTTTTTGTAAAAAATTTTTTTGAAGTCGGTTTTTAAAAAAATTTGTTTATTTTCCCATTATGAATGAGTATACCCTTTCAAAAAAAAAAAAAAATTTCGCAGAAATCGGTTATCACATATAAAATGAAGATTTTCCTCAATTTCCCGGAGATCCCCTCATCAGAATGCGATTTGGTGACAATGGGACCAATCGGGAATCAAACCCTTTAAAACAAAAAAAAAAAATTCAAAATCGGTTCATAAATGACGGAGTTCTGAGGTAACAAACATAAAAAAAAAAAAATAAAAAAAATACAGACGAATTGAGAACCATCCTCCTTTTTTGCAGTCGGGTTAAAAATACATGTGACTATATTATTTAAAAAAAAATTACTTTTTGTAAATTTGCCTCGGCGAGGTTTTTGAGACAGTATACCTCGCCTCGCCTCGGTTAGTAACGAGGATTAAAATTTGGAACCTCGCCTCGCCTCGCCTCGTGTCTCGTAACCGAGGGCCGAAGCGAGGCGAGGTTACCTCGTAGCCTCGGTGAAACACTACTCTAAACGAATACACTCATGTGATACATATTTTTATTTTTTAAATACATTATTTTCCACATAAAAAGCATTTGTGAATTTTAGTCTAGACTTTTGATAAAAACAAATTATCAAATTTTATTTCGAAAATAAATAATTTCCAGACCCATAGTTATGTGAACCTTTTTTTGTTACTTTGACGATATCTGTTTTTTGTAGTACTTTTCTGATTACTCTATTTAAGTAAATACTTACATGTTCATCGACAGAATAGTTCAATTCTCCGTCGTCATAAAGTACAAACCATCGTCGTTGCCATCTCTGGAAAAAAAAAACAAAGAAATTATTAATATTTACGAAAATTAACAATACCTATTAGTTGGACTTAAATATAAAAGTGGAGCAGTTACTGGTATAAATTATGGCAATATTTGATTTAAATAATTTGCATGTAATGTAATTCATATTTAATTTAATTAATAATTCAAAATAATTTGACCACTCAAAATCAGTAGCATAATGGCATATTACCAGAAGTATATACGCTGTGACCAATCACACAATTAATGGGTCATTCGTTTTAAAGCGCGTCGACGCACATTGCAGTTATCTATTCAGCGAATGCACACATTGATTGGTTTTTTCATTAAAATACTCGCAAAGCGTCGTAGAGGCCAAGATCACATCGCCGCGATTTAAAGCCCATCGTTTTCGTTTTCAACACATCAAATGTCTCAAAGTCATTAATAACTCATTTAAATTGCATTATGAATTTTATTTTCAATTTCATTTTGCTTCCAAACTAGAATCTTAAAAAATTAGATTTTTACTTTAATGAATTCTTTAAATTATTTGATTAAAAATTTATCTAATAAATGAATAAAATCTATTTTTCTAAATAAAATATAAATCTAGGAAATAAAAAATAAAATCTATGAATAAAATTTATTCATAGACACAGTGGTTTGCCTGTACTATAAATTATAATTTGTACAATTTGAATTGTTAACTATTTTTACACATTCGTTAATTTTTAAAATTAAAAAAATTTAATTTGATTAATTGTAAAATATTAGAATATTTCAAAAAAAAATAAAAAATTGTAGGTTAGTTTAAAGTTTATAATATATTCTTGTAAAACGAAATTATACCCAAAGGGCAATTTTTGTTCGACGAACACGCAAATTTGTTTTTGTAACCGTCTTTTCTTGTATAATTGTGTATACAGGTAGGTTCACCAAAAATGAACCACTAAAATCTTGAAAGATCTTTGAACGATTTTCACAGCAAGTTGTTTGAATGCTAATAATTTTGTTAACAAAATCCAAAGACAAATAATATACACGTGAGCTAGATGTAAACAAATAAAATATTTTACAATTAAATGTCTTAAGCTCGAAGTCTATTAGCTTCCGAATTTTAACCCTATAAGTCTAACCCTGTAAGTATTATTTTGAATAATAAAAAAAAATTAACCCTGTAAGTATTATTTTGAATAATAAAAAAAATAAAAACACTAGATCTCAAAGTTTTGTTTTTTCAATTATTCACTAATGAAAACTTCAATTCTTCTCTACAAAATGTACATAATTTATTCACAAACATAATTATATACAGTGTGTTTTTTAAACTACACCCAATCTGGAAACAGTGTATGTAAAAGAAATTTTGAATGGAACTTCCAATAATATTTGTCAAATATTTATGTGTATGCTTGCTGGACTGTTTTGTACTCAATATGCATTAACATGTAATGAGAGTGGGTTAAATATGTTCATTGTTGTCTTCTTAAGCTTAGTATTACTTCTAACAATTGATATCCCTTATTATTTGATATCCCTTATTATTTGTATGTGGAATGTTTGAAAATAAATTATAGTATTATATCAAAAAAGTATTATATCAAAAAGAAAAAAAAATAGATTTCCGACAAAAAAAAGTTAAACCAACGGTTCGAATATTCCTCCATTATTTGCTAAACAATATCCGAGTCGATTATAAAAATTTGCCCGGGTATTTTCTAGCACTTGAGGAGAAATATTTGCACAATTCTTTGCCTTAATTGCTGAAAATTTTCAGGCCTATTCCGCGAATAGATCTGTGTTTTGAGAAAACCCCACGAAAAAAGTCTTTAGGAGAGAGATCTGGCGATCTGGTTGGTCACTTGAAGGTTTCAATACCACTCATAAGCCGTTCCTAGAACATTTGTTCCAGGAACAGCCTTACTATCATGGCATTGTGTACAGGGCAACCATCTTATCGGAACCATACAGATTCAAGGTCTAAATTAGAAAGAGCTCTAAAAGTTGGCAATATATTAATTCGTAACAAATCAAATATTTTTGATAATCTAAAGATCCGTCAATGAAGACTGGTCCTATAATACGGTCACTCAATATTCTAGTCCAGACATTCAGTTTCAGCATGTATGTGTATGTATGGTTTTATAGTAAATATTTTATTTATGTATTTAACATTGATTCTCTATTAGAAATACTTTTGAAAACGGTCTGTATATCTTAATATATATAATTCTTCTGCCCGTGTGTATGTGACTGAACTCCTCCTAAACTGTTGGACCGATTTTGATGAAATTTTTAGTGTGTGTTCCAGTGAATTCGAGAATGGTTTAGATTCACAAAAAAAAAAAATAAACAAAAATGTTGAAAAAAACGTTGTCATGTGTACAGGACAATATTATACATATACATAAATAAAGTTTTGTCAAATATTAATTTTATATATGCAAATTATCATGTCATTCATAACAAATAGTTAAATGATTGATACTGATCGTTATATAATATACTAGCTATTACCCGCGACTTAGACCGTGTGGACTTGTACTATTGAGATCCTTAACTAGAATACGTAAATCGTACAGAGATTATTTAATGACACTTCAAAGATTATGTGTGTCAAACCTTCACACAGCGATACACAATTGTTTATGAATTATGTATGTATATTTATTAAAATATTGTTGTTGTTTTACTTGGTTGTTAAGAATAAAATTCAATTTAATGATAGGTTTTCAAAATTTGACAAAATTGAAAATTCTTAGCTTTTGAGTAAAAAAAATGTCAAGTTTCGGTTTCATAAGATAAGTTATCACATAGCGTTAAATGGACTCAACGGTAACCACATTAAATATAAACATCTACATCTCGACAACCAGACATGTCAGTTGTCAAAAATGGTCATGTTAATTATCAAAATCTTCTAAATACCTGTACCAAGTTTCAAAACACTCCTATTTTGGTTCCCGAGATGGTTTAATTTTTAGCGAATTTCCTGAAAGGAAATAGAGCTATTGGTCTCGTACCAAAGTCAAAATTTCGCAAAAATTTCTTCAAATGCCTATCGATCCTACCTAATAGATGTCGAAAATCACCGTCTCTAAAATTTATATATATAAATTTGTATATATGTGTGTAATCGCTCTAGCAGTCACAACTTGAATCCGATTGGAATAAAATTGGGTATGTGAGGTGATATTGATATTTGAACGGTCGAGTTCATTAATGAGCAAAATCGGACAAGGGAAAAGGTGGGGTTTAGAGGGAAGGGGAAACATAAAATTTGGTACATCTGTCTTAATGTAGGAAAAATTGAAAAATGTCTATGCAGTAAAGTTATAGATAATTAATTTTACTATAATTTTGGTTCTTATCATTTTGTCTGTTACCCTAATATTGACAGAAATATTTACGAATTAAAATTGAAAGTTAAATTCCTAAATATTTCTGTACATATTCGAGTTTCAGAAAACATGATCAGGTAATGAATTTTAGCAAACATGATTTTCTACAACTTTACTCCATATACATTTTTTCGATTTTTTTAATATTAGGAGAGATATTTTATATTTTGTGTTTTATTCTTTCTCTATGTCCCGCTTTTCCTTTACCTATGCCATTTATCTAAAAAATTGAACTTGCAAATACAAAAATCATATCAGATACGACTTTTCATTTTGATCAGATTAAAATTGTGACCGCTAGATGGTGATTTATGTATTCTAAGGAAATTCGCTAAGTTGACGCAGCTCCTGCGTAACGAATTTTTTTAATTGAAAAATAGTTAATACTAAAGTTATAAAAATTTAGGTCATTTGGCTTGGAACCGTCACCATATTTTTTTTTTGTTGAAGATGTATTACGTTCCATTAAGTATAAAAACAAATTAATTACATTTTACGTATAAAAAAATTAAATTACACGTTAAGAAATAGAACAGCTCCTTCTAAAATTACAGTATTGACAAACAGACGGCGGACATGCGGAAACGAAGTAATTAGAACATTTTTAAACACCTGTAATAAATTATTTTTCTTCGGTAAATATTGCAAACTTAGGGCTAGACTTGTAAGTACACCCATGTATATATAGTAAGCGTTAAAAGTAGAATTTTCATTTAAAAATTTTACAATTGATTTGTGCCTTATTCATTTGATTTTCGAAAAAATCCTTCGGTTAAAATTGTTCATTGTAACTATACTAACAACTTTTATTTGAAACATTTTTCCGAAATCCGAATAATTAAGACACAAATCAATTATACAATTTTTAAATGATATCAAAACATATTCTACATATCAGAGTATATAAAAAATACGTTTATATTGTGAATAGCGTGAATAAAAAATGAATTGTGTATAACGAAGGTTTTACTGTAGTAAATGTACACAAAAATAAATTTTGAATAGTTTCAAACACGCCTACAATTTTATCAATTTTTATAATTTATTGAACATTTAAAATATATGTAATATGAAACATTTCATAAAATACAATATATCGTTGTTGTATGTTATAAATTATAAATTTATTAATATTTATCTACGTACGTCCTATAGTTCGTAAATTCTTGTAATTTTTTTATACCCAGTATATTTGTAAATATACAAGGTATATTAAGTTTAGTTCCGACTTTGTAACAAAATATGAAATATTGAAAATATTGATCGCAGATTTATAGGTGTTTATAAAATTACCTAATTAGTCCATTTCCGCACGTCCGTCCGCCTGTCTGTCTATCTGTCTATCTGTCTGTCTGTCTGTCCGTGAACACGATAATTAAAAAACGAATAGAGATAACCAGCAGAAAATTTTGTGTGTGTTCTAGAGTAAAAAAGTAAGGTCAAGTTCGTTAATGGGCAAAATCGGAACGTGTCTGAAAATTTGTATCTTTGAAACCGTAAGAGATAGAAAGAAAATTTTTAGATAAAAAATCTTCTTCTCTTTAAAATAAACAACTTTTGTTTGAAAATTTTTTTCATAAACTCAATAGTTTTCTCATAATTTGTGCCCAAACTTGAAAATGAGAATTACAATTGATAAACGAAGGCTTGCATGTATACATGTACACATGGCATCCATACATACTATTTTTACACCCATTATATTTGTAAATATACAAGATATATTAAGTTTAGTTCCGACTTTGTAACGCTTGAAAATATTGATCGCAGAAAAAAAATTCATATCTTATTAACTTTGAATTTGAAGAAATGTTCAAACAATGATATACAAACTCAGTATATACTGGGTATTCAAACAATTAACTCAGTTTGTTACATTACTTGCTTTTATTTTGTATTTAATAATTTTTTTAATACTAATAACATTTTTGTAATGTATGTTTTTAATTGGCTGGTTGACTTCTCATTATTATTAAATGATGTACAAATTATAATTTAAATTCAATTTAAATTAATAATGCTTTTGTATGTTTTGTTCATTTTTGTACTTCATTTTTATGAGTAACATTATATTTGTTATTTAATTACGTAATTTACAAAGGTAAGGGCCGTTCACACGCTAGGGGAAGATCTGGTGTGTGTTTGCAATAATGTGACTTTTGCAATAATGTGACTTTGCAATAATGGGGAAAGGGGGTAGAGTTTCTATAATTGTGACGTCACAATAATTCAATTAAAAAAAATTTTTTTTTCTAGTAAAGTTTAGCGATATGGTGTATTAAAGACGTTTATGCATGAGGTTTGATGGTAGATAACAATTTTTTTAGTGAGTTTAATAGCTCAATTATGTAGTTATCCTCCCTAAAAAATTTAAAACCTGTCGTCCATCATTTCAAAGAGTAATTATCGATTAAAAATCAAACTTTTAACACAGCGTCTTATGGAAAACAGAATTGTTTTGTATTTAAAATTACCTATAATAACTATACGATTAAAGTAGACACCATAATAATAATAATATTTATAAATATTCTTTGAAATATACAGTTTATATATTTGCATTAAAAAAATGATTTTGACGAACGTTTGAATTAATTATTTAATTAATTTAAAACTGTTTTATTAGCTTTGTTCTTGCCACCATATTTTGAAAACTGGCGACAACGCATAGTAAATAAATATATACTATTTACTATACATATACATATACACATATATACACTGTGAACGTCGTAACAAAACATAGTTTATTGTCAAATCTGTCAAATCAAGTCAAATCAATTTCTAATTTACATTTTCTGATATTTTACAATAAATATTTTAAAAATATTTAGGACAAATAAAAAAAGTTTATAAATCGTTGTAAGATTAGTGATATACTTTACAACTTTTTTAAAATCCTAAATAAATTTTATTAAAGATAGTACTAATTTGACTCTAGCGTAGCGCATGAACGTCCTTAAGTTAGCTGTTTTTGATATTTAATTATATTTAGTATATATAGACGACACTTAATATAATCTGACAGTGTTTTTATACCTTGTTTTTGAACTAGTAAATACATTGATTGACAATAGGGAATATGCATGAAAATTTTTTTCACTTGAATTGAAGCATGTTTACTTGAAAAATATCAAGGTAAAATTACTTTTTAAATAACTTTAAAAATAAGCGAGATATGAATGATTGAAATTCCCGATTAGACAAAGAGGGTGATAGCCCTCTTGATATGTTATGTGACGTCATATTACACTTTCACCATTTAAAATACACGTAAAACTCTGTTTTTAGTATTTTTGTAAGAAAGAGACAGATAATAATCTTTAAAAGTTTATAGCTTCCTTGATATTTGTCGGATTTTAATTTCGTTTTTAAATATTATTACAGTATTAACAGTATTTTCACATTCTGAAAATATATGTGAAAAAAAATTTTCATGCATATTCTCATTTCTGCATATTTTTTATTATTCGGGGGAGGGTTGCCTTTCATTGAGTGAAATGAGTGTCTAGTTTGATAAGTGGAATGAGGGGGGGGGTTATATAACAGACGTGGCGTAATATGTGGATGAACCCATAGGAAATGGGAATACGAAACTAGGAAGATGAATGACTGTTCGAGGTTACACAATTATCGAGTGACATATCCTCAAAAAGGTTTCCGCTTCATGCATCTGTATCCGCGTGGCAGTTACGCTAAAAATCTAAGCTTTTAAACGGTGCAAGATAAGAAATGAAATATAAGATATATGTTTATCTAGTAAAAACAAAGAACTTTTGTATGAAACATTTGTTCATACGTCCAAACCGCACAGGTTTCGCACTGCTAGTATTCTACATATATATAAAAACACATAATAAAAATTTATTCATTGAAATAATAATAATAAAATTTTCGTATGAATTTATTGCAGAATTATAATATGTTATATTTTTAAAGTGGGCCACTCAGATAAATAAAATTTAAATATATTCATGATTATCAATACAGGTTATACTGTGTAGATTTTTTCTTCTTGTCGTGAATATATTGAGAAGTTGAAGAAGACCTACTAACAACCATTGGTCAAGTACATTTATTTATTTACCATCATTATCCATGAGTACGGAACATATATCATACGTAAAATATATATTGCCTGAAGATATTTTAGAAGAATCACTTACGGGGCCATGACATTGTCATCATTTTTAATTAGCATAATATGTATAAATAATGTTTTTTTTCTTACATTATCATATTACGGCATTAGAGTCTTGTTCCTAAACTGTTGAACTTATCTCACAGGGTATCTAGAGCACGGTAGTGCTCAAGGCCGAGTTTTAAGGGACACTTTGGACTTCTCACTACAGTGCTATATCTTATCGTTAATTTTTTAAGCTTTTATAAAATATGTATACTCCCGTTCAATAAAATTGAACAGATCTGAATCGAATCAGTTTCTCACAATTTTGATTATTCTTGTAGTAAATGTTGTTTACTAAACATCCATTTCTTTTTTCACTCTTAAAATATATACTAGTTATCTTTGTTTATAAATAAATAATTATATAGAAAGCTACAAAAGTGAGGAGTTTTAAGAAATGTAAGAAAATTAACATTTCAGATCTGTTCAGTTTTATTGAACGGGAGTGTACAAATGAAATTATACAAAATTATTACGCTGTGTAGTTTTTTAAACCTTTGACACTGATATAACGTGTAAAAAGCGGGATATTTAAAATTGCTTACCCAAGATCTATCGGGTGGTTATTTTGGTGAGATTTAGTGGATTTGATGGATCATTCTGTAGAGAAGCACAATTTAAACTATGAAATAGATCCACCCCTCTCAGCCATATTCAATTTGAATTTATGCATTTGATGAAGTAATTGAAAATGTTATTTTTTAAGAATTTATTTTCAGAAATTGCGAACTTGTCTCGTTAAAACATAATACATAATACATAATTTTAATGAAATAACATTAATATATAAAACAGAAATATTGGATGCATGAAAAAAAAGTTTCAAAGAAAAGTTGTTTGTTTTTCTGAGACTAATATTTTATGTATTTAAAAACTTTTCATATCTTGCACTGTTCAAAATATAGATGATACAACGCGGAAACGGATGCATGGGGAAAAAATTTTATAGCATATTTTACTCTTAGTTAAATTCTGAAGCGTTTGGTGAAAATCACGTCAAAATCGGTTTAACCGTTTTAATGTTATTAACTAACAAAAAACGGCTCATAGGTTATTTTTAAATTCTATCCTCTTATTCTATCATAATTTTTGAAGAGTAAGAAACAGAGTGTTTTCTTGCGGATTCGCTTCGTTTCCTTGAGGAGTCATAATTGTACCTGGATCTATTGAAGCTCACAACATTTTAACGCAAAAAATAATGAATGTATCTGTTTTAGAATATTTGTAGAAATGTGGGAGGTAAAACTTTGGTATAAGCATAAAAAATAACTTCTGAGCCCCGCCAACTTTGTAAGTTACGCTACGCCTATGAATATATGAATATATAATTAATAGTAAATAAGAAATATTTGATTTGTTGAATATATGCCGAAGCAGGTGGTTTATTATATTATCTATTTATAATCAATTTTTTTTTTGTATATTTTAAAAACATAAATAACCGGTTCAAATTATGGTTAATAATAATTATATGTATCGTTATTTGATATTTGTTGACATGATTATTTAAAGATATGCAGTTAGGATATAGTATTTACAAATAAATCAATAATATACACATATTTTTGCTTGAATCAAAGGTCAAAATTGTAATGCCGGCTGTACATATATTCGTAAGGCGAGAAGCCGCAAGTGGGGCTGTGTACACTCTCGCCGAGTGTTCGGCCGGCAATACAGTTCTCTTCAGTTAGTCAACAAAAATACGTTGGTATACCTGAAAAATGACATTATTAAATTAAAAATTACGTAGTAATTTTTTTTATTAAACTATTAAAAATAATTATTATTTAAATGAGTATTGAAGGACACTAAAAGAATAAAAAAAGTAATCAAAAATTTATACAGTTTTGATTTATTTTCGTGTTCTACTATTAAGATTAATGGGTACAATTAAAGTGGTTGATAGTTGATTATTTACAAATGGCGGTTGAGCGTTGAATCGAATGTAGACGAGAGTGTTCTTCGTGCTCATGCCAAATGTATTCACCACTCGCATTCTTTGACTCGTGTTAAACAAACCGACTTTGAATGGAGCGATGGCGAGGCGAGGCGAGTCTAGACAAGGCAGACCGAGCGTTGTGAGTTCACTCTCGCATTGGCTATATCTTGCCTTGTATCGCCGAGTGTGTACAGCCAGCATAAATGTTTTATACTACTATTAGAGTGCCTTAATATATATATATATATATATATATATATACAGACTGTGTTGGAAAGCTTTCAATGTTTAATATTATTTATTACTAGCTGTCCGTGTAGTAACTGTATAAAGTCAGTCAGTACACATGTAATGGTTAAATATGTTCATTGAATTCTTAACTATAGTATGTGAATCACAAAAGCCCCACACTTAAATGACAAACAAACAACCATACATGTATATGGTTAATGACTGTATGGTTGATACATGTGTACTGACTGACTTCATATAGTAACCAGACGGACAGTCAGTAATAAATAATATTTTACATTAATATTTTATATTTTACATTCTCTCTTGGAAAAGCTTGCCAACACACACAATATATATATATATATATATATATATATATATATATATATATATATATATATATATATATATATGTGCTTTAAATATATATATATATGTGCTTTAAAAGCAAGTCCTTTTTCTAAATCGAAGTGCAGAGTTTGATAGGAAATTAAATTATCTACAAAAAATATCCAAAATGTTTTCTTCGTAAATCTAAAAGGAAATAAGTTATGAAGCTTTAAACTATAATAAATAGTATATACACTTTTAAGTAATAAAAGCTTTTTTGGACCGTAAATCTATCTATCTATCCAGATATGATCACCTCTTCACTTGAAGACCTATCAAGTCTGATATCATTTGTGTCGGCTGGGACACATTGCGGAGCAGAATGGGGTACCACATTCCGCCCCACCCGTTTCGTACCAGAGACACGAACCAGGTTAGGCAGGTAAGATCACTCGAAAAAGATACGAGAACAAACATTTAACTACACCAAACTAAAGACAATTAAACGTGCTTCAAGCATGTACTAACTGTAGTTGTTATGTAAAAAAAGTGTGTATACCTTATCTTGGTTACAAGGTCATCAGAAGTTACAATACAGGAGCAAAAAATCACACAACTAAAGCTTCATGCACCAACAATCAAGAAAATTAGACTAACATGAATTTCGTGGTCGAACAATCACATGTTGGTCTAGTTCTACTTATTACCGTATGCTAGCAGAACCCCCTTGACACCGAAAAACGTCGAACTTAATTCTGCGTCGGTACACGGTTGTACCCCGGGTTCCCCAACATATTCGTATAATTCGATTACAATTACTTGATTACATATATTATGACAAAAAAAAAGAAGTTAATATCTACATTATAACTAAATACAAAAATAAATTAAAAAAAATATAATTACGTGATATTTGAAATATTATTACTTTATTTTATACGAAAGATATACAAACAATTGCGGCACTTTAATAAAGACAAATAATAATAATAATTTTTATTAATTATTAATTTTAAGTTATATATTTATTTCCTTAAAGGCATAACTGATATACTTACTTTACTTTATACTATTTTTGTACACCTCATTATTTTATGCATCTACTATAATGTTCAAGAGTGGATGTATTATATAGTTTATTATTTACATTCACAGCATGATGAAATTAATAACCGCAAATTTCTTAGAAAACTTGTTTGTGAGCACTTACATGCGTATATGAATTAAGATATTTAATTATATTTCAAATTTTTGCCCCTATTCCTAGAACATTTGTTTGTATTTTATAAATACGTATTTCGACTACAATGTAGTCATCATCAGTATGAATTAGCTAATCGTAACTATCTCTGGGATATGGATTCAGAGATATGTTGCTTGTTGCTAATTTGGTGCGTGTCTCACAATGATATTAAAAAAGTTCTCTCCTTTTATACGATTTGACGGAGGGTATAATCTGACTTGAGGATTATTTGAGTTGCCTGACCACTGGATTAGGTGTGTGGAAAGCCCCACCTATTTATTGACGGTATTCTTTGGTGACTATGCGGCGTTTGTTTTGTCACTAAAGTGAGTGTAACTACGTTAACCTTGACATTCAGGTATTGGATTTTTATTTTTGAAAATGGTTTAATTAAATTAAATCAGAATTTGGAATTGGGCCATTGTCTAAATTCATTATCTGTTTTCTCAATTTGTATATGTAGATGCTTTCGTATGCATCTAATTCTGTGTGGTTTTGTACCGATTTAAGTAGTTTTAGATTCGATTTATCAATTTTGTGGTTGTTCTCAATAAGGTGCGCCGCTATACACGATTTTTCGGTTCTCCCAAATTTCACATGAGCCAGATGTTCTTTGATTCGAATATCGATTTGGCGACAACTTTGACCAACATAAATTTTCGAACAGTTTTAACAATTGACACCATATATGCCCGATTGTTTTTCATTACTAATTTTATCCTTAGGGGTGCCCAGTAAGTGTTTGATTTTATTTTTACTAATAAGCGCTGTTTTTAAGTTGTGGTCCATTAATTCTCTAAAAAAAAAAATTTTAAATATAATTTCAAAAAAACCTAGAGTTCTCTTTGATTATTTTAATAATCTTTAAGATATTTAATGTTTAAAATTTACTTGATACGATCATTAAAATTATAGGGTATATACTATGATACCTTGATTGCTGAAATTTAGTATACAAACCTTTAGAGTAAAAAAATTCAGCTGTGAGCCACAAGACCCATTATTTTTATAACTATGGTTTTTGTTGAAATTTAAATTCTTTTTCGTTGGAAAGAGCGACATATTAAAATTGACTTGTCTCTAAACTGAGGATTCTCTATTGTAATCACTAAATAGTATCATTCAAATCGTTATAATAATCTCTCTAGACTCACCATTTAGTAATTAACTAATAGTTGTTAATTAATTGCCAAAATATCAAATAACAAATCTACGCACCATGTAAATAATATTGGTTAAAGACTTTCATGTTCTACGAGTCAAATGTGCACTTTAATAAAATTTATTTAGCATTTTAAAAAAGTTGTTGTTCTTACAACATTTTAAAACCTTTAATTATTTGTCCTAAATATTTTAAGTATTTATTGTAAAATATCAGTAAATGTAAATTAGAAATTGATTTGACAGATCTGAGAATAAAATATCTTTTGTTATGACGTTTACTGTGTATATGTTTATGTATGTGTATATTTTATTACTGTGCTCTATCGTTAATTTTCAAAATATGGTAACAAAAACAATAAAACAGTTTTAATTTTATTAAATAATTAATTCAAACGTTCGTCAACACCATTTTTTAATGCAATTATATAAACTGTATATTTCAAAGAATATTTATAAACATTATTTATTATGGTCCCTACTTTAATAATATAGTTATTATAATTTTAAGAAAAAAATTATGTCCTCCATAAGACGCTGTGTTAAAAGTTTGATTTTTAATCGATATTTACTCTTTGAAATGATTGTCAACAGGTTTCAAATGTTTGAAGGAGGATAACTACATAATTGAGCTATTCAAGTCGCTAAAAAATTTGTTTATCTACTATCAAGCCGCATGCATCAATGTCCTAAATACAGTAAAATAAGACGATTGAATTAATTATTTTTGAAAATTTCGAATTATCCAAGAGTTGTATATATAATATCCCAAGTTTTTTGAATTTCATGGTACAATATTTATATTATATAAGTCATTTAAAAATTTTCCTTTTGGTGATGTAGAGTGTGTCGAAATATGCTGTTTTTACCTCTAAAAGTATCAATTATAAAATATAATTCTTTTTACTTTTTTGTTTATTAAATTTTTTTTGTTATTTACCCAAAATTTAATTATGTGCTACATTCTTACTAAAATTATTATTTAATATGATTGTGGCAACATTGTGGCAACCATAATTAGAACAATCATTGGTGCCTATTAGTATGTAAGTTCATAAATATTTATTTCAATTATATTATAAGCAATTATTTTAAACCCATTTTTTGTTTGTTTCAAATTTTACACTAACAAACATCAAGGAATGATTCCTACGATTCCTATGAATTTACACTTTATCTTTTTTCTGAAAAAGGTATCTTATATATATATACTTTCTGGTACAGTAATATATTTTTTTTGTAGTACTACTTATTTACACAAAATTGTCCAAATATCTTATTCAAAGGATATTACTCTTGGGCTAATAGTTTTCAACCGTGAATAAACACCGCTCTAATATCAGAGGACTTCAAAACAACAACATTGATTTTGGAAATAATAAAAATTGTGCGTGTCAGCTCCGACGCGCATGGAGTTTACTCTTTTAAGTTATTTAATTTTGAAATATTCTGCTTAGATGGCGCTAAAGAATAATACATTCAGAATAATCCATGTGCTGCCATCTATTATCAGGTACGAAAAGTTATTTAATTTTGAAATATTCTGCTTAGATGGCGCTAATTAATTCATTTATAAAAATTTTATAGTTACTTTTTAGAAGCTAACATTTAATATACAAATCGACATATTATTTAAATTTTTATAAAAAACTTATATAAAAATGACCTACGAAAAAAGATAATTTAATGTAAAATCAATCTGAAAAAAGAAATTCAAATTGAATATCATAGCGTGTAAAGTGTTAGCTTGTACAAAAAACATAACGCTTTTTGTTAACACAAGATTTTACTACCCATCAAATTGTCGAATCGGGGGGCTTAAAATCGACTCTTAAGAAGTAAACTCCAAAAATTTAAACTTTATATACTATTACGTTGTCGTCTGTCTATAGAAGTAAAATTATCTGATGTAATTAAAACATAATTTTAAATCTATGTCAAATGCACTTATTTCATATGTTCTTATTAATAAATTTATAATGAACTGTGTGAAAAAATTTAATTATATGTATGTAATAGGAACAAACACACACAGAACCTATCTATCTATACAGACAGCCAGACATTCTATTATTAATATACTTGTTAAATATAATAAATAATTAAAGTGGCTATTCAATACAACATTATTATAAAAAATTGTGTAAAAAATTTATAACGGAAATGCAATATGTTACAAATAAATAAAAAAAAGTCAACAACAATCAGAATCAGAGTAAACTAGAATGGTTGAAAAATAATTGTCTCTCATAATAAATAATTAATATCCTAAAAATTCCAACATTCACTTCAATATATCCATTTTCATAAGATACATTTTTCAAGGTATACTACTTCTTTTGCGATTTATTTTACAAATAACGAAAATTACGTTTTTTTTTTAAAGAAAATAATGATTGAACAATCATTGCATTATTAATGTGTATGCTAATTTTTAGTACAGTGTGTTTGAAAATTAATGAATCGTATTGTATAAAGCAGGGATGGTCTACTTTTGTATTGTTGCATAAGATCTACTTTGTATCTTAAATTTGTCGCGATCGACTTTTAATGTATGTTCATACATATGAAAAAATTGTTACATATAAAAATGCACAATTTGGCTTATAATTAAGATTTCCCTTCGCAAGACTTCGCGATTTTTTTTGGGTCAGGAAAATTTATCATGGAAGAATGATTTTTAAACTTGTTTTTCGCTATTCTGTCAATAGCTAGCGGGAGAGGACCTCATACTGAAACACCTTGTATATCCACCTACGTAAAAAACTACATAATTAATTAACGACCCAAAATTAATTCAAATTAGCTACAGTTAAAGACAGATTTAGAATTTATTTTATTGCCTTAATATTAATGGGAAGACTGAGCTTGCAAAACTCTAACGAAAGAATGAATCATAATTAGGTGTATATCCTGACAAAGATAATATAATGATGAGTCTTCAATATGGGATAATGATGAGTCTTCAGTATGGGAATTATTCAGGACAGAACATTGTTTAGTCTTCGTTAACTTTAAGTATGAAAATGCCGATTCACACAGGTATGTAGATCCAAAACAAGAATAAATATATTCACTACATTTGGTGATATTGAGATAATTTTCTCGGTAATTATTCTCTTTATTTACTTTATAGATTACATACAGAAACTTTTATATATAGTATTTGAAATGGTTGATTAGTTTCTAATTTTGATCAACATTATTGATATGTTTGTGTTTTATTAATTACCATGTTATTTCTAATAGAGTATATGTAGGTACCTACCTATTGCTTATCACAAATGAAACACGTGTAGTTTTGTATAATTACAATTGTAATTACTTATTATTTTTACGTGTGTTGAATATTTATAAATACAACATTCAAATTTATATGTTTTGATTCAGAAGAACGGTCAAAATTAGTCAAACATTTTTATGATACTAAAATTTATTTGATAAAAATATAAATGTTTCTGTAATATTAGTAATTAAATTTTATATTAATCAGTTAAGCAAAACGTTTGTGACAATTATAAATTATTACCGATAACTTCAAATGGAATCGTTCATTGTTTTTTATGTCTAAAAATTAACTAAAATATGAATTATCTTCTAACCAGTCTCAGCCAAATCAATTACCGTTAGAAACGAAATAATCTGCATTGGGTCCATTTCGAATTAGAGCACACAATTACCCAATTTACTACAGCTCGCTAAAGAATATGTGAAATCAATTTCATTTTTCAGGTTTACCATCTACCTATTGCTCATATTGATGTACGTTTTGTATCTTGTCCAGTGGAAGTTTCCGAAAAGATATTTTAATTGAATTTGTGCCGTATTCATAGGCTTTTCGAAAAAATGCTTCGAATAAAAGATGGTCATTATAAATATACGAATAACTTTTATTCGAAATATTTTCCCAAAAACCGAATGAATAATGTATAAAACAACTAAAATGTTATTAAAAATGAGCGGTGTTTTTTTGGCCCATCACTACATGAAAGATTTAGTAACATTTTAAAAAGAGTTACAGGAAAATCTTTTGGAAAGTAATAATTGTATTACTAAGATACGTTTTAATTTATGATGTTTAAAATTTAATTTTCCGCGAATAGGTATATTATATTCTCCGTACTTGAATATGAACATGTGTGATTAAAAAAAATATATACAGGTTTAATTGGGTACCTCCTCTTTTCGCCGGTAAAAATAGTATCAAGATGGAAATTATAATTTGTAATAAAATTAACATTATTTGATTGCGGATATCGGTTTGGTTCAGTAAGTATAAACAAAATTTAAGAATGTTCAGCTTAATTAATCATATAACTATAATCCCGAAATAATACTAAACTTTTGAAGAAAGAACTACAGATCTATTGACGTACACAAACGTGAATCTACCTGAAGTGTTTGAAATATTGAAGAGTGAATTAATTGTGTATGGAATGAACCAGCGGATGATCACACGCATCGACTAAACTACAATTGATAGATTTTTCCAACCTATAGAATATTAGCAATGCCAATGAAACATAGTTTATCATTAATTTTCATATGGCATATAGCCCTACCTAAACTAAATACAAAATAAATTATTTGGTATCTGGTATTAAGATAAAACAAATGAAATACGTCGACACTCATCTAAAATTATTAGCTAAATATTTAATGATGTGTAGAAGTTAATGACTTAACAAGTTTAAGAGGCAATCACTTAAAAAATATTAGCCTGACGAAAAATTTTAAACCATTTGGTATAGAAATGGAGGACCCTGATTATATTGGAAGTAGGAAACTCTGGAATTGACTAATGTCACTTGAAATAGGTGATATATGAAGAAAAAAAAATTCAGTCTGAATTAGCTCCAAATTTTTGGGAATGCATTATATGCATTCCCAAATTATTATTATTATTATTCCCAATAGATAAAAAATCGAAATCAATAGACAAAAATAAAAATGAACAAAAAATTAGGGTGAAACTCTCATCAAATTAGCAACGAATAACATATCCTGAGACAATATAAGAGTAATTTGGCCCCACGGCTTTGTCCATGTGGAACTATACACTGTACAAAATCTTGGTCAGGGCGTCATAAATTTTATAAACATTTTCTTTGTAGGAATGCACTATATCGATCATGAGCGAGTTAATACTCCGACTCCCACTTGGCCGATTTTCGGGTGGCTGTGACCACAATCTTTTTTTAGGGCTGGATCCGCGCCTGTCAATGAATAGGTCGACATGTTTTTATAAGCATTAAAACGGTATTAAAAACGGTAAGTTAAAAAAAGAAGAAATTCAATATTAAATACGTATTCAAAGTAAGTACCTTCCATTTAAAAATGACATAAGTAAGTTACTGAGTAACATGAAATTTGCAAATCAAATGTATAAGTAATATTATTGTATTCCTTTAACATTTCCGTTCCGTTTTTTTATCACAATCAATAAATATATACAAATAAAGACAATATGTATGTGATTGATTATGTAAGTGTGGGTTAAAAAAGGAAGGAGCGTCGAACAACATTGTGTGTTTGTGTGTGTGTTTCTTTGCAGTTCTTCACCTGTTCACCTAATGCCGACGGCTAAATTGTTTGTTATAATGTGCATTGATTGGATATATATTGTAGTATATGTAAGTACTACATAGCCATCATCATCCATTGCAGTTATATTATACAGGATCCGACCTAGTCTTTTACCTTTTTATCTATCGTGCCCCCTGTGTGTTTGTCATATTGTTAGTTGCTCATAAGTAAGACATGAGCAACTATCAAAACGGAAATAATACTTTGTTTCGAACTTTTTGACGTGAATACGTCTTTAAATTTGCTTCCATAGTGGGTGGCAATTCAGAAAACTGATGATAACAAAATCGGGGGACACAGTTGGATGTTAGCAGCTACATTTCTATCATTCTACATCCAAAAAGGATCAAATAATTTGTTACGTTGAGTGAGGACTGACACATCGCGCGCGGCGGAGGCGGCAGCGACGCCATTTTGTGGTCGTTTCGCTGTATCACATAATTTCCGTTTAGTATAACTTTTGACTCGGAGAAGCTAGGACGTTCGTTTGAATTTCAAACGTCAGCTCTCGTCAAGATCTATCGATTGCGTATATAAAATATTAGTGTGAATGTATATGGTGTTAAAGTAAAAAATTAAAATAAATAATGCAATCGGAATATACTCGTCGAAAAGCCAAATCAAATTTAGAGATCGTATACGGTTGGAAAGGGCTTATCAAGAGCAATCCAGTGATACCCCGTTACGTTACCCGATACCCGTAACGTACTCGTATTCACGTAAAACACACGGCCGTGTTCACGACACAGTCACACCTCTTTATTTTTACGAATTCAAAATAACACGTTACTATATTTAATGCAGAGGTGCTCACAGACGGCTCTCCGCTTTCCATAAGCTGTGTGAGAGTAAGTAAAAAAGGTATGTTTTGAAGTAAGACAGAACGATGTTTCAATACAGGTTGGCCTACCGATTTTTGCCCAATAATTTATTCAATCAATTTAGAAATAGTTTTTAAATTATTTATTGTTTAAGAAATATCGTTTACAATATGGAGAGATACACCAAAAAACATAATAATAATAATAACAATAATAATAACAACAATAATGATTATAGCAATAACAATAATTACAACAACAACTATATGTATTTCCACTTTATGTAAAATTAAACCATTTAGAAATTAGTAACAAATTATCAACAAATTATCAACAAATTACCCCACCCAGCTTTATCATTGGCATCTTTATTGTCTCCAGTGTCATCAAATTCCCATGACACTATACCCCCTACTAAGAAAAAATAAATCAAGTAAATAAATGTTTATTAGTTCTCCGATATGAATAGTTTAGGTAAATTATTCGGAATTTCCAAAATTCTAATTCTAAAATCTAAACTAAAGCTAAATCATCAAAAAATTTACAAGCGGTTTACAATTGTCAAGTGGTAAATGTAAAAGATCAAAAGATTTATATTTTATAATGTATATAACATTTATATTTTATTCATACCCAAATATATTAAAAAGGTACATTTTATGCCCCAAATTACCAGTCCAAAATTCCAGAGTATGTATTCAATGTATTGTATGTATTGTATGTATACTTTGAATAATAGTGACGATAAAAAAGAGTTGGTATTATTATATTTTTTTCAGAAAATGTTTTAATTAAAAAAAGAAAATAATAATAATTGGTAGGAACCCTGTATTCACTCTATCTCTCTTCCTACCTCTCACTCAGAGCTGAGTGCAGTCAAAGTTTGCCCACCTATGATTTAATGCATTTCGGTAAAATTAGTTCGTGCATTTAAGTAACTTTTATTTTACTACTCGGATATGACATATAGGGCTGTAATCCTCATTGAGATATCGAAACTGCAACAACGCACGTACTAACTCAGTTTAACAAAATAAAAGACATATATTTATTTGTAAAGAGGAACTGATTACAGCCTATATAAGAACAAGAGACACAGAAGAATGTCCAACTTAATAACTTGCTTATAGACTACGGAACTCTGCCTATATGTACGTTTTCGCCTCATCTTCTCACTATTTATTTTACCTATCAATTTTACACCAAAGTACTATTGATGTCACACTTTATGCATGAAGCTAAGTAGTATTCTAGTACCTGTGTAGTTAAGTATTATTTACTTCCTCATTTATTTGTGGTGAATATTTACTAAAATATTCATATTAAAACATTTTTACATTCATATTTACTTATTATTTTTGCATTTTACGTACGTTCGTACATTTAATGAGTAAAAAAATCTGGTGTGTCTAAGCATGCCCTCCATATAAGAGAGACCATAGAGAATGACCATAGAGACCATAGAGAATGTGTCGCAAATTTAGACCAAATTTTTTGTGAATTGTTTATACGTTCGAAATAAAAAGTATAATAATAAAAACTAGTGGGATTCGAGCTTACAACCTTTCTAATGAATGGACACATCCCATCTGTTAAACTAAATACCTCAAGAGCCACCTATTACGTACAAAATTTACATTTGATCCCTATTTAATTTTTATATGAGTAGAGAATGCAAAAGTAAGAATTACTGGAGGCTTTGTCCCCTACATTTCAGAAAAAACATCGTTTTAATAATATTAAAATGTTGATTGCAAGCTCCTTTCTAATAAAATGATTATGGATTTAAAAAATTATTGAATTCGTTTACGAGAATATTCGGAAAAACCGAAAAATCAGTTGTATAAAAATACAGTGCAGTGATCGCACCTCTAAAGAAAAAAAACTACATCCACAAACACCAATGTATTTGTGACATCACTCAATCTAGGTATGTAGATTCTATTTTTAACACGACTTCAAAAAGGAGGATGGTTCTCAATTCGTCTGTTTGCATGTAAAAAAAACTGAAAATCTGTTTAAAAAAATGCTCTAAAAATTAAAAAAAAAAAAAAAAACGGATAAAAAAAACTGTTATAAAAAAATGCACTAAAAATTAGCTGGTCGTTTAGTAGGTCTACCCATATTTAGACAAATAAAATCAGTTATAGAACCCGACTTCAAAAATCAAATATTCTATAACAAAAAATGCACTAAAAAGTAAAAAAATAATTGCATATTCTTGTGCCAATTTTAGTTCACCTAAGCAAAATTTTTTAAATATATATGTACAATTATTGTTATTTTTGGAGGCGGTATCCAAAAGTTAGGTGAATTTCTCTATGCTGACACCGACTCCAAAAATAATAATAATTGTACATATATATTTAAAAATTTTTGCTTAGGTGAACTAAAATTGGCACAAGAATATGCAATTATTTTTTTACTTTTTAGTTCATTTTTTGTTATAGAATATTTGATTTTTGAAGTCGGGTTTCCATTTTGTCAAAATAGGTTTTATTTAATTTGAAAATGGGGATTATATCTTTGTAAAATTAAAATCCATGAAACGAAAATTTTTGCATTAGAATGGTATTAAAATAGCTGTTATACATGTTTGATGCATTTATTAGCAGCCTGAAGACGTTTGTTTTATTCAGACATCGTATTATATGATAATTCCCTAGTACTTACACAGCAAGTGAGGGCTTTGATGCAAGAATCAAGTAAGTCCAAAATTTCCATTAAAAAAAAAATATTTTTGACAATGGACAATATAGCTATTTCGTTTGGTATACAAATCGGACACAAATGTAACATCAGTCCTGTCCTGTAAATAGTGTGGGAAAGTCTACATCAACGATCAATAGAAACCGGGAGCTGGATTTAAACCGTTGGTATAAAAACCGGGTATGTCTGGAGTTAATTAATGTTGAATAAAATATTAATTCGAATAAGTTTGCTGATTGATTTAAAGCCGAATAGTGGCGTACTGGTGTCTAATTTAATAATTTCGTTTGGTTCTCACCAAAACTTTGTGTATCTAGATTTACCTGGTTCTTGATCAAGGCCTTCAATTAGTATATTACTATTAGTATATTTTATTTGATGTGACTATTTTAGCCAATTAATTAGCAAAGTTATACACATTTACATAAATCGACATTGGTATAAAATTATGTCATTGGTATAATATTATGTTAAAACGCTTAAACCAAATTAATTAATTAAATAACTATTAATTATTAATTTTTTTATTTGATTTAAGTGTTTTGATTGTTCTAAATTATATACGACATAATTTAAATATCCAAACATATTAAATATCCAAACATAGCCACAAATACACCCCTACAATTTGTCAACACTTTCCTAAGCATTGTAAATTGCTAACTCCGTTGCAGTGTGTATATGGAGGTAAAAAAAATACAACATTTACTTAAGTAATTGTGTTATTTCAATAATAATAATAATAATAATAATAACATGCTAAAATCATTTATTATACTTCTACATTCGAAATGAGTGTTTGGAAAATACATTAACTTCTTCTTGTAATATGTGAAGAACCTACTTTTAACAAAAACAAAAATCTTAGTATATTTACTATACGTTGTTATTAGAGATATTGTTAGGGTTATTAAACCTTACAACATCCAAACAAACGTGCATATATGTCCGATACGTTTCACATTCAATTTTCAAACAATCTCATTCAGATAAGATTACCGTTTGATTTCAGTTTTAGTTCGATATGAAAGACTACAGATTGTATGGCTGGTGGGCGTCATCCCCAAAATTTTCCGAAGTTATAATTTATTTAGAATATTTTACATTATAATACAACCCCCTCCCTTCCATAATCAATGGTATTAGGAGTAAAGTGACCGGTTTCTCGAAGACGTCTCTCTACAGCAACAAATGTTGGATAGCTTTGGTATACGACTGCCAAATAATAAAATAAAAAACTGCCAAATAATTAAAATTAAGCGATCTTAAAAGTGACGACTGTTTAATTTTGAAACTATAACAACTAACAACCAGAATAGTTTGAGTAAAGGCTAGTAAATGGAAACTTGCAAAATACCGTACACCGAATTTTTATCTAAAAAAATACCTGGAACATATTATAAATAATTTTATCGTAATTTAATCTGCCAATGATTAAAATTCAAAATTTTGAGTAAATCGTAAGAGTAATCGTCTTTTATAAAGAGTACCTTTTTTGTAGTAAACAACGTACTTGATCTAAATTTCGTACTTGAAATCCTTTGTATCCATGAGTGTAGAAATTGAATTATCAAAATTCAATTCAATTATCAAAATCCCCACGTTCTACGCTCATTAACAGTATCACCATACGAAATTTTATCAAAATCGTGCAATCCGTTCTAATTTTTGTTTTCAAACGATTTAAAAACTGCAACTTCTAGAATGTACAGCGCCCAAACGACGCAATTTTTATTGGGACAAATTAAGCTCAATCGTCTTGCTTTAAGCCATAGTATATGTGGTAAAGCATTGAGGGACACCCTGTATACGTTTCTTAGTCGACAAACATATTTTAAAACTACGAAAATTCAGCACATTTCTACTACATAAAGTAATTTGATGTAGTATATTTTTTGGCAGTATAGATTCATAATTTTTTCAATGAAAAACCTAGATGCAAATTTGTATAATTGAATAGTTTGTATTATAATTTCAAGCAATAAAATGATTTTCAACAATATGTTTATTATAAATAATATTCTTAGCGTTACAGGTAGGTAGGTTAACTGTTGATTTTATTAAGCACAACGATCACGATTTATTTGAAATGATTGAAAACTATTAATTTTAATAGATGGATGTATTAGAGTTCTTCTTTTAACAACGTAGTTTTTAAATTATATATCAAGTACCATTGAATTTTTGTTAGTTTTTTCCTTATTATAATTAAGTTTGTACACTGAACATCTTCATACCCAAGAAATATTAAATATCTCGCAAACAGTTTGACTTTTTTACATTATTGGAATTTTTATAATATTGGTTTGAGGGAAAGTTAAGAGAGCTTGCTATGCTTTTTCATTTTCATATCTTTTTTAAATATTTACACCTGTGGGTAAGTTATTCTTGTAGTGGGTGAGTGCATTCAATTCAAAGAAGTTTTTTTAGACAAAGTAGCTGAAAAATTACCGTCTTATGAAAGCATATTATGCAGTAGTATATATCGATCCTGCGTAAATTTTGCAAATTACCTTTTACTATACTATATTCTAGAAAAACCAATGTCCACGACTTTTGACCTTAAAAAAATGGTTTTAATCTTATTTACCAACAAATTGTAATCTTGCGGGTCGGCATAAACCTGAACGTATTGGACGACAATTGTGTCCCTTTTAAACTCAGTTTAACAGTTTATTGCATCGTTACCTCCAGTTAAACTGGAAGTGAAGTTAAAATTCCATACCGCAATCAAAATTAACTTACTACAGTATATGTCGTTCCATTTAGAAATGGAATCGACATAGAAGCGTACACTTATAGAAGGAATAGAAAATATATTTTCTTCAAAATATTTACTCAGAAAACGAAATTGTTTTCATTGAAGAATATGCTGTCGAGCCGAAAATATGTGTTCGGTTAAACGAAGATATTAAAAATTACTATACAATAAAATTTATTATGTTAAGAAATTTATCTCTTGTTCGTGTGCCAATAATATGCGTAATTATGTGTACACAGTGCTGGAACATCCTTAATAATACTTAGTTACATAACCTACCAAAGTTTTGTATTCGTTTGTAATATAGTATGGTTCATTGATTACTATATTTAAGTTCAATACTCACAAAATTATGAAAACATGAATTGATAGTAGAAACTATAGATGTACTTTTGTATAAATAAAAAGTGAATTTAAATCCAATTGTATGACGTGGGTGATATTGACCTACAAGTATATGCAGTCAACTGTAACAAAAATCAACATAATATGCAAACTATTTTATAACGGGCACTCTATTTTTGTATTATTATCAAACAAAATAGCAACTACGTGAATATCGAATTTCTTACAAATTTATGGGAATGTTATGGTGGAAGTTTTTATAATGTGATGGATGCATTTAGCATTATAGTTCCTTTATTTCCTTTGTTTTTTCTGTTTCTATTCCCATTATAATGTAAATTAGAATGATGTGATTAATCGCATCAATTTCAAAGAGATGCCCAAGTCAATTTGTCCAACTCCAAGGACGTTCATTTGCAACGCGAGAGTCAATGAGTACTATCTTTAATAAAATTTATTTAAGATTTTAAAAAATTAAAGTATATCAATAATCATATACGATTATTGATATTAATAATCTTAAACGATTCTTTTTTTATTTGTCCTAAATATTGTAAGTATTTATTGTAAAATATCAGTAAATGTAAATTAGAAATTGATTTGACTTTATTTGACAGATCTGACAATAAACTATGTTTTGTTACGACGTTCACAGTGTATATGTGTATATGTATGTGTATATTTTTATACTGTGCGCTATCTTCAGTTTTCAAAATATGGTGGGAAAAACAAATCTAAGCAAACAGTTTTAATTTTATTAAATAATTAACTCAAACGTTCATCAACACCATGTTTTTAAAGCAAATATATAAACTGCATATTTCAAAGAATATTTATAAACATTATTTATTATGGTCTCTAGTTTAATAATATAGTTATTATAATTTTAAGTATAAAAAAATTCTGTTTTCCATAAAACGCTGTGTTAAAAGATTTTTGAAGGAGGATAACTACATAATTGAGCTATTCAATTCACTAAATCATTTTTTTTTTGTGTGTTAAGAATTTTGAATGTTAAGAATGTCTCATTTTTACCAGAAGCCGTAGTCTGGGTTTTTATAAAATTAATTTACGTTTTAAATCGCTTGTTATAAGTTACAGTCAACAGCCTTCTCTGTAGCGTTATGTTCCTTCTTCTGAGCTCTTCGCGATAAAATCGATTTCATAAGCTTCCTTTAATTAGGTATGTGGAATCCAATAAATAAGCCAGTGAAAGTGTCACCAAATTAGCAACAAATAATAGTATCCTGAGAAAAATTTCATTAATATTGGTGGATTCCATTTTAATATAAATTTGAAGTACATTCCCGTTTCGATGTGATCCGCCCAACTGGTACTAAGTTCTGCCAAAGTACAGTTGGTTGTGCTGATAATGGCACTAAAAACCGAAATCGAACAGCTATTGTCATCTAGTGGTCAGCATACGCACTACAAATTTTAAGTTACACAAAAATCGTACTTATACGTTTCTGTGTATATTGTATTCTTTCGTAATACGTACAGTACATTTCTTTCTGTGTATTAAAAAAAGACATTACAATGTCATCGTGTAATTAAACAAAACTAATAAACATTTACGAAAAACTCTGACCAACTATTAAAATAAATTTACTGTAATTTGTTGTATCATAAATTTGCGGATAATTTCCGATTTAGTTCAACCAGAATAATAACAAATGTATTAATAAAACTGTCAACCAATAATTTAAATAATGTTAATTATATGAATTTAAATAAAAATAAAATAATAACGATTGTTTGTCATAAAAAATAATAATTTTATTAACATAAATTGTGTGGTTTATGAGATTGGAAATTTTTTTAAAAGTGTCACGTTTAAAAAAAAATTTAAAAAAACAGTAAATTTTAATATTAAAGTGTATGTAGCTATAAAAAATAAAACTTATTTTGTTTTAAGTAATACTGATTTTTACAAAAATTGTTTAAATGGTATCTGAAACTTAAAAATCAATAAACAAAATTATAGATTTATTGGTTGAATATAAAATAATAATTGAAAATGTTTCGAATAAAAGTTGTAAACATATTTATAATGAACAACTTTTAGCCGAAGCATTTTTTCGAAAATCAAGAGAATAATATTAATTATATTACTATCGCAAATCAATTATAAAATTTTGAAAAAGGAATACTACTTTTGTGGTCATTTGTACAAGGTCATTTAGTTTACCACATATTCGCCGTTTTATTCGAACTTTAAAACCTCCAGAATGATATTATGGTATTAAAGTAACGATCTTGTTGGAGTTGATGAGAAGAATTCCAATTAGATCTGAAATATCTATTCAATAAAGATTATGATAGACTTAATTGAAATCTAACTTTATATATACAGGATGTCTGAAATGCATTCAAGAAAACTATACCACGGTGCAGAACTGCAAAAAACAAACAAAAAATTTTTTCGATTTGACGCTTATTTTTTGAGATATCAATTAAATATAATCAATGAAACATTGATAAATTCAACCAATCACACAGAGCGCATAGTGTAAGGAAGCGTGGTCTCAGCAGTAGATCATGGCGCTTTACCTTTTAAAGGCTGGCAGACGGTAAGAGGCCCCTTACCGCCTCCTTACACTATGCGTTCTCACCGTGGTATAGTTTTCTTGAATTATTTTCAGAACAGCATCTATATTTGTCTGATAAATAAGCTCAAAAATGTTTGTTGATAGTTACTGAAGTAACAACATGAAGTTACCGGAATAACAAAGGGCATATGTAGTGCGTTCGCAAAGGCATTTAAATATGAAAGTATATTAATATTTAATAGCCAGTCCACTACAATCTAATTTAAGAAAAATAAACGAACTTCATCAAGTTGTCCGTTTCTAAATGGTGGCCGTTTATAATTTATAAATCAATATAACTTAAAAATGGTCAATTTTTGTCAAAATGGTCAAAAACACGAAGATACATACTTTACAACTCATTTAATTTCCTATGGAAGACCAGTTATTTACGGTCTTCCAAAGTTATCGGACAAAGAATAACAGTGAATTTGGTAAAAAAAGTTTTCTCTTCTTATTAAATGTGTGTTTTTGTTGTTCCGGTTTGTTTATTTTGGATCGCCACGTAATACCTACGAATTTATTTAGAAATTAGTACCTAAGTTTTCATACCCTAACAATTTTATTGGACACTGTTATATTATTATCCTTGCTAGTGTAGTAAAGTCACTTTTTAAGTCAAGAAGTTTTATTGAATAGGCAATGCGAGTCTTAAAATTGTGTAATTTTTGTGCGCTCCCTCAACAAGATATCCAAAACCAATACTGGATTTTAATGAGAACGTATGATTCTAATGAAATGACCAAAAACGAGCAAAATGTTTTCCAATTAAAATGAAAAAATAGAACATATCCACTATCCAAAATGTTTTTTTCTAAGACCAAAATGCAAGTCTTCAATATTCACTTAAATATTATTCAGCATATTAGATTGTAAAATCAATAAATGAAGAGAACGATTATAATTATCAAATGTTAAATACCCAACAACAAATAATGTTAGATTATTTTAATCATATTAATATTAAAAAAATACGAATCTTTGCTCAGGGTGCAGCAATAATCACAACCAGAGGCGTAACGGGGAGTGTGAGTTTAGAGGAGTACATACACTTTCCAAAACATAACCAAAAATATTGTTATCAAAAATAAAAAAATTATATACCGTACGTTTAGTTTACATCTTCGCATAGCAGATCTCCCATGAGTATGAGAGAGTACAAATGTATACATTAAGCAATGTGTATGAGAAGGAGGTCTTATAGGTTTGATAAACAAGCATATTTTTCAAAACAGTGAATAATATTCATAACTGTTCGAGTGGTTGGTGATTGTCTACCTTCAAATGCCACAGTAAATAAATTGACACATTCCTGTGCGGAATGTCTGGAAAAGTACCATTTAACAATTTGCACTTTTTCTTCTTTTGTGAAATAATAACCCATTGTTGTAATAATACCCATAAATAAAATACACAAACACGTATTTTCCAAAAGCATTCACATAGTAATGATTGCATATTATCAAAACAATTAATAATATGTGTATTCAACAAAAAACCCCAATCTCTAAAATTTATACAGGCACTTACAACACAACAGTAACAAAACCAACCTATAAGACCTCTTTCTCATACACATTGCTTAATGTAGACATATGTACTCTCTTATACTCGTGGGAGATCTGCTATGCGAAGATGTAAACTAAACGTACGGTATATATAGAGTAGCGCATAAGTAACCTTATGATTTAATTAGCGATTAAATTTTTTGTTTACGTATTCTTTTTTTCAGAATTAACTTTGAAAAACTTTGGAAATTTATGATGGAAAAACACAGAACAAACCACAGAACAAAGAACCAGAGTTGTTCAATTTTATTTTGAAAGTCAGCATTTGATTATTCAGACACAAAGATTATATCGAAATTTCTTCAAATGTTCGAAATGCACCTAGCGCTCCCACAATTTACCGATTGGTCAGCGTTTTCGGCAACATGCACCCACTTTGATGCACAGTATGGTGTGGAATAACTTCAGAAAGGATCATTGGACCTCAGAAAGGATCAAGGATCAAAGAATCATTTTTAAGGCCAGAGGTAGAGAACAATCCAGAATTGTGGTTTCAACAAGATGAAGCCATCTAAGAGATAATAATTATAATTGCAATTATCCTTACCAATAGCATTGATGCTGTATAACTGCGTTTCGTATTGAAGAAAATGAATGAACAATAATGGGGGTAATTTGCGGTCCCCCATCTGGTGCCTGACAGGGAATGGTCTCGTCTTAAAGCACTGCATCTAGCCCTGTTCTTTCACTAATGATCTCAATTGTGTTTAGGGATCTAGAGTTCTGGCAAGGAAGTGAGCATCGACATCCCTTACAGGAACGGAGTCATTCTGTGAGCTTGGTGATCACTTCTATCGAGAGGAGATAAGAAAAGAAAAAGACGCTTAAAGAGCCACACTCTTGAGGAAACTTCCGGGTCTCTGACAGGCACCGAATCTTCTCAAGAACTTAACCGCAAAAGATAAGAAAACTTGTATCGGCCTGAGCAAAAGTAGACTGCAGCTATTGACGATGTTTCTTCGGGGCATTCTAGACTCAGGGAACACCTTAGGCAGCTATCCTTGGGAAATGAGCGCAAATGAAGATTTTGCGGAAAACTCGAGGAAACCCCCCTTCTCCCCTTCTAGACTTTACGCCACAGTTGTATAATTTTAAATTGATCCATAATTATTAAATGCCAGTCAATATACAGAATTTATTATTTAAAAAAATTTTTTTATATTAAAAACCAGTTTTTTTAAAATATTTAATTAATAAATTATATCTTAATTTATTGGTACATAAGAAAAAACCATTTCATCTAAGGTGTGTCAGTTAAATAATATTCATAACTTCAGTACTATGTAAACGTTATAATTAAGAGTCCAAAGCGAAAATACGAAAAAAAAGTCTCGATTACCGTTCAAAGTTCGATTGCTTCAGCACTTTTGATATGACTCGATAACATCATAAGAGAGTTAATATGGCGACTTAAACTGATAAAGTGGTGATGAACAAGAATTTGATTCTTCCAAATATCTTTTCATTCTACAAACCACTATAAGCCCGTTGAAATATATTAGGAGTGTATGATTGGGAAGGAAAATCAGATCCTTTCCTCCATAATCCTCAGATGCCAGAATACTAAATAAAAACATGACAGATCCAATATGGAGACTGTTTACCCTGTAATCTACGAAATTCCACTAAAATCCACTTGTAATACACATTCTGCAATCCACTGAAAATTCGACTTAGTAATGGTGCAGGCGATTTTAGCGACTAATATTAGTCGCTAAAATTGCCTCATATGATGGGCCAAAAATTCCACTTACGTAACATAATGCACTTAGACACTTGACCATCTTTATCAAACCACTACAACAGTGATGATTCCCAACTTTTTTTTTTTGTCGCGGCACACTTTTAACGATTTCAAAATTTGACGGCACACAAAGAAAAAGTTAAGTTTAAAAGTTCTTTACTTACATATAAATACACTGTGTAAAATAGTTTATGATAATAATTTTGAATGTAAAATAAAATAATATGTACTACAAAAACAACAGTACGTTTATTAAGGGATTAATTACAAGTTAATAATAAGAATACTTTTAATGACAAATTTGAGCTTGATGTTTTTTGATAATTTCATTTACATTTGGTCGTAAAAATGACAATGCTACTCTCATATCGTCTCCTACATTTAACAGTCTCGATCTTTTTTTCGTTTTTATGTTGGTTAATACTTTATTATATACATTTCTAAAATTTGGCGGCACTCTTTAAGAATTTGGCGGCACACAAAAGTACCGCCACACAGTGGTTAAGAATCACTGCATTACAATGTGGATATTGTCTAATTTATATTCGTGAATGATGGCTCAATTTGAAGACTAAAAGGAATAAAATAATATTATAGTTTAAAAAATTAATTACCATAATAATATTAGTAACGCAAAAGGAATAATTCATCAGTTAATAGTCAATTGTAAAAGTATGAGAAGTTTGAAATTAATTTAACAAGAATATAATGGTGCCACGCTTTTACCATAAACTATTTAATTGTTTTTTGTTTTATAGTGCCTTTATAATTAAAGGCTGTTAAAAAAACATTATGCACTTTTCAATTCTTCCCTGGCGAGTTTGTAAATTATGTCTATTATGTTATAAAGTTCAAATTGTACATTTATTGCCATAGCAGAAAAAATGTAATAAGAAGGTAATTTCAATTAAAATTATTCATACGATTTAATATGATTTAACCTTAACATTTCATTTCAAACAATTTTTGTAATTTTAACTTTATGACAAGTGAAATAAAAAGATAAATACCTATATTTATATATATATATATATATATATATATATATATATATATATATATATATATATATATATATGCTTGTATGTAAGTTATACATGATTATTATCTGTTTTATGTAATTTATATAATCGTGTATTTACAAGGTGTACCAATATACAAATGTATACCAATTTTTATCAAGATGCAAATTTATTACATTTTACGTAATCCTTGCGATGAAAATTAGCTAAGACTTCACAATTATACACTCTTTATAGTAGTAAAAGTTTAGTCCTTAGTTTAGAACGATTGGAAAAAAGTGGTTGTTGATTGCACAGAAAAAATATTTTAAAATTTCTAAATCCTCGAAAGAGGGAAGTACGTAAATCCACAGAATTATAATGTTCCAATACACGTATGCTATTAGTCTTAATGATTTTACACAGGGAGTTGTCTTTTATTTTAAACTATAACTCAAAAAAGAAAATGTATGACTCGATGAAGTTTGTACGTATTCTAGAGCTAAATAGTAGCTTCGAGTTCGTGAACGAGCTAAGAAGGTCCAACTATTGCCCACTAATGGGAATAGTATATTACACTACAAGGGCAGTAAGTTTGAGATTCCTGCAAATTGCCCGAGGCGAAGCCGAGGGCGATATGGCGCGCAGAGCGGGGCTCTCAAACTTTCTGCCCGTGTAGTGTATACTATTTTTCTTTATTTGCGGTTTTTGCGGCCAAAAGTACGTACTTGCTGCCACGATTACGAGGCCGAAAGTCTAACATTTATGCTTCGGTAGTAGTATACACTACACGGGCAGAAAGACATTTTAAAAAAAAATTTTATTATACAACCTGGGATTTTATTGTTCTTTATAGAGGATTTATTATCATTGCAAAAATAAAAACCACCTTTTTTATGTAAAGCGGAAATACATTCAAAAAAAATTTGGAACCTAATTTTCCTTCCACCCTGTGTAAATATCATCAATTTACGCCAAATGTTGTACTTCACTTGTTTTGTATTGTACTTTCATACAAATATTGAAGTTATAGTGTAGAGTGGTTAGTGTTTTACTTTAAAATAATTTTAACGTCTATTGTGAGATCGTAAGAGGGTTTAACCCTCAACTGCAACAAAAACTTTAGGACAAGCATTCCCTGCCTCTAGGAGAAATAAAAATTCGCAAACTTTATGTTAGAAACAATTAGTTCATAGCGTCAATAGTTTAGGCAAAAACAGCGAAATAGTTTAGGTAGAAATAGAATGCGGCACCAAAAACTGAGAGCATTTTTTGGTACCCATTCTAATTTTTTTCGCTATTTCTGCCTATTAACGCTATACAAAAATTGTTTAAACAAAAAATGTTAGAATTTTCTACAAAATTGCTATGAACAACTTTTTCAATGAACAGTACGGTTGGGGAAATATAAAAACAAAAATACAAACCCCCGTAAGAAATGCAGCAGGAGACGATTGTCCCAAAGTGGTTTTCACAATTGAGGATTAACCTAGCTCTCTTACGATCCCACAATCTCCGATAGACGTTAAAATTTTTTTAAAGATAACTTAAATTTCATTCTAAGTACGCTGTAATATTAGTAAAAATAAAATTTTTAGTTGAACGCATTGTAATAAATAAATACAATTTTATTATTATAATTCACCAATAATAAATTGTAATCTATCAATGACATCTTGTGAGGTGCATAAACATTTGTCACAACAACAACAACAACAACAACAGCAGCAGCAGCCACCACAACAACAAATGACCTACATAAGAAGAACACATCTTTTTTGCACACATATAAGAAGAAAACGAATGATCACCGCACAATAAGTATAAATCACTGGTATGGTGTGAGTGGTGTTTGTATAATAAATACCGTTGGAGTGGTGTGGATACTCCACTGATACAAACATTGTGACAATCAAATTGACACTTTATTATAAAAACCGCTCACTGATTTACTTGATACGTCATAATATCGAACAAATCAACAGTAACCACAATAATTGTATGTAAATGTAATGAGAAATCAAGAAAATAAACCCATTCAAACTACAATGATATTCCAAAATTAATTGCTTTAATTTAAAAATATAATAATAATAATAATAAACTTTAAGTTTTTCCAAGAATTTGCGTCGAAACTATTGATTCTACGAGATGAACTTACATAATATAATAAAGTAGACAATTTAATTAGCTTTAAATTAGCTTTAAATTAAGCGTAGAGCGGGGTCTGTAAACCTCGTATTTCTCTCGAAATCTCAAAAAACCCATAAAGGTAAAATCGCATTTTTCCAGAAATGTTCTATAACCTTTCCTATCTTTTGTTTATTGGTTTGGTAACCAAATAACCTACAGAGCTCCGGTGGGGCTTAATTTGTCACAAATTTAATGTTCTTAAAAAACGTGTAGAGCTTTTGATGAAAAATGCGATTCGATTCGAATTATGAGTAAGTCTTGAAAGAGCTTTTGTACTGCGACTAGTCGTACTGCGACTGGATCAATTTTACCTTCTTTCCTTCAAAAGTGTTCCAGGAGTCCTATAATCTTCATAAACGTTAGGAAATAAAATAGATACTTGGGAATCGAAAGGATAAAATAATAATGAACGACAATTTTGATGGTGAGTTGTCGAAAAAGTTCGCAAATTTATGATGGTACAAGTCGTTGCCAAATCGGAATTCCAATATCAAAGAACACTTGGTTCTGAAAATTTGGGAACACGGAAAAATCGTGTAAAGCTACTCTCGTTATTGAGAACAACCATAAAACGCATTTATATACATAAATTCAGAAAACAAATCATGAATTTGGATAATGCACCTATTCCAAATTCAGATTTAGTAAAATTAACCCATTTCCAAGGTCAAAATCAGCTGATATAACACTATAACACTATTGACCCAAACAAGACCATATGGTAAACACTGATTACTGCTAATCGGCGCAGCTGATTGGCCCATCAAACACTTAGATATATAGCATTTTTTTCATGTAAAATTAAATGCTAATTAATTGGTTAAAATCTTTGGAAGACGTTAATTTCGCATTAGAGTCCTTTAATTAGTCTTTGAATGAATTTTTTATTAGGCATTTGGAAAAGTGGTGAATCTGCCACCTTTAACATTTACTCAAGCATTAAGGTCTGCAGTTGGCAGAATAACGCGTTAAATCTTCGTTAATTTCAACGTTTCATTTCAATTTGTAGTGTTTATTTGTTTATGTATACGATCATTTATCTAAAACATTTTTAATTAAGTGATTTGACAGTTTTTTTATTACAAATAACCTTCAAATTAGAATAATTTTAAATTGCAATTGGTAATATTTATGGACGGGAAATCCTTAAACTCAACAACTGTTACAAACGAATCACATATTGAATTAATTAGTGTCATTGTTTAGTGTGTGCATATGATTAATGATGTAAATTTAAAAATGACCTTGAAAAAATGTAAAATACTTCGTCGAGTGAAAAATGACTGAGAAAAGATTCAAATATATAACAAGAAACGTATTAAAAAACATAGTTAATTGTTTAAATACCTGTATATACTGAGTTGTTTATCAACGGACAGATATGTAAGTTATTTCTAATCATTTTTGTAATCAAAATTTTGGAATCTCGAATCTAACAAACTTATATATATAACTTATATTGAGTAAATATGCGTATACTAATTTTGAGTAAAATCAAATGATGAATATCAAAATTATTATCTACGTTGAAACCGCTATCTCGAATCTATATAAGAATGGAACTTTAAATTGTATTGTCATTCAAGCTCTACAGGTTTACCAAATTACAACATAATAACTCCGCAGAAAGTGGAAATTAAACAAAAAACTTTTTTCATTGAAAATCTCCGTCATATAATAGCTTTAAATAATAGCTTAAGGTTCTAAGGTTTGAAATGTTTTCCTCATATTTTTATTTTTAAGTTACACATTGGTTAGTCGGGGAAAACATTTTTTACTTCATTATAAAAGCATGTTTTAAAAAAAAACTTTATGCCTATTATTTTAATGTATTCAATTAAATACCAACGCCTATATTCACACCATACTATTTTGATGCTTCAAATTCCAACTTTTTGTTTGATATTTGAAATTGTAGCATCATATTGATTCCAGAAAAGTTAGTTATATTGGTTTTGATCAATTAAAGAATTCTTGCTAACGGCGATTGCTTGCAAGTCTAAATACATGAAATTACTAAAAAAGTATACAGCTTGTATTTTAAAATAGACCCAATCTAAAAACAATGTATAGTGCATCAATCACTGTCTATGCACAGTATACCAACATATAATGTACTTTGTTACACCCCAAACTGCAATCTACAGGCAGTGAAGCTAATACGTCCCCACCAAAGACTGACTATGGACAAATGTCTATGATGAGACTCCGCCACCGATATTAATGCAGTTTAAGTGTAACAAAGTATACCATATCATAGTACACTGCATATAGACAGCGATAGATACACTATAGATTGTTTCCAAATTGGGTCTATTTTAAAATACATGAATTAACTAATAATATATTATTCAAATAATTAATTATAAATGAAATCTATTGGAAAACATAAATTACATGAAAAAAAATTAATGATTTGTGCACAAGTGTTTAAGAAATAATGACATCATTGTTCATCATCTTCTTAGATAAAAGATTTACGAATAGTCTTATGTATGCATAAATACATTAGAAGTACATTGAAAACCAATAAAATTGAATCCTAATAAGAAGTACCCATGAGTAAAAATACCAATATTTAGTTTATATATACGTACTTTTTTTGAAAATTCTCAAAGAATATTAAGTTATTGGCGTTGTACAGTTGATGACAAAATTTCGCTAAATTTTCGTTAATTGTCCATTTATCCTACGTAGTTGTTAAATTTCATTTTTATGCTCATGTGAAGATATTTGTGACTCCCCACACTCTAAACCCCGTCTTCTTTTATGCGAATTTGTCTATTGACCCACTTTGCCTTACAGATAACTATAGCACAATGCTTACCAAATTTTATCTCGATCTAAATGATATTCATTGTGCTTTCGGTATCTGAATATCTTTCTATAGTGTTGATAAAATGCAAAACCTTTCGGTGAATGAACCCATTATCAATGCGTGAACTGCTATTTTACTTTTACACCCACACATATGTATAAAAAATACGAAGAAGAGTTTAAAGGTGTTATAAACATAAATATACTCAAACGCATGCTTTTGTAATCTACAGTAAACACGGATGTTGGCACACTAAATACAGATGGGCTGCAAATAATTTAATTATATATTTATTATATAATTTAATTATATGATTTTCAAAAAATGTGTTCTACGCAGAGAGAGAGACAATTATATTTGTTCGAGCAACAAACAAAGACACTATATCATATTAATTAATTAATCTTAATAGCCAGCAGGACTACTGTGGCAGACATTGTTTCATTCAATTATCAGATGAGGGAAGATTTTTCTAATGCCGGATCTTAGACCATTAGACCGCTCGGCTACTTGGACGGTTTAAAGTGCATTTATTAGTTTGGTTCAAGTTTTTTGTTTTCTTCTGTACATTTTATTATTATAAACAATACATCACTCTATTATTGAAGTAATTATGATTACATAAAATTTATTACATACATTAAATAAATCATGCACGATTATATTATATGGTTACAAATATATTCAATACTTATTACATACTCATCGCAATCGTGTATTTGCGTTAATAAAATTCACCAGGATATTCAGTAACTGTATGGTACGTAATATATAATGTTATTATAAGTTTAGTCCCAACGACTAGAAATATTGAGTGGAGGAAACTATTTGGTATAGGTGTTCATAAAATGTTCTAATTAATCCGCTTTCGTATATTCTTCTGTTCACCGAAAAGACAACACATTGAAATTTATTTACCGTATTCTAGAGCTAAATAAGAAATGCTTTGAAATAAGAAAAAAATTTTTCTAATTTATAAATGAAAATTTTACATTGACATGTTCAGAGCGTACGATTGGGAAATTGAACCACTGAATTTGTAGAACAAGGTGGCCATCAAATTATACATACCATTATTAATTAACAGCATACAAATCAGCTTGTTACTAATAACTATGTATATCCCGTTATTTTTTATGTTGGGGGCGGGGGACCTGCCTGTCACACCATCTATTTTGTAGGACACAAGTTTTTTTGAAGTCTTTATTACATTATCTCTCAATTTAACTAACAAATTAACTGTTACTGATAAAGTTTTTGCTATCGTCAAACAAACAAAAGTTACTCTCTTACGCGCTTCGTTAGTCACTATCATCGAGAATTTTCGCGAGAGAAAAGTTGGGCGTCTCGTCGAAAGAAAGCTACTGACAAAAATTTAGCCTGTTACTAATCATTAAAAAATACCGTGCTGTACTGTAGACTAAATGCATTATATTCAAGGATATATAAATCTAAAATATTGTAAACATATGATACTCACTCACGTGTTAAAATCACATTATAAAATTGACTTTTTTTAAATTTTTATTTCAATAAAAAATGAATTTCCAACGGAAAACATTGAAGGCCAAAATGTTTATAATTGTGTTTCAACCGAAACAAAATAATTTTTTTCTAATGTACACACATTATTTTATTTATTTTAAAAATATAAAATAAAACTGCATTAAAACAATAGGTGCTTAAATTACATAGTTTTTACGATGCAACGGTAGCAATAAAACAAATGGAATTTTTTTTAATAACCCATGTAAGCAGTAGTTCCTTGTTCGACATAGTAAATTGTCTAAGAAGTTATAAAATAAATCACAATAATGTATCCCCGTGCAAGTAAATTAATAAATAAATAAAATCTTTTAAGTTGGATGTACACTCTCTTGCTAACAAATTTAATCTATCTGAATTTGGTTTTAAGAACTCCAAGATTTTAACAGTGTATGTAGAAATTGCCATATATTTATTTGATACAACAAATACAATGGATTCCAAAAATAATTATTGATAGCTTACACTTTTTATACCCGGTATATATAATATATACAAGGGTATATTAAATTTAGTCCGGACTTTGTAACGGTTGAAAATATGGTCGAAAAATTTTGTTATAGGTGTTACCTAATTAGTCCATTTTCTTCGAAAATACGCTAAAAACATAAATTTTAGTTTATTTGAAAATATAATTTAAATTGACTCATTTTAATTAAATGGTATAAACCGGAATTAATTTAGTGCGTTACATTTAGTGTGAGTTTTTTAAGGAATATTGAAGCTTTCAGTAACTTCATATCATAATAATAATAATAATAATAATAATAATTACATTTATTGACCTACTTTTAAATACAAACTACTTATTGAATATACGAGGTCTGCCCGAAAAGTATCCGACCTACCTTCATCGGGCGAGTGGGATCCTTCAAAGTAGTCTCATTTGATTGAATAAAACGTTCCCAGTGGTGTTTCCACTTTCCGAAGCAGTCCTGGAATAGTTTTTGGAATAGCCTTGAGTGCCCTCATCGCATTTATCTAACCGTTTTTTTGACGTCAAACCGGGTTTTTCAAATTCGGGAACAACCAAAAGTCACAAGGGGCTATGTCAGGACTGTACGGAAGTTGGCGAAGCAGTGCGATATTGTGTTTCGTTAAAAACTGCTGAACAAGATTCGATGAGATTTCCCACCGCTTCCACTTTCTAAATTTGAACTTAAAATTTCCCAAATTGTAGTTTTTGGTATTCCAAGATCATCTTCTAATTCACGCACAGTCAAACGTCGTTCTTCTTCAATCGCAAATCGCACGCGCTCCATATTATCCGGGGTTGTTCTCGTCGAAGGTCGGCCAGGATCACTATCAACAGATGTGCGGCCACTTTTGAAACGATTATACCACTCTTTTATTTGTGTTTTGCCTATGCACTGATCCCCAAAGCCCTTCTGCATCATTTAAATAGTTTCCGAACTAGTTCTTTCGAGTTTGAAGCAAAATTTGATGCAAATTCGTTGATCTGATCTTTCAGTCATTTTTAACAATAACAAAATCCAACGAACGCAAAAAAGCCTTTATGGACTATACGTCCTGTAGATGCCGACGAGCAACCGATAAGTTTGTGAGGCTTTACTGTTGACGTTCATCCCTCACAGAGGTCGCTCGAACACTCTGGCGCGAAGATATAAAAGTAGATCGGATACTTTACGGACAGACCTCGTACATCCACATTACTTTCAAAGGATTTTATGTATTGTATGGAACGGGAAAATAGTTAGTACATTCATTTTTATGGAATATATTTGAACTTTCGTATGATAAAGTCCATACAAATTTGATTTAATCGTAAAATTTAATATTAGAGTCTACAAATTGATGATTAGAAGGTGAACGAACTTTTTATAGTTTCCGGCGTATTATAGTTAAATACAATAAAAAAAATTAATTCATATAATAATAGAAATGAAAATCAAATATTTTATTTACGACATAAAGGAATAAATCATTGTTTTTGGCATAGGTATAAAAACATTTTATTGTATACTAGTAGAACATACACATTAATGTAGTTGAGAATCGAGGCTGAGAAATGTAGCTTTTAGTTATTTCACAATTTATAGGACAAAAATATATATTGTGGTTCAAAATAATAGCAACACTTACAAAGAATCAAAGGGATGTAGGTGTGTAGTGTATGGGTAATCCGTATACACACTTTAACTCAGTGCCAAATCTGAAAATCTATCTAAGGAATATGTCAAATTACAAGATAGGAATATCCTGTAATTCTAATAAGTGTAATTCGGAACTTCTAATAAGTTTAATGTGTAAGATCTTACATATATCTATATATCTATACATACCGTCTGTTTTGGAAAGCTTTCGTAATAGAGAATCAATGTTAAATATTATTTGAGTGTAGTCTGTAGTATGTGTGTGTGGGCATCACTAAATAAACCCACTCTTAAATAGCATGAATCAAACATCATATCACAAGCAACCAGATGTTTGTCAGTATGTGTATGTATGTATGGTTTTATAGTAAATATTTGATTTATTTATTTAACATTGATTCCTTATTAGAAATGCTTTTGAAAACAAACTGTATAATAAAACTGTAGATATGGACAATCCTGGACATGGAAAATACTTTTTTTTTACTCATGCGGGAAAAGTACTATCTTAGTGCCCGCTTTTTCGTGCGGTAAATGACTGTTTGCCTATTCATTTATTACCACACTACTTTGATCTATTGCAAATATTTATTTGCGTGAGCAAAATTTACAGATAAACAAAAATAGTATCTGCAACTCGTGCGGTGTTGTCGATTGCCCCCACTCGAGCGAATGAGTGGACAATAACGCTCTCATGCGTAATCGATAACTTACCACACATGTTGCACAAGATACTATTAAAATAATCATTATACTATCGAATGATAATTAGTGAGAACTCTAGGTTTTTGAAATAAAATTTCAAATTTGCCCCCTTTACCTAGATCAGTTTTTGGTGTTATAAATACGTATTTCGACTACAATGTAGTCATCATCAGTATAAATTAGCTAGTCGTACTTTACTCTTTGACAATTAGAAATAGATAGAAAGTCGAGATCAATAGACAAAAATAAAAATAAATAGAAAATTAACTAAATTAAAATATACTAAATTTAAAATATAATAAATTTTAAATTATATTGAAATTACTCTTGTTAAAATTTCCTTCATTCACATTTATTCCTGTTAACTTTACTCTAATTAAATTATTCTTATATTGTCTCCGGATATGTTACTCGTCGCTAATTTGGTGACAATTTCACCATGAAGTTTAACATGCTTCGAATGAGAGAGAATGATTACTTTGTTATTAATTATCTCGCGTTCTAAACGGTCAAAAATTCTGAAACTTCGGGATTTATTATAAAACGTTATTTTTAGCCAGGGAAACAAAAATGAGTAAAACCTGTCGAAAGTGCTGGAACTACCTTAATCATTCGATGTCACAGAATGATATAAAGTGCTAAGGTATAGTCGTTATTTTAATTTGTACGAATTTTACATTATCAAATGTATTATCAGCTAGAGTTTAAACTTTGGTATGCATACAATGCTTTTTTGTTGCTATCTAGAATGAATAATTCAATCAGAAATTGATTTAATATCATCAAATTAATAATTATTTAAGAATCTTACCCTACATTCAGATAAAATGTAAATGAAGTGAAGTTTTTACCTGTAACAGAAAAAGAAATGTTTTTAATCCTTAATAAACTTATGTAAGAATGTGTTATCTCTACACATATACGAACGATTTCCTGTATAACTGTAAAGAGTACAATATACATAGAAGCGTATAAGTACAATTTTTGTGTCACTTAAAATTTTTAGTGTGTATGCTGACCACTAGATGACAATATCTGTTCGATTTCGGTGTTAAGTGCCATTATCAGCACAAACAACTGTATTCTTTGGCAGAACTTAGTACCAGTTGGCCGGACACATCGAAGCGGGGATGTACTTCAAATTTATATTAAAAGGGAATCCACCAATATTAATGAAATTTTTATGAATTTTTAGAATTATTTAGTTATAATTTTTTTTACAAGCTGTATAAAATATTAATTTTTGTAGTTTCAGTTGCTATTTTAAAAGAATACGCTTTAAATATAAGTTTTTTAAATATAACAAATATTAATATTTTATACAGCTTGTAAAAAAAATTAAAATTTTTTTTACTAATTAATTCTAAAAATTCATAAAAATTTCATCAATATTGGTGGATTCCCTTTTAATATAAATTTGAAGTACATCCCCGCTTCGATGTTATCTGGGTAACTGGTACGGGTAAGTTCTGCCCAAAGTACAGTTGGTTATGCTGATAATGGCACTAATTACCGAAATCGAACAGCTATTGTCATTTAATGGTCAGCATACACACTACAAATTTTAAGTGACACAAAAATCGTACTAATACGCTTCTATGTATATTGTATTCTTTGATAACTGTGTGGAACATTATAATGGCTACCTTGGTATACCAGAAATGTGCATATATATTATTGTACCTATTCATTGAATTTTTTTAAATGCCACGACTATACATTACTGATAAATTATTATTGTTCAATAATAAAAGGTATAAATATATTATATATATATTATAAAATTGTCAATTGCAAAAAAAGAGGATGCATAATACAAAAAGGTTCTTGCTTGGTGCTTCATTTGATGCTTTACTAGCTAGCTTACGTTAGAAGGAAAGGTAAAGGTATATAGTTAAAGTGTTTATAGTTTAATAATATATATTTACATTATTTATTTATAGTACAGTCGTATAGATAGAATGTTCTTTATAGATATGCAAAAACTGTAAAGATATAAAATTCGATGTCTTTTAAAATATTTTTTTTTCAAGTAATTCATCGTGACAATCAGGCCGAATATATTGTTTTCATCGGAAACTGTACTCGATACAAAAAACGTTTATACACAGGCCCGCATGTGTAAAAAGTATAATAAACATTTCACGCATTGATAACGATCTCGGTACGTATAGGGTATTTCACCAATTAACTTAGTTGTTAAGAATTCTACGGTAAGTTCCAGCATAGTACCACTTTTTGACAGATTTTGCTCATTTTTTTCACAGGCTAAAAATAAAGTTTTTTAATAAATCCCGAAATTTCAGAATTTTTGACCGTTTAGAACGCGTGATAATTAATAGCAAAGTTATCATTCTCACTCACTCTCTCTCATTAGAACCATGTAAAACTTCATGCTCGCCCAACTACTTGTTATATTAGAAAAAATACTCGACAGAATTTAAAAAAAACACTAGGAGAGTAAAGATAAATATTTATTATATAAATTACAAAAGTATATCGTGTGTTATACCATTTTGTTTTCGAAATATAAGTTTTAAATTATTATTTTTTCTTCAAATTAACATTATTTTGTATATGTGAATAGTGTATTTGTCTATGTGTTGTATATGTGTGTTTATGTATTTGTGCTATAATAAAATCAAACCGATTTTTGCACTGATTATATGACACAGTACTGGAACGTTCTTAAGCCTCCTAGTTGGGTTGCTTACTGGTCACTACAGGCTTAAGAGGCATCTAACTCTTATGAGGTTACGAGGACAGTGCGATCTGTCTGGACTATGACGAATGGCACGCCCTTCCACTTTCTGGAAGAATGTGCTTTCAGAGCTAAAATGAGGTATCTAGGCCTTCGGCTCAACCAAAATGGGGGAATTGGAGGTAAAACAACTAAAATGGAGCTGTGTAATTGGTTTGGAGGATGTGTTGATTGGTTTTCTTAGGGGTCGGTAAACAAGGGCTAGAAAGGCCTACTGGCCTAGATTCAGCCTCTAATCTACTACTACTACTACTACTTTTACTTAGTTCTTATTTTCAACTTGTATTGATTTCCTTTTTTTCGATTTTCTTTTGTAAAATCAGATCAGATAAATGAGTGCATGACACTAGCCAGAATAATATTCAGTCGTATTATAATTCTGCTAGCCAGATTATAATCTGGCTGTCGCATACCCGTCAACTGTTTTTTTTTTTAAATTCTGGCTGAAATATTTCGCCACTTTCATAGAGGCTATTTTTCCGCAAGAAGCTTATGATGGAATACAAATTATAGTTATACGGGTCGAGTAAAACAATATGGTTAAAAACTTATTAACCCACATTGAAAGTGACGAAATAATTCCGCCAGAATGTAGAATTTAAACAGTTTATTAGAAATATGGCGGCCAGAATATAATCTGGCAAGCGAGATTATAATACGACAAAATTTAAATCTGACTACGGTATATATACTGCAAGAATAGAGCTATAACCGAGCTTTTACAACAATATGTTCGTCAAAATAATAGGTTAAGAATTTTCACAATGAAAGTGTATAAAGAGTAACTAAAAGGGGTACTAGTCCAAGTAGCCGAGCGGTCTAAGGCGTTATGTCTGTGCAGTATGCAGTACTTGGAAACTGGGAGGTTATAGGTTCGAATCCCGACATCGGCAGTTTGTCAATTATAAAAATAAAAAAAGGGGCGGTTAATTGACTAAACTGTCGGCGTATGGACAAGAACGAAGTAACCGGCTATGCTTGAGAAGGTTTTCTGCAGTTTCCTTCATGAATTCCAGATGAATATCTGCATAGTTCCTATCATAGTCGATAGTCGGCTGCAGCCGCATATCCTACCAATTCCTAGTCTACTCACAAATTCCTTCCACTCCACTAACATGTTCACATCCTAAGGCATTACAATGGACCTTATGGTCGAAGTGTAGCCCGTCCAGGGCAGCCTTTACAATCTTCCTCTAAGGAAAAAGGGTAGCTTACAGTTTTCACCGCTTTTTCTATTTCTTATAAAGTGTATTATCAAACAGCCTGTATAACTCACATATGTTCAAAGAACTATTGACTATTTGCATATACTTGGTATAGTGAAGAAACATAGTCTGCATTTTGTGTAGAGTAGTTTTATAGTGCTACATACAACATATAATATAACACCGCAAAGGTAACTACTTACTATAATCTATCGGGAGAGAGAAGCTACTAGAGGATTTCTGAATAGTATTATATCCAACAACATTGGAAATAAGAAATTTCTATATTATGTATATTTGTAATTCACTATCATATGTGTTATGTAAGGAAATTATAATGATTTAAACAAGTGAATTTGTTTATATGTTTATAACAGTGGCGGTTTATTGAATGGTCGACTTTCAACAAATATAAGACGATATATTTCAATAGATATTTTATAAAAAAAATTTTGACAAAATGGAAACCCGACTTCAAAAATAAAGTATTCTAAAACAAAAAATGCACTAAAAAGTAAAAAAGTAAAAAAATAATTGCATATTCTTTGTGTCAATTTTAGTTCACCTAAGCAAAAGTTTTTAAATATGTACAATTATTATTATTTTTGGAATCGGTATCAGAAATTCACATGAAATTTTAACCGCCTCCAAAAATAACAATAATTGTACATATATATTTAAAAACTTTTGCTTAGGTTAACTAAAATTGGCACAGGTATATGCAATTATTTTTTTACTTTTACCTACAGTAACGCTTAGAATGTTTCACCTGGTTCAATTTTTATGAACGGGAGTGTACAACTGAATTGTTTATTTAGTTGAATTGAATTGTTTATTATTAGTGAAATAATAAAAATACAACATTAGTGTACGTGATTAGTACACTAATCTGGTACACTAATGTTGGAAAAAAGTGTTTGCATTTCCTATATGCGCCCGCAACGATTGAACATAAATACTAGTCTCATTATCTAGCTGTAATTTAGTTCCTATTTGATGCATTTATTGCACTTGTGATGATGACTAACACAGTGCCGCAATACATACAAATTATGCAATTTATATTTATTAAGCCACTTAAAATAATGTGATTGGCTCAATATCTTATTCTCCTACTACTTAAGGACGTTCCCAAGAAAATCAGTTTTCTTACGATTCTTCTGTAATTTTGAATATATGTAGTTAAAAGTATCTTCCACACGTATAATTTTTTTTTACTTACGGTACTAAATTTGTAAATATTGACAGTTAAAATTTGTTGTTTATCATATAAAACTTACCCCGATTAATGTTGTCACACACGTTTTGTTAAATATCAATAGTAATTTTCTTACGATTCTTTTAAAAAACTGAGAATAAGTAATTGAAAATATAACAAATATCTTTCTACAAAAATAACAGAAACAAGCGGCATTAGTTATCTTATAAATATTGTTTAAGTGCTCAACAATATTCCATTATGTAAACTACAATAGATCAAATAAAATATAGTTGAGGTACAGTGTTAGTGCAGCAAAAAGTAACACTGTACCTCAAATATATTTTATATGATCTATTGTAGTTTACATAATGGAATTTTTTTTAAGTTGAGCACGACTGCTCTTTGGGAATGTCCTTAAGATCTTTTATAATTACACAAATATTCTAAAAGATCATTGATAGTTTAATCATAAATTTTTTACGATTATGTATGCATTTTTTCTCTCGGTTTTTGGTCTATTTTGAAATTGAGTTGTCATTGGTAAGTTTTATTTTCTACCACCTAGAATCGATTCACAAAGCGATCTTCCATTACCCTCTCAACTATAAAACTAAAAATTTTAATACCATTACTTTAATAAACATTTTGTGCAATTCTATAATTGTAGCATAAAAGTAAACGAGAGATTGAAATTAATTATATAACAGAAATGATTGTACGATGGTAAATAGCGACATATATTGTACACCTTTTATGGTTTATCGATAACATAATTTGTTTCATTCAAAAATAAAACAATTGACAAAATTGTATAAAATGGTAAATTTATAACAATAGGGAATAACTTGTGATTACAAAATAGTATACATATAGGAAAACGATAGAATTTATAAGGAAGAAGATGGCATACACACACAATGGAAATCGTAATTTGTGATAAAGAATTCGATTAATTATTTATAATAAATATATAATAAAAAAGGAATTCAACCGCCTTTGTATAAACTTTACAAACAATAAAATAAATAAATAAATATATTATTATATTATTGTTTCGGAGACAAAAAATAAGCTTATATTATGTGTGTTCGTTAAAAGTCTTCTATCTATTCAATTCAATTCAAATGAATTAATAATGAATTATGTTTATTTCATTTCCGAATTCCAAAAATGTCTTTATAGAAATTCAGAAGCATAACTTTGATACCGGCACACCTGTACAGTTAAACGCTTTAGAAACAAGAAACGTAACAATTAACTGAATTAATTGTTTTAATACTCTGTATGTATTGAGTTTTTTTTAATCAATGTACTTCACGTACGTAGTCTCATTTCGAAATCTGGTTTTTCACGAAGATCCTACGCATTTCGAAATTAGCCAAGTAGTTTTTGAATAATTTTAAGAAAAATTTTTTAAAAAAAATTATACATTGTTAAACTTGTATCTCGAAAACGAAGCTTGAAAACACCCAAGTTTATTTTTCAGAATTTTTAATCGAATTTTTTGGAGATCTATAGACTCAATTATATCTTATAGACTATCAATTTTCCGGATTAAAATTTGATACACGCTGTATAGATAGTTTAAGAATATTTTGTTATTATTTTTTGCTATAGTTGTATCAGTTGTATACATGGCTACAAAATTAGGGCACCTTTTCAAAACTTGTTTAAAGGATTTATTAAAAGTTGTTTATTATAAATATTTTTATTCGAAACATTTTCCCAAAAACCAATTGAATAAAGTTCAAACCAACAAAAAAATTTTTTATAGTGTTTCTATAAATTTAACAAGTTGACTTTACGGGTCCTAATATAAACATTGCAAAAATTAAGAGTACAATGGTCTACAAATTTGTTAGCCTTTGAACGAACATCATCACCTCAAAATGAAATCAAGTTGTGCACACACATTAAAACGATTGTTATTTTTATTACAATGATATCATTAGAAACATATTTTATTATACACACTATAGGTCAGTGATAGGCTTTAAACGAAACTAAATTGGGTCAACAATCCTACATTTCACATACTTACAGAATGTTCCAAGCATACACATTAAAATTGCATGAGAACTGATACTGTAAAGCAGTGTTGTCAACCCGAATTCTGTCTAGGTGGTAGATATCATTTAAAAAAGTTGGTAGATCTACCACCTATAATTTTGCAAAGTTGGTAGGTCTACCACCCATTTTTTTTTCGATTTTTCCAGAGAATCTAGATTAAAAATGTGATACATTTAGTTCATTTTTCGATTGAATAAGAAATACTGCGCCTATTTTTATTAGGGAACCAATGACAAACAAAAAATTGAGATCACCAATGTTCAAAATCAGAATAAAAAATAAATAAAGAATTGAAGAACGAATCATGACAAGTTTATTATATACTTTATCATAATTTAATACTTCTTGATTATAAATATTTAATTCATTAATTTGAGTATACAAGTGAACCCAACAGCGATTTAAATTAGTTATAATTATGCATTTATTTGACATTCTACGGTTTATAATATCTAATGTCCCTTAAACTCGGCCTTGCGCACTACCGTGCTCTAGATATAACTAATAAATATAGTAATAGTATATCGCTTCTGAAGTCGTGCGTTATATCTAATAATCGAATGCTGTCAATAGTGCCAATACAAAATACACAATAAAAGTAAATAAAATGTCAGTTTGACAGCTTGCATAGTAACGCCCTCTCTCTATTTATCTAAAAAATCCATCAAAGGGTAAAAGAGAAATAGAAAGGTTGGTGAAAAAAAATTAAGGCATTGTTTGCTCATTTTTACGGAAGTTAAGTTAAAATTTTTCAAAAACTTAAAAAGTTGGTAGGTTGGTAGTTTTTTTTTCAAGGTGATAATAGACACTAAAAGTTGGTAGATCTACCGAAAAGTAGGTAGAATTGGTAACACTGCTGTAAAGAGCCAAAGGCTAGATACCTCGTCTGGCTCTGAAAGGGCATTATAACAAAAGATGGAAGGGAGTATCTTCCGCCTCTTCACAGTTCGAACAGATGGCACTGTCCTCCAAGTTCATACGAGATAGATGCCTCTTGAGCCTGTAACCATGAGGTTTAGCTCTCTCTCTCTCTCCGGTTTTAGCCAATAAGCCAGAATTACCTCGCGACATTGAACCCAGTTATTATTTGTTTGGCTTGTCTGCAGCTTTCAATGTCTTTGCGTTTTCAGTTCGTAGCCTTATCTATCCATTCGAAGGTAGTGTGTCTCCTAGTTATTCCCAGATATGGTTCCGGTTCCTGACATGGCAGTGTAGGCCCACATTTTAATTATTAGGGCGTTGTCTACTACTAAAAGCATGTATTTTTTTTTTTTTAAATATATATATTTTACACAGCCTATCTTAGCGATAGGCAGATCACAAGCGATCACAAGCGAACGTCTTGTGATCTAAAAAATTTGAAAACCACTCTCAAGTGACCCTAAAATTCCAAACCCACTGACAAATTTTAATTTTTTAATTAATAGAACATAATTATGTTTAACATTTATATATATTTAATTGTTTGTGTAAATTTTTTGTGTCTATCCATCTATTGTTAGTATGCTTGCCTTTCGATTATGTTGTACTAACGGAGGTGACTAGTGGTTACTTAATTTAACATTTAAGTAATGTGTCTGAACATTAGTTGCGCTTTCCCCATCCAAGATGTGTATGATTTTTCAAATTAAACTTTGACGTCAAAATAAGGTCAATACGTTGATTAGTTTTTTTTCGATTTTTGAAAACTTTTTCTAGTTTTAATTAATTGCTATAGACTTTTAAGACATGCTGTAGGTGTAAACACATAACTATAAATAAATTATATTGTTCTATTACTATGGTTATTATATTGTGTGTTTATCCAGTCATCATTAAAATTGTTTTTTTCATTTAATGGATCCATCAATTTAAAACATAATTGATAAATATTTTGTTTAAGACGGGTGATGACGGATGATCAATGATTATAAATGAATTTGAAATGTATTTCTGTTCCATATTATCATGAATGATGTCGATGTGTGTAAAAGTAAGCCCTTGAAACATGTTTTTTGTTGTTAAGCTAATATAATAATTATTTATTTATTTTAATTAAACTTAATTTTGTTGATCAATTTAATTTAATATATAATTCTTTTTGGTCTCTATCTATGAATGAATCATAATATTAGAGCGAACATGAGATACCATACACTTTTTCATTTTTTATCGCCCTTTTTTAAACATTACAGATTCGAATAAAAATTTACGTGAGGTCAATCTTACTAAATCCTTTCTGATAATATTAATTTCTAATTGGATTTTTAATCGATAGTTTAATAGTGCGAGTAGGCGTTAAGTTATGCCGTTTCGTTAACTTAAAATACTCATAATTTTTTAATTATTATTTAAATTAAACATTTTTCTATTATAAAATAACAGTGCAATTCCTAAAATGGACAGAATTTGTTTTGTTTTAATATAAAACAGTAGCTTCGTTATACTCCAAGAATAAAATTCACTTTTAATTCCTGTCAATTGGTTTAAAACTTGATTACAATAGTTTGCCTGATTACTTAAAGATGACATAACGAGCAACGAGCAACGCTCGGTCAACCAGGTACTAACAATCACTTCTTTCTTGATTTTCGAAAAAATGTCACGAATAAAAATTGTTCATCGTAAAAATCCTCACAACTTTTGTTCCAAATATTTTATCGAAAATCCAATGAATTGGATACAAAATCATATTAAATGTCTTTAAAAATAAATCAAAATAAAACAGGCGTTTGTATATAATAAATAGTAAATTAAATTAATTAACAAAAATTAACCTCTTATATTAAATAAAATTACATCATAGGTTAAAGTTTAATATAAATTTATTAAAACCATTTGTTCTTAACTTTGAATACTTATTCCAATATTTTATTATTCATTCATATACTAGAATCAAATTAGCATTTTTCAGGCAGGTTGTTGAGAACCCCAATTTTTTTATTTAATATAACTATCTTAAAAGTTAACGTATCGGGAAACTTTTTTTTAAAATTATAGATCTGTTTAAATCTATAAGTTAAAAGAAAATAAAGTTTATTTAAATAATTTCTTAACTGTTTTTTTTTTAATTTGTTTATAGCGTGTTATAAACAAATTGAAAAATAATGGGTAAAAAAAAATATAGTTAAGACCTTTTCACTTAAAAAAAGATTCATTCAGCTAGCACAAATTGCACCCTTTTTAATTATAAAAATAGATGACATGGTATTTTATTAACCTAGTTTTTTTAAAAAGCTAAAATTTGACACATATGAAAGGCATATTTTGCCATAGTTAAAAAAAAATGAAGTAATTTTCAGATTTTTTATTTTAATTTAAAATTTTTGCGTTTTTCAAAGTTTGGGAATTTTTTTCTGGAATTCGAATAAACCGATTTTAATGTTCATGGGCTCATTTATTTTCTTTCTTTTATATAAAATTAAATAATATTCTTTGCCACTTTTAAAATATTTAGTTTTAAAAAAGATATTAAGAAAAAACGCTTTTTTGTTATAAATAAATTCAATTTTGACTCTGTTCCGTCACGAATCGGAACGTAAAAATTTGGGTTATATTCAAAACGTCAAAATGAATCAATTTAAAAAAATTGCAGCTCCCAACACACTGTCTGAAAACCCGTTTTTTTCAACTAATTTGACTCTAGTAATATATATACTTATACAAACCGGCATTACCTACATTATATTGATTTATACACACATTAGAATAACCACTCATTTAATAAAATTTATATCGAAAGGTACCCTATTCGGAATAACAATCGGACTAATTAATTTATCCTCAAAGGATAATCTTCATGATACAATATTCGGAATAACGTTAAGAAAACGTTAAGCCAATTTTCTTTATTGTGATGTTTTTTAACCCGACTTCAAAAAGGAGAATGGTTCTCAATTCGTCTGTATTTTTTTTGTTGACATTAGAATAAAGAAAAGCTTCAGAGATCACAATTTTAACCCGATCGGAATAAAATTTGGTACGCGAAGTGTTTTTGGTATTTAAAGGGACAAGTTCGTTTATGGACAAATTCGGAATGGGGGTTAAGAATAATATTATAAATAGAAAAGTTATGAATCAGTAAAGTTGTAGAAAATATAAATATAGGCTGTTCCACATTAATTTCCCCAGGCCAATATTTCTAGAACTAAGTAAGATAGTGATAAATGATTCAGGCAAAAGTTTTAAGGTTTCTAGAGGGTCAAATAACTGTGACTTTGCCTTTGTTCTTGAAACCAAATTTCAAGGTCATACCGAGGTCAACATCGATTTTTTAAATGGAAATCTATACTTTTTTATTGTAGATTTGTATTTTACGGGAAAAATATTCATGTTGTTGCACGAAAATTTTTTTCAAGGTTTTGAATTTATTAAGGATATTAAGGTTTTAAACTTAAGAATAACCGATTTTTAATGATTTTTTAATCGTTTTAAATCAACTCTGAAGAACGAATATTTTTCAAACAGCTCTTTACATGACTATACTGTGCAAAACCGATCGCCAACCTCCTCCTGGTGCACATTGGCTTACTCTATGTCGACGGTATTCAAATAAGTAAAAAAAATTTGTTCATCAATGACATTAGTGATACTCAATGGGCACGAAACGGGCTGTTTGAAAAAATTTGTAGGAGCTAGCTCTAAGGTATTTAATATATTTTTGGGCTAGCAGAAGTATTAAATATACAGGGTTTAAGTAGATAATAAAATTTCTGATGCTAATTGAATGAGATATAGTTTATATAGACTGATGTTCTCTGATCATTAATTTGAAATTACTTTTAAATATTAAAAGTTGTCTTTGCATTTTCCAGGATATTTATGAAAGAAATTTCCACAATAATTTTTAAATTGTGTAATGAAATAAATATTGACACATTTTGAGAACTCCGCCGCTACATATCACCAGATATAAAGATTTGAATTTTTTAATCAAAATAACTGGAAATTAGTAGCTTTGTAGAACGAAAGTTATTTTTTTCTTGTGGTCTAAGATCCGAAAGTAGAATACCTTCCCTCATCTGTTAATTGATTGAAATATTATTGAAAACGCTTGCAATATAAACAATTTGGCAATGTAATGTCTGCCAGGGTAGTTCTGCTGCAATATTCAACGTAACAAACAAGGAAAGTATATGATCATGCGAATGTGAATCATGAATGTGAATAATGTATTCCGTTTATCATGAACTCTACACAATCCACTATTAGTATAAATACACTTATAAATTGAGTAGGCTTCACAAATGCATGAATCATATCACTTGATTGTAATGGATTTTAAGATGGCTGCCAGTTATGGATGTATTCTAATTATTCTGAACTTTTAAATAGCTAAAAAATTTTCAATTAACATATGAGGGAAGAAACCTAAGTTTACTTTAAGTTTGAACACCTGGCTGCAGGTAACCGTAGCAGTAATAAGCAGCGCTGCCTGCTATTACAAGATTTGTCGTATCGTATACTATGTTATTTAACAAGCAAAATTCAATTAACACGTGAGGGATTTAATTATAAAAAAATCAATTTTTAATTAATTAATTAATGTTAATTGCAGTAGAACTACCCTGGCAGACATTACATTGCCAAATTGTTAATATTGCAGTAAGCGTTTTCAATAATATTTCAATCAATTAACAGATGAGGGAAGGTTTTCACTAATGCCGGATCTTAGACCATTAGTTGTTTCTTATAAAAATAAAAATAACGTTAACTTGAAACCGTTTTTTCTAAAACCACTGGCGTAAAGCCTGCGAAATAAAACTTTTATTACTAACATGAACTAACAAATTAGTATCGTTAAATTATCAAACTTGGAATCTAATAATAAAATTTATTTCAAATATTGAAACACTGACATAAAGTGAATGTAAAACAATTTTTATATTTCTAATTTGTATTTGATGAAATAGAATATAATTTGTTATAGCGTATCAATTTTAAAATAGTATGACCTTTAATGTGCTCTGTCCACTTTCGGCCGAGCAAAAATATCTAAAAAAAGACCGATCTAAGAAATTAAATTTTGTCTATAGCTACAGATATTCTATAATAACTATCAATTGTCTATAATAATTTCATGAAACATTGGCAGAATGATACTTATAAGTTTCGTTTTTATAGAAAATATATGATACTAGCGCTGTACCCGTGATTTCTGTTCTGTTCTGATTTTTCCAAATTTCTCAAATTTTTAATATATATATACAGAGTGAGTCAAAAGTCATGGAGTTTCTTAAAAGGGTGGATAAGGGATGAAATTCTAAGATGAAAAGTTAATCACCGTTAATTAGATATTAATTAAATAAAGTAACCAATTAGAGAAGCGCTTTAATGGAATAAGAAATGGTGAGGAATGAACGCAGCGGCAGCACAGATACGTGAGGGGTGCGGGAAAGGGGATCATAAATATAGCAAGGATGGTTTTTTCGGATCTCAAAAATTCTAGATTTTATAAAAACTCAGTTTTCGATACTCGGACTGAATTCAAAAACTTCCCAATATTTGAAAACCTTCAATTTACTTAACGAAAAGTTTGAAAATTAGTCTAAATTGCAATTGATTTGATCAGTGCAAAAGACATTAATAAATTCTTAAGTATAATTTTTTTCAATATTTTAAATATTTTAAATATTTTTTTAATATTTTTATTATTAAGGGTGATTCGTTGCTTAAATTTTTTAACGAAAAATGTAGATATAATGAATCATTTATTTTTATTTTTCAAGATTGTGAAATTGTCACCAAATTAGCGACGAGTAATATATCCTGAGATAATATAAGAGTAATTTTACTAAGAGTAAAATTAACAGGAATAAATGTGAATGAAGGAAATTTTAACAAGAGTAATTTCAATATAATTTAAAATTTATATTTTAAATTTAGTATATTTTAATTTAGTTAATTTTCTATTTATTTTTATTTTTGTCTATTGATCTCGACTTTCAATCTATTTCTAATTGTCAAATTACGACTAACTAATTTATACTGATGATGACTACATTGTAGTCGAAATACGTATTTATAATACAAAAAAACTGATCTAGGTAAAGAGGGCGAAGATTTGAAATTTTATTTCAAAAACCTAGACTTATCACTTATTATCATTAATTATTATTAATTAGGAAGTTTAAATAAGGGTAAAAAATAGTTATTCATTTAAAAAGGACATGCTTATTCTCTTGATTTTTCAACAGGTTTTAGCTAATACAATAATACCTTTTATAATATTATTTTACATATATTGGAAATATAAATTTCTTATTGAAGGTTTGGTGTTTTAAAAATGTGTATAATACTCATAATTAAGTGTATTGTATATAGATTTTTCTCTGTATGTCAAGGATTAATTATTATATATTATGAATACAGATATGTGTAAAATGCCATATATATTATATATATATATGTTCTTTTATTGATGATTATTGCAAAATATCCCGTATTCATTTTATTTTTTCCATATAGGATGTTCCTAAATTTTTGTAGTGTTTAATTTTTGAGAGGTATGGCACAATCATTAATCTGATCAATAAATCTTTAAATGTTGATAAATAAAGTTGATAAAAACTTTATTTATCATTAAGTCGTCATCTTGTAGGTTGAATAAAATATTTATATAGGCTAGATAGATGGAGATAGATACATTTGATTCTTGGGGTCTAAAAGCTATTGCACTTCGACACTATGGTTCATTGTGCACCCCCTTCTACTTCAGTCGGACGAGATTCGCTTCTACCATATGTTGGTAATAGCCAGGAGCTTGCTTATCAGGTCTTCCTGAAGGTTAATATATTCGGGGTGAGATGCACGAATATCCTGTATCTGCTATAATCTAGAGGTTCGCAGTCAAAGATAATATGGCTGGATGTTTCTTCCTCCTCGCCACACAATCTGCACATAATGGCCCCGTTATGGAGTCCCATTGTGTGCAGATGCATCCGCAGGGGATAATGTCCGGTAATGAATCCGGTAACCTTCCGCAGTTGCATTCTGTTCAGCCTCACTGTATCGAGAGATAGCCTCTTGGTTGCACTCTGAAGCAGTACCTTCCCGACCTCTTGCCGCGGTACTTTTTCCCAGTGACCACGTGTTTAGCATTTGACCACTCGTTGATCACCTGCTTACTTGTAGTCCTTCGAATTCCTAAAATAAGCTCTGGGCCTATGAAGGGCATTCCGACTCCCTTCTTTGCTAAGGCATTTGCTTTTTCCTTTGAAACCACTGTGACCCGGCACCCAGATCAATTTAACACTGTTCCGTTTTATCAGCTCCAGCAGTTCTTCCAGACAATCCTTGACTACCCCTGAGGAGACCTCAGTTCCAGGCAAGGCTTTAAGAACAGCTTGACTGTTCGAGAGAATACATACGTTCTGGTTTATGCAGCCTCTTGGTAGGTTCTTACGGACGCAAGCCAGTATGGCGTAGACTTCTGCTTGAAAGACCGTAGTATATTTCCCCAGAGATAGGTAGCTTATAAAGGCTGCCCTGGACGGGCTACACTTCGACCATAAGGTCCATTGTGATGCCTTAGAATGTGAGGATGTGATTGGAGTGGAAGGAATTTGTGAGTAGACTAGGAAGTGGTAGGATATGCGGCTGCAGCCGACTATGATAGGAACTATGCCGATATTCATCTGGAGTTCGTGAAGGAAACTGCAGAAAACCTTCTCAAGCATAGCCGGTTACTTCGTTCTTGTCCATACGCCGACAGTTTAGTCAATCAACCGCCCCTTTTTTTTTTATAATTGACAAACTGCCGATGTCGGGATTCGAACCCATAACCTTCAGTTTCCAAGTACTGCATACTGCGCACACATGACGCCTTAGACCGCTCGGCTACTTGGCTGGTATAATATATATTTCCCCAAGTTGAGGTTTATGTTTGCTTTAGGTCTCTCACCGTATATTCCTACCCGGTCCCTTCTTCAGTTTTGGAAAGAAAAAGGCATTCTCAGTTATAAAGGCCCAGGCGTAAAAGACGACTCATTCATACTCGTTATACTAGTCTTACTCAAAAATGTTTCTCACTTATCCAGTTTTCGCTTATCCAGATTCGATTTAGTCAGGTTAATGTCATAGATATTATGTTCAAGAATGAACCAACATAATAAATATACATAAAAAACACACTTCATATCATAATAATGCAATAACAACATTCAATACAAACATAAAAAATAACATATTGAAATAATTAATATCAGCTAATGTATCTCTATCTATTTATGCATGTGTATAGGTATTATGTAAAATGTGAAGAGATCAAAGGTTCAAGGCTGGGCTTGGTATAATTCATATTTTTTAACTTCAGGTACACTTCTTACCTACAATATATCTTAATAATAATTAGTATTTATTGTTGTAACAATACTTTCATAATATCAATTTTTTTTCTTCAATCAATATTGGTAAATATGTTCCAAATAGCTAGGAATCGCAGTATAAATATAAAATCATTTACACTTTCAAAAAAAAGAAAAAAAATTGAATTTGATGTAATTATATAAGTTGAGATATTTTCAAACAATGTTATTTATTTTTGTTACTGTTAAGGTAGTTTACTCGTGACAATCGGAGCTAAAAATATAATTCGATAGTGAGTATAAAAAGTTTGGAATGCACAATAATGTCCAACTATCATCGAAGTCGATACTCGATACATGAAACTTTTATATGCAGCTATATATACTAATAAAATTACAGTTTTAACGAAATTAAATCTGGCATCGCTATTTGTAACTGTATATACAGTATGTGTTGGAAAGCTTTGCTAATAGAGAATCAATGTTAAATATTATTTACTATAATAAGTATACACAATGCTTAATTTTCTTTATTAAATAAAAATAGTAGGGGTTGTAGTGTGTGTGTTGTGTGTGCTGGCAGGCATGTGTGGGTTAAATGAGAGTGGGTTAAATATGTTCGTTGTTGTCTTCTTAAGATTAGTATTACTTCTAACAATTGAAAATTATTTTCTGAATATCCCTTATTATTTGTATGTGGAATGTTTGAAAATAAATGATAGAATTCTATTAACGGTATAACATAAAACAACAATCCACACAAATTAAAAGAAAAATAAAACCCTAAAAAGAAAAAAAAATAGAATTCCGAAAAAAAAAAGGTAAACAAACGGTTCAAATATTCCTCCATTATTTGCTAAACAATATCCGAGTCGATTGTAGAAATCTACCCGGGTATTTTCTAGCAATTGAGGAGAAATATTCGCACAATTGTCAACAATTCTTTGCCTTAACTGTTGCAAATTTTCAGGCCTATTCCGGAAATAGATCTGTGTTTTGAGAAAACCCCACAAAAAAAAGTCGTTAGGAGATAGATCTGGTGATCTGGCTGGCTACTTGTAGGTTCCAAAACCACTCATAAGATATTCCTGGAAAGTTTGTTCCAGGAACAGCTTTACTATCATGGCATTGTGTGCAGGGCAACCAACTTGTTGGAACCATACAGATTCTAGGTCTAATTGAGGAAGAGCTCTAACAGTTGGCAATATATTATTTCATAACAAACTCAAATATTTTTGAGAATCTAAAGATCCGTCAATATTCCAGCCCAAACATTCAGTTTCTAGAAGAAACTGAGTTCGGGTACTGATCTATCGATGCTGATTTGTCTGAGCTCAATATCGCATGTAATGGAAAAGATGATTCATCAGTAAATAAGATATTTCTGATGAAATGATCTTCTCGATTCGCCTTTTCTATCACAGCTTCACAAAACTCCCTCCTGCGATAAGGGTCCTCAGCCAAAATCTCTTAATAAATATTTAAACATTTGAAATTGTTTCGCTTCCAAACGTTTGCAACTGTAGAGTTGCTTAGGCCCAGTTCTTCACCAACTTTTCTTGTCGATTTTTTATCGTCAATAAATAATAAACTACAAACTGCTATATCTCTCTCTTCATTTTTTTGTGGGGCTTCATCATCTTTATCTTTGTGGCAGTCTTTACAACAAGTAAAGACTATACAACCAGTATAAAACCCCATTCTTCAAAACAGCTAATCATATGAGTAACTGTTCGAATGCTTGACGATTGCTTATCCTCAAATGTCACAGTAAATAAATTGACACATTCCTGTGCCAAATGTCCTCCTAAGTACCATTTAATAATTTGCACTTTTTCTATTATTGTGTAATAGTGGGTATTACACAATAATATAAAGTTGAAATACGGTAATACCATTAAAACACACAACCAAATATTTCCCATGCATTCACATACGTAATGATTAATATTATCAACCACTCTTAAATGACATCAAACAAACACCATACACCACAAGCCTATAGCCAAATGTATGTATGTATGTGTATAGTTTTATAGTAAATATTTCATTTATTTATTTAAAATCGATTCTCTATTAGCAATGCTTTCCAACACATGCTGTATATATGTTTTAGGGCGCAGTGTTGTCAGTTTCATAATAAAACAGTTTTAAATATTATATTGCTTAAATTAGTTAATAATTTAATCTATCGGTCGATAACACATATTTTAATGCAATTATAAAACTAATCGTTCAATAATATTTCAAAACAAGTGGAAATAACAACTGAGTTAATTGCTTAAATATTCAGTATATACAGAGTTTATGAAAAAAGTTTCAAACAAAAGTTAAATTTGTTTCTTTCTCTACGGTTTTATAGCTCTAGAATACACATACCAAATTTCAGCCCCCTATCACTTTTTTATTTGAGTTATCGTGTTTATAGACGGACGGACGTACTAATTAGATCATTTTATGAATATCAATAACAAAAATTTGTTTCTACGATCAATATTATCAACCGTTACGTTCGTCTGGACTTAAGTAAAGGTAGTTCCAGCATTGTCTTGTATAATCAGGACAACAAACCGGTTTACTTTAATTATAGAACAAATTTATATATACATATACAGGGTGGCCCATAAGTCACGGACACAACTGAAGGTATGGATAGAAAATTGAATTCAAAGACGAAAAATCCTTTACCATTTTTTAATCAAACGCATAGGTAATTAGTTATTAATTAATATAAGTAACCAATCAGAGTCTCATAGTTAAAAAATCCGATTGAAATAGGCAAAAGTTTTGAAAAACAAATAAATATGTAAATGACATCAAGATAGTGAAAAACAATATGCATTTCACCAACGAAGCATCTGGTGACAGAGGTAGAGCGGTAGTAAGCAGTAGTAAAGGTCATTCGTTCGATTCCCCTCCAAGGAGTGTATGATTTTTGCTATAACGCATTTGATGTCAAAGAAGAGTAAACGGTTCGAAAAAGGATTAAAAGAAGAAAGCGAAAATTCAATTATTATATTTTTTAACAAGTTTTATTTTCTAATATTATTATTAATTACAATTTTATATAAAATAATAATAATAGTAAAAAGTTATAATTATTGTTAATAGAATATTATTATAAAATTATTGTTCTTCTAATCGCGTTAGTAATCTTAATAAATGTAATAAATGATTAATTATTAATTGTTAATTTTGAACAATAAACAATAATTATGATTTATGATATCAAAATTTAAAATTCATTTGAATATCAAAGTGTTTACCATAATCGTCATAAAATCATAATATTATTTACATTTGAATTTGTATATAGTGTTTTTCATGTAAAATGAACATATCATTCAATAGAAATAACAAATAATTATATTACATTGATTTTATTAATCTCTACTATTATAAAATTATAAACGTCTGTTTATTTGTTTGTTTCTTCGAGCATCACGCAAAAACTACTGGACTGATTTTGATGTAACTTTTTTTGTATAAAAGCTTATGATAATACTTAAAAACAAGTACATATGTATTTTATCTCGCTACAAGAGATAAAATTCGAAAATATTCGTTGAAATCCAAATTTGGTGGAGTGTCGATAAATATTTGCAGCAATGGAAGCAGTAGGAACGATATATATATGTAGCGGAAGTAGCGGAAGCAGTGGGAAATTCTATTGAGGTTTTTAGTCTTAAAATGACGGGAACCGGAGATATAACAACACGCGAAGCCGCGAGTGTAAGCTAATATTATATATATATATATATATATTTCCAAAATATTCATAAAATTTTCGAGGGTTTTTTAGAATAAATAAAAAGCGAATCGAATTAAAACTCAGCAGCTGAAACTGGTTTATGCATTTTGTTTTATTATTAAAATTGTTTATTCTAGGTATATAGAATCAATAAATGCCTCTAAATGTATCAATAAATGGGTATCTCTTTGGTATCACATCAAAGGACCTTTCGGACCAAATTGGACAAAACTTTGTACACTACTTGTGTATGAGATGACAAAGTATGGGATTTTACTATGCTCTTCCCTCATCTGTTAATTGAATGAAATAAAGTTTAAAAGGCAGATAACAATATTATAAATGAATGAGTGCAATGTCTGCTGCCGTAGTCCTGCTGGCTATTAAGATTAATTAATTAATTAATTAATATAATATAGTGTCTTTGTTTGCTGCTCGAGCAAATATTATTGTCTCTCTGCGTAAAACACATTTTTCTTAAATTTTTTTATTACTTAAAAATTTTTTTATATAGGCCGCAAATAATTTAATTATATATTTATTATATTTATTATATAAAATATATTTTATAATATCACAGTAATAAAATTTTCAAAAAATATGTTCTACGCAGAGAGAGAGACAATTATATTTCTTCGAGCAACAAACAAAGACCTACAACATATTAATTAATTAATTTTAATAGCCAGCGGGACTACGGTGGCAGATATTGCACTCATACATTTATAATATTGTTATCTGCCTTTTAAACATTATTTCATTCAATTAACAGATGAGGGAAGATTTTTCTCATCTCACGGATCTTAGACCATAAAATATATATTGGATGATATTTTCACAAACAATTAAAAATCAATTATTCAAATTTACGCACACGAGTCACATTACACGAAAAACACAATAATTCTGTTAAACAAGGACACGACGGTGTTTAGAACATAATATGTAAAGAAGGTTACCTTATCTTTTAAATTATATTTTGACATTGGAATTTGTCTCAGTTACAAGACGTATTTTTATTCTTCCTCTCCCCGTCCCCAAACCGAAGTAACTAAGCCAGTTGTGCCTTTGTATATTATATATTGAAACTACTAAAAAAAGATTAACTAAAAATTTATTATTATAGAATGCTTAAGTTATTTTATGTGTCCATTTTTCAACAGAATTTTTTTTTATTGATCTGCATTCAAAGAATTGTTGTTATTAATATTTAACTATTTAGCGTGGGTCCACATCTATTTAACAATTAATTCTAGAAAAAAATAAGTAATGTAACAACTAACTGAGTTTATTGTTTGAATACCCAGTATATAAACTGAGTTGTATATCAATGTTTTACGGTTTCAAAGATGTATAATTTTCCCTCTAGCGGGGTTAAACACTTTCCGAATATTTTATTTAATTTGCCAATTAACGAACAACTAACTGAGTTAATGGTTTGAATACCCAGTATATACTGAGTTGTATATCAATGTGTGAATTGTTAACAATTAAACCTGGTATACAAAACAGAAATTAAAAAATAAATAAAAACAAACAGTATTTGATATGTTATATATGTAAATATATCCGCATTCGTTCTAATATTTTTATAGGTCTACATTCTATTAAAAGGTACATAATTTGCTCTCTTATGTTTGAGCAGCGAAATCTATTGAGTTTATGAAAAAATGATTGAAAAAAAAAGTTGTTTATTTTGTAAAAACAAAAATTTTTTGTTTTACAATTTTTTTTCAATATCTTACGGTTTCAAAGATGGACAAATTTTTCGGTTTCCGGGGTACATTTGGGCATAAATTATGAAAAAACTATTGAGTTTATCAAAGAAATTTTCAAACCAAAGTTGTTTATTTTAAAAAGGAGGTTTTTTGTTAACAAATTGTTTTTTCTACCTCTTGCGGTTTCAAAGATGCATATTTTCCCTTCTAGCGGAGGGAAACACGTTCCAATTTTGCCAATTAACGAATTTGACCTCAATTTTTTGCTATAGTACACACATACAAAATTTCAGTCTGTTATCTCTTTTCGTTTTTGAGTTATCGTGTTCGAGGACAGACAGGCAGACGAGTTCCTCGAGGTTCGAGGAAATCCATTTTATCAACACATATGCCAAATATGCATGTCTACGATCAATATTTTCAAGCGTTACAAAGTCGGGACTAAACTTAATATACCTTGTAAATTTACATATACTGGGTATAATAAACAACCTGTTAGGTTTTTATAATCAATTATCATATGGTTTCTTTAGGTAAAATTTTATCGAATTTTTATCCTACATAAAATTCAGCTTAGAGGATTAATTTAATTGATATTCTAAATCTTTATTCACAAGAACCGACAATCATTATTGAATAGTTAGTTGTAGACTGTTAAGATTTTATAAATAAGCCTTTCAGTGTTGTCAACATTTACTCAACATTTTTTTCCCCTAAAAGTGACTTCAAAAGCCTCTAAAATTCTCGAAAATCAAAGCAAAACCTCTTAAACTGACAATTTCAAAAAATATGTCGGAAATGTAGGTTTTTTTTAAAAACATTTTGTATGTTATGTGGGTTTTTTATTTATTTCAAAGAAAAAACGACATAAAATATTTAAAAAATGCAATGGAATGTCCACAATGATGGGTAAAGTTATGTCCCAAAAATAAATTGAAAACTCCTAAAAAATTCCCTTAAGAAATGTATCCCCTAAAAAATTACCAAAGTTCGACAAATATCCCTAAATTTAAGAGAAAAATCCACTAAGTTTGTATTGAGGCCTTTGAGGTATTTTATGAAACATTTTAGACCCATTGCAGTTAATTCTCAATAGGCTCTTTCTGGTAAAACTTAGGACCTTGGCTATATGTTCTACGACCGTTATCTTAAATAGATCGGCAGAAATATGGTTTTATGGTTTTTCTGGAATCATAAAAAGATGGTTTTATGTTTACGAGAAAAAAAAATTCAATTAAAAGTTGTTAGCAATGTAATTAACTGCAAACTTTGTTCTTATTATTCAGGGAAGAGGCAATCCGTAGGCACACAAAAAAGAGTGGTAAGATGGAAAAATTGTTTTTCCAAATATCTCGAAAAGTGTCATGTTAAGCGCAAACATTATAATAAATACAATTTTAGAACATAAAATTTAATTTAGAATTGACTTTTCTGAAGGCAGTTACGGTCGATTTTATAAAGAGGAGTAATTTTAATACATTACACCAAGTTTGAGTTTTTCCCACGTATATTTTGAGAACTTTCAAAGTAAAATATCGAGTTCAAAAGTTTCAAATGTAATGTTGGATTAAAATTCAAATTAATTCATGAACCTATATATTTTAAAACTGACTTTGATCTCTTGTACTTTACGAATGATCTTCCATGATAACAATTGTTGTATGTTTAATCTATCTTAACGATAATACGTACAAGTAGACTGAGACTCGTTGGTTCATGGACAGTAATTTTACAATTATATTAAATCAATTTCAAGCTCTTTAAATTTCGACAGATTTAGTCGCTTAAATAGCACAAATCATGGATTTCTTCACTGGAGGCATTTTATCCTAAGGGTTGTACAGTAAAACAAAAGCTTACATGTAATAATAATAATTAGAAAGAGGGGTACCACAAATGGGTCCTTAGCACCTAGACCAATGGGTCCTCTTTGCCCTCATTGATAACAACCTGTCACCGAAGGCGAGAAGTCTCCGGGTAAGGGGTGCTATTTTAAGCAGATGAAGCTATCAGATTCTGTTGAGGTCAGACGCCATACAGAAGGACCACAACTTCTCCGCCGGGATTGCTCTCAAGATTGATGGAACCCAAGGTTTCGGATCCAAACATTCTATACCTGACACACTGCAGGTTTCTGCAGATGCAAATAAAATGTATGGAGGTTTCATCGTCCTCCATACAGGCCCTAGAAGTGGGATCAAGCTTACATATAACAAAAAAAATTCATTGTAAGCAAAAAACATATATCCAGAGATATATTATCCGTAGATATCCAGAGGCCCGAGGTTCGATTCCCGGTTGACGAGTTAATTTTTTCATATCAGTATTTAATTTAATTAAAAAATTCAATGACATTGAAATTTGTCGGAGTATACGCTAAAGTCTTCTACAGTTTGTCATACGTAACCGAAAGGAATTTGGACAAACATCGTTATGTTGACGTTTTAGTATACACAAATAAACAAATATTAAATAAATAAATCACTTCAACAGAAGTAATACTGTCTAAATAAATAAAAAATAAGAATAATATGAAAAAGTTGGCTATTACGTCACAGTCGTCTTTGGTGTAGCGGAAGCATACTGGACTAGATATCCAGAGGCCCGAGGTTCGATTCCTGGTTGACGAGTTAATTTTTTCATATCAGTATTTAATTTAATTTAAAAAAATATATGTTTATGACAAAATTTAAATCCCAATTAAATATGTTTTTTTGTAACTATATAATATTTATTTATCTATTAATTAATAAACAGTGTTGATGAAATGCTAATGACCCTAACTGTTAAAAATAAAAAATTAAAACTACATAAAGACTCAGTTTAAAATGTTATAACCTGATGATGGTACCTCTACATCCATTATATTAATGCTTAAGTATTATTATTTTTTGATAGCTTATAATATCTATACATATTTAAATACCTGTATACAAAAAAACTGTTTTTTTTATTGAAAAGAGAATTGTGTCTAATGTGGTTTTCAATAACCATTTAGGTGGGTTGGTTGTACCCACTGTTCCATATTGTCATTATCATAGAGCATGAAAGTGCGTATGGACAAGTTTAAGGGGACGTGGCTATGCGTACTTTAGTAAAATATATACTACACGAAATTTATTGTCCAAAAATCCTGTATGTTTCGAACTAAAAGAGACAGAGCTGTATCTTCAAATATAGAAAAAATTTTTATACACTGTTTTCAATATCCTTGATAGGGAATACATAGTTTTAAGGATATTTTTATTCAAAAATCGAAAAACGATACCACGTTTCCAAAAAAGTGTATAGAGACAGGATAAAAATATAACTGGTACTTCCCGATATCCTTAAAAGTAAGATATTTGGCATAAAGTTATGTGTAGTGCTCAAACCAAAAGAAAAACTCTGAAAATTTTTGACATGCTTTGTTTGGTGCGGAAATGTATGCTGAAATGTCATTGGCTGATAGAAAATTGGTATTGGTCCGTGTTAAGAGATCGTTAATGGATAAATGCTTTTCTCAACTTCATTTGATTTCAATGTTTCAATAAACTAAGACTATAGAAATTGCCAAGATAAATTATTAAATGCGTACTAAGAGAAAACTTGCCCTCTCTTTCATATATGCGTGCAAACATCGTAACGAAAAACATCGATGGTTCGATGTATCGAACCATCAAAAAAAACAACGATGACCAAAACATCGGCTCTTGAAACATCAAGGTACCGGAACATCGATTTTTTTTCTAAATTTTTTAAAATAAGTTTAAAAGGCGAAAGAAAGTAGAGGTACTAATCTGATTTTCCTGGAAATCTCGATAAACCGTTTTCACCCTTAAAAGTTCATCCTCTTACCCTTCCCAACCTCAAATCGCCCGTAAATTAATGAGTTAAACATGCAATGACACAATTTTGGTAGTACGAAGTGCATGTGCAGTGTTTACACATTTGTTAAGGCTGTCAAAATAATAAAATAAATCACGATAAATATAATTTCAAAGATGTTTTTAGTATTTACTTAGGTGAAACATTGGAATAGAAATCAAAGAGAAATAGGACCACTATTTATTTCGTGGCATATTAAACAATAATATGCTACGATGTAAGAAATAAATATTGAACTTTTTAACTATCAACAAAAAAACAACAATTACGATACAAGAGCTTTGAATTTGAAACAAAAAACCTTAGTAAAAAATGAACTAATACGGGTGGGTGAGCGATCTGATCAACTCTTTGGTACATCCTTTTCATAGTGACAATGTTTAGTTCGTAGAATTTGTAATAAATGGCTCTGTATGTACTAATTGGTCGGTGCCGCACCGGCCAAAATCATCGCTAGTAATGACATCAATACATCGATGTTTTTAGATTTTAAACATCGATGGCAACCATCGATGTTTTAAAAACATCGATGAATGCATTCCTACTTTTTAAGGAGAATATATTATATTAAGGATTTAACCAGATTTACTCTAGTTCTACGTAATACCGCTCGCTAGTAGCACTCCCTTGACCATAGACACTAAACAAGAATACATAACTCCATGTAAACAAATAATTGGAAAAAATAAGATGTCAGTAGTGTTCCTTCGGCACCGGAAACAGAACAGAGAGTAAAAGGCGCGAGTTTTAATTGAAAAACATTACGCATTTATAGTATTATAAAATTAATTTCCAGCCAAAATATTTTTCCAATAAAATATTTTTTTAAATAAATGATAGTTAAAATTCGCAAGAAGTGATAGTTAAAATTATCTTAAGAAGCGATAGTTAAAATTCGCAAAATAATTACATAAAAATTAAAAAAAAAAACATCAAATAATTAAATAGTAACCTGTAATGTTGGAATTGTAAAAATGAAAATAAATTATTGAATCAGATATTAAATTAAACTTTTATTTATTAATAATAATGCTGAAAATTAATATTTAATATAATGTCATACAATTTAATTAATTTTGGAATATTTATTCACGCTTTTGGTACTTTAAAAAGTCCTGGTTTTTTAAACCCAATTGATCCCGTTGCTTATTGTCACAAGCACTACCACTTTTAAAATTGTCTACTGCACATACTCTTCCCATTTTAAATGTTTTTTAAACAGTTTTTTATTTAATAAATTTTTTAAACAAATTTCATACTTCAAAATAATCACTTCGAAATAAAAATAGCTACTTTTGGCTACTTCATTTCTATTTATTATACTATACCGTACGTTTAGTTTTCATCTTCGCATAGCAGATCTCCCACGAGTTTGAGAGAGTACATATGTATACATTAAGCAATGTGTATGAGAAGGAGGTCTTAATGTATAGATATGTACTCTCTCATACTCATGGGAGATCTGCTATGAGAAGATGTAAACTAAACGGACGGTATTTCACTTCGGTACGGATGAGTTCCTATCAACAACTAGCGACCCTAGTGGCATAAAAAGTAAATATAACTTCTACCATTTCGTTGCCATATTTTGTCATTTTTCCCGTTTGAGTTAGATTTCCTTTATATAGTCTCCATGCCCTTGATAACGAAAATCATTTAACTTCATTACGCCTCGGTAGAAGTATATTAATTTGTAAAGAAGCCTCGAATATCGTCACAGTTTGAGTGGATCAGTCTACTTTCAAAATGACGGGGAGGAAACATATATTTAATACTAAGTATTAAATATATGATTAAAATATGGTTTAAATAAGTTGCCCTTCTACTTTTAAATAAGTTCCCCTTACGCGCATATAATAGTCAAAACATTTTTAATTCAGCTCTACGCGGTTGTGTTCCGAGTTCCCCTATGTATACACATTATGGATACCGTTGATATTCTGTTGAGTACAATACAACTATTTATTGCTAATCCGGAATTTATTTGAATATTTAAATTACACAACAATTAGATATATCATTTAATGTGTCAATAAATTAAATAATAATATAGTTGGTACGCTTCATTAAACAAATATGAAGAAATTCGCATGTTAAGAAATTTACTTGAATATTATTTAAAACAGTAGCTACAAACAAAAATCAAACATTTCATAATTTACATCCTGCAACAAGAAATATTTTCAATATTAAATTAAGACATTTCAATTCACATGTTTGATAATAATTATTAATCGTATAACTAATCATAAAAAACACCACTGAAAACATTAGAAAATGTCACTGACATTTTTTTCGATTGTGCTTTTGTGCTGAATACATAATATTACTCTCTAGCGGTCACAATTTTAGTCTGATCAAAATGAAATGTCGTATCTGATATGATTTTAGTATTTGCCAATTTTATTAACAAATGGCATATGTCAAGGAGAAAGAAGAAAGCACAAAATATAAAATATCTCTCTTAATAATAGAACAATGGAAAAATGTTGGAAGAAAGTTGCAGAAAATCATGTTTGCTTTATTCATTGCTTTATCATTTTTGCTCAAACTCTAATGTGTACAGAGATAACATTTTTTGACATCAAATGCTTGATATGAAAAATCATGCACATCTAGGGATGGGGATCGAACCCACGACCTCTGGCATTCTAGACCAATGCTCTACCATCTGAGCTTTCGTTGGTATAATATAACCGAAAGGCAACCATACTAACAATGGAAATAAATAGACGCTAGTTTACAAAAATCAATTCGAAAAAGAGATATTTAATTTTCAATCTTAAACCTTCAATATTTCTGTAAATATTAGTATAACAGAAAAAATGATAAGAAACTTAATTGTAGTAAAACTAAGTTTCTACAACTTTACTCCTTATGTATTGTTCGATTTTTCCTATATTAAGAGAGATATACCAAATTTTGTGTTTTCCCCTTCCTCTAATGCTCCTTCCCTTTGTCCGATTTTACCCATTAACGAACTTGATCTTTCAAATACCAAAAGCAACACAAATACCAAATTTCATTCCAAATGAAAACTGTGACCGCTAGAGTGCCTTCAAACACATACATGTCTATAGATATAAAAATCCAATACGCAGGAGCTGCTTCAACGAATTTCCTTAAAATACATAAATCACTTTCTAGCGGTCACAATTTTAGTCTGATCAAAATGAAATGTCAAATATGATTTTAGTATTTGCAAAGCCAATTTTATTAATAAATGACGTTCGTCAGGGGGAAATGGGGACATAAAGAAAGAAGAAAACACAAAATATAAAATATCTCTCTTAATATTAGAACAATCAAAAAATGCGTAAGAAATAAAGTTGAAGAAAATCAAGTTTGCTACAATTCATCACCTTATCATTTTTGCTCAAACTCTAATGTGTACAGAGATAGTGAGGAATTTAATTTTCAATCTTAAATCGTCAATATTTCTGTAAATATTAGGGTAACAGAAAAAATGATAAGAAACAAAATTGCAGTAAAACTTAATACCTACAACATTACTTCTTATAAATTTTTCGATTTTTCGAATATTAAGGGAGATATGTCAAATTTAGTGTTTCCCCCTCCCTCTAAACCCCCCTTTCCCCTTGTTAGATTTTACCCATTAACGAACTTGACCTTTTGAATACCAAAAGCGCCTCAAATACCAAATTTCATTCCGATAAAATGAAAACTGTGACTGCTAGAGTGATTACAGACACATATATATATATATATATATATATATATATATATATATATGTCCATAGATATATGTATATAAATTTTACAGATGATGATTTTTGACATCTACTAGGTAGGATCGTTGGACATTTGAAGAAATCTTTGCGAAATTTTGACATACGGGACCAATAACTCTATTTTAGAAGGAAACTCGCTAAAAATGATATTGAACAGAGTACATGTAAATACGTTTTTTGAAACAAATATGATTTGGACATGTAAGAACAAGCAATAATTAATTACATTAATATATAACATTTTAATTTATTTGATATTATGATTAATTATTACTTTGTCTAATACCCACTACTGCCTGATATACCTTTAGTTAATAAAATGTCTGTTAATTTTTATTTTAATATATTATTTATAAATATGTATATGTAAAAAAATGCAGCATTGTTTTGTTGTAATAATAAATTGATCTAAATAAGTACTCTTTTATGTAAATATTTATAAATATATAATTAATTATTTATAAGGAAATAGTAACTATAAATTAATATTAAATTTATATTGTTACAAAAAATAGTATAATATTTATTGCAAAAAATATAATATTTAGTGTATACTCGGCCTTGCGCACTACCGTGCTCTAGATGGATAAAATTATATTAGGTATAAAATATTCGGAAAAATTTTGCGAAAAATTGAACGAATGGTATTAAGTAACAAGTTCAAGTGGCCGAGCCGTCCAAGGCGTCATGTGAATTATTAAGAAAAAAAAGGGGGCGGTAATTGACTAAACTGTCGGCGTATGGACAAAACGAAGTAACCGGCTATGCTTGAGAAGGTTTTCTGCAGTTTCCTTCACGAACTCAAGATGAATATCGCCATAGTTCGTATCAGAGACGGCTGGAGCCGCATATCCTAGCAATTCCTAGTCTACACACAAAAAAATTCCTTCCACTTCACTCACATCCTCACATCCTTAGGCATCACAATGGACCTTATGGTCGAAGTGTAGCCCGTCCAGGGCAGCTTCTACAATCTATCTATCTATTAAGCAACTGTGTAGCTCAGTTATCCCACCAAAAACAATAATGTGAAGCGGGGGTCAATTTTCGCATACATAAAGTATTAATATTCCAGCAAAAATAAAATAGTTCGCCTACAAAAATAGTAAAATCTATGTAAGGCCCAAGTTGTTTAACAAACGCAAGAAAATGATTGCTATAAATTTATTAAGAAAGATTTTCCTTGGTATGTATTTAATGAGGATAAAGCCATTAAAGGTCTTTCAGGGTATTTCATATTTTACTTTGCAAGTTTGTTTATTTGTATATTAAGTGTAATTAGATCTGACAATTGGAGTGGGTAATTTCTGGTTTTCAGACTTTTCTAGTTGGTTTCAACCTAAGACCTATTTTCCTACCAAAAATCCACTTTCTAGGACAACTACAAGTATCCCAGATTATTGATGATTATGATGCGTGTCGTCGACTGACCAAAATGTCGATTTTTAGGTTAAATGTCTTGGAAACTATTAAAGCTGTAATATTGAAATTTGGTACGTATCGTCAGATGGTGGGTCTCTACGTTATACATTTGTGCTTCATAGCTTTTTTTGGTTTCTAATATACAGAGGCAGAGATTCCTGAGATACAGAGGTAGGCGTCTATCCATAAATATGGCCGGACGCTCTACCATGTTATGTGAAATGACACTATTTTTACCTTTCGTCATAAATGTAGTGGATAGCTTAGCTACCAATGGAAAAGCTTAACTTAGCAAAGCCTTTTCGAGAATACTAATGTTAAAAAAGATAAGTTTAGACAAATAAAAAACGGATAATAGTATTACACATATAAGAAGAAATATTAATGTATACTCCCGTTCAATAAAATTGAACAGATCTGAATCGAATCAGTCTCTCACAATTTTGATTATTCTTGTAGTAAATGTTGTTTACTATACTTCCATTTCTTTTTTCACACTTAAAATATATACTAGTTATTTTTGTTTATAGATGAATAATTATACAGAGAGTTACAAAAGTGAGGAGTTTTATAAAATGTAAGAAAATAAATATTTCAGGTCTGTTCAATTTTATTGAACGTGAGTGTATATGTACGGAATATATGGAAAATAATGGAATTCATTGATTCGACTGCAAATCGACTGGAAAATTTTGAAATGTGAATTCCAGTTATTAAAAAAAGGTACTAACTAAACTAAACCTTTTATGGCGAAAAAAAAATTTTTTTTTAGATATTTCCTCAAATTTCTATTGTGCTGTATATTTCGAGTATATTTGGAAATATTGCGTATTTCAAAAAATAAAACAATGACTTTGAGTTCCTACTAAATTGATCACATTTGAAATTCGATTACCATATAATTTTAATATTTTACATGTACCACAATCTTATACGTAATTAAATTTCCACCTATAAAAATCATGTCAATAAAAGTTTTGTTTCTAAACAATCACATTGAATATATTTATCAATGATAAATAATTTATCGAATATAATCAATATATTATTAATACCTAATTATTTTTTATTTGATAAATGATTAATTAATTCATAAACATGACATATATATATCTCACAAATGAATGATAATATTATGTATCAAAAAATATATTTGATAACTATATGAAATAAAATAATTATAACAAATTTCAATAACCACTCCATAAATATATACATAATATTATTTTACGGCTCTATATTTATAATAAACAATAACACGAAAAGTATTAATTAAAATAAAAAATACGTTTAATTTTATTATCATTATAATTTAGATCAAATGACGTTTGAAGGTTATGTTCAGTTCAGTTTTGTATAGTGCAATTTCAGTTTCAAACTTAAATATATTGGGTGTCCACCATCATTTATTTGTAATAGAGCGTTCTGGGAAACATATACTTAAAGGGATATACCTATTCAATTGCAAGACACACAAATTTTAACGACGTTCCAGCACTGTGTACAACAGTACAACAAACCGGTTTGATTTTATTATAGCAACAATACATAAACACACATATACAACACATAGACAAAAACACTGTTCACATATGCAAAATAATGTTATATTGAAGAAAAGAAATAATTTTAAATATTAATATTTCGAAAACAAAACGGTAATATTTAGCTTTACACTCTCCTAGTTTTTTTAAAAATTATGTCGAGTATTTTTTCTAATACAACAGATAATAGTTGGCCGAGCATGAGGTTTCACATGCTTCTAATGAGAGAGAGTGAGAGAGAATGATAACTTTGATATTAATTATCTCGCGTTCTAAAGGGTCAAAAATTATGAAACTTCGTGATTTATTAGAAAACGTTATTTTTAGCCTGTGAAAAAAAAAATGAGCAAAATCTGTTGAAAAGTGGTGGTATGCTGGATATCCTTAACTGATGATACCGTGAGACGATAGTAGAATGTCTATTGTATTGACTAGTAAAAGTCTCCCCTCATTTTTATATTTAAACAAAATAGAATTAAAAATATCGCCTGCCTCTCGAAAATTTATCGAAAATCAGAATTCTAATTTTCGTCTCATCTCTCGCTGACTTATTTTCGTCTCTTGCCTCTCGCGGCACCACTATGTGTAACGCATAAACTTGAGAAACGCCAAAGAGCTTCCAACAAAGTATGCACTCAATTATCGAAAATTTTCTCCAAACAATTGCCAAATACTTCTTTCTGTAAAAATATTTTCCCGGTGATCAGTGAACTGGGTTGCCACATAATATACTGTTTTCAAATTTGGTGAAGTTCAAATTGTTTTATTCATTTTAGGTATTTTCATTCGACCAAGAGACTCCCGTAATCGTACAGTTTATCCCGACTCCCGATTTCAAAGATAAATCTTCCGACTTCCCAAGTTCCGTGGAAAAAAATTTTGCTAACCAAAATTAATAAATTTTGCAAAAAAAATTATAAATAAGAATCTAAATCCAAAAAAAAAAAATGTTATTAATTAATATTAATATGATAAAATAACTCTTTAAACCGCCCTCTTTAAACGACCCTCGGGCCTCAGTATATCGTATCAAGTGTTACACCACGCTTGATTAGCTTCTCAATTACTAACTTATTATTCCATATTATTCTTGTGTATACTTAAACATATATAAAAAATAAATGTCATTTTCATTGATTCGAGAATGTATCAGTCTTATGCGCTCTCAAATGAAAAATTATATCTTTGATCACCCAAGTAGCGGTATATTAGTAGTGCAAACGATCAAAATTTGCCTCCGCAGGCAGTTACCAACTGTGCCTACCCGGTAAATCCTCCATTGTCCAGTTGACTAAATAATAAATGGATCTCCCGATTTCCGGACAAGATCTTCATTCTGGCACTATAAAAACATAACACAAAGTTCATAACGAAATAGCGCTGGCAAAAAAAATTGTTGAAGATCAAAGGTATCGGAAATGTGTTTTTTTTAAATATCTCATAAACTATTGCCACCATTGGTTTTAAGTTACACAATGGTTACCTTCTATAGCCAATTCTATAAAAAAAGGCCCTACTGCACTAAACTGTTAAAATGAGTTTTAAAAGGGACAAAATGTGTCGTTCAATACGTTCAAGTTTATGTTGGCCCGTAAGTTTACAATAAAACCAGCGCATTTTATCCCTTCAAAACTTAGTTTAATAGTTTAATGCATTCTTACGCCCAGCTTTTCTCCGTCGTATATCTCTAAAAGTGATAAAAGACCATTTATGTGCAGAATTCGTTAAGAAATTAGCTAAGTTGAATGCGTCAACTTAGTGAATTTGCTTAGAATACATAAATCACCCTCTAGCGGTCATAATTTTAGTGTGATCAAAATGAAATATAATATCTGATATGACTTTAGTATTTGCAAAAATTAAATTTATTAATAGCCAAAACAAACGGTATAACGATTATAGTTACTAGGAAACGACAATCAAAATGTTTGACAATAAAATATATTTCATGTATTCGGGTCAAACAAACACAAAATATTAAATATCTCTCTTAATATTAGAATAATCGAAAAATGTATAAGGAGTAAAGTTGTAGAAAATCAAGTTTGCTACAATTCATTACCATTTATCATTTTTCTCAAACTCTAATGTGAACAGAGATATTTGAAATTTTAACTTTCAATCTTTAATTGTAAATATTTCTGTAAATATTAGTGTAACAGAAAAATAATAAGAAACAAAATTACAGTAAAACTGAGTACCTATAACTTAATTCCTGATAAATTTTTCGATTTTTCAAATATTAAGGGAGATAGTCAAATTTTGTGTTTTTCCCTCCCCCTAAACCTCCTTTCTCCTCGTCCGATTTTACCCATTAACGAACTTGACCTTTAGAATACCAAAAGCGACCCAAATACCCAATTTCATTCCAATCGGAATAAAACTGTGACCGCTAGAGAGTCCACAGACATTTAAAAAAAGTACATATGATGTATACATATATATATGTATATATATTTATATATATATATATATGTATATATATATATATATATATACAAATTTTAGCGATAGTGATTTTTAACATCTAATAGGTAGGATCGATGGACATTTGAAGAAATTTTTACGAAATTCAAAAACAATAGTTGCATTTCCTTTGGAGGAAATTCGCTAAAAATTGAATTAGAATGCAAAAGATAACAGATTCGTGAATGATCTGTAAATCTTGAGTCATCTATTATACCTAAAACTGTGTAGGGATACTCTATACATGTGTAAATATTATTTAAATTTATACTTTAATTATATACGAGTACACTGGAATTATGGAAATAAGGTAATCAAATTGATTTTTTAACAAGTGAATTAGAATTATACTAATTATTGTCAAGGTGCATTTTTTAAATAAAAACATATCTATAATTCATAGTTAATGGTTTTATTATGTTCATGAATTTTACCTGTTTAAGTAAATATTAATGAAATCTTGCACAAATCACTTTTATCAATTAAGAAATATCCTTATGTAAAATTTTTTCAAAGGATAGACGAATATTTGGGATACAACATTTTATGAAGAAAAAGGGGTGTGGCTGTGTCGTGGACACGGCCGTGTGTTTTACGTGAATACGTGAAGGGTAACGGTATTAAGAGAGATATACAAGTCTTGTGTCCTTGTCCGATTTTGCCCATTAACAAACCTAACAATTCAATTCCAAAAGCATCTTACATACTAAATTTCATTCAGACACATTGCTAATGATAATTGACAATAAGTTTATGCACTTGTATCATTAAGGATGTGTATCATTAAGGATGTACAAGCGCTGATGTATAGATCATTTATAAAATTTTTCAAAATCTTATAGTACACAAATAAAAGTTCACAATAATGTTTATTATTTTTTGTTATAAGTTAAAATTAAAATTTAATTTAGGCCCGTCATACCGCACCTAAGAGGCACTACAGACGTGCAACATTGAAGAGCAACTAGCATGTTGCTCTGTGTGTATAGTGGTTGCAGCAACAAAAAACATGACCTTGAACGGTTGCTGCAACAATAAAAATTATTTGATATTTTGTAGGAGGAGTTAAATGTTCATATACAAATTGCCATATTATCTGAAATGTTATGCTGTCCTGATATTTTTTTTTGTTTTATTACCTATATTGGTTACAATTTACATTATATATAATATATACAGTGTGTCTACTTAAGTTGACTCCATATGAAAAACATTTTTATTATAAGGTTTACGAAAAAAAGCTATCCTTTATAAAAATTTCTGCTTTCGAGAATATTAACATGCCGCTATTTACTTTTGACATCGAATGTACAGGGTGTGCAGAAATTGAAAAAAGTTCGATAGGAATTTTTTTTCCACTTCAATTTGAAATTAAATTTTGCAAATCCTACTTATAAAACACGTTATCTGTTATTCTAATTAACCAGTCATCGTACTTCAAATGTTTATTTGCTGATTTGAAACATTTAATAAATGATATGTAACAAAATAATGAATATAGAACATTTATTTTTCATACATTACATTACAAATACAATTAGGATGTTGAATGAAAATTTTTTTTCACTTCAATTGAAGCATGTTTACTTTACAAATATCAAGGTAAAATTATTTTCTAAATAACTTTAAAAATAAGCGAGATATGAATGATTGAAATTCCCGATTAGACAAAGAGGGTGATAGCCCTCTTAATAGACATTGTGACGTCATAATGTACTATCACCATTTAAAATACACGTAAAACTCCGTTTTGCAAGAAAGAGACAGATAATAATCTTTAAAAGCTTATAGATTCCTTGTTATTTGTCGGCTTTCAATTTAGTTTTTAAATATTATTACAGTATTAACAATATTTTCATATTCTGAAAATAAATATGAAATATTTGGTATCATTCAACTACCCAATTATTATTGTTGACGTAAGTAACCACAGTTATCTTCAGTTCGTTTTTGCCACAACTTATCTACCTTCGCGTTCCATACATGTAATTGTTCTTTTACAAAATTCTTTAAATCCACTCCTACATATCTCGGGAGTGATTTCTTGTACCGTTTCCCGTATAATCTGTTCTATATGGTCTACATTTAGAACAAAAATATACAAAATTTAATTTAAAATTGAAGTGGTCAACACATTCCTATCGAACTTTTCCAATTTTTAGACACCCTATACATTTGATGTCAAAAGTGAATAGCTGAATATTAATATTTTCGAATGCAGAGATTTTTATAAAGAATAACTTTTTTTCGTAAACCTTATAATAAAAAAGTTTTCCATATGGAGCCAACTTAAGTAGACACACTGTATATATATATATTTTTTTGTATAGTTTTTACTAGAGATACATACATATAAATAAACTATACAAATTAAATGAGATAGATAGAGACATGATGAGAAATGATTGAATGTTTATGACTTGAGTCATAAAATAATAAAAATTAAATTTTATGATCCCAAACTTTGGTTGCACCGTCTGTACTGAAAATATTTTATTGGCGGAGTTCAATGTTGCTGAAACCAAGTTCTGTGTCTATTCTGTACTTAACAAAAAATATATTTCAGAAAAAAACCTGCGTTTTCGGGTAATAGGGAATATGCAAGTGATTTAAATTTACTTGATTTTTGTACCACCGATACTTTATGGTCTTGACGTTACACCTAAACCATTATTTTCTCATTTAGTTTGTATTTAATTCCATAAAATTTTAATTAAAAAGTGCAAAATAAGCGAGCGAAATTCAAATTTGCGAAACGCTTCCCCATTGGTTGATGTGAGGCATGACGTCATAGAACATATTATGAGATTTATCGGCGTCGATATTCATACTGTGCTAGTCGTGTTTGAAAGAAAATATGTTTTTATTTATATTTCTGTAGTGTTGTCCATAACCTAGTGCGATTTTGGTAAATAGTGACATTAGAAATTATCAAGAACAATGACTGAAAGTGGTTTTGTCAAAGCACAATCGTACAATCTACCAAAAATAAATGCTTTTTTTATGATGACAGCATATTTTGTATCGAATCCAGATTTTACGTCCACTGAGGTCAAATGAGTGTAAGCTGCAAGATAATTATTGTAATACATAATATTTTATAATTTACTAAATAGGTTTTGATGCATTCTTGTACTCAGCAGTATTTACCTAAACATAACCTCAAATGTTGTTATAATAAAAATAATAATAATAATATAATAATTTAATACTATAATAATTTAATACAATATACTTTCATTAAAGTGATCTTCACAAAATTGTAAACGCGATATTGGAGTTAATGGTTAAATGGTACTTTTCCGGACCTCCTGCACAGGAATGTGTCAATTTATTTATTGTGGCATTTGAAGGTAGACAGACAATCATCAACCACTCGAATAGTTACGAATATTATTCACTGTTTTGAAAAATACGCTTGTTTATCAAACCTATAAGACCTCCTTCTCATACACATTGCTTAATGTATACTCACTAATGTACTCTCTCATACTCGTGGGAGATCTGCTATGCGAAGACTTAACGTATGGTATACTAGACACCGGTTAAAATTTATCCCGACCATAACTATATTCTAATCAAAAACAGGAGATATAACGAATAGTATTTGTGCACAACTTTAAAAATTAAATAAATATTATTTAAAAAATATTGTGTAGAATTCATAATAAATATTCTAAATTTTAATGAATGATTAAACATCTAATTATTCTATGTATTTTAATACATAATTTTTGCATGCATATAAAATATATGAAACTAAAAATATACAAACATTTGTTAATCAATAACAAAAGATTACTAATTATGTTCAAAAAAACAAACATTTATTTTTTGCATAAAAAATTAAAATGACTTAACATAGAATTAAAAAACAAAATGTATAAGAAACTATCATTAAATTCTTATAATAGCTTATACCTATGATGTATTTAAAAAATTATATTATTTATTGCCAAGGTAAAATATTTAAATAAAATTATAAATAATTTATAAAAAAAAAAATATCCATTCGTACAGGCTATACATAAAAAAGGTAGAGCCAATCTTCCGGAGGTGATAGTACTATGGACCACAAAAGTTGATGTCAATTTTTAAAATTTTATAATTGTTTTGTACCTAATTGATTCGGTTTTCGACAAAATGCTACGAAAATCTTGTTCGAAAACCGAATGAATAAGGCAAAAATCAACTATAAAATTTTAAAAAAGGACATGAACTTTTGTGGTCGAGTGTAATCAACCTGTGCTTGACGACACATTTGTGGTTTTCGTTGAGCATAGTTAACGACATTTGTCGATACTAGTGATTCTATAAGTAAGAGTTAACGATATCTGTCGTTAAAAGTTTCGATACCGACACGTGTCGTGAAGCTAACTACAAATATTTTGCTGTCGCTGAGTAGTTATCGGCAGTATTCAACCAAAGATTTTTATCAACAGTTTTGAAAAAGAATTTTGAAATCTTAACACAAGAGCATTTTTTAATTATACGATATTTATAATAGAAGATGATTTTTATATAATGGTTTTCATGAACATTTGAAAAATTTTTTTTTACTCATGTGTGAAAAGTACTATCTTACCGTTCTTCCGTGGGGTAAATGACTGTTTTCCTATTCAATTATTACGACACTACTTAGAGATCTATTGCAAATATTTATTTGCATGCGAAAATTTTACTTTCCGCGCGAAAATATATATTTGCAATACATTTAATTAGTTTGGTAATAATTGAATAGCCAAACAATCATTTAACGCCCAAAAGAACGGGCGCTAAAATAGAACTATTACCGCATTAGTAAAAAATTCTTTACGCAGGAGCTGCTTCAACTTAGCGAATTTCCTTAAAATACATAAATCAATTTCTAGCGGTCGCAATTTTATTATGATCAAAATGAAATGTCGTTTATGACTTTAGTATTTGCATAGCCAACTTTATTAATAAATGGCATACGTCAAAGGGAATGGGGGGCATAAACAGAGAAGAAAACACAAAATATAAAATATCTCTCTTAATATTAGAACAATCGAAATATGCGTAAGGAATTAAGTTGTAGAAAATCATGTTTGCTACAATTCATCACCTTACCATTTTTGCTCAAACTCTAATGCGTACGGAATTTAATTTTCAATCTTAAACCGTCAATATTTTTGTAAATATTAGTGTTACAGAAAAAATGATAAGAAACAAAATTACAGTAAAATTTAATACCTACAGTTTTACTTCTTATAAAATTTTCGATTTTTCGAATATTACGGGAGATACGTCAAATTTTGTGTTTCCCTCTCTCTTTAAACACCCCTTTCCCCGCGTCCGATTTTACTCATTAACGAACTTGACCTTTTGAATATCAAAAGCGCCTCAGATACCAAATTTCATTCCGATAAAATGAAAACTGTGACCGCTAGAATGATTACAGACACACACATATATATATATATATATATATATATGTCCATAGATATATACATATATATATATATATAAATTTTACAGATGGTGAATTTGACATCTACTAGGTAGGATCGATGGACATTTGAAGAAATTTTTGCGAAATTTTGACTTCGGTACGGGACCAATAACTCTATTTCCTTTCAGGAAATTCGCTAATATTTTCTTTCAGAAAATTCGCTAAAAAAATAGTATCTGCAACTGGTGCGGTTTTGTCGATTACCCACTCGAGCGAATGAGTGGACAATATCGCTCTCGTGGGCAATCGAATTTTTAAATGGTTTTCATGAACATTTGAAGTTTTTTTTACGAAATTCTCATCATCGGTACAAAAGCAATACCTGCATTTCCTTTGAAAGAAATTCGCTCACAGGATATTAAATTTAACAGGTGATAATTTGCAATTGCGACACCAAAAATAATGTCTACTCACTGTCAACACAGCCTTGGATAGTTCTATCTACAAACGTAATATGTTCTATCAAACATAAAATACAAGTCAGAGAAATAATTGTATATGAGAATCTTGATATGTAAAAATAATTGCATTATTGTAAATAAATATTACAGAAATTATAAATTACAAAATTATTTAACCGATTAACGATTAACACCGAGATATTATTGAATTGTTAATAATATTTCATAAGCAAAAATTAAAATATTTTTCCAATTTGAAATATAGTTAAATATAGTTTTTTGATCAGTAAGCATGCATCTATTTTTAAAAATATGAATAAAATATTACATTTGCATAAAATATACGTGAAGAAAAATTTGCCAAACATTATTTTAATTTAAATATTTTAACTTCAAATTTTAATTTATTTGAAGTTTTAAAAATAAGAAACTGAGAAGAATAATTTAATTTGGTTAATAGTTTTTATATCTTATGTAATTTTTGAGTATACGCCAGGGATGTTGAGAATGCGAAATTTTTGACATGCGCGCATGCGCATATTTAAGGGCTCACATTCGCGGATGTGGACGCGGCTTTATATGTCCAGTTTAAAGAGATTCTTAATTTAGGTATGTGAATAAAAGAAAAAAATGTTAATAATTTTTAATAATCAAATTTTTATATTATAATATTTATATTAAAATCAAATTTTTAGTCTGAAAATTTAAAATTTGGTGCATTATATTATTATAAGGATAATTATATTTAATTTAAGGACCAATGTCGGTGCCACCAGTCCAAGTAGCCGAGCGGTCTAAAGCGTTATGTCTGCGCAGTATGTAGTACTTGGAAACTGGGAGGTTATGGGTTCGAATCCCGACATCGGCAGTTTGTCAATTATAAAAAAAAGGGGCGGTTAATTGACTTAACTGTCGGCGCATGGACAAGAACGAAGTAACCGGCTATGCTTGAGAAGGTTTTCTGCAGTTTCCTTCACGAACTCCAGATGAATATCAGCATAGTTCCTATCATAGTCGGCTGCAGCCGCATATCCTACCAATTCCTAGTCTACTCACAAATTCCTTCCACTCCACTCACATCCTCACATCCTAAGGCATCACAATGGACCTTATGGTCGAAGTGTAGCCCGTCCAGGGCAGCCTCTACAATCTACCTCTACCTCTACTCTAATGTCGGTGCCTTATCAGGTTCCATACTGTTAGCAGAGGTTCATAGATTATTTCCGCGCTAAACAGACTAACTGCTGCGGGTGCATCGATTTTAAATGATTCCTCAAAGACGTGGTTGTACGGCCCTTACGACCCTTACGAGAGTATGTTTTATTGCATATTTTACACTCTGAGAGTCCGAAATTTATCTCGGACATTCTCATCTTGTTTAAAATAAGACTAAATCACACTTTGCGGAATTTAAGTTACGAATACCATACTCTTTGATAATAATATTGAATTTTTCTAAAATATTGAACATTAATCATTTTTATACCCGGTATATACGATATACACCAGGGTATATTAAGTTTAGTTCCGACTTTGTAACGGTTGTCTGTCTGTCAACACGATAGCTCAAAAACGAAAAGATCAAGTTTTCGAATGGGAAAATTCGACCATGTTTGAGCAAAATGGGCAAAACTGTCCATCTTTGAAACCTTCAGAGATAAAAACAAAAATTTAAGAACAAAAAATGTTCCTTTATTAAAAATAAACAACTTTTGTTTGGATCTTTTTTTCATAAACTCAGTGTATACCGGGTATTTATGCAATTCACTCAGTCACTTGTTATTTTTACTTGTTTTAATTGCATTTATTTTTATTAATATTATTGAAAATAATAAAATGAATATAAAAACATTTTTAATGAGTAATAAACAAAAATTTGTATAATTCAGAGCAAGGTCATTAAAATATTTTTAATGTAAATAATAATTATAATATTTTAAAATATTATAATGACAATAATTTTTATTTGAATAATCAATCAATATATTAACTATATTAATAAATTTCTGTATATATTAATATATCAATTGTATCTATATCATTATTCTATTGAGTAAATTAATAAATTTTAAACGTTTAATTTAAGTGTATTTTCAATTAATTTAAAAAATATAATATTTTTGTCATTTTATTATGGCAAGTCCTTCTTGAACGATGCATATTTTAATGTCTTTTTTATTATTTAAATATAAAATAACATTTAAATTAATACAAATATCGCGTCTACCGAACTTAATGAAGAGTAACTATAATTTATGCTTTATATATTATATATATAAATCGATATGTGTATGTATGTTCCCTATGGAATCCAAAACAGATGGATTGATTTTGATGAAATTTTTAGGCAATCTTCTGATTAGCCCAGCGGGTGATCCTGTGAAGTTTGGTAGCGATAATTTTCTGGCTATAGATAATTACTGCTACCCCTGCGAACCCGGGACGGGACACTGGTGCATAATATATATTATTGTATTTAAAATTGTATTTGATACATTAAGAATTAATATTGAAAGTGGAAAAATTTAGAGGAAATGTTTATTACACTACACAGTAAAAAATGAGGTAAATTGAAAGTAACCACAGTTGATTTAACAACGCGGCGTGTATTAATACGACGAATCATTTAACCAAAGAGAGAGAACTGATTCTTTCGGCTGTTTCGGCTATATATACATACATATATATATATATATATATATATATATATATATATATATATATATATATATATATATATATATATATATATAATACATATATATATATATATATATATATATATATAATACATATATATATATATATATATATATATATATATATACATATATATAAACACGCCTAACATTTTTTGTACTAGTAGGATCCATACGGAACCTTTGGTCAGTGTCAGAAGCAGTAGAAAAACGATTCCAAAAGGTGTACATTAAAATAAAACGATCGAAATTTTGAATTTGAGATAGCCACAACGTAGCCCCGAGTGAACTCAAAAAGACCATGTCTGGGATGAACTTTTCCGACGAATAAGAAGATGAATTTATCCTCCTGAACAACTCATGACCTCATAGGAGCTCACAATAGCTTAAGTGCAGGAATGGGAGGTAATCACCCAAGATATCGTAATGAACTTCATTAAAAGTAGAAGTAGGCCTAGGAAACTTGAGGCAATCATTAGGCAAGAGAAAGTAATATCCACTGTTAAAAGTATATCCACTGTTAAAATAATTAAAACGAATTTTGTGAAGTGCGCCACTTTTTTACAATTTATTTATGCATCATAATGATATTATGTTTCGTAAATTGCCGCTTCATTTACAGAGTTGGGTTTTATATTATCACAATTTATATTATTGACATTATGATCAAAAAAATCCAATTTCTATAGACATAATCCATACCAAAAATGTTATATAAGAATTTATGTCATTATGGAGGAAGAACCATATACTTTTTTTTTTAAACAAGGAAAAATATTTACAGTAAAATGTTCTTAAATAAGATATGATAAGGTACAAATACATATTGCATATTTTCTACCATAATACTACATAATAACCATAATACTAATAATGGTTCGTGTACTAATTATGGTATGAAATTTATGTTATGATTACGTTGAAAAAAAAGTACTAAACAAGTACAAGTTATAATTCATTTCATATATAACAAACCAATAAGTAGTATGTGGTATGTCTTTTGAATGGTGTTAAGTAACTCCAGCAGCAAAAATGTTTTTTAAAATTAATACAAATATTGTGGATTATAAAAAATCAGTTGTTTTTTTACAATGGTTAGGAAGTTGCAAAGTGAATAAGCATAATAAAACATTAAAAAATGTGTTACGCAGGAGCTGCGTTAACTTAGCGAATTTCCTTACAATTCATAAATCACTCTCTAGTCACAATTTAAGTCTGATCAAAATGGAATGTCGTATCTGATATCGTTTTAGTATTTTCAAGGCCAATTTTAAATTAATAAATGGCACACGTCAAGGAGAAAGGGGGCATAAAGATAGAAGAAAACACATAAAAAAAATTTTGACAAAATGGAAACCCGACTTCAAAAATCAAATATTCTATAACAAAAAATGCACTAAAAAGTAAAAAAATAATTGCATATTCTTGTGCCAATTTTAGTTCACCAAAGCAAAAATTTTTAAATATATATGTACAATTATTGTTATTAACAGAAAAATGATAAGAAACAAAATTATAATAAAACTAAGTACCTACTACTTTACTCCTTAAAAATTGTTAGATTTTTCGAATATTAAGGGAAATATGTCAAATTTTGTGTTTTCCCCTCTTTCCTCTTGTCCGATTTTACCCATTAACGAACTTGACCTTTTGAATACCAAAAGCACCTCAAATACCGAATTTCATTTCAATCGGAATAAAACTGTGACCACTAGAGAGTCCACAGACACATAAACTTATATGTAGATATATATGTTGATATATATATATATATATATATACAAATTTTAGAATAGTGATTTTTGACATCTAGTAGGTAGGATCGATGGACATTTGAGGAAATTTTTACGAAATTCCAACATTGGTACAAAAACAATAGCTGAGTTCCTCTGGAGGATGTTCGCTAAAAAATCATAAAAAACACCAGAAAAACTATTAATCTGAAAATTGGCCACATTACATTTATATGATTCGATAAAATCACAAATACTTTAAACAACAAAGCGTATAAGATGCAAAAATTGACAATGGTGAAATGAAACCAGCCAAGTAGCCGAGCGGTCTAAGGCGTCATGTCTGCGCAGTATGCAGTACTTGGAAACTGGGAGGTTATGGGTTCGAATCCCGACATCGGCAGTTTGTCAATTATAAAACTAAAAAAAAAAAGAGGCGGTTGATTGACTAAACTGTCGACGTATGGACAAGAACGAAGTAACCGGCTATGCTTGAGAAGGTTTTTTGCAGTTTTCTTCACGAACTCCAGATGAATATCGGCATAGTTCCTATCATAGTCGGCTGCAGCCGCATATTCTACCAATTCCTAGTCTCCTCATAAATTCCTTCCACTCTACTCATATCCTCACATCCTAAGGCATCACAATGGACCTTATGGTCGAAGTGTAGCCCGTCCAGGACAGCCTTTACAATCTTACAATACAAGCTGGCCAGAAAGGAGAGATATAAGACGAAATGTCCATATAAATATATACAAATTGGTACACATGTACGTCAATATACATGCATACAAATGGCTTTTATTATCCTTTTTGGCTTCTATTCTTTAAAGTTTTTCATGTGATGTCCTTTAAGAGTTAATGTCATTTCCAAAATTATGTTGAATTATCGTGGTTAATATAAACAATGTTCAACTTGTATGGATTAAACGTTAAATGTTTGGATACTGTATTTGTAAAATTTTTACACTCATAAATTCTTTTGTACTTTTCAAACCACATTCATACATACATTTTTATTATTCTTTCTTCATAATAAATTCACTTTTTGTTTTCAAATTTTTTATAGTTTTTTTAAATATATTTTTTATATTGAAATACTTAACGTTCCAAACATTTTCGTATAGAATGAGATAGATGTAGTCCTTAAACTTAATATCGGTAATGGAAAATAACAAATAATAAAATACTAAATCATAAAATTTATATCAATAAGTTAATTGCATATATTATAATTAATAAATAAAATAGCTAAGTGTTGGAATGGGAGGTAATCAGCCAAGATATCATAGCGAACTAAATTAAAAGTAAGCCTAGGAAACTTGAGGCAATCATTCATTAGAGCAAGAGAATGTAATTTCCACTTTAAACATTATATTATCGAATGAAAATTAGTGAGAACTCTAGGTTTTTGAAATAAAATTTCGAATTCGCCCCCCTTTATCTTGATCAGTTTTTTGTATTATAAATACGTATTTCGACTACAATGTAGTCATCATCAGTATAAATTAGCTAGTCGTACTTTACTCTTTGACAATTAGAAATAGATATAAAGTCGAGATCAATAGACAAAAATAAATAGAAAATTAACTAGATTAAAATATACTGGATTTAAAATATAATAAATTTTAAAGTATATTGAAATTGCTCTTGTTAAAATTTCCTTCTTTCACATTTATTCCTGTTTATATTTAAACCTTTATTCTATCTCTTATGGTTTTGAATAGTTATTTTCCCACGTAGCGTGAGGATGCATGAACCGACTTTGCTCAGTCAAGAACTTGTTAACTGTGGAATAAACTTGTTACCACTTTTCGTTATCGTGTTGACGGATAGAAGGAAATTCGAGAAAGAAATAATTAGATTCTATGAATACTTATCTTGCAATAAATCGATGGTGTTAATTATTTAGCACCTCTGTAAAATGCAAAAATGTTACGAGTGAAACTCATACAAAACATGTTTGCTTAAAAATGTCGTTTGCTTAAAAGGGCCGTATAAGACCAATTCGAAAACCAAATGAATAGCATGTTTATGCAACAGAAAGTTGTTTAAAAAAGAGGGGGTGTAAAAGCCACCCGGTTAGGTTCATAATAAAACGGCCTGGCCTATTCTATTTGGTAAAATTAAACGATGTGATTCTGGAGGCAGAACAAGAATAACTTTGATTTCGAATCGTTAAAGCTTCTCTGGTTTGGGTTGTCGAAAAGTGCGGCTTTGGACAAAAATAGGAGAAAGACAATTGATCGCTGAATTTGAATTACAAATTTATGTTAGATTTGTTCATCATCGTGTACAGGGACCTGATAATAAGCTCGTTTTAAGTCGACCTTGGAAAAGACCTTTTTATCATGTTAGTTCATATCGAAATAGTAAAAATGTGGAATTGGATATGCAATCGACGATAATCACCACATGCACGAAAAGAACTGTCAGATCTGTTTTTCATGAGCAAAAGTGATGACCATTCAGAATTCGAACGTCAGTGTATACCCAAATCCACGAATTCCTGAACATTGATGTAGTTTGAAAACATAGAAAAAATAACCAACTAAGAAACGCGACAATGTTTGAATTGAGTACTCAAAAAAATTTAAGTTAAAAAAACTTGTATTCATAAATCTTTTGGATACTTAAAGATTGATTTTTTTTGAAACTGTGATTTATACTGAAAAATAATGCACTTTTTTACAAATTTCTAAGTATTTTATCTTTTGTGATATTTTTAGGGCAATAGAGGGATTCAAAAATATTACATGATTAAAAAACAATTTCAAGAAAACAAAAATATCATATATAACCAAATACCGCAAGTATAAAAATAAATAATAATTAGAATGCTATTTTAATTATATGTAGGATAATAGGAATATGTAATACTTACTAAATACCGTACATTTAACTGACTGTGTATACATAAATATTGGCTTATTAAATATTATTGATCGGAACTCACCTGTAACATAAAAAGAAATAAAAATTAATAATAATTATTATAATTAATATAACTAGAAATATAATATTTTATAATTTATAAGAAATGTCATTATAGTTTTACAATAAAAATAATTATTAAAGAAAGTGAAATGTTTTTAATAATAAGTAATACTTAGGTTATTTACAACTACTGAAGGACACTCCTCTTCATAAGTACTACAAATAATATATTTAAAAGTACAGTGTATACAAAAACAACTTTAAAAAGTGTTTCAAGAACTACGTGCACTACGCGAATTTCGTAAGAAAAACGAATCATAAAGAATATCACATAGAGCAGAGACGGATTTATGTTCGATGCCGTCCCATCCGATATGGCGCCCTTTTTGGTTTCTGGTAGTGATTATTCTAATAAAACATTTAATTTATAAATATTATAAATATTATATTTTATGGTTTTATTTATTTAAACATAATAATAAATTTCTTCAGATTAAACAATAAATATATTTTTATGACTTATCAGACATCACTTCTTTTTTCTTGCTTTAGCTCGCATGACAACATCGATTATATCCTCACTATCAATTTCCAGCAGTAATTTTGCTTCAATAGACAATAATGCAAGTACATTAAGTCTGCCCTGACCCGTACTTGCTCGCAAGTAGCTTTTAACTCTTATAAAGGTGGAAATAGATCTTTCTTCTGAACAATTTGTTGCTGGAATATTTAAATAAATGCGTAAAGCAATATCTACATTAGGGTAAACATCGCAAAGATTACGTGAATGTAGAATATTGCATTTTAGTGCATATTTTCATTATGCTCTGATAAATATTTGAGTTGATAATGTATGTGAATACATTCATTACCTAACGTCTCTTCCAAATCGTTGGAATACTTATTGACTAGCATATTTTTATACTCGGTATATAATATATACCAGCGTATATTAAATTTAGTTCCGACTTTGTAATGCTTGAAAATATTGAGGTATTGAGTAGTATCGTCTGTCTCTCGAATATTTATCGAAACTCAGAATTCAAATTTTCTTCTCATCTCTCGCTGGCTAATTCTCATCTCGTTTCGTTTCTCTCGTGGAATTACTAATAAAGTCGGACCTCCAATTGTTCTAAGAAAGCCGCTCGACAAAGATGATCTTCTTGTAGAATAGAGAAAATTCATCTTTACGGGATCATTTACATTAAAAAAATACATAATTCGAATGGATTTGAGGCATGAAAAGACATTGTAGATGCGTGGAACGGAGATTGAAAGAGATGTTAAACATCTTTTGGGCCAATTCTCAAGGGAATGAAAATAAAATAAACTAAAAATAAAAAGTAGAACGGGAACATCATTTGAACATAAAAGTAATCTCTCATATTATTGAAGAACACCGTACCGTTCGTCTGTGGTAAGGACGCCGTTGTCGATTTCACATGGTTGATTGAGGAAGTCGACAAATGCAGTGCCGGATTAACACCTTGGGGGGCCGTAGGCATATTTTTTGCGGGGGCCATTGTTTTTAATAGCACGAAAAATTCAAGAAAAATGATTAATCAGCTAAGAGTCTAGGTAACCAAATCGACCCAGCTCGGGCAATTGATTTGATCTTTGGATATGCAATCCTAAGTAATCGAATCGACTCAGCTCATTGAATAATGCACTTGACCTCGATTGCATATTGAAAAATCAAAAAAATTGTACGAGCTAGGTTGCTTTGGTAATATGTTTGTTAGTAAGAAATAACATTATTTAAGTAAAATCGTTAATTTAAAAAAATATGTTCTTAAATAAGTCAAATGTTCTATAGCTGTATTAAAAAATTTTTTTTGCCAACAACTACATTTTTTTTATCTTGTGGGGGCTTATAGGCTCAGCCTACTCAGCCTATGCTATAATCCGGCAATGGGCAAATATGTGGACATGGTGTGGATGGACCTCAATATTATAAAGAAAACATTTTTTAAATTGTAATAAGTTACATCTTTACACAAAATTTAAATATAATGAGATTCTTATAATATTAAAAACTACTTTTACGGTGACTTTTCAAAAATATCAAAGTGTATGCAAAAAAAAATTATTTTTATTTATTAATTACACCGTTTCACGTCGACTATAAAGTAAAAACGTAAATAAATAAAATAAAATTCCTGATTCACGAGAGTTTTTAATAAATAATTATAATATTAATAAAAGACTTGAATATATATATATATATATATATATATATATATATATATATATATATATATATAAATAATTACATACATTGCAATTAATAATTAGAAATAGGTACAGGTATACTGAAAGATATTATTTATCACTAGCATTAAATCTTTTAACAAATTGTTAAAAATGATTTTATTAACATATAATTTACAATGATTTGAATCGTTAATTACAAAATTTTTTACAGGATACTGTTGCAATTTACAAAAAAATATCAAGTTAAATCGGGAAATACTAAAAAACAGCAATTCTTTATTCATTGCAAAAATACGATTTTTTAAGTAATGCCTCTGAAACCAAATAATAATAAAATAATTAAAATATGAGTCTAACGCTGTCCCCTGCCGTATCCCTAAAAGTATGGACTAGAAACATTTAGAATATATGAATTATGGAACTAGACAAATAATTATAAAGAATTGTTTTTTAATTTAGTGTATTGAGGGTTGCTTGAATAAAAGGTTAAAAAATCAGGCTGTATTCAACATTAATAATTTTTTTTTCACTCATTGTGCGAACATAGAGCTTGTAGTTGGGTTTTATTAAGGATGTACGAATACTGAAGCTTCAAAAAGATAAAGACTTAATTTTTTGTATAAATGAAGTTATTATTATTTATTTCACCAAAAGATACATAAGTACATAGGAATAGTCAATAAAAAAAAAAAAAAATTAAACCAATTAAGTTAAGCTGTATGGGCAATTCATTACAATGTGCTTTTTCAGCTCACGTTTAAATTTTGGCATGCTTTCTAAGTTTTTTAACTCTCCAGGAAGATTATTGTACAATTCACTTCCAATAATTTCCGGAGAGTTTTTGAATTTTTGCAATCTATAGTTTGTAATATGCAAATCATTATTATGTCGAGTGTTATAATCATTAATTTCATTTCTTAGTTGTAATTTTTGATAATTTTTTTTAATGAATATAAATAGTTCATAATAATATATGCCATAAAATGTTAGTAAATTATTCCGTTTAAAATGGTTAACACATGATTCTCGATACCCAAGATTAAACATGAGCCGAATTATTCTTTTTTTTAGAATAAATATTCGTGAACAATCTGAACATTGTCCCCATAATAGTATACAATACTGCATGGAAGCATATACAAACGCATAATACACAGACAATAAAGCTTCAGTGTTATGAGTTTGTTTCAATTTTTTTATATAAATATAAGCCGTATTTAACTTTTTACACACTCAACATGTCGATACCATTTCATACCTTCGTCCAATATTATACCTAAAAATTTCTTGCTTAATCGGATATTTTATTGATGATGTAATAGATGTATCAATAACTTTATTTAAAAAAAGTAAAAATGTTGTCTTAGTCATCAAGTTTCATTGGGGGGGGGGGGGTGTCTTAAATGAATTATTTAATGTTTAAGTTTGAGTTTTAATGCATTGCTCTTATAGAGCAATCCATATTTTTCACATATTTTGATAATTTTCACTTGGAATAAAAGTTATTTAAGAAAAAAACTGAGATTTTGGGTAAATTCTATGTATGTCGGCGGTAGCTTAATTACCCGAAATCTCAGGTTTTTTTCTGAAATATCTTTTTTGTTAGACCCGATAAGAAGGGCCTAGAGGTAGAGGTAGATTGTAAAGGCAGCCCTGGACGGGCTACACTTCGACCATAAGGTCCATTGTGATGCCTTAGGATGTGTGGATGTGAGTGGAGTGGAAGGAATTTGTGAGTAGACTAGGAATTGGTAGGATATGCGGCTGCAGCCGACTATGATAGGAACTATGCCGATATTCATCTGGAGTTCGTGAAGGAAACTGCAGAAAACCTTCTCAAGCATAGCCGGTTACTTCGTTCTTGTCCATACGCCGACAGTTTAGTCAATCAACCGCCCCTTTTTTTATAATTGACAAACTGCCGATGTCGGGATTCGAACCCATAACCTCCCAGTTTCCAAGTACTGCATACTGCGCAGACATGACGCCTTCGACCGCTCGGCTACTGGGCTGGTAAGACGGGCCTAAATTAAATTTTAATTTTAACTTACGACAAAAAATTATAAACATTATTGTGGACTTTTATGAATGTACTATATAAGATTTTGAAGAATTATATAAATGAAATATACATCAGCGCCGGTACATCCTTAATACTATGGTTTCAAAATAGCCAACAAAACCTTTGCTTATAGATGTATGTTCACACAATACTAATTTAAATTAAAAAACAAAACAAAAATTATTATCTAAAATATGTGCCGGTAAAATAGCAACACTATACTCTTTATATAGTTAGTTACAGTAATACAGCTTAAATGATAGTCATTATTTTGCCTTCAAATGATATACGATAATGAGAAGAAATATTTACTCGTTTATCAATGATTATCATGAGTAATTTAATGTATTTATTTTATTCGATTAATCGATTTGTACAAAATCATCAGCTAGCTGCTAGTTGTTGTACTTTCTATGCAGAAAACAACTTCTGGAAATATTTCTGTATAAAAGTATCTTTTTATAAGTCTCTTGTGTGCCTATATCGATAATAAACGGTATATTATCATATAAGTACCTAATATATGCGATATTTAATTATTCATATATGAACGTGTCCGATAAAAGTTGGTTGCTAAACGGTTGGAAGTTAAATTATTAAACGTTGGACGTTTCATGGTTCGTCGAATCGTGTGGCCGTTGTTCCAACCTACGAGCGTCCAATGGCAAGCGTCGAATATTTGCATTTAGCCATGTTCATGCTGGTATCGGTCTATATCGAAACTCCTAAGTATTTACTATAATCTAATAAAACCTATTTTGACAAAATGGAAACCCGACTTCAAAAATCAAATATTCTATAACAAAAAATGCACTAAAAAGTAAAAAAATAATTGCATATTCTTGTGCCAATTTTAGTTCACCTAAGCAAAAATTTTTAAATATATATGTACAATTATTGTTATTTTTGGTGTCAGCATAGAGAAATTCACATAACTTTTGGACACCGCCTTATTTTTTTACTTTTTAGTGCATTTTTTGTTATAGAATATTTGATTTTTGAAGTCGGGTTTCCATTTTGTCAAAATATGGTTTATTTCTCGCTTTTTAGTGACTTTGAAGTTCTATAACTTATTTTATTTGTCTAAATATGGGTAGACCAACTAAACGACCTACTAACTATTAGTGCATTTCTTTATAACACATTTTTTTTATCCGTTTTTTTTTAATTTTTACTGCATTTTTTTATAACAGATTTTCAGTTTTTTTTTACATGTATTTTGTTTATTTTTTGGGTTCGGTTTTTTTTGTAAAAAATTTTTTCGAAGTCGGTTTTTAAAAAAATTTTCTTATTTTTCCATTATGAATGAGTATACCCTTTCAAAAAAAAAAAAAAATTCGCAAAAATCGGTTATCACATACAAAAGGAGGATTTTCCTCGATTTCCAGGGGATACCCTCACCAGAATGCGATTTGGTGACAGGTGACAAGGGACCAATCTGAAATCAAACCGTTTAAAACAAAAAAAAACAAAAATTCAAAATCGGTTCATAAATGACGGAGTTCTGAGGTGACAAACATTAAAAAAAATAATAATAAAAATAAAAAAATAAAAATAAAAATACAGACGAATTGAGAACCATCCTCCTTTTTGAAGTCGGGTTAAAAAAGAGAGACTCAATAAATATTAATTCCAGAAAGAATTACTGAATTTAAAAATCGTGAAGGTATTTTTGCGCCACCCTATATAATATATTGGATTTCGTATTAATTCAACAATTGGGATGTTGAATGAAAATTTTTTTTCACATTTATTTTCAGAATATGAAAATACTATTAATACTGTAATAATATTTAAAAACGAAATTAAAATCGGACAAATATCAAGGAAGCTATAAGCTTTAAAAGATTATTATCTGTCTCTTTCTTGCAAAAATACTAAAAACGGAGTTTTACGTGTATTTTAAATGGTGATAGCACATTATGACGTCATAATGTCTATCAAGAGGGCTATCATCCTCTTTGTCTAATCGGAAATTTCAATCATTCATATCTCGCTTATTTTTAAAGTTATTTAAAAAGTAATTTTACCTTGATATTTGTCAAGTAAACATGCTTCAATTGAAGTGAAAAAAAATTTTCATTCAACATCCCAATTACAATACCGATTTTTCATGGCTGAGCTTTATTAGGAGCAGGGCCATGTTAGACGACAGTACCTTTAGTTACATGTTGAATTACCCGTTACCGGCCTTTTAAATTACGCGATAAACTATCCGAAAGATTCGAAATTACCTGAAGAACGGATAGTTATCCAATACTAAAATATTTAATTTAAATTTTTTTTTTATTATTGCTATTTTTTTGCCTGATATAATTTATATATTGCAATCTAATTTTTATAAATTGCTTCACAAAACTCAATTGTCTATTTGTCTGACAAAAGTGAAGTTTTATTATAACTATTTGTCATTCTCTTTTATCACTGTGAGAGGAAGTTATTTAATTTCTAATTCTTGATTTTTTCAAATAAAATAATACTTTTAGTTTTTTGTTTAGTGTTATTTATATAAAGTCTATTGTATGATTATTTTATTTATTTAATTTATTATTGCCAGTAGTCGAGTGTGATAAATTTGATTATAGAATTGCTAGTTTTTAGTATCATGGCAGTCATTCAAAACACTAATATAACAATTAGCTCATTTCATAAAACTAAACATTTGTTATGTACTATTATTTTTTATTTTAATGACTATATTATTAACCTTTTTTTTAGATTAAATTGTTTTTATTAATTCATTGTTGTTAGTGGCGTAATTGACGAAACAAATTGTTCACCGAATTTATATAGTAGAGAAATTCGTTCAAAAATGTGCGAAAAAGATTGTTGAATGAAATATAGGGGTAAAAAACTATTGTAGATAATTTTATTATGCTACAAAAGCTAATCCCAACCCGAAAATGTCAAACAAAAAATGTACTTTTCAAACGGTACAGAAAAGTGCACTATTTTGCGTGACAACTCCGCGCTTAGGAACCTGTATGCAAACAACATTGTTTGCGGAACAGAATGAAGCTAATGAATGAAGCTAAACATGCAAACAAGCAAAAAACAGGTATGTTAAAAATTTTCAAATGACTCCATTAAATTAATATTTTTAGTCGACTTTGAAGATTATTTTCGGCAATATTATTTTATTTTATAGAACACAAGATGGATTTAAAAGAAAACTATATCCTTTATTAATCAAATCTTTCTGTTATTTCGTTGAGCAAATAACTAGTCTATAATCTTTTATATGCAGAACGAACAAGTTATATTTTGTGTGCTCATATCAATCTTTTATAAAAATAATTTGAATAAATATTTGTTATTTACTTATGAAGCAAAATTTCGAATCGAAACAAAATTAATACGCGTAAATCGTCCGGATATTGAAGTCTGTTTATACCAATAAAAAGGTAGTATTAGGTCATATATATTTTGCTTTACTATTCTGGAGAAAATTCTAGAAAACATTTTATTCTTTTAACTTAGTGATTTTAAACAATTAAATGAGGTTTCATATTTATTATTAATTAAAGAAATGAAATATTTTTTTAATTATTTAAAAATCGATTTTTAATAAACCTTAATAATTAACATATATATTTGGTGGAGGTAACGGGATGTACTTGTACTTGTTTATTTTTGTATAATCCACTAAAAAAAATGTAAAAATAAATAAGTAAAATTAAAAATTTAAAAACCCCCAACGAAATAAAATCAAAAAAGAGTAATGGGACGTGAATAAGAACTTCCCGTTACCTCCACCAAATTTATATGTTCAATGATAATGTTAATAATATGCCTACATCATTTTGGAAAAGAGCTGATAATTTTTTAACGACCGTACCGATTTCTATCAAACATTGCTAAGGCCCTAATTAAAAACGCTTTCAAGGCGACCCACGCGTTTGAGAGCTATGATACCATAGATAGACCCACAGACAGCCAGGCAGGCACATAGACACTTCAAACTTATCAAACTTATCACACTTAACACCCCTGACCCATTTTTCGTCGGGGGTAAAATATATATCAGTATCTATACTTATCTATATTACTATAGAAATTGTTGTAATTTATTAATTATGAATTTTCACAAAGGAACGCTGAACACAATTAAAAACATATGTTCTGAATTTTTTTACGTGCCAGTCACGTGGTCAGAGTTTAACAACCACAAGATAGGAGATTTCACACATGCGCAAATATTGCACTAAAATAGAGCATCTATATGGCGTCAGCGAAATAGGGTGCTATATTTTGACATTAAAAAAAACTTACATAAAAAATAATACTGCGCTTGCTAAGTAAAACAATCCCCCTTGAAGACTTATACCAAAATTGATATAATTTTATGTGTAATTGAAAATAAAATGAAAAATTAAAAACTATCTAGTTATACGTGCCTTAACTTCATATTCAAAATGAAAAAAAAAAACTAGAACACTTTTATTTATTGAATAAATAAATAATTTTTATATAGTTATTTAGAAGGTAAATAAAATAATTGAAACAAATCAAAAATAATTATTCGACCTGAATAATAAATATATATATAAAACTATTTATTGGTATAAAAAATACTGTATAAAAACTACTCATTAATAATGTATAAGATTGTTTAGATTTTTAAATAACTATAAATATTTATCAATGTTGTTTTGAGAAACTGTCACGATTCCATTCAAATGTTTTATAATAATATCGAAACCATATGGTCATATAATGTGTATGGAAAATTATGAATTTGATATCTGTTGATGAACCTATTAAAATAATAATAACATCAATGCATTCTTTATATATATATATATATATGCGTGAAATGATTTTGAACATGTAAGACCCAGTTTCACAGAAGCACATGCCATTATTAAATATCATTACTTGATACTCTTGATTAACATTTTAGAGATGATAGCATGAGTATTGCAGATGCTATGGAAAAAAAACACGCACACGACACATACATTTGATTATACTCATTGGTTTTTTGTTTCAATGTTTAAAATTTCGTAGAGAAATTATACAATTAAAAAATATTCTTTTCAATTGTGAGAAGCACATGCCATTTATCAACACATTTTTTTCTAATTTTTTATTCTTGTTTTAATATATTTATATGTATTAATTCGAGAGCTCTTGAAAAAAAGAAAAAAGTCTTCCGTAAAAAGAAAGTACACTTGTAAATGAACTTGGTAGTTGCAATATGGTAGGTAGTATGAAATATTTCCATATTTTACAATTATCCCAGTAACTAACTTATCACTTAAAGGGTTTGGTATGCGATTTTTTTGCCTTATCTTGTGTTTATTGAGTTTATTGCTCCAACCCGGTTAATAAGACCAACACGGATTTTCAATTCGAAGGCTCTCGGCCAAATTTTCTGTTGCCTAAAAATTTGACTGAGAATATTTATTTTCCTTTTACCGACTAAAAATAGTAGAAGGATGTGGTTTTTTAATTCAACGCGGAATAACTTCGAACTTACGGAAAGAATAGAAAAACTTTAATTTTCCCAAACAACCCTCCACCGCCGAAAATGGGAAAACCCCCCAAAAACTACCTTTTTACTACTATTTATCCTAGAAAAGTATGGTTTTTTGCATTATGTCAAGGCTGCGGAGCCAAGCCGAAGGCCATACCGGGGTCTCCCTTGCGAATAGAGTTTTATATATACACATAAATTCATTGACATATATGGTAAGTAAAACCGTATGGTACTATTTTATTACAAATATACGATTGTATTAATTTTTGAGGGCAGCTATTAAAATCAAATGCCACCTGAAGCAACTGGCAAAACTAGATTTGAGAAAATTAATATTGGCGGCACAAGATAATAGTTTGTGTCGCCACTATTATTGTGTTATACATAAGAAATTATGAAGCAATCATTTTAATCGAATGAGAAAAAACAGTATAGTTTCAATTAATGATTTGTAAATAACAATGCCAGTGCTTTCGTACAAAATAAAAACAATATGTGAATCAAGAAATGTAATGTGATCACTAAGTAACCATGGTGTATTGGTATGCACACATTGATAACAAACTCCAAGTTTTAGAGCTGCAATTTAACGACTAAATAAAATAATAAAGAAGTATGTCTCATGTTCTCTTTTAAGTAGTTTGTTTCGGAATATATTTTGTGATTAATTTCATGATAATCGCAAGAATTTCGTAACTAACTGGAAATGTATTGATTTTATTTGAATCATAAATAAATCGTAAATCTTTTCTTAGTATATAAAATGACAATAATTTAACACGTTTGAATGGTGTGAAACATAAAAATGTTTGCAAGTAAATAAAAATATGACGTAATTTTAATCACATTTTAATTAATAATTTGAATTCGTACATGTGTGGATTACATACATGTTTTGTTAAAAAGGACAATAAATGACCGAATTTCATAAGAAATTTTTAATTACTGACATAATATTATTTGAGTTTCTTATTGAAAAAATATAAAACAAAAAACCATATTTAGTAACAAAATTTTTAATTAAAACCAGATATTTAATTAAATATTATTGGAAATAGATACTTAGATTACATACACAAAATTTTAATATATTATATACTATAATAATTCATTTTTATTATTACGAATTAAATAAGGAAATCTATATCAATGGACCAAGAAACATTTATGTTTAACAATAGGCACACAGATACTTTTTATATAAACCATAAAGTACTTGTGCGCGTCTAAAAAAAATATGAACTGTACGATATTTACTTCTGACGTAAATATCGTACAGGAAAACATCAAAATACAGTCAAACCATTTTTCGCTTATGGAGGTTTTTCACTTAACCAAGTTTCGCAGTTATTTACAGAGGTATGCACAAATACAGAAAACAGTGATAGATATGTAAATACATTTTTTATTTGAATTTGTTGTTACAACAGGAAATTTAGAAAGCGTCATAAACGACCGATAATAAATACGCTCGACTCTCGCTTATAGGTCAAGTAGCTGTATCAGTTATGGAGGTCCAGACGTAAGAAACGACTGTCTCATAAAGACGTTACTGTTTCTCACTTGTAGAGGATTTCGAGGGTTAAAATTACGGGACCTGGCAATTACTCTCTCTTGTACAGTCTTCCCGCGTATCCAGTTTTCCCTCACCCAGGTTTGACTGTATTAATTTAATGATTTGGATACCATTACTATGAATAAATAATGATGATGCATTTCATTTACATGGGAAAATATCCTGCCACAAAGATATCTGTCCAACAGATCTTAAACAAACTAATGTGATATCATTTGGCATTGCTCTATAATCCTACATTAAGTAAAATCATCTATATTAAAAATAAATGCGGAAGTTCTACGTGCACATGTATGCACTACTAAGCACCATTTAAACCAAAACTATTGGGTGTATACAAAAATGTTTTAAACGAAAGTTGAAAACATAAATAACATGTTACGATAATCTATGTAACAATAGGGAATATGCATGAAAAATTTTTTTTCACATTTATTTTCAGAATATGAAAATACTGTTAATACTGTAATAATATTTAAAAACGAAATTAAAATCCGATAAATATCAAGGAAGCTATAAGCTTTTAAAGATTATTATCTGTCTCTTGCAAAAATACTAAAAACGGAGTTTTGCGTGTATTTTAAATGGTGAAAGTGTAATATGACGTCACATAACACAACAAGAGGGCTATCACCCTCTTTGTCTAATCGGGAATTTCAATCATTCATATCTCGCTTATTTTTAAAGTTATTTAAAAAGTAATTTTACCTTGATATTTGTCAAGTAAACATGCTTCAATTCAAGTGAAAAAAATTTTCTTGCATATTCCCTATTCTAATTAATTATTATGTACCATAGTTTAGTTTAGAAAATAAACAAAAAGTATTAACAAAAATTAAATTATCTCATTAAAATTTATTGCCATTTGATAGATTTATTCGAATTAATAAGATATGTAGGGGAACCCGGGGCAGAACAGGGTACGAAGTTGAAAATATGGTTTAAAAATACCAAAGAGTTTATTACGAGAGCTGCAAATTTTTCTATGAATACATTCGAATGTTATAATCACAAAAATTCCATAATATTGTAAGAAAATAAAAGAACAATATTTTTTTTTTCAAATAAAAGAAACTTATGTCATTTGCCCCGTTAAAAAGAGATGGTAAGGAGTGGTTATTATAAACACATATAAAACTAGTGAAAATGCAGAAAAAATAAGTTAATGCACAAAATTTATAGGCCTCATCAGCTTCGCTATCTATTCCCGCAAGTGAAAAATGAAATGAAGAGACTCTGTTGTCATCTAAGTCATTTAAGAGCACCCAGGGGTAGTATAATTAGCCTCTTCACTCGAAGGCCTATTAAGTCTGATGCTAGTTGTGTCTATTGGAAGATATTGTGAAACATTGCGCGAATGAGGTACCCCATTCCACCCCATTCGTTTCGCCACAGAGACACGATTTAAGTTAGACAGGTAAAATCACTCGAAAAATATACGTAAACAAACATTTAATTACACCAAGCTAAAGACAATTAAACGTACTTCAAGCATATACTTACTAATTGTAGTTGTAATGTAAACAAGTATGTATACCTTATCAAGTTACAAGACCAAGAAAACTAGACTAAGATGAAGTTGTAGTTTAACAGTCACAGGTTGGTTTAGTTCTACGTATTACCGCTTACTAGTAGTACCCCCTTCACACCGAAAATCGTCAAACTTCATACCCCGTTGTGACACGTGTTCCCCTATATCGAATAATTTTAAATTAAAGAAAAAAAGTAATGAAATTGCATAAATGTTTTTTGTTTTCACATAAATATGATCAACATAATAATAATTACACCCACTATTAGTCAATAAAAAGATAACAATTATGTATAACATTTATTTAGTTTTATAGTTAAGAAATATATACATTTAGACGAAACTCATTGAAAATTAAAGGCACGCATGACCACAAAAGTGGCGTTCTATTTCATAGTTGATTGTACCGAATTCATCCCGTTGTCAAGAAATAAAGCACAAAAATTGTTAATACTTTTATGGCAACAACTTTTATTCAAAACCAAATAGATTGAGCATAAATCTATGAAATTTTTAAACAAAGTACGTACGTCATACGTACTCATATGTACTATAGAATATAGACCACAAAAGTTGACAGTTTTTTAAAAGTTTATAATTGATTTGTGCCTTATTGATTCGGTTTTCGAAAAAAAGCTTCGAATAAAAGTTGTTCATTAGAAATATAGTAACAACTTATATTTGAAAACATTTTTCGAAAAACGAATGTTTAAAATCACAAATCAACTATCAAATTTAAAAAACTGACTTTTGTGGCCATGTGTACATTCACAGAAATTTGGAACACATAGTTATTTAAAAAAATTAACTATATATTTTAGATTAAATTTACATGCCTGGAAGACTTTCTTTGAAAATTACTATCGAAATAAATTTGTTGTAGACAAACAAGTTTTCGATTATTGTAGCCCGTAAATCATAACAGATGGATCGATGGATTAAATTATTCAAATAATCGTTCCAATTTCGATAGAATATATTAAAACTATTATCCTGTTGACAGATGTAAATTTTTTTCCAGTACAGATAATTTATTGTAATGGGTCCCAAAATTGAAACCAAAATTTCTAAGTTTTGTTCATGTTTCGATGTCGCCATCAAGATGCAGTAACTCAAAGAAATTTTATTCAATTTAATCAGAAGTAAAGGGGTGCTTAGAGGGACGGGAATACAAAATTGCGAATATCTGTCTCAATCAGTAGGAATAAATTTTACTTAAAATTATCGATCATTTTTTCTCTTATATTTAGAAAAAAATTGCCGATTTTTTAAACATTGTTCAAATACTTATAGTAACAAATACTATCGCCATGGTAACTTGGTTTCATATTCATTATGATATATATTGTTTTAGGCAAATTCGCTAGTATACTTCAAGCCTCTCCTACGTGACAATTGACGATTTTATTTTGTTTAACCAAAATGTAGAGTTTAGAATTTCTTGAAATGGCTATTTATTGGATCTAACTTTATATAGTGACAATCGAAACTTCTAAATTTCGGTTATTTTAACGATTTTTAATTAAGTAACATCTCATACTTTTGTATAACAGTAAAACGATAGTAAGAAAACAATAAATAATCAATCTGAGTAATGAAGAAGCGAATGAAAAGGATTATATTGATTTTATTAACTTTTAGGGTTTGTCTAAAGTACTTAACTACGGGAGACGTCGGAACTTACCGACGTCTCTTTATTGAACGGAGTTACCGATAAAATTTCGATTTTTAAACATATAAAACTTCCAAATCGTGAAGGTCGAAAAATAACATAGAAATAATCATAAATTATTATCCGACCAAAAACATAAATGTAAGAAAGGGCCGAGTTTTCGGGAAAATCCTTAATGTAATAGTTCCTTCTTAAAAAGTGATGATATGAGAGTAATGACCGAGCTATTTACAAAGTAAATAGCTCTAGACTTCATATAATAGTTGCTTCTTAAAAAGTGATGATATGGCAGAAAGGACCGAGCTATTTACAAAGTCAATAGCTCTAGACTTTATATAATAGTTGCTTGTTAAAAAGTGATGATATGGAAGAAAGGACCGAGCTATTTACAAAGTAAATAGCTCTAGACTTCAGATAATAGTTGCTCTTTGAAAAGTGATGATAGCCCATTAAAGAGCCGAGCTATTTACAAAGTAAATAGCTCGGTAAACTATTAACTAAAAAAAATAATGAGGGGTAAATTGATTAAATGTAAGAAAAAATTTGGTTTAAAATTATTTCATAAGTTTTCCCTTAGTATGTTTTTAAAATTTTATAACGCGGCAAGTTTTAAAATATTGGAAATCAGAAAAAATAACTTGCCGCGCTATATAAAATTTTAAAATTATACTAAGGGAAAACTTATGAAATAATTTTAAACCAAATTTTTTCTTACATTTAATCAATTTACCCCTCATTATTTTTTTTAGTTAATAGTTTACCGAGCTATTTACTTTGTAAATAGCTCGGCTCTTTAATGGGCTATCATCACTTTTCAAAGAGCAACTATTATCTGAAGTCTAGAGCTATTTACTTTGTAAATAGCTCGGTCCTTTCTTCCATATCATCACTTTTTAACAAGCAACTATTATATAAAGTCTAGAGCTATTGACTTTGTAAATAGCTCGGTCCTTTCGCATATGCTTCGCGTATGCTATGCGTTCCTTTCGCTTCGCGATACTTTACTCTTTTAGCGAATTTCCTGAAAGGAAATAGAGCTATTGGTCCCGTACCGAAGTCAAAATTTCGCAAAAATTTCTTCAAATGTCCATCGATCCTACCTTGTAGATGTCAAAAATCACCATCTGTAAAATTTATATATATATATCTATGGACATATATATATATATATATATACATATATATATATATATATATATATATATATATGTGTCTGTAATCACTCTAGCGGTCGCAGTTTTTATTCTATCGGAATGAGATTTGGTATTTGAAGCGCTTTTGGTATTCAAAAGATCAAGTTCGTTAATGGGTAAAATCGGACCAGGGGAAAGGGGGGTTTAAAGGGAGGAGGAAACAGTAAATTTGACATATCTCCCTTAATATTCCAAAAATCGAAAATTTTATAAGAAGTAAAGTTGTAGGTATTAAGTTTTACTGTAATTTTGTTTCTTATCATTTTTTCTGTAACCCTAATATTTACAAAAATATTGACGGTTTAAGATTGAAAATTAAATTCCTCAATATCTCTGTACGCATTAGAGTTTGAGCAAAAAAGATAAGGTGATGAATTGTAGCAAACATGATTTTCTACAACTTTGTTTCTGACGCATTTTTCGATTGTTCTAATATTAAGAGAGATATTTTATATTTTGTGTTTTCTTCTATCTTTATGCCCCCCTTTCCCCTTGACGTATGTTATTTATTAATAAAATTGGCCATTCAAATACTAAAATCAGATACGACATTTCATTTTTATCAGACTAACATTGTGACCGCTAGAGAGTAATTTATTTATTCCAAGGAAATTCGCTAAGTTGAAGCAGCTCCTGCGTAACGAATTTTTAAAATTTTATAACGCGGCATGTTTAAAAATATTTGAAATCATCAGAAATTTGAAATCATCGTATCTGATTTTAGTATTTGCATGGCCAATTTTATTAATAAATGACATACGTCAATAGAAAAGGGGTGCATAAAGATAGAAGAAAACACAAAATCTAAAATATCTCTCTTAATATTTGAACAATCGAAAAACGCGTAAGAAACAAAGTTGTAGAAAATCATGTTTTCTACATTTCATCACCTTATCATTTTTGCTCAAACTCTAATGCGTACAGAGATATTGAGGAATTTAATTTTCAATCTTAAACCGTCAATATTTTTGTAAATATTAGGGTTACAGAAAAAATGATAAGAAACAAAATTACAGTAAAACTTAATACCTACAACTTTACTTCTTATAAATTTTTCGATTTTTCGAATATTAAGGGAGATATGTCAAATTTTGAGTTTCCCCCTTCCTCTAAAACCCCCTTTCCCCTGGTCCGATTTTACCCATTAACGAACTTGACCTTTTGAATACCAAAAGCGCTTTAAATACCAAATCTCATTCCGATAAAATGAAAACTGTGACCGCTAGAGTGATTACAGACACATATATATATATATATATATATATATATATATATATATGTGTATATATATATATATATATGTCCATAGATATATATATATAAATTTTACAGATGGTGATTTTTGACATCTACAAGGTAGGATCGATGGACATTTGAAGAAATTTTTGCGAAATTTTGACCTCGGTACGGGACCAATAGCTCTATTTCCTTTCAGGAAATTCGCTAATAAAAACATACTAAGGGAAAACTTACGACATAAATTTCAACCAAATTTTTTCTTACACTTAATTAATTTACCCCTCATTTATTTTTTTAATAAATAGTTTACCAAGCTGTTTAGCTTGTAAATAGCTCGAAACTTTATGGGATATCATCACTTTTTAAGGAACAGCTATTATTTGAAGTCTAGAGCTATTTACTTTGTTAATAGCTCGGTCCTTTCTCGTATATCATCACTTTTTAAGGAGCAACCATTATATGAAGTCTGGATCTATTTACTTTGTAAATAGCTCGGTCCTTTATCCCATATCATCACTTATTAAGAAGCAAATATTTTATTAAGATTTTCTCGAAAACTTACCTTTCTTACAAACGGAAAATTTAACAACTTTAATTGTAATTAAAATAACATATGAAGCATATATCGATCTGATTTGTTGACAAGGTTACCGCCTCCTTTTTGATTAGATAGACATTTAGTATTTAAATAAAAATTTTCTAGTTTAATATAACAGTATGTTTTAATACTCCAAATAGAAAACATTGATTGTTGTATTGTATTGTTACAATGTAACTTTTTTTAAGTAAACAAGTTTAAAAATAAACAAGTTTATTTTCAATTAGCAATTCGTAATGATGAAAAGAATTAAATAAATTGTTATAATTTGTAAGAATTGCTCAAGGCGGTATATTACCAAATATTCAAGCAGTGTTATTGCCAAAGAAAACTGAAAAGAAAGCATAAATTTTATACATTGGATTATTGATAATAATATTCATCGATCATATATCATAGGCCTTTTATTAAAACGCCACAAATTAATGTGAAATAAGAGTGATATATTTTTTATTAAAATAACTATATAAAATTTAGTATATATAAGATGTTATTTGATTTGTTTCGATTATGACTTCTAAACTAATCGTTTATTACAGATAATTGATTATCAACGTTATAGTCTTTGAAGAAATGACTTGACCCGTTGGCTCCACTTCACAAAAAAAAATTCGTTACGCAGGAGCTGCGTCAACTTAGCGAATTTCCTTAGAATACATAAATCACTCTCTAGCGGTCATATTTTTAGTCTGATCAAAATGCCTTAAGGCAGTTTAAGGGGTGTTTTTCCCATTTTCGGAGGTTTGCGTTATAGGTAAAAAAATTTTTCAAAGTGTTCTGTTAAATTGACTTTATTTCGGGTCGATTGGTCAAAATTCCATCATTTCATCATATATAGAACTGAAAAACGTAATTTTGGGGGGTGTTTTTTCAATTTTTCGGGAGTTTGCAAAAAAATATATTAAGTTTTTCGAAATAACTTCCTAATTTGTAGCTATTAAGCGTCGATTGCAAAAAACTGCATCTTGTTGTATGTATAGATTAAAAAGGTTGGTTTTGGGGGTGTTTTTACCAAGTTCGAAGGGTTGTGATGGAAAAAAACTGATCTTTCTATCATGAATAGAAGTAAAGAGGTAAGTTTTAGGGATGTTTTTCCCATTTTCGGTGTGGTTGCGATGTAGGTAATGAAATTTTTCAAAATATTCTGTTAATTTTGACGTTATTTCGGGTCGATTAGTGAAAATTCAAACTTTATAGCATTAATAGAACAGAAAAACATAATTTTGGAGGATGTTTTTCCAATTTTCCGAGGCTTCCGTTGCATAACTTTTAAAATCAACGCATACTGCTGTATTCAAATTGCAATGTATATTTCTATATGGTATAAAAATTAATAGGTATATATGATATATCGTTCTCTACATGGTAGTTTGCGTTAAACTAGTCTTAAAAATAAAAAATGTTAAATTTTCCTCTTTTCCGATACAAATTTCGAGTTTTCGCAATTTTCCCGTCGGTTTGGGTACTACAGCTATCTACATGCCCAATATCAACTTTACAGCATATCTGGAAGTAGCTAAACATTTTGATATATTAGTTACCAAGAATTGTGGGCGTTCCCACGAATTTTGCGTTTTTGAAGTGAAATAACTTTTTAACGGTTAATTCGTTAACATTGATTGAAAACATTGGTTCTTATAATTCCGTAAAGTATCTATATTCGAAATATCAACCCTGTAGCTCTTTCCGTTCAAAAGATACAGCACCCAAAAAATGAGCCTAAATTAACGATAAGATATAGCACTGTAGTGAAAAGTCCGAAAGTCTCCCTTAAATCTCGGCCTTGCGCACTACCGTGCTCTAGATGAGTAGGACAACCGAGGTTGGATATTTTAGGTAATCTGAAATGAAAAAAAATTCGTTACGCAGGAGCTGCTTCAACTTAGCGAATTTCCTTAAAATACATAAATCACTCTCTAGCGGTCATAATTTTAGTATGATCAAAATCAAATGTCGTATATATTTTAGAATTTGCAAGGCCAATTTTATTAATAAATGACATAGTCAAGGGGAAATGGTGGCATAAAGAAAGAAGAAAACACAAAATATATAATATCTCTCTTAATAGTAGAACAATCGAAAAATGTGTACGGAATAAATTTGTAGAAAATCACTTTAGCTACAATTCATCACCTTATCATTTTTGCTCAAACTCTAATGTGTACAGAGATATTGAGGAATTTAATTTTCAATCTTAAACCGTCAATATTTCTGTAAATATTAGGGTAACAGAAAAAATGATAAGATACAAAATTACAGTAAAACTTAGTACCTAGAACTTTACTTCTTATAAATTTTTCGATTTTTCAAATTTTAAGGGAGATATGTCAAATTTTGTGTTTCCCCCTCCCTCTAAACCCCCCTTTCCCCTTGGTCGATTTTACCCATTAACGAACTTGACCTTTTGAATACCAAAAGCACCTCAAATACCAAATTTCATTCCAATCAGGCCAAAATTGTGACCGCTAGAGTGATTACAGACACATATATATATATATATATATATATATGTATATATATATATATATATATATGTCCATAGATATATATATACAAATTTTACAGATGGTGATTTTCGACATCTACTAGGTAGGATCGATGGACATTTGCAAAAATTTTTGCAAAATTTTGAAGTCGGTACGAAACCAATAGCTCTATTTCCTTTCAGGAAATTCGCTAATAGTTACCCAGTTTTATGATATATATATATGAAAACCGATCTTACATGATATATGAATGCTGTGCGCTCATTGGTCTATGACATTTCTATAATACTATTGGTTAATACCTAACATATGATAAATAATAAATATTATAAATTAATTGAATAACCGTAAAATTTTAACATTGTTGTACGAGATTCTGTACAATAAACATACAAGTGTTACCCATTTATTTTTTTTATTAATAAAAAAAAATACAAAAATGTCTGGACGCGGTAAAGGTGGTAAAGTTAAGGGTAAAGCAAAGTCAAGATCAAGTCGTGCAGGATTACAATTCCCTGTTGGAAGAATTCACAGATTATTGCGGAAAGGAAATTATGCTGAACGAGTGGGTGCTGGTGCTCCAGTTTATTTGGCAGCAGTTATGGAATATTTAGCTGCTGAAGTTCTTGAATTAGCTGGTAATGCAGCTCGTGATAATTATTATCTGGTGTAACAATCGCCCAAGGCGGTATATTACCAAATATTCAAGCAGTGTTATTGCCAAAGAAAACTGAAAAGAAAGCATAAATTTTATACATTGGATTATTGATAATAATATTCATCGATCATATATCATAGGCCTTTTATTAAAACGCCACAAATTAATGTGAAATAAGAGTGATATATTTTTTATTAAAATAACTATATAAAATTTAGTATATATAAGATGTTATTTGATTTGTTTCGATTATGACTTCTAAACTAATCGTTTATTACAGATAATTGATTATCAACGTTATAGTCTTTGAAGAAATGACTTGACCCGTTGGCTCCACTTCACAAAAAAAAATTCGTTACGCAAGAGCTGCGTCAACTTAGCGAATTTCCTTAGAATGCATAAATCACTCTCTAGCGGTCATATTTTTAGTCTGATCAAAATGCCTTAAGGCAGTCATTGCGCACTACCGTGCTCTAGATTATCCATAATATTTTATCATAATGTGAAGTTGATCGTGTGGATTTGTCATGTACTTAGTAATGTAACATTCGAAGTGAAACCCAACCCACTGCTTGTAACGACTTAGATAGTTTGTAGCGGCTGTCTTGGAAGGGCCTCACTTCGACCATAACGTCCATTGTGATGCCTAAGATGTGAGGATGTAAGTGGAATGGAAGGAATTTTTGTGTGTAGGAATGTTCGTGAAGGAAACTGCAGAAAACCTTCACAAGCATAGCTGGTAACTTCGTTCTTGTCCATACGCCGACAGTTTAATCAATTAACCGCCGTCTTTTTTCTTGTTTTTTTTTTAATAATTGACAAACTGCCCATGTCGGGATTTGAACCCATAACCTCTCAGTCTCCAAATAGACATAACGCCTTAGACCGCTCGGCTACTTGGCTAGTTTGTAAGGATTTAGTTTTGGTATAGATACATGATCCAAAGTAGAGAATGCAAAAGGTTTCATAAAACTCATTGCAAAAGAACTATAAGTAAAAAGAATTATAACTTTTTAAGCTGGAATTACCCGGGTATAATTAAATTGACTGTATATGTCATGTTCAATTAGATAATACCGACATAACAGGCGGTATTGTATTTTGAAACATTAAAATATGTACATAATAAAATTAAATAACACAATAACATACAGATTTACAATTAGTTTTAAGATTATTTAAAATCACCAGAACACAATATATTTATATGACCGACCGACGAGCAGACATATTACATTATCATCTGAGAAAATAAGTACAATAAAACATTATTGTTTTAATTATTATTTATATTAATTAAAAAAAAAAAACAAGTGACAACTAACTGAGTTAATTGCTTAAATACCAGGTATATGATGAGTTCATTATCAATCTGTCAACTGTTTATTTTATTGTTACACACGCACAAAAGTGTAAAAATACAAAGCCATATACATATACGGTTTTGTCATCAAGAATGATAACAGATGTTTGAGATGAAATTATGTTTATTTCTAAAATAAGACTTTTTATATCTCTTACGATTTCAAACATGAATATTAACCCCCAATCCCTATGACGGGGGCGATGCACGGTCCAATTTAGTCCATACACGCACTTTTAGCTCCAAAACATACGTTAATATCACTTTTTATACGCTTTTTATTAGTTTCACCTGTATGTATGGATGTATGTAACCGACCCTTTTGGGCTCGATTTTCTCCTACCTTGAACGATCAGATTTAATTCAAATTTTGCACACCTGTCAAAGACCGATGACAATGCAATAATTCGATTAAAATATCCGATTATCCTGATTAGATTAGCCAGGATTCATCAATTTCCCAGATAAGTTACTGACTTAAAAAAAAAAATGTGTGTGTGTGCAAGTCGCACACGGGTAGAAGTGAAACTTCTGAAAAGTCCCTAATTAAAAATACTTATTGAAAAGTATTGAAAAAATAAATAATAGTTTAAAAAATTATAGTTTAAAAAACTAAAAAACACGCTTTTATAGAAAATTCAACTTAAAAATGAAAAATAAATAATAGTTTAAAAAAACACGCTCTTATAGAAAATCCAACTAAAAAATAGAAAATAAAATTTAATAAATTTGGATTAAGAAAAGTGTAAATAAGAAACAAATGTATATTAATGGAATAACTATTGACACTATGCACCCCACGCTTTTTCCATTAATACACATGTGTTTCTTATTTACACTTTTCTTAATCCAAATTTATTAAATTTTATTTTCTATTTTTTAGTTGGATTTTCTATAAAAGCGTGTTTTTTTAGTTTTTTTAAACTATTATTTATTAGCTCTAGAACACACACACCAAATTTCAACTAAAAATTCTATCTTTTGTCGTTTTTGAGTTATTGTGTTTACAGACAGACAGAGGCGGGAGGATCAATAGCTATTCGGAAATGAAAATTACATCATTTTATGTATATTATGATATGAACCAAGTGATAAATCAGGGCACTATTTATAATGCCCGGGCAATATGAATAGTAACAAGTCAAATCGGGCTATGTAATTAATACTTATTTAAACTTCATTATTTATCACATTGCCTAGTCATTATGAATATTGCTACGTATCTGTTGTGCAATTTGATAATTAAGGTACATTAGACAAGGCGCAAGGGGCAAGAACAAACATGTACGGACTAGTACATGCACAAGCACGCGCTAACCAATCAGAGTTCGCGACACTGCCGCTGCTTACTACAGAGCGTACTTGTTTACAATTTAGTTTAGAATTGAAAACTAATAAAGACTGGAAAATTAATACAAAAGTGCAGTCAATTGTGTTTAATTAGTAATTACGTATTTCAACATGGATAAATCAACATTAATTGTCATGAATCGTCGATTTAATGACATTTTAAATGAGTTGATATCGTTGAAAGATCAGAATATTCAGTTTGTCACTAGCATAAATTATACAGGAATGATTCAAAAAGTGAACGCTTCTAAGCGTATAGTGTCAAATAAAAAACCAGAAGATTATCAGTGCTTGCGAAGATTTGACGTTATGACTATTGAAGAAACAGAAAAATTGAATATCCTGTGCTAAAAATAGGGGATACCGTAAGAGTTCGCGTTCCAGACGTTGATCGAGCTCGTAGCGACGGAAGAAATGCTATTGAAATATCAGGCTCAAACCTTTACAAACTGGGAACATTACATGTACTTAACTACCATACTGATTTTATAATAATGTATGTCAACATTGAAATAATTTAATGTAACACATTTTTGTTACTCTGTCCAATCAGTGACGGACATTATTCATAAAGCCTGGTCAATTTATTTACTTCAATAGTTTTTGTCATATTTAGCTACTCCTATTGGCCATTTTTCAAACTTTCTGGACTTTATGAATAATGTCCTATTAATCGCTTGGTCCATAACATATACACCAAAAATTTGTTAATGTGATAAATATTTCCAACCGTAACCAAGTTGGGACTAAACCTAACACACCCTTGTATATGTTATATATATACTGGGAATAATAGCTCGAGAGAAATAATGTTGTACTTTCATCATTTTATATCCTCTAATTTTCGTGTTAAAAATTTAAACATCAATAAATAAATAAATGAATTGCCAGTTAGCGCACCAAATATGATTTGATTGTGGGAAACGTGAATCTCGTCAAAAAAGACTCAGTCTCTCAAAATTTAAAATAAACTCGGTTTTGGAAGCCGATTCTATTTTTTACGAAATTTTATTTCTTACTTTGTAAAGTTAGAGTTTTTGGGTAACGGATGATTTAATAAGTGGTACACTTTTTTGTGAAACTAGTTAACAAAACCGCATCCAATCATGTTGGCTATTAAAATAATTATTTTTTTTTCAAGTCCAACTGAACACAAATATTTGAGGACCCAACAAAACTTTAAAATCAAGTAGAGCATCAGATAGAGCAGAAATTCTTATATAAAATAAAAGATTACTAATTAAAACTAAAATCATATCAGATATGAATTTTCAATTTGATCACACTAAAATTATGACCGCTAGAGAGTAATTTATGTACTCTAAGGAAATTGGCTAAGTTGAAGCAACTTTTGCGTAACGAATTTCTTTTTCTTTTGGTTTTGTTACAATTTATTAATATTAGTCGTAGGCGTGCTGAAACAAAAGTTAGTTTCTTGGCTAGTTGGGGTTAATGGCGTAACATAGGATAATATGTCCAGTGTATATTTTGGTCAGTGGCACTCGAAAAATATTACCCGCCATTTGGGCAGTCAGGTAAAAACATAACAAATCAACAAATCAATACGTCAGTTAAATGTCATATTTGACAGTTAACTCATATGTGTATAGAAAAATTTTCCGCGTATGTCAAAATGGGATATAAACTCACTGAAACAAGATAACCATCGGGCCTACACAATTTTTCAGATGTTATTTACAAACGAAATCAGAAATACCTAGGTTAGTCCAAATGATATTTGTTTTAGTGTTAATTGATTACCTAAAAATGTTATAAATAGAATCGAACTACTCAAAATAAAAGTATAAAATTTGATTAGAAAACGTACGCCCTTGTACTGAACTATATTTATTTATTAATGAATCGACTTATTTCAATGAATTACATTTCATTTTTTATTTTTTAACTATCCGTTGTAGAATAAATGTTAATCATTTGCACAAATTAAAATACCAATAAAATAAAAATATTTATTTAAAAAATATGGCGGTTGTTTGTATTGTGAATACACTTGTCGTACGTAAAATAAGAAAAGTAAGTGACCTGCTTTGTAGGACACTTTCACTCTTGTGATGGATGAAGTTGTTATAATACTATACGTATATTCTCTGACTGTGTGGTATATTTCTTGTAACAAACAGCAAGAACAGGTGAATTAGCTATATAAGTAATCATAATATACAGATCGTATATTCAAACATGGATAATTTTGATCAAAACTATCTCAATTCATTTACTTCGTTACACGCACAATTTTATTTTGTACTAGGTGACTCGAGAGACGTTGTCCGGTGCAAAAAGCCCCTAGAAAAAACAACTATTCCAATTTTTCCTTCCTTAAAAACATTATTCGGACTATTACGAACATTTTTTTTATTAGCCAAATCGGTCCAACCGTTTTCAAATGATGCTCTCTCCAACGAACAGCATTTAACTTTTATTATGATATCTTATAGACAAAATCATAACACGAATAAGAGACAATCGCTGGACATTACGCTCCACCGTGTGGACGCCATATGAGTCAACTCGAAAAAGAGGGCGACCTCTAACAAGATGGCGTGACGAACTTATAAAATATGCAGGTGCACAATGGTCTACAAAAGGTAAAAGCAGAAACTCATGGGTTTCATTGGGGGAGGCCTTTGCCCAACAAGTGGGCTAAATTAGGGCTATATTATTATTATTATTATTATAGACAAAATCAGTTTTTTCCAAATTTACTAATTTTTCTAGTAACATTTCCAATTTTTTGTTTGTACAAAAATCTAATTCGGACTATTACGAACATTTAAAAAAAATCCAAATCGATCCAGCCGTTCTCAAGTTATGCGCTTACCAACGAACAGCATTTATTTTATATTTATATAGATATGTTAATTCATCTAAGTATGTCACGACTAATGGTTTTAGCGAATTTCCTCCGAAGGAAATGCATCTATTGCTTTTGATGTTTAAAATTACCTTCGTTTAAATGTTTATATATATTATGTGTCTGTGGGCTCTCTAGCGGTCACAGTTTTAATTCGATTGTAATGAATTGGGTATTTGAGGCACTTTTGGTATTTGAAAGGTCAAGTTCGTTAAAGGGTAAAATCGGTCAAGGGGAAAGGAGGATTTAGAGGGAGGGGAAAAACAAAATTTGGCATATGTCCCTGAATATTGGAAAAATCGAAAGTAAAGTTGTAGAAAATTAGTTTTACTATAATTTTGTAGAAAAATAATTTTTAAAGCGCGTCACTGTTTTTGCGGAACAAAGTAATATATTTATCAAATAGCATAAGCTTATTCTTTTTGCATTATCGTATATAAAGATATAGAAATAATTTTAACAAGAATAAATTATCTATATTAACTATAAAATTTGGTAGTAAATTCAAAAACTTTCTGAAGTATTTTCCTTTTCTGTCAAATTAAACAGAAAATCATCTATACTAACTTTTGTCCATGTCATAATATTTGTATTGTATCAAATTGTAAAGTTGTAAATACTTTTTGTGTTTCTACAACTTAAAAAATAAATGCGTGGTGGTTTGTGTTTTAATGCCATGATACAAAAAAAAAGTGTAGGTAAAATTGACGACAATAATCTGTCCCTGTGGTTTTTTTTTTGTTATTTAATTAATTTTGTAAATGGATTTTTAAATTTTATAATGCATTATGCGCTGCTTATTTCGTTTATATAATACCAAAATAAAAAATATATATTGTAATCATCATTTGGGGCCACCCAGAAAGTTATGTAATTCATAGGCGCATTAAAATTCGTGTATTGAGGCAGAAGAAGAATCTAAATATTTTTCTGATTCTTTTCTATAATATTTCTTCTTTATTATGATTTCCAATATTTTTCTGTTTCTTTTGTATGATAAAACCAAATTATTTCGTATTAGAGGTAAATTTAATTTAGGAAAATATTATTTTGTCAAATAACAAATTAATTTAATAAGTTCATACTGTGTTCATTGATGGTCTGGGAGACCAAAGGGTTTTTTCAAGATGATGAGCGTCAAGCTGGTACTTTGTAAGTAGCTTCGTTTTGATAAGATGTCCAACTTTTTTTATTATGAAATTTTGGAAAACCGAATCGAAATTTTCTGGAAGCCGTTGAACATTGAGGATGAGAGACTCGGAGTCCATTCTATTAAATTTGTACGACGAAAATTTTCCTCGTTCTTCACTTGATTATCTTACAATTAAACTTAAAAATAACTTGATGCTCGTAAACTTTGGATGAACGGTCAAATGGACATGTTCAACGGCTTCCAGAAAATTTCGAGTTATTTTAAGTTTAATTGGAAGATAATCGAATGAAGAACGAGGAAAAATTGTCGTCCTAAAAATTCAATGGAATGGGATCTCCCATCCTCAATGTTTAACGGCTTTCAGAAAATTTCGATATCGTTTTCCAAAATTTTATGATTAAAAAAGTTGGGCGTCTTGTTAAAACGAAGCTACTTACAAAGTACCAGCTTAGAGTATTTATTACTTCTGTAGGTAAACATATAAATAAAACCTATTTTGACAAAATGGAAACCCGACTTCAAAAATCAAATGTTCTATAACAAAACATGCACTAAAAAGTTAAAAAATAATTGCATATTCTTGTGCCAATTTTAGTTCACCTAATCAAAAATTTTTAAATATATATGTACAATTATTGTTATTTTTGGAGGCGGTGTCAGCATAGAAAAATTCACATAACTTCAAAATGGACACCGCCTCCAAAAATAACAATAATTGTCCCTCATCAGAATGCGATTTGAGAGTGAGAGTGCTAATGGGACCAATGGGAAACCAAACCCCTTAAAAATTCAAAATCGGTTCATAAATAACGGAGTTCTGAGGTGACACACATTAAAAAAAAATAAAAATAAAGACGAATTGAGAACCATCCTCCTTTTTGAAGTCGGATTAAAAGAAAACTTCAAAAAAGGAGGATGGTTCTCAATTCGTCTGTATTTTTTTTTTTATGTTTGTTACCTCAGAACTCCGTCATTTATGAACCGATTTTGAATTTTATTTTTGGTTTAAAGGGTTTGATTTCCGATTGGTCCCATTGTCACCAAATTGCATTCTGATGAGGGGATCTCCGGGATATCGAGGAACATTCTCATTTTATATATGATAACCGATTTCTGCGTAATTTTTTTTTTTTTGAAAGGGTATACTCATTCATAATGAGAAAATAAGAAAATTTTTTTAAAAACCGACTTCAAAAAAATTTTTTACAAAAAAAAAAACCGACCCTAAAAAAAAAAATTTTTACTAATAAAAAACAAAATGCTTGTAAAAAAAACTGAAAATCTGTTATAAAAAAATGCACTAAAAATTATTTAAAAAAAAAAACGGGTAAAAAAAGAGTGTAATAAAAAAATTCACTAAAAATTAGTTGGTCGTTTAGTAGGTCTACCCATATTTAGACAAATAAAATCAGTTATAGAACTTCAAAGTCACTAAAAAGCGAGAAATAAAACCTATTTTGACAAAATGGAAACCCGACTTCTAAAATCAAATATTCTATAACAAAAGATGCACGAAAAGGTAAAAAAATAATTGCATATTCTTGTGCCAATTTTAGTTCACCAAAGCAAAAATTTTTAAATATATATGTACAATTATTGTTATTTTTGGAGGCGGTGTCCAAAAGTTATGTGAATTTCTCTATGTTGACACCGCCTCCAAAAATAACAATAATTGTACATATATATTTAAAAATTTTTCCTTTGGTGTTCTTTTAGTGCATCTTTTGTTATAGAATATTTGATTTTAGAAGTCGGGTTTCCATTTTGTCAAAATAGGTTTTATTGTATATACAAATTATAAGTTTGATTTTTTCACAACAAACGTGCAGAAAATTTAGATCAAGATGAGGGTTCCATTAATTATTTTATAAAAAGCTAAAAATGATGATATTATAGAAAAAATTGTATTTCTCAATTTTTTCTCTGTTAAAGAATTCTCAAATATGTAATACAAGTTGATTGATGGAATAGGATTTATTGACAAATAAAGATTTTAATTGTGCAGAAAAAAAATTCACAGTAATTAATTTGAAGAAAATTAATACTTATTAAATAATATCTTTCAAACAACATATATTACAAAATAATTATCACATTTACAAAATTTAAAAAAAAAAATGTTTTTTATATGTGCCTTAAACATTCAAATAAAAAAAAAATCTATTAAATTTCTCTTAAAATAATAATAAAAATATGTACATACATCTTTTTTTCTCTCACTAATTACACATTGTTAATAAAAATTAAAAGTTAATATTATTTTTATAGAGGCGTGTATTTTAAATACCTCTATAAATACCAAAAATAAATACATTTTATTTAAGATAATATTGTATTGATAAAATGAATTTTACATATTATAATATATTTTACTTCCGTAGTATTTATTTTTAGCTGCACGTATAAACTATGTGTACTGGCTATGGGGCAAGGGGGCTGCCCGGGCTCCTGAGGCTTACTAACTACACGCAAAATAGTTCTTTCATGGAGAATGAAGGAAGAAGAAAAAATCAGCGAAGATGTTTAAGATCAACCAGCAAAGAACGCTATTTGTTGCCCAAGTTGCATACCATGTGCATGTTAATTTTTATGCAATAAAAAGCAATATTATAAAAAGCAATTTAATACGTAATCCAACTTCGCTTACTGTGTAATCATCACATTCTCGTTTACGCAAGTAAGAAGCGCATTAAGGATGTTCCAGCATACCACCACTTTTCGACAGATATTGCTAATTTTTTTTTTCACCGACTAAAAATAACGTTTTCTAATAAATCCCGAAGTTTCAGGATTTTTGGCCGTTTAATATCAAAGTAATTATTCTCTCTCTCATTACATGCATGTAAAACTTCATGCGCGCCCAACTATTATCTGTTGTATTAGAAAAAATACTCGTCTGAATTTAAAAAAAACTAGGAGAGTAAAGATAAATATTTATTATATAAATTTTTAAAAAAAATCGTGTTACCGTTTTGTTTTCGAAATATAAAAGTTTAAAATTATTATTTTTTTTCAAAATTACATTATTTTGTATATATGAACAGTGAATTTGTCTATGTGGTTTTAAACCGGTTTTTTGTTCTGATTATATAACACAGTGCTGGAACGTCCTTAAGAGGATGCTCCGTTCTCTACTAGGGCAAGAACTGCTGGACTGGTTACAAGTATTTCTGTAAATATTAGACTTATAGACAATATCTATAGGTGGTGTATTGAATTGTAGTAAAATTGATTTAATACAATTTTAACAATAACAACTTTTTCCATTTTTCTAATATTAAGAGGGAAATCCAAGATTTTATGTTTCCCCCTTCCTCTAAGTTCCACTTTCTCCTTGTCCATTTTTGCCCACTAACGAACTTGACCTTTCAAATACAAAAAGAACTTCGTATATCAAATTTCATCCCGTTTAATCTCAAAGAATTTTTAGTGATGGTGATTTGCGTTATCTACTAGGTATGTTCGATGAACATTTGAAGAAATTTTTCCGAAATTCTTTCATCGGTTCAAAACCAATACATTTTCCTTGAAAATTCGTTAATTAATTTAGTTATCGGTTTGAGATTTTAGATAACTATTATTGGAGTAATTGTGATGTATTGGGATTCCATCATAGTTAAACATATTTATGTCTAAAATAGAAAGTATTGTAATAATTTAAGATGTAAGTACATTTAATAATTTGACGCGTTGCTAATAACTAAATAGCTTTTTTTGCGCGTATATTTTAGTAATTTTTTTGATTACTATCAGCCTGAGAAAAAAATAACTTACTGGATAAAAGGTATTAAATGTTATTTAGTGGCGAAAGTCAATTAATTTTTTATGTTTCAATTCTACAATAATAGTGTTTATTATTTTGAGTTTTTATAGTTTTTCACACAATTCAAAAAAAAAAGAAGATAAACAAATACATGTCGGTGTATTTTCGATTAGGTATTTTATTACATCACTTTTAAAACAAATATATTGTACTGGAATTATAGGAGGTGTAAAAGATGTTCTATTGTTTTTTGACCTAATTACACTGTTTTCTAAATTTTTATTAGTATTTTATATACACTCCAGTTCATAAAAACTAGAACCAATATTAAGTCACATCCTAAGCGTATATATTACTAAATATATGTATACTATATACAATAACATTTAGAATGTTTAAACTGGTTCAATTTTAATGAACGGGAGTGTACATAACCAGAAACTATTTATATATTTTCAATGAGGCAGCGTTTCAAATATATCCCCCCAAAATTCCGACACTTATGTACACTTGACCACAAAAGTTGATGTAATTTTTTTTCAATTTTATACTTAATTTGTGCCTTATTCATTCGGTTTTCGAATAAAAGTTACTATATTTCTAATGAACAAATTTTATCTGAAGCATTTTTTCAAAAACCAAATCAATAAGGCACAAATCAGTTACAAAATTTAAAAACTGACATCAACTTTTGTGGTCTTTAGTACACAAAAGTAGCACCCATGTTTCAAGCATTTCACCTTCGACTTAAAATTAAATAAAAGGCTATTTAAGAAATAACTAAACAATTACATAAAACAAATATTTGAAATTTTCATACAATCACTGTATTTGGCTAGTTTCGGAATAAAGGTCTTTCTTCAGAAATAAAAAAAAATTCAATGTTCAGCTCCGACGTGCGCGCGTTTACTCTTATAAGTTATTTTATGTATATGTTACGAAAAGAATATTTCAAAATTTAATTTTGAAATATTTTGCTTAGATGGCAGTGACATTAGTTCATAATAATTTCATAGTTTTTTTTAGAAGCTAACATTTAATATACAATTCAAAATATTATTTAAATTTCTATAAAAAATTTATTTTAATACTTTTTTTCTTAAAATAAATTAATGACCTACGAAAAGAATAATTTAATGTAAAATCAATCTGAAAACATATTGTAAAACATAAATTCAAATTGAATATCACAGCGAATAAAGTGTTAGCTTGTAAAAAAAATGTAACGCTTTTTCTTAACACTTAATTTCACTACCCATCGAATTTTATAATTGATTTGTGCCTTATTCATTCGGTTTTCGAAAAAACACTTCGAATGAATTCAACATTCTCAATATTTTATATATTTATATGTTCAATAGTGTAGCGATTGAATTTATATATTTACACTTAAAAGTAGCGCTAAAACAGTTTATAAATTTTCCCATAATTTGGTCTAATAACATTTTCAATAATCGACAATTTCATTCCCATTTCATTATTTTATTTACTTTTTCATTAATCGGATTAAGATGCGTCACTTGATAGATAATCAAAAGATATAAAAGAATGCTTTTAGTAATATCATAAATTATAATACGCATTAGTAAAACAGAAACTTTAAAATGTTTATCGAACATCAAAGGTCATAATCGTGTTTAAATAATTTTGTAAATTTATGCCAAATAAGAAAATGTGACGATGTATGCGACGATGCATTGATTAAATTATAAATGAGGAGTTACCACAAAAGTATAATCTATAAGGAAAGTTTCACCTTCGACTTGAAATTAAATAAAAGGTTTTTTAACAAATAACTAACTTACACATTTCTTATAATTAATGTTGATCTATGTGGTTGCATGTAATATACTTTTATACTCCTAGGTCTATGACTGGAAACAAAATTTACAAAATATGAAGGGTTCCACCACTTTTAATAAATTGACTAACTCCTAAGGAATCCTCGATTCTCATCTCTTAGAAACAACTACATTTCTTAGGACCAACTGTAGATTGTTTTTAAATTTTTTTATTACATAAAATAAATGTTTGAAATTTTCGTAAAATTACTGTATTTGGCTAGTTTCGGAACACAATTCCTTCATCAGAAATAAAAAAAATTCTATGTTCAGCTCCGACGCGCGCGCGTTTACTCTTTTAAGTTATTTTATTTTGAAATATACTGCTTAGATGTCACTAACAGAATAATACATGCGCTGCCATCTATTGTCTGGTACGTATATGTAACGAAAAGTTATTTAATTTTGATATATTTTACTTAGATAGCGCTGACATGAATTCATTTATAATAATTTTATAGTTATTTTTTAGAAGCTAACATTTAATATACAATGCAAAATATTATTTAAATTTTTATAAAAAATTTATTTTCATTTTTAACCGCAAAAGGAAAATTTTATGTAAAATCAATCTGAAAAGATATTGTAAAACGGCATAAATTCAAATTTAATATCACAGCGAATAAAGCGTTAGCTTGTATAAAAAAATGTACCGCTAATTTTTTTTAACACTTGATTTCACTACCCATCAAATTGTCGTACCGGGGGCTATAAATTGAATTCGATTCTTAAGAAGTAAACTCCAAAAATGAAATGTCATTTCACCTGATTTGATTTGATTTTTTATTTCTGAAGAAGGAAACTATGTTCCGAAACTAATCAAATAAAGTGATTTTACGAAAATTTCAAATATTTGGTTTATTTAATAATTATAATGGATTTTCGTCAAGTAAAGACCCATGCAATACAAAATTAAGTAGGAGAATTATTTTTCAACAAAAACAAAAATGTAGAAGGGCGTAAAGTTTTTGCATATTCGCCACATAAAGTAGTGATATGTATGTGGGACAAATTTCAAACACTCTAAATGGTCTAAATAATAGTAGCTAGGCATGGGTAATCCCCTTTTGGTATCACAGTTGTTAAATATGTGTTTTTTGGTTCCTAAGATACAGAGTCCTAAAAAACCTTCCTGTAAAACATAATACGGTCTTTGTCTCACATACATATAGGAAATATGTGTATACAGTGATGCTTAAACTTGACCAAACGCACTACTATATGATAAAGAATATCAAATCAAGAAACTTATAATATTAATTATTGGCTTTGATGAACAAATTCCTTTTCCAAACCTTCATACTGTATGAAGCGCGAGTCAACCAGGCACTTCAGGTATTGTTTTATAAGTTTGGATATTTCTTATATACTTATTATAGAGTTTTTTTTTATGTCTAGATAATTCTTATAAGTACTTACTATTTTATCTACGACAATAAAATAATAAATGTAATAGATCATCCAATATTATATGAGTAAGTATCAAGAGAGAGGTGCCACTTCGTTATTGAACGCCCTTTGATCCTGAATTTTGATTAAATTTGTTACAGTCATTCTATACAGTATATTTTCCGGTTAATAATAAATAAATAAAAAAAGAATAAGAATATTAAAATATGTATGTTTAAAACCGCGTTCTTTAGAATTCATTCTATTCATCTTATGCTTCTGTGTATTTTTTTGTGAAAGTACCATTTTATATAATAATTACAGACTTCACATCTTTTAGAACTTATACTATAACAAGTCAACTCTATTATGAGTATAATTTAAAAAATATGATCGATTAAGTATGATAAATAAATATTTGTGTTTGAATGATTCCGTATCCTTACATAGTTTAAAATAAAGTCCCCCAGCCGCGCCTGTCTGTCTGTTCGCGATTTCAAAAACTACTGCACCGATTTTATATATATTATATATATATATATATATATGTCCATAGATATATATATATATATATATATATATATATATATATATATATATATATATATATATATATATGTCCATATATATATATATGTATATGTATATATATATATGTCCATATATATATATATATGTATATATATATATGTCCATAGATATATATATATATATATATATAAATTTTACAGATGGTGATTTTCGACATCTACTAGATAGGATTGAGTAGTGGACATTTGAAGAAATTTTTGCAAAATTTTGAAGTCGATACGAGACCAATAGCTCTGTTTCCTTCCAGGAAATTCGCTGAAAGTTAAAATAATATTCAGGTATAGAGTAATATCATATAATTCCACTTTATTTATTAATAATAAGTAATTCATTATACATAAATAAAATTTTATAAGCCATACAATATATTAACAACAGTAAATTGAGATCAGTGGCACTAGACAACTATGTGCTAATTCTAGTTGTCGTACTATATATAACACCACGATACACTTGTTGGTTATCACTGTGCCACTCAAACCGTGACAATATTCAAAGGTTCAACACAAATGAACACAGTTCGATATTATAAATTAATCTCATATTGAATGGAATTTATCAATACGGCATCCTAAAAAGATACCTATTTTAATAGAAATATTATGTAGATTTATGTAACTAACGAAGCAACACCTAATAACGATGTACCTAATATGTACAAAGTTGGGTTAGATACATATGTATCAGCAATATTTAATGTAAAAACATTATATTAATACCTTAATTAAATTATTTATGTTTGTAATAAGTAATATTAATAAGTAATGAATATTATTTATATTTAATTAGTAAATAACACATAATTATTAATTAACTATAATTATAGTTTATGTTTAGTTATTTATTCTAAGTATTGTCATTATTGTTAAGTTTAGACGATTGATCAAAGTATATTTCCATATAAAATGTACCTATTTTCATTTGTATTCAATTTCCCTTTGAGGTTATTCGATTAATACACAATGAATGCAAATATCATGACATTTTTCCAGTCATTACAAACAAAAATCCTGAAAATAAGTAATAATGTAGATATGTGAAACAAGTCTAAATATCCCACACAAATGTTTCCAAGTAAACGTGAATTGTTTGAAAAACAAATATAATTAGATGTACAACTGACAATATATCAAAAATAAATTTTGCTGATGACTCCTTCACCTCAACCCTCCCACAGCACACGAAATTCGTTCGTTGAAACAACTCCAAGATCAACACACTTCTTAGACAAGCGTGGTATTGTCGTTGAGACGAGCACAATTTCCAGTGACGTTGAAATCTACGGATAAATTGAATTATGAACTACAAACAAAATTCTAAATTGCAATATTACTCCCCGTAATGTCGTTAGATTGTATCTGGCCGTAATGTTAATACTATATCGTGCACTGCGTCAAATTGTGTTGTATTGAGTTGGAAACATTGTTTGGACAGTTGGAATCATTTTTGGGGTTCATACCATTTGGGTTTGGTATATTTGTGGAATTATCTTGCCCGCATCTATCTTAGGTAAAAACATATGAAAATAATTTTATACTTATTGGAAATTGGGTCTAAAATCGGGGGTTGAATCTGCAAGTGGAGTTACTACGGTGTCATATGAACCTCATCTAACCTCCGAAGTTTGCGAGTGAAAATCTAAAATAATTCAGAATGATAGATTTTAACTGTTTTTGAGGAGTTAAAAGTACAGAACCCTTAATACGCGAATCCGACTAGCACTTGATCGATCTTGTTTGCTTAGATTTATCAGTTCACTAACTAGATAAAAGAATTCCAGGAAAAACTGAGCTAATTTTTTTTTTATTCTTCATAAAAGAAATGATTAAAATTCTATTTCAAACCTTAAAATAAATAATACAAAAATTCAAACAGTTACAAACTCGACAAATTTTAAACGTACAACAACGCCCAAAACCGATGTACTAAAATAGAACCAATTATTTATTATACGGAATCCTAAACTAAATAGCATACACCATTACTGCAACACATATCGTCAAGTATATCGAAAATAAAATTTATTTATCGATAATAATAAATGAAACATAATATTGAAAACAATATATCTTGTTTTCTAAGATACTAACAAAAAATACAATATTATTATTATTATTGAGTAGTATCTTTACGTATGTAAGTACATTGTGTATGGTTCATTAATCATTAGTATGATAGCTGTTTGTTATACTCGTATTATGTACATTGGTGGCATATTCTTTGTGGTCGCAAAGGATCATCACCAGAGGCACCTCGACAAGAATAAGGTGGAGTCCAATAATTGCTGTTTTGTTATATTGAATGCATTACTAGTCCGCTGCCCTTAGTCTTATATCAAACAATTAACTGCATGCATACATACATTGTTGGACCTTGTACAATATAATACAGCAAATAGTAGTTTTTGTTTTTTAATTTTACACAAAATTTATAGAGGATGTTTCAAGAAAAACTCTGAGTAAGGGTTGAAAATTTAAATTTAGATTCAATAATAATATATATATATATATATATAGTAATACTATATATATATATAAAAGCTGGATGGTTGATGGAATAAATGAAATACGCACGTAGATTAGATGGATTTAGAAATGGAAGCACTCTCCCCTTACGCGCAGATTTATATAATAAATACATGATTATAACCTACATAAGATAGGAGAAATGAAAAAAAATTTCAAGAAACATTAGAGAAACAAGAAATGTAAAAAAAATATCTTGTAGAGAGAGAGACTATTGCATTATTCAACGTAAAAAACAAGGAAAGTGTATGGTCATGCGAATGTAGAGTGTATTCCTATCTCCATTCTCTATACACAATACCACTATTAGTATAAATACACTTCTAATTGGAGTAGGCTCGACAAATGCATGAATCATATACTTTCCTTGTTTGTTACGTGGAATAATGCAATAGTCTCTCTCTCTCTACAAGGTATTCTTTTTTTAAATTTCTATTTTTTTAAATTTTTCTTACATAGGCTGCAATTGATTTTAATGGATTTTAAGATGGCTGCCAGTTATGGATGTATTCTAATTATTCTAAACTTTTAAATTAGCTAAATATTTTTCAATTAACATATGAGGGAAGTAAGCTAAGTTTACTTTAAGTTTGAACACCTGGCTGCAGGTAACCGTAGCAGTAATAAGCAGCGCTGCTTGCTATTACAAGATTTGTCGTATCGTATACTATGTTATTTAACAAGCAAAATTCAATTAACACGTGATGGATTTAATTATAAAAAAATCAATTTTTAATTAATTAATTAATGTTAATTGCAGCAGAACTACCCTGGCAGACATTACATTGCCAAATTGTTTATATTTCAATAAGCGTTTTCAATAATATTTCAATCAATTAACAGATGAGGGAAGGTTTTCACTTTCACTAATGCCGGATCTTAGACCATAATGTAATTAAAATGTGTACCTCAATAGAAGATTTTCAAATGAATAATGAAAATATGTGCTGAAATTTTTACTTTTAGGACTTATCTAATATTTTATTCTTTATACTAAATGATATTATTTTGTTTAAAAAAAAGAGGTAATTTTCAATAAATTTAACAATAGTTGGTTTTTATGAAAATACGTACACAATACATGTTGGTAGCCACTGTTGCATTATTTACAACTGCCTAACTCACTCCGTAAACCACCCTTTTCCCTTGTTCGATTTTACTCATTAACACACTTGACCTATCAAATACCAACAGCACTACCAATATCAAATTTTATTCCAATCGGATCAACACTGTGAACACTGTGATATATATATATATATATATATATATATATATACGTACATATATAAAAATTTTAACAATGGTTATTTTTAACATCTATTAGGTAGGATCGATGAACATTTGAAGAAATTTTTACGAAATTCTATGATCGATACAAAAGCAATAGCTGCATTTTCTTCGGAGAAAATTCGCTAAAAACTACTATTTACGAATATTGTGTTCGTTAGATAGGTAGTAAGTATGACGAAAACGAAAAATATATGCGACATTTTCATGCAAACAGACGCATATTCTGATCATGTATAGTATAGAAACCCTACGCGCGAAAATAATGTGAATTCAATGGAAACATCCTATATATTAATAGTTGAATAATAATCTTGACAGACTTATTCATCGAACGTATGGTATGGTAGGATAACGTCAGTCGTAATACATTTATACATAATTTTTTACAGACTAGAATGAAGAGAAACTGGACACAAACACTCACATAAATACTATAGGTTTCTTTTTATTTCATTTTGCATCATATACATAATTAAATAATTTTTCATAATCTAATAAAATAAAAAATAAAAATATTAAATAATATAATGAGATTACCACATGCAATCGTGTGATTTCTTTAGCAGAGCAGACGCTTATTTCAAACGTACTAAATTTCAGGTGCAATCGTTTACGATTATTCAAATAAACTGTTGCTTACTATTTTTTTTTTATATATTTTTTAATATGATATTGGTACTGGGTGTAAAAACTAGCAAAAACGTTATGTTATTTTATTTATAAATGTGTATGTTATTTTGATATTAGCCAATATTTACAACAAAAATAGTTTAAAAAAACACGCTTTTATAAAAAATCCAACTAAAAAATAGAAAATAAAATTTAACAAATTTGGATTAAGAAAAGTGTAAATAAGAAACAAATGTATATTAATAGAAAAGGGTGTGGGGTGCATAGTGTCAAGAGTTATTCCATTCCAATTCCAATAGTTATACTTATAACTAATAACTATTGACTAATAGTGTATAGTTATTTGTTTCTTATTTGCACTTTTCTTAATCCAAATTTATTAAATTTATTTTCTATTTTTTAGTTGGATTTTTTATAAAAGCGTGTTTTCTTAGTTTTTTTAAACTATTATTTATTTTTCATTTTTTAGTTGAATTTTCTATAAAAGCGTGTTTTTTAGTTTTTAAACTATAATTTTTTCAACTATTATTTATTTTTTCAATACTTTTCAATAAGTATTTTTAATCAGGGACTTTTCAGAAGTTTCACTTCTACCGTGTGTGTCTTGCAAACACACACATTTATTTTTAAGTCAGTAACTTATCTGGGAAATTGATGAATCCTGGCTAATCTAATCAGGATAATCGGATATTTTAATCGAATTATTGCATTGTCATTGGTCTTTGACAGGTGTGCAAAATTTGAATTAAATCTGATCGTTCAAAGTAGGAGAAAATCGAGCCCAAAAGGGTCGGTTACATTCATACATACATACAAACATACATACAGGTGAAACTAATAAAAAGCGTATAAAAAAGAGTAGACTGAGAAGTATAAAAAAATAAAAATTTAGGTGAAGTCTTGCAGTCTGCAGTAATATAATGTAATATGCGCGAACATTGCACATTCGAATTACCTAAAGATTATAATAACCTCATGAATTAAGTTGAATTAAATTTATGTGAAGTAATGTAATGTAATAACTAACTGAGTTAATTGTTTTAATACCCAGTATATAATGAGTTGTATATCAGTGATTGAATTAAAATTTCAATTTCGATAAAATCGATTTCATAAGCTTCCTTTAATTAGGTATGTGGAATCCAATAAATAAACTAGTGAAACTGTCACCAAATTAGCATCGAATAACATATCCTTGGACAATATAAAAGTAATTTTAATAAGAGTTATGTTAACGTTAAGAGTAAACTTGAATGAAATAAATTTTAACAAGAGTAATTGCAATAAATTTTATTATATTTTAAGTTATTTTGTTCAATTTTTTATTCATTTTTATTTTTGTCTATTGATTTCGATTTTCTATCTATTTTTAATTGTCAAAGAGTAAATTGCGACTAGCTAGTTTATACTGATGATGACTAATTTGTAATCGAAATACGTATGTATAATACAAAAACTGATCTAGGTATGGGAGCGAATTTGAAATTTTATTTCAAAAACCTAGAGTTCTCATTAATTATCATTTGATAATCTAATATTTAGTGATTGAATTGTTAACAATTCGCTTTCCGAGGAACATTTAATCACAAATTATGAGAAAACTAATGAGTTAATGAAAAAAAATTTCAAACAAAAGTTGTTTATTTTAATAAGAAGAAGATTTTTTTGTTATTACATTTTTTTTCTATCTCTTAAGGTTTCAAAGATGTATATTTTTCCCTCAGGCGGGGGGAGACACGTTCCGATTTTGTCAATTATCAAACTTGACCTCACTCTTTTGCTATAGAACACATGTACAAAATTTCAGCTCGTTATCTCTTTTCGTTTTTAAGTTATCGTATGCACGGACACGACGGATTAGCCGGATTAGCCTAAACGGACGAATTAGGTCATCACCCATTCCAAGCATTTATATCAAGAATTAATATTTTCAAGCGTTACAAAGTCGGGACTAAACTAAATACACCTTGTATATTTACATATACTGGGTATAAAAGGTGCAAAATTTCAGAAGCAAATTTATCATATAATTTATCTGAACAACACTTATCTGATTAATAGTTATTCATTTTATATTTTAAATATTTTAGATATGTTTTCTTTAGTGAAAGCGGTCATCAGCAAAAGTAACGTGTTTTTTTTCCTTCAAATTTTTGCAGTCGCTTAGCGTTGAATCAATTTGAATCTCGAAAAAAACATTTCGAATGTAAGTTATTCAGTTAAAAAATACTAACAACTTTATTATATTATTACTTTTCGAAAATCGAATGGATTTGGCACATACCAACTGTAAAATTTTGAAAAAAGTACACCAATTTTGCTTTCTATTAAAGTTGCAAATAAAAAATTCCAAAACTTACTGTTAGTATTCGATTTCACAAGTTTTTGTATGGTATGTAATGTTATGTAATGTACTTGATGTATACATACATCGTAGTACAGTACATATTTCCCTAAGTTTCCCTTTAACTACCAACAAACTTATAAAATATTCATTAATTTCGCGGAAAAAATAAATATTGATTTAAAGTCTATAAATTCTTTATTATTTCGTAATCTTTATCTCAGAGTAGGTTTCAGATCGAATATACCAGGATATCTTAGTATATTCCATTTCTTTTTTCACACTTAAAATATATACTACTTATCTTTGTTTATAAATGAATAATTATATAGGAGTCACACAAGTGAGGAGTTTTACGAAATGTAAGAAAATTAACATTTCAGGTCTGTTCAATTTTACTGAACGGGAGTGTATTTTCTTGCGATATTTTTAAAAATTTGAATTTATTCTTAAAGCAAATTTGAATAGATAGGTAAAAAGAAAAAAAAACGACTGTACAGAATCAGAGACGCGACTTTTGACGCCGATTGTATATATGGCCACAAAAGTGGCGTTCTTTAATCAAAATTTCATACAAAATTTGTTCCGAATCCATTAGGTTCTCGAAAAAATGTTTGACTCAAAAGCTGTTAATATTTTTATGACGATCAACTTTTATTCGAGACATTTTTCCGAAAGCCAATTGGCAGTCATAAAATATACAAAATTAAACATTGTCCAGAATAGACAATAAGTTGCCATAATAAGCCTTAGTAAATAATAATTTGTACATAAAAGGGTAAAAATTTATTAAGTTACCATTAAATTTACTGATTTAATTTATTTCAATTAATATGAAAGATTTAATACTTTTTGCTCTAACTCATAGGTGGGCAGACCCTGACTGCAATCAACTCTGAGTGAGAGGTAGGAAGACAGATAGAGTAAATATAGGGTATCCCTACCAATTATTATTATTTTCTTTTTTTAATTAAACAATTTAAAAAATATACCTTTTTAATATATTTGGGTATGAATAAAATATAAATGTTATATAAATTATAAAATATAGATCTTTTGATCTTTTACATTTACCGCTTGTAAATTTTTTGATGATTTAGCTTTAGTTTAGATTTTAGAATTAGATTTTAGGGAATTCCGAATAATTTGCCTAAACTATTCATATCGGAGAACTAATAAACAATTATTTACTTGATTTAATTATTTCTTCTTAGTAGGGGGTATAGTGTCATGGGAATTTGATGACACTGGATACAAAAAAGATGCCAATGATAATGCTGGGTGAGGGGAAGGGTTGGTAATTTGTTACTAATTTCTAAATGGTTAAATTTTACATAAAGTGGGAATACATATAGTTGTTGTTGTTGTAATTATTGTTATTGCTATCATCATTATTGTAGTTATTATTATTGTTATTATTATTATTATGTTTTTTGGTGTATGTCTCCATATTGTAAAAGATATTTTTTAAACAATAAATATTTTATAAAACTAATTCTAAATTGATTGAATAAATTATTGGGCAGTTATCGGTAGGCAACCTGTATTGAAACATCGTTCTGTCTTACTTCAAAACATACCTTTTTTACCTACTCTCACCCAGCTTATGGAGAGTCGTTCGACTCCATCGGAGGGAATACTACCTGAACTAAGTCATTGTAATCGTAAAAACGGTGCCCAGCGAGTTGAAACTATCAGAGTAGATATAGTAACTTTAATCACTTGCCGAAACAACACTGTGAGAACTTCATCTGAAAGGGGGTGGTTAACCCCTAAATATTTTATCGGGCATAACTTTTTTTACTATAATAATTACGAGAAAAATGCATCAATTCTTTTTTTGCATAAAATTTAATTTTCTACAACTTTTGTATATAACTTTTTTCATATCTATTATAATTTCTGAGAAAAGAAATATATAAGATAATAGATATTAGTAACTATAATAGATATGAAAAAAGTTTCATAAAAAAGTAATTGGAAATACGGTTTTATGAAGAAAAAAAAAGTATTGATGTGTTTTTCTCGTAGTTATTATAGAAAAAAAAAAATGCGTGATAATAGATTTAGGGATGGATCAACCCCTTGTCTGATTTTTCAATACTTTTCAATAAGTATTTTTAATCAGGGACTTTTCAGAAGTTTCACTTCTACCGTGTGTGACTTGCACACACACACATTTTTTTTTTAAAGTCAGTAACTTATCTGGGAAATTGATGAATCCTGGCTAATCTAATCAGGATAGTCGGATATTTAAATCGAATTATTGCATTGTAATCGGTCTTTGACAGGTGTGCAATATTTGAATTAAATCTCGCAATAAATTCTCGCAAGGCAGCCTAGGCAAGTAATTGGAATCACTATATGCACTATCTTTTCGGAAAGATTCATTCCCTATCTCGATGGGCACCTATTTTTACGATTCTCGCGCTTGGGCTATAACATAATAATAATTTTAAAAAACTCACTCAATGAACAACACGTGCTATCACTTCAATCTAAGGTGAATTTTCAAATTTTTACAATCGATTTGTGCCGAATCAATTCGTTTTTTCGAATAAATGAAAACACTAACGACTTTTGATTGAAATATATTTCGCCACAAAACCGCTGTATTATTTTTAAAAAATGTACACTACCGTTCATAAAAACTGAACCAGCTGAAACCAGTTTTTATGTACGGGAGTGTACACCCCTTTTGATCAGAATAGTACATTCAACCAATTACGATTAGTAACATTAGTTTCTAATATTATTTTAAATCATTAAGATTGTCTGATATTTTTAATAAAAAACATCCCTATCTATTTTTGAAATAAATTATCACCTTTAAGGTATAAACCGCCTTTTATGAAACATTACACAATTTAGTTTTGACGTCTTAAAAGCATTTTTTTTTTCTTCAATTTTAATTACTCGTGATGATGGACCCTTTTCAAATTTTTAATACCATTCCCCAATTCTAAACAAATCGATTTCGACATTTTTTTCTATTTAATTATTATTAACATCACAAAGCATGTTACATAATTCATTTAAGCATAAATCATCTAATACCTACACTAAAAACGTGTAACAATTTTAATTTAACTATATATGGATTGACCATGAATGGACCATCGACTTTAGGATATTTATATTTTATATAAATGGAGCGCCCGACAGATGTTTCATGTTATCGGTATCATTTAAAATCAATATACCGTGTGTCCATTTGAAAAGTTACAACTTAAAAATATTTTTTTAAGTATACCCATGTGGTATAACTTATTTTTAAGTAGTGTAAAATAGGGAAAATTTTCGAGGAAAAAATTATCATAAAAACAAACAACTTTTTTTGAACCTTATTTCACAGATTCCATAGTTTTGGTGTAAATACGGTGACGTAGATGTGGCATAAATTTTGTACTAACGCCAGAAATATTGGACGCATGAAAAAAAAAATTTCAATCAAAAGGTGTTTGTTTTTATAAGTTTTGTATTTAAAGATTTTCCCTATCTTGCATTGTTTAATAGATAAGATATACCACGTGTACACGGATGCATTGACAAAATTATTGCCTTATGTTTTAAACTGTGCAACTTTTGTTTGCAATTTTTTTCTAAAAGGCTATGAAAAAAAAAAATTTAGGTGGTAACTTTTCAAATAAACACACGGTATATAATAGTAAACGATTTAAGATTGGTCAATGGTAAAAACAGACACTTTTTTTCCATTGTGTTATTATTACCAACTTCTGGAGTTAAATATACAGATTTTGATAGATTAAGATTGAATCAAAATTCTTCTAAAATATTGTTTTAATGTTTTTAATGTTTGTATAAATTCAAATAGTTTCACAGAATGAAATTCACAGACAAAAAAATTCCTTTTTGAAAACTAAACAAGGCCCACACCAGGGGGTGCGGATGGTTAAGGTAAATTTTTGAAATATCTTTGCTTTTACCCGAAATTATCCGAAGCTCGCTTTTACGTGGCGAAGCCCCACAGGTCAGCTGGTCACTAGTAAAATTGTAGAGCTGGAAAAGAACAAACTTAAATTCTTTATATAAAATAATAAATTATTACTGTAACTTTTAGTTTCGCATCATACCGAATATTTTACAGGTGCTTCATTTGATACGAAAAAAAAAGTAAAATCGAACATGAAAAAAATATTAAAAAGCACTTATAAATACATTTTTATTGTTTTAATATTTTTTTTTTTTTAAATTCTATTTTATTTATTTGATTTATGACTTCTTCATGTTATTGTTTCATATTAAATAAAAAAAATAATGCTTATTTAATACTTTCTTTTCATTGATTTCATATAAAAAATTATTGTTTAATTGAAGTGGTTTAAATATTTGGTTATTTTATGTAATACTAGATATTTATTGTTCGCATCTTCGCCCACGTAGATTTTGAAGCATTACATTCTTATTATCGAGAGCAATAATTTTAACAGATATGAAAACCTTAAAGTTTGTAGCTTGCATCCAAGTCACTTAAAAATGGATAATTTTTAAGGGAGATGACCCAGTTTTAAAAAGATTACCTCATAATTAGAAAGGATCTCCTATTTTGGAAGAACTAATTGATTTATCGTAGTGTATTATAGTTAATTTAAACTAGCTGACCCCCACAGGCTTCGCTCTAAAATTATACGATGTACTGAGCCGGTTAAAAGTTTAATTTAAAAAAAACTCAAATTGAACGTATGTCCTTCTGGAGATTTGTTCACGCAATAGATTAAATTCATTTCAATTACTATTAACGAACTTACGAAGCGTTCAACATTTTTAAATTATATAACTTGTAATCCTATAGAAAGAATTTTATTAGTATTCACTAAAACGGTTGTTGAAAAGAAAATTATTTTTAAATTTAAATTTAAAAAAAATCTGTCGTTGTCACTTGTACGTATATGGTATAGAAAGAAAAAGGATATAGCTATTTGTTGATTTAAATGAAAGGGACATTACCTGCCAAAAGTTAGTTATAATTTTTTCATACTATTTGTTATTTCTTATTTAATCAACATTACTGGTAAAATTTCCTATTTTAATTTAAATTATATATATTTCTTATATTTCTTATAGTTTTTTTTTTTATATTATGAGGAGGAATAATTTTTCAAAGACACCGCCTTCGAAAGATGATGGTTGGTAGTGTGGGAGGCATATTTCTTATAGTAGTGACACTACTTATTTATTATGCTACAAATCATAGATGTTCACGAATTTCTAATTTTCAGTACCTTTACCTCCGATTATATCCCCCTAACATCATTAAGGACATTCCAGCACTGTGCTATATAATCAGAACAGAAACCGGTTTGATTTTATTTTAGCACAAATATATAAACACTCATATACAACACATAGACAAATACACTATTCATATATACAAAATAATGTTATTACACACGATTTAAAAAAAAATAATATATATACTAAATATTTATCTTTACTCTTCTAGTTTTTTTTAAATTCTATCGAGTAGTTTTTCTAATACAACAGATAATAGTTGGGCGGGCATGAAGTTTTACATGCTTCTAATGAGAGAGAGTGAGAGAGAATGTTACTTTGATATTAATTATCTCGCGTTCTAAACGGTCAAAAATTCTGAAACTTCGGGATTTATTAGAAAATGTTACTTTTAGCCTGTGAAAATAAATGAGCAAAATCTGTCGAAAAGTGGTGGTATGCTGGAACATCCTTAAATAAGAGTGATATAGAGTACAATACAATGTTACACAATTGGGATTTCGGAGCCCTAAATCATGAATGATTTTTGTAGGGAATCAATCATATGACCCAGAGACTTTGTAGGAATTATTATTAGAATTTTACACTTACTGCTAAAAAGATATATGCCAAAAACCATTTTTTTTTTAAACTTTGACTTTGATACAATTTTTTGCCGAAGTGTGATCCATGAAGAGTTTTTGACATTTCATTTGTAATGTAATTTTTAAGGTGTGTAACTTTTATTTCGAAGTTGAATTTTAAATAGCATTTTAAATAATTCATGTTTCTAAAACAGTTTTTAACACAAAAACTTACCGACTTGTTAAAAATGGATTATTGATTTGAAACCATTATTCTTACCTGTAAATTAAAAAAAAAGAATACAAATTAATTTTAAAAATAATAAATTATAATGATATATATGATAAGAATCAATAATAAAATATTATTAAAAAGAAAATGAAAGTCTTTACAAATTCAGTATTTATAAGGTAAGAAATATAAATTCTACGTTCAAGAACCAATAAATATTTTCAATATGATACATTCATTGATCATATAATATTTTATCCGAAGCATTTTTTCGCAAATCGAATCAATAAGTCACTAAATTTTAGAAAATATGCATCAAATTTTGTTCAAAACATTTTATTCCGAAAATAAAATGAATGCCGCCTCACAAATCGAGTATTAATAAGTGAAAATAGCAACTAAGTTAATTGCTTAAATACCCGGTAAATTCTGAGTTTATGAAAAAAGTTTCGATTAAAAGTTGTTTATTTTAAAACATTTTTTGTCTTTAAATTTTTTGCCTATCTCTTACCGGTTTCAAAGATAGATATGTTCCCCCCCCCATGTGAGGCGAACTTCTTACGAAATTGTTCTTACTATTTAACTCTAGAACACCCACACAAAATTTTAACTCGTTATCTTTTCTCGTTTTTGAGTTATCGTATTGACGGACTGCGATCAATATTTTCATCCGTTACACAGTCCCGACTAAAGTTTATCCTAGTATCAAATATATCGGGTAGAAAAATTTAAACAATGTTAATTGGAAATTGACAAAAAGCGTTACGCAGGTGCTGCGTCAACTTAGTGAATTTCCTTAGAATACATAAATCACTCTCTAGTAACAAATTAAGTCTGATCAAAATGAAATGTCGTATCTGATATCATTTTAGTATTTTTAAGGCCAATAGGGAATACGCATAATTTTTTTTCACTTGAATTGAACCATGTTTACTTCCAATACCAAGGTAAAATTACTTTTTATGTAACTTTAAAAATGAGCGAGATATGAATGATTGAAATTCCCGATCAGACAAAGAGGGTGATAGCCCTCTTGATATGTTATGTGACGTAATATTACACTTTAACCATTTAAAATACACGTAAAACTCCGTTTTTAATATTTTTGCAAGAAAGAAACAGATAATAATCTTTAAAAGCTTATAGCTTCCTTGATATTTGTCGGAATTTAATTTCGTTTTTAAATATTATTACAGTATAAACAGTATTTTCATATTCTGAAAATAAATGTGAAAAAAAATTTTCATGCATATTCCCTATTTAATTAATAAATGGCATGTAATTTAATTACGTCATACGTCAAGGGGGAAGGCAAAAAGATACAAGAAAATACAAAATATAAAATATCTCTCTTAATATTGGAACAATCGAAAAATGTATAACGCGTAAAGTTGTAGAAAATCAAGTTTGCTACAATTCATTACCTTATCATTTTTTCCAAACTCTAATATGTACAGAGATATTTAGAATTTTAAGTTTCAATCTTTAATTGTAAATATTTCTGTAAATATTAGTGTAACAGAAAAATGATAAGAAATAAAATTACAGCAAAACTAAGTACCTACAACTTAACTTTTGATAAATTTTTCGACTTTTCAAATATTAAGTGAGATATGTCAAATTTTGTGTTTCCCCCTCCCTCTAAACCCCTCTTTCCCCTCGTTCGATTTTACCCATTACCGAACTTGACCTTTTGAATACCAAAAGCGCCTCAAATACCAAATTACATTCCAATCGGAATAAAACTGTGACCACTAGAGAGTTCACAGACACATAAACTTATGTGTACATATATAAAATACATATATAAAAATTTTAAAGATAGTGATTTTTGACATATAGTAGGTAGGATCGATGGACATTTGAAGAAATTTTTACGAAATTCCAACATTGGTAGAAAAACATTAGCTGCATTTCCTTTGGAGGAAATTCGCTAAAAATGTTTATAACACACATATTTCTAGCAATTAATAAACTATAAGCTATGTTACTCAAATAATATGTATATTGTAGATACCAATTATACAATTTCTTCTTCACGAGCTCGTGTGAATAAAACTACACTTTCTTTTTAAAGATTTAAGATTTCATACTTTTTTTAATTAGTTTAAAATTTAATTTAATAATAAGTTTCTATTCAAAAAACATTTTTTAAAACAAGCTTTTTATAGTAAATCTAATTTTCTACAACTTTACTTCTTATGTGTTTTTCGATTTTTTCAATATTAAGAGAGATATACCAAATTTTGTGTTTACCCCTCCCTCTAAATCCCCCTTTCTTCTTGTCGATTCTTGTCATACTTACCATAAAAATGTATTGTCATCGGAACTAAATCAAAATGTAAAAATTGCGTAGAAGAGGAAATGGATCTAATTCAGCTTGCAAGATTTGACCCGACCATACAGACATACATACATTGAAAGCTAAATAAAAGCTTGTAAAAACGCTTGAAATTCATTGCACAGAAACACATAGCAATTATTTTTTGAGTGTAATACGCTATCAGCTATAGAGTAAAGTGTAAACATAATTATGTTTGAATCAGAAATATTGAACGTATTAGACCGTACAACTTTATATAATTATAAATACCCCCTATATAGTAAAATATATTGTCATTTTTCATACAATGATTTATTAATAAATATAATGAGTAATTAAATCAAGATCATCTCATCATAGACTGACATATATAGAGTATCCTTTCTTCTCCATCATCGATCTTATATAAAAAATAGCTTGTCCTGATTGATTGTCATCGTTCTGTACTCAAACCGCTTGAGCTAAATCTCTGAAATTTGATAAGTATAAAGCAATTGTTCAAAAATAATATTTCGTCGACTTTATGGATGGAAAATAAATTATGTCAATCATTTTTGTTTCATTTTCTATGTTTCCTCATGTCATTATTAGGATTTTGGACATTTGGGTGATCTTTGTTGAGAAATAATAATACTTATATGTTGATTGTTATATATTTATTTATTGTTTAAAAACGCAGTCTTAATCTTAAAGCATGTCCTTCGTATGTAATATATCCTGTCCAACTGTTAACGAAGATGTTTTTATTCCAACTATATTAACAAGATTAGAATTGCAACTAGGAGGTATTAAAAATATATTTTAACCCCCTTTTACTTTTGTGAAAACATTTGTGTTTTATGGTCCTCAAGTTTGAACTTGAAATATTAATGTATAATTGTATATTCTTATTATCGTAAAAACAGGATATTAGTAGATATTATTTTTACCCTTTGTATAGTGCCGATATTAACTATAAGAAGATTTGTTTTTGTTAGTTGGTTGTTAAAACCTAACAGACCCCCTCAAAAATTAATCTCCTATTTTTCTAAACAGAATACTTGTGAATACATATTTCTCTCATCCTTTCTTATCATAAATCGAATATCAATAACTATTTCATTACGAAAGACATACTGCAATTTTCTGCTTTTAATTTCATGGGTAGTGACATATTGATCCAACATTCGTTGCAGCGGGTTAAGGGAAAACCCAGCAAAAACCTTACCGATCATGTCTTAAAACTTTGATAATTAATTACAATATAAATTAACATATTATCTTAATATTTTACTTATTAATATTAATTATCTGAAATAAATTTAAATTATTATTTATTTTCTACTTTTCCAATCTCAATTAAACAAATATTTTCGTTGTAGTGACATTGTCAGTAATATTATTATTTGTTTATCCATTGGAATATATATTTTAAAATTATTGTCATTTTCTGACACTGTTCGCAGAAGAAAAGATTTAGAATGTGAAAATGTTTGAATCTTTTGATATATATTTATGGCTACACTAATAAATCCATTATTATTTTCATTAATTAATATTTGATTCTTTTCATTTCTTCTCCAACCAGCATTTACATAGTTTTACAAAAATTTACAAAAATTTTTCGTACATAATTTAAGTTAATTATACCCTTTTAAATATCTAAAAACTTATTTAAAAGTTCGTCATAATTTTTAATAACCTAGGTTAAATAAAAGCTTTTATTTATGTATTTATTAAATATATTTCTAATTTTATTCTTTATCGGGTCTGATGTAAAATTATATCAACCCATTTAAACCCATAAAATTTAATTTATTTTCTAAGGGTCATATGTATTGAATACAATCATATGTGTATTGAATCTATTTAGTTCTGTTCTATTATGTATTCTGATCTAATGATATTTTATTAAGTTTTCTTAAGACAAGTTTAATATCATTTAAATGGACAATTGAAATTTTTTATCAAATATTGTTTTTAAAAATTATTATTTTATTAATATATATAAATTGCAAATCAGTAGATCATATAATACTTAATACAGAACATCACTATTTTCAGACACATGGTGTCTATCTAATATGTACACTCTTCTTCATAAAAACCGAACCAACAAATAACATTTTAAGCGTACATATTACTAAATATTTGTATAATATTACATACAGTAATACTTATAATAATTCAACTGTTTAAATGCTCCCAATGAACAGGAGTGTATACTACTGTATACATAAAATTTTGTCCTACAGGAATTTGTAAAGCCTTGTTCTTTGAGGGTATTTTCAAATATTTCAAATCAGTAACTAGATGTTTGTTTCAAGTTATATTTCAACTATACAAGTTTTATATGTTTAATGGATTTCTAAATTCATTATTTTAATCGTAAATATCCATTTCATATTAAACTATTATACTTGAATCATTTGGCTTTTTACACTCCAGGTACATATATGTTTCCTTTTTTGAATAATCATTTAAAATTCAATTTTTTACGTCAATGTAAATTTATTAAATTAAATTGATCCGATGAAGCTAACAAGAATTTAAAACTTTAAATTTTCTTCATAGGAGAAAATTTTTTCAATATAATCTATAAAATATTTTTGACTAAAACCTTTGTCAACTAGACAAGTTTTATACTTTTAATGGATTTCCAAATTCGTTATTTTTTAATTGTAAATATCTATTATTTGTATTCTACTATCTAGAGCACGGTAATGCGTAAGGTCGAGTTTAAGGGAGACAATCGGTTATTTACTAATAAAGAAATTAATTTCTATTTAATTACTTGTTGCCATTGTTTAGTGTCATTTCTATTCTTATTTTTCTGATACGAATCAGGGATATAATATATATAACGAATTGAGCACTCGTTAAATAATCGTTAGGTGAATAATCCGCTAAAGTTTTCTGCTATTTTATTTGTGTTTTCAAGTCGTGGTAATTTTATTTGATATATTATTGGGTGAGGATTCTAATGAGTTTAATAATCCGTTAGTGACTCGTTAAGAAAGTCAGTTTAAACTGTTTGTTTGTCATGAGATGAAAACTTTTCTATGCTTTTCTATCTTATCTAATTTGTGTTTTTAAGTCGTAGTATTTTATTTGATATATTATTGGGTGAGGATTCTAATGAGTTTAATAATCCGTTAGTGACTCGTTAAGAAAGTCAGTTTGAAATAAGTTTTCGTTAGGAGTCAGTTTAAAGATACGTCAGAAACTTTAGTTTCTCTTACTGACTTTAACCGTTAATTAGGAATTGAGTTTAATGATTCATTAGAGATATTAGATTCTCTTACATACATTAACCATTAACTTGGAACTGAGTTTAATGATTCAATAATTTACTTTACACTGTTCACATTTTACATCTTGTATCCATTTAGTTTGCAACTGATCAGTATTCCCCTTGAAGATTTTTATCAAATTCTTATATTTGACCTTCATATGCAAATAAACTTTCGCATCAAATACCTTAAGGTACTTTATCTGTGGCGTTTTATTATGCCACAACTCATATGGTGTTTTGATTACTTTTAATGATTTAGTAGGTGATATGTTAATTAGATATGTTGCAGTTAAAACTGCATCCCGAAGAATATTTTATCTAGTTTTGCACCTGATATTATTGTTCGCGATTTATCTGTAATCGTCCTAACCATCGTTTCGGATACACCATTTAGTTGTGTAGTTCGTGGAACAGTGAGATGGTAGCTTATACCTTTTTCCACACAACAAGTTTTCATTTCATTTGATATGTACTCTCTACCGTTTTCGAAAAATTAATTAACTAATAAAAATTAAATCTAACTTCGGTTGCTATTTAACATCACGAATAATTCGACTTATTTAATTAAATTTGTAACACTTTAAATGTGTAAGTTCCTCCACAAATAATACGAATTAATTTTTATCATTTATTGAGGGCGACGGACCATATACATAAGAATGTATATTAAATTATGGTCGTTTTATACAATTTTTATTTTTAATTTTGTTAAACTATTATCCAGTTTATTTTGAAAACTATGGGCTGCAAATGTGATGATTAGATGTGACTTTTAATTAGTCAAATAATAAAAACGTTGTTTGGAGTAAAACACATTCTGACGAATGCTTAATAAATAAAATATTGAAATCGTGAGAGACTTCATTTGATATTAAATTAAGTTTGTTCTAATTACCATGTATGTTTTATAAGTCCAATGAATTCAACACCATTCATATCATGGATAATAACTGAATTCATTTACATAAATATTACTCAAATTACAAATCGCCGATGAACTCAATTCTACATCCAAGACCGGAGTGCTGATGTCATTGATTTATAATTAAATTTTAACGTACCATTTGTGGGATTTCGAAATTATTCATTGCAGAAAAACTTTTAGAATTAAAAATTAATAAAATTTTTCTCAATTCTCAACTAATAAATTTAATTGTATTTATGGTTTTAATTTTGATTCCATATGTTTAAATTAAATTTCAACGTACTTTTTATAAAATTAAAGAAATTTTTCTTTGCCGAAAAACTTATAGAATTATCAATTAGTAAATTTCATTTTTCTTATTTTACTGTTGATCCCATATAATAAAATTTAGATAAAATAAAATTTCAAATAAAAATAAAACTTTAAATAAAATTTAAAATTCAATATTAGTACCATTTGTAAAGTTAAATATTTACTTATTAAAACATTTACTTTACATTCAAAAATTGTTACATTTGGAGAAATCCAAAAATATTTTTAATTGACTTACTAATTACGTCAACCTTGCCTTGATGATACTTCTGACGCCTGTCTTGCAGATTGAATATTATACGGTACAAAATATTTTCTATTCTTCCTTATGTTAAATTCTATTCTTCCTTTTCTTCTTTCGTGTTAAATCCGAATCCAAATTACTCATTTCTTAGATGTTTCAAATTTCCGTTGTGACCAACCGTTTTATTTAGTCGGCAGTTTTATTCAATCCTGATTTCCATTTCTTGCCAGTTTTCTTCGTTTCGTGCAATTTGAAATTGACTTTTACGTATAATATTCTGCTATGCTAAAAATTAACAAAACTAATTAGAACCAATTTTAATGACTATTATTTATTTATTAATTCTTAAGTGTTTCAGCTGTTAAAGCTTTTAACTTAAAATTTAAAATAATTTTAATATTTTAAATGCATAACTAACAAATAATTGAAGGATTATCGTTAATATGATATTTTTAATAAATGAGCTCGATTAATAATACTGATATTTTTATATCATAATTCTGTTAATGTTATATCTACTATAATAATCTATTATATTATAATATCTATCAAGATTCACCATTAGTTTATAGAATGACTTGATCAAAAATTTAATGAATCTATAGTGATTTATTTGTAGTGATTTAATTAACAAAAAAAAATTTTATATTTGAAATACTTATCTTTCTAAATGAAGATTTTATTACAATTAGTTGTTTGGCTGTATTCATTTTTGTTCAAAATCTTATCCAATTTATCAATAATATCTTTGGTCGAAAATTCACGTTTCGCATATATTCGTTATCTAATGTTTCTGGTATCGCTATATTAATCACATTAATGCATCCAATAACATTGAATTCCAAAATTCCAAACAATATATTTTTCACCATTGCATTCTTGAATTTATCTCTTCTATTTTGAACTTTCCATATTGATTTATTTATTTACAGTAGTAATAATTTAACTCGCACTTTTTTAAATACACTTTTTCGTTTTTTCAATAATTTTAATTTACGCTGAATTTAAATTTATTTCGCAACAATTAGTTGATCACTTTTAATTACGTCTGGGCATCCATAACCTATTAGGATTTTGGACATTTGGGTGATCTTTGTTGAGAAATAATAATACTTATATGTTGATTGTTATATATTTATTTATTGTTTAAAAACGCAGTCTTAATCTTAAAGCATGTCCTTCGTATGTAATATATCCTGTCCAACTGTTAACGAAGATGTTTTTATTCCAACTATATTAACAAGATTAGAATTGCAACTAGGAGGTATTAAAAATATATTTTAACCCCCTTTTACTTTTGTGAAAACATTTGTGTTTTATGGTCCTCAAGTTTGAACTTGAAATATTAATGTATAATTGTATATTCTTATTATCGTAAAAACAGGATATTAGTAGATATTATTTTTACCCTTTGTATAGTGCCGATATTAACTATAAGAAGGAGATTTGTTTTTGTTAGTTGGTTGTTAAAACCTAACAGTCATCAATAATTATTGATGATGATAGAGTACAACACTATGTTACACAATTCCTTGTCCTCCATTATCCACATCCTCACTTCCTTAGGCATCTCAATGGACTTTAGGTCGAAGTATGGTCCAGGACAGCCTCTACAATCTATCTATCTATGTTATACAATTGTGAATTCGGTGCTCTACATCAAGAGTGAGTGACACCCTGTATGCTTTTATTATATTTACTGTATACAATTGTTTAAGTATATAAATATGAATACATGGGCATAACAATTTTATGATTAATGATACACTATTTTGAAAGATACAAAAAATAAAATAATAATCATTAATGAAATAATACCATAATTGGGTGGTATATTTATTTATATTTTGTTCTGATTATTAGTTGTATTTTATTTTAAATATTTTATTTTATTCTATATTTTTATATAAATTTTAATTAAAGTTATTTATTTGCGTTCAAAACCATCCGGTAGTTAACTCAACAAAAGATTATACTTTAAGAATCGCTCTGCTCGTAAGAGGAGTCCACCTCTTTGACCCCGAATGCGGCCTTTGGCTTTATCAAAGTATTTCACGCCGATAGCAAAAACCACATATATAAAAATAAAGGATTCCGATTTTTTCTGTAAGTTTGAAGTTATTCCGCGTCGAATGAAAAAACCGCATCTACACAAAGGGCTGTATATATTATAGACTCGCACTGATGGGCTTAGTAGCGGAGGGGAAACCTGGCAAGTAGGTCTTTGTAGGCCTTTTTAACCTACCCCTAAAGGACAAGGAATTTGTATGTAGGCTAGGAATTGGTAGGTTGTGCGAATGAAACCGACTTTGATAGGACGTACGCAGATATTCATCTGGAGTTTGTGAAAGGACTCTGCAGAAATATTCACAAGCATAGCCGGTTAATTTCATTCTTGTCCATACGTCAACAGTTTAGCCAATTAACCGCCCCATTAATTTTTTTAAAATTAATTTGGAATCGAACAAACAACCTACCAGTTCCGAGCAGAGCGCCTTTAACAATTCGACCACACGTACTGGTAACCGTTTACTTATACCGTATACGTTAAAAATCTCAATTTTGCTTGCAAATATTTTGCTTCAAAATCGGCCAGAAAAATTAATTTTAACTAAACAAAGGACACTACACTTAGTTTAACGTTATATTTCAATTTCATCAATTTGTGAAGAAACATGTTACGAGGGAACAGTCTTAATTCACTGTTAGACAAATTATATCAATAATTCACTTGGTGTCAATTGATATCTTGAATGGGTTTTTTGATCATTGATTCCGATCAGTATAAATTAGTATATTTCGTAACGTATTTTTACAAACCACAAAACATAAACAATATTATAAACAAGTATTTGATAAAAACAAAAACACTAGCTAATGACAAACAACAAGATCACAGAATGTATCTCGTAACGATCTTAATACGCACAACAACAATAACAACACAAGTTCTATTATATTATTTAAATTAACTTGTCAAGCTTTATGGGTAAATCAATACACTACACACTAAATAGGAATGAACAAAAAACTAACAATAATATAAAAAAATATTGACATTGGTTTATATTGTTATCATATCTTGTTAGTACAGAAAGTTCAAGGTAGTTTGTAAACAAAAGGTCAAACTATAACAAATATCAAAGTCAGATAATTTGTCTATATAGGAGAGATAATTGTGTACCAAGTCAGCCAAAGTCGTTAACACTTTCTATCAGCCATAATACTTAAACCTATATATTGATCTATTCGTTTTGATATTCATTTGGCGTAGATTCTGAAATAAATGTCCGAGTATTTTTAGAATTTTATTAAATCACATAAGAGAATTTCGAAAAATTTTCGTTTCGTTTACGAGATGTAATACTGATCAGAAATTATCATTTGTTTCACATTTTTAGGTTAAAGGATCGTAACCTAAAAACAGCGCTTGTTAGTAAAAATAAAATTAAACAGTTACTGGGCAACCCTAAGGATAAAATTATCAATGAAAAATAGTCGGGTATATATGGTGTCAGTTGTCAAAACTGTTCGAAAATTTATGTTGGTCAAAGTCGTCACCAAATCGGAATTCAAATCAAAGAACATCTGGCTCATGTGAAATTTGGGAGAACCGAAAAATAGTGTATAGCGGCGCACGTTATTGAGAACAACCACAAAATTGACAAATCGAATTTAAAACTACTGAAATCGGTACAAAACCCCACAGAATTAGATGCATACGAAAGTACCTGCATACACAAATTAAGAAAACAGATAATAAATTTAGACAATTCCAAATTCTGATTTAATAAAATTAAATCATATTCAAAATTTAATACCTGAATATCAAGGTTAGCATCGATCAACACCCCCACCTTATTGACAATAACAAGACCGCATGGCCAGAAAAGGATACCGCCAATGAATGGGTTGGGTTGGGTTGGGTCAACTCAAATAATCCTTCCGTTACTACTCCAGTCAGATAATATAAAAGACAAAACTTTTTTAATATTATTGTGAGACATGCACCAAATTAGCAAAGAGCAACGTATCTCTGACTCCATATCCCAGAGACAGCAACGATTAGCTAATTCACATTGATGATGACTACCTTGCAGTCAAAATACGTATTTATAAAATACAAATAATTGTTCTAGTTATAATTAATGTTCTAATAGAATAGAAATTCCAAATTGCATTTCAGTATTTAATTAAAAAATCCAATGATATTGGTATATTAAGTATACACTAGCCTTCTACAGTTTGTCTTACGTAATCGAAATGGAATGTGGACAAACATCGTATTGTTGACGCTTAAGTATACACAAATAAATATATATGAATAATAACTTCAACAGAAGTAATACTGTCAAAATAAAAATAAGAATGATATGAAAAGGTTGGCTGTTAAGTCAGAGTCGTCTTTGGTGTAGCGGTAAGCACGCTGAACTAGATATTCAGAGGCCCGAGGTTCGATTCCTGGTTGACGAGTTAATTTTTTCATATCAGTATTTAATTTAAAAAATCCAATGACATTGGTCTATAAAGTATACACTGGTCTTCTACAATATCGTTTTTATATATTCAAAAAATAGTCTTCAGAGTGTTTCATCAGAGTAGTAAAAAGTTTATTATCTTGGAATATTAAATTTATTCCAAACCAAATCAATCAATCAGTTGTATACATTTATACAAGCGAATGAAAAATATCTCATTGATTTTATAGATGTTATGTCCACTTGTGATCTGAACTTAATACGAACACACCAAAAACCACACGACAGACCCTCTGCTGTCATTTGTGTTCAACAAATTTAAATTTATTGTTATTTACATGTTATTTTTTTTATATCTATGTTGTAGCGGAGATGTATATGTAGACTATAAAAGTATAAAAATGATTGTAATCATTTTATCTATTGTTTAAATAAATAAAAAAATAGTAACAATACTAATCGACGTATTGAATTCTTTTTAAATTTGAATTTTATCAATGAAATTTGATATTTTATTAACTAAAAAAAATTTTTTTTAACTACTATTTTACCTCCATACACAGATTATTATAATAAGACTATAAAACGTGGAAAGTTTTGATGGGTGGAGCCAACTTAGAAGTTTCCCTCTAAATTAAAGGTTTGAGAGAAAAAACTTCGAGTGTTTGCGACACTAGTTTTGAAGTCAATGATTGGTGGATGTGTATCAAAATATCTCAAAACCCTAATTTAGAATATAGAAATTTTTTAACCGAGTTTTACACATACGTGATAGTTACATATGTGTTGATAGGATTATGTTATTAAAATAAACGAAACTTATTATTTTGTTAATGAAACTCACATTTATGGAAAATGGTGATAATTTGGTGATAATTAATTATTTCAAGAAAAGCGAAAGAAAAGAAAAACGAAAGAATCCCTATACACTACAATGTCCTATTATTTTAGGGCGTATGGATGCTCAAGTAGAGAAAATAACGACTTCACTATCCGACTCCATATTTCCTATATTTGATCAACGTCTTATAAATAAAACAAATCTATTTGTGGAGAAATTGAAACAACAGATCGTGCAAAAAGTTTGGTTAAAAATTTAAAAAAGCTACGTCGTGATTAAATAACTAAGTGTTTCCACAGCATTATCAAGCAGAAAAAAAAATTCGTTACGCAGGAGCTGCGTCAACTTAGCGAATACATATATCACTCTCTAGCGGTTACAATTTTAGTTTGATCAAAATGAAATGTCGTTCTGATATGATTTTAGTATTGGCATGGCCAATTTTATTAATAAATGGCATAAATCAAGGGGAAAGGGGCAACGAGAAAGAAGAAAACACAAAATATGAAATATCTCTCCTAATATTAGGACAAATGTATAAGAAGTAAAATTGTAGAAAATCAAGTTTGCTACAATTCACTACCCGATCAATTTCCTCAAACTCTTATGTGAACGGAGATATTTATAATTTTAACTTTCAATCTTAAATTATAAATATTTCTTTAAATATTAGTGTAACATAAAAATGATAAGAAACAAAATAACAGTAAAACTTAATACCTACAACTTAACTTCTGATATATTTTTCGATTTGTCAAATATTAAGGGAGATAGTCAAATTTTGTATTTCCCCCTCCTTCTAAACCCCCTTTCCCCTCATCCGATTTTATCCATTAACGAACTTGACCTTTAGAATACCAAAAGCGACTCAAATACCAGATTTCATTCCAATCGGAATAAAACTGTGACCGCTAGAGAGTTCACAGACGATAGACACTGTGGAGTATGACAAATCTAAGAATAACATTTTGTCGTTTTGAGCAATTAAATAGGTCCCCTTGAATTGTACTAGTCTAAGACTCTAAGATAAAAAGTCAAACATACCAAAATCCTTGACAATCTGACAATACTGATAGAACGACGTTGTAAATTTTTTTGTTATGGACGAGAGAGAGATATTGTATACATATAATTTTATTTTAGTTCTTTTGCACGGGATTCACAAAAAGGTGCATATCTATAGGGGGTTTTGTTATGCATATAGTAAAAATTCTTTGTTTCATATTCCAAAAACAACATCATTGCAACCTGCTGCAGTTCAATAACCAAAAAAAATAAAATAAATATTACAAAATGAAGTAATTGATTTAATAGGAGTAGATATTTAAATTAAGTAAGTGAATGGAATACTTATAAGATATTAGTAATGGTCCAAGATCCGGCATTAGAAAAACCTTCCCTCATCTGTTAATTGATTGAAATATTATTGAAAACGCTTATTGCAATATAAACAATTTGGCAATGTAATGTCTGCCAGGGAGTTCTGCTTCAATTAACATTAATTAATTAATTAAAAAAAATACCTTGTAGAAAGAGAGAGACTATTGCATTATTCCACGTAACAAACAAGGAAAGTAATGATTCATGCGTATGTAGAGTGTACTCCATTTATCATATTATTTAGAGAATTCTGCATTCTCTAAACAATACCACTATTAGTATAAATACACTTATAAATGGAGTACACTCTACATACGCATGAATCATATACTTTCCTTGTTTGCTACGTGGAATAATGCAATCGTCTCTCTCTCTACAAGGTATTTTTTTCTGAAATTATATTATTTTAAAATTTTCTTATACAGGCTGCAATTGATTTTAATGGATTTTAAGATGGCTGCCAGTTATGGATGTATTCTAATTATTCTAAACTTGTAATTTAGCTAAATATTTTTCAATTAACATATGAGGGAAGTAAGCTAAGTTTACTTTAAGTTTGAACACCAGGCTGCAGGTAACCGTAGCAGTAATAAGCAGCGCTGCCTGCTGACAAGATTTGTCGTATCGTATACTATTAAATTACCACGTGAGGGATTTAATTATAAAAAAATTAATTTTTTATTATTTAATTCATGTTAATTGCAGCAGAACTAACCCTGGCAGACATTACATTGCCAAATTGTTTAAATTGCAATAAGCGTTTTCAATAATATTTCAATCAATTAACAGATGAGGGAAGGTTTTTCTAATGCCGGGTCTTAGACTATAAATATATTTTCATATCGCTATCAAAATAAATGTAAAAAGTCTATTGATGTGAAACAAATGTTCCTAAAATATCATTTGACGACTGATTGAAATTGTCTTTGAAATGGTGTTATAAGATACATAACATCTCTATAAGATACTACATAACATGTCTATTTACTTTCGTCTAAATATAGATGTTGTATTGGTTCACATCTCATCAGACTTAAATCTGCATCAGTGTATATGTTCCAGTCAAAACTCTTAACCGGTCAAAAGTACTTTTAGCTGGCAAAATCAGTCAAAAGTACTTTTGACCGCAGGATTTCGACAATAGTACTTTTGACTGCAATAACAGTCAAAAGTACTATTGCCCAATGAAGCTGGTCAAAAGTAGTTTTGACTAACTGATTCCGTAAAAAGTAGAGATACCAGAGAGGTCTGGTATCGAAACCAATCTTGCACACTAAAATGTACAGTGATTTTTGATTTTGCGATTTTGCGACCATTAACATCTACATTGCATATCAATTGATGGATACCTTCTGGACCTTCTGGAGCGCCATGTATTTTGCATTCCGATAATGGAAGAGAGTTTGTGAATTCAGTTATAAAAGAATTAGCATCATATTGGCCGGAGCTGAATATCAATATATATATATTGATATTTGAAACATTCATTCCAAAACCGAATGAATATATTCGGCTCAAAATAACTGTAAAATTTTGTAAAAGAAACACTAGTTGAAGCGGATAACACTAGCATTGTCTATCTATGCATCATATGTCTACAGTTTATGTATTATAGAATTATATATGCTAGGGTTTCATATATTGCCAAACCCAAAAAGATGATAATGGATCGGTGTTTTTTTACTATACAAAACAAAAACAAAAATGTTTATTCATATCATTCATGAATTTAACAACAACATACAACAAACAAACAACATATTATCAACAGACAATTTGGAAATAATAACATGAAAAAAAATGAATAACAACAAGACGAATCAACAACAAACTAAAAATATGTAAATTTACTGAGAATGGAAGAAAAAAAATAGTTGTTTTTGTACGCGAGGGGGATTGTTGTTTTTTGTGTTCATAACTTTTGCTTACACGTATTTCACGTAGTAAGCTAGGCATTCATTTTAAATATTAAAAAAAAAAATCACGTGAAAATATCAACTTAGTTAATTGCTTAAATACCCTTTAAAAAGAGTTTGTTGGATTATACTAAGATATCCTGGTATATTAGGTCTGAAACCTTATGTTAATAATATGAATAAATATTACAAAATATTACATATATTGTTTGTTTGGCGCCGACTCAAAATTATTTAGGTATTTACATTGATTTAGTTTTTTTTGCTATTTAGTTCCTTTCTTTTTTCGAAGATTTAATTTTAGTATAAAAGTTTTTATTTTTTACTTTTCAGTTACTTTCTTCTTTCGTCGGTTCTATTTTTCGTTAAAAAGTTTTTTTTTCACTTTTCAGTGCCTTTATTTTTTCCTACACGTTATAGTGTCATTAGAACTACATAAGTGTGCCAAGTTCCAACAGAATCGGTTCACAGATGACAATCCAGTGGGTGAACAATCCATTTTTTCCTATTTTTCTGCCCTTAGGCACGAATTTTTTTTCTTCAAATTTTATGGTACCAACTTCGAAGTATACTAAATCCAATAAAAAAGGAATTATTGAAATCGAACTACTCTGTAAAAATTTATGCGTGGTCATACATAATATATATATATATATAACGATATTGAGTGCTTTCAAAGTGTTTACACACAGACAATATACAGCGATTATGATATGTTCTTTAGTGGAAGCGCCGGGAAGTCTTATTAATTTTTTTTGTGTGGCTGAAATTTGAATTTTTTTTCAAATTTTTATGGGACCAACTTTGAAAATTATCAAAGTCGGGCTATTCTGTAAAAAGTTTTGCGTGATCATACATAAAAAAAAATATTTAAAAAAAAATATACAGGTTGAATTGAGCACCTCCTTCTTTTCGTCGGTAAAAAGAGGAATTTTGTGTAATTAAAATATTTTTTATCATTCCATTCAGTGTTAATTTGTATAAAATAAAAACACCAATTTTTGTTTGAATTTTATCATTTAAATCCTTGAAACAAATTGTATTCAATGATTTTGTCTGTTATAAAAATAGTAGCATCTGTGCAATTCCACGGTAAATGTTTTTTCGTTTTGTTATTTAAATTTGTGGCTTTTTTTTCTTGAATTTTATGCATGCTGTGTATATTACAATAGACGGATGGACAATACTCCAGCAACTAGATGGTTTGAGATTATTTAACCCTATCATTGCTGCCTGTAATATGGAGGTTTAACGTTCGTGGTTCCAAAATCAAGTTTGTTGACCAATATTTACATTATGGAGTCTCTTGATATCCAAATAACTGTTTTGGTTCTGTATGTGAGAATTGTGTCAGCCAGATATACATCCAGAATGCACAACAATCGAACCTTTGATTTTAATTAGATTTTATTCCAATAGAGCTTGCAAATATAACCTAATCACCCCCCATCCACTCCGACGTACGACTAGTGATTTTTCGAATTTTCTTAATTTTACCAAAAACGTCCTAAAGTATTTTTTTTTCAAATCTAGCTCACTCGAAAAAAAATAAGCTTGCAAAACGTATATGGAAATAGTGAAAAAGATTTGAGTAGAATCCCTGTTTTAGTTTGACTGTTTCTATCAATGTTCAAGGTCAATGCTCCATATCAAGGTTTTTCATTTAATCAATTTCTCAGAAGCTCAGAAGCGGTTTCAGCACTAACTCATAAATATTATTATAAATTCGATGATAACTAAAAAAATTAGAGCGCATTTAAAACTTCTTGCTTCTGTGTTATAGGATTTAGTTTTGCCGTAAATTTTCCCAAGTCCTCATTACTCGGCTCATCTTAAACACTAATTCCTTCTGGGTCATGGCAATTCGCTCTGGCTCTTGTGAACTGTCAAAAGTACATACTCTCGCATATAGAGGAGCAAGGAAACAGATAATCTCATAAAGAAAATTCTACTTTCTGACTAATAGAGATTTTCAAGAGAAAAAAATTCGTTACGCGGGATCTGCTTCAACTAAGCGAATTTCCTTAAAATACATAAATCACTTTCTAGCGGTCACAATTTTAATCTGATCAAAATGAAATGTCGTATATGATTTTTGTATTTGCAAGGCCAATTTTATTAATAAATGACATACGTTAAGAGGAAAAAGGGGAAATGGGGGCATAAAGAAAGAAGAAAACACAAAATATAAAATATCGCTCTTAATAATAGAACAATCTGTAAGGAATAAAAATGTGTAAGGAATAAAGTTGTTTGCTACAATTAATCACCTCATCATTTTTGCTCATACTCTAATGTGTACAGAGATATTGAGGAATTTAATTTTCAATCTTAAACCGTCAATATTTCTGCAAATATTAGGGTAACAGAAAAAATGATAAACAAAATTACAGTAAAACTAAGTACCTACAACTTTACTGCTTATAAATTTTTCGACTTTTCGAATATTAAGGGAGATATGTCAAATTTTGTGATTCCCCATTCCTCTAAACCACCCTTCCCCCTTGTTCGATTTTACCAATAACGAACTTGACCTTTTGAATACCAAAAATGCAACAAATACCAAATTGCATTCCGATTAAATGAAAACTGTGACCGCTAGAGTGATTACAGACACACACACACACATATATATATATATATATATATATATATATATATATATATATATATATATATATATATATATATATATATATATATATATATATATATGTCCATAGATATATATATATATATATATCTATATATATATATATATAAATTTTACACATGGTGATTTTCGACATCTACTAGGTAGGATCGATGGACATTTGCAAATTTTGAAGTCGGTACGAGACCAATAGCTCTATTTCCTTTCAGGAAATTCGCTAAAAATAACGAGACATAGTGTTTTGACTCACTTTAAGAGTTTCCTCACGTACTAGTTCTCGCTTATTCAGTTTCGACTATACGAACAATTCAAACATGTCCAAAATATAAATACAAACTAAGAGTGTATATATAGGTGTTGTATCGTCTGATTTTACGTCCGAAAGCCATCATTAGCCTTATTTCGATTTCCGGGCTAGCATATTCATAATCTACATAAAAAAATGACATCCCTAATGACTTTACTGCAGAGATGGAACCAGTAAATAAGATTGTCAATCGTCCCAAACTGGTTCAATTTTTATGAACGGGAATGTACGTTAAAAATGTCATAACTATTAACCCATGGAAACTACAATCGATGGAAGATGTAATTAATTCGGTTCAAGACCGAAAATACCCGATAGAAAAGATTTTACTGAAACAACTATACGTCATATGTGTACTATATTATCATATAGCTCGGGCGTAGAATGCAATACAATGAAGTTTTTATATTTATGTATATATATATATATATATATATATATATATATATATATATATATATATATATATATGAATATATATATGAAATTATTTTCTAAATATATCGAAAAATATATATTTTTATAGAGTTGGAAACCCAACTGATAGCAATAATAAATCATTATAGATAGATTCATGTAAAAAGACAAAAACAAATGATTGTTTCTGTTGATAATTTTCCTGGGAAACAATAATAAAAAATAATAATCATTAAATAGATCTCACAGTTCTATTTTTTATTTATTTACAACAAGCAAAGAGAAGAAGCAATCATGTTGATAATTCTTGTGAGTGTGAGTTAAACTAATTATTTATCAGTGTATATTTGCGTGCAACATATTCATTCTCTCTCATTCGTTATTCACTACTTGATTTTCATCGTTACTTCTACATAGATAATATTATTATAAGTTTTATGTAATAACAAACATATCCACAGTGTGTTCTGTTTAAAAAGACAAGAAAGAAACAGCAACAAACAAACAAGTCGTTTGGCATTTAAATATTACAACAACAACAACAAGAACATAACAACAAACACCGCCTTTGCAAGTGTGTTATACAGCTAACTTTGTATGATAGTTCTATATTATAATACAGTAGTTAGTATGGTATAGTAGTACTAGTTAGTATTCACCTACAACTACTATGTATATATTACTACTTTACTTAGCTATACTTACATATTGATAGTTTATTGGTTACCTCAAAATTTAATTCACTATTTAAATATCATTAGGTCTGTTTGGACTTTTCATACCTAGTAATCCTTACATAGTATAAAATAAAGTACCCCAGCCGCGTCTGTCTGTCTGTTCGCGATTTACTAAAAAACTACTGCATTGATTTTCATGCTGTTTTCACCAATGGATAGAAAGTGGTTCTCCAGGAAGGTTTTAGTATATAATTTGTCAAGTTTTTGTATACATTGGCTAAAATATAATGATATTTGTTAGAGGTGACATAATATTATAAAACAAAGTCCTCTGCCTTTCGATAGATGGCAGTAAGCAACCAATGTATTAAATATGCTATGTATAGTGCATACAACAAATACGTTTTAAAAATTTGCCTATAGATGGGAGTATACACAACATGAGTATATCAAAAATTTTTCAAATAGGTGGCAGTGCATACAACAAATGTATTTAAAAAATTAAACGCATTTATCAGTCCTTGACGGGAGAAAATATTATGTTACTTGGTTATAAGGTCGTTACAAAATTTTTGCGGGTGAAGCCGCGACGGCTAATGCTAGTTATATATATTGTGTATGTGTTATGATAAAAGTGAATAATATTATTAATACTAACCGTCATCATTAATATCAGCGTCTTTTGGATAATGTGAATAATTCTTTTCTCTCAACCCGGTTTTCATTAACAAATTATCACTTTATTAAATCCGGTAAATATGATACATACCAGGGTATATAAGGTTTAGTTCCGACTTTGTAACGGTTGAAAATATTTCCGTTGCTGGGCTTTTGGACAACCCTTCGATCCGAACATTGCTACTTACCGGCAATTTTCTCTTTACGGTCCTGAATACTGAAGTGGGTTGGTAAATTTAAGCTTATTGACCCCGCTGGCTTATAGAATCTTAAAAATTTGGTATTAATTTAACTTTTATACCCGGTATATAGGTACATAATATATACAAGGGTGTACTAAGTTTAGTCACGAATTTAAAACTTTTGAAAATATTGCCCGTAAATTTTGTGTGTGTGTTCTAAAACTAAAAAGTAACTTCAAGTTCGTGAATGAGCTAAATAACAACTTGTTTTTGAAACTTTTTATCATATGCAGAATAGTTTTGGCACAATTTCAGTTCACAAATGAAAATAAACAGTCTCCGCATTAATTAGGAAAAATATAATTATGTAGCGTTACCATTACTTCAAACATGTTATTTTATTTAAGTGTTGATGCGTTTCGCTGACTTAAACAGCATTTTCTAGTAATACTGCCAAACGCGTCATCACTTAAGTCAAACAGTGGTTTTGCTATACATTTTTGTATACATTGGTCCTTACATATTATAAAAATGATTCATGAGGAAGGTATAGTTGCATAATTTATTGATGTATAGGTGTATAATTTATCGACGGGTGATGTTAGTATATATATATATATATATATATATATATATATATATATATATATATATATATATATATATATATATATATATATTAATGCATATATGTATTTGTATTTGTCAATATTGAGAATTCCTCATAAAATAAAGTTCCGTACTCGCGCAAAGGCTCCTAACTATAGAAATAAAACGACCTGAAGCTGCCACTGAAAAAGAAAAACTACATGCACAAAGATTAATTTAGCTGTTGAAGCGATCTTATTAGCTCACTATTTATAAAAAAGGTTAAACAGTCCTAAAGTATAGTAATAGGAACGTTTCGTGTGTTGTGTTATAGTCAGCGAACGATGATATCCTATAAATACGAACACCACATATCATAAAATATATCTTCAAGCAAAGAAAGTTTTATTCTACTTCGAATAAAAAATGGAAGAAAATAAAAATAATTTTTTCTAGGTCCACGATTATAATAATTTTATTTATGTCATCTTTTTTTAAATAATATTTCTACATATAAGTGTAGAGTTTTACACACATTCAATTGTATTTGAGAGATAATAATACGTTGAAATATTAGGCGCAGCATCTTTCAAATTCAAATTCCAAAGATCTTTTTAACTGTTTTCTAAATTGAACTTCTCTGTACGACATTATATTATCGAATGATAATTAGTGAGAACTCTAGGTTTTTGAAATAAAATTTCAAATTCACCCCCTTTACCTAGATTAGTTTTTTGTATTATAAATGCGTACTTTTACTCTTTGACAATAAGAAATAGATATAAAGTCGAGATCAATAGACAAGAATAAAAGTAAATAGAAAATTAACTAGATTTAAAATATAATAAATTTTAAATTATATTGAAATTACTCTTGTTAAAATTTCACCTGAAACTGTCACCAAATTAGTAACAAGTAACATATCCTGCGACAATATAAGAGTAATTTTAATAAGAGTAAAATTAACAGGAATAAATGTGAATGAAGGAAATTTTAACAAAAGTAATTTCAATATAATTTAAAATTTATTATATTTGAAATCTAGTATATTTTAATCTAGTCAATTTTCTATTTATTTTTTTATTTTTGTCTATTGATCTCGACTTTATATCTATTTCTAATTGTCAAACAGTAAAGTACGACTAGCTAATTTATACTAATGATGACTACATTGTAATCGAAATACGTGTTTATAATACAAAAAACTGATCTAGGTAAAGGGGGCGAATTTGAAATTTTATTCTCTGTACGAGTTATATAGCCGTCTATTTAGGGGGAGCACCATCATTAAGTTTCAATTAGTATAGATAGATAAATCTTGGGGTAGGAAAAGTATTGCACTTTGACTTTATGGCCCATTGTGCTCTACCTTCTACTTCTGTGTAGCGAGGTCACTTCTTCCATATCATTGAATAATACATTTGTTATTTATCACCTTAATAATTAAATATCACAATATTAATTAGTATAATTGTAAATAGCCCAATTGTGATATAAACAAGGGATTGATTTTTTAAATGAATTACAGAAATGAAAGAAAAAATGCGAAAAACAAAATGAAGCATACACAAAACAATCACGAAACGAATCACTTCCTGGAAATTTACCACGAACTTATTCTTAATTCACTCAAGAATAATAATACTACAAGCATATGTAGCAAAGTGTTTAAAAATATTGTAGATTTAAACAGATTTTGTTAATTGTTTAAGACTTAAGTGAACAAATTTATTCGGCATAAGCTCAATTCATAACATAGCAAAATCAACTAATTACTTGTTGTACCCAGTTTTTAGAGAATTTCCTCCAAAAGAAATGCAGCTATTGTTTTTGCACCAATGTTGGAATTTCGTAAAAATTTCTTCAAATGTCCATCGATCCTACCTATTAGATGTTAAAAATCACTATCGCTAAAATTTGTATATATATATATATATATATATATATATACATATATATATAAATATATAAATAAATAAATATATATATATATATATATATATATATATATATGTATATACATATATATATATATATGTATATATATATATATATATATATACATATATAAATATATACATATGTACTTTTTTTAAATGTCTGTGGACTCTCTAGAGGTCACAGTTCGATTGGAATGAAATTGGGTATTTGGGTCGCTTTTGGTATTCTAAGGGTCTATTCTAAGTTCGTTAATGGGTAAAATCGGACCAGGGGAAAGGGGGTTTAGAGGGAGGGGAAAACACAAAATTTGACTATCTCCCTAAATATGTGAAAAATCGAAAAATTTATCAGGAGTTAAGTTGTAGGTACTAAGTTTTACTGTAATTTTGTTTCTTATCATTTTTCTGTTACACTAATATTTACAAAACTATTTACAATTAAAAATTGAAAGTTAAAATTCTAAATATCTCTGTTCGCATTAGAGTTCGAGAAAAATTTTCAAGTTATGAAATGCAAACTTGATGTTCTACAACTTTACCATTTTTCCTTATAAATTTTTCGATTATTCTAATATTAAGAGAGATATTAAATATTTTGTGTTTGTTTGACACGAATACATAAAATATATTTTATTGTAAAAATTTTTGATTGTCGTTTCCATAGTAATTATAAACTATAATTGTTATACCGTTTTTTTTTTGGAATAAATTTTGGGATAAATTTAATTTTTGCAAATACTAAAGTCATATCAGATATTATTTTTCATTTTGATCACACTAAAATTATGACCGCTAGAGAGTGATTTATGTATTCTAAGGAAATTCGCTAAGTTGACGCTGCTCCTGCATAACGAATTTTGCATTATATTTCAACTTTTAAACTGTGGCAATATAAACACACGGTATATTATGATGTTCATTTTTCTAGCTATTAAAAAAAGTATGAATTTTTGAAACAATAAATACGGGTAAATATACAAATTTAAAAATCTATACACTTAAATGTTCCTCCATTATTGCAGCAGCTATAGTTTTATGAACTCAATGTATTATACAGTCATCCACCTTCATCTTCTTCATTAGATATGTAATGTAATGTATGTTAATAATATATTTTATTATAATTATAATACCATAATAATTGTCATACTCGTTAACAGAATTCACACGAATCCTAATTACACACACGGAACGTACACAAATTACATACACACACACACACACACATGATTTATTTCTTAACTTTGTTTTTTGCTTTTTAATTAAAAAAGAAAGAACCATCCTATGAGATCTTATACAGAGTATACAGAATAAGAATACAGAGGGTCAATTTATCTTCAGTATCTAAATATCTAAATTTTTATTGATGTAAAACATTTATTGCCGCGGATTAGACCAGTCCAAGTGGCCGAGCGGTCTAAGCAGTTATGTCTGCGCAGTATGCCTACTTGGAAACTGGGAGGTTATGGGTTCGAATCCCGACATCGGCAGTTTGTTATTAAGAGAGAAAAAAGGGGCGGTTAATTGACTAAACTGTTGTATGGATAAGAACGAAGAAACCCGCTTTGCTTGAGAACGTTTTCTGCAGTTTCCTTCACGAACTCCAGATGAATGTCGGCATAATTCCTAATCTACACTCACATCCTCACATCCTTAGGCATCAAAATGCACCTTATGGGCGAAGTGTAGCCAGCCCAGGGCAGCCTATACAATCTATCTAGATTCTAGACCGTTTGTTACCTGACAACGGCCCGGCAACGTTTCCTCACCACGCGTCAACAAGTGGGTCATAGGTGATAATACAGATATCAAATCAGATTTAAAAAAGATTCTGATACATGGCAATACATATACAGCTTCAAAAACTCATTCATAGGTGGCAATACATATTTTCTACACAAAACAGTTAATAATAATATAAATCGGACCGTACCTCCCCACAGTACGGAAGGGGGGACGGGAATATTCATCTATGAAACCGTAAATAATAGAACCAAAATTTTAAGACAAATGCATTTTGTTTTCATAAACTCAATATATACCGGGTATTTAAGGAATTAACTCAGTTAGTTGTTAGTTCTACTTGTTTTGTTTTAATGAAATGAATGAATGACGAAATATGAAGATGGGCTATATTTAAGGGAACGGCCTATCACCACATAAACCACACACTTAAACCACGTAACTTGTTTTCAGTAATTTAAAAAAAAATCTTTGATTCGTCAGTAAGTTTGCTTTGTGTAACGTGTCAAAATTGCGTTCCAAAAATTCACTTTTAAAAAGTAAGGTAATTTTTAAAGTAATTAACGGTTGAAGTAATCTATTAATTAATCGTCTAATTATCAAAAAAAATTTATAAAAGAAATGTCATGCTCTACAATTTTTAATCAAAATATACTGTTCAATTTTTGGGGTATTAGTTTATGGTTTTAGGGAATTGTTTAAAAACACTCTGCAAGGATTCTATCAATTACATGTTTTTTATACACCTGACATAATTCTGAGCCCATTTTGACGAATATCTTTCTGTTAGAAATTTGTACCAATCACCATGTTCTTTCGTCTTGAAATAAATCTGTAGTTTATAGATTTAATGACATTAACATACGGTATCAGAATTGATGAGAAAATTAGAACTAAAGAATACAAAAAAAAGTTAAATTGGTGGGATTTTTTTCTGAATAGGAAACAACTTTTGTTTTCATTCATTAATTGAAGCATATTAGTGGTGCATTTTGTTGTACCTATATGAAAACTTTTTTTATTTCTAACAGGAAATGTTAATTTATACTGATTATCAGATAATTATTTATAATAATATGCTATGTGATATTTTTTTTTACTCCGAAATTTTCTTAGAAATTATTATGTAACGAAATACAATTTAAATACTACTGTATGAGTTATACTGGGTGTCTCATTTAAAACAATGTTCCTGAATGTTTCTTGAAGAAAAATGTCCCGAATAAAAGTTGTTTTGTAAGACCTTATCATCCTCATAAAATTGTTAATTATTAACCAAAGTGGACTTTAAAGATTATTAAAATAATCAAAGAGAACTCTAGGTTTTTTGAAATAACATTTCAAATTTAGCCCCAATTCCTAAAACATTTATTTGTATTTTATAAATACATGTTTCGACTACAATGTAGTCATCAGTATGAATTAGCTAATCGTAACTATCTCTGGGATATGGATTCAGAGATATGTTGCTTGTTGCTAATTTGGTGCGTGTCTCACAATGATATTAAAAAAGTTTTGTCTTTTACATGATTTCACTGAGGGTATGATCTGACCTGAGGATTATTTGAGTTGACTGACGAAAGGATTACGTGTATGAGAATTGAGACAAATTGAGAAAACAGATAATGAATTTAGACAATGGCCCAATTTCAAATTCTGATTTAATAAAATGAAACCATTTTCAAAAAATCTAATACCTGAATATCAAGGTTAGCTTCAATATCCTCACTTTAGTGACAAAAACAGCGCCGCAAAGTCACAAAAGAATACCGTCAATAAATAGGTGGGATTCATCATACATATCTAATCCTTCGACACATTTATCCAAAAACCGAATGAATAAGGTACAACTCAACTAAAAAATTTTGAAAAACGAGCGCTACTTTTGTGTCTTAAGTTACACCTTTGGTAATTATTATTTACTTAAATTGTTTTACATTCTTTATTTAATGTCACGCTTGTATTTATTAACATAAAAAATGAAACTATTGATTTTCTTTCCATAGCAAACTATTTCTTTGGAAAATTGACCCAAGAGCTTAGACTTAAACCTTAATCATAAATCTGAATATTATAACCGATTAAAAAACAAAACGTGCAATTGTTTGTAGAATATAAAATTCTCCACGAAATATTTTGTGAAACCGAATTTCTAAAATAATCCATTTTTTTCTATAAACGTCCGTCCACAGTCGATTTATGTTTCTCTAATTTCTCCATCTTTCACTCCACATCCGAGATAACAAAATATATTTTTAATGAAAATAATAATTCAAATTTGTACTTGGCCGGACTTGTAATCTGTTGAGAATCTCAAACGAAAATTTTTATAATAGAATTCAACAAAAGCAATTTTTTCTGAATTCAAAAATAAGTGTGACAGATTAGTTTATTAAAATAATTACATTTATTAATGAACATGACATTGAGAAGTGTAACATTATACCGTCAGAATAATTATTGTTACTGTAATGTTAATAACTTAAAAAAAATAAAATCTCTAAAATTTAGTAAGAAAAAAACATTAATTAATTACTCATTTACCCTACTTGACTACTCATATGCGTCTATGAAAAAAATGTCAGCAATGTAATTAAAATTTTAAAAATTGACAGTAATGGTACATAATTAAAATTATCCTATTAAGAAATAAATTGAATAATCACAATTTATTTCAAACAATCATTAATAACCAACAAAAACATTTATAAATCATAACACCGTGACCATGCGTAAAGTGTGCTGCTTTTCCTTAAAGGATTATCTAAGGAAGTCAACAGATAACACGAAAAAGAGTGCTGTCAGTTGTGAATAGATGCGTACAGTAATCTTTTATTAACGTTGAAAGTTCCAAAAAATTTTTGTTTGCTAAATCTATGCAATCCAATCCACGTTATCAGATCCAGATTTTTTGTTAATTTGGTAGCTAGCTAGAGCGTTAATGAAAACATTAGATAATTCACCAATGAAATTTTAACGAGCATTTATCAGATAAAGAAGAAACATAGCCTTGAGACATTATCAAGTCTTGTATTATTTGATACAAGTCTGATATTTATTTAATAACTGATATTTGTTTTCAAATAGTATTAACATTTATTTTATGTATATTTGTGAATCGAATACTAATATATTTTTATTAATCCTTACATAGTATAAAATAAAGTCTCCATGCCGCGTCTGTCTGTCTGTCTGTCTGTCTGTTCGCGATAAACTCAAAAACTACTACACCAATTTTCATACTGTTTTCACCAATGGATAGAGTGGTTCTCGAAGAAGGTTTTAGTATATAATTTGTCAAGCTTTTGTATACATTGGTCCTTACATATTATAAAAATGATTCATGAGGAAGGTAGAGTTGTATAATTTATTGATGTATAGGTGTAAAATTTATCAGTCCTTAACGGGAGAAAATATTATGTTACTTGGTTATAAGGGCGTTACAAAATTTTTGCTGACGAAGCCGCGACGGGTAATGCTAGCATTAAATAAAACAAATATTGGAAGATTTGATTAGTTTCGGAACACATTTCCTTTCTCAGAAATAAAAAAGGAAATGGAAAACAGTTTTTAAAATTTAATTAAAATAACTCCTGACCAGAGACTTCGTTGGAGCCATTTTCCAATTTTGTATTGAATGGGTGGGTCGTTATTTGACGAAAATCCATTATAATTATTAAATAAAACAAATATTTGAAGTTTTCGTAAAATCACTTTATTCTAGTTTCGGAACACAGTTCCTTCCTCGGAAATAAAAAATAAAATGCATTTCACATTGAAACACATTGTACACTTTCTTAAGGTTATAAAATATACAAATATACACGCCTAAAATGACGGTAAATCGTCAACGGTGTCGATAGATTGATGATCGATACTTTTCGAGATATCGAATTTAAAGTTTAAGTGTCTGTATAATGATTAAAGTATTATAATGCGTTTTACCAATATTTGAAAATCGGTATCTCCAAAAGCGTTTCTTTGGAGAATTTATTATTTTTGTCACATATATGCTATCTACCACATATGATCCCAATCGAAACTTTGCAGATAGAATTAGGATGAATTTAAGGAACTTTCAAGTATTGTATCATGAAGTATGTGAACGAAATTGGAAGTTGACTAGATTGATCGCGATTTCGCTCCCTGACAAAAAGAGGTAGAGGTAAATGGAACATATTCTCAGCGAGCCCGAAACGGTTTCGTCTACTTCGATAACCCTCCATAGATGACCGAATAGAAAAATTTCACTTTAAAAAGAATTGAATAAATTAGTCTCTTAGTCTCTCGCATACTTCATTGAAAGATCAATATAAATACAAAATCGATTTGGCCACTCGATGACGTTCTCAAAAATCGTCTTCTTGAAGAATTGTTTATGCACATCATATAAAATATTTATATAATAAACACATGTAAATAATTATAAACACTGTTTCCTCTTTGAACATTGTTTTTGATTGAAATTGAAGGTTTCATTTATTTCTTAGAATTAATTAAAGTAGTAATTAGTGTCATGAACAATCATTTTAATTTTCTTTACTAGTGTGTTATTGTTCTAAACTAAATTTTCGGGATTCCATTACCTAGGTATTGTTGACCAAACACGCATTGAAAAATTGGCGGTGCACATTTTCTAAATACACAAAAGAACACACCTGTTATTTTTTATCCATCGAAATAGAAATACGTGACGTGTCTCATAATACGTATTGTTGTCATGGAAATGGATATACAACAAAAAAATGAATACAAGATTTAAAGTAATTAAGGAATTATAACTCTCTAGACTTTACCAAGTTGAGAATTGAATTTTAAGGACATTCGAAAGAGTCATTTTGCGAGGAAACACGTAAGGGGTATCAAGCCACTGCGCATGCTCGCAGCGTTACAAATTTAATGTATACATGTAAACTAGATTGAAATATTCTATGGTCATTTGGTAAATAATAAAACTCGTGAGTCGTGACTCGTAATGTTTCTTTTATTTTAAATAAAAAAGTAATATCTTGTGTTTTGCTTCTCTAAAATGATAAAATTACTTATATAATTCATTATTACTTTCCAAAATGCATTTGAACATACCTGCATCTTTGGCTCAAATAAATCCTTGTTTATTTAACAACAACTTACATAGCTTTATAAAAACCTCTCTGCATTTTAAACTATGTTTTATTCGATTATAAAGATTAAATTTGTAGTTTCTTCATAAGACCCAATGTTAAAAGTATAATTTTCAATATCGAAAAAAACGAAAAAATGTATTTGATCTAACATTTTGAAGCATACCATACTAACAATGAATTCGTATTGACTTTTTTTATAACATATTTAATTTACAGGAACTTCTCTGCATTTTTTCCTCTTTCGAAGGTCCTTAAATAACACCATGCATGAAATGAAATTTAACAAGAAATAGCTCCTCTTTTCCTCTAACATATCGTGTAAAAAATATTCCATCCACTCTTTTGAGACCTCTAAAGATAGAGAATGTTGATAGCTTTTGATATATAAACTAGGATTTAAAGGTAGTTTTAAAGTGAAACCTCGGCGAATAGTATTAAAAATGATTTGTCCCTTAATGAATTGCTACCAATCTCTCAATTCACAATGCTACCTCACGTCCTGCATTCCTGTTAAAAACATTAAACAAAAAAAAATCAAATATTTAGTTTTATAATCGCAAGAAAAACAAAACACCTTGAAATGTCTCCCTGAATGATTACCAATCAAAATATACCCTTCAGTATTAAGTTAACAACTATAATTAAATATGACTTAAGCAAATATTTTTGTGCTGAGTAAAAAAAACATGAAAAAAAAACTGGTAAGCGTGAACAAATATAATACGTCGTTTCGATACAAAACTAAATAGCTCTTGCATATTTACAATATTAATTATACATTGTTCTACTAAATTGAAAACTATAACAGAGATTACTTTTAAATTAAACAACGAATTTCTCTGCATCTTTGGTCCATAAAAAGAAAGAATATAGCTTGAGCTTCGCTACTTCATGTTCCAGAATGTCAGTTACAAAAATAATTGCCACATTGGAATCGCTTTTTTCGGAAGATTTTTCGATTGTTCTAATATTAAGAGATATTTTATATTTTGTGTTTTCTTCTTTCTTTATGCACCCATTTCCCCTTGACGTATGTCATTTATTAATAAAATTGGCCTTGCAAATACAAAAATCGTTTTTTTGATCAGACTCATTTTGATCAGACTAAAATTGGGACCGCTAGTGAGTCATTTATGTATTTTAAGGAAATTCGATAAGTTGAAGCAGCTCCTGCGTAACGAATTTTTCCCCTACTTGTAATTGCTACAGACCCATAAAAATATAATGAATAAATTTTAGATGAAAACTGATCATACCAAAGAAAAAGAAATATTAAAAGGTATGTTTGAAATATTATTTTTTCTGTTGTTTGTTAAATTGCAAGATGATACTACAGGTAGTCGTCGGTCAATGATGATACTTTTTTATATTTAGTGTAAAAGTTGACTACTATCGCACACATAAGAACATATTAACATCCGCGCCCTCTGGCACATAATATGTGTATAATATACACAACTCTTACAAGAATAATCCGTGCCGTCCGTCCGTCTGCCGCTCAACTAATCACTATATATCGGGACAAATAATAATGTTTACATATATATGTAGCAAAATGTTGGATATAAAAAAACAACCTCCAATCATTTTGTTGTTGTGTAATCAAGTCTTTTACTGTTTTCATGATCTTCTCTTGTGATAGAGTCAAATTAGCATTTTTCAGGTAAGTTGCTTGGAACCGCCATTTTTTAACCCTACATTTTTACGGTTCGGTTTAAATAATTTCTTAACTATTTAAAAAAAATATATTTATAGCGCGTTATAAACAAATTGAAAAATAATGGGCAAAAATACAGTTAAAAACATTATTTTCTATGTCAAGATTTATTCATCTAAAATGAAATGCATTTTTTATTTATAAAAATCGGTGACATGGTATTTTATTAATTGTCGGGAACCTAATTTTTTTAAGGCTACAATTGGACACATTATTTTTAACATATAAAAAAAATTCGTTACGCAGGAGCTGCTTCAACTTAGCGAATTTCCTTAGAATACATAAATCTCTTTCTAGCGGTCACACGGTTCTAGTTTAGTCTGATCAAAATGTTATATCGTATATGATTTTAGTATTTTCGAGCTCAATTTTATTTAGAAATGACATACGTCAAGGGGAATAGGGGTCATAAAGAAAGAAGGAAACACAAAATATAAAATATCTCTCTTAATATTAGAACAATCGAAAAATACGTAAGGAATAAAGTTGTAGAAAATCATGTTTGCTACAATTCATCACCTCATCATTTTTGCTCAAACTCTAATGTGTACAGAGATATTGAGGAATTTAATTTTCAATCTTGAATCGTCAATATTTCTGTAAATATTAGTGTAACAGAAAAAATGTTAAGAAACAAAATTACAGTAAAACTTAGTACCTACAACTTAACTTCTTATAAATTTTTTGATTATTCGAATATTAAGGGAGATATGTCAAATTTTGTGTTTTCCCCTCCCTTTAAACCCCTCTTTCCCCTTGTTCGATTTTACCCATTAACGAACTTGACCTTTTGAATACCAAAAGCGCCTCAAATACCAAATTTCATTCCGATAAAATGAAAACTGTGAATACAGACATATATATATATATATATATATATATATATATATATATATATATATATAAATATAAATATATATAAATATAAATATATATATATATATATATATATATATATATATATATAAATATAAATATATATAAATATAAATATATATATATATATATATATATATATATATATATATGTATATATATATATATATATATATATATAAATTTTATAGATGATGATTTTTGACTTCGGTACGGGACCAATAGCTCTATTTCCTTTCAGGAAATTCGCTTAAACGCATAAGTAATTAAGATTTTTATTTTAATTTAAAATTTTTGTGATTTTCGAACTTTGTTTTATTTTTTCACATAAAATTGAATAATATTCTATGACAATTTTAAATGTTTAGTTTTAAGAAAGATATTAAGAAAAAACGCTTTTTTGTTATAAACAAATTCAATTATGACCCTGTTCCGTCACGAGTCGGACCGTAAAAATTTAGGGTCATATTCACAGGACCTCAAGATGAATTGATTTTTTTTTAAATAAATGCGGTTCCGAGCAACCTGCATGAAACCACCATTTTGAAGCTAATTTGACTCTATCATTGATGATTGCAGGCAGTGATATAATAATTTAAATTTTATTTTTTTGTTATAAAATTTCTGATATAATCATTAATTTAAGTAGTCGTAATTGCTGTAAGTTTATTTCTTTAATTCGAGCTTGTAAATAACTGATAAATTTCCGGGGAGTGTTTAGTCAATTTATTTTGAATTGAGAAAATCAATTTTTATGTTTTAAAATAGTTTTAAGATGTAACGACCACAAAATTGTTTTCTTTAGTTTAACCCTCAAACGACACTGGATGCCATTTTGATCCCAACCATTTTTCAATAGATTTTTTTAAAATGTTCTCTCATGTTCACCCAAATCACTTTCCAAATGATCTCTTCAAAAGATTATTATGTATTATCAAAGCCATGATGATTCATACCTCAGAATAATATCATTTTTGGGAAATTAACTTACGGGACCACGACTATCTTTAATTGTTCTATCTTAGGAGTAAAACCGATAATCATATGATTACAGTAATTCAATAAAGTAATACCAATTAAAAAGAAAATTTTTTTGGACTAAATAGTTTTTGCAAAATAATAATTCAAAAGTTAATGCTTTGGTAAAATTTTTTATTTTTGCGATTTTTTGAAGAAAATGAACTTATTGACTGGATCAAAAAATTGAAATATCTCGGAAATCGCTAATAATATCGAAAAAATTAATCGCAGATTTTTTCAAGTCAAAATAGACCATAAAACTCTGGTATTACATCTAATGAAAATTTGCGAGGACTTTCGAATTTTACATTTTCGGACCTAAAAAGGGAAATATCTCGGAAACTATTTTAAAAAAATTACCGATAACCCTACATAATTGACCAAGGAACACATGTACCAATATACATAACGATTCGGACCGTAGCAAATTTTTGGATTCTTTGGTAATAAGTCGAAGATTTGCAAATAAAAAATTTAAGTCCATGCAAAATTTCTCTTGAAATTGTGAAAAACTTACAAAAAGGAGCGATATCCGATCAAAAACATAAATATAAAAAAAGTTTTCGGCGTAATACTTAATATTTTCTCCGTAAAAAGTAGTGATATGGAATAGAGGACCAAGTTATTTACCAAGTGTGAGAAAATGAATATAAATTTAGTATGTATTGAATATTTGATATTAGCAAGTTTTGTTTTTTTTAATATTCATTTTCTTACAATATTAATTAAATATATAAATGACCCAAAACAATGTAATTTGAAATCATAATAATAGAGATTTTTTATTCAAAAAATTTATTTAACCACAAAATCTGATATACATTATTTTAAATTTCGCAGTCATACTTTTTCCAATATTTTCCAACGTTACTATCAAATTTATACGTAATATTGTATCAAAATTATACAATTGCAAATTTTAAAATCGTTACAGTTTGTAGACACTGTAAGAAAATTGTCATCCTTGATATGTTTACAAATATAGGAAGCTACAAAAATACAAACTCACAAACATATTAAAAAACTAAATAACAGGTTTTTATTAACATTTTTGGCACTCAAAATCAGAGAAATCTTCAAATAGCTAATTAGAAAATGTGGGACGCTTTCGTTTTAATTAAATCAGTATGCTTTACGCATACTGATTTAAATAAAGTAACTAAATAAATCCCCAATGTTTTCTAAATTAGCCACTTATTTCCAGCTTGTTTTCCATAAATATTTGAATACTATTCAGCTATAATATAGTATGAATACTATGAACATTCAGATTAGTGTATTTTCCCAGATTAAATCTCTGGATAGTTTATTTGAACGGAATTGTCATTGAAATCCTACTCTGACAGAATGTATATTTTTTAAAACAACCAACAATTGCATTATTGATGATCATTGAATTCTTGTTTTACAATTAATACAAATAAAAAAAAACAAACATCCCAACACAATAGAACTACAGTGGGCGTTAAATTAGTATATGTATGTACGTATAAGCAAAGCAACCTACAACAATAGACATTGACAAGCACAAAATATGGAAATCAATTCATTGTTATCATAATTTTTATTATTACTAAATGAAACAAGAACAGTGTTTTTAAAAAAAAATCAGTTTGGATTGGGAAAAAGAACTTCACTGTTATTATGATTTAAAAACAATACACCATTAGATTAGATTTTAATTTATGTAAATAATAATACACATAATATAGAAGAGATATTCTGATTTGATGACAACAGATACTGACACAGATACCAGTGTAGGATTGAATATTACTGATTCAGAAATCTATTCATTTTTTTGTATTCATCAAAAAGTATCACAAGATTTGCGGACTGATAAAACGGTAATCTCGTCCCAAAATGAATAATTTTTCTATGTAACACTAAAAAATTCACCGGTATACCGAATAGTGATTCGTATTAGGTTTATATAGTATATAAAAGCAAATCAACGTTTAAAACGACCCGGGAAGCTAGCTTTTGCTATCTTAACAATAATTTCATCAACTTGTGAGTCATTATTTTCAGAAATGAAACAACATGTGAGACTCACTGCGAAACCGTTTGTCAGATGACTCCAGTTCAGCTTGTATTCTGCTAAAAGTACCAAAGTATTATTAACTTAATAAAAATTTTCCTTTAATTTAAATAAACAGAAAACTGTTTATATAATTGCTATACAAAATGTAAATATCGGTTTGCAAGAGTTTTTAAGTTGATAGCATTTAGTTTTATTATTAATAACTAAATCAAGATTCCTTTAACAAAATTTGAGCCAAAGCCTCATAAATTTTTTTTTATATAATGACATGTAGATCAATAAAGGCTGCCGAAACTTGCACTACGCTTGAAACTTAGGAATAAATTAGGAATAAATTTACATGGCATATATGTTAATATAATTCTGTAAGCGTTTCTTTGAATAAATTTTATTATTTAATGTCTCAATCTGGTTTAGTGCCTTTGTGTTCATCCAATAAAAGAAGAACCCAGAAATTTCCTTTCATTATTTTCCAAAGCTAGGTAAAGAAAAAAATATCAATTGAAATAAGTTGGGGTGTACCTAAATCTCTAAAGATAGGCACATGGAAATTAAAATTGATAAATCCATTCGCAAACATTTGATAACTAACCTAAAATATGCATATAGTTGCAATTTAATACTTTTGGCCATAAATCTAAATAATTATTGTTAGGAGTAGAAGTATGATGATTCCAATTGCCTAGAACCTAATTCTACAATAGATTAATAATAATAAATACAATTTGAAATTCAAACCAATCTTTATTTTTCCCAATAAAAAATGTCAAGTACAGTTTGTTGATAGTTACTGAGGTAACAACATGTAGTTACCTACATAACAAGGGGAATACATAGTGATTCCGCAAGTACAAAAATTTACTAAAATCGCTACAAAATAATAAAATATTAAAAAAAAAAACACAAAGACACATTTTATATTTATAAACATCGACTCTTAGTTTTTTTATTGGTCACGCAGTGATCAATAAAAACCATCTTAAAAAGTTTCACGTATTGTGTGTATTCACAGTGAATTAATTATGAATATGTTCCAAAAAGTATTATTACAAAAGAAGAAGTATTATTTGAATGAGCTCAATGAAATGAATTAATTCCTGAAATATCACACACGATAGTCCAACACTAATATTTTAGTATTAAAAAAGTATTTAAATTGTACTATAGAAAATATAATTTATACAATTAAAATAAAAAAAAATTTATGTTATTATTTAGCAATGGTGTATAATGACAATAAAAAAAACAGGCAACCCTATTGAATTATGAATTACAATAAGACTATAAATAATAATTTTTGACACAATTACAATAATGATCGTTGTATTTTTTTTATAAATCATAAAACATATATACATCCATTTCTCGATTTACACTTTTGATTCGTTCCTGAACAGGTCGTGCCAATCGGATCCGTTTAAAATGAGACTGAGCATTTGTATTAAATAGAAGAATATGTTCAGTTTAAATTGTAAACCGTATAAATCGATTTGAGGAAGATTAAGAAAAGTCGAGGATATGATTGTAGTGGACTCGCTACTAAATCTCAATATACTTTCTAAATATCAATATACTACTTAGAAACCTTTGTGGACTCACTACGTATGCCCTTTGTTATTTCGGTAACTACATGTTGTTACTAAATTTCAAATTTTGCCCCAATTCCTAGATCAATTATTTGTATTTTATAAATACATATTTCGACTACAAGGTAGTCATCATCAGTATGCATTAGGTAATCGTAACTATCTCTGGGATATAGAGTCAGAGATATGTTGTTTGCTCGTTGCTAATTTGGTGCATTTCTCACAATAATATTAAAAAAGATTTTGTCTTTTATATGATCTGACTGAAGTAGTTCCTGAAGGATTAACTCAAATAATCCTAACTGACCAATGAGTTGACTGACCAATTAAGGGATTAAGTGTGTGAAGATCCCAATCTACTTATTGGCGGTATCTTTTTTTTTGATCATGCGGCGTTGTTATTGTCAATAAGGTGAGGGTGTTGATCGAAGTAAAGCTTTTAATAATCTTTATATACATGTTGTTACTTCAGTAACTATCAACAAACTTTTTTGACATTATTTATTAGGCAAAATAAAGTTTGGTTTGATTCCCAAAAATCTGTCTATTTAATTTATTGTAGAAATAGGTTTTAGATAATTGGAACCATCTCTTTTCTACTCCAACATTAAAAAAGTTTCTATCCATTGAAGTTTCTTTCCATTGAACAAGGTTTCTTTCCACTTTCAATGTTTTATGATCGACCTTTTTTTAGATTTTTCGGCGTTAAATGTTGAAAAATGAAATATAAACACAAATTAACAATATTCCTACTCACCATTGGGTTGGTGGCACTAATGAAAGTATCCAACTTTCCCATTTAGAAAGTCTGGTATCCGATTTTTATCGACGTTAATTGCGTCAACCAACTCCAACAGTGGGAAGTAACCATAACGACAATTTTAGTACTCGAAAGACCACTGGAAATGGAGCACCGATAAATCTGACAATACTTTTGCATAAAATCGGATCACCATCTGAGCCGCTAAGTGTAAAAAAGATTACAAAGAATCTTCAATTATTTTAAATATGAATAAATATATCAGCATTTTTAAAAAGTTCGTTCTTCCACAATTTGATCTTGTGTTTTGTTTGCGAATATTGATTTTGTAAAACAAATAGTTTAGAAAATATATTTGTTAAAATTTTTTTTTACAAATAATATATATTATGTATATTAATATATATATATATTTTAACTTATTTACATATATATTTTTATTATATATTTTAACAGTTATTATAAAATTTCACTTATACACTTGGCCACAGAAGTTAATGTCATTTTTAGCGAATTTCCTGAAAGGAAATAGAGCTATTGGTCCCGTACCGAAGTCAAAATTTCGCAAAATTTCTACAAATATCCATCGATCCTACCTAGGGGATGTCATAAATCACCATCTGTAAAATTTATATATATATATATATATATATATATATATATATATCTATGGACATATATATATATATATATATGTATATATATATTTATATATATATATATAAATATATATGTGTGTGTCTGTAATCACCCTAGCGGTTACAGTTTTCATTTTATCGGAATGAAATTTGGTATTTGAGACGTTTTTGATATTCAAAAGGTCAACTTCGTTAATGGGTAAAATTGGACAAAGAGAAAGGGGGGTTTAAAGGGAGGGGGAAACACAAAATTTGACAAATCTCCCTTAACATTCGAAAAATCGAAAATTTATAAGATGTAAAGTTTTAGGTATTAAATTTTACTGTAGTTTTGTTTCATATCATTTTTTCTGTTACACTAATATTTACAGAAATATTGACGGTTTAAGATTGAAAACTAAATTCCTTAATATCACTGTACACATTAGAGTCTGAGCAAAAATAAAATGATAAGGTGATGAATTGTAGCAAATTTAATTTTCTACAACTTTATTCCTTACGCATTTTTCGATTGTTCTAATATTAAGAGATATTAAGAGATATTTTTTATTATGTGTTTTCTTCTTTCTTTATACACCCCCCCCCCCCCCATTCCCCTCGACGTATGTCATTTATTAATAAAATTTGACTTGCAAATACTAAAATCATATACGACATTTCATTTTGATTAGACTAAAATTGTGACCACTAGAGAGTGATTTTTGTATTCTAAGGAAATTCGCTAAGTTGAAGCAGCTTCTGCGTAACGAATTTTTTATTGTACCTCCTAATAATCAAACATCCTTAAAACAGAAGAATTTGTTATATATTTGAAAGGAATTTTCACTTTTTCAGTGTATTAAACTTCAGTTTAAACTTCTTTTTGAAAAAAACCATATCTTAATAATATCAATGAAATCATCCAGGTAGCTGGCTTTAGCTAAGATTAATTTGTTCTCATAGTATAAATGATAGCATATATGTGTGCGTGATTAGGCGTGGCCATGTTATACACAACCGTCATAGTATAATACAAATTCAAGGTATATATCTACTTCAAGGTATATATCTACAAGTTCAACACCTTTTCTTGGTGGTCTCGTTTTTATTTTCTAATATTTATTTCATTGATCTTATAGCACACCACCGCATTGTACTCAACTGGTAATTATCTTAAATAGGCAATCAAATTTGAATACACATTTTGAAATATATTCTTTTTACTACTTAAATATATCAATTAACTTGGCGATATACATTGACCAGTAAAGTTATGCAAAACAATCAAGTAAGGGAGCTTATACCCGCGGCTTCGCTCACGTTTATTGTTATATCACTGACTAGAGTCGTCGTAACAAGATAAAATACTATAAGTCTAATTATAAGCTTTTAATCAAAAAAGTTTTATTGCAATCGATCCAGTAGTTTTTGCGTAATGCTCGAACAAACAAACAAATAAAAAACCAAGAAACAGACATTTACAATTTTATAAAAAATCGTAACGGAGGAGCTACGTCGACTTCATGAGAATACATAAATCACTCTCTAGCGGTCACAACTTTAGTGTGATCAATACGAAATGTATTTTGCAAGGCCAATTTTATTAATAAATGGCATAGATCAAGGGGAAAGAGGGCATAGAGAAAAAAGAAAACACAAAATATAAAATATCTGTCTTAATATTAGAACATTTAAAAAATGTATGAAGAGTAAAGTTGTAGAAAATTATAATTGCTACAATTCATTACCTCATCATTTTTCTCAAACTCTAATATGTACAGAGATGCTCTATGCTCTCTTTCCCCTTAACCTATGGCATTGATTAATAAAATCGGCCTTACAAATAAACACTACACTAAAATTGTGACCGCTAGAGAGTGATTTATGTATTCTAACGAAATTCGCTAAGTTGACGCAGCTCTTGCGTAACGAATTTTCTTTTTTTAGTTAATTTATGCCTGATTATTTTGTTTTTCGAAAAAATGCTTCGGTTAGAAGATATTCATTATAAATATAGCAACAACTTTAATTCGAATTTTCATTTCGAAAACCGAATCAATAACGCACACAAATCAACTATAAAATTTTTAAAAATCAACTATTTTGGTCAAGTACACTATGGGCCACAAAAGTAGTGTTCATTTTTCTATATTTTTTGATTAATTTCCAACTTTTTAATTCTGTTTTTGGGAAAATATTTCGAATTAAAGTTGACAGTAGCCATTATTTCGAAAACCTAATGAATAAGGCACAAATCAACTATAAAATTTTGAAAAATGAGGGCTACTTTTGTTGCCAATAGTACAAATATATTTTTTAATAACCATGTAAAGTTAGGTGTTCGTTTTTCAATAATAATTTGTTATTTAACTTTTTTTTAATAACAAAATATTTATAACGGTTTGCATATACTGACATATGCATGTGTATAATTTATAAACCGATAACGGATTTCTATTCGATAGTAATTTCTGCGTGAAAATGATTATATTTGTATGATTATACATCATACGAACATATATGTTCAGGCTAATTATATATATGCATAGTATGAAATGTATTAAATGACTTATTATAAATGCACTTGTGGCATAATTATGACTCATTTAACATTCCCAATAGTTTTTAATAATTATTTATGTTGGTGTGGAAAATACACCAACAAATGGACCGGCTGTAAGTGCATACAAGAGAGTAATGCCTCTATTAATTTTGCATAAAATTCATTAGAAATTGTTTTCATTAAATAAAATGTTACACCGTTTCCGAAATGTTTCATAACCGAAAGAAAAAATTAAAAGCAGAACAGAACTAAATCATGAACGGGTTAAAAATCGAAAAAGAAGAAGATTAATTCACTGTGATAATCGTATTTTATGTAATTATGTAAAACTGCAATATGGGTGATGGCAAATTCGTACATAAATCAAGAATTTAAATATAAGCACGTTCCCGAGAAAATCAGTTTTCTTACGATTCTTCTGTTATTTTGAATATATGTAGCTAAAAGTATCTTCTACACGTAGTTTTTTCTTTAATGGTCCTTACGGTAATAAATTTGTAAATATTGACAGTTAAAATTTGTATGTTTATCATATAAAACTTAACCCGATTAATGATGTCACACACGTTTTGTTAAATATCAATAGTAATTTTCTTTAGATTCTTCTAAAAAACTGAGAATAAGTAATTGAAGATATAACAAATATCTTTCTACAAAAATAACAAAAACAAGCGGTCGGTATTAGTTATCTTATAAATATTGTTTAAGTCCTCAATTTAAACCAAAATTCCATTATGTAAACTAAATAGATCAAATAAAATATAGTAACATTTGATCTATTGTAGTTTACATAATGGAATTTTTTTGAAGTTGAACACGACTGCTCTTTGGGAACGACCTTAAGATTATTTAGGACCTCTATGAAAAATTACGTACACAAAGATAATTTTAAAATCATTAAAAAATGTCGCTCTTAAATCATGAAGTAACAGTTGTTTTTTCTTAATAATAATAATTTTTTTTTAAGTATATTATTATTTTCAATTGTTGCGTGTGGATAATATTTATTTCTGGTAATAATTATGTGTCCTTAACAATAATTTTTTTTAAATTATTATTTTGAGTTCATGAAATTTATGTTGAGGATAATAAGAGTACATGGAATTTCTTGTAACTACATCATTCAATTTGGTTATAAAACATTTTTTGTAAACAAGTCATTATACAATTATTTCATCTACATGGACACAGAAAGTGACAATGGTTGATTTCCATTTAACACACAGTGAGACACAAGAAAAACTCGTGTGTAGAGCGTGTGTAAACGACAGTGCTACCAATTATTTCCAAAATATAGTTTTTAACAATTGGTATACTTTTTTTATCATTTCAAAATCATAATTTCATTATTTAATGAATTATGATTATTATTTATTACTAGCATTACCCGTCGCGGCTTCGCCCGCAAAAATTTTGTAACGCCCTTATAACAAAGTAACATAATATTTTCTCCCGTCAAGTTGCCACCAACTGCCACCTATTGACAAAATTTTTGAAGAACTCATGTTGTGTATAACGTATTTGTTGTATGCATCGGTATCTATGAATAGCATATTTAACGCATTAGTTGCTTACTGCCATCTATCGAAAGGCGGAAGACTTTGTTTTATAATATGACACCTCCAACGAATATCATTATATTTTAGCCAATGTATACAAAAACTTGACAAATTATATACTAACACCTTCCTCGAGAACCATTCTATCCATTGGTGAAAACAGCATGAAAATTGGTGTAGTAGTTTTTGAGTAAATCGCGGACAGACAGACAGACGCGGCTGGGGGATTTTATTTTATACTATGTAAGGATTCATGATAAGTTATTAATAACTAACAATAATTCAAAATCTTTCCAAATAAAGTAAATATAATTTATTTACTGTTCTAAAGTATGGAATAGACGCAGAACATTGTTGCAGCAACATTGAACTCCGCCTATAAAATATTTTCTATACAGACGTGCAACCAAAATTATGGAACATTATATTGTTATTTTATGACGCTAGTCATAAAAATTCAATCATTTCTCATCGTGTCTCTATCTATCTCATTTAATTTGTATAGTTTATTTATATGTATGTATCTCTAGTAAAACTAGTGTTGGGATAATATCAATATTCTATACAAATAATAAAGTATATATATAATATAAATTGTAACCAATATAGGTAATAAAACATAATAAAATATTAGGAAAGCATAACATTTCAGATAATATGGCCAATTTGTATATGAACATTTAACTCCTCCTACAAAATATCAAATAATTTTGATTTTTACAGCAACCGTTCAAGGACATGTTTTTTGTTGCTGCAACAGCTATACACACACAGCAACATCCTAGGTTGCTGCACAATGTTGCTGTTCAATGTTCCTCGTTTGTAGGCCCTATTACACTTTGACAGTTTTACGCTTTTCAATGCTTTTCAGGTTACCATCTTTACGCTTTTCAGGTTATGTTGATTTTCTCTGAAAAATGTTTATGAAAACCATTTATAGGTCATATATATTTATAGGCTGGCACACCGTGTGTCGCATACTCCGTAGCTGTTTGTCTTAATGGAAAGCAACCAATATGTTATATGTAATATAGAGAAATTCTTTTCGATATCGAAAATCGTGTCACCAAATCTTTACGCTTTAAAGATCCGTAAATATCTGAGTCAAAATCATGAGGTCCAACCAAATTCAATCTTTGTGAAAGATGAATAGCTTTCTTTAGAACTGTTGCAGTGTCTAACTCACACAAACAAAATGATACACTGTTCGATACAGAAGTTTTCGATCCGTCGGATTTCTATGTACTGAGTATGTATGCCGAGTATGTTATTTAACCTTGTGTCTTGATCATCGATACTTATAACAATACCTATAGTAAAGTTATGATAGACGATAAAATTACCATGTGAATTACTATCAAACCGCTAATAAAAGAAAACACACCTCATATCTACATAATACATGCACATGGCATACCCATAGCTAGCTGGTGTAGCTATAGATATCTAACTATACACTCATATAATATGTAACTAAACGTATGTATGGATTATGATAAAGTACTTACCGATTTAAGTATAGTGTACTTTAAGACAGTTCATAATTTAGATTTTGAATTTATTCTCTTCTCTTTATCAAAATACAAACTGTCTCAAAAAGATTGTTATACTTTCAAAACAGTGTATATTGTCTATAATATGTATAGCTTATTCATTATATCATTAACAAATTATGCAACACATTTGTTTTTAGCGAATTTCCTGAAAGGAAATAAAGCATGTCCATCGATCCTACCTAGTAAAATTTATATTTATATATATATATATATATATATATATATATATATATATATATATATATATATATATATTCATCTGGAGTTCGTGAAGGAAACTGCAGAAAATCTTCTCAAGCATAGCCGGTTACTTCGTTCTTGTCCATACGCCGGCAGTTTACTCAATTAACCGCCTTTTTTTTTATTTTTATAATTGACAAACTGCCAATGTCGGGATTCTAACCCATAACCTCCCAGTTTCCAAATACTGCATACTGCGCAGATATTAGACCTTAGACCGCTCGGTTATGGTCTTACGTAACGTAGTGAGCTTCTTAAAATTGCTAATGTTGTCGATAGCTCGTACAGGATTTTCGAATGTGATTCGAGCATCGAGGAAACACAAAACAATTTTTGGCGGTATCCAAAAGTTCTGTGAATTTCTCTATGCTGACACCGACTCCAAAAATAACAATAATTGTACATATATATATAAAAAATTTTGCTTAGGCGAACTAAAATTGGCACATGAATATGCGATTATTTTTTACTTTTAAGTGCATTTTTTGTTATAGAATATTTGATTTTTGAAGTCGGGTTTCCATTTTGTCAAAATAGGGTTTATAAATCATATATTTTTGAAACACTTTGTATAGTTAGTTTTAAAACTAAAGTAGTAATACTATTATAAAAATTTATAAACGACGGTAATGCACTCTTTTACACAAAACTAACTGAGAACAAGTTAACTTGATACAAACTTACACATGTTTTCATAATATGTATATTATTCACATTCATAACAATGTTAAATGCGTAAGTATATACAGCTAAATTTATAGAACACAGGTTCATAAAGAAGCGGGGTTCAAAAATAGTTTTGTGTTTCCTCGATGCTCGAATCACATTCGAAAATCCTGTACGAGCTATCGACAATATTAGCAATTTTGAGAAGCTCACTACGTTACGTAAGACTAGTTCAAGTCGCCGAGCGGTCTAAGGTCTAATGTCTGCGCAGTATGCAGTACTTGGAAACTGGAGGTTATGGGTTCGAATCCCGACATCGGCAGTTTGTCAATTATATTTTAAAAAAAAAGGCGGTTAATTGAGTAAACTGTCGGCGTATGGACAAGAACGAAGTAACCGGCTATGCTTGAGAAGGTTTTCTGCAGTTTCCTTCACGAACTCCAGATGAATATCGGTATGGTTCCTATCATAGTCGGCTGCAGCCGGAGATCCTACCAATTCCTAGTCTACTCACAATCATCACATCCTAAGGCATCACAATAGACCTTATGGTCGAAGGGTAGCGCGTCCAGGGCAGCCTTTACAATCTACCTCTACCTCTACGTTACGTAAGAATATTTACCCCATTTGATGTAATCTTCATTGGATTTTATAACCAAAATTGTGGCTTACTGAAAATGAACGACTAGTAGGTATCGCGAAAACGAAAAATAGGCACTCAATATTTTAAATAACAAAATAACCGTGTTTCCATATATAAGATTATCAAATGATAATTAATGAGAACTCAAGATTTTTGAAATAAAATTTAAAAATCACCCCAATACCAAGATCAATTTTTGTATTATAAATCCGTATTTCGACTATAAAGTAATCATCATCAGTATAAATTAGCTAGTCGTAATTTACTCTTTGACAATTAGAAATAGATGGAAAATAGAGATTAATAGACAAAAATAAAAATAAATTAAAATATAATAAATTTTATTGAAATTACTCTTATTAAAGTTGCTTTCATTCGATTTACTCTTGTTAACATCACTCTTATTAAAATTACTCTTATATTGTCTCAGGATATGTTAACATATCCTATAATAACATATCCTATAATAACATATCCTGAGACAATATAAGAGTAATTTTAATAAGAGTGATGTTAACAAGAGTAAATCGAATGACAGCAATTTTAATAAGAGTAATTTCAATAAAATTTATTATATTTTAATTTATTTTGTTTAATTTTTTATTTAACGAATTTCCATAGATTAGTGCTAAATATTACTCTAATAATTATAATTATATTTTTATACCCTATACAAGGGTTTATTTATACTGAGTTTAGTTAAACTTGTATGTGTCTTCTAGAGCTAAAAAGTAAGGAAAAGTTAGTGAATGGTCAAAATCTGATCGTATTTGGGCAAAATGGGCAAAACTATCCATCTTTGAAACCGTGAGAGAAAATTTTATGACTTGAAACTTTTTTTATTTGAAACTTTTTTTCAACAATCGGTGTGTAACTTTTTTTAGTATATATCGGATATTTCAGCAATTAACTAAGTTAATTGTAATTCTCACTTGTTTTATATATTTTTCGTTCTGAATTCGAAAACAAATGAAAGTATAACTATAAAATTTCAAAATCCTAGTCTCCATTTTTGATGAGCCTAAAGGTCTTCTTAGCTATAAACAAACTCAAGGCATTTCAATGATATCTATGAAAGTAGAATGATAAGACAGATATAAAAAAATAATGGTATTTAACCAGAATCGATTCATGTTGAGAGTTTACCAAGGAACTATATGGCTGACCCGCAATTCATTAGAAACCAATGAATCATTTAATTCGTAACATTAGATAATCAAACGTAATTTATAAAAAAATTTAGTGAGGAACTACTTTTTGAATTAGGTGAGATTTTTCCTTAAAGAATAAGAAGGGTAAAATATTATCTGTGAAGATATAGTTTAATGGATATCGGATAATTGCTCATCAGACAAGAACGATTTAAAAAAAATTACTGCCCAAAAAATACATAAACAAAAAATAAATACGTTAATATAGAGATACTTCATGTTTTTGAACATGAGAAGGCAAAAAAACAATATAAGATAGATTTTTTAATGTTCTTCAAATTCTTTTCAAAGATATTTCAAAGATACTAGATAGTTGATTATAAAATCAGAGTTTTAATACCACAGCGAGTAAAATATTTTCTGGTATTTTTTTAAATAACTACTAATAACGAGTAATATTAGTAGTTGTAGAAGTAGGGGAGGGAAGGTCGTAGACCTTTTTTTCCGACCCTCAAAGGACAAGGAATTTGATTGTAGACTGGGAATTGGTAAGTTGTGCAATTGCAACGGACTTTGATTAATAACTATACCGAAATTCATCTGGAGTTTGTGGAAAGAAACTGCAGAAAACCTTTACAATTATATTCGGTTACTTTCGATCTTGTCCATACACCGACAGTTTAGTCCATTAACCGCCCCATTATATATATAAATTAATTAAATAGGGAATATGCATGAAAATTTTTTTTTCACTTGAATTGAAGCATGTTTACTTGACAAATATCAAGGTAAAATTACTTTTTAAATAACTTTAAAAATAAGCGAGATATGAATGATTGAAATTCCCGATTAGACAAAGAGGGTGATAGCCCTCTTGATATGTTATGTGACGTCATATTACACTTTCACCATTTAAAATACACGTAAAACTCCGTCTTAGTATTTTTGCAAGAAAGAGACAGATAATAATCTTTAAAAGTTTATAGCTTCCTTGATATTTGTCGGATTTTAATTTCGTTTTTAAATATTATTACAGTATTAACAGTATTTTCATATTCTGAAAATAAATGTGAAAAAAAATTTTCATGCATATTCCCTATTGGCAAACTGCACCGTTGGTAATTGGAGCAGCAACCTTCCAGTTCCGATGTGAATGCCTCAAACAGCTCGACTCAGATTGGTACAAGTAATATTAATGAATTTTTTAAATTTAATTGCTCAAAGATAAATGAACTTTGAATTTTCATTGGAAATAAATTTCGGGATTTAAATGCCCCAGCTACTATTAATAAAGAGGCACGCAGAAATAAATGTTTGATGGACCGATTTTAGTTTATTATTATAATTATTTTCGTAGCCAATGATATTATGCAGCAAATAATGTAACATAATATATATACGATTAATTTTCTTAGAAATAATTTTGTTTGCTTTTTTGCAACAAAGCTCTACGTTTGAAATAAAATATCCAAATATTATGAAAACTAACGTGTTATTCTCTTGGACTATGATGTATCACTTCTCATTCTTTATTCAATAATAAAGTAACAAAATTGTCTAGATTACTTTTAAAGATATTACGATCCACCACCCTCCCTTTCTTAAAAAACAAAATATATACATACAAACATATAATAAGCTTATTTATTTGATATAACCTTTTCTGATTGTAGCGTAGCCTTTTCTATCCTTTTTTTATTTACGTTATAATATAGGGGTTTCAATCTTATCGACACAAACTATTCCATATTGTGGTATTTAAAATACACAGAAGAGGATGGATGGAATTTTTTGAGTAGTACTAACTATAATAATAACACAAAAAATAACTACAAAATTAGTCTCATAACGAACATGATATATATATATATATATATATAGTTTTGAAAAAATTATTTTAATGATTTTTAAAAACTAAAAAAAAGGATACAAAAACAAAAATAAAGAACCTTTACGCGTATTAATAAATATTCTGTCTAGGAATTTATTTCGTCAATTAAAATATATGAAATACCATAGTTGGTAGAGGCTACCCTGGACGGGCTACACTTCGACCATAAGGTCCATTGTGATGCCTAACGATGTCATTTATGAACCGATTTTGAATTTTTTATTTTTAACGGATTTGGTTTCCCATTAGTCCCATTGGCACCAAATCGCATTCTGATGAGAAATGAGGAAAATCCTCATTTCTGCGAAATTTTTTTTTTTTTTTGAACTGATATACTCATTTATAATGGAAAAATAAGCAAATTTTTTTAAAAACCGCTTTCAAAAAAATTTTTACAAAAAAAAAACCAACCCCAAAAAAAAAACAAAATGCATGTAAAAAAAACAGAAAATCTGTTATGAAAAAAAAATGCACTAAAAATTGAAAAAAAAAAAATGCACTAAAAGTTAGTAGGTCGTTTAGTTGGTCTAATTTAGACAAATAAAATATGTTATAGAACTTCAAAGTCACTAAAAAGCGAGAAATAAACCCTATTTTGACAAAATGGAAACCCGACTTCAAAAATCAAATAACAAAAAATGCACTTAAAAGTAAAGAATAATTGCATATTCTTGTGCCAATTTTAGTTCTCCTAAGCAAAAATTTTTAAATATATATGTACAATTATTGTTATTTTTGGAGGCGGCGTCCAAAAGTTATGTGAATTTCTCTATCCTAAAAAATTTTCGCCTTCGTGAAGCACTCTTCACCAAACATTGCAATTCATATATTATAATTCCATTCAAATAAATAAAACTACAATTAAAAAATAATCAGTTTAGTGTGTATTGTTAGTGCTAGATATTTAAATTGACAGAATTTACACCGGCCAATATGAATGACTCCGAAAAGAATATTAACTATATTTCTCTATCCCATCAAACTGTACTATGCCAAGTACAGTTTGATAGACCCCGAACTACAATGACACAGAACCGCTTATCAAAGTTATCTCTACACAGTATCGAAAGTGCTTTACTTCGAGAGCTGGACTCCGATCACTGAAATTATTGAAGATTTTTCGTCAAAAAAAAGCTCGCAAAATTCCATTCGCCTAATAACACTACATAATAAACACATTCACTTTTGTCTATTTCCTTCATCAGTTTGTTAAAAGCATTTTATTTATGACAAAAAATAATTGAAAAATTTTAAAAGAGTTTCTTTTTGTCTGATTTCAAAAATTATCTAGGGCCTCCACTTTGGCTGCCAACCTTTAAATTCGGCCCTGGCTATTATTATTGTATGTAAATCTGGTGAAGTAGAAGGGATACACAATATTTATGGATATAGAAAAAATAAAATCTTGAACACATGACGCATCCTATGATGCAGTCTGAATAGCGATAAAAGCCAAACTTACCATGTGAAAAATACAAATGAAATCGAAAAGAATTTCATACACTATGACTATTAAAATATTTTATTTTTATTTAAGTAGTTAAAAAGTAAGTTTATTGCATAAACCTTTGGGGTTGAGAGATCAGATTTATGTTTATGTCAAATTCCAAAAGATTATGTAAGGGAGTCTATAATCACTAATGTATATTATAACATATGCTCTGACATTAAATATCAACCTATTAGAGAAAATACATACCTAAAACATAAAAGATATATCCAAGAATAACATATTTCAGTAGTTTTAGGGTTCCGTAGTCGAACGATGTTCAGGCGAAGCTCTATTGCCATGGCTACATTGTTATGAGTCCATAGCTAATTTTACGTCAACACTGATATTCCAAATGTAAGTGTTTCGGAAAAATTTATTAATATGGGCTCCATTTCCCGCCTATTAGGGGTAAAAGAGATCTTATTATATCAAAACGTAAGCATGAAAAAGCTCCAAAACAAAAAATGTGTACATTTGTTTGTATAGTACTCAGGAAAGAATCAAACCTACTATTTTGAATTTGCTAACCAGAAAATCAGTTTTGGCGAAACATGGATATAAGAAACAATGGTTATCAAAGATTATTGAAGAAAGTATACATATACTGGTTATCATTTCCACTTCGGGTACCAATTGTACAACACTGATTAGCCGTATAATTACTTTTTCTATGAAAAGATGCCATAGGAATACATAAGAGGGTAATGGACTTACGATTCTTTGGCTAAAGAACACAGTATTACATTGATTTATTTTATATGGTTCAAATGAATAAAACTGATATGGTTCCAAGCTTGACGAAATATTTCTTGAACTAACTAGTAGCACGTTCATGGATAAAAAAAGCTTTGGGAGATTCGCAGCTAGACTGACGTTGCTTTTCCATTTTTCTATTTACAAAAATTTACTAGTTTTAAAAGTAATTTAACACAAAACAAGCGAAATGGAGGTGGGTGGGTGGGGGTTGTCCTAAATGTCTACCTAATGGTATAAGGGGGTATTATAAAAGTTGATTGTAATTGTAATATTCTTAGAAAACTATATGATAAACTTAATTTTCCAACGGGTTTCAGTTATTATATAATAAAAAATAAAAACACATTTAACATAACGTCCAATTTAAAACCTTTTGTCTAATTTGAATTGTTTGTAAAAATTGCATCCATTCCCTTGTCAAAACGTTAAATGGCAATGAAAATATTATTCCCGCTGATTTCATAAATTGAATGCGTTGAAAAAAGATTCTTTAAAAAATGATGAATAAATTTAAAGATTTAAAATGAACAATACTAGAGCAAATGACAAATTAGATAAAATACTTAAGGTAGTTCCAGCATTGTTTGGTATAATCAGGACAAACCGGTTTGCTTTTATTATAGAACAAATACATACACACATATATTCACACATGCATATATTTTATATACAAATTAATGTAATTTTGAAAGAAAAAAAGTTTAAAACTATTATATTTCAAAAACAAAACGGTAAAACACAATTTAAAAAAAAAAAATTATTTAAGAAATATTTATCTTTACTGTCCTAGTTTTTTTTTTAAATTTTGTCGAGTTTTTTTTTTAATACAACAGATAATAGTTGGGCGGGCATGAAGTTTTACATGCTTCTAATGAGAGAGAGTGAGAGAGGATGATAACTTTGATATTAATTATCTCGCGTTCTAAACGGTCAAAAATTCTGAAACTTCGGGATTTATTAGAAAACGTTATTTTTAGCCTGTGAAAAAAAATTAGCAAAATCTGTCGAAAAGTGATTTTATGCTAGAACTACCTTAAATTTATTTTCTCCACACATTAGAACATACCATCTATCAATAGAGAGTGACTTCAGCTTTTGGTATCTGGCTTTGTTTTTCTAGTTATCGTATTGAGTAGCGGACATGCAGAAATAGACTAAGTCGGTCAAATTAGATCATGTTCCTATCTGCGTCATCTTGAATTCAACTATTCGGATAATTCGTACTCAAGTTATACTCATTGTGGTACTACGAACTACGAGTTACTTATTCTCGACGGATTTAAAAATATAATTTTTATAATGAATAGGCTAGAATAAATTGGAATCCTTTAAAAAAATATAAAAAAACTAGCATAGAGAAATTCACATAACTTTTGGACACCGCCTCCAAAAATAACAATAATTGTACATATATATTTAAAAATTTTTGCTTTGGTGAACTAAAATTGGCACAAGAATATGCAATTATTTTTTTACTTTTTAGTGCATCTTTTGTTATAGAATATTTGATTTTAGAAGTCGGGTTTCCATTTGTCAAAATAGGTTTTATTTCTCGCTTTTTAGTGACTTTGAAGTTCTATAACTGATTTTATTTGTATAAATACGGGTAGACCTACTAAACGACCAACTAATTTTTTTAACACTTTTTTTTTACCCGTTTTTTTTTTTTTTTTATATAATTTTTAGTGCATTTTTTTATAACAGATTTTCAGTTTTTTTTACAAGCATTTTGTTTTTTTTTTGTAAAAATTTTTTTTTTTGGGGTCGGTTTTTTTTTTGTAAAAAATTTTTTTGAAGTCGGTTTTTAAAAAAATTTTCTTATTTTCCCATTATGAATGAGTATACCCTTTCAAAAAAAAAAAAAAAATTTCGCACAAATCGGTTATCACATATAAAATGAGGATTTTCCTCGATTTCCCGGAGATCCCCTCATCAGAATGCGATTTGGTGACAATGGGACCAATCGGAAATCAAACCCTTTAAAACAAACAAAAAATTCAAAATCGGTTCATAAATGACGGAGTTCTGAGGTAACAAACATAAAAATAAAAAAAAATAAAAATACAGACGAATTGAGAACCATCCTCCTTTTTTGAAGTCGGGTTAAAAAAGATACGCCATTGTTTGGTTTTATGTTTCAAAATATGTCAAACAATAAAACACATTAAGTTGCACTATAAAATATAATTTTGTTATCCTTTTATCTCTATACAAAGAAGAAAAAAACATGGGTAGTACATAAAACTGTCAAAAAATGACATTAAACGATTCTCATTTTGGCACTTAGCGGCCGATTAATGTCAGCAAATTTGATTGACAGTTATTTTATGTATGTGTTTAAAAAAAAAGTTCATAATAAAATTCTTACCTTAGTACGATTCAAAGGATCTGAAAAATCCCAACCAGGTGCCACAAACAGGTAACCACATTTGGTTACTTTACGACTGGCCTACAACAAAATAAAAATATTTTTTATTAATAAAAAGTTAACATTAATTTTATTTTCAGAAATCATAGAGATATATATTCAATTTTTTTTTTAAAAACATCTTTCAGTCGTACTTTGTTGGTGGGCTTTATAAAAAATATAAGATTTTTGTGTGTATTATCCTACCCAAGAATTATTTTTCGATTAATGTAATTTTAGGACCAGAACAGAATTCCTAATAAAAACTGTGTAATTGCTTTATGAACGATTATTCAAGAACATTAAAAATAGATATAAAACAAATATTATTTTTTTCTCTCATAATTAATGTAATTTTGATATTATCTTGATCAAATACCAAAAAACTTGGCGTACACAATCATAGAAGTTTTAATACAGGTGTATAAGGTACTGATGCCTAATAATGGCCACTTTTTGCAAAATGACTGGAAAAACGTAAAATTGCGTAATAAACAAAAATAAATATAAATTTAGTAAACATTGATTATTTATGCATCCGACGTTTGAGAAAAATCATAACAGTTTATTTTGTTTTCATGAAAAAATGATAATTATAAAAACCTCGATTGTGGGCCTTATTAGAGACCGGGTCTCTCAATAAGGCCCATTAAAAAACTTTGTTAAATCAAAGGCCAAATCAAATTTATTAATATATACTAATATACAATAGGGAATATGCATGAAAATTTTTTATCACTTGAATTGAAGCATGTTTACTTGACAAATATCAAGGTAAAATTACTTTTTAAATAACTTTAAAAATAAGCGAGATATGAATGATTGAAATTCTCGATTAGAAAAAGAGGGTGATAGCCGTCTTGATATGTTATGTGACGTCATATTACACTTTCACCATTTAAAATACACGTAAAACTCCGTTTTTAGTATTTTTGCAAGAAAGAGACAGATAATAATCTTTAAAAGCTTATAGCTTCCTTGATATTTGTCGGATTTTAATTTCGTTTTTAAATATTATTACAGTATTAACAGTATTTTCATATTCTAAAAATAAATGTGAAAAAAAATTTTCATGCATATTCCCTATTTATTAATATACACTAAATAATCATTAAAATAAATATTTTCTTTTATAATATTCATGTACTTTGCACAGCAATTCAGCCGAAAATCGACTGGGCATTGTTTAATCTATAAAAATACAAAATGCATTTTTTTTTTAAATTATCAATATATTTTAAAATATCCTATTTCTATGTTACTGCCTACTTATTTTTACGATATTTTTTAAAAAAAATATCGAAGTCAGTATTTTATTTTAATCACAAACCACCCTGGGCCCTATTTTGAGCCTTAGAAAAAAATCTCGAACATTGCTAACAGAAGGAACTAAATTGGCTAAAATGAACTAGGAAACTGTTTTTGTTTGCATGGAGTATAAAGAACTATAATTAATCTTACCTTTAATTTATAAAACATGCTATTAAAGCGAAAGTTTATTGAAATTCATAAACAAAAAATGTTGATCTTAATTTAATATGGCCCGGGTCTTTTTAGGATACAATCAAGTGGGCCTAATTACGGGCAGTAACAAGCGATGTCGTAAAAACAACTGAAGAAAAAAGTCTATAGGATCCCCCTTGTTTCCAATGATGAAAAATTTTTTACCAAAAATTTTAAAAAAGTAATCAGTCGATATTATAAACACATCACTGATAAACACGTATTTACTGTCAACTGAAAACGCATTCGACTAAAAGAGTTGCACACGATTACAATACGATAACGATTTGTCATGACTGGGCTTTACTGGGAGCCAGGCTTTGTTTGGCGATAGTACTTTAATCCAAGATGATATCACACATTATTGATGAATGAAATTTTGAGCAAAAAAAATGGAATAAAACTAATTGGTTTGAATATTACTAGTAAAAAACGACCATAAAAAACGGTGGGCATTTAGTTAGGGGATAAAATTTTCAGAAAAAATAGTGCTCATAGTGTCTTCACTTGCCTAAGAAACCCTGCGAGAACCTGATCCGATAGGGGGTTGCTTCACACCCTTGATTTGTAGGATAATACCCAAATTTTATATCGTGCCTACCTTTTTTGTCTATAATATTTACTAGAAAAACACTATCAATATTATTTTTTTTATATTTTTCACTAGCATTACCCGTCGCGGCTTCGCACGCAAAAATTTTGTAACGCCCTTATAACCAAGTAACATAATATTTTCTCCCGTCAAGGACTAATAAATTATACACCTATACATCAATAAATTATACAACTATACCTTCCTCATGGATTATTTTTATAATATGTAAGGACCAATGTATACAAAAACTTGACAAATTATATACTAAAACCTTCCTCGAGAACCACTCTATCCATTGGTGAAAACAGCATGAAAATCGGTGCAATAGTTTTTGAGTTTATCGCGAACAGACAGACAGACGCGGCTGGGGGACTTTATTTTATACTATGTAAGAATTTCCAACAACTTATTATGAAATTTTTTTTCATATCCATTACAGTTATGTATTAGTAGTATTAATATTATTATCAGTGCGTGAACTGTTATTACACAAGTTCAGATGTATAAAAATTTGTCAAATCCATATTTAAGGTATTCCAAACTATTATTAGGTTGTCAAGAACTTCACGAAGTTCACAATATTAGTAAAATGAATCCTCAGAAATCAGCTGAATTTTTTTGAGAATTTATCACCATGGCGTTTTTGAGAAAATCGTTACGCAAGTTGGAGAAATTTAACATGCATCTTTATAAACATGGTGAAATAAAATGCACGATTCCGACTGTTTTTACTTCGAACTCTCTCAATATAGTCACGGTTGTTCTGAAATTCGACACATACTTTTCTCAATTTCTTAGAAATATTTTTCCTTAAAACTTTGGGGGAATGACAATTGGGTTGATAAAATATGCGTAAAAAAGTGCATTTTTTTCATGTCCGCAGCAGAAGGTATTTTTTATGTTTCAGTTGTCATCCTGAGTACCGGTGTCCTGTTTGAAAGTCGTTTGAAATTATATACTAGTATATGTATGATGTTTTATTGCGGAATCTCCCTGATCTGCATATAATTTTCTATATAGTTCTTTCCGCGCGGGTACCCGATCAGCTGATATAGTTTGGAAATATCTTAAAAGACAGTTTTCAAAATTAGATGAAATATGAAACACTAGATTTTCATAAAGAAAGTGATTTTTCCCCATGTATCAAATAAAAAGAATTAAGATGTGAAAGTTTAATAAAAGAACTTGTGTAAAATATACATATATTCTCACATTGCATTTAATAAAATGTTAATTAAAATTAATAATATCTAATTAATATAAATAATTAATTTTATATACTCATAATACTACTTTTACCGACACTGTGTGTACCAAGAAGTAAAATACAAATAAATACTTGGCAAATAATCCAATGTAAATAAAATTTTCAAAAAATATCTAAAAAAATATAAAATCCATAGAAAGTTGCAAATTTACATGAATCAGGTAGATATGCACTCAAAGGTGTGAATGGAATATATTTTTAATAAATATTTTGCAAAAATATACCTAATCTCTGTTAAATTTTTGGAAAAATAAGCCATATACGAGGTAGTACTATAAATATAAATAAATAGTTTTACATATTAATGTCCAGGGTCGTAGAGAGAAGTCCAAAGCCGAAGAGAGAAAACCTAGAACGGGGGTAGGAACGTACGGACTTCCATCCTCTCATATAATCTATATACCAATATATAAACAGATTATATTTGTTTGATTGTGACGGGTAATCTCTACTGAATTACTGAACCGATTCTAAAAATAATTTCACTGGTAGGAAGCTACACTATTCCCGAGTGACATAGGCTAAAAATTTTTTTAAAATGAATTTATGCCCTCGTACCAGCTACCAGAACCGCGTCTGCGTGGCATGCTAAATACCCAACTTGCTTTCGTATGCATCCAGCTCTGAAGGACTTTGTATTGCCTTAACAAGTTTTAAATTGGATTTGTCGATTTTATGGTCATTCTCATAATATGTGCAGCTACACAGGATATTTCCAACCTGCCGTATTTCATATGAGTCATATGTTCTTTGAATCGGGTTACAATTTGTCTACGGCTTTGGCCATTGTATGTTTGTAAACACGATGGGCACTCTATGCTATAAATTCCCGATTTTTGTTCGTTTTCTATTTTGTCTTTTGGGTTACCGAGGATCTGTTTAATTTTTGCTATAACCTAACAAATTTCTAGCGTCCCTATTGAATGATCCATTATATAATTGTTTGATTTTTATCACTTCTCAATGAACCTTCCTAGGTCAATCTTTCCGCCGATTACTCCCCTGACCAGGCATGCATATATGTCTTCTATATCGTATGTTTAGTTTACATCTTCACATAGTAGATCTCCCACGAGTATGAGAGAGTACATATATATACATTAAGCAATGTGTATGAGAAGGAGGTCTTATAGGTTTGAGTGGTTGGTGACCACTCGAACAGTTATGAAAAATATGCTTGTTTATCAAACCTATAAGACCTCCTTCTCATACACATTGCTTAATACATATGTACTCTCTCATACCCGTGGGAGATCTACTATACGAAGATGTGAACTAAACATACTGTATATAAAATCGCCAAAAAGCAAATGACGAAATTTTTAAATATCCTTAATTTTCTTCTCATGAAACACTCAATTAAACGAATGAGAAGAATACATATATAAAAATATATGGAATTAATAATAATTATTTAAAATTTGTAAAACTTGAATAGAAAATAAAAACTGGTTTTAATAATATTATTTGAAAAATTTATATGCATATATAAATAATTCTATTTATAAATAAAAAACATGAAAGTCTTTTTTTTTTATATAAATGTTTGCTCTTTGTAAACGTTATTTTTAGTAATTCTGATATATTATTAATTATTTATTTGATAATCAATTAATACTTTGAACCATAAAGAATCTGTGTCCTCAATACAAGAAGATGAAACCACCAAAAATTTACATTTGTAAAAAGAAAACTTAGAAATATTTTTAGCTTAGCCATTGTCTTTACAATGATGTCACAAAATTTTATCAGATTTTCTAGATAACATTGGAACAAGAAGCGTAACAACTAAGTGAGTTAAATGTTTAAATACAGTATATATACTGAATTTTTTGTCGACACAACTCTGCACACAACTCAGATGTATAAAATTATGACGTGTGATAGTACTTTATACATATGCTCTTATAATCTGTAGTAGTTACAGATGTTTGAGCTCAAATTGTGGGGAAACTATTCAATAGATGGAAAAAACAGTCTCTAGCAAAATAAAAAAACTTACTGTATTACATTTATTCAGCTCGTTATCTCTTTTCGTTTTTGCTTTTGCGACGGATACGTAATCAGTATTCGGTCGATGCGAACCAGTGAATCAGCGAGTAGATTCTCGCTCATTCGTGTTCGAAATAGATTGAACTACAGTCGATGCGCAACGAAGAAAAGTACCGGCGAACAAGAAGAAATCAAGCTCGAATATGAGCATATTTATTTCACTATAAATATAAAATGAGTAATCAAAAAATTCGTTACGCAGGAGCTGCTTCAACTTTTGCTTCAACGCAGCGAATTTCCTTGAAATACATAAATCATTTTCTAGTGGTCACAATTTTAGTCTGATCAAAATGAAATGGGGCATAAAGAAAGTAGAAAACACAAAATATAAAATATCTCTCTTAATATTGAACAATCGAAAAATGCATAAAGAATGAAGTTGTAGAAAATCATGTTTGCTACAATTCATCACCTTATCATTTTTGCACAAACTCTAATGTGTATAGAGATACTGAGGAATTTAATTTTCAAGTCAATATTTCTGTAAATATAAGAGTAACAGAAAAAATGATAAGAAACAAAATTACAGTAAAACTTAATACCTACAACTTTACGTCTTATAAATTTTTCGATTTTTCGAATATTAAGGGAGATATGTCAAATTTTGTGTTTCCCCTTGTTTGATTTTACCCATTAACAAACTTGACCTTTTGAATACCAAAAGCGCCTCAAATACCAAATTTCATTCCAATTAGATTAAATTTTGACCGCTAGAGTGACAGACAGACATATATATATATATATATATATATATATATATATATATATATATATATATATATATATATATATATATATATATATATATATATATATATATATATATATATATATATATGTACATATGTATATACATATGTCCATAGATATACATATATATAAATTTTACAGATGGTGATTTTCGACATCTAATAGGTAGGATCGATGGACATTTGCAAAAAATTTTGCAAAATTTTGAAGTCGGTACGAGACCAATAGCTCTATTTCCTTTCAGGAAATGCGCTAAAAGAGGACAGGACCCAAAACACTGAAGACTCTTAAAGTTGTCTCTTTTAAAACAAGAGCATATAATTTTTTCTACTAGAATTTTTATTAATCGAATAATTATAACAGATTACCCCGATTGTTTTCCATGAGTACAAACAAAACACTAAAGAATTTTCAGCTATTTTTATCAATATAATTTATGTTTTGGCGGGACAACCTGTATGTGTTGAAACTGAGAATGGCGACACAGAGGCTACACCTAAATTTTAGTCTCTATTTATTTAATATTATGCAAATTTATTCTAAAAATCATAAATTCGTTTGATATTTAATATTTGTTTACTAAATTTATTAATAAATTTTTGTTTGACCACATGTTTTTTATTAAATTTAATTAGGAATTTTTTTCTGTAAGAATAAAAATGTTGTTTTTAGGGTACTGTAACATATAGACACAAAAGGGAGTTCAATCATTCTTTCCTGTGTAGAAGATTGTGGACTCAAAGCCAAATCAACAGGGAAATGAAAACTCCCAAATCGTGAAGCTCCAAAACATTCCACAGGAATAACAAAAAATAGTTTTTTCTATTTGTATACATTTAGATTCAAAAAAATTCGTGACGTAGGAGCTGCGTCAACTTAGCCAATTTCCTTAGAATACATAAATCAAAATCACTCTCTAAGTCACAATTTTAGTTTGATCAAAAAAATGAAATGTCATTCTGATATGATTTTAGTATTTGCATGGCCAATTTTATTAATAAATGGTTTAAGTCAAGGGAAAAAGGGGGCAAAGAGAAAGAAGAAAACACAAAATATAAAATATCTCTCCTAATATTAGAGAAATCGAAAAATGTATAAACAGTAAAGTTGTAGAAAATCATGTTTCCTACAACTCACTACTGGATCATTTTTCTCAAACTCTAATATATACAGAGATATTTAGAATTTTAACTTCCATTCTTAAATTGTAAATATTTCTGTAAATATTAGTGTAAGAGAAAAAATGATAATAAACAAAATTATAGTAAAACTAAATTACTACAACTTTACTTCTTATAAATTTTTCGATTTCTCGAATATTAAGGGAGATATGCCACATTTTGTGTTTCCCCCTTCCTTTAAACCCTCCCTTTCCCCTCGTTCGATTTTATCCATTAACGAACTTGATCGTTCAAATACCAAAGCCACCATATATACCCAACTTCATTCCAATCGGATTAAAATTGTCACCGCTAGAGCGATTACAGACACATATATATGAATATATATATATATATATATATATATATAAATATATATATATATATATATATATATATATATATATATATATATATAAATTTGTCAGATGGTGATTTTCGACATCTACTAGGTAGGATCGATGGACATTTGAAAAAATTTTTGCAAAATTGTAAAGTCGGTACGAGACCAATAGCTCTATTTCCTTTCAGGAAATTTGCTAAAAACACTTACTACTCACTACTAACCCCCCACTTCAAATTCAGATACTACGGCCGAGGCCAACTATTATAATTTTATCGATTATGAGTTTAAACAGGAAATCTGTTATGTAACAATTTACTTAATTTCGGTACCTTTGTGAGAGTTATTCTGTAGAAAGAAGACAATTAAAACTTAGTTTATCTTTGTTTTATGAATTATTTTTAAAAAAATTGTCAGATTTTATAAAAACAATAATTATTTCGCTATTTTTCCAAAAATTACGTATTGTATGTATTCTCATATACAATTTTTTTTTTTAAATTGGTTTAAAAAGAAATATACTATTTTATTCGTAAGAGTGTGTCACACATCAATAAGCAATTTTTCAACAAAAAAAAATTTAAACCACTATTTCTTTCATTTTAAGTGCATTATTATTAGTATAACTATTACATAGGCAAAAGAGATAGCCACACAGGAGATAGACAAGTTTTTTAATTTTGTAAAATTACAATTAATTCAAGAAAAAATGTATAATTTTTGCATGAATGGTTTATTCAATAAGATGTTTGAAATATTTAAAAAAATTATTTCAAATTTATATACACTTCGGTTATTATCGAATATTTATTTTGTGGTTACGTGTGGTGTGTTGTTGTCGAAAATAAACTGTATTTTTTTAAATAATTTATTCAATATGATGTAATAAATATATTGGTTTGATTATTTTTTACTTTAAATAAAAACAAGTGAAAATAACAACTAACTGACTTCATTGCTGAAATACCCGGTGTACACTTTACACAGACACGCAGCCAAAGTAAATGCCAAAGTAAATAATCAGTTATTATGTATAATATCCAGACATTATGTATAATGACTAAATTCGCAAGAAAAAGTGATTAATTAATTACTCTAACAAGTCATTATTCATAATGGCTAGTACAGTTTGGCTAAAGTAATAAATATTTTCAAATATTAATCACTTTGACTAGACATTATGAATAACAGTTAACATGGGTTAATCAAAGTAATAATTCTCCCTCACTGTCATAATGGCAATTGAGAAAGAAGGGATATATCGGTTTGGTACAAAGAATGGAATATTAAATCAACTCTACACAAGAAATCAATTTACTTATTGCAAGGAGAAATTCATTTCATTGAGCGAAGTTCTAGACGAACATGTATCAATGCGGGAATATGCAAGAATAAAATCTCATCTAGGTGGCCAGGGATTCCAACAGTGCAATTGCACTGGCGGCGGTTGCAGTTCCAATCGATGCTTGTGTAAGAAATGCAACGTCTTGTGTAACTCAAAGTGCCACAAAAGCCTCCCTAGTAAAAATAAGTGAGGGCATATTTTTTACTTTTCAGATAACTTTGAAATACTTTAAATGCTTTGAAATAAATTCTTTTTCAAAACATGCTATGTGAAAACTTTGGTTAAATATTTTGAGTTATTAAAACATTAAACATGGAGCAAAATCGTTTCATTTTGTAAGTTCTCCCAAATCTAATAGTTTTTATACATAACCAGATAGGCAAACTGATGAACAGAGTATTTTATATAAATAATATGTATAATGGCTGGATAAAGTAATTAGTAAAGCTTCATTAATCACTTTGACCAAACTCAGTTAGCTAGTATGTATAATGGCTGGATAAAATGATAAATAAAGCCTAATAAATCACTTTGACTGAATTCGCTAGTTAGGGAACGTACCCATACTACGTGACCTTTTTTTTAAGATTTTTTGACCCCTCCCTCCCCTCGGTAACCACTCGTAGTATATGCCAAGACCCCCCCCCCCCTTTCAAAATTTTACGTAGTATTGACAAGTCCGATTTTCAATCATTTTGCAGGCACAAAATGTAACAAATGATTATAATTTGACTCATATTTGTGTTTATTTATAGACTGTTTATTGCAAAAGACTGCATTACATGCATGCTTATACTATGCTTAACATTAATATCTATTTTACACATCTTCAATAAATGCGTTTCCAGCATCAATCCACTCGGATACATTATTGATCACAGGGGCAGTAGTATCAGGAGTTTCTTCAGACTTGGTCATTTCCTCTTCATCGACAGTCTCGACATCTAACCACTCCACACTTTCTTCCATAACACACAAAACCTCATTTGGCCTTCTGGAGAGAATCCGCAGAGGTCGTACACGAGACAGATTTTCCACTGCACCGCCATGCAAATTTTTTCGATGGCTGTTCATTGCTTTTTTTGAAGCAAAATAAAGACCACAAACTGAACAGGTTCTTCCGTTGATATCGTCTTTGACAGATGGACAATAGGTATCATAGGGAATTTCTCGACCCTGTGAGAAATTTGGCCGTAATGTTAAACATTGACGTACAAGTAATGATGGAAAAATTTCTGGCCCAACTTCATCTGGGTTTGGTATACGGAAAGGATTTTGTGACAACGGAAAAGGTGCCGGCAAAAAGCCTTGGTATAGAACACTTTTTAATGCACTGCGACGAGGAGCACAGCAAGAGTCATCGGAGCACTTAGTGATTTGAAGAAAATATTGACTTTCACGAACATGATTTCCATACCAGTTGTCAGAAATGTGTACAGTTTCCGGTAGAACTTCCCCAGGAGGCATATATTCTGCCATCACATTATGACCGTCAATAACCATCTGAGACCAAATCTCAGCTAACGTTTCACCTGAAAATAATATACAATAAAAAAGATAATTTGAAATTCTAGTTTAAAATATATTTGCAGTCGTAAAGACTATATATCGCTTAATAAAATGTACCTGCATGTTGAAAGTTCCTTAACTCTAACTCGCTGTCAATAGTTTTTCCTTGAGAATCTAGATGTGATCCATAGTGTTCATAAGGAAGAACAACGGTGGCTAATTCACGGCTTAAAGGTGCCATCCTTCGCTCAACTCGGTTGTATGCTGATCGACCAGGTGCATTTGTAAACACGAACAGCCCATCCAAATCGTAATTTTTGAAGTGCGATATACAATTAGATATCACTTTACTATAACGCGGATTTTCATCCGGTCCTCCATCGACCGATAAAATCATCACAGGCTTGACTTTCCCATCTTTCCCTAAGGCTAAAGTTTTAAAATCAGCTAAGGTTAAAAGTTTGTTAAGGTCTTTGGCGTGAGTTGCGGCTGTCGAACTGCTATGTTTTCCACTGCGGATTACGATATACGTTGGACCAGAGTATGTAACAGCTTCTTTCCTACCCATACAGTTCTCTTTTATCATGATACCAGCGTAAACCGAAGGAGTCAGTTGATGACGTTCTCCAACTGCAAAATCGTGATCATCAAGACGCACTTTATAATTTAAATGCATTAAAACAGGAGCCTGTACTTTTGCAGCTGTTTTTCCAATCGGTACTTTTGCCTTATCATCTTGAGAAATAAAAACTACCTGTTCAGGTCCAAGTATAGATGCAAGTTCCTCGAGACCGTTGGCAGTAGCTTGACAAAAATGTTGATCGACATGATCTCGGTGTCTGTCTGTTTGGGCTCGACACAATCTCACAGGTACAGTTGTCACATGACGCTTACCCTCTAAAGATCCAGAATACTTTGGAATGAGCCTACGGTATGTAGAGGTGCGCGATATAGAAAATCCATCTTCAACAAGCCGTGCATGCAATTGATCCAGTGTTTTGCAAGTTCTCAATACTTCTGATCTGTGTCGATCAGCGGCAGAGCTTCCATGTGTTGCTATATCGCAAATTACCTGAAGAAGACCTGATTGATTTTCTTCGAGAGAAGGACGACCTGGCTGAGTCCTTATAGACAACGATTGCACGTTAGGATGAGCAGATTTCAGGCTCAAAACTTCAGCCTTTTGTTTCGCCCGAAATTTTCGCATGTTCGTTGCACGAACGATTTTATTCTGTAATTGTTTTTTCTTTTCATCAGTATCATGCCTTAATTTTTTTATCGTCTTCTCGATCCCTTCGTCTCCAAGTCCTGCATCTCGCTTTCTTACGACAGCATTCAATTCAGCTTCAAGTACTGAAATTTCAGTTTTCAAAGTATCCTGTTTTGGAGTTAAGACAGTTTTAGGAGTAGATGGAGGAAGCATTAAAGCAGAAGATTGGTCAACAGAAGATTCATTGTTACTGGAAGCTGGAAAAAAAGTATTAAAACGGATGAAATCAGAACCTATGAAAATATACATCAAGAAGAGCTACGTAAAAGTTATTAGCATATATGTTACAAATGAAACCCATTTTAGTTGTAACATAAATATTTTAATGACAATTGAGTCTTTAAAAGTTGACAAAAAAAACGCCATTGGCACTGACAGAGTAGAAAGTAGTTGATTATACCTTTCCAAGTAATAGAAAGAGACTCTCCCTCGGCATTATCACCTTCAGTGTTCGAAAGCACTTCGAGATCACCTTGCGCCGCTTGAGCTTTTTGTACAGGTAGCTACATGCATGAAATACAAAAAAAAGACAGACATCACCAATATTCACATATGCAAGAGCAGAAACAAATTTATTAGTCTGTTACGTTGCCGAAATAGAAGTGACATGAAAATAAGGCATTTATTCTTACAGCAGAGAAAAATATTTCATGATAAACATATATCATTAAACTCATGCAACAAAAAGAATATTAAAAGGGGAATTTTATACATCAGTACAGACCAAAAGAAAAGTGAAACAGAACAATATAAATAACGAAATACCCTATGTTCATGTCAGATAAACGCTGAAAATCATATAGGTTATAATCTCCGATCGACTTTAAAAAACATACAAGTATCATAAAGTATTTTAAACATTCAACAGAATGCGCTCAGAATACTCACCTTCAAGAAATAATTAAGAAGACGAGCATTTTTTTTAGTCGCAATCTGACAAACTTCTTCAATTTTTAACAATGTCAGACGCTCTAGCTCTTTCTGATTTTTTTTGTGCTCATCTTTTAGTGGCACCCAAAATTCATTTGTTTTTTTTTGTATGGCCTGCATTGACAAGGAATCCTTGTAACATTTTATAAATGCTTTATACAGCCGATCGTACAGTGACATTATTGTACAGCATGAACTCTCGTCGACTTGCTTGACAACTTCACTAAACTACAAACTGCCTGTGACAAACAGTGCCTGTTTTCAATCAGCTGACGTCCCAACATACGTGCGTCAGCGCCACCAACTGTAAGTTTAAGAAGCACCTAACATTGCGCGCCCGATTCGAAGATAGTACATAAAAGCGCGAAATTTCTCTCCGCGAAATCTACTACGTGACAAATATCTAACCCACCCCCCCACACTCCTGTGACTGATCGTAGTATTTTTAAGACCTCCCTCCCCCCCCTAAACGGGTTACGTAGTATGGGTACGTTCCCTTATGATACATAATGTCTGGATATTATACATAATAGCTAGATTATTTACTTTGGCTGTGTCATATATACAAGTTATCTATCCTTGTATAGATAACTTTTTGAACCAATACTTAAGTTAATTCAACTCCAGCCTTCGGTACCAGTGTCTCAACCATCCTGGACGGTTAAGCTTCTCCCTTAGGGCGGAGGAGTTATCTATCTTAGTACAGGCCTCTAACGTTTATTAAAATATATTCATATTTTATAAATAAGCAAACACTATTTGAATAAACATCTTGCTAGCTCGATGGAATGTTTTAAATTCAAAGAAAGAAGCATTAGAATAAGTTATCTCCCCTAATACCAGCCAAGTAGCCATGCTTGTAAAGGCGTTGTGTGTACTTGGAATTGGGAGATTATGGGTTCGAATCCCGACATCGGCAGTTTGTCAATTCTTAAAAAAAAAAGGGGCGGTTAATTAACTAAACTGTCGGCGTATGAACAAGATCGAAGTAGTCGGTTAAATTCCTTCCACTCCACTCACATCCTCACATCCTTGAAATGTGTCCCATCCAGGACAGCCTCTACTATCTATCTATCCATCTATCTATCTACCCTAATACAATGTCGACCAAAACTACATTAATCATCTATAGATAAGCAAACTACTTGAATTCAATGGAATGTATGGGAAACAAAAAAGATAAAATTAGTATATAAACTGCTCAGAGCCGATACACTCAACATTCGCTTTGATCTGTGAATTAACAACGCGTTTTATTGTTGAACAATATTTTTAAGATAATGAAGGTTTTGCACACTACACAAGGATACCGAACTCTATGTAAACAAATAATTGGCAAAAAAAGAAATCAGTACTGATCACACACATTGAAGAGAGTTCGTTGAATGGATTATGGAACAACAACAAGTGGATGCCGATTTTTCGAACACCATCAGCGATTAGACTCATTGTCATCTTGATGGCTTCGTTAATCGTCAAAATTGTTTGGGGTTTAGAAAATTCACAAAAGATTGTTGAGAAACAAATGCATCCACAACTTGTATGTTGGCATGACTGACTAAATAAAACATATTATTATTTGTTAACATTATTTGTTTGTATGACATATTTATTTTGATTCAATGAGTCATTCAACATAAAAAGGATTTTAGTCAAATTTTAATTTATATTACCGCTAATTATTTTGGTCAAATTAAATTTATTGTTCAAATAAAAATATGACTTAGCAAAGAAAATTATAGTACCGTGCAATAAATTAAATTAAGTGTGACATTATTTTTTATCTTTTTTATTGTTTAAATTAGTAATAACATTTATGTTGTTTCACTAAATTAAAAGAAAGTATTTTTATTTGTGGAAAAAAAATTATGTGGAGCATGATTTTTACCTTTTTATTATTTCTTACATTTGTAATGAAAAACATTATATATATTTATTTGTGTATACTTAAGGTCAACAATACGATATTTGTCCAAATTCCACTTCGGTTACGTAAGACAAACTGTAGAAGACTAGTGTACACTTTACAGACTAATGTCATTGGATTTTTAATTAAATACTGATATGAAAAAATTAACTCGTCAACCAGAAATCGAGCCACGGGCTTCTGGATAGCGTTAAGCACGCTGGACTAGATATCCAGAGGCCCAAGGTTCGATTCCTGGTTGACGAGTTAATTATTTCATATCAGTATTTAATTAAAACTGGAAATTAATTAATGGAACTTGGACAAACATCGTATTGTTGACGCTTAAGTATACACAAATAAATATATATGAATAATAACTTACTAAAATGACAGAAGGAATACTGTCAAAATAAAAAAATAAGAATGATATGAAAAAGTTGGCTGTTACATCAGTATCGTCTTTGGTGTAGCGGTAAGCACGCTGGACTAGATATCCAGAGGCCTGAGGTTCGATTCCTGGTTGACGAGTTAATTTTTTCATATCAGTATTCAATTCTAATTATTTTCCAGAGCATTTGCATTTTTAAGTAAAAATATCTCATTTACTATTTCTATCAAAATTCAATCAGTGACTTTCGACTAAAATATGCATTTAAATAAAAACTTTCGTCACACTTCAAAAGTGATGACATGAAGAGCCCCCTATCAAACAATAATTTCTCGTATACATGTTTATCATAACTTTTCAATTTACATTGTTGTAGCTGTTGTATTTTGCGGTTGGCTTTCTATTTAATTTAAATTAAAAAGAATTCAACATTATCAATTTAGAATTGTTAATGTCACAAACTACTAGTTTTATTTTTTTTTTTTTTAAATAAGGAGCTGCGTCAACTTAGCGAATTTCCTTAGAATACATAAATATCTCTAGTCACAATTTAAGTCTGATCAAAATGAAATGTCGTATCTGATATCATTTTAGTATTTTCAAGGCCAATTTTATTAATAAATGGCATACGTCAAGGGGCAAGAGGGGCATAAAGATAGAAGAAAACACAAAATATAAAATATCTCCCTTAATATTAGAATAATTGAAAAATGTATAAGGAGTAAAGTTGTAGAAAATTAAGTTTGCTACAATTCATTACCTTATCATTTTTCTTAAACTCACGAGATATTTAGAATTTGAACTGTCTTTAATTGTAAATATTAGTGTAACAGAAAAATGATAAGAAACAAAATTACAGTAAAACTCCTGATAAATTTTTCTATTTTTCAAATATTAAATGAGATATGTCAAATTCTGTGTTTCCCCCTCTCTCTAAACTCCTTTTTCCCCTTGTCCGATTTTACCCATTAAAGAACTTGACCTTTAGATTACCAAAAGCGCCTCAAATGCCAAATTTCATTCCAACCGGAATAAAACTGTGACCGCTAGAGAATCCACAGACACATAAACGTATACATATATATATATACATATATAAAAATTTTAGCTATTGTGATTTTTAACATCTAATAGGTAGGATTGATGGACTTTTGAAGAAATTTTTACGAAATTCCAACATTGGTGTAAAAACAATAGCTGCATTTCCTTTGGAGGAAATTCGCTAAAAAAGGAATATCATTAGGAATATCGTTCATCACAGTGAAATACTTAGGCATTTTCATCTGTATACGGTCTACAACTACTTTGTAGTCCCTTGACTCCAAAAATACAATTTTTAACCATTGATTTGTGTATCTACAATGTGTCCCAAATATCATCACCTTAGTTGTTTCGCGTACAACTTTTTACTGAGTTTATTAATACACAAAGTGTAAACTATAAATGAAAATTCAATTCTTAAATTTTTTTCTATACTAAGTTTCTAGAATTTTCTCTAATAAATCGAACCATGTTTTAGCAAAATACGCAAAACTAGCCATATTGAAACCGTAAGAGACAGAACAAATATGAAAAGATAAAAAATATCCCTTTTTTTAAAATAAACAACTTTTGTTATTAACTTTTTTTACAAAAATTTAATTTACCGAGTATTAAGCAATTAACTCAGTTAGTTATTATTTTCACTTGTTTAAATTTATATTTTGTTGATATAAATTTTCCAAGATCGCAATTTGTACACCAAGCCCAGGTACCCGAGTTTGTTGTGTCTTGTATTTTGTCCATAGTTTAGAACGTGTATAGAAGTTTGACATGCGTGTAAACGACAGCAACGGAATTGAAGTCATCTTTTGCGACAATAGGATAATTAAAGAATAATAATTGTTTATACCATCAGACATTCACAATAACTCGTAGAAATAATCGCTGAACCATAAACAAGTTCCGAGAAAGCTTGTCACATCTTTATCCAAACAGTCTCAAAAATGAGTCCTGCAAAGTGCATGGAAACAGTGCTGAAAATCACAAAACATTAACGCTTTGACTATTATAAGAACTGTAGAGAGGTAGATTGTAAAGGCTGCCCTGGACGGGCCACACTTCGACCATAAGGTCCATTGTGATGCCTTTGGATGTGAGAATGTGAGTGGAGTGGAAGGAATTTGTGAGTAGACCAGGAATTGGTAGGATATGCGGCTGCAGCCGACTATGATAGGAACTATGCCGATATTCATCTGGAGTTCGTGAAGGAAACTGCAGAAAACCTTCTCAAGCATAGCCGGTTACTTCGTTCTTGTCCATACGCCGACAGTTTAGTAAATCAACCGCCCCTTTTCTTTTCTGTTTTTTTTATAATTGACAAACTGCCGATGTCGGGATTCGAACCCATAACCTCCCAGTTTCCAAGTACTGCATACTGCGCAGACATGACGCCTTAGACCGCTCGGCAACTTGACTGGTTATAAGAACTGTAACTGAATGACCGTAATGAGGAACGGCGTTTGCGTGTATTTACTAATCTATAACAAAAAGCAGCTTTAGGGTAAAATCAAACTTATAAATACTTCCTACTGCATAATTAAAATACTTAATACAAATATTGTATTACTTTGTGTTCTCGCGAAAGTCAATTGTATTAAAATCACACGGTAAATATATTAAATATTGAAATAAAGTAATACAAAACTTCTAACATGAAACAGTACGACAAATCATTAAACTGTAACAACATCAAATTCAATGAATTATTATTATTATTTATTATTTATTTTTATTGTGTAATCAAATATAATTGATTAGGGTAAATGATACTTTATATTGTACACATATGTTCAGTATATTATATTCTCGTACAAAGAGTTGCAAAAGTTAATATTTATTAATTAATAATAGTTATTAGTTAATTAATAATAATATAATATTCAACTGGTTTTTTTTATGTGAAACATTTATTGCGGCGTGTTAGACCGACTGTTGACATGGCAACATTTTCTCACCTCTGTTATTTCATAGGCGATATTACATATAACAAATCAGTTTTAAAAAGATGTTCATAGACGGCAGTACATATATAGGTTAAAAAACTCATTCATAGGTGGCAATACGTATAACAAATCAGTTTTAAAAATACGATACGCATTGAAAGTCTGAATTAAATTTATTATTTAAATAAAATGAAATTTATCGGTTAAAGAACTTGGGGATTTGTTATAATATAAAGATATTGTTTTTTTGATGTGAAACATTTATTGGGGCGTGTTAGACCGACTGTTGGCCTGACGACATTTTCTCGCCTCTGCTATTTCCTAGGTGATTTTACATATAACAAATGAGTTTTAAAAAGATGATCATAGATGGCAATACATATACAGGTTAAAAAATTCATCGGTGGTAATACGTACAAAATATCATGTTTGAAAATACGATACGCATTGAATATCTGGATTAAATTTATTAATTAAATAAAATGAAATTTATTGGTTAAAGAACTTGTTTTTAATTAAAGTTGGGGATTTGTTATAATATAAAGATATATGTTTACAGGACATAAAATAATTCTCTTCGTGTATGTACCTAATAACGAAACATAACAATTGGGGCTTAGGAACACACTGATAGAAGTAAACAGGTTACCCATATATTAACAGAAACATAGTTACAGAGTATTTTAAAAAATGTGTCATAGGCCGATATTATACTGTAAAAGGTCTTTCCAAAGATTTTATTATATTTTTATACCCGGTATATACAATATATACCAGGGTATTAAGTTAAGTTCGACTTTGTAACGGCTGTGTGCCTGTCAACACGATAACTCAAAAACGAAAAACAATCATGATTATGATTATGATTCCTTCTTTGATTATGCAATATTTATTTCCTTTAATAAACCATACTTTCTTTCATGCATCTTTTTAACCCGACTTCAAAAAAGGAGAGGGTTATAATTTCGTATGAATTTTTTAATTTTATTTTTTATTATTATTATTTTTATTTATACAATATAGTAGTTTCGATGTTTCACATCTTCCAGGCGTCACCGCGACAGCTTAATTTTTGTTTGTTAAACTAGCGTCTATTTATCCATTGTAAGTTTGGTTGCCTTTCGGTTATATTACACCAACGAAAGTGGCTAGCGTTTACTTAATTTGACATTTAAATAATATATCTAAACATTGTTAAAATTCTTGCACATCAAATGGTTGATATGAAGAGTCATAATCATCAAGGGTGCGAATCGAACCCACTACCGATGGCATTTTAGATGTTAGTATATTACCTTTCGGTTAAATTATACCAACCTATACCAATTATATACGCAATGAGAAGATCGAAAACTTTTACTTTTAAGTCAATACAACACAAGAGACATGTTACTCTCGTCTCGTTGCATAGCTAGATAAATTGTACCTCTTTTTTAGCGAATTTCCTCTTCAAAGAAATAGAAGTGTAATGCCCATCTTGTAATGCCCACCGATCCCGGTATGTAGATGTCAAAAATCAAAATTTTATATATATATATATATATATATATATAAATATATATATATATATATATATATATACATATATATATATATATATATATATATATATATGTATATCATCGGAATAAAATTTGGTGTGTAAATTGCTTTTGGTATTCGGTATGTCTCTCTTAATATTGGAAAAATCGGAAAATACATAAGAAGTAAAGTTGTAGAAAATTTATTATACTATAATTTTGTTACTTATTCTTTTTTTCTGTTACTCCAATATTTACAGATCTATTTAGCATTTAAGATTGGAAGTTAAAATCCTAAATATCTCTGTACACATTACAGTTTGAGAAAAAATCAGGTAATGAGTTGTAGCAAAAATGATTTTCTATAACTTATACATTTTTCGATTGTTCTAATATTAAGAGAGAGATATTTTATATTTTATGTTTTCTCCTTTGTCTATGATTATACCCCCCCCCCCCCCAGGGCCTTCCTATTCACTTATGCCATTTATGAATAAAATTGACCTTTCAAATACTAAAATCAAAAAAAATACTAAAATACTAAATTTATGTATTCTAAGGAAATTCGCTAATTTGACGCAGTTCCTGCAAAACGAATTTTTTAAGTTTTATGCCATAATGATACTAATTCCATATATAGAGATGGAAGTCAGTGGTTTTATGCCATTTATTTGAAGGGCTGTAATATTTTTAGAAGTTTTGCAACATTGTGTATCAGATACAGTAATTCCGATATAATTGCGAACTCAATATCATGTTATATAGATAGTGAATGAGTGAAGAATGCTTTTATGAACAATTATAAATTACATTATTCACATTCATTACTTTAATATAATATTATACCTTGCTTGTATAATTTACACCTTAAAGTCTCTGTACAATTTACATGATCATAATCTATTTTATAATCAATTGAGATCGGTATCTGTGTCTTATATTATATTTATACAAATATTTTTAGTTATTCATATTAATTTTCACACTGATATTATTTATTAGACATGCATAACATATTATATACAAGTCATGCATTATAGCAGTGGATAAGATTCAAATATACAGATTTTTCACGGCATTTTGTTAATATTCATTGAATAACGTTCCAACGAAAAACTCACGATGGAAGTTAATGAGCGGGATGAAACTGTATTCTTCGGCTGGTGGATTTTGAAATGATTAAAATTTCGTCTTGATTGCTTCTCTCTAAAATGAAACATGCATAGGCCGCAAAAGGCAGTAAAGTGTAAAATGGGAAAACGGAAATCAAAGTTTTGACATTTTTAAACTAAATTTATAAAATTATGTTTCATAATAATTATTGAATGACTAATAATATATTACATGACTATGGGGCAATTAATCAAAATGTCCCAAATAAGAGATCATTTGTCTTTAATATTTGTAAATAAAAAAGCAGAAACATGTGATTTACTGCTTTTATATTCTGTAAAACATGAATTACTGCGTTTTTCACTGCTTTAATTATGTATTATTTTGTCAAAGGTATATAAATAATGCAGAATAAAAATAAGTGAGGTTAGCAATATGTAAGTATGTCAAAGTTAATGTACAAACTATGTTCATAAAATGAATATTAGTCCTTAAAATTAAGAGATTAAATTTTTCCTTCAAATATACACTTACCTTTAATATTATTATTTAGACAAACTAAAATATTTGGACAAAATTATAATTAAAACAGGTAATAAAAAGTATAATAGCAATACTTGTATTTTTTAGTGGATAAAAGCAGTACAGTTTGAAATTTAATTTGAAAAATGAAACCTATATATGTAAATATAATTCATAAATTCAGTTTATACCAGGTATTTAAGCAATTAACTTAGTTAATTGTTATTTTCACTTGTTTTGTCTTAACCTAGGAATTATATTAAGACAAATAGATTATCATTGTAAGATTAAAAGTAAACTTATTATATAACACGGAAATTTACGTGAAACTGTCACCAAATCAGTAACAAGTAACATATCCTGCGACAATATAAGAGTAATTTTAATAAGAGTAAAATTAACAGGAATAAATGTGAATGAAGAAAATTTTAACAAGAGTAATTTCAATATAATTTAAAATTTATTATATTTTAAATCTAATATATTTTAATCTAGTTAATTTTCTATTTATTTTTATTTTTGTCTATTGATCTCGACTTTATATCTATTTCTAATTGTCAAAGAGTAAAGTATGACTAGCTAATTTATACTGATGATGACTACATTGTAGTCGAAATACGTATTTATAATACAAAAAACTGATCTAGGTAAAGGGGGCGAATTTGAAATTTTATTTCAAAAACCTAGAGTTCTCACTAATTATCATTCGATAATATAATGTTTACAATCACTATAAATAAAATAAAATATCACGAAAGTTATTTAATTTCATTCTTCATGATTCATTCTTCTGAGAAAATTTTATAAATTATTTGAAAAGTTATTAAGCTTTACAAGTAAATAAAGTATGCGCCATGTTTACATATACAACCGCCCATATCCCCATTTTCAATCGGTCAAAAGATACAGTAAAGAACATTAAGCTGAATGTCATATTTCAATTTCATCAAATTCTTAAGAAAAATGATTTAACGAGTGAACTGCTTTCCTGCAGAAATGAATCGACTTCGGTTGACGTGAAGGTATTACCCTTTTAAAATGTACGACATGGTATATAGTAAAGGTTTTATTTTATTCTGGTATTATATTTATCAATGAATTGAATATCGTAATAATAATAATAATAAATACCAATGCGCATGATAAATAACGGGAACTTTTATAAATCAGTTTATACTTTCATTTCGTTATGACTGTATATATTATTATTGTTATTATTATTCGTTGGGCATACAGTCAATCATTTCCGGAAAGGATATTTTATTTATTTATTTAGTATTAACTTTCGCAATTTTAGTCTTTAACAGGCATCTTTTTTTTGAATACATTTAAAACATGTAACAACTAACTGAGTTTATTGTTTGGATACCCAGTATATACTGAGTTTATGGACAAATTTTTCAAACAAAAATTGTTTATTTGAAAAAGAAGATTTTCTGTTATTAAATTTTTGTTATATCTCTTACGGTTTCAAAGATAAGCAGTTTTGCCTCTTTTCGTTCTTGAGTTATCGCGTCCACAGACAGACTGGCGGACGGACATGCATAAATGTATTAATTAGGTCATTTTATTAACACCTATTACAAAAATTTTTTTCTGCGATCAATATTTTCAACCGTTACAAAGTCGGAACTAAACTTAATATATCCGGTATATTTACATATTATACTGGGTATAACAAGTGAAAATAATAAAGTGGCTTAGTTAATTGCATAAAAATACCCGGTATATTCTGAATGTATGTAAAAAAGTTTATAACAAAAGTTATTTATTAAAAAAAAAAGGAATATTTTATGTCATTTTTGTTCTACTTTGTACGGTTTCAAAGATGGGCAGCTTTGCCCATTTTGCCCAAACATGGTCCGATTTTGCTCATTCGAGAACTTGACCTTTCTTTTTATGTCTAGAACACACACAAAATTTCAGCTCGTTATCTCGGTTCGTTTTTGAGGGATCGTAACCACAGACGGGTGGACAGGCGATTAATATTTTCAAGCGTCATACAATCGGGACGAAACTTAATATACCCTTGTATATTCACATATACCGGGTATAAAAATCAAATTTTTGATCCACCGAGATATTCGCAAGTGAATTTTTAACGTACATACAGTATACATAAACAATCCTCGCATATAAAATAGTGTTTCACGAGGCACGAGGCGAGGCGAGGATTTGGCATCACCTCGCCTCGCCTCGCTTTTTTAAATATCAACCTCGCTTCGCCTCGCCTCGGCCGAGGCAGAATGTTGGCTAGCCTCGCCTCGCTTCGGCCGACGCGAGTGAAAATTTTTACTAACTTTGACTTATTTTGCATGAATGTACATAATATGGTAAAAAAACTTATAAATTTATATACATACATATGTATATAAATTTTAGAGACGATGACTTTCGACATCTACTAGGTAAGATCGCTGGACATTTGAAAAAATATTTGCCAAATAATCTATCTATTGCTTCATGTATCACTATATTATTTATTTTTTTAAATTTACTTTTTGTAAATTTGTCTCGGCCGAGGCAAATTTCTCGCCTCGGCCGAGGCGAGGTTTTAGGGACAATATACCTCGCCTCGCCTCGGTTAGTAACAAGGATTAAAATTTTGAACCTCGCCTCGCCTCGTGCCTCGTAACCGAGGCGAGGCGAGGTTACCCCGTAGCCTCGGTGAAACACTAATATAAAATCATGAATGTTAAAAACATTAGATATGTTATACTAGATATTTTCGATTAGTATAGTTGTTATAAGTAAGTTTATTATACTGTAGTTTATATACGAGTATTTTGCTTTAACAGCCACGAGTAAATTAACTTACAATTCAGAATGTGAAAATTGAAGAAGATGCATTTGGTATAACGAGTCGAGATTTTTTGGGCTTTTTAAGCAATTGTTCAATAGTTTTGCTTGAAGACAGTATTAAGTAAAAAAACGTGCAATAGCAATACATTAATCATAAAATCTTAAGAATTGAAGTTTAAAACGTTCACCACTGAGTCGAATTTGTTTTCTAGCATTAACACTTTTCATTCTCTTAGAGATTAACGTTTCAATTTTATTTGTGCGCTATGTATTAAGTCTTCAACTGTCATATTCCCACACCTATCAATCACAAAGTCTTAAATTATTTTCATTATTACCGCTTTGCTCAGAGCATCAAAAACGAATTCTACATCAACGCCTGTTTTTTGAACCCAAAATTACACAGGGAAGCTGAATTCAATGTACCTGAATAATATGTTGATATACTCGTTTATGTTTGATGGTTATTAAAAATATAACGCATTGCAATCTGAAATGAAATATTGACTAAATAAACGGCCCTCATAATATATTAATATTCATAAAATATAGCCTCCACCAATACGTTAAAAACATAATGGCATATTGAGGTACTTAAAATAAAACATTAAAAATATAACAAACGCAACCAATAATAAAATCAACATGAACAAACACAGTGGAACAATAAAATCATATATAAATCATAATTTAAATTTATTGTTAAATCTATTCAAATAGTTTGACACTTAAATACAAACATAACCTATTACGAATATTATTACTCAATAAAAACTTAAATATAGTATATAGACCACGAGCTAGCGATCGATGCATTTACGCTTTGTTTGTTTGAATTGATAGCTTAAACATCCAGATGGGCCTAGCAATCACATGTGTTAAATTATAAAATTGTGATTTTAGTGTCATTTATATCACGTCACGTGATTTCATAACACATTTCTAAAAAGTGCTAGTACTGGTGCTATCAGATTTTGACAGTTTGTAATAATAATGATCAGTGGCGTAGCGTGCCTTGGCGGGGCCTCGTATAAAAATTTGTTTGGGGGCCCTTATGAAGGGTAAAGATTTCTCACAAAAGAAAAAAAAATGTTTGCATAAAATTAAAAGAAATATTTATTCATCATAATTATCTATCTGTCACTTTTTCCAAAATTTTTACAAACAATTCAAATTAAATATACACTCTCCTTGCCTTTTTTTCGGCAAACTGATGGAGGGTGTTGCCAACTTTTGAACGCACGCTTTACGCGGGAAAAAAATAAATTGCTGTTCTTGACTTTTGTCATTTCTGTAATAAAAAAAAATTTGGGAAGTTTTTATTAATTTTTGCTTACGCACGTCGGGGGCCCCGTATAATTGATACGGCAGATACGGCGGTAGCTCCCCCCCTGATAATGATTCAAAAATAACACCAATAATTTGGTGACGTGATATGTGAATGTCGCATATATACTTGTCCTCATTCTACACTGTGACGGACGGTATATTTGATAATATGTTATCATATTCGTTATCCAAAGTAAAAGAAACTACGAGTGCATCATGATAAAATGAAAATTAGACGATATTAAAATGACTGAACGAAAATGGAACACTACCTCCCGATTTATTATGTTATATGCATCATACAAAGAATCAACTACTTCAAATACTTCATAATTATACACATAAATATTTTTAATTGCAAATTCAGCGAACAATAATAGTTTTAAATTAAAAAATTTGTGAAAAATTTACAGAAATTTTGTATGATTTAAGGTGGTTTACTTGTAAATTCTTTTTTATTAAGAATTTGATGAAATTGAAATATAAAATCTAAAGCTCAATGTCCTTTATTTAATTTTTCGGTGCATCTAACTCCTAATATATGATTCTACAGAAAAACATGATAAGCAAATCTCGTCAGACTGAAGTAAAGGGGGAGCACAATGGGTCATAAGGTCGAAGCGCAATATTTTTTATAAACCCCAAGATATATCTAAAATAAATTAAATTAATGGTCTAAGATCCGGCATTAGAAAAACCATCCCTCATCTGTTAATTGATTGAAATATTATTGAAAACGCTTATTGCAATATAAACAATTTGGCAATGTAATGTCTGCCAGGGTAGTTCTGCTGCAATTAACATTAATTAATTAATTAAAAATTTATTTTTTTATAATTAAATCCCTCACGTGTTAATTGAATTTGGCTTGTTAAATAACATAGTATACGATACGACCTATCTTGTAATAGCAGGCAGCGCTGCTTATTACTGCTACGGTTACCTACAGGCAGGTATTCAAACTTAAAGTAAACTTAGCTTACTTCCCTCATAAGTTAATTGAAAAATATTTAGCTAAATTAAAAGTTTAGAATAACTAGAATACATCCATAACTGGCAGCCATCTTAAAATCCATTAAAATCAATTGCAGCCTGTATAAGAAAATTTTTAAATAAGAGAAAAATCTTGTAGAGAGAGAAACTATTGCATTATTCCACGTAACAAACAAGAAAAGTATATGATTCATGCGTATGTAGAGTGTCCTCCATTTATAAGTGTATTTATACTAATAGTGGTATTGTATAGAGAATGCAGAGTTCAAGATAAATGGAGTACACTTTACATACGCATGAATCATATACTTTCCTTGTTTGTTACGTGGAATAATGGAATAGTCTCTCTCTCTCTAAGGTATTTTTTTTAAATTAATTAATTAATGTTAATTGTAGCAGAACTACCCTGGCAGACATTACATTGCCAAATTGTTTATATTGCAATAAGCGTTTTCAATAATATTTCAATCAATTAACAGATGAGGGATGGTTTTTCTAATGACGGATCTTAGACCATAACTAGTTACCAATTCGCAATTGTATGCGTTTTTTTATATTTTTATTTTTTCTTCAATCCATTAGGAAAAGATAAAACTGTAACTTTTATTGCATGGTGGCGACTCAATGGTAAACAATTGCTATTTTGAATCAAACAATATTACTACTTTGAACAAAACAAAATCGGATGTTATAGTTTATAGAGTGCCAGAGTAAGGAATCAAACAAAAAGTAAAAGATAATACACCTCTAGTATACTTTATAACCCGACTTCAAAAAGGAGGATGGTTCTCAATTCGTCTGTATTTTTTATTTATTTTAATGTTTGTCACCTCAGAACTCCGTGAATACCTCAGAAATTCAAAACCGATTTTGAATTTTTATTTTTTTTAAACGGTTTGATTTCAGATTGGTCCCATTGTCACCAAATCGCATTCTGGTGAGGGGATCCCTTGGAAATAGTGGAAAATCCTCATTTTAAATGTAATAACCGATTTTTGGGATTTTTTTTTTTCAAAGGGTATACTTCATAATGGGAAAACAAGAAAATTTTTTTTAAAAACCCACTTTACAAAAAAAATTTTTACAAAAACAAACCGACCACAAAAAAAAAATTTTACAAAAAAAAAACAAAATACATGTAAAAAAAACTGAAAATCTGTTATGAAAAAATGCACTAAAAATTAAAAAAATAAAAAATATTTTGACAAAATGGAAACCCGACTTCAAAAATCAAATATTCTAAAACAAAAAATGCACTAAAAAGTAAAAAATAATAGCATATTATTGTGTCAATTTTAGTTCACCTAAGCAAAATTTTTTAAATATATATGTACAATTATTGTTATTTTTGGAGGCGGTGTCAGCATAGAGAAATTCACATAAAATTTGGACACCGCCTCCAAAAATAACAATAATTGTACATATATATTAAAAATTTTTTGCTTAGGTGAACCAAAATTGACACAAGAATATGCAATTATTTTTTACTTTTTAGTGCATTTTTTGTTTTAGAATATTTGATTTTTGAACTCGGGTTTCCATTTTGTCAAAATATTTTTTATTTATGTATACGGTACACTTTTTGAGTTGGCTGCGTCATTCCCTATTCATCTTGCCCAGTCGATTACACTAATTTGTTATCAATATGGCGTCCAGTGGCTACAGTATACGTCAATGTATATCTCTTTTTAATTCAATAAATTAAAAGGAGATATATACTGTGGCCAGTTGACGTCATATTGATCACAAATTAGTGTAATCGAGTGTGCATTTATATATAAATGTAAAGAGTGATATAGAAGTAACGAGGCACATGTACAGATTGTAAGATATAGATTTACTTTGTGAAAAGATAGTATTCAGCAGATTTCAATTATTGTTGAGAACAATGGAGGACACTCTCATAGCTGATTGTGTCATCCGAAACTAAAGGCAAAACAATTTTCAGATGACACATTTTTTATCGATTATAGATTTTTTGGGATTTAGCTTTTAACACGAAAAACTACTGTCTAAGTCGACTATTACTCCGAAAATTAGCAAATAATTAAACAATTTTACCAACAAATACTATTTGTTTTTACCCTTACTTTACAAAAATTAATGGTGAACTGTTGATAGTACCACTAATTTTTGTACCAGTGATCTTGAATTGACCTCTGACCCGTCCATATTGCCATATTATTTCCCCTAGATCAGAGGTGGGCACAGAGTGAGAGTAAGTAAAAAAGGTATATTTTGAAGTATGACGGAACGATGTTTCAATACAGGTTGCCTACCGATTATTGCCCAATAATTTATTCAATCAATTTAGAAATACTTTTATAAAATATTTATTGTTTAAAAAATATCTTTTACAATATGGAGAGATACACCAAAAAACATAATAATAATAATAACAATAATAACAACAATAATGATGATAGCAATAACAATAATTACAACAACAACAACTATATGAAGTCCCACTTTATGTAAAATTTAACCATTTAGAAATTAGTAATAAATTACCAACCCTCCACCCCCCACCCAGCTTTATCATTGGCATGTTTTTTGTATCCAGTGTCATTAAATTCCCATGACCCCCTACTAAGAAAAAATAATTAAATCAAGTAAATAATTGTTTATTAGTTCTCCGATATGAATAGTTTAGGCAAATTATTCGAAATTTCCAAAAATCTAATTCTAAAATCTAAACTAAAGCTAAATCAACAAAAAATTTACTAGCGGTTTACAATTGTCAAGCAGTAAATGTAAAAGATCAAAAGATTTATATTTTATAATTTTTATAACATTTATATTTTATTCATACCCAAATATATTAAAAAGGTACATTTTATGCCCCAAATTACCAGCTCAAAATTCCACAGTATGTATTCAATGTATCGTATGTATTGTATACTTTGAATAATAGTGACCATAAAAAAGAGTTGGTGTTATATTTTTTTCAGAAAATGTTTTAACTAAAAAAAGAAAATAATAATAATTGGTAGGAACACTGTATTTACTCTATCTCTCTTCCTACCGCTCACTCAGAGCTGGGTGCAGTAAAAGTTTGCCCACCCATGGCCTAAATACCAATGTTATTTGCCCTAGATACATTAACTTTGCCTAGATACCAATGTTAATGTTATTTTTGGAAGCGGTGTCCAAATTTTATGTGAATTTCTCTATGCTGACACCGACTCCAAAAATAACAAAAATTGTACATATATATTTAAAAATTTTTGCTTAGGTGACATAAATTGACACAATAATATGCAATTATTTTTATACTTTTTAGTGCATTTTTTGTTTTAGAATATTTGATTTTTGAAGTCGGGTTTCCATTTTGTCAAAATTTTTTTTAATTATGTATAGAAAACTTTCCTTCTGACTCACACTGTATATATAAATGATTGAATACAATTAACATTTTTACACGTATTCAATTTTACAATCAATTGATTTTGACATGATAATATTACTATATAGAAAAAAATACAACAACCGTTGTAATTTTTATACAGGATGTTCACTCCGTTTACAGATAGTACAATGTTTAGAATCATCAAACATCGTAATGAAATGTACGGAATTGTATAGAAGACGGTACACCATAAAGTGGATTAATTATTAAACGGTATACATGCATATTTTCAATTGCATTTATACATTGTTGATGGTATAGACCTCAATTTTTAAATCCTTCTTACATTATTTAATTTATCACCAATAAATAGAATAAAATCTTATTTGCGTTTTTATAGACAAAAAAATGAACCCGTATGCAATCTGTATGCGCGCTGCTTGGAACTGGAAGGTTGTCCGAATCCCGGCGATGTCAGATAGATAGTCCAAATCCCGGCGATGTCAGTGATAATTAATAGGGCGGTTAGAGATAGATAGATTGTAGAGGCTACCCCGGACGATCTACACTTCGACCATAAGGTCCATTGTGATGCCTAAGGATGTGAGGATGTGAGTGGAGTGGAAGGAATTTTTGTGTATAGACTAGGAATTGGTAGGATATGCGGCTGCAGCCGACTATGATGGAACTTTGCCGATATTCATCTGGAGTTCGTTAAGGTAACTGCAGAAAACCTTCTCAAGCATAGCCGGTTACTTCGTTCTTGTCCATAGTATTTCCCTAGTCCTTCGTTTAGTCAATTAATCGCCCTTTTTTTTCTTAATAATTGACAAACTGCCGATGTCGGGATTTGAACCCATAATCTCCCAGTTTCGAATTAGGCATACTATGCAGCCATAACGCCTTGGACCGCTCGACCATTTGGACTGATAATAGGGCGGTTAATACTATACTTGTGAATTTTCTATATAGTTCGACATAGTTTCTATCAAAGACGGTCAGTTATAATTAATAGGGCGATTAATTGGCTAAACTGTCGGCGTATGGACGTATGGATACTTGTGAAGATTTTCTGTAAACTATCTTCACGAACTCCAGATGAATATCGGCATAGTTACTATTAAAGGCCGCTGCAACCGCACAACCCATTGATTCCTAGCATTCATAAAAATTCCTTGTTCTCCATCCACATCATTAATGTATGGTTAAAAATTAATAAAGGTCCAAAAATGATGTGGGTAGCCTTTATTATAGACATGAAGTCTCAGAAACGGAGGTAAAACCCCATTATTATTAATTATTAAGCAATTTATGTTATAAAGAAAGTGAAATAGAAAAATTATGTAAAGTTTATGTTGAAAAATAATTGAATTTGCGCTTTCAATAAAATTGTTTGATTCATAAAACAATTTGTACCACCTGCTCTTCGAAATTGAATGAATTTCTTATACTTAAAGATATTATCCAGAAAACGTTCGCATTTATCAACTACATTTTGTTTTAAGTCATGCTGTATCAATCTGAAATATAATTTAGTGTATGTATCATACATAAAATAATATCAGAATATTTATAGTATTCCGTTTCAAAAATATATTTTGATAACGGATAGCATTTTCGGACAAATTTCTGACATAGCCTATTAATTATATAGTAATTGACAAAGAAAAAAATTTCTTCTTCTAACAAGGAAAATTTTTAAGGTCTATAGTACGATATTTCAATGACGAATGTATCTAGCTATTCACTAAATGATAATGCCGCCGTTGCAAAATGATAATGTTAATAATATATCTATATTATCTTGGAAAATAACTGATAATCTTCGAGCGCTATGATGCTACAGATATGCGTCGGAGGAGGAGAAAAGAGAAAAATGCATGCATTAATTAATAAGTTAATTTGTTGGATGGAATATTGTCTGTCTTTTATCATAAAAGTTGTTAGAATTCAGAGAGTTACTTGCTAGAAACCAATTCAAGGTGAAAATTGAAATTAGCCAACCACTCCTTTCAATCGGTTTTCGAAAAAATACAAACAAAACTTTATTAATTGTATAGGTACGTCTTTATAACCTATAGTTTTGCTTAGCCTCTGTCTGTTTTCGAAATAAAAAACATCACTACCTAAAGAAGGGTTCTTGACACTAGAAACGACATCCAGAAAAACCATTTCTTTTAACCTTAAGAGATGTTTTAACAAATTTCCAGCCTTTGTAAAATTAGCTTCCAGTCTGGCACATCTTAGGCAGTAATAAGTCATTCTTCAGCCTAGTAGTATCGCATTTTATACCTTTATTTCAATATAAACAATTTAAAAATGCACTACGGAATACCTGTTTGAATGATTGTTACATACTTGATCGATGGTATTTTTTGTAGCGAAATAGTAGCGTGAATTATATTCATTATTATTTCAGTAAAAGTACAGTTAAAATTGTTATTATTTCTTTCATTTTTTATTTTTTTACTTTCTCATATAATTGCTAGAATTTGCACATAAAAGTTAAATTTGCAATAAAAACTTAATATATAGATTAAGATTTATAGAGAGCGAATAATATTAATTATCTTAAATACTGTTTGTGCCTCCAGGACTTGGCTTATACGCAGTTAGTTAAATTAGTTTTCATCTCGAAGATACGCGCTCACATACATTAAAAAGAGGTACTATCAAAGCTTTAACCGAAAACGAAAGTGTTTCTCTCTCTATCAGAGCAGGTTCTCGTAGAATTGTCTATAAGCAAGTGACTTAGGCGACCATATGTATTACCATTTCTTTCAGAAATCTTTAGATATTTTTTTACAGAACGCTTTTGAACTATAATGGACTCGGGAAAAATCGACTGCAACAATTTGAAAAATGTATTTTACTGCTGATACAGTGACTATCCAATTACATCTGTTTTCATCGTTGTTATCGAAAACTATCAAGTTCATTGGCAAACCAATCCGATTATTTTAAGGTGGCAAAATTTTCGCCCTCCATGCTCCCACTATAATGCGATAGTGCGGACAAGAAATTTTGAAAAAAAGAACACCACTTTTTTATTTGTTAATATATCTACTGTCTGTTTAGTTTACATCTTCGTATAATAAATCACCCACGAGTATGAGAGAGTATGAGAAGGAGGTCTTATAGGTTTGAGTGGTTGGTGACCACTCGAACAGTTATGAAAAATATGCTTGTTTATCAAACCTATAAGACCTCCTTCTCATACACATTGCTTAATGTATACATATGTACTCTCTCATACTCGTTGGAGATCTACTATACGAAGATGTAAACTAAACAGACGGTATGTACATATACATATATATATATATATATATATATATATATATATATATATATATATATATATATACATATATATATATATATATATATATATATATACATATATATATATATATATATATATATATATATATATATATATATATATATATATGTATATACCGTCTGTTTAGTTTACATAAAATTTAGTTTGCACTCATGTTATCGATTTGGCAGTAGTCATTTTCAGAATCTCATATCTCCGTCTCTGAATAACGTATAAACTTTAAAGAAACGCCATTTTTTCTCGCTGATTTAATACTTTAAGAAAAGCATACAAACTTGACTTAAAACCAAAATTTGATTCCACAGTTAGCCTTTATCTGACCCACTGTTTTAGCAAAATTTTGTCTAAATTTGAAACAGTCTCAGGTCTACAGTTTTTTATTAAGAAAGCTATATAGCGGCTCATATTATTCATTTTGGCGTACTCTATTGAAAACTATCATCAGATTTACTTATTGACTCTTCCCTTTTGATATATGGCCTCTCAAAGTCATTCAATTTTTGAAAAATCGCTATTTTCAGATAGCTGTAACTTTTTTTTTCCAATTTAAAATTACTTGAAATTTTCAAGAAATATACTTCTTTAAGTCGTAAAAACAAACCTAGTAATTTTAAGTTTGGGTTCGAGCTAGTTTACGAGCTATGATTTTCTAAAAATTTCTAGTTTTACGCTTAATTATATCATATTTTATGGTGTCAACTGAGTAAATAGTCATTGAATGGCATGGAAGGGGGAAAGTATTTGAAATTCGGAATTTGTTAAGGGCACGTAAGAATTAAACATACTTAAAAACCCCACTCCTACCCCTACCGCTTTATGGTGAAAGTAGTAAACAAATACCCCTTTTTTGGGGTCTTCACTTATATCTCGAAAACGGTGAGTCGTATCGAAAAAATTACACCATTAAAAATTAAAGATGATAATATTCTCTACATGAATGTTTATAATCATTTTTTTCGTATCTGCTATGGTTTTCAAGATATTAGATACATACATCAAGCGAGAGGGCAGCGAAAGAATATTTCGTACATTTCTAGACCAGACCTACAGAATTTGTATTTTAATATTTTCCCAGTTATGTCTAAAAAAACTCCTTTGACTACTAGGAATGTATGAGGCATTTTTTGGCACATTCTGTACAAAGTCTATATTTATCCAATAGTCTTCAATTTGTAAGTATTATTTTAATGTAAATATAAATTAAAAACTAAACTTTTTCACACATATGGTGACAATTATTTGTACAAAGTAGCAGTAAAAGTGAATCGTAAAATCACTTTATTTTTTTAACAGATATTGAACTAAAATGTATAAAAATAAACAAAATATTTAGTGTGAAGCAAGATGGTGTATTAATGAATCTGTATTGTTCGTTAATACAAGATTTTAAATTTGTTAAACTAAAATTATTTGTAACTAAACGGTAAGGTATGTTATTATGGTAATTTTATGAAACATCACCAATTTAAATACTGAAAATAATATTAAAAAATTCGTTACGCAGGAGCTGTATCAACTTAGCGAATTTCCTTAGAATACATAAATCACTCTCTAGCAGTCATAATTTTAGTGTGATCAAAATGAAATATAATATCTGATATGACTATAGTATTTGCAAAAATTAAATTTATGAATAGCCAAAATAGAACGGTATAACGATTATAGTTTATAGTTACTATGGAAACGACAATCAAAATTTTTTACAATAAAATATATTTCATGTATTCGTATCAAACAAACACAAAATATTAAATATCTCTCTTAATATTAGAATATTCGAAAAATGTATAAGGAGTAAAGTTGTAGAAAATCATTTTTCTCAAACTCTAATGTGAACAGAGATATTTAGAATTTTAACGTGCACTCTTTAATTGTAAAATTTCTGTAAATGTTAGTGTAACAGAAAAAATGGTAAGAAACAAAATTACAGTAAAACTTAACTTAAAAAGTAAAATTAACAGGAATAAATGTGAATGAAGGAAATTTTAACAAGAGTAATTTCAAATATAAATATATACGTTTCTAAAATTTGGCGGAATACTTTAAGAATTTTGCGTGCCGCGGCACAATGTTTAGAATGACTGACATAGAGCATTCATTATGGGTAATAAAATTCAAATAATTATTAGTATACAGAATAAAAGATAAAACAGTACCAAGCCACATTATTACCAATAATACTATTCGACATCAGGAATGTGCAAATATATTAATATTTTATTATTCAATTTTTACGATTCCAATACTCTATTCAAAAATTATATTATATTGTTCAATATTAATGACATTACACGATCATTTAAATATACTAACAGTGGTTAAATTGGGAATTTATTTTATTGTTTTTCATTTTAAATATTAATAGAAATGGAATTATGTGTAAGTAATATTCCATGTAATCCATTGAAATATAAAATTACTAAGTCTTGATAATTGACCCTCTTGAAAAATATAGAAATACTAGTTTATACCCGTGGCTTCACTCTAGTTTTAAGACTAGAGTGAAGCCACGGGTATCAAGAGTGAAGCTTTTATTCGAAAACAAAATTTCGAATAGACGTTGTTACTTTATTTCTAATGAATAATTTTTATCCGACGCATTTTTTCGAAAACCGAATAAATATGGCAAAAATCAATTATAAAATTTGAATAAACTATCATCAATTTTTACACCCAATTGTACACTCCCGTTCAATAAAATTGAACCAACCTGAAATGTTAATTTTCTTACATTTCATAAAACTCTTCACTTTTGTAACTCTCTGTATATTATTTATTTATAAACAAAGATAAGTAGTATATTTTTTAAATGTGAAAAAAGAAATGGAAGTTTTATATTTTTTATTTATGTAAACAAGACAGTGATAGAGTAAGAATATGTAATGTAAATACATGTTAAGTGTTATATCTCCCTTTTACGTATAAAATTAAAATAAAATGTTGTATCTGTCAAAAACATTTACTACAAGAATAATCAAAATTGTGAGAGACTGATTCGTTTCAGGTTGGTTCAATTTTATTGAACGGGAGTGTACATGTAGTAAAAGAATCATCGAAAGACATAAATCTATAAATTTGTTGATTGAAAGTGATTATCATTTGATGTATTAATCATCGTTTTATTCCATGTAGTAGTTAGTAAGTTTAAACACGCAATTTAACAAAATTTATTTGTTTTGATAACTCGTAATTTCGTAATAATGACATACAATCTCAACTACACCGTGTAGTTGGTTCAACATAAATAGTTTCATTATTTCAATTTTTAAGTATTTATACCAAGTGCTGTTCATTTACCTGTACGTAATAGCAGCCAGCTACTAAGCGTTTTGTTGGGTCCTCAATGTCGTTTAGTGATTGGATATTACTAGCAAGATTTGACCTAAACATAAAGCAAGTAACTAACTAAAGGAGTAAACGGGATTGGACTTCACAAATTTCATATTTGAATACTTTAACTACGCCACTTTATGGGAGAAGCGAGTCTCGTCAGACTGAGGTAGAAGGGGGAGCACAATGGACCATAGTTAACTTGGTCCATTGTTAACATGGTTAACTTGATTTGGGTTCTATATGAAAGGAAAACTTATTGAAAATTTTATTGATAAAACAAAAACCCATCAACACGGACCACGGGGCTAAAATTTTATGTTTGAAATAGTCACGAAATGTCACCAAGTGAATATTGTCATTTTATGTAAATATATAATATATAAATAAAAGTTTTGTTTTATTTGTCTATATTTTTGTGCCATGGAATGGCATGCATTCATGTCGTAATCAATGTTATTGCGTCTGGCTGTTTATACTCTATACTGTTACTATGGCTACGGCGGGAGTATTGGATACCATTGGTAGTGAGATAATATCGACGATTCTAGTCATAACGATTTTTGTATATACAGCATGTTCTGACAAAAACCGTCTTGAACAATTCCAACCAAGGCATCCAGCTTAATATATTATTAAGCTTAATTTTTGTTTAATGAGCATTAATTGTAGGATGAAGGACGATTTGATTATCCTATGTGTAACACTAAATCGATCATTCTACAGAGTTTCACACAAATGTTTAGTTCATTATTGTAATAAATATACTAAAAAAAAACTACTCCTCAAATCACATAAAAAATACTCGGGTCAATTGTTCATACAGCGTCAATGTTTGAGCTATCATTTACAAATTTTATAATTGATTTGTGCCTTATTTATTCGGTTTTCTAAAAAATGCTTTGGACAAAAGTTGTTTGTTATAACTATACTAACTTTTATTCGAAACATTTTTCCGAAAAACGAATAAATAAGACACAAATCAAATGTAAAATTTTGAAATTTTAGTCGACTTTTAACGCCAAGTATACATATTATGTATAATTAGTTCAAATTTCATAAATTTCACTTCTAAAACATCCGTGTTATATAACAATAAAGGTATATTAAGTGTACTTCCGAATTTGTAACGGTTGAAAAAATTGATAGCAATACAAAATTTTTGCATACTCGTTGTTGGTCTACCGTCTCTCTGTGTGTAAATATGCTAATGTGTTCTAGAGCATCAAAGAGCATTTTGTGGGATAAAGTTCGTGAATGGGAATAAATGGGAAATATTCATCTTTAAAAACCGTAAGGTATATAAAAAACAAAAGGTTTTTAACAAAAAAAGTATCTTTTTTTTTAAAAGAAACAACATTTAAATTTTTTTCATAAACGGAATAGTTTCGTCACAATTTTCAACTCAAGCATCTGTTCAAACAAGAATTTAATACAAATCCATACAATATGTATCGCAACTTTCTACACTTTTTAACCTGACTTCAAAAAGGAGGATGGTTCTCAATTCGTCTGTATTTTTTTTTTTTAATGTTTGTCACCTCAGAACTCCGTCATTTATGAACCGATTTTGAATTTTTTTTTGTAATTCTATTCCATCGCGAGTCTTTCAAACAGCTAACGTATTGATAATGAACTTAGTATTTATTGGGGGTCATTTAAGAATTAACTCAGTTCGTATAATTACTAACAATATGAAAAATTGAGTCATCCGTCCGTAGTTCAATAAATAACATTCGGTAGAATTGAAATTGTATTGAACATCACTAGGTAACAATGTATACAAATATTAGAGGTTGGCGAGACGATCTTAATATAATGCCGTCGCGACGTCCATTTCTATAAACGCTTATGTATTTCTCAGTTTTCTTATCTGTTTTATATTTACCTTCGTGCTTACTTGAAAGTTCATTAACCTTTCGTGTTTGATAAAGATTTTTTCAATGTTGTTGTGGATTGAAAATTTAAAAACTTTAATATCTAGAAAATGAATACGTAACGTTGGGAAAACGTTATTTTGTTTTGCTTTAATCGTTTTGGAAAAATAAATGCAACTGTAATATAATTACATCATTTTTTACTAAATAAATCGCCTATTACACATTTTTAAGCATTGCAACAGTATCATATTTGGAATTAACTTAACATAGTTAATTGTTTAAATACTGTGTATATTCTGAGTTCTTGACTAAAGTATGTATTATTAATTGTATTTTTGCACACGTTTACGTGATTAAGAACATGACATATGTTTTATATACCAAGTTACTGTATATCTGGATTGGTAAAAAAAAAACCATTGTTAACTTGCAAGTTTCAAACTTTTTTGTATTCAAACGATTATTCTATCTCTTATTATAAATAATATTAAAGAGAACTCTAGGATTTTTTGAAATAAATTTCGATTTTTGCCACAATTTCCTAGATCAAAATTTTTTGTATTTTATAAATACGTATTTCGACTACAAAGTAGTCATCATCAGTATGAATTAGCTAATTGTAATTATTCTCCGAGGAGATGTTACTTGTTGCTAATTTGGTGACGGTCTGCACAAGTAACAAATAACAAATTAGCAACAAGTAACATCTCCTCGGAGAATAATTACAATTAGCTAATTCATACTGATAATGACTACTTTGTAGTCGAAATACGTATTTGTAAAGGAAATTGGGGCAAAAATCGAAATCTATCTCTTATTGTTTTAGAGATCTTTTTTGGGGGGATTTTAGAATTAGCGTCTCGTTAAGTTTTCTCAACTTCTTTTTTAGTTTTTTGACAGATTGCATGTACAGAACAATTAGAACATTAAATGAACACAAGTATTTCAGGGACTAAACGTATAACTGTTTTTTTTTCTTCATTATTTCAGCGTTTTAGCTGCTGAGGCTATTTACGCTATAAAAATACTGATATCATTGAAAACATTTTCATCATCTTATTTTCATCACTCTTAATCCCATCACCATCAAAACCAAATCACACAAAAACCAAATCATACACCATATCATAACACAAGACCAATATCACAACACAACACTTGTTGTTATAACGATAAATATGTTAGAAACTGATCTGTTTAAACACTAATTTCTTATATAACACGATATACTTCTTATACTAACACTTTTGTGTTTGTTTGACAAAGGTTCAAAATAACAGCAAAACCTATTTATAATAATCAAATTTTATCGACTAGTCCCACCAATTTCCCGCTTTGGAGAACTTTAGGAATACGCGGATCTTGGGGGTTCAACATGTTCATGTTAACATTGGCTATACCCAGTTCAGTCTTAACGGGTGCGGTCATTCTACAGTTCGTAAAAAGATGGCTAACACTTAAAGCCAAATTGTACCTTTCACACAGCCCCGGGTTACCCTTTGCAAACAGATGTTTGTGGGCTAGTTTTGAATATCCTGTCACTAACCTAGTGAGCACAATTTGTTCTCTTCTGGATATGTTTTTAGGATAGTCTCATTTTTTAACATGTTTTTTGACTTTTCTTAGTTTGTCGAGACTGTTTTCCCATTTCCTTTGCCAGTCATTAAGTAAGCGTTATTTTATCTCGTTGATATTGTCGGATAATGGGACTTTCTCGAAAAGAATACCGCAGTGCGTTGCTTCGTTTGCTAATCTGTCGACTTCATCGTTGCCTTTGATTCCAACGTGTCCAGGGATCCAACATAATTTTATTTGGTTCCCTTGCTTTATGCAACTTTTGATGGAAGATTTAAGGTTTTGGACTATTGGGTTGCTGGTGGCAGATTTTGATTTTTTTAAGGCTTCGATTGAACTTTTTGAGTCGGTGCATATAAGATATTGGCGCTGTTCGTTTGATCTATTTCTGTTTGTGTGATCAAACAATTTTTTGGAAGATTTGAATTAAGCGATTTCAAAAAAGTAAGTATGTATTATTAGAATGTATACAGTTTACAACATCTCAATTACAACAAATTTGATTTTCTATCTGGTCTCAGTATTTTTCAAAACGAAACATCGAGTCTTTATATATAAAAGAGTTGTGTGTTTGAAATAATGGTGAGAGAAGACCCTAGGAACATTTTCCTTACGACCCCAGTAAATCTATTAGAAGGTCAAAATTCCAAATCGTTCCCAATTTATATAACGGTTTTCTGACCGCTCCAAAATAATAACCGAGCCAGATCTCTAACACAGTTTTTAGTCATTATGCATTTATATAGAAATACTTGCACTAACAAAACTTTGTATGTAAATTATTTAAAATTTAAAATATAAAAAAATGTCTTTTTTAACTGTTGAAATTTAGAAAAAAATAATTATATGACTTATATTTCATATGAACTCTATATATAAGAATCTTTTGAAGCACGGGCAACGTCGGGTATTTCAGCTAGTAATATAAAAATAATATAAACAAAAAATTAAATAGTATTAATTGGCGTTAAGTTCCAAATACAATCAATTGTATAAACACGCATGTAAATACGAAATTTTATTCTTACAATAATAATGTTCTATTCCAAATAACAATCTGATGAATAATGAATTCATATAATATATTATAAATATTTTTAAATAACATAACGCCATAATATTATTATCTATTATGGAGTATAACTTATATTGTTTTTTTATTTAAATACAGTTTTATACACACTACATAACTGTGTATGTATTATTTATTAATAATTATACATATTTGATATGAACAAACGAATACCAAAAATTTTAAAAATTTGAAACAATTCAATGCAAATATTTTTATTATTATTTTAATTAAACCTACTAAACTCATTTACAGTGCATGTTACTGATTCCTTTTTATTTAATAATACCGAGTATTCCAAAAGAAATACTTGTTGCTAAAGAGACCGTTTTATACCCCGTATATAATATATACCAGGGTATTTTAAGTTTAGTTCCGACTTTGTAAAGGTCGAAAATATTGATCGCAGAAAAAAAAAGCTATAGTTCTTCATGTCCTAATTAGTCTATTTCTGCAAATCTGTCTGTTCGTCTACGCGTCCGTCCGTCAACACAGTAACTAAAAACAATTGGCAAAGCTGCCTATCTTTGAAACCGTAAGAGATAGAGCAAAAATGTATAGAGAAAACATGTTCGTTTTTTAAAATAAACCACTTTTGCAAGAAAATTGTTTTCATAAATTCACTTTATACCGGGTATGTAAGCAATTAACTCAGTAAATTGTTATTTTCACTTGTTTTGTCTTAACCTAGGAATAATATTAAGACAAATATATTATAATGACAAGAAAATAATCAGTATATAAATATGTATCTAAAATATATGAAATATAAAGCTATATGAAAAGTGTTGCAATAATAGCACTTGCAAAACTGGCTAACAGCCTGTGTCAATCAGGCATTGCATGAAATATGAAACACAATCCCTATCTATCTTAAGAAAAAAGTTGTTCATTATAAAGATAGATACAAGTTTTATTCGACACATTTTCCGAAATCCGAATTTTTAAATAATCGACTTTGACGCTGTATGAACAATTGACCCGAGTATTTTTTATGTGATTTGAGGAGTAGTTTCTTTAGTATGTTTATTAAAATAGGAGACACACAATAATAAACAAAACATTTGTTGTGTGAAACTCTGCAAAATGATCGATTTAGGATTACACAAAGCGTAATCAAAAGGGCCTTTTATCCTACAATAAATACTCATTAGATGGGAAAAATTAAGCTTAATAATATATTAAACCGGATCAACCTTGGCTGGAAATGTTATAGACGTGGTACCGACTATTTTGAATGTAATAATACCAATATATTACGTCCAAATCGAGACTCACACTTTTTGAGATACACAGTAAATGTGTGTAATATATGGTATATCCGGACACCGGATATATTTTATATGTGTACTTACATGATAACAATAATAATTATATTTATATATAATTAATGTTTTATGGTTAATTATAACGGTACATGTGTAGTGTGTACGTCGTACACACTCACATTCAAGTGCCATTCATGTATTTCAATTGTATATGGATGAACAAAATTTATTATTTATTATTATTTTATTTATTTATTTTATTTTTAATTTAAGGTTGTACACGCATTAAGGCAAAGTAAAGATAACGACTTGAATCTATAATATGTTATTAATCAATAGTAAATACATAATAACAAGTTAAATTGTGAAAATAACAATTAATCAAGTTAATTGCCTCAATACCCGGAATATCCTGAATTTATGTAAAAAATTTTATAACAGAAGTTGTTTATTTTTAAAAAACGAACATTTTTTGGCAATATATTTCTGTTATATATCTCACGGTTTCAAAAATGGGTAGTTTTGCCCACTTTACCTAAACATGCTCCTTCTTTGACAATTCTTGACTATACTTTTTCGCTCTAGAAAACACACACAAAATTTCAGTTCGTTATCACTTGTCGTTTTTGAGTTATCGTGTGCACAGCCGGAAGGAAATGGTCGAATGAGGCCATTTTATGAACACGTATTCCAAACATTTATATCTGTAATCAATATTTTCAAGCGTTACAAAGTCGGGACTTACCTTAATATAATCTTGTATATTTAAATTAAAGGAAAAAAGAATGAAAAAAAAAGTTTACAGTGTGAAAATACAAATATTCAACAAGTGCGAAGAGTAAAGTACCTCGGTAAGATGAGAGACAGTGATATGGAAAGTGCAGCGAAAATTAAACAAAGAATAGGCCAAGCTAAATCCATATTTAATAAACTAAGAAGATTCCTAGTGAATGATAAACTAAACTCCAGTTGGAGTTTTTAAAACTCCAAATAGTAAAATTTGGTCTGTGCTATTATATTGTTGTGAAACTTGGGTGCTCAAAATCAACACAATAAAAAAACTAAATGCTTTTGAAAGGTGGGGTTACCGCCGAATTCTGAAAGCGAAATGGACTGACAAAATGAAAAATGAAGATGTGCTAAATAAATTAAAAGTTAAGAAATCACTGGTCTGAACTATAAAAATGAGACAAACGGCATATTTCGGGCATTTAATCCGTGGGAAAAATTACGAGCTACACCGAGTAATCCTATTGGGTCAAATGATTTGCACCAAAGGTAGAGGTAGAAAAAAAGCCAAATGGATAGATAATATAAAAGCATGGACAAATTTGAATTTGGAAAAGTTAATAAGATATGCTAGTGATAGAAATACATGGAAGAATGTGGTCTCCGACATTCTTTAAATGGGATATGGAACACACAACAACAACAATATTTACATTTATCGGGTATTAAAAATATAAACGTAGTCTTCTGACGTGTAGTTTTGATCATATGCTCAAATTTGAAAAAAAATCTAAAAACGAAAAATATCTCTCTCTCTCTCTCTCTATATATATATATATATATATATATAACCACGTAGAAGCAACGAAGACTAGAAATCAAATGTAGTTACGAGTACAATGGCGAAATAATTAATATGAAGCATTAGAACAGTAAAATTGAAAATATATCTCTAAATAAGAGAAAATATGTTATCAGATAATAAATTGTATTAAAATGTTCTAAAACTTAACTTATGATAACTTTTCACAGTTATCTCATTCGTTAACATTCATAGTTGCCCTGGCTTTTGTAGAATTAAATCCATTATCATGGGAATATACAAATTATTAGAGGAAAAGAAAACCTAATATTTGATTTATAATACTAGACACGCAAAAATATGAAGGTTTAAGAACTGGTTTATTAATTATTAGCTACGAGTTTTTATGTGTTTATAAAAAAATGGTATTTGTTAAAACAAACATATTTTAAGTAAATTTCTGTTTTAAGTAGAAATATTTTACGTCTCTACTTATGGTAATACACATATTATTTCTAAATGCAATTATTTAATGAGAACTGATGCAATGGATTTATGTAGCTATATTAAATAAATATTTACTTGCATTGAACATACATGAACGTGACTTCCTATATACATTTAGACTTCCGGTCTGTGAAATATATATCATTATTATAGTTGAAATAATTTTCAATATATTTATGGTAAAAAAATATTAAAATTCAAATAGTTTAGAAAGATACTTAATTTAATAAAACCTTATGTTTTCTAAATACACAAAAATGAAGTTTCGGCCTGGCATCTTGGTCCGGGAGACCAAGGAGTTTTTTCAGGATGAAGAGCATCAAGCTGGTACTTTGCGAGTAGCTTCATTTTAACTAGACGTTCAACTTTTTCAATTATAAAATTTTGTAAAACGGTATCGAAATTTTCTGGAAGCCGTTGAACATGTTCATTTGACCATTCATCCAAAGTTTACGAGCATCAAGTTATTTTTAAGTTTAATTGTAAGATAATCAAGTGAAGAATGCGAAAAAATGTTCGTCCTACAAATTCAATGGAATGAATTCCGAGTCTCCCATCCTTAATGTTCAACGGTTTCCAGAAAATTTCAATATCGTTTTCCAAAATTTTGTAATTAAAAAAGTTGGACATCTTATCAAAACGAAGCTGCTTACAAAGTAACAGCTTGATGCTCATCATCCTAAAAAAACCCTTTAAAACTCTATAAAACTCTTTCTGTGTTTGTAGATCTTTTATTTGCAAATAAAATTAAAATAAACTGATCATTTACATACTTTTAAAATTTTTTGTATATGAAGAAGTAGTTTTTGCACCTCTGTCAATTAACTTATCTATGAAGCAAGGATGATCCGTGTTCATAGTTTTGTGATAATTATGATAATTCAATACAAGAAAATACGATTTAAAAAAAACACTTATTTTACGCACGAATCCCAACGACTGATTCTAAACCTTTGAGTCAGTAATTAGTTTTATACATCGAATAATTAAATAAACATAAACAAATGATTAATTAACTAAACTAATCACTAAAAGTAATTTTCTAAATGTTTCTACTTTCAAAAAGTGTAAAAAACCTATTTCATTGTATATGTTTATGATAAATAAATAATTTACTAAAGATATTTATTACTATTTCTTGTCTTCTTTTATTGTTTAACATAAATTATACTAAGGAGTTCCGCAATTTCTACTTACAAAAACAATTGTTGATAGATAAACTCCACATTGTTACCGCTATATTCCTTGTCTATCCCTCAGTCCGACTAATTATAACAAACATAAAACCTATTTTGACTAAATGGAAACCCGACTTAAAAAATCAAATATTCTATAACAAAAAATGCACTAAAAAGTAAAAAAATAATTGTATATTCTTGTGCCAATTTTAGTTCACCTAAGCAAAAACGTTTAAATATATATGTACAATTATTGTTATTTTTAAAGTCGGTGTCAGCATAGAGAAATTCACACAAAATTTGGACACCGCCTCCAAAAATAACAATAATTGTACATATATATTTAAAAATTTTTGCTTAGGTGAACTAAAATTAGCACAAGAATATGCAATTATTTTTTTAGTGTTTAGTGCATTTTTTGTTATAGAATATTTGATTTTTGAAGTCGGGGTTCCATTTTGTCAAAATAGGTTTTATTTCTCGCTTTTTAGTGACTTTGAATTAGTGACTTTATAACTGATTTTATTTGTCTAAATATGGGTAGACCTACTAAACGACCAACTAATTTTTAGTGCATTTTTTTTATCCGTTTTTCTTTTTTTTTTTTTTTTTAATTTTTAGTGCATTTCTTTGTAACAGATTTTCAGTTTTTCTTACATGCATTTTGTTTTTTTTTTCGTAAAATTTTTTTTTTTGGGGTCGTTTTTTTTTTGTAAAAAATTTTGTAAAAGTCGGTTTTTAAAAAAATTTTCTTATTTTCCCATTATGAATGAGTATACCCTTTCAAAAAAAAAAAAAAAAAAATTCGCAAAAATCGGTTATCACATATAAAATGAGGATTTTCCTTGATTTCCAGAGGATCCCCTCACCAGAATGCGATTTACCTACCTACCTGAAATCAAACCCTTTAAAACAAAACAAAAAAATTCAAAATCGGTTCATAAATGACGGAGTTCTGAGGTGACAAACATTAAAAAAAAAAAAATACAGACGAATTGAGAACCATCCTCCTTTTTGAAGTCGGGTTAAAAAGAACATTTAAAAAGATATACTCATAATAATAATAATCGTTTTGTACTTTGGAGGGAATAAAGTTGTCATTTTAGTCCCGAAAGTGCAAAAAATAGTATATTTACCGTGGGACTAAAGTGCCTTTAATCCCTTGAGTGATTTTTCTTCGGGCGGAGCCATCAGGAACAAAACTCCACTCGCGGGATTAATAGAGTCACTTTAGTCCCATGGTTTATAATATACTATTACTGATTTGAGAGAAAAATAAATTTTCTAAAACTACAGTTTCTATTCCACTATTTTATTTGTATTAGTGACATGTTTCAGCTACTATAGCTATTTTCGAACGGAGACTATATTAGCTGAAACATTTCACTAATACAAAAACAAATAAAATAGTGAAATAACAAAATCTCTTTTATCATATAATACGGTTAATTTACTGATTTCTTTTACATACGGACAGATAAATAAAAATACAAAGTAGTGTGCTACAAAAAGTGCTACATAAATATTATATTTTTTTTGTAATCAAAATTTCAAGTGTTAAAGCTGAAAATGTGCTAAAACTATTTAGTTAATAAAAATTTCCAAAAGTTGTTTATTTAAAAAAAAAGGTACATTTTTTGTCATTAAAACTTCCTTCTATCTCTACGGTTTTAAAGGAAAAAACTCCCGGGAGAACACATGGGCCAATTTTGCCCATTCACGAAGTTTAACACACGTGAAAAAAACTATGGAGATTATAAAATAGTTACAATTACAATGAAGCAACGAAATTTTTGTATTTTATCATATTGTTTAATCATATAACTATGTAACAATGTAACGGTTGGTGGAAATTGATAATAAAAAAATACCTTTTGGTAGAGATGTTCATAAAATGACCTACTTAGGCCATTTTCACAAGACCGTAAATAACACAAAAAAGAAAAGAGATAACGAGTGGAAATTTTGTGTGTGATAAAATTTTATTGCTCCACGGTAGTCCACTATCATTCAAAGCGTTGCGGAGCTCCCTAAAAAAATATTTTTACTGAATTTATTTCATAATATTAGGCATTACAAATATAATATAACCATGCCAAATTTCAGGTTTAAGCGCTTGTAGTCTCCGAATAGAACGGCTACGACATACAGGCGAGCATGAGAAAACTACTAAAGTCCTGACTAAAGGATGTACGAGCGCCATTTATAAAATTCTTCAAAATCTTATATAGTACATTCATAAAAATTGACAATAAAGTTTATTATTTTTTGTCGTTACGTTAAAATTAAAATTTAATTTACGCCCGTCATACCGGGCCTAGTAAAAAAGATATTTAAGAAAAAATTTCGGGTAATTCGGGTAATCCTTTTTTTAGGCCCGTCATACCGGAATTTTATTGGATCAATCTTTTTATTAATATTGCTATTTTCTATTGCGTAGTTTTTTTTTTATTCGTTTTATTTTATTTCAAGTGAAAATTATCAAAATATGAGTTTAAAATATGTGTGAAAATATGATTTTCTCCATAAGAGCAATGCAATAAAACTCGAAGTTTAACATTAAATAATTAATTCAAGACACCCTGAAACTTTTATAATTGATTTTATGCTTCAACTACATGTAAACAAAAAAATCAATTCTTAATCTTTTTGAAGCTTCAGTGCTCGTACATCCTTAACCACAGATCTCTAAAAAATACCAAAAACTTAATAATAATAATATGTTTGACATTGGATGAAATATCCGAAACGAGTTACAATTCTTATTATTTATATATTAAGTGGAAAAGCAAATAAATAACATGATCGGAAAAAAAAATATTTTCTTTTAAATTAAAAGAATAGTAGGTCAATATTATCTATATTATTTTTCACTTTGTAAGTAGATTTTCCATTAGGCATATACAATAGGTGTCTTTATCATAAAATTTGTGCATAGTAAGTATATTTTTTGTTACTCTAAAACGGTATTTTATCGATTGAAATAACCACATATTTGTGTTATTCAAACTTGAAAAAAAAAGGTCAATACACTTTTATCTATATGTTCTATTTGTTTTTTTTTACCTATAAATAAATTTGTATTGCACAGTTTAAGAAGATATTTTGTAATACGAATATTCTACTGCGTTAGAATGGGACTGCCCATAAATAAATAATCTGTTAATATAATGAAGAGTGTCAGAATATTAGTTTCTACATAAATCTACATTTTTATTCTGAACTGAAGGAAATTTGGCATACTTGACTTCAAACAATATAGTGTAAAATAAGATTTTTCAAATAAGGTGTCAAATATATAAAGGCTGAACTCTTAAATATAAAACAAATACAGTTATTATAGAAAGATACATAAATTATGTTCTACAACAACAAATAATTTTTGTATGTTTGTTAATTAAAAACAATCTAAAATCAACATAAAAATAAGAAATATTGTCAAGAACAGTCAAAAATTAATAAAAAATCAAAAATTATTTGTCAAAAATTTTGTCCTATATTCTGATAAATATTTCTTATTTTTAGGCTCAATTTAATTTATTTTTAACACTTAGTTGATATTATGTAAATAATTGTAGGTATTAGCGAATTTCCTTCGAAGGAAATGCAGCTATTGCTTTTGTAACCGATGATGCAATTTCGTAAAAAATTCTTTAATAGATGTTAAAAATGACCGTTGTTAAAATTATTATATATGTATAAAAATATATATGTATAAATTTTTATATATATACACGTTTATGTGTCTGAAAACTCTCTAGCGGCCACAATTTAAGTCCAATTTGAATGAAATTTGGTATGTGATATGTTTTTGGTATCCGAAAGGTCAAATTCAGATAAGGGAAAAGGGGGGTTTAGATAGATTAAAGCAGCTGTCCTGGACGGGACACACTTCAACCATAAGGCCCATTGTGATGCCTAAGGATGTGAGGATGTAAGTGGAGTGGAACGAATTTTTGTGTATAGACTAGGAATTGGTTGCCGACTCTGATGGAACTATCCCGATATTAATCTGGAGTTTGTGAAAAAAACTGCAGAAGACCTCCACAAGCATAGCCAGTTATTTCATTCTTGTCCATACGCCGACAGTTTAGTCAATTAACTGCCCCATTTTTTTTATTTATTTTTTTTTAAATAACCTACCAGTAACCTACCAGACTCCAAGTAGGCAGAACGCGTTGGACTGCTCGGCTACTTGGCTGGTAAAAGGGGGATTTAAAGGGAGGGGAAAAACAAAATTTGTTATATCTCCCTTAATATTTGAAAAATACTTTTTAATTTGGTTTCATATCATTCATATAATTCAAACATGAATTTCTACAACTTTACTCCTCATACATTTTTCGATTCTTCTAATGTTAAGAGATCTATTGAATATTTTGTGTTTCCTTCTTCCTTTACGTCCTACATTCCCCTTGACCTATGCCATTTATTTAAAAAATTGAATTTGCAAATACCAAAATTATATCAGATACAACATTTCATTTTGATCAGACCAAAGCTGTGGCCGCTAGAGAGTGATTTATGTATTGTTAAGTTGACGCAGCTCCTGCGTAACAAATTTTTTAAATTATTTTATCTAAAATATATTTTTCCCAGCTAAACGCCTACGTAAGAATCCCAACCTAAGAAAAATCTGGATAGTACCTACTTCTTCATTAAAATTCTACATAAGATTCTATTTTAAATTGCAAAGATGTTACCCTATTAAAGGGGAAGTGGAATGGTATTGTAAGTTGTTTCAACAAAAAAGAAACACATATTCATTGGGTATCAAAGTTCTTGCTACTGCCAAAAAAAGTACTTAATAAAAATTAAATACCTGAGCGATTAGAGTACAAACACTCCCGTTCAAAAGAAATGAACAGACCTGAACCGAATCAGCCTCTCACTATTTTGATTATTGTAGTAACAGATACAACATTTTATTTTATTTTAATACGTTAGAGTAAGATATAACACTTAACATGTATTATAGCTTACATATATTTTTTAAATTCTCACTCTGTCACTGACACCGTATATACAAATAAAAAAACAAATTCAATATTATACTTCCATTTCTTTTTTACACACTTAAAAAATATACTACTTATCTTTGTTTATAAATAAATAAAATTATACATTATACAGAGAGTTACAAAAATGAGGAGTTTCATGAAATGTAAGATAATTAACATTTCAGGTCTATTCATTTTTTTTTTTGAACGGGAGTGTACATATTATTTGGTTCTGTCATTTTACAGAGAATCTGAAATTATACTCCATATACCGGTTGTTTAGTTTACATCATCGCATAGTAGATCTCCCACGAGTATGAGAGAGTACGTATGTATGCATTAAGCAATGTGTTTGAGAAGGAGGTCTTATAGGTTTGTTTTGTTATTATTATTACATGTTATAGCATACTGAAGTCTGAACAACAGAACAAATCATAACAACTGATCTGTTCACTTAAAAAAAACCCCATACATCACACAACAGTTTAACTTTAAGTAAGAAAACAAACCTATAAGACCTCCTTCTCATACACATTGCTTAATGTATACATATGTACTCTCTCATACTCGTGGGAGATCTACTATGTGAAGATGTAAACTAAACAACCGGTATCTTTATGACATGACTTAATAATTAGATACCATGCAAAACAGTTGTTTGTATCCATTTACTGATAACGTTTAATTATCGAATAATATATCTAATTAGGGTACATACATGCGAGAGAAACTAGTTCAAATTGGTTAAATTCTAACAAATTAAATAAATAATTTAATTACAAAGCTTCTTAAACTTTTAACACTGACACACGTCCGATTAATCAATGTAATAAAAATAATTACTACTATATAATCAATCAAACAAGAGAAGTCGGGAACAGATAATCTCGACCAAGTTGTGAAAGGCAGGTGTATTTTTGTATTAAAAAAAAAAGGGTATTGTAACTCAATCGAAACATTATTATTATTTATCAAATACATATAAATGACGTGAATCTTTTAAGTAAGTAAATCGAACCCGGAATCGTGTTGTGATCGTCATCATCATATGTCAGAAGACATGCACATGCAGCAGCAGCCAACAAGCCAACCATTGGACCAAGACCACTCTCTTTGAAATAATTTACTATCCGGTCAATATAATATAGTAATGTTATTTATTAATAGAATATAATAACATACTTCTTCTACCTACTCAATGTATGTATGTACCGTTTATATTTGATTTTTATACAGTATTGGACATTTCATTTCAAAAAATTACATCTTAATTGCATATATGTATATAGTAAACTCAAACTAGAGAGTCCATCTATAAAAACATACAAAACGCAGGATCAGAGCACATGGTGCAATATGATTGGTTCGTATAATAATTTGGACCTTTAAATCTGAATTAATACATCTCACATATTATTATTTGTGTAATCTTATTAACTAATCAACCAGGAATCGAACCGGACGGACCCCTGGATTTATAGCCCAGCGTGCTTATCGCTATACCGAATATGATCTGACGTGTGAGTCAATTTTAACACATCATTGGCAGCATTACTTTGTTGTCAAATATTAACTTGATTTATTATTATTTATGTGTACTAAGACGTCTTTATGACCATCCACGTGGCCGAGCGGTCTAAGGCGTTATGTCTGAGACCTTATGTCGATGTGGGAGTGAGAGGTTATGGGTTTGAATCCCGACATCGGCAGTTTGTCAATTATTAAAAAACAAGGAGGCCGGTTAATTGACTTATCTGTCGGCGTATGGCCAAGAACGAAGTAACCGGCTATGCTTGTGAAGGTTTTCTGCAGTTTCCTTCACGAACTCCAGAAGAATATCGACATAGTTCCTATCAGAGTCGGCTGCAGCCGCACATCCTACCAATTCCTTACGCTAGTCAGTAGAGGATCAAAACAGGAGGATATGAAGCAAAAGGCGGTGTAGTACTTTTCATTTTTTAACTTGCATATATGGGTACAAACATATAAAAAAACATTGCTAACATGGGCGACCGCGGGACAACTTTTGACAGCGAAAAAACATCGGAATTTCGTGACTTTTTTTGGTTCTGTGCCTATAACTTCAATATGGTGCATTCTAGCGAAAAAGTCATCGTACAATCAATTAAAGAACATTGAATTTTGCGTCGAATGAGTCCATAACATAAAAATTCGGTTTAGTAGTATAGTCGAAAAAACGATGTTTTTTTCCAACTTTGTTCAAAACTGAGATTAGTATATATATATATATATATATGAGTCTGCAGCCTGGAAATGAGTACTCTTAGACATGCATCCCTGTTATAACCTGTTATATCTTTCAAACGGTGAGCGATAAAGTAATTAAAAAAACTTTATTTACAACTTTTCAAACAGCCCATAGTTTTGGTGTAAAAACGAAACCTAAATGTATCGAGTAAATTTTATATAATACTCGAGAAATATTGGATGCATGAAAAAAAGTTTCAAACAAAAGTTGTTTGTTTTTTAGAGACAAATATTTTGTGTAGATTTTTCCAAATTTGCACTGTTCAAAAGATCGATTATACACCGTGAGCACGGATACATGTAACAAAAAAATTTTAGCATACGTTACCCTCAGCTAAATTGTGAACCGTTTGGCGAAAACCGCGTCGAAAAATGGCGTACTTGTAGATCGTATGAAGACACAGAAATTATGATTTTTTTAAATTGTTTTTTGTAAACTAGCGTCTATTTATTTCCATTGTTAGTATGGTTGCCTTTCGGTTATACTACACCAACGGAAGCGACTAGCGTTTACTTACTTTGACATTTAAGTAATATGTCTGCACATTGATACCATTTTTTGACATCAAATGCTTGGTATGAAAAATCATACACATCTAGGGATGGGGATCGAACCCATGACCTCTGGCATTCTAGACCAATGCTCTACCAACTGAGCTACTTTATATGTTATGGTAGTGTTATGCATATGATCTTTTACTATCATTTCTGATGCCATTGTATTATTAATTTGGTAGAGCACTGGTCTAGAATGCCAAAGGTCGTGGGTTCGATCCTCATCCCTAGATGTGTATGAATCAAGTATTTGATGTCAAAAAATGGTAAATTATGATTATTGACCATTACTGTATAAAGTATAATTTCGCATTGTATATCATTATTATTAATATTTTACTATACCAATCAATTTTGATATAAATTTAAAATATATATAAAATTTTTAAATTATTTATTCCATAATAATTAACTTGACTGTATGTAGGTACTCGGTACCTACTAACCGAAGAAGTTACAGTTCATAAATTCTGATAAAAGCATGTACATATTATTATTGTGATTATTTTTATTTTTGTAAATAATGATTGATATTTATATTTTAAGTAATAAAATAAAAATAGTTAAAATACTTTATCTTATAATCTTACCACTATTACAAAGAATCTTCAATTGAGTGATAAATAATTAATTCCTTACCTAAAACAAAGAGAAAGAAATTTAATTAATTTTTGAATCTTTAATAGGAACGTATTAAGGTAGTAAGTATTACCGTAAACTTACTTATTAGACTAATAAACATGTATGTTTTTTCGAATTCCACTTCAAGATACGGAAAAATTCAAAACATAAATAAAGTATTGCGAATTTAAAATTTAAATATCTTTTAAACTATCAAAGATACGACAAGACCACTTTGAGTATTTTTGTTTTCCATTAACCAATGAACAAATTGAACGAAGCTCTTTCAATAAATTTAAACGAAGCTCTTTCAATTAATTACAAATGGAAACAATGGATATTACTTTATTTATGTTTTGAATTTTTCCGTATCTTTGCTTGTTAATAAAAAAATGGAAAATCAAATTTTGTTTAATATTCCAAGGGTTTTTAAATCCTTCAAAAATTAGCTCCCAGAATACTTTTATTTTAAAAATTATCGGGGTGACAGATTTTACATAATCATTAGTATCTTTTTAAGGTTTTTTGCTTCGAACGAGTCGTATTTTACAAGCTTTTATTTAACTTGCAATGCATGTATGTATGTATGTATGTTCGGGTCAAATCTTGCAAGCTGAATTAGAACCACTTCTTCTTATCCTACGGAGTTGAATTTTTACATGTTGGTTCAGTTCCGATCACAATGCATTTTTATGGTAAGAATCGACCAGGGGAAGGGGAGAGGGGGTAGAGGGAGAGGGAAACACAAAATTTGGTATATCTTTCTTAATATTGAAAAAATTGAAAAACACATAAAAAGTAAAGTTGTAGAAAATTAGTTTTACTATAAAAAGCTTGTTTATAAAATGTTTTTTTAATAGAAACATATTTGAGTGTAAAAATATAGCATCTAAAAATATTTTAATAGAAATTCAAATCTAACATCATTCAAATATAATAATTAGTCGATATGCAAATATTTGTATATCCAACTTTGATAAGAAAAAGAATTCTAATAAGGTACTATGGATCATAAAATCAGCGCTCATAATTTGAAATTTAGAACAAAATTTTTTAATATATTTTGTAATGAACAACTTTTATTCAAAGCATTTTTTCGATAACCGAATGAATAACACACAAACTAATTATACAATTTTGAAAAATGAGCGCTACTTTTGTGGCTGAGCGTATACATATGTTTCAAGTTAATTACCCCACGTTTTTTATGTTTCATATATTTTACAAATAATGTTACTGATAATATTTAGGTACTTTAAGGTTGTTGTGAAGAAAATTCAAATTAATGATAGGTTCTTCAAAATTTGACAGCATAATATTTCAATAATAAAGAATATCCTAGAGTAAAGAGTAAAGAAATGTTAAAGTTACGAATTCTAAGAGATTTTTACATAGGTTAAATGGACTCGTTGGTAAAAACAAGAATACAAAAATCTATATCTCGACAACCAGAAATGCCAGTGTTATGAAAAACTGTCATAATAATTATCAAAGTCTTATAAATACCTGTACCAAATTTCAAATTATAGAGGTTTTAAGTAGACATTATCCTAATAAGGGGTGAAGGTAAGTATCTTTGACCGGTTTTATTTCATATTAGTGTAATATTTTTTGGTTTTCGAGATCAAAACGACGGATGCGTGAAAAGACAGACGTAGTTTATGTAGAAATGGAGTAACTAGAATATATAATGAATATAGGACAAAGAATTATTTTACGATGAATGTATCCTACTCTATCAAGCTTGAGGATAAATTAACAATAGACTTTATTTGGTCCAGATCGAGTTACTTGGGTATGGTAATTTTATTAAGTAACAGAAACCTTACACCGATAACCAAAGATTTATTTAATATTTGCTCAGAATAACTCTTACTTCATCAATTACATTTGTGATAACATAAGCCCTTATGATTTACAGAAAAACAACTGAGCCCCGTTGAATATTAAATATGCCCGGCTTTTGGTTTGAATGCTAATGCTAAGTACATAATTGATGCATTTAAATATCACCATAATAAAATGCTGGAATTGAAAAATAACAATTTGAAAAATGTTTGATTTGCAGATCCAGTTTATTTAATATCTATTGTGACATGTTTCGATTATTTTCAAATTGTTGTTGAAATTTTTCAATCCCAGATTTTTACAATGGAATTCCACAAAATAAAGCTCGAAACAATCGATACATTGAACGTCTGTAATTGATGTAACCTCTAATCGTGACTTACCTTCAATAGCATATTATGTGTGAGTTAAATATTCGGTCAAATTTTTTTTTAGCCAACATGTTCAAAGGTGTTTTTATTTTTTTTTGTAAAATACGATAATTAAAATTTCAATTATAATATTTAATTGTTTTGTAATTATATGGATATATATTTATTGTAATTAATATTGAAAGGATTTTTTTTTCAATTTTATAGCTATTACCCAAAATTGTTTTCGTGTAAATGTATTATTGAATGTACGTAGTAATAAATTGGAAATTTTATGAGTATGGAAAAGTTTTTAAACAAAATTGATTTTACTTCATATTTTACGTAGTTATATTAGATCTTATTAATATAGTAGCTGAAATACCCGGCCTTACACGGGCTACAAAAATTCTTATAGAGAGTGCACTTCTGCTATAAGTATTGAGAAAGGCAAATGATGGTTTATTTACACAGTACTTCTTACCAATAATGGAATTTCGTAAAAATTTCTTCAAATGTCCATCGATCCTACCTAGTAGATATTAAAAATCACTATCGCTAAAATTTGTATATAGGTATATGTATATATATATATACATGTACTTTTTTTAAATGTCTGTGGACTCTCTAGCGGTCACAGTTTTATTTCCATTGGAATGAAATTAATAGCGGCATTTGGAGGAAATTCGCTAAAAGCTTTTCTTAATGATACTCGAAACTGTTAGGTAGAAAAACAATTGTTTCGTACCTCTCCTTCCCATGTATGGAAAATAAACATGTTTTGATACAAGATTTCTAGCGTAAACACAAAATTTACGCCCCGTATTTACACCGAAACTATTGATTGTCTGAAAAAAAGTTTCAAACAAAAGTTTGTTTTTATGATAAAAATATTTTTCTTCGTGAAAAATTTCCTCTTTCTCGATACGTTTAAAATAATTCTGTAACTTTTGGTGAAAACCGTATCAAAATAGGATAAGCCGGTTCTAACGTGATGCAAAAATAAACATTCACATTTATAATATTGTTGTAGATTTTATAGTTTATTATAGATATAGATATAAGTGAAAGCTTCTTTTAGGCGAGCATATCCCAGCTTATCCAAGCGTTTACTAGATGTTATCGGAGTGGCACAAACACGGAGAATCGCTATCAAACTAATGGTATTGAAAGATTCAATGAATTTTATGCTATCGCATCGAACTTTTAACACCTCATCGTTTCCTTATACCTATCGATGCGAAAAACTCTGGAATTATTCGAGAATACCAGTTCAAGTGGCCGAGCGGTCTAAGGCGTTATGTCTGCGCAGTATGCCTACTTGGAAACTGGGAGGTTATGGGTTCGAATCCCGACATCGCCAGTTTTTCAATTATTAAAAAAAAGAAAAACGGGGCGGTTAATTGACTAAACTGTCGGCGTATGGACAAGAACGAAGTAACCGGCTATGTTTGAAAAGGTTTGCAACAATTTCCTTCACGAACTTCAGATAAATATCGGCATAGTTCCTATCATAGTCGGCTGCAGCCGCATATCCTACCAATTCCTAGTCTATACACAAAAATTCTTCCACTCCACTCGCATCCTCACATTCTTAGGCATCACAATGGACTTTATGGTCGAAGTGTAGCCCGTTCAGGGCAGCCTCTACAATCTATCTATTTATCTGCAGAGGATGAACGAAAAGTCAATACTGGTTCCAACATTTTTTTTTTGAATGTTGACCTCAATCTTTTATTAAACTGTGTTAATATTACAGATGAATACGGTTTTTATTTTGTTTCTTCAATAGAAATACTATTATTTAGATATAATAAATATGTTATTATTATTATTAGAAATAAATATGTTATTGATCTAGTATTAATGATTTTAAAAAGTTTCGCTTTCTATTCTACTCATAAAGATTATTATTACATCTGTTACATATAAAGTGTAACAAACTGTCTATTCATGGAGGAATTATATACATCAAAAATTACGTTTAGCAAAAATTTTCTGTTGCACTTTTTTTTTACCGTAAAATGTAACTGCAAGGCGCTGAAAGATAAATTCTGACGAACTTTGTACACTTTGTTAACTTTGAACAAAGTTCGGGTGCTGTGTCGTATTAGCTGACTACCAAAAGAGTCACAATTTCGATCGATTCTAACTGTCTTCAAATTAAAGCCATTCTCGCTTGCAACCGCCTTTTTTTTCTTGATCGTGGCAGTGGCTATTGTTATTTTCATGTGTTATTCGTTAAAGCAATACCAGAACGTGTCGTGAACTTCGCGAGTCACAATTGCTTCTGTCTCGTCTCCTCTAATTTTTTTAGCAGGCACTTACTTACTTATGCATGACGGAGCCCAAATTTATCTGAATCTGCCCGATCGACCTGCATTGGATCCATACGTTACGTTATGGCAATGTTGCACCGAATATTCGACTATATGGTTTATAGGATGTCCGGTATCGGGTAAAAAAAGTATATTGATCGCTGAAAGAAATTGTTGGTACAGGTGTTCATAGATGACATAGGTGTTCATTAATGAACTGAAAGTTTATGTGTGTGATTTGGAAATGCGATCAAGTTCGTGAATGATTAAAATCGAACCATATATATTGAAACTGTAAGAAATAGAAGAAAAATGGTCCTCTTTGAAAAATAAACAACTTTTGTTTGAGGTTTTTCATCTTGTCACGTCCGTTGGTATAATATAACCGAAAGGCAACCATACTAACAATGGGTAAATAGACGCTAGTTTAAAAAAACAAAGATTTTTTAAAAATATGCTAATAGTAAATAATCAAATTAATAATACATCGACATCAAAGATAGAGAAAGATCCACTACCATAACATCACAGATAGCCGATTACCATCCTAGATGCATATGATTTTTCATATCAAGCAATTTATGCGTGCAAAATGCTGTTTTAATATAGTTTCTAAAACATACTTTTATGGCAAATTTTTTTTTTAATTGTATTGTAATCGGTCCTTAATACGTCTGTAAATTTTCAAATAATGTAATAATGTAACATCTAACTGAGTTAATTGTTTGAATACTCAGTATATCAATGATTTGATGACTTGTTAACAATTCTATGTATTCGAATTGTTAACAATTCGCTTTCGAGGAACATTTAATCACAAATTATGAGAAAACAATTGAGGTTATGAAAAAAATTTTCAAACAAAAGTTGTTTATTTTAAAGAGAAGAAGATTTTTTGTAAACAAATTTTTTTTTCTATTTCTTACGGTTTCAAAGATATAAATTTTCCCCACTGGCGGGGGGACACACGTTCCGATATTGCACATTAACGAACGAGACCTTAATTTTTTGTTCTAGAATACACAAAAAAAATTTCAGCTCGTTATCTCTTTTCGTTTTTGAGTTATCGGGTTAACAGATAAACAAACGGACGGACAGCCGGAAATGGCCGAATTAGGCCATTTTATGAATACCTTTGTGAAGCATTTTTGTCAAGGGTTAATATTTTTAAGCGACAAAGCCGGGACTAAACTTAATATACCTTGTATATTTACAAATATACTGGGTATAAAAATACGAGGAAACCTTTGCAAATAAAATATATGTAAATAAAGAGATGTAATTAATGCACACTATATCATAATTGTGTGGTCTAATGCAAAAAAATCAGTAATATGATGATAATCGTAATACTACCTTAAATTTTTTATTTTATTAGGTTTTCAACAGCTGACTGGGATTGAAACATTTTTGCACATTGTAGGGAACAATGTTTTCTCCCACTTGGGTGGGATAACTGTAATTTTCATGTTTTGTGCATCGAACGCTTTTTGCATAACACCAACCAATCGATAAAAGTCATGACCCAAATACACGGAGGTCCATGTTTCGAGTCCTATCGGTCATATTATCTTTTTCAAAGTTTAATTGATAAATCAAAGATAGGTACATAAATTATAGATAAACCTAATTAATACTCGTCAGACATACCAAATGTTCAAAAATAATAATTTTAGCATATAAAAAAACCACTATTAAATATGTAGCACAAATTACAATCATGTGCGAAAAGAAAACGTGAGAAAGTAATTTAGTAAGACTATAATTTAATGTATTAATTTGATACTATACTAAATATGAATAGATGTATAACTTGGTAAAATGGAAAAATTTTAAAAGAAGAACAAATTTAGAGAGATATCATTTGATTAAATATTGATAACTTTCATTTTTTATTCATAAAAATATTTATTTGAATATATACCTCTATCATTGTGTCCATTCCATTCGTATCTCGTTCTGTCTATCTGACCAGTGACCACTACCTACCACATATGTGTTTGTACCTACGTTTTTATCACGTTCTATTTTATTGCTAGCGGCTTAGAAATCAATGGCTAATTTCATATGTAGAATTTTTAGTTAACAAAAATTAAATTATTTTTAGTGTTCCTTCAAGGGGTTTTTTAACTTTGTTTTTGTAACTATTACTATTGAGTTTAAGATATGAAATACTTTCTTTTATCAGTGAAATTTTCAAATATCAAAATTGATAAATAGTATTTACAAAAGAAGAAGAATTTACAGTATATTTAACAGAGGAAAACCTTGAGTACAATTTTGTTCCGAGTATTGTAACTATATCAATAAGCAGTCCGTGTGGTCCAAGCGTTAACGGGGCTCTACTCGGAACTGGCATGTTGCTGGTACGATTCCAGAGGACGGCAGTTTGTCAATTAAATTAATTTAAAATAAAATGAATTAATGGGGCTGTTAATTGACTAAACTCGACGGTCAAAGTGGCCGTGCGGTTTAAGGCGTTATGTCTGCGAAGTATGCCTACTTGGAAACTGGGAGGTTATGGTTTCGAATCCCGACATCGGCAGTTTAGCAATTATTAAGAAAAAAAAGGGAGGTTAATTGACTAGATGGTTTTCTACAGTTTCCTTCACGAACTCCAGATGAATATCGGCATAGTTCCTATCATAGTCGGCTGCAGCCACATATTCTACGAATTCCTAGTCTATACACAAAAATTCCTTCCACTCCACTCACATCCTTAGGCATTACAATGGACCCTATGGTCAAAGTGCGTCCAGGGCAGCCTCTACAATTTATCGATCTAAACTCTCGACGTATGGACAAGAACAAAAGTAACCGGATTGCGAAGGTTTCCTGCAGATTCCATTCAGGAACTCTAGATGAATGACGGCATATGTCCTATCAAGGTCGGCTGGAGTCGCACAACCTACCAATTCCTAGTCTACATACAATTTCCTTACCCTAAAGACCTCCCCTCCGCTACTACTATAACTAACACTAACTATATCAATATAATTAGTTTTTTAACATTAATGATACAACGAATGCACTGTTGGCCACAAAAGAAGCGCCCTATTTTCAATATTTTATGATTGATATGTGCCAAATCAATGGTTTTTGGGAAAATGTATCAAATAATAAGTTGTTAGTTATAAGGAACAACTTTTCTCCGAAGCGGGTTTTCAGAAATCTAATGAATAAAAGCACAAAAGAAAAATATAAAATTTTGAAAAAAACAACCGAATTTGAAATAACTATGTGGGCATGTGCAATATATGATGTACAATGCAAGACTACTGTTTTATATACAATTTTTTTAAATTATACAGGTTAGCAAACAATACAAGGAGATGAAAAATATTTCTCTCAATATTGCGGTGAATAATTCCTACTAGCTAACGCATACCAAACTTGAATAATATGTAGCTGAAATATGTATTTATACAATACAAATAATTGACCTAGATATTGGGTCAATCTTTTAAAGTTAATTTAAAAAGCCGCCTATTAATTATCTTTGATAATCTTCATATATATATATATATATATATATATATATATATATATATATATATATATATATATATATATATATATATATCCATGATGTGCTTACAGCAACTCAAAGACCATCATAAATCATCTGAGTTGATCTGACCACCAATTGATTTTTCCGAAAATTTACCAATGAGAACAAATGATACCAATAAGAATTAAATGTTAATGTTAAAAAAATAATAAAAAACAGAAGCTTTTATTAGTGACTCACTAATTTAATAGTTATAATTGTAAAAGCACTCCACGCTAAAGTAAATTACATTTAAAATAAAACAGTTACTTTCCAAGCGCCTTTTTTTCCTAAGCAAAGAAGAAAGTTGGATTACCTTTCATAGGACTATTTTAGGAATTCCAAAAACAACATGCAAACAAGTGATACACTAACGAGTGGATACACTTTAAACAACGTGCTCACTGGGAAAATATACGGCAAAAAAAAACTCCGTCGAAAGTATCCTTTCGGAATGCATTCAAGAGCCTATCTGTTGATGTACTCTTAATGAACAGGGTGCAACTACGAAAGGTTACCAGATTCACCACGGGATAATATCATCTATTAAAGCACCTGCACACAATATATAGGACTCCCAATATGTGGAGACTGTGAAGCGAGGAGGAAGAAACATCAAGTAACAATATCTTTCACAGCGAATCTCTCGATTACAGAAAATACAATATATTTGGTGCGTCTAACCACAAATATGTGGACCTTCAGGAAAACTCAAGCTCCCGGCTATTGTCAAGATATGGGAGAAGCCAACCTCGTGTACACTGGGTCATAAGGACGAAGTGCAATACATTGTATGCTCCAGGATTTGCTATCTATCTATCTTCCAAGCTCACCTAATTCGTTGTATCTCTTGCAATGTACACTCCCGTTCAAAAAAAATGAACAGACCTGATATGTTAATTATCTTACATTTCATAAAACTCGTCACTTTTGTAACTCTCTGTATAATGTATAATTTTATTTATTTATAAACAAAGATAAATCGTATATTTTTTAAATGTGTAAAAAAGAAATGGAAGTATAAACTGAATTTATATTTTTTACTTGTATATACGGTGTCAGTGACAGAGTGAGAATTTAAAAAATATATGTATTGTTAATACATGTTAAGTGTTATATCTTACTATATGGTATAAGAATTAAATTAAATGTTGTATCTGTTACTACAAGAATAATCAAAATTGTGAGAGACTGATTCGGTTCAGATCTGTTCTATTTTATTGAACGGGAGTGTACATATAATACAAATTTATTGCTAGTCAATTTGCACTTTTAGACAGTGTAACTAAACATTTCTAAGCCCTATACGATATCCGCAACAAAATTTAAATCATGTGAAATATTGACACATCCGTCTGGTTCACAACATTATTCAGAATAAACAATGTCCATTGATCGTAAGATAACCGGAACGGAGTGTATATGGTTTGTTTTTTTTTAAAAATAACAATAATTATCATAAAAGAAGGTTATGATTACAAAACAATTTTTATTCATTGTCTGTAATTTTGTCGTTCAATTCATGTGAGTCAGTCAAATGGACACACATCATATTATGAATATGTGTGTATATTTATACAGGATGATTTTGTATCTTTTGGATGCTATTGCAAAAATTCAGAAAGCAGTTTTTTTTTTATTATCAGATCGTAAAATCACATTCTTTAAGAATTTGAAGAAATTAAAATATCGTATTATATATCTTTTTAGTGAATTTCCTGAAAGGAAATAGAGCCGTACCGTACCGAAGTCCAAATTTCGCAAAAATTTCTTTATATGTCCATCGATCCTACCAAGTAGATGTCAAAAATCACCATCTGTAAAATTTATATATATATATATATATATGTGTGTGTGTCTGTAATCATTCTACCGGTCACAGTTTTCGTTTTATCGGAATGAAATTTGGTATTTGAGGTGCTTTTGGTGTTCAAAAGGTCAAGTTCGTTAATGGATAAAATCGGACAAGGGGAAAAGGGGATTTAAAGGGAGAGGGAATCTCAAAATTTGACATATCTCCCTTAATAATTGAAAAATCGAAAAATTTATAAAGTGTAAAGTTGTAGGTACTAAGTTTTATTGTAATTTTGTTTCTTATCATTTTTTTTGTTACACTAATATTTACAGAAATATTGACGGTTTAAGATTGAAAATTAAATTCCTTAATAGAGCTGAATTAATTTGTTTTGACTATTATATGCGCGTAAGGGGAACTTATTTAAAAGTAGAAGGGCAACTTATTTAAACTATATTTTAATCATATATTTAATACTTAGTATTAAATATATGTTTCCTTCCGGTCATTTTGAAAATAGACTAATCCACTCAAACTGTGACGATGTTCGAGGCTTCTTTACAAATTAATATACTTCTATCTCTGCACACATTAGAGTTTAAACAAAAATGATAAGGTGATGAATTGTAGCAAATTTGATTTTCTGAAACTTTATTTCTTACGCATTTTTCGATTGTTCTAATATTAAGAGAGATATTTTATATTTTGTGTTTTCTTCTTTCTTTATACCTCCCCCCCCCCCCATTCCCCCTCGACGTATGTTTTTTATTAATAAAATTGGACTCAAAATCATATACTACATTTTATTTTGATCAGACTAAAATTGGGACCGCTAGTAAGTGATTTATGTATTCTAGGGAAATTCGCTAAGTTGACGCAGCTCCTGAATCATTGAAATTTAATATTTATGAAACGATTGTGAAGTGGGATATTCGCAACCAAAGTTGAGGTTTATAACATGCTCATTTTTAAAATAGAATTTTTTTTAAATAATTTTACTTAAACAACAAATATCTTATAAAGTGAAGCTTACAAATTAATTTAATCAAGTGAAAATAACAACTAACTGAGTTAATTGCTCAAATATCCGATCCATTACCCGGAGTTTATGAAAAAAGTTTCAAACAAAACTTGTTTATTTTTAAAAACGGAATACTTTTTGCCAAGTTTTTATTCTATCTCGGTTTCATTGATGGATAGTTTTGCCGATTTTGCTCAAACTAGGTGCGTTTTTGGCCATTCACCAACTTGACCTTAATTTTTAGCACGAGAACACACACACATAAAATTTCAGTTCGTTAGATCTTTGTTTTTGAGTTCGTGTTGACGGACGAACGGACGGTCATTTTATGAACACATATACCAACCGTTATAACCGTTTAAATCGGAACTAAAATCAATATACCCTTGTATATATCGTATATACCGGGAATAAAGAGCGCCATATATTGTGGATTTTTTAAAAAGATATAATATGTATCTCTGTCAACAAAAGTCTTTCTTACATCATAAATGTTCCATTATATATGTTATACTAGATATGTTCAGTAGGTTTAGCTGAATTAAGTAAGTATATCATACTGTATTTTGTATTTTTTACTTTAACTTTTGTGAACAACCGTAAGATAAATTGGCTATAAATTAACTAAAAACATATTTAAAGCTTTAATCAAACTTGTTGGAAGTATCATACTTATAATATCTTAGAAGTGAAAATCTAGTATTCAATAAATGTTGATCAAGAATCAATTGAAATGATTGTAATTTCTAAAACCGTAGTCAAATAAAAAAAAAAACCACCTCCTCAGTCAACCCTTAAAATTTCCCCTCCTAAATCGACTTGTTCTTTTTGATATTTTGGGCCATTTAAAGCATTATAATTTTAAAAAATCAAACAAACCAGTGTGGAAACTACTACCAAACCATTATCACGGCTACATGAAAAAATAAAGTTTTGAGTCCGGAGCATGATATGAAAACATATTCAATTCACAGTGAATATTTATAATCAATATTAAATCCCATTTAAACCACGAATACCAATGATTGCCGATCGTTACTATGAAAACGTGACGATCTAATCTGAAATTTCATTTCACTCCCCAGATATCCCCATATTTCATTTCACTTATCAAAAACCCTGCAAATGTTTACCAAAAGGTACACAGCTTGATATATGTGTTATCTTAGCAGACTTGCGTGATGGCGTAAAATTTAATGACAATGACATTTGTCTAAATAGTATACGCTAAAGTCTTCTACAGTTTGTCTTACGTAACCGAAAGGAATTTTGACAAACATCGTAATGTTGACGCTTAAGTATACACAAATAAATATAGATGAATAATAACTTCAACAGAAGTCTAAATAAATAAAAATAAGAATGATATGAAAAAGTTGGCGTCACAGTCGTCTTTGATGTAGCGGAAGCATACTGGACTAGATATCCAGAGGCCCGAGGTTCGATTCCTGGTTGACGAGTTAATTTTTTCATATCAGTATTTAATTAAAAATTCAATGACAATGACATTTGTCTAAATAGTATTTGCTAAAGTCTTCTACAATTTGTCTTACGTAACCGAAAGGAATTTGGACAAACATTGTAATGTAGACGCTTAAGTATACACAAAGATAGATGAGTAATTTGTTTCATTCCGTCTTATCCAACAAATATATTCAATTCTTGCGCTCGAAGTGAACTAACTTATCCAACGATTCGCTCCACAAACTGTTCTGTACCTATAGTCATGTTATTATAAAAACATGAAAAAAATTATTGTTATTAATAATAAATCACAATATGTGTATAGAAAAACCAGATATTGTTGTTTAATGACATATAAAATTATTGTTATTGTTATATTGTTGATAAACAATAGAGAAATATGTCACGGGACAAAGTATACACACAGTTAATTTTTATGTTTAAATATACAGTAATTAAATTAAAATTTAGTTCTGCTTAACAAAATGAATTAGTTGTAATCATAGTGATTTGTATTATGTCCTACAAATACCTCAGTAATTTTAGGTTTGTCAGCTATGAATCGAAATTTTTTTATTTATAACCGGATAGAAACTGATTTTATATACAATGGGTCGATTGTTCCACACGGATTCTAAAATTACCATACATTTATTTAAGTTGATTTTTTATAATTTAGATAATTTTACTATTTTAATAGCTATCTCTTTTACAATAACTTGTATATCGAAATACAAGCAATGTATGTTATCCATATTGTGGTACCCACTTACTATATCCAGGGCTTTTATGAAGCTTTTAAAATTGACGCAATAAAAAGCAAAATACGTAATTGCAAAAGAGTAGGGAGCTTTGTATTGAAATTAAACCAAACTTTAATATAGTTCATCCATGACATTTGGGAACAAAAATATCGTCCGAAGTAAATACAGTTCAAAATACTCAATGGTATATGTTTGTTATTTGTATCAGAGACTACTTCATACATAGATAGACATTTTCACATAGACAGACACTAATACAGTATTATTATAACAAACACCGATGGAGGTTGTAATAACTGCGCAGCTTTTATGTAAAAAATAAATCAACTACATCTTTTTAACAAATCAATTAAAAAGCAATTTTCTGTATATTTTTTTTTTAAATGTAACATTTACTGCGGCGGGTAAGATCGGTTGTTACCTGGCAACGACCCGGCGACGTTTTCTCACCACGGATCAACAAGTTGTTCATAGGTAATATTACAGATAACAAATCAGTTTAAAACAAAGATGCTGATAGATGGAAGTACATATAAACGTTCAAAAACTCATTCATAAGTGGCAATGCATATTTTCAATACAAAATAGTTAATAATAATAACGATAGTTTATTAATTAACTTATTGAAAGAATTGAGCCGTCTCAATTTTTAAGAAATTATTTAATTTTTTGGTATTAAATTAATGTGTATTTTTTAAATAGAACAATTTTTTTTTGAATATTTTGTTTTTGATTATGCCATATTTATTTCCTTTAATAAACCACCCTTTTATGAATATTATCTATACAAAATAGTTTCGATGTTTCACATGTACCAGGCATCGCCGCGAAAATTTTAAAGAAAAGTTCTTAAGATATATACAAAAAATGGAGAAGGCATGGACGTTTGTTTACGTATACAATGCATGTTAAAAATGTCAACTTTGATTGCGAATATCTCTCTTCATAATAGGTAAAAAAATAATTTTTTTAAATAAAAGTTAAACATTAATATCATATTTTAATTAAAGAAAAGTGGGTTTACGGATGAACTACCTTAACAAGTAAGCATTTAATAATTTGATTTTCTAAACATTCAATAACAATCGTCATGAATCTATCTAGTTTAACTGCGTACTATATAAATTAATTATTTATTAATTTTAACTTTTATATATAATTAATATTTATCGATGATTTTTATTAAGTTTTTTTTTCTTCAAATAAATTTCTTTCACTTTAGCAACAAGTTTATAATTGATTTAATGAGATGTGTTTTTTTTTCAATTTTAATAAGATGTTTGACTACTGGAAAGTTTTTGCTCAATTAATAAATTAATATATTTATTACACTAATGATCATATTTGATCTGAACGCCATACAACCTCCATATATAGGCTAAAGTTTTATTATTGCTGATTTGTTTACTTTTGAGTAAACAAATCAGCAATAATAAAACTTTATAAAATAAACATATTTTTATTCATTCGGTTTAAAAAAAAATCTTTCGAATAAAATTTGTTCAGTATAAACATATTAACAAATTTTATTTGAAACATTTTCCCGAATGAATGAATAAGGTATAAATCAATTAAAAATATTTTAAAATGAGCTACTTTTGAGAACCAAAGTAACTAAAATAAATTAAATTAAATTTTCTTTTTAACAGTTTAAATAATTCCGTGCATTATCTGAGCTGTGTACCTATAATGGAAGTGTATGTTTTCCGGTATCCAATATAGACGATTTATTTTTTATTCTTTTTCTATAAAAAAAAATTCGTTACGCAGGAGCTGCTTCAACTTAGCGAATTTCCCTAGAATACATACATCACTTTCTAGCGGTCACAATTTTAGTCTGATCAAAATGAAATGTCGTATATGAGTTTAGTATTTGCAAGGCCAATTTTATGATTAAATGACATACGTTAAAGGGAAAAGGGAGCATAAAGAGAGAAGAATACACAAAATATAAAATATCTCTTTTAATATTAGAATAATCGAAAAATGCGTAAGAATTAGAGTTGTAGAAAATCATGTTTTCTACAATTCATCATCTTATCATTTTTGCTAAAAAACTAATGTGTACAGAGATATTAAGGAATTTAATTTTCAATGTTAAACCATCAATATATAATTTTCAATGTTAAACACTAATATCTGTAAATATTAGTGTAACAGAAAAAAATGATGTATATATATATATATATATATATATATATATAAATTTTACAGACAGTGATTTTCGACATCTACTAGGTAGGATCGATGGACATTTGAAGAAATTTTTGCAAAATTTTGAAGTCGGTACGAGACCAGTAGCTCTATTTCCTTTCAGGAAATTCGCTAAAACCCGTAAAGCACAAACATACTTAATAAAAAAAATATAAAATTTAAATACAAATACAAATATAAATTTCAATTTTTTTTTTTTTTGAGTAATATTGTAAAATTTTATTTGTTTATTTACGACGAAATAGATGTAAGTATACGAGTTTTATTTAAAAATATAAAAATAATAAGTTCCACTCTCTTATTTTTAACTTTGTAAGAACTTTTGCTTTCCACAACTGTCAATAAAAATGATCCATAAATTTATGAATTGAAAGTGACATTAAGCTCCATAATATCAGTGTCCTTTATATGTTTAAAAAAATCAAATTTTATGACCGATTTTAAAGCGAAATATTTACAATCGAAGTTGAGAAACGCGCATGACATATGTAAACGTTTCGCGCATACCCAATTGTTTTTACAAACTTAATATACCTTGTATATTTACATATACTGGGTATAAAAAAGACATAAATTTTTGTGGCTAAGTGTACTACATAAATCGATGGACAAAATTAATAAATTTGCCATCATGGTCCAAAATTCGATTTTAGACATTGAAAACACATCACCTCTTTGAGTCCTATTACGTTATAATCTGTACATAGATGTAAAAAAATAGAAAATTTAGATGGAAAAGAATATTTTTAATAAAAACTATTATACTTATATTTATTAATTAAAGTGTCTATATATGTATTTAAAAAAAATTATTTCAATCAGTATGTATTTAAGTAGATAATTATTAAGTTAATTGAGCTAAAAATTATAAACAATTGAATTGTACTAAAATAAAACTCATAAAAATAACTTTTTAATGAAACAATAAAATTTCTTTACAAAAAGTATATTTAAAAATCGAATGAAGTCAATCATATCATTGTCTGGATATTTTCTTTTTTATGTCATGTTTTTTTTTTAGAAACTAATTTGTAAACTTAAGAAATACAACCTTGTTTGTGAACTTAACAGATCCATATAAAGATTTTTAAAATAATCAAAGAGAACTCTAGGGTTTTTGAAATTAAATTTCAAATTTTGCTACGATTAGCTAATTCATACTGATGATAACTACCTTATAGTCGAAATACGTAGTACAAATAATTGTTCTTGGAATTGGTGAAAATTTGAAATTTAATTAATAGATCCAGTTACAGTTAGCTCTATTCACGGAGTTGGTCTTACCAATTAAGCTATGGTTGCTAAATAAATGGGGCATATCTCATTCTACTTATTTAACCATTGGGGATCTGATGATAATTGATGGATGGGACAAAAAATATATTTGGACTTCGTTACAAATATTTAATGACTTGATCTACCTAAGCCCGTTTTTACACGTGAAAGTTTTGATGAAAGTTTTCAATCGCAATAAAAGTAGATGATATAAATGGAACTTACTTTGCTATGCACATGCAGAAATTCAATCTAAATATATCAATCGCATGTTTTGTTAACAGCTATAACTCTCGCCTTGTTTTATATTTCTTTCTTCGTCAACCACTTCAGTCACATGATCAAAGTAAACCAATCACAAGGACGTACAATATCAACACATCGTATACACTACTATTACATATTAAGTTACATTAACTCCAAATTAGAACTAAGTCTTCTCGTATTTCATAAAACTGAAAACATGCATCAAAAAACACTACTGCGCTTGCTCAGGTAATCAGTTGCATGACTAGTTACTTGAAAAGTTACATGTGTAAAATAGTTCTAAGATCAATTGATCACATGTTTATAAAATTTTTTTTTTAGTACCATATCAGCTTTTATCTAAAAATTGCCCTTGTCCCGTGTATAGCGGTATTTCAGACATAATAAGTTTTTTGTTTCTTGTATGCGTGTCTCATGGTTTGAAACGGTTTGGTAATCAGTATTATTTATACTCGGTATTTTCGTCACTAGGAATGCTTCTTGAGTTTAATACCTAAGGCTTAAAATCTTGAGTTAAAATACGATGATTTTTGTCCGAATTCCCATGAGTTTCCCTTTTTTTTACGTTTTCATAAATCACATATGCTGATTATTATTAATAATAATCGATTTATCATGTTTACAGCAACATTCATAACAGGTGCATATGGTTCTCAGACAAAGGATTTTCTAAACATTGAACTCACTTCACAAAGTAAGAGTGATGTATGCAGATTGGCGAATTCAAACAAATGCATATGGCAGATAAATTGAAATGTCATTGAAAAAGGTACTATACGTACTTTTAATAGTATGTTTAACTAAATAAAAGTAACTTGCATACTATCAGTAAAAGACATCCAAGTGTTTGTACTGACTGTTTTATTTGTAAACATAAAGATGTGCATTGATGTTGCAAGGCAATACTTAAAAGTATAGTGCACGGTACACCGTATGGTGAATGAACTTTCTTGAAAAGAAAGTAAATTGTAAGAGAGTACTTACCTATACCTATCTAAGTAAATATAAAGAACATTATTTGTCTATGTATAGAATGATTCTAAATATTTTATGAGTTTATCATTTCAATAATAACAACCTTTGCACTAAAACACTGAACCTCAAACTGTACAGCATTACAATTGAATAAAATTTAGAGTTTTAAAAAACCAAAAAAAACATTATTTTATATGGACTAAAAAATGCAAAAATTTTGTTAATAGAATATAGAGATTAACAACAAAATTAACTTTAATGTAAAGAAAAGCATGGGGTGCTCTCTACTTGCTCTTGTAAAAGTAGAGCCATTATGAAGATGTAAGTAGAGAGCACCCCATGATTTTGTTAACATTAAAGTTAATTTTGTAGTCAATTTCTTTATTCTATTTTTAATTATTTTAACTGCCGATGTCGGGATTCGAACCCTTAACCTCCCAGTTTCCAAGTAGGCATACTGCGCAAACATAACGCCGTAGACCGCTCGGCCACTTGGACTGGTTTTCACTTATTTACTTACATTCCTTCGCACAGCTACCCTTCTTTCATCTCGTGCTTACAGTATGTGCTTAGATTCAGCACTAATAAAATCAACCTCAGGCATCCTTAATTATCCTTCCCGTTGAATTAGATTTAACCTCGGGTTATCAAGACCATTATTGAAAATATAGTGCGAGCGTACTATTTTCTATTTCAAAGACCTATTCATTCGATTACTTAAAAATTATACAATGATTTATAGCATTAAAAAAAATCAAATTTAAATAACTAATTAATGACAGAAGAAAACAAGTTAAAAAAAATAGGAGGAGTTCATCATAGAATATTATTGACTAAATCCATTTCCAGTCCGTTAAATTTTATTATTTAAGTATAAATGGCGCCAACCAAGACAAGTAATATAGAATATCAATTAAATAAACATGCGTTTTGTTTTTAAAATATATTTTTGAATTTTATTTTAATTGTGAAATATGAATAAATTAATATCCAAGTACTTAATATTTTAAACAAAAAATGAGCATTTCACATTTTGAGTCTTAAAATGTCTGTGAGTCCCACTTATCTAACGAAAATTGAGCCACGTTACATTTAATTACTGGTTCAGATTCAAATTACCGATGCTACTATTAACAAAAGTAAAAAACCAAAGAATAGTATTCGAAATAATTATCAAACTAAACGCGAACAGAAATTTTCTGCAAATTCTTCTACGTTAAGAGTGTTCAGCGATTCTCGAATGTATAGTAACTTGAAATAAATGATTTGACAAGTATACACTCAATTTGTGTTTGCTTCATATATAAAAAAATAGCCACTTGAACGAACCTAAACCATTTCTGACAGTTAAAATAATTAAATATAAAATGGTTTTAGATGGATATTTAATTCTTAAGGTATTTCCAAACTATATCAGCTGATCGGGTACCCGCGCAAAAAGAACTATATAAACAATTATAAGCATAAAAAAAATATGTTGGTACTCCTGCGCGTTGTTGAATGCAGCTGTCCGTTGTCGTCAGTGTTCCCATTCGTCACATAACATATCATACATATACTAGTCATCATTCATTTATTATTATATAATTTCAAACTACTTTTAAACAGCGCGCCGGTACTCATGATGCCATCTGAACCATAAAAAATAACCTTCTGCTGCCGACATGAGAAAATTTCACTTCTTCACGCATATTTTATCAAAAAATTAACAACCCGATGGTCATTCTCCCAAAGTTTTAAGGAAAAATATTCCTAAGGAATTGAGGAAAGCATGTGTCGAATTTCAGAACAACCGTGACTATATTGAGAGAGTTCGGAGTAAAAACAGTCAGAATCGTGCATCTTATTTCACCATGTTTATGAAGATGCATGTTAAATTTCTCCAACTTACATAGCGATGTTTTCAAAAAATCCATGGTGATAAATTCACAAAAAAATTCAGCTGATTTCTGAGAATTCATTTTACTAATATTGTGAATTTCGTGAAGTTCTGGACAACATATATAATAGTTTGGAAATACCTAAATACCTTTCAGTGAAAAGCACATAAATGTGCTTGAATTATAAGCGTAGTAATAATAAAGTTAAATGTGCAATACGAAAAACTTTGTTGAAAACAATTTTGTTAATTGGTACTTATCTGTGTGAAATTGTTGAAAAATTCCAATGTGAAACAATGTGCAGAAATTATTCAATAATAAATAAAAGATAAATAGGTGTGTATTTAACTAAAATATATTAAATAATTAAATTCCGAATAGTAAATAAATAATCTTGAATTTAAACAATAAATTCAATGTCTGCTATAAGAATCAATTCTTAAGTTATCTCACTGAAAATCAATACGATGATTTCGATGTCCAAGTTTTTATTGTTTTTATTTTCCGACGACCGACTTGATTGCTTAAAAAACCAAAAGATAAGGGGTGTATATGATTCCAAATTGCTTCGATTTCGATTCTGTTTTTTTCTTAAACGATACGGTGGATTTTTGTATTAGTCAACTATTGATTATAGATTGATTTATAGTTGATGTTGTGTGTGCCTCTGTACTGGTAAATTAAACACAACAACAGAACTGTCAAAACGTCAAAACATACGAACTTCGCTAAGTTGAATATTATTAATAAAGATTGATATGTTTTATGTTTTTTATTTTATGTTGCAGCGTGTTTTTATTAATTTTTTATGTTGCAGCGTTATTTCATGTAATAATTAATTTTGTCATACATATTTTATTATGGATGTTTCAAATTCTTGAAAAGGTATTTTATATATATATATATATATATATATATATATATATATATATATATATATATATATATATATATCTACTAGGTAGGATCGTTGGACATTTGAAGAAAGTTTTGCAAAATTTTACCATCGGTACAACACCAATACATCTATTTCGTTGTTGAAAAAATTAGCTAAAAAAAGAGCTTAAAACAACAGTTTAAATGAATACATTGAGAGTGTGATTTTATTCTAGAATTTTGACTAAATAGGAATAAAATAATATAAAGCTCAATTCTGTATGTTCGAACACTTGCAAGATGATACATTAATTGTAACTCATTTTGGAGTTTTCCTAACAATTTTTTGAATAATTAATATTTCCACTCCTTTTAAAATTAAACTACACATTTAAGCATATAATTATGTACCTATTTATTATAGATGTACAATATTTTAATATCTAGCAATAACAATACTAATAAAATGATTATTGTAAACATATAAAAAATAAACGTTACTTTTCGTAAAAATCTAACGGTATTGAACAGATGACACATGTCTTTATAATGACGTTATATTCATATACATTCAAAAATTAAAATTACACACTATATTTGTTACAAGAATCCATTTGTATCCATGTTCAATATTCAGTCGATCCCAGTTGGATTTATATTTGTATTAAATGTTTGTGTTTTTTTGTATTAAATAAAACAAATATTTGAGATTTTCGGAACAGTATTTTTATTTTGACTAAGGTTTTGGAAACACGGTTTCCCTGTCAGAATATATATATAATAATTATAGATCTTCAGAAGAGTTCCTTCTTATGTGTCCGAAACTATAGTCAAAATAAAAATATTGTTACAAAAATCTCAAATATTTGTTTTATTAAATAATTATAACTGTAGTTACAATATATAATTAATAATTAAAATTTCGTAAATACGGACCCTTCATCAGAAAATATATAATAATTATAAATTTTCTGAAGAAGGAACTATGTGTCTGGAACTATTGAAAATAATTCTATTAGTGAAAATAAAAATATTGTTACGAAATACTCAAATATTTGTTTTATTTAATAATTGGATGGTGTTATGCAAAAAACGCTCAACCCACAAAACATGAAATCTAGAGTTATACCACCCAAGTGGGAGAAAACTTTGTTCCCTACAACATGCAAAAATGATTCAAGACCCCAATCAGCTGTTCAAAACCTAATAAAATAAAAACTTTAAAGTAGTAACTCATTTATCAGCTATTATATTACTGATTTTGAAGCCTATTATCTCAAAACAAGCCACATGTGGGTTAACTCATTTTTGCATAACACCACACAATTATTTTGGAAGTCAATACACAATTTTAAATATGTAACAATTTTTTAATTTTTTGGTACATAAAAGACAATACATAATTTTTAATGAATTTGGAAGACACTCACCGTACGGGCATGCGGTTTTGTATCACCTTATCTAAAAATTCCTCGAAGGGGTATATTTAGAAATCAACCATTCTGGATCAGAAATGGCACTATTTTTGATAGTTTTTCCAATTATCAAATACATAAAGCATGCGTCATGGTTTCAGGTCAGGTTTATTTAAGCACCATCCGATTGTTTGTGAAAAAAAAATTACAGTCAAATGGCTGGCTTGATAATATTCCATCCTCTTCGCCAAATTTCGCAGTGTACATTCCCGTTCAATAAATTGAACAGACCTGATATGTTAATTTTCTTACATTTCATAAAACTCCTCACTTTTGTAACTCTCTGTATAATGATTTATTTATAAACAAAGATAAGTAGTATATATTTAAAGTGTGAAAAAAGAAATGGAAGTATAGTAAAAAACATTTACTAAAAGAATAATCTGTTCAATTTTATTGGTCGGGGAGTGTACATTTTCGATTGTTTGTTGCTCTATTTTACCAAATATTTTCCTTCAGTGCGTCAATTGTTTGTGAATCATTTGTGGTGTCTGCAAAATGGCTAATAACATAATAACACGGTTACCGAAGTTAGTGTGCAAAAGATACGACTATTTCAAGGTTGATGTGGCACGTTGCTCCAACGTGAAGGAACCAAAATTCATCCAAGGCTAAAAAATCTAATCGCGGGCACAAATAATCACTTATTATGTCTCTTTAGCGCAGTCCATCTACCGGAACACACACCAAACAACCACTCTTTCGGGATGCATTGATCTCTCTATGAATACGTGTGGTTTTTCAGCCCCGAATCCTACGGTTCTGTTTATTAACATAATAACCTTCGGATGGTATAATTTCTTGAATAAACCAAGAAATATTGGAAAAATAATCAATGGTGTAGTTTTAATAGCAATTTCAAAAGGATACCATCAGATGGCGCCGCCTTTGCAAAGATATCATATTAAATGCAGTTACATTGCAATAATTCTGTAAACTTGAAAATAGTATGATCATTGTATTGCGTTTCATTACTTAACTTCGGTAAATAATCTTGGTGTGTGTGTGTGTGTGTGTGTGTGTGTGTGTGTGTGTGTGTGTGTGTGTGTGTGTGTGTGTGTGTGTGTGTGTGTGTGTGTGTGTGTGTGTGTGTGTGTGTGTGTATGTGTGTGTGTGAGAGAGAGAGACAGAGAACATTCATGAATATTGATGATAAACAATGTTATTATACTAATATTAATCAAATATAAACGAAATCGGATTATGCTTATTGAACTGAAATATTAGTATATCGATTGATTTATAATGTATGAGTGTTTAGCAATCGGTGAGAGAACCTAATAAATGATGGAAATAATTTCCAATCATTTGACTCAAAATATTGCAAATTCTTCAATTATATACAGTGAGCTCTGGTGCTATGGCTGGGGGGCTGCTACTTCTAGGTCGTAATTTCATTAGAGAAAGTCTTCTTCGAATAGTTTTTGTACTTATTGCAACACCACAATCAATACGGTACCTATGAGCAGACTCAAAAGCAAAAGACAAACGAATCCAACCACGTAGCTCTAGAGTGAAATACAATAGAACATCTCTGTGATAAATTTGTTCGACGTATAAGAAGATAAATTAACCCTCCTGATAGCTCACAGGAGCTCAAAATTGCTTTAATGTAGGATAATTGCCCATGTCGTAGCGAACTTTATTAAGAGTATGCCTAGAATACTTTAGGCAGTCGGTAGAGCAAAAGAAGGTATAATCCACTGTTAAAAGTATATGTCATTCTAAAATCCTCGAATCTTTTCTTTAAATTATAAAATTTGTGCAAATTATAACGTTTTTTGTGCAATTTTACCCCCGTATCAACGAATACATATACAACTATATAAAAATGAAGTTGATATACAAAAAATTCCATAGAAAATAATCTAAATGAATTTTTAAACTGTGCCACTTTTTATGCTGTGCAGTGTATATTCATTAATTAATATTTACACTTAGAATGTGACTTACTGTTTCAAGTATAATTGCATTTGAGTCTCTCTATCAAATCAGGGTAGTTTTTACGAGCCATTTTAAATAACATTCTGTAATTCTGTAAATAGTGACCACCTCCCAGGCGATATTCTAGAATGTTCTCCTAGGTAGATAAAGGTTGGAGACTCCCGCACTACAGGAACAATAGCTTATAGTACGAACATCAAATCTAATTGACGGTTTCATTATTCAACGGTTTGAATAATGATGGTTGCATTATCATTCTCACATTTCAGCGAATTACCTGAAAGAAAATGCAGCTTTTGTTTTTGAACCGTAAAAATTTCTTCAAATGTTCATCGATCTTACCTACTAAATGTTAAAAATCACTATCGTTAAAATTTATATATATATATATATATATATATATATATATATATATATATATATATATATATATATATATATATATATATATATATATATATACGTTTTTGTGTCTGTGGACTCTCTAACGGTCATAGTTTTATTCCGATTGGATTGAAATTTGGTATCTTAGGCATTTTTGGTATTTGAAAGGTCATGTTCGTTAATAGGTAAAATTGAATGAGGGGAAAGGGGGATTTAGCGAAGGGTGAAACATTAATTTGTTAATATTCAATAAATCGGAAAATTTATAAGATATAAAGTTGTAGAAAATTAATAAAATTGGCCTTGCAAATACAAAAAGGATATCAGATACAACATTTCATTTTGATTAGACTATAATTGTGGCTGCTAGAGAGTAATTTATGTATTCTAAAGAAATTCGCTAAGTTGACGCAGCTTCTGCGTAACGAATATTTTTATGATTATTAATAATATTCTTATAATAAAGTATGAATATAAATTTATAAGTTTTAATATCAGAGATAGATTCTTTACTATATAATTAAAAAGAATAAAATAATTAGTTTCCGTAATAATAAAATGTCAAAGCTTTTATTTAGTTTTTTTACCATTTCTTATAAATCAACCTATACTTTAGTATTTTATTTATGTATTGATGAATCTTTCTTTCGAGTATAATATTATAACTGTTTAATTTCTAATAATGATAAGATAGATAGTTAAAAGGTATTTCCTTGTATTATATTTTATCAATCATTATCTTAATTAGTGTTCCATAACATCAATTATAAGATATAATAATAATTATACATTCAGATAAAATATATAAAAGTCTAATTTCAATGTTGATGTAAATAAATTATGTTTAGTTGCAATACTTTCAAAAGTCTTTCCATCTTTTACCTTTTAACGTATCAAAAACTACTTTTATTAGATTTAAGCATTATATATATATATATATATATATATATATATATATATATATATATATATATATATATATATATATATATATAAATTGCTATATATATAAAATTTACTTCCGATATCGAGTAATTTTTTGCTGGGCATCTCAAAGTCTCTCCAAATATGAACTCTTAATATTAATACTAAGATCCTTCACATCGTCGCTTTCCATTGTCACTTCAGTCGCATAGGCAAAATTTTATATCTCGTTGATAAATTACCATTCATTAAATCCCAATACATAGGAATACTCACTAAAAGAAAGGTCCCTTACAGTTTTTTCAATAACATACAATCTTAACTCGTCGCGCAGTTGGTTTAACATAAAACCTCTTTTGACAAAATGGAAACCCCACTTCAAAAATCAAATATTCTATAACAACAAATGCACTAAAAAGTAAATAAATGATTGCATATTCTTGTGCTTCTTCATATATATTTAAAAAATTTTGCTTAGGTGAACTAAAATTGGCACAAGAATATGCAATTATTTTTTTACTTTTTAGTGCATTTTTTGTTATAGAATATTTGATTTTTGAAGTCGGGTTTCCATTTTGTCAAAATAGGTTTTATTTCTCGCTTTTTAGTGACTTTGAAGTTCTATAACTGATTTTATTTGTCTAAATATGGGCAGACCAACTAAACGATCAACTAATTTTTAGTGCATTTTCAGTTTTCAGTGCATAACAGATTTTCAGTTTTTTTACAAGCATTTTGTTGTTTTTTTTGTGAAAATTTTTTTTTTTTGGGGTCGGTTTTTTTTTTTTAAATTTTTTTGAGTAGGTTTTTAAGAAAATTTTCTTATTTTCCCATTATGAATGAGTATACCCTTTCAAAAAAAAAAATTTCGCAGAAATCGGTGATCACATATAAAATGATGGTTTTCCTCGATTTCCCGGGGATCCCCTCATCAGAATGCGATTTGGTGACAATGGGACCAATGGGAAACCAAACCCTTAAAAAACGGATAAAACAAAAAAAAAATTCAAAATCAGTTCATAAATGACGGAGTTCTGAGGTGACACACATTAAAAAAAAAACAGACGAATTGAGAACCATCCTCCTTTTTGAAGTCGGGTTAAAAAGCAGTTTCATTACTTCAATATTTAGATATTTAGCTCAAGTGTTAATCATTTGCTTGTAGTTAGCATCTAACTACAGACAAATGAACAACTAGCTCTACTATTTTATTTTTACAATATATTTGCATTGATTGCCACGAGTCTTTGCGTTTTGTTAATTAAATATGATTCCGTCTTCACGTCAAATTGAAATAAAAAACATTACCTACACCAAAGATTAAAAGAACAGAATTAAATTAAATTATATTGGTAGAAGTAATAATAATTGTCTTTTAATTTAATATTACAACAAAAATAGATAACGATTTTAACAAATGTACAAAGAAAATAAAAAATAAGACATAAACCCATTATAATTATTATTGTACATTTATAAAAATATTATATTACTTTGGTTGAGGATTTTGAACTTGAAGTCTATCAACACACAGCCACACACACACACACACACACACACACACAAACACACACACACTTTATCGCCGTGCCATGATATCGTATCTCAGAATGATGATTTGTTTTCATCTTTTAAATTTATTCATCTAGGTATGTTAGTTTAAGAGCTAGTAGCAGGTAGATATTTGGTATTTCAGCATGGTATATGCTGAGATGAAATTTTTTCGAGTATCGACCGTTGATTCCTTTAGGGGCGTACAGGTTTCAAAATTCCGTATGATAGATAGATAGATAGATAGATTGTAAAGGCTGCTCTGGACGGGCTTCACTTCGACCATAAGGTCCATTGTGATGCCATAGGATTACGTTAATAAAATAAACCAGAAATATTATTTTCTTAACGAAATTCATCTTTTTTTATGAAAAATATAACTAAATGTTTAAATGTAGCCTGACTACAACCGCCATTTTGGAATATGACGTCATGAGTAACTTTACCAATAAAAGCTTTTAAAAAAACGATACTTTTTTTGTCATTTTATAAATTTTTCGAATACTGCATTCTGCACACACCGTTGGTTCTCATGACAGTAAAATAATTTGGTGTCATCTAGATAAACTGAGAATATTGGGAAATAAAAATAAATAAATCTTTTAAAAAATGGTAGTATAATTGACTGAAAAGTAAAAAATAATAGACATAAATTTTATTAAAGCAAGCTCTTGTTTAATATACTAAAATATAGAAGAGTGCAAATTTTTGCCCGAGTCCAATGTCTGACTATAAATAAAATCTTGGGGCGTTTAGATTTTTTAAATCATTAAATAAAACCATATTTTTAAAAAACATATAATATTTTTAAACAGATGATGAAACAAAAATATTTTTAAAAAAAATGGGTGCAGTCAGGGGACCCCCGTCAGGAACGAAGTTCATTACGCTTTTTTTTTCAAATCCGAATGTAATTCGAAATAAATTCTTTAAACTTTGCACATCTAACCTCACCAACTAAACTCCTTAAATTAAAATGTGCGTGCAGCGCCATACACGTTATAGAAGTGAAAAATAGCCTAAATACAACGATATATAACGATTTATAATGCGCTAGTATGTTTATAGTTTCTATGGAAATGGCAATCAAAATTGACATTTCAAAATAATTTTATAGTTATTTTTTAGAAGTATAGTTTCTGTGGAAAAGACAATCAACAAAATTTTAATAAAACAAAAAATATAGCTCTCTTCTCTCTACTTCATATCTTTCTTCTCTCTCGTGAAACGAAATCTGCCTAAACCTGACGCGTTCTTAAAATTTCACTCTCAATCTTTGTCCACTTATTGATTATCGAAATGCCGTCTAAGAAGTTTCACTTCATTTCACTTCAAAAAATTTATATTTAAATTTATTAATAGCCAGAATACAACGATATATAACGATTTATAGTGTGCTAGTATAGTTTATAAGGAAATGACAATCAAAATTGAAACAAAATTTTAATAAAACAATTTTATAGCTATTTTTTAGAAGTATAGTTTCTCTGGAAATGACTTTTATTGTACACACAGCATACTAGACACATTTCTGAACACACTAATACATACACAGAATACCACATTTTGTTACGTAACTATTTGTACCTAGTCACATCACCCGTGAGCCGCGTTAAGGAACTTCCTTCCAAAAGTTCATACGACTATGGGTCTAAAAGGTAATCGTTTTCAAAGGATATAGCCCAAACTTGTAAGCCTCTAAATGAACCACCGACGAATAAGGCAAGTCTAATAGAATAACTCAATTAAATATACACCTTATAATACCGTGCCTGCCTGTCACTAGCTCTTAGACTATATTGATCAAACATATAATCTGTTATTAATTTCAGGTTGTGTTTTAAATTTTTTCGTGCACAAAATTGTTGTGATTAATGAAATTTTTTTACCTACAGAGTGTTTAAGGTAAAATAATAGAATTTCTGTATTAATTAAATAAAAATCAACCATCACGTTTAAACTGCATAGCAGCTACATCATCTACAAATGTAAAAAACATTTAGACAGAACATTTGTCGAAGAAAAAAGATTCGTTAGGCAGGAGGTGCTTCAATTTAGCGAATTTCCTTAGAATACAAAAATCACTTTCTAGCCGTCACAATTTTAGTCTGAACAAAATGAAATTTCGTATATGATTTTAGTAAATGCAATGCCAATTTTATTAATAAATGACATTCGTCAAGGGGAAAGGGGTCATAAAGAAAGAAGAAAACACAAAATACAAAATATCTCTCTTAATATAAGAACAATCGAAAAATGCGTAAGGAATAAAGTTGTAAAAATCATGTTTGCTACAATTCATCATTTTTGCTCAAACTCTAATGTGTACAGAGATATTAAGGAATTTAATTTTTCATCTTAAACCGTCAATATTTCTGTTAATATAGTGTAACAGAAAAAATAATAAGTAACAAAATAACCGTAAAACTTAGTTCCTACAACTTTACTTCTTATGAATTTTTCGGTTTTTCGAATATTAAGGGGTATACGTCAAATTTTGTGTTTCCTCCTTCCTCGAAACCCCCTTTACCCCTTGTCCGATTTTACCCATTAACGAACTTGACCTTTTGTGTTTCCCCTTCCCTAATTATATATATATATATATATATATATATATATATATATATATATATATATATATATATATCGACATCTACTAGGTGGGACATTTGAAGAAATTTTTGCAAAATTTTAAAGTCGGTACGAGACCAATAGCTCTATTTCCTTTCACGAAATTCGCTAAAAATTAGATATCAAATCATACTTTTTGTCGCAATTAATGAGTAGCAGGTTGACTTTAATCTTTCAGTTAATTATTTTCGAAGTATACTTTAGAAGGCACCGAGAGAAGCTTGCAAATACGGATGATTCCATAACAACTCCTCTTAAATAAGTTAGCGAGATTCAAAAAATGTTAGGCATTTTGTAAGAGAAATGTAAATGTTTAGACAACCTTTGTACACAAAAAAGGAATTTTTTGAATCGTTTCTGAAACAAATATAAACTTCGACTAAAGAAAAGATAAGTCCCAAATTTATGTGTCAAATCCATTCGATTTTCGAAAAAATTACTGCGTTGCTAATATTTTTATAACGGATAATTTTTATCGAAGACACTTATTATGTATAAATGTTATAGAAAAAACAGTATAAATGTTGAAGATATATAAAAAAAAACATACACATTTAACCTGAAACATAGTGTAAAACACAAAAATTTAATAGATATTTATATTTGTTTTAATGTTTGGTTATAATTTTTGGTGTTATTATTTCGATTCGAATATAAAAATCAAGGTCCCTTAATAAGCATCGCTGATTTAAAAAAAAAAAACAACTAACAATTACACACCAAATATTATGTTATTTAATTATGTAACATAGAGACATAGTCAAGTTAAAAGCAGTCACAATTGGTTAATTCACGAACTGGAATTTTCAAATTTTGGTTACGTCTATGATACTGGATTTTATTTCTATCGTTATAAAATAATTTCTAAATTACAAATAGAGCCTCGGATACAAGTATATATTTCTAATAATTTTACAGTGTATTCATTTGAAAAGTTTCCAGATAAATATTTTTTTACATTTTGGAAAAAAATGTTTCAAACAAAATTTTTATAGTTTAAAGGGGGAAACATAGTGCAATGATTATTGTTTTGTTCCATGCATCCGTGTCCGCGTGGTATAATTTAACTTTTAAACGGTGTAAGATAGGGTTAGCCTCTCATAAAAACTAGCAATTTTTGCAAGAGAAAATCCTTTGAGAAAGTATATTTCAATTCCGATTTAAGTATTGAGAAAGGTAGGTGGTTTATTCATACAGTTCCTCTTTATTTAAAAAAGCTCTTCTCAACGATACACCATACAGCTAGGTAGGGACACAATAGGGAATATGCATGAAAATTTTTTTTCACTTGAATTGAAGCATGTTTACTTGACAAATATCAAGGTAAAATTACTTTTTAAATAACTTTAAAAATAAGCGAGATATGAACGATTGAAATTCCCGATTAGACAAAGAGGGTGATAGCCCTCTTGATACGTTATGTGACGTCATATTACACTTTCACCATTTAAAATACACGTAAAACTCCGTTTTTAGTATTTTTGCAAGAAAGAGACAGATAATAATCTTTAAAAGCTTATAGCTTCCTTGATCTTGTCGGAATTTAATTTCGTTTTTAAATATTATTACAGTATTAACAGTATTTTCATATTCTGAAAATAAATGTGAAAAAAAATTTTCATGCATATTCCCTATTCTTTCAGCCCCTCCCTTTCACATGTGTGGGCACTCGAGTTTTATACAGTTTTATAATTAGATGTTTTTGTTTCTTCTGAACCGTATTAACGCCAAAACTATTCGATATGAAAAAAAGTTCTTTTATGAAAGAAATGTTTTTGTTCATTAAAAAATTCGTTTGGTGAAAACCGTATCAAAATCGATTATCCGTATTAATGTGATGCGAAGACTTTTATAATATTATTAAGATAGATATAAGGATGCTCGAATATATTTATTATTTTTCACACCATTGAAGTTATACTCCCATTCAGACTTAACGAAAATAATTGGTATAAATAATGTCGCCTCAGACTATATTCCATTATATTATTGCCATAATATTTCTTAGAAATATTTTTTTTTTTAAGTTTTTATTAAATATATCTTATATAATGTTGTACCTATGTATAAAAAAATAAAAGAATTTTGGATTCGTGACTATTATTTTGTCTATAAACAAAAAACATTTAGTTTATAATAAAAAAAAAGATGAATATTATTTATATTTTTCATCTATTTAGTACATAAATATGTTTGCCCACCGTGTTTATTAAGTATATGCATCGAATATTTGTGTAGTCTTTAGTAGCCCCTGGTTTTACGAACCGCTATGTCATATTATTTTTCTTCTTTTTTAATATCATGTTATCAAGTTTATTTGACTTGTTTTTATAATATAAGGTCTATATACTCGTATATACAATATGTATGAAATGTTTAATAATATTTCAGGATTTTTTTGTGATTTATTGATTCACTTAGTGGACAATAAATACTGTCCGTTTAATTAGTAGGATCCATTTACAAAACTGCTTGAAATTTGTACATTTAACGTTGTCCAGGATGTCATTACATAAAATAAATATGATAATCGTCTTATAAAATGATTCTTTTTAGCGAATTTCCTCCAAAGAAAATCAGACATTGTTTTTGTACCAATGTTGGAATTTCGTAAAAATTTTATTAAATGTCCATCGATCCTACCTAATAGATGTTAAAAACCGCTATCGTTAAAATTTATATATGTATATATATATATATATATATACATATATAAATTTTAACGATAGCAGTTTTTTAACGATATATATATATATATTCGTTTATGTGTCTGTGGACTCTCTAGCGGTCACATTTGTATTCCGAATGGAATGAAATTTGGTATTTGAGGCGCTTTTGGTATTCAAAAGATCAAGTTCGTTAATGGGTAAAATCGGACCAGAGGAAAGGAGGGTTTAGAGGGAGGAGGAAACACAAAATTTGGCATATCTTCCTTAAAATTTGAAAAATCGAAAAGTTTATCAGGAGTTAAGTAGTAGGTACAAAGTTTTACTGTAATTTTGTTTTTTATCATATTTCTGTTACACTAATATTTACAATTAAAGATTGAAATTTAAAAAATATCTCTGTTCACATTAGAGTTTGAGAAAAATGTTTAGGTAGTTGAATTGTAGCAAACTTGATTTTCTACAACTTTACTCCTTTTACATTTATTATTGTTCTAATATTAGTTGAGTATTTTTATATTTTGTGTTTTTGTCTTTCTCTCTACCCCCTTTTCCCCTTGACTTATGCCATCTATTAATAAAATTGGCCATGCAAATACTAAAATCATATCAGAACGACATTTCATTTTGATCAAACTAAAATTAGGACTGCTAGAGAATGATTTATGTATTCTAAGGAAATTCGCTAAGTTGACGGAGCTTCTGCGTAACGAATTTTTTTTTCAAAGTTGAGTGGTCTAATAATTTAATCATATTCGGCAGGTTTTCTACGCGTGCATGGAATCTCTGTGTGTCGGCTGTGTATATTTCTAGATGGTGTATTTGTTTTTAAGTTCTTTTCATAGCTTTCTATGTAGTTCATAGGAATCCCCGATTCCATAGTTGTCTAGAATGCATATAATGCCCCTTCCAGAACCTATATCTGGAAAAATAAGGATTTATGGGACTAGGGCCCATGAAAACTTTTGATCAGGAGGTCATGTACTACAATTTGTTTTTGAATTTCAGTCAATTTGACCAAGAGCCAATTGTTGTTAGAATCTTGCGAGGTCCTTTTAAGGGAATATTGTAATTACAAATGCATATACAGTTACTACTAAAAATGTAAGGAATAGATATTTTTAATTATTGTTTACAAAAATATCATTGATGAACACTCAGCGATGTTTTGCTCTAAGATAGATCTAATTTTAAAGGAGCGGACATGGTATTGTTTATCATAATATATCCAACAGGAATAAAGATATTCACTGCTAAATTTTAGAAAAAAATCAACCCGTCATGATTCACAAATTGAATACGGAGCTCGGATTCATGGGCTCAGATTTAGTAAAAGTTACATTTATAAAGGTAGAAAAAGTATTTTAATTGTTTTTTCGTAAACTAACGTTTATTTATCCATTGTTAGTATGGTTGCCTTTCAGTTATATTAGACCAAATTATATAAGTGACGGAAGAGTTTGAACATTTTTTTTTTAAAGTTTGACATTTGAGTAATGTGTCTGAACATTGATAACATTCTTTGATATCAAATGGTTGATAAGAAAAATCATACACACCTAGGATGGGAATCCAACTCAAGAAATCTGGCATTCTAGGCCAACGCTCTGCTTCTGAACTACCTGAGATGTTATGGTAGTGGATTACATATAATCTTGCACTATCTCTGATGTCGATGTATTAATAATTTATTTATTTACTATTAACATATGTTTAAATTGATTTTTTTTTATAAACTAGTGTCTATTTACCAACAAAATAAATGGTGCAAACTAACAAACTTCCACCCATGCACAAATAAAATCACTAGAGAATTAAGGAATCATAACCTAAAAACAGTGCTTGTTAGTAAAAAATAAAATTAAACAGTTACTGGACAACCCTAAGGATAAACTTTCCAATGAAAAACAATCGGGCATATATAGTATCAGTTGTCAAAACTGTTCGAAAATTTATATTGGTCAAAGTCGTCGCCAAATCGGAACTCAAATTAAACAACATCAGGCTCAGGTGAAATATGGGAGAACCGAAAAATCGTTAATAGCTGCGCACGTTATTGAGAACAACTACAAAATTGACAAATCGAATTTAAAACTACTGAAATCTGTACAAAACCCCACAGAATTAGATGCATACGATAGTAACTACATACACAAATTAAGAAAACAGATAATGAATTTAGACAATGGCCCAATCTAAATTCTGATTTAGTAGAATTAAACCATGTTCAAAATATAATACCTGAATATCGAGGTTATCATCGATCAACACCCTCACCTTATTGACAATAACAACACCGTCAGAAAAGGATACCGCCAATAAATGGGTTGGATTCATCACACATTTAATCCCTTGATTGGTCAGTCAACTCAAATAATCTTTCAAGTACTACTACATCAGATCATATAAAAGACTTAACTTTTTTAATATTATTGTGACACACGCACCAAATTAGCAACGAGCAACATATCTCTGACTCCATATCCCAGAGTTAGCAAATTCATACTGATGATGACTACCTTGTAGTCGAAATACGTATTTATAAAATACAAATATTTGTTCTAGGAATTGGGGCAAAATTTGAAATTTAATTGAAAACATTTTTTGGCATCCAATGCTTGATATGAAAAATCTGCCACTTCTATGGTATTTCTACGAATGTAGATTTTATACGTTATGTTTTTCTCTAGCTTTTAAGAACAATCGAAAATTTTAGATTTTCAAACATTGGTTTTATAAATGTCTAAACCTGAATAGAATTAGTAAATTTTACTATTATCGGTGGTCCATAGTTATCAAATAATGGTTGAACAACCTATTAACATTCTGAACAAATCACATACACTCGTATTCGGTGATACAATATAGTTATTAACTATAGCTGTGATCTGTATTTCCATGGGTAATAAAAAAAAATTTATTTATATCAGATAACAAAAATTTTTTGAAACATAAATCAAGAGCTTATTTTAAAAATAATCTGAATATGTATATATATATATATTCAAATCCATAAATTTGTTTACTATTTAATTTATGGATTATAATTTTAGCATTTAATTTTTTTTCTTTTAGATTCTTACAAATAAAGAACATAACTCTACTAAAATAAATCAAGCAATCTTCGTATTTTGTTTGTGTGTCTGAAATTAATTTAACTACAACCTTCTTTTTATTCCATTAGAAAATGTGATTAAAAAAAAAATATTCCTAATTTTTCAAGGACGAATAAATTATAAAATTTCACCATAATGTATCGAATGAAAAAACTCTAAGATTTGTTAAAGATGCCAGTCAAATGATACACTGAAGGGTATCGATCTGAATGCGAGAATTGTTAATTTAATGTTATTTTTATTTTGTGCTTTTAGGTTCATTAATATCAAATGATATCTTCAATTTTAATAGTACTGGTGTTCTTTTTCCAATATATTTAGTGGGGAGCGTGTACCCTCTTCTATTTACTATTTAAAACAACGTGGTATACACAAAGAAGATTAACGCAGTTCGGGTCCGTGCCGTAGAATTTTCGTGAGAATGTCGCTTTTTTACCCGAAATCACAGATTTTTCTTTATAATTATTAAATATTTATTGACATAATTTGAATCAATTAGAAAATCATACATTTTTGGCTTATAAGAAAAAAAAAACAATTTAGTACATAAACAAAAAAAAACATAATTAAAAAAAAAAGCAGATACAAAACACTTCAAAGCATAATTTAAGTAAAAATTCAAAATTTAACTAAATTTGGTAAAAATGTGTGTAACTAAAATAAGAGTACAAAAAGGCAAAGAGAAAGAATATAAAAAATAAAAACGTAATATTCTATTGAGGAAACATGGACTAATTTAGTGTAAATGTACCTTCCTCTTATCATATATGTATTGAAGGTATTTTACGACTGGTTGCACTGAGTAAGCATGCGTTATACTAAGAATATCGTGGGCACTGTACAACTGTAAACTGTTCACAGCATCTCTTTCAGTACCTGAAGTTCCCGGACAGTCCTCTATCAAATGACTTATGCTTTCAGCTCGATCACATAATACACATATTCTCACACCATTAAGTTTCCTACTCTCCCATTTGAAACCATACATACGAAAATTCTCAATCAAATGTCTCTCATTTCTATTACAAATATACAAATATCTAGCACATTGTTTATAATGGTTTAAAGTTGCATAAAAACTCAAGCTCTCTTTCTCTGCAATATCATTTAAATATAGTTTTATTGCAAGCTCTTCAAGTTGTTCTTTCACAAACCTTTTATTAGAATTAAAAACAATATTTAACAATTGCCTTTCACTCGGAACTTTGAACCTTACTGTCAATCCTTCATTCAAGCAACTTATTTGCAACCTTTTGTTACTATTTATAAGTTTTTTTTCTTAATTATCTTTTTTTTTAGACCCAGTATGATGGACCTAAATTATATTTTAATTTTAACTATAAACTTTTATGAATGTACTATATAAAATCTTGAAGCATTTTATAAATGAACTGAACTAATGCTCGTACATCCTTAAACAAGGAAATAATATAACATTGAAAATACAGCAATAGAACAGAGTAGTACTCGTATATGTATGTACATATTCGATATAGGTATATAATATGTATTAATAAATCTTGGGTTAGTTCATAAAGATACACATAGAAGTAGTTCAATTTAAAATCTAGTCAAGCCCATAATAACTTAAAAAAAAAAACCTTTAATTAATTTCAACTTCGAAACGTATAAACATTAAATTTTTTTTATACTTTTTTTTTTTTAGGAAAGATAAATGCATTTAGTTATTTTGTGTTATGCGCATACACGCAAACATTGACTAACTACATGTTAGTTTTATAATGTTTGTAGTAGACGAATCAAATATTATAAAACACTAGCTATTATTTGTAGTTTAGTCTGTTTTAAATTTTATTTTGGAAAACAGCCAACAGTTGGTAGACAGATTATTTTGAAACTATTCCATATACAGGGTTTAATATTTAAAAAAGGGTAATAAAAAACAGAACAGAAATTGCAGAAGTTGCGAACGGAAAACAAGATGGTAGTCATCAAAATAAGAAAAAAAGTAAATATGAATCCTGAAATACTTTTTTTACGATTCATAGCTCGAGTGAAGACAAAAACCGTCTAGAAACGATAACAAACATTAAAATAAAATTGAAAGTTAAATTCTAAATATCTCTGTATTCATTAAAGTTTGAGAAAAAAATCATCAGGTAATGAATTGGAGTAAACACAATTTTCTACAACTTTACTCCTTATACATTTTTCGATTTTTTTAATATTAGGAGAGATATTTTGTATTTTCTTCTATCTCTATGTCTGGGGAAGCGGGACCTATGCCATTTATTTAAAAAATTAAACTTGCAAATATCAAAATCATATCAGGTACGACATTTCATTTTGATCAGACTGTGTTGACGTAGTTAGTAATAAAATAAAACTTATTTTGACAAAATGGAAACCCGACTTAACAAAAGAAGCACTAAAAAGTAAAAAAATAATTGCATATTCTTGTGCCAATTTTAGTTCACCAAAGCAAAAATTTTTAAATATATATGTACAATTATTGTTATTTTTGGAGGCGGTGTCAACATAGATAAATTCACATAACTTTTGGACACCGCCTCCAAAAATAACAATAATTGTACATATATATTTAAAAATTTTTGCTTTGGTGAACTAAAATTGGCACAAGAATATGCAATTATTTTTTTACTTTTTAGTGCTTCTTTTGTTAAGTCGGGTTTCCATTTTGTCAAAATAAGTTTTATTTCTCGCTTTTTAGTGACTTTGAAGTTCTATAACTGATTTTATTTGTCTAAATATGGGTAGACCTACTAAACGACCAACTAATTTTTAGTGAATTTTTTTATAACACTTTTTTTTTACCCGTTTTTTTTTTTTTTTTAAATTTTTAATGCATTTTTTTATAACAGATTTTCAGTTTTCTTTACAAGGAATTTGGTTTTTTTTTGTAAAATTTTTTTTTTTTGGGGTCGGTTTTTTTTTTAAGGAAAAATTTTTTTTGAAGTCGGTTTTTAAAAAAATTTTCTTATTTTCCCATTATGAATGAGTATACTTTTTCAAAAAAAAAAAAAAATTTCGCAGAAATCGGTTATCACATATAAAATGAGGATTTTCCTCGATTTTCCGGAGATCCCCTCATCAGAATGCGATTTGGTGACAATGGGACCAATCGGGAATCAAACCCTTTAAAACAAAAAAAAAAATTCAAAATCGGTTCATAAATGCCGGAGTTCTGAGGTAACAAACATAAAAAAAAAAAAAAAAAAAAAAATACAGACGAATTGAGAACCATCCTCCTTTTTTGAAGTCGGGTTAATAAATAAATAGTTAATTGGCAAAGCGTCGACCTTAATCGTGTAATGTTAAAACAGGTGTAAAGGCAAATTGTGATGGTTTAATTTCAACACACATTTACCCACGCTTTTAACTATTATCATCTCGTATCTAAAAACAAAACATTTTTCTATTTTGATAATTGCTCTTCATCCATAGAAAATAATTGATTCGATTTTATAGCATTCGGCTAAACTTAAGACCAGTGTTGCAACAAAAACTCATGCAAATTATACTTCTTTGGCGTGAAAGTAAAACTATTTCAATGAATCTACTAAAATGACATCATTAAGGGCGTTCATGCATGAGGCTTGATTGTGGATAAAAATTTGTCTTTTAGTGAATTGAATAGCTCAATTATGTTGTTATCCTCCCTCAAAAATTTTAAACCTATCATCGATCATTTCAAAGAGTAATTATCGATTAAAAATCATATCTTCAACAAAGACCCTTATGTGAGAACATAATTTTTTCTTACTTAATAATAACTATATTATTAAAGTAGCCACCATACTAAATAATGTGTTAAAATATTTTTTGGAATATACAGTTTATATAATTGCAATAAAAAAATGACGAACGTTAAAATTAATTAATTAATAAAATCAAAACTGTTTTGTTAGGTTTGCCACCATATTTTGAAAACTGGCGATAGTGCACAGTAAAAAAATATACACATACCCACTGTGAACGTCATAACAAAACATAGGTTATTGTCAGATCCGTCAAATCAAGTTAAATCAATTTCTAATTTACATTTACTGATATTTTACAATAAATACTTTTAAAATATTTAGGAAAAATAAAATAGATTACAAATCGTTGATTATTGATATTCTTTACAACTTTTTTAAAATCAGAAATAAATTTTATTAAAGATAGTACTCATACTCAATTGGCTCTAGCCTAGCGCATGAACGTACTTAATTTGTATACTATTTATATTACTTACTAGCTGACCCGCCCCGGCTTCGCACGGGTTCTTTACAGAAAATATTTTCATTTTTCAGTCATTAAAAATCATTGTGTAATGGAATTTTATGTACATGCTATTAAAGAGTAAATGCTATAAACTACGCTGACTTGAATTGCTAATGTTTTGTTTTTATATTACTAGCTGACCCCCCCGGCTTCGCAGAAAATATAAAACAGCCTATGTTACTCCGAGGAGATGTAGCTTTCGGTAAAATTAGTTGAGTATTTTTTGAGTTAAATCGTAACAAACAAAAAATCAATCATCTTTCCTCGTTATACATAATAGCATTACCTGTCGCGGCTTCGCCCGCAAAAATTTTGTAACGCCCTTATAACCAAGTAACATAATATTTCTCCCGTCAAGGAATGATTGAGTTTAATTTTTAAAATACATTTGTTGTATGCACTGCCACCTATTTACAAAATTTTTGTAGTACTTATGTTGTGTATACTCCCATCTATAGACAAATTTTTAAAACGTATTTGTTGTATGTACTATGCATAGCATATTTAACACATTGGTTGATTACCGCCATCTATCCAAAGGCGGAGGACTTTGTTTTATAATATGACATCTCCAACAAATATCATTATATTTTAGCCAATGTATACAAAAACTTGACAAATTATATATGAAAACCTTTCTCGAGAACCACTCTATCCATTGGTGAACAGCATGGAAATCGGTGCAGCAGTTTTTGAGTAAATCGCGACAGACAGACAGACGCGGCTGGGGGACTTTATTTTATACTATGTATAAGGATACTATTTAGCATTTATACTATATATTTGTAACTATAATTTATAAATTAACTTAATAATTTGGTAAACAATTTTTTTTACTATTATTATTACATAAATCATTCAAAAACAGAAAATAGTATCTTAGAATAATGAGTTAGTACTTAAGATCAAAGTAATATTGTCAATGATATGTAAAATTCGACTCATCTGATCCGTGGTGTGATGGTTAGCGTACTGTGTGCGGTACCCAGAGATCCAAGGTTCGGTGTGTTAATTTTTTCCATATTAATATTAATTAATAAACATATTTGGTTAACTATAAGGGCGTTACAAAATTTTTGTGGGCGAATCCGCGACAGGTATTGCTATTATGTATAACGAGGAAAGATGATTGATTTTTTGTTTGTTACGATGTAACTCAAAAACTATTCAACTAATTTTACCAAAAGCTACATCTCCTCGGAGTAACATAGCATGTTTTATATTTTCTGTAAAGAACCCGTGCGAAGTCGGGGCGGGTCAGCTGGTAAGTAATAAAAATAGTAAACAAATTAAGTACGTTCATGCAATACGCTAGAGTCAGATGAATACTATCTTACTTTGATTGGAAAGTACGTTTACTATTTTACGTTTATTACTAAAATGAATTAATTCAATGATTAACAAAGCGCGTCACATACTCAATAAAATGGCTAAATTAAAAATAAATTAAAATATTGAATCATATTGATTAGGCTTTAGTAAAAACTTGTGAACGTTTTTTTTTTTAAAAAAAGAAAGAAGTTATATAACAACAACAGAATAATCTAAATGAAGGTATGTAGGTATATTGAGGTATGTGAAACATTTAACGTGTATATTGCATTAGAATATAAAAATTATATACTGTTGCATGGGTACTATGGATAGAGAAATTACGGTACCCAAAACCTACTCAACTTAATTCATGTGAAGACAATATAATAAAATATCACATTCGAACAATAATCATTTAAATATATCAAAAGTGTAGATCTTGTGTGTATGGGTACATTCTAGATCAAAAAAATCGAGTCCATTATACAATGACTTAAGATTAAAGCTCTCTATTGTCAAAATTATTCATGACGTCATATTCTATGATGGCGGCTTTAGTCAGGCTATTTTCAAAAATCAGTCATACCTCTAATAGTAATACCAGTCTAAGTGACCGAGTGGTCTAAGGTGTTATGTCTGCAGTGTGTGCCTACTTGGAAACTGGGAGGTTATGTGTTCGAATCCCGACATCGACAGTTTGTCAATTATTAGACACAACAAAAAAAAGGGGCGGTTAATTGACTAAACTGTCGACGTATGGACAAGAACGAAGTAACCGCCTATGCTTGAAAAGGTTTTCTGCAGTTTTCTTCACCAAGTCCAGATGAATATCGGCATAGTTCCTATCATAGTTGGCTGCGGCCGCATATGCTACCAATTCTTAGTCTATACATAAAAATTCTTTCCACTCCACTCACATCCGCACATCCTTAGGCATCACAATGGACCTTATGGTCGAAGTGTAGCCGTCCAGGACCTCTACAATGGATCTATCTATCTTATCATACCTCTAATTCTATAAATACAACTTCTGAGTAGTAAAAAGTGGCTTCGAAATTTCTAAGTTTGGCTGAAATTATTTGAATCAATTTTTTGTTATCGTGAACATCTGGTAAAAAGAAATACTGTATATTTATTGGATATATGTTGGATATATCATACATTTAAATTTTTATGTATGTGAAACTTTTACAATGCACTATTATAACCATAAAATAATAATATGAATAATTTTCTTAAATAATAATAATTTGATTTGAAATATTAGCCTTATTATTTGTTGTATGGTATTACATTGATACACAATGATACAATTAAATGGGTACCAATTCATAAATAATTTTTGTTTTTTGTTCAACACTACCCGAAATTTTCACAAAAGTCACACTATAATGTTACTACCAAAAAAAAAGTCAAATAATTTAGTTTTTTAGTCTCATCATTTTTATTCATATATATTTATTTGTGTATACTTATTTTATTTGTGTACAGCGTCAACAATACGATGTTTGTCCAAATTCCATTTCGGTTACGTTGACGCTTAACAAATAAATATAAATTAATAATAACTTCGACAGAAGTAATATTGTCAAATAAAAAATAAAAGTGATATGAAAAATTTGGCTGTTACGTCACAGTCGTCTTTGGTGTAGCGGAAGCATACTGGACTAGATATCCAGAGGCCCGAGGTTCGATTCCTGGTTGACGAGTTAAATTTTTCATATCAGTATTTAACCATCATTTTTAATTACGTCATATTTTTATTTTAAGGTACATGTATATTATAAAAGAAATGTGTCAATAAATAAAAGTTAGCTCAACATTGATAACATTCTTTGACATAAAATGCTTAATATGAAAAATCATACACATCTAGGCATGGAGATCGAACCCATGACCTCTGGCATTCAGAACCAATGCTCTACCAACTGATCTACCTTTACTATTTGTTGAAGTTCTCGTAAGCTTGACTGGACATGCCTGATTTACTCTTGACGCTTATTTTAGTTAATAAAGACATTTTAATAGAAAAATTGTTATGATAAATTGAGTGTTATAAAAATGATATCTTTATTACCACTGTTAAGTATGAACATATTCATATATTAGAGTGAGAAAGAGATGTTAATGAACCCGGAAAATGATGATATTAGCTATTTATATGTATACAACGAGCGCAATGATAGCATATTGAACTATTATATAATCATAAAAATATTTATGGAAAAAATATGTGGCATATTGTAAATTTTATAATATTTGTGTGGTTTCGTGTTTTGCCTACAATATTATTGTTTAGTACTAGTTAAGTTAATATTGTTATTTACTGAACGCTCACGTAGGTATTGATAAAAAGTTATTATTTATTTCATAAAGAACAACTTTGTATCAAGATTTTAGTGGACTTTTTGAAATAATGTTGAAAAATGAAAGCTGATTTTCGTTCGAAAAAATATCTCGCTCTTAGCGAATTTCCTTAGAATATATAAACGACTCTGTAGCGGAGACAATTTTAGTCTGATCAAAATGAAATGTCGTATATGATTATAGTATTTGCATGGCCAATTTTATTAATAAATGACATACGTCAAGGGGAATGGGAGGGGGGTATAAAGAAAGAAGAAAACACAAAATATAAAATATCTGTCTTAATATTAGATCAATTGAAAAATGCGTAAGGAATAAAATTGTATACAATCATGTTTGCTACAATTCATCACCTTGTTATTTTTGCTCAAACTCTAATGTGTACAGAGATATTAAGGAATTTAATTTTCAATCATAAACCGTCAATATTTCTGTAAATATTAGTGTAAGAGAATAAATGATAAGAAATAAAATTATAGTAAAACTTAGTACCTACAACTTTACTTCTTATAAATTTTTCGATTTTTCAAATATTAAGGGAGATATGCCAAATTTTGTGTTTTCCCCTCCCTTTAAACCCCCCTTTTTTCTTGTAAGATTTTACCCATTAACGAACTTGACCTTTTGAATACCAAAAGCGCCTTAAATACCAAATTTTATTCCGACAAAATAAAAACTGTGACCGCTAGAGTGATTACAGGCACATATATATATATATATATATATATATATATATATATATATATATATATATGTGTGTGTCTGTAATCTATGTCCATAGATATATATATATAAATTTTACAGATGGTGATTTTTGACATCTACTAGGTTGGATCGATCGACATTTGAAGAAATTTTTGCGAAATTTTGATTTCGGTACGGGACCAATAGTTCTATTTCCTTTCAGGAAATTCGCTAAAACTTGCAACTACAGTAGTAAAAGAAGATTTGAATAGTTCTTCAAATATCAAAATGCTAGAAACAAAATTGAATATAAAAAAGTTTATTTAAAATACTTGCATCCGAATATCGGAATATCCATTGCAGCGCAATGATTGTCAGTATCTAAATTACCGTATAACACATAAAAATGAAGCCTTATGGAAAAACAAATTCTTAAACACACTAAACAACATTTAGTAAGAATGGGCACTAAATGAAGTATTTAGTGAACTTGTTAAAAGTTCATTTAGTGCGTTAGGTATTTGTTTATTCACAAGATTTAATTTAATTTTTTGAATTTTTTACACAAGAATTTAACTATTTTATAACTATTGACGATGATTGCCTTGAAATCAAAATACTGGTATCTACATCAGAAATGTTGCTAAAGTTTGCATCCACAATCTCTGAACTTCCGAATTAATTTTGGCTTCCCTATCCGCATCTGCAATAATTATTGCTTTTTGCGGAACTTTTGTGGATGTGAATGTTGCTTTTTTTTAGCATTTATGATTGTAAAATAGTTTATTCTATGAACTTCTGCGAAACAGGATGGAACCTGAATAGGCATAGGCAGCGGTATTGCTCTTTATTAAATATAATGCACCAAATTTTAAATTTTTATAGTAAAAATTTGAATATAAATTAAGTTATATAAATTAAGTCTCTTGTTATATAAAACCGCATCCTCATCCGCGGATGTGAGCCTTAAAATATCCTCATCCGCAATATTATATAACCACATTTGGGAGAATACAATTAAATGATATTAATGAAATTATTCATCTGCCAAAATTCTCTTAGTTTACGCAGCTTCTGCGTGCGAATTTTTTTTGCAATTTTGTTTGGAATATGTAGCAAGTTTTATTATTTGAATAACTATGCCTCGACTCAAAGTGATCAAAAATTGATTTGATTGTGAAATAGGAAGTTTATTTGTATAAAATTTCAGTTTGTAACCTGTTTTTATAAAATATATAAGTATTTAAATCAACACTGATAACATTATTTTCATTTCTAAAACAAGAACAATGAATCTTCTACAAATCGTAAGTGTTTGTTTAAACCATTTTATTGCACACATGTGAATATTTCTGTTCTCAAATTGAAATCAATCATTTGGAAAATAAAACCTCAGTGGCAATTGATTGTTCTTATTTGGTTCATAAATGGTACATTTGATAATATTTATATCTGCAATTCACATGCACATTATTATTCAAAAGTATGCATCGCTCTAGAGTCTAGATATATTGCATTTGATTCGTTATAATACTTAAATTTAATTGGATACAGTTTTTAAATAAAACCTATTTTGACAAAATGGAAACCCGACTTCAAAAATCAAATATTCTAAGACAAAAAATGCACTAAAAAGTAAAAAAATAATTGCATTCATGTGCCAATTTTAGTTCACCCAAGCAAAAATTTTTAATTATATATGTACTATTGTTATTTTTGGAGTCGGTGTCAGCATAGAGAAATTCACATAAATTTTGGACACCGCCTCCAAAAAGAACAATAATTGTACATATATATTTAAAAATTTTTGCTTAGGTGAACTAAAATTGGCACAAGAATATGCAATTATTTTTTTACTTTTTAGTGCATTTTTTGTCTTAGAATATTTGATTTTTGAAGTCGGGTTTCCATTTTGTCAAAATAGGTTTTATTTCTCGCTTTTTAGTAACTTTGAAGTTCTATAACTTATTTTATTTGTCTAAATATGGGTAGACCAACTAAACGACCTACTAGTGCTTTTAGTGCATTTTTTTTATCCGTTTTTTTTTTTTTAGTGCATTTTTTCATAACAGATTTTCAGTTTTTTTTACATGCATTATGTTTTTTTCTTTTGTAAAAATTTTTTTTTTTGTAAAAAATTTTGTAAAAAAGTCGGTTTTAAAAAAAATTTTCTTATTTTCCCATTATGAATGAGTATACCCTGTCAAAAAAAAAAATTCGCAGAAATCGGTTATCACAAATAAAATGAGGATTTTCCTCGATTTCCCGGGGATCCCCTCATCAGAATACGATTTGGTGCCAATGGGACCAATGGGAAACCAAATCCTTTAAAAAAAAAATTCAAAATCGGATCATAAATGACGGAGTTCTGAGGTGACACACATTAAAAAAAAAATTAATTCATGCACATAATTAAAAAATTTTCGAAATTCATGCACATAATTCGATTTTCGAAAAAATGATTCGACAATAACTTGTTCATTATACATATACTAACAACTTATATTCGAAATATTTTTCCGAATTCCGAATAAATAAGGCACAAATCAATTATAAAATTTTGAAATGATATTTTTTGACGCCGTGTTGTACACTAATCTTTTAGTATTCACACTATTTGTTATGCTACAAAATGTAGATATTCACGATCATCTAATTTTCAGAACTTTTGCCTCCGATTGAATCTCCTTGATATAAACGACCCAGTTTTTACATTACTTGTTAAAATTATATTTTTGTTCGAGCATTAATTTTTGAGAATTCAATATCAAATAATAATTTTTATCAGATCATATTTTTTATGTAAATAAAGACTTTCATGCATGAGGTTTGATAGTAGATAAAATTTTCTTTTTTAGTGAATTGAATAGCTCAATTAAGTAGTTATCCTCCCTCAAAAATGTAAACCTGTTGACAATCATTTCAAAGAGTAATTATCGATTAAAAATCAAACTTTTAACACAGCATCTTATGGAAAACAGAATTGTTTTCTACTTACAATTATAATAACTATATTATTAAAGTAAACACCATAGCAAATAATGTATAAATATTTTTTGAAATATGCAGTTTATATAATTGCATTAAAAAAATGGTGTTGACGAACGTTTGAATTAATTATTTAATAAAATTAAAACTGTTTTGTTAAGTTTGTTTTTGCCACCATATTTTGAAAACTGGCGACAGCGCAAAGTAACAAAATATACACATGCATATACAGAACACATATACTTTGTGAACGTCATAACAAAACATAGTTTATTGTCAGATCTGTCAAATCAAGTCAAATCAATTTCTAATTTACATTTACTGATATTTTACAATAAATACTTTTAAAATATTTAGGACAAATAAAAGAAGTTATAAATCGTTATAAGATTTTTGATATACTTTACAACTTTTCTTAAATCATGAATAAATTTTATCAAAGATAGTACTAATTTGACTCTAGCGTAGCGCATGAACGTCCTTAAAATTATGTTTTTGTTCGAGCATAAATTTTTGACCATTCAATATCAAATAAAAATTTTTATCAAATCATATTTTGTATGTGATTAAGTAACTAACATTCAATTCAATTTTTACACATTGTAAATGTAATGAAAATGTGCAATACATAAACTAATACTTAATTTATTAACAAAGCAGCGATAGAAAACCAATATATTATAAAAAAAACTACTTAATCCTACATCTCATATACATCGAGCGAGCTATTACTTATTGACACATTCCTTCCTTCTAATATACTGAGTGTACCTAAAAATGGAAAAATGATGCTGCTAAAACACACTAATTAAAGTTTTTTAAGAAAAACCAAAATTTTATTTATATAAATGACATAAACAAGCTTGGTATCTATGGAAATAAAAAGTGTACATGATAAGTACAGAAAATATTAGGTATTCTGAATGGCATGACCGATTGAAGTCATATTCACACAATGCATTTGTTTTATCGAGACGATGGTTCATAGCAGGGATGTTGCGGATGCGGTTATTTACAGGCGGATAAGCATTTATGTGTCAAGTTTTTTTTTAAGAGATCCTTAATTATACATGAATAATGGAAAAAGATGGTAATAATTTTTAATAATCTTTATATTATAATCAAATTTTTAGTATGAAAATTTGAAATTTGATGCATTATATTTAATAAAGAGCAATGTCGCAGCCTTTTCAGGTTCCATCCTGTTTCGCAGAGGTACATGGATTAATCCCGCGTTAATTAGGCTAAACTGCTCTGGGTACATGCCTTGCGAAAGTATGTTGTATGGCATATTTTACATTGAGATTTATCTCGAACATGCTCATCTAGTTTAAAATATGACTAAATCACACTTTTCGTCGGTGGTGGCATTGTTGATTCACTTGTCAAATAGATTATCCAAGGCGAAACATTCAAACAATAATGTAAATTGTTGAAGAAAAAAAAACATCCATGTAATAACACGTCTAAACACGTAATGATTTTTATTTAAAATCAGAAAAGCTGAACAAAACAACCAACAAGCGCATCCGCAAAAGCTTCGCATTGATTATTGCGATTGCGGATGCTAAATTTAGCGGAGGTTCCGTAGTTGCAACACCTTTCATATTAAAAATTTTTTCAACGCGTTCTAAGCCCGTGCGGGTAGCAAGTAACACTTTTCTATTCCATTTCATATTTTGCCCCAATTCCTAGAACATTTAATACCAAATCTTTGGTGCGTGAGAGACGCACCAAATTAGCAACAAGCAACATATCTCTGAATCTATATCCCATAGATAGATATGATTACCTAATTCATACTGATGATGACTATATTGTACACATACACCTTCACCATTCCTTTTCCGATTACTCCACTTAAACCCATACATTCGAACGTTCGCGATGTAGTATCTCATATCTTTACCCACAACATTCAAGTATTTCGCACCAACCTGGTAGTGATCCAATCCACTGTACAGACTAAGGCTTTCTTTTGCACGAATGTCCATCAAGGATGCTATTAACGATTTCATCATTATTTTTATTTTAACATGTTTTGTGTTGACATCTTCGGATGGCTCACTAATCCCAAGCTTACCCAAGTCCCACAGTATATTGCTCACCACCTTTAGCTTTCATACATAAATTTTGCAAGCTTTTTTCACTGCTTATAATTCGCAAATAATAATTTAAGGCCTTTTTAATACTTATGTTCTCTATAGACATCACACCCAATTCCATATTGACAGCAGAATTAGAAATACGCAATTACTAATTAAACACACTTGACTGCACTTTTGTATTAATTTTCCATTCCAATGTTTATTACTTTTCAATTCTAAACTAAATTGTCAACAAATGCACTCTATAGTAAGCAGCGGCAAAGTCGCGAGCTCTGATTGGCCAGTGCGTGTTTGTGCATGCACAAGTCCGTACATGTTTGTTCTTGCTCCTCAGGCCCTGTATGTATGTACCTTAATTATCAAATTGCACAACAGTTACGTAGCAATATTCATAGTGCCCAGACAATGTGATAATAATAATGAAGTTTAAATAAGTATTAATTACATAGCCCGATTCGGCATGTCATTATTCATATTGCCCGGGCATTATAAATATTGCCCTGATTAATCACTTGACCCATAACATATACATATATAGCGATCGGTCGATTACATCGATCGTGTGTTTATAACTAAATATTTGTTTTATGTATGTTCTTAACTTACATATTTGTATTGATTGTGTAAACGTCTGCATAAAAACATTTACAATTGTAACGGATATTTTAGCCATTTCATAAGTGTAATGTATGGATGGATTTCTTACCTGTAACAAAAATAAATATATATATATTAATACATTATATTATTTATAATATTATATTATTAATATTGATAGTATTGATTGCATAACTTTTGATGATATTCAACATATTTGTTATGAGTTATTATATTACATAATTGTAATATTTATACAGAGTTATCTTTTAGTGTAAACTGTTGAATGTATTTATTGAATACATAGTTTGAACACATTTACATAACAAATTTTTTCAAACCATGTATTATCAGAGCTTATGTATTCTGAGTACAATTGGCTCCTAAAGTTGAAGTTATTTTTTAATAATTAATTTGTGCTTTATTCATTCAGTTTTCGAAAAAAATTAAAAAACTAATCAAATAAACAGACGCAGACGTCTCCCATTAGTAATTATCTTTAACCCCTATTAACCCCAGCCCTCGTTTCTGTTTTCTAACCCTCGACGCAAAAGGAGAGATGTTATAGGTTTGAAGCCTATGTGTGTTCCGTGTCTGTGGTATCGCAGCTGTCAAACGCATGGACCGATATGAATGCGTTAGACAGCTGGTTTCTTTGCAGTGGTTCTTAGCTATATGTTTGATAGAAATTTGTTCGGTCGTTTGATGATTATCAGCTCTTTTGCAAGATAATGTATAGGAAAAGTTTTTTTTTTTTCTATTTATGTTATAAATTTGTTTAGTCTGTTTTGAGCGTTGGTAGTTTTTTAATTTTTAGTTTTACTGGTGTAACTTGAAATGCCAAGAAAATTGAAACAAAAAACAACAGATCTCTCTCAGACAACAACAAAAATTGTGTGGAATAAATATGTAAGACAACACAGCAAGAACAACCAGCGATTTTATACTTCTAATACAGTCAAATTAGGTTCAAAAAGCCGGTTTCAGGCAGGTTGCTCGGAACCGAAATTTTTTTTAATCGATTCATTTTGACGTCCTGAATATGACCCTAAATTATTACGGTCCGGCTCGTGACGGAACAGGGTCAAAATTTAATTTGTTTATAACAAAAAAGCGTTTTTTCTTAATATCTTTTTTAAAACTAAAAATTTTAAAAATGACATAGAATATTATTCAATTCTATATAAAAAAAGAAAACAAATGAGCCCATAAACATTAAAATCGGTTTATTAGAGTTCGAGGAAAAAATTCCCAAAGTTCGAAAAACGCAAAAATTTTTAATTAAAATAAAAAATCTAAAAATTACTTCATTTTTTTTTTAACAATGGCAAAGTATGCCTTTTATATGTTAAAAATAATGTGCCCAATTTTAGCCCTTAAAAAAATTAGGCCCCTGACAAGTATTTAAATACCGAGTCACCGATTTTTATAAATATAAACGGTGCATTCCATTTTAGATCAATAAATTTTTTTTTAAATGAAAGGTCTTAAAAATATCTATAAAATGAAAAAGAAAATTATTTTTTTAACTGTATTTTTAACCATTATTTTTCAATTAACTTTTTAGCGAGTTATCATATATTTTATCTTTTGCTAATTTATAAACAAATTAATATTTTTTAGGTTTTATAAGGCTTAATCGAAAGCTAAACACTAACCTATATAACAATAAACTCAAAAAAATTTTCCGACCAATATGGTATATTTATTAAAGAAAACCAGTTTAATATCTGTCGGTTTTTAATTAGAAAATATTATTTTTATAATTAAAATACAGCTTGATTAAATTTATCGAAAAGAGACACAAATATATGTGTCCCTATATAGTGTATATTTGTTATAAACAAATTAAATTTTGACCCTGTTCCGTCACCGAGTCGGACCGTAATAATGTAGGGTCATATTCAGGACGTCAAGATGAATCGATAAAAACAAAAAATTGCGGTTCCAAGCAAGCTGCCTGAAAAACCCTAATTTGCTTCTACTATTCTGAGTAAATACATTTACAATCAAGTTCATATGAAATATTACAACTGTTCAATAAACGAGACCTTACTGCACACTGAGAACTCATTATACTCATAACATAAATAAAATTATTATTTAGATACCTTCATTTTGATAACTTCACTTTCATTAAATTGGTGTAGTTATATAGTTCAATATCAGTAAATCTAATTTTCAATTCGTTATGCATATTAAAAAATATATTTTATTTATTTTATTACAAAAAAAAAAATTATATAAATTCGTAATGAGTGCAGCACAAGATACCGATTCATTAATTAAGCAATATCCAGTTTTTCCACATTAAAACAGCAAACTTGTGTGACCGATTTAAAGCGACGTATGCGAAATAATTTTGATGTGAAACATTTATTACGGCGTATTAGACCGACTGTTGGCTCGGCGTCGTTTACTCGCCACGCAATCAACAAGTTGTTCATGGTCGATATTACATATAAAAGTTTAAAAAAGATGCGCATTGATGGCGGTATATATACAGGTTCACAAACTCATTCATAGGTGACAATGTATATTTTCTATACAAAATAGTTAATAATAATAGTAATAGTTTAAGTAACTGATTGAAAGAATTGAGCCGTCTCAATTTTTAAGAAATTATTTAATTTTTAATTTTTTGGTATTCAATTAATGTTGTATTTAAAAAAAAAAAGAATAATATGCCACATTTTTTTATTATGCCCAATTTATTTCTTTTAATAAACCATCTTTTCATGCAAATTTTCGATACAAAATAGTTTCGGTATTTCACATCTACCAGGCATCGCCGTGACGGATTAATTTTTTTCCTTATATTTAAAAGGGAATAGATATACAAAGTATTCTTAAATTTTATACTATTTGATAATTTTTTTTTAAACAGTAAATGTAAGAACACAAAAATAACAAACAAATGTTTGACAAATGACTGACAAATTATTAGCAATAAAATAATGAATTATTGTTTTTAGAATTGATATATTATAAAAGAACAAACAAACAAATTATATAAAGAATAATTTTTTTAAAAATAATAATTATGTGGATGTTTGACATGAATTTTTTTTTTTTAACAAAAATAAAATAAGTTAATTGAGTTATTTGTTTTGATTAAAAAAAATAATAAATGAAGCCGTAGCACACTTAACTTTTAAAATTAAAAAATAAATAAAACGAAATAATTAGAAATACGTGTTCATTAAAAACAACGGGTAATCAAAATATATACTATTACTAGATGAAACCCATTGCAATATCAACGATACAATCATTGCTTTTTGATAAAATATCTACTCTAGTAATATTGTTGGAAACTCAATGAAAACGCATATTTTTATCCTTTGTTTAATCATCTGATATTCATTAATTTTTAATAACAATTTAACGTAGAAACTGTGAGAAGCAAATATGGAATTGACTTTTTATTTAAGGTTGTTGAGAAGAAAATTCAGTTTATAGACAGGTTCTTCAAAATTTTACAGCTTATTATTTCAGTAATAAAGAATTTCCTGTCGAAGTTTTTGAGTAAAACAAATGTTGAAGTTACGATTTTTAAGAGATTTTTACATACGTTAAATGGGCTCGTCGGCAAAAACATGAATACAATAATCTATATCTCGACAACCAGATATGCCAGTGTTATGAAAAACTGTCATAATAATTATCAAAGTCTTTTAAATACCTGGACCAAATTTCAAATTAATCTTGTTTTTTGTTTCTGAGATAATTAAATTTGTAGATCGAAAAATGTTCTAAATTTAGTTTTATTTTTTTTATCTAGTTATATTTTTAGTTATATTTATTTTTATCTAGTTTTATTTAGTTTTATCTAGTTTTATCACCATGCAACTTTTTTGAAATACATAAAAACATATTTTTAATTATTAAAACTCTTCGAAAAAATGAAATTTAGGATTTAATTTTTAAATAATATTTTTTTTTACAGATATATATATTTTTTTACAAAAATTAAATTAATTGAAACGATTTAATTGCAAAATTTATAATTATTTAGAGTTGGCAATGGATAAAATATCAATGCATTTAGTATAGGACAAACTCACCACCCTTACTTTCCCTCACCCGTTTCAAAACAACCTTAATGTGTTTCAATACCATTTTTAAAATGTTACCAACTGTTTGAAATTTATATAGTCGAATATTCATCACATGACGAATATTCATTCATTTTTGATGAAATGAGCGTCACGTGTTGTAGATTTGACTGCAAATTTCAAATAATTTGTAACATTATGAAAATGACATCGAAAGAAGTATAGATATCATTAGAGTTTCGAAATTTAATCAGACAAATTTTCGGCAAACACACGACACTCGTATTCTCAAATAATCAAATAGACCATCTCGTTTAGGAGGTATTAGTTCTTAAACAGAGGTATCGAAACTATAACTTAAACAAATATTTATTATTTACTTTTCTAGTATGTTAAAGTCTAACATTTAGACTCAGCAGTTCTCAACAGTTAGTTGAAGGTCCAGTCTAACAGTTAGTCTGGACCTTCAACAAATCTTCTATACACCGACCGGATGTGTCATTTTAATTCATCCAGTTAAATATCTTCAAAACTAAACGGAATCGAGAAATATATTTCAAGCAAAAGTTGTGGGTTTTAGACGGAAAACATAATGCAATCATTATAGTTTTGTTCCATGCATCCGTGCGACCGTGCCACGTGGTATAACATATCTTTTAAACGGTGCAAGATATGAAAAATCTTTAAATACAAAAGATGTTTACCTCATAATAACAAACAACTTTTATTAAATACTTTTTTTCATACATCCCAAAGTTTTGGTATAAATGTGGCATAAATTTTTCTGGTGTATTCAATATTTTTGGTGTAAATACAAAATTTATGTTTTAGAAAATTAGTCTTAATATATTTTTGTTTCTTATCATTTTTTGTTGTTAATATTTACGATTTATTATTAAAAGTTAAAATCTTACATATGTCTGTACACATTAGAGTTTGAGAAAAATGATAAAGTAATGAATTGTATCAAACATGATTTTTTACAACTTTACTCCTCATACATTTTTCTAATATTAAGAGAGATATTTTATATTTTGTGTTTTCTTTTGTCTCTACTAAAATCAGGTCGGATACGATATTTCATATTGTTCACCCTAGAATTGCGACCGCTAAAGAGTTTTTTTTTAAATGTATTCTAACGAAACTCGCTAAGTGGTGACAGCCCCAGCTTAACAAATTTTTTTATTTATATGTAGTTAAAAATATAGACACAAACCTTTCAAACTGAATTGCATAAAGATAGCATAATAGTTTATGTTGTCATTTAAGTAGGCTACAAACGAAGAACATTTTGCAGCAACATTGAACTCCGCCTACAAAATATTTTGTCTACAGACGTGCAACCAAAATTGGGAACTTAAATTGTTACTTTATCGTAATAAAAATTCAATCACTTGTCATCTTATCTCTATCTCATTTAATTTGTAGTTTATTTATCTACTAGTAAACTAGTTTATTTGTATGTATCCCTACTACTAGAATCAAATTCATCTGTATTGGACTTTATAAGTGCGTAAAGGGAACTTATTTAAAAGTAGAAGGGCAACTTATTTAAACCATATTTTAATCATACATTTAATAGTTAGTATTAAATAAATGATTCCTCCCCTTCATTTTGAAAATAGACTGATCCACTCAAACTGTGACGATATTCGAGAGTTGTTTACAAATGAACTTAACTTACTAGTTGTATGCATTTTGTAAAAAATTTTTACAAAAATATATTAGAATATAATATAATTAACACAAAAAATAAAGTATAATAAAAATAATAAAGTATATAGTGACACAACAAATCTAGGTAAAAAAAAAAATTAGGAAAACATAAAATTTTAGATAATATGTTGCAAATTTCGGTACAAACGAGCAATTTGTGCAGGAACATTAAACTCCTCCCACAAAATATATAATTTTGAATTTTACAGCAACCAGTTCAACGATATGTAATTTGTGCAACAGCTATACAGACTAGCAACCTAATACCGAACATTCATGTTCCTGCACAGATTTCACGTCTATAGCCCCTATTATAGAGAAAGCAACCCTTTAGCTACCCGAGAAGCAAAATTGTTATGGTCTATACCCAAGAACACACAAAAATACGTGCCCAAAACACTTGTTATTAAAAATCGAGAAAAAAAAAATTGAATTCATGGTCAATTGATTAAAAAAACGACGATTAAAAATAAAACAACTGTATCTAATTCTTATACCACAATGAAAGTTAACATATTTTAAAAACATAAAATTATTCAATATTTTGCCGTTATATATACAGAATGTACAGAAAACAAAAATTGAAATTCAATAAACCGAATAAGGAACACAGTAGACACTTAACTGCATGAACTAAAAAGAGACGATGCGATGAAGTACATAGAATAATTAGCAAAATATAATTTATCTTACAAAAAAAAATTTTTAATTAAAAAATTTAAGTTTTTTATTTTATTTATAATTATAATAATGAAAGGAAATTATTTAACATAAAAAGGTAGGTGCAATAATTAGGTTAATATGGCACAAAATTTTGTAACACTTTCCAAAACAAAAATATTGGATTATTGAAATAATATTCAAAAATTGTAATAGCCATTCATGGTTTGCTATTAATAAATAATAATTATTTTTATGATGTAATTTTTTTATGAAATAATTCAATAACGATAAAATTTTCACATTACCAAGAATTCAAAAACATTTTAAATATTTTATGGCATCTGGTGGCAAGAATTAGAAACAGAGTAGTGACGCTCTACTGTGATAGTTACATATGCGATATTCGGTTATAGCATACATCGCCTCAATAAAGACGCCATTTTTAATATGACGCCATGAGTAACTTAACCAATAATGCACGACCTTAGTTATTTTATAGTATTTGTTAGGCGATCACTAACCAGAGTTTACACTTTGAAAATCCATAAGTTTATAACTAACTTCATCTTAAGTCAGTTCAGGATTTTGTCTAAAAGAAAGTACATTTTCTTCACTAAATCCTTTTGCCATCAGAAATCTTGAACAAAATACTAATTGGAATGAAATTTTGAGTTATTGAGGTATTTTGCTAACAACTCATTTGTTTATCACGAAATAAATATAGAAAAACAAGAATCTCATGTATTTTGTTTCATTTAATAACTTTTTTGATTCAATCCTGTCTTGGAATCGGTTTTTAGTTTACTACTTAAGATGACTTATATCACCATGACTTACTCTATTTTAATTGTTGATTAAGCATTAATGCAATGAAAAAATATTAAAAACAAATTTCGATTAGTTTTATGTCAATAAAAATTTGTCATTAACCCTTATACTTTGTGACCTTAAAATGAAATTGCAAGATGTAATAAAAAAATTCTATTATTTTATATAATTTATAAATTATTATTATTTGTAATATTATATAATTTTATTTTTAATCTTATAATTTAATTTTTTTTATTTAACGGTAACGATAAAATATTTATTGGTCATTAATTTTAATAGTTTTTCTAAATACAGCAAAGTATGCAGAATATACGCGTAAAATAATGAAATATTCTATGCCACAGTTAACTTAAAGAATATTATTATTTTTAAAGTAATATACAAAAAATAACCGTTACGCAGGAGCTGCATCAACTTAGCGAATTTCCTTAGAATACATAAATCACTCTCTAGCGGTCATAATTTTAGTGTGATCAAAATGAAATATCATATCGGATATGATTTTAGTATTTGCAAGGCCAATTTTATTACTAAATGGCATAGGTCAAGGGGGAAGGGGGCATAGAGAGGAAAACATAAAATATCTCTCTTAATATTAGAAAAATCGAAAATGTATAAGGAGTAAAGTTGTAAAACATTAAGTTTGCTACCATTCACTTTCCGATCATTTTTCTTAAACTCTAATGTAAACATTTTAATTTTCAATCTTAAATTGTGGATATTTTTCTGTGTTTGTTGACGTATTTCCAAAAATCTTCTCCAAATTTGTTTGCTGGTAAGATTAAATCAGTTTGTAAAATTATAATTTAATTATTAATGCCTTTTGATTCACATGAAATATGCCTGAATTTTTTTTGGCGAATGCATTTCTCACTTAAATCTTTTTTAGGAAAGGAAAATATATAAATTCCACAATTTCTTTAATTTTTCAAAATCTTGAAATTATACCTCAATTTCTTCAATCCGACCGGTCGTTCACGATCGACTTGTTGGTCGCCCCTACTATATATTGTCTAAAGACGTGTGATAAAACGACGAATACAAAATATTCTAACAGAGTACACCCCGTATTGTTTGTTAAGTTATAAGTATTTATAATAAAAGTAAATACAATCATTTATTTACTTTATAAAATTCATTTGTGGTATTGTCATTGGCTTATTTTATTTTTATTTATATATTGTCAAGTTTATTTGCATATTTATTTTATATGAACGCGGGCGCCGAATATGTTTTTGTACGTCTTCAACGAATTTTATATTTTACTTGTATAATATAGTCTGTAACTATTAAACATAATTTAATTTTCTAAAAATAAAGTATGCAAGGTGCCTTTGAAGTAAAAAATTTATCTACACAAGTTTTCTACTCTCAACAATTAATATACACCCCTACAAAATTTTGGAATCATCTATTATAAATAATTGTAATCAATATCAGATCATGGGTATTTGAAGAATTATAAAAGTCATTGATAATGTGACTTTTCGTCTTTTATTTATTGAATTGTCAAGGCTGTTTTTGCAGTCTTGAAATTAATAAAGTCAAAAACAACTAAAGTCAATGACATCACATCCCTTCCCAGAACGATCATCGATTTCGAACAAAACTTCTTTAAAAAAGAAATAAGTGAAATGACATGCATGAGAATTTAATAAACATTTGAAAAACAAAAAATTTAATTTTTTGAACGTTAATCAATCTATATATATTATCAAAAAATCAGTAAACTAAAAACTAACGATAATGGCCTAAATACCAGGTGTATTATAAATTAACTATCAATGCGTGAACTGTTTATTTTACGTTTTCACAAACACAAATGTATAGAAATACAAAGTAATGTATAATGATGCTCTTGACAGGACACTGTCGATTGAACTACCACCTTCATAACTTGGAGATCTCTGATGATTCCACTTGTAGGGCCTGTATGGAGGACGATGAAACCTCCATACATGTTATATGCACCTGCAGAAACCTACAGGGTGTCAGATATAGAATGTTTTGGTCGGAAACCTTGGATCCATCAATCCTGGGAGCAATTCCGGCGGAGAAATTGTGAACCTTCTGTGTGGCGTCCGGCCTCGACAGAATCCTATAGCTTCATCTGCTTAAAATAGCACCTCTTACCCGGAGACGTCTCGCCTTCGGGTAACAGGTTGTTCTCAAAGAGGGCAACTTGGTCTAGGTGCTACGGACCCGTTTGCGGCACCCCTCTTTCTAATTATTAATGTATAACGATGCCCTTAACAAGAGTAGTTATTAACATGTGTTTGAGCTGACATTGTTGTATAACTATTCAGCTTATGAACTAAAGTTTCAAGCAAAAGTTTCTGTTTTTAAATTTTTCTCTTACCTTTACACAAATAGATATCCTCTAGTGTGTATGCATGGAACGATTTTGCCCATTCACAAAGAAATCACATAAACTTGTTATCTCTTTTAATTTTTGAGTTATCGTGCTTCAGGTGGACAGATGGACGAAAATGTTAAAATGGAGTAATTAGGTCATTTTATTGGGTATGAAAAGTATTGATCTTCGACCTTATGGCCCATTGTGCTCTCCCTTCTATTTCAGTCTTGCTCGGTTCGCTTCTCCCATATCTTGGCAATAGCCAGGAGCTTGTTTATCAGGATTTCCTGAGGGTTCATATATTCGGGGTAAGATGCACAGAATATCTTGTACTACTGTAATCGTGAGATACGCAATTAAGGAGGATGTGCCCGGATGTTTCTTCTTTCTCGCTGCACAGTCTACACATAATGGAACCATTGTGGAGCCCTAATGTGTGTAGATGCTTTCGTAGGTAATCGTGTCCGTTGCTGAATCCGATAACCTTTCGAAGTTATATCCTAAGTGTATCGAGAGACAGCCTCTTGGATGCATTTAAAAACAGTATTTTCTCGAGTTTTTGTTGCGGTATATTTTTCCAATGTAACGCTCTTTAAAGTCTATCCACTAGTTGAGACTCTTTTGCATACTGTTTTTGGAATTCCTAAAATAGATTCTTTGCCTATGAAAGGTATTCCGACTAAATCTTCTTTACTGAAGTAGCTGATCTTTTGTTTCGTTCGAAACCACTGTGACCTGATATCCAGATCAATTTAACGTTGTTCTATTTTGCCAACTCCAGTAGTTGCTCTAAACAATTCCTGACTACCCCTGAAGTGATTTCAGTGACAGGAAATGCTTTTAGAGCAGCTAGACTGCCGAGAAAATGTATACGTTCTGGTTTATATAGCCCCGACTTAAGTTCTCCCAGATGCGTGCCAGTATGAAAAACGGTGGCATATTTCTCCAAGTTGATAATGCGTGCCTTGGGTCTTTTACAGTAAATTCTCGCATGGTCCCTTCCTCGGTATTGGAGCCGCCTGTATACCAAATTAACACCGATAACAAAAGTTCTTTACTGCGATCAATATTTTTAACCGTTACAAAGTCAAAACTAAAGTTATAATAACCTTGGATTATAAAAAACCACTTGATGGTAAATTCATGTATGAAAAAATTCAATAAGAGCTGTACATAATTTAATGATTAGTCATTTGATCGATTAACAGCAGATAGATATAATTATTGTGGTATATGGTCAACCAATATAAATAATTATTAAGAACATTATTTAACTAACCACTGGACGACTACCTACTCACTGTTGTACGCATATGTTATTTAATTTATTTATTATTAACTACTGGAATTTAAATTTACATTCATCAGTCAACACTAAACACTTATATTTACATAAAATGTAAATTTGGTTGAAATTCTTTTTTTAGTCAATAGTTCGCAGAATATTTATTATATGGTTTCATGATGTCATATTCTTTAGTGCTAAATTTAATTTTATTAGTCAAGAATTGTGAAACACGAATCGAAATAATTTTAATATTTATAGCTCAGACAAATCCCATATTGTTCCGATTTGCAGAAACAATTAAGTTTGAGAACATTTCCTGAAAAATAATTTGCTTAGTAGGTAAGTTTTTACTGACAATTAAATTTAAGCTAAGAAAGTTTGAGCTCGAAATTACAAAAATCAATAGAAAAATAAGAATTAGAATGACATTTTCGCTGGTACAACTATTTTAAATAATTTGAAAGTCAGATAATTTTTTATACGCTTAAAATTAGTGAAATAAAACGTATTAAGGATGTACAAAAATCTTATATTAGTACATTCATAAAAGTCCAAAATAATGTTCATTATTTTTTGTCGTAAATTAAAATTTAATTTAGACTCGTTAAACCTGGCCTAACAAAAAAGGTATTTAGGAAAAAAACCTGAGATTTCGGGTAATTAAGCTACCGCCGACAGAAATAAAATTTACCCGAAATCTCAGTTGGTTTCTTAAATATCTTTTTTTAGGCCCGTCATACCGGAATTTTATTGGATCAATCTCTTTATTCATATTTTTATTTTCTATTACGTGGTGTTTTTTTATTCGTCTTATTTTATTCCAACTGAAAATTATATGTCAAAATTTGTGTAATAATATGGGTTTCTCCATAAAACCAATGCATTAAAACTCGAGCTTTAACATTAATAAATTAATTCAAGCCCCCCCCCCCCCTCTGAAACTTTTATAATTGATTTATATACACTTCAACTACATGTAAACAAAAATCAAGCCTTAATCATTTTGAAGCTTCAGTGCTCGTACATCCTTAATAGTCGAGCTGTAGTAGCTATAAAGAATAAAATTTCATCATATACTTTTGCTAATTGAAACGTCAATTAATGGGTAAAACCGTTGACTGGAAAAGGGAGAATAAGAGAAAGAGAAAAAAAACAGAAAATGATCTCTTAATGTTAGAAAAATCGAATTGCTTGAGTGCATAGTTTATTTCCATAGTTACTTGGGTGTGACAAGTCAGAGTTATTAGAAGAGACACGAAGAGTAAAAAGTGTTATAAATTCAAAAGAGAATAATATTAGAGATTAATAATTAGTGAGTGTAAAGAAGCGGTAGCAGTTGACTTTAATTGTCGTTTCTTTATCTACAGAAACAAATTTATTGCTAATTAAATTATTGTGAATAAAAATTAAGTATAAATTTTTCAATTATTGTGTTTTGTCTTACATATATTTATATATATATATATATATATATATATATATATATATATATATATATCTTTATCCACTCTAGCGGTCACAGTATCAATCTGATTGTAATATGAAAGTTTGATTGTATGCATTTTCTGTTTTCTTTCTCTTTCTCTTATTCTCCCTTTTCCAGTCAACGATTCTACCCATTAATTGACGTTTCAAATACCGAAAGTATATGATGAAATTTTATTCTAAATTTGATACTACAACTCAACTATTAAGGATGTACGACCACTGAAGCTTCAAAATGATTAAGGCTTGATTTTTTGTTTACATGTAGTTGAAGTGCATATAAATCAATTATAAAAGTTTCAGAGGGGAGGGGGTCTTGAATTAATTATTTAATGTTAAAGCTCGAGTTTTAATGCATTGCTTTTATGGAGAAACCCATATTACTACACATATTTTGACATATAATTTTCAGTTGAGTTTTATAATTTTGACATATAATTTTCAACTGAGATTTCGGGTAAATATTATTTCTGTCGGCGGTAGCTTAATTTCCCGAAATCTCCGGTTTTTTTCCTATATATATATATATATATATATATATATATATATATATATATATATATATGATAAATTTATGTATGATAAATTTTGCCATCGGTATAACACTATTCCCTTGAAGAGGAAATTCGCTACCTAAAATTATTCGAACTATAAATAAAAAGACCAACGGCATAAAAACAGTTATGTTTTGTAACACTTTTAATTTGCTTAATACACCTTTAATCAAAGAAACGCGATAAAAATACACCATTGGATAAACTATAAAAATGCATTTTGAAAACATACATCAAATCTCAGATAAAATCATTAAATATACACATCAAATTGTTATTCAACTTTTTAAATGATATAAGTGTGAGATATACTCACGTAATATGTGGTCCATACACGGACAAAAGTGTACAGCAAAAATTACTATCACGAAGAAAAAAGTTTAGTTAAAATGACAAAACCGTATACATGGTGATAGTTTTGACAATACAAGTCTGATAGTAGATTCCAAAGCTTTTTTTTCCTTAGACTGAACACTATGTGGCATAGCTCTCTCTAGTTATTTCTTACTGTTCTCTTTTCAACGATGGGGGATGTCAACGGAAAATACGCAAACTTTTTGATCGATTCAGTTTTTCTATAAATGTACTCGTTCTAAAAAGTAACTTTGCACTTTTATAGGATTTTGCACCCATTGAAAATACATTGTTAACAATCTCAAAGGATGTTAAATTTGTTATTTACTTCTTGCAACGGTCGACCGTCTTACGTGTCCAGTCAGTCATGGACACGTAAATCAATGGCTTCAAAATGTATCGACATATTACCCTTTTTCCTTTTTTCGACAGAGAAAGTGCCACCATAGTAGTATTTGTTTTTTGTGCTTCAACAATCAAACACGCTCCAAATTGGAAACTCTGATTTTTGACAAAAGTCTGGCTCTTAAACTAACATAAATGTCAAATATCCACCGAAGTAGATAAGCTATGAGAGTACGAGCGCAAAAATGGTCGTTTTCTCATGGCGGTGATACCGGAATCTCTGAAGTGCATTAGGAGAATACTGCATTAGGAGAATCCGTCATCAACTTCTCATCTTTGATGGCTGGCTATGGTACATGCAAAGACTGAGGTATATGACTTAGGGATTGTGCCGGCTGAGATGCGCAGCAGATATGGCTGGTTATGGACTATGTGCGACAGCTGGCTGGGGTACACTGACTGATGGTCGGCTAAAAAACATGCGCGATGGTCGGCCAAGATGCGCTGACTGAAGAGTATGCGCGATGGCAGGCTAAGAGATATGCGCGATGGTTTGTTGAGATGCGTTGGCTGTGGAACTACTGCGCATGTGTAGAAGGGAACAAAAAGTGCAAAATCGACCTTAGAATTCCTTATGGGAAATAACATGGGAAAACGACTTTTTTTGGGCTCGTACTCTCATAGCTTATCTACTCACCGATGAAGAATTCAAAATGGTATACTTTTAGAAACAGACCTTATTTTGGTCCTTCTGTAATATTATACAACGAAAAATTAAGTTGTACTACTTGAAAGTGTAACGTATAATCGAATCGAACTATAAACTATTCCACTATCTCGCTGCAAAATTCATATACTGCGTTCTATTCCGATTACAAATTCGATTGGAAATCCGATGGATAGAGATCCATTTAGTATGTTATCAATTTTTAAACCAAAATTATAGGAGCCAAGACAAGCCATAAATCAATATTCAAGTGATACATTTCGTTCTAAAGCAAATTCATTTCTCGATACGGTGCTTCAAAAAATAACAAATGAACCCACCTTTTTAAGACAAATTTGATACATACAAGACTTTTTATTACGAAGACGGATTAGAATTCAAAATTGTTGATCATCGATTATATTGAAATTTTAATTGGCTTTATTTGTGTGGTATCTGATTAAAAAAATTAACCTACAATAAACGCTTGACAGAACATTATTAAGCATTTTATTATTGAGGTTAGTTGATTTAGAATTAAAATAGTTAAAATGCATTTTATACACCATTGTAAAAATAATTTGTCTGTTGATGGATCGATATATAGGAAAATTAGAACAAAAAAGACTAATTCTTTTTTTTCTTTTAAATAAACAATTTGTTTGTACACAAAAAATTTGCTATTTATACAGAGTGTTCGGTAAAATTGTTGCAAAATTTTCGAGATATAGGGATACAAATTTTTTTCGACCTTTTCCTGTGAGTATCGTCTAAAATCATTATATTAGAGTAGTTTCATTTGGTATAATATAGAGTACATGCATAAAATCATACAGATCAATCTAATGGAGATTGTTTTTATCAATACTATATTGCATTATCACGTGATTTATACACGTGTACAAAATTTCAAAGCTCTAAGTCAATTAGAACTAGTCAAAATTTTGATTGCAAGATTTGACCCACACATACTAACAGGTGAAATTAAATAAAAGCTTTTTATAAAGGTAATTTGAATGAAATCATTAGAAGACGATAAGGAATAATACTGCAGCATGTTCATTGTGGCTTTATAGGTAGACTGAAAATATGTGTTTCACTTATAATTCAGAGGGAGGGGGAAACACAAAATTTGATATATCTCTCTTTATATTGGAAAAATCGAAAAACACATAAGAAATAAAGTTGTAGAAAATTAGTTTTACTATAATTAAGTTTCTCATCATTTTTCTGTTTCTCTAATATTTACAGAGATAATGACGGTTTAATATTGAAAATTTAAATCCTGTGCACATTCAAGTTGTAGAAAAAATGATGAGGTAATGAATTGTAGCAAACATGATTGTCTACAACTTAACTTCTCACACATGTGTCAATTTTTATAATATTAAGTGAGATATTATATATTTTGTGTTTATTCTTTCTCCAAGCACCACCATAATGAACTAAATAGAATAAGAAATATTAAGTAACGAAATAAAAACTAAAAACTTGATCATCAATCTAGGGCATTGATCAGAGTCAAAAACCAAACCTGAGTAAATATGTAAATCAGAGGTGGGCACAGACAGCTCGTCTGAGCCTTACGAGCTCTCCATAAGCTGGGTGAGAGTAAGTAAAGAAGGTATGTTTTGAAGCAAGACGGAACGATGTTTCAATACAGGTTGTCCTACCGATTATTGCCCAATAGTACTTTTCACTTTTTCAATTCAAAGTAGACTAACTCGAAGAACTCAAATTCCCACTTTATGTAAAATTTAACTTAATTCATCAAATTCCCATGACACTATACTGAGCATACTCCATACGAAGAAAAAATAATTAAATCAGGTAAATAAATTTTTATTAGTCCTCGGATATGAATAGTAAAATATTTAGACAAATCATTTGGAATTTCCAAAACTTTAATTCTATTTAAATTATCCTTTGCAAAAATTTCCCTCTTTTATTACAATGGTCCAGCGGTAAACTTAAAGGTTCAGAAGATTTATATATATTTTTTATATATTTTTATTTTATTCATACACAAATATGATATATACTAAAAAGGTACATTTTATGACCCTAATTACCAGCCCAAAATTCCAGAGTATGTATTGAATGATTGCTTGTATTATTTACTTTGTATAATAGTGACCATAAAAAAGATTTGGTATTATTATATTTTTTTCAGAAAATGTTTTAATTAAAAAAAGAAAATATTAATAATTGGTAGGTTACCCTGTATTAACTCTATCTCTCTTCCCTACCTCTCACTCAGAGCTTGGCCGAGTCATCTCCTGCCCACCTCTGATGTAAATAGCATTTATAATGATATGAGTTGACTGTTGATAGAAATTTCACGCGGCCCACGATTTTATTTTTGAGTCTGATCAATGCTCTAGATTGATACGGAAGGTGGTGTGATGACTGGTACCTAGGATCTACCTAATTATTTTTTAAGTTTTAGAACATTATCTACATCATTATATCTTTCTTTTCAATAAAACCGTTTAACTTAAAAATTTTTTTTACCTGCAAAAATTTTATTATCTGTCAAAATTTCACAAAACAGCAAATCATTTTGATTGGTAATGATTTAATTTTTCTCTTCTATTTTTATACCCAGTATATTTGTAAATATACAAGGTATATTAAGTTTAGTTCCGACTTTGTAACGCTTGAAAATATTGATCGCAGAAAATAAATTTTGTTATAGGTGTTCATAAAATTACCTAATTAGTTCATTTCCGTATGTCCATCCGTCTAACTGTCCGTGAAGTCGATAACTCAAAAACAAAAAGAGATAAAGAGCTGAAATTTTTTTTAAAGCAAAAAAGTAAGGTCAAGTTCGTAAATGGGCATAATATGTTTCCCCCCGCCAAGGGGAAGGAGGAAATATACATCTTTGAAACCGCAAGAGATTGAAAAAAAATAAAAAATCATCTTTTAAAATAAACAACTTTTGTTTAAAATTTTTTTTCATAAACTCAATAGTTTTATCATAATTTGTGAATAAATGTTTTGTGAACAACTCGAATACGCAGAATTGATAACAATTCAATCATTGATATACAACTCAGTATATACTGGGTATTCCAACAATTAACTTAGTTGTGACTTGTTTTTTAAATTGTATTTTTTCAATAAATTTTACTGTAAAAATGAGACGAGACGAGAGAAAACTTTTACAAATCAATACAATACAAGAGATATGCTACTCTCGTCTCGCGGCATCACTATCCAAAACTATTAAGTTTATTATAAAAATTTCAAAAAATAATTTTTTTTTTCTTAACGAAACATTTTTAATTGTGTTTAATATCTTTTACGGTTCAAAAGATATTATTCTGTTTGCCGAAGACCGTGATTTTGTAATTTTGTATACTCAAAAAAGAGTAACTAAATATAATTTCCAACATTTCAAAATATTAACGAAACTTACAAAACAAATAAAAAATCATTTTTAAAGTTCTCTTTGTAAACCACTTTACGCGATTAACGTAAATAAATTTTTAATAATACTATTTAACCAAATTTAACCTAGTTTTAGTATAAAATATAATTAGATACAAATTTTGTTCCGACCTATATATTTCTTTAAATACACACAAATACCTTAAATTACTAATAATATAAAAATATTGTCTTATATGTTTATATAACGTATAATAAAAACAAATTTGAAACACGAGATATGTATTATTAATACGCATTTGGTGGTTTTAATTTGACATCGTATATATCAGAATCATTAAGTACTCATCGAATCAAAAACATAAAACCTATTTTGACAAAATGGAAACCCGACTTCTAAAATCAAATATTCTATAACAAAAGATGCACTAAAAAGTAAAAAATTCTTAAATATATATGTACAATTATTGTTATTTTTGGAGTCGGTGTCAGCATAGAGAAATTCACATAACTTTTGGACACCGCCTCCAAAAATAACAATAATTGTACATATATATTTAAAATTTTTTGCTTAGGTGAACTAAAATTGGCACAAGAATATGCAATTATTTTTTTACTTTTTAGTGCATTTTTTGTTATAGAATATTTGATTTTAGAAGTCGGGTTTCCATTTTGTCAAAATAGGTTTTATTTCTCGCTTTTTAGTGACTTTGAAGTTCTATAACTGATTTTATTTGTCTAAATATGGGTAGACCTACTAAACGACCAACTAATTTTTAGTGAATTTTTTTATAACACTTTTTTTTTTACCCGTTTTTTTTTAATATTATTTTATAACAGGTTTTCAGTTTTTTTTACAAGCATTTTGTTTTTTTTTTTTGTAAAAATTTTTTTTTTTGGGGTCGGTTTTTTTTTTGTAAAACATTTTTTTGAAGTCGGTTTTTAAAAAAATTTTCTTATTTTCCCATTATGAATGAGTATACCCTTTCAAAAAAAAAGAAATTTCTCAGAAATCGGTTATCACACATAAAATGAGGATTTTCCTCGATTTCCCGGAGATCCCCTCATCAGAATGCGATTTGGTGACAATGGGACCAATGGGAAACCAAACCCTTAAAAACAAAAAAACAAAATTCGAAATCGGTTCATAAATGACGGAGTTCTGAGGTGACACACATTAAAAAAAAAAAAATTACAGACGAATTGAGAACCATCCTCCTTTTTTGAAGTCGGGTTAAAAAACAAATTTAAAACACGAGATTTATTATTAATACGCATTTGGTGGTTTTAATTTGACATCGTATATATCAGAATCATTAAGTACTCATCGAATCAAAAACAAAATCACGGGAAGTATTATGTGGACATTAATAGAAAGTACGCGAAATATAAGAATAATAGTTTATGAAACTTATAAAATTATAAATAATTTAATTAAGAAAACAGAAACTCTTTTTTTCTTTATTCACACGAAAGTTATAATTTGCTACCTCATAAAGCACACGTTTAAGCAATATTATTTATAATACCTGATAAGGAACAAAATTATTTATGAAATTACACCATGTATAGATCATCATATAATTAATATCTTATACTCAAGTAGCCATGAAAAGAAAGCCAAAGAAAATTGTATTTGAACATAATGATCACTTTTGATAATAATAATTTATTTTTATAACGATTTAAAAAGTTTAATAATAATTTTAAATATCTTATAAAAGATGATCAAAAAGTTCATTTGCTTCAAATGTATCCACAATCCTTGATAATTTCTTGCAAGTTTTTCGATCAGTGATAGGATACGGACTGATTGCTTAAAATCGATTCTTATGTATAGAGTTTTTCAAAAGTCCGGCAACGGCAGATTTAAGTCAAATTTGAACTGCCGAATGTGATTTCGGGCACCATGGACCTGTAAAGGCGAATCTATAGATATCTTTGAGATAACCCTTGTTAGGAAGTATTATTATAGCGGAAGTTTTTATGACGTTTGGTTCCCATGGGACTTTTTCAAATCCCGTTTTGTATCAGAGATATAGGGTCATAGTTTGAGCAAACAACATTTATTGATTATTGCCGCGTAAGACAAAGATTTTACACAGGGGCGCAGGTACAAGGAGTAAATATCAACAATATTTTTATTATAGAATGCATTTTTGGTCACCAAATCAGATTAACTCAAAAAAAAAATTAGTTACGCAGGAGCTGCTTCAACTTAGCGAATTTCCTTAAAATACATAAATCACTTTCTAGCGGTCACAATTTTAGTCTGATCAAAATGAAATGTCGAACATGATTATAGTATTTGCAAAGCCAATTTTATTAATAAATGGCATACGTCAAGGGGAAATGGGGGCATAAAGAAAGAAGAAAACACAAAATATAAAATATGTCTCTTAATATTAGAACAATCAAAAAATGCGTAAGAAATAAAGTTGTAGAAAATCAACTTTGCTACAATTCATCAATTATCATTTTTGCTCAAACTCTAATGTGTACAGAGATAGTGAGAAATTTAATTTTCAATCTTAAACCGTCAATATTTCTGTAAATATTAGGGAAAATATTAACAGAAAAAATGATAAGAAACAAAATTATAGTAAAATTTAATACCTACAACTTTATTTCTTATAAATTTTTCGATTTTTCGAATATTAAGGGAGATATGTCAAATTTTGTGTTTCCCCCTCCCTCTAAACCCCCCTTTCCACTTGTTCGGTTTTACCCATTAACGAACTTGATCTTTTGAATACCAAAAGCGCCTCAAATACCAAATTGCATTCCGATAAAATGAAAACTGTGACCGCTAGAGTGAATACAGACACATATACATATATATATATAAATTTTACAGATGATGATTTTTGACATCTACTTGGTAGAATCGATGGACATTTAAAGAAATTTTTCCGAAATTTTGACTTCGGTACGGGACCAATAGCTCTATTTCCTTTCAGGAAATTCGCTAAAAATCAACCTTTAAAAAGCCAAAAGTATAATCAATTTTGAATTTTGTAAAGAATTTATAATAATGTCAGTGCCTAATTACACACATACATTTCCATTTCGATGACAGTAGAAATATTTACGACTTGGAAATCAAAATCCTAAATATCTCTGCATATAAATATTAGAATTTTAGAAAAAAAGATCCGGTAATAAATTGTAGTCAAGTTGATCTGGAAATACCAAAAGTATATGAGATACGAAATTTTATTCTGAACTTGATGTTATTGAAAAAAACATCTCCAAGAACATTAATTAATAAGATCAGAGTTTAAAGGTTAATTAAATTCAATTTCTAAACGAGAAGTGAAGTATTTATTATGAAGAACTTCGCTAGGCTGACGCAGCTCCTGCGTAACGAATTTTATATTAATAAATGAAAAAATTGTTTCATTGGTATTGTTTATTCATACTACTTCAAAATCTAAAATGCTAAACAAAATATAAAACATAAAACTGATTAAATTATATATCTAAAACAATTAAATTGTGTATCTAAAACAATAACGTAACATAAATTTATTTTAATAATTACATGTTATCGATAAATATTTTATGATAAATGTAAAAATTCGATGACCTTGAGTATAGAGTAAGTTAAATGCTTTCATATGGATACTCAAATAGGTATTTACATAAATTTTGTTACTTCTACTACAAATTTAAATTTAACTTAAGATTAATAAACTATGTTGAAGCTTACATATAACAAATCCATACATTAAGAAATAATCGTTAAATAGATGTACAATTATTTATTACAATCAATGTATCCCACAATAATGAACTTAATAGAAAAACCGGTGTACTTGATGTTAATTCTCTTCCGTTCTATCAATAGGAGAAGTAACCAACAATCATGATCATACTTTATACTTAAGGTAGTTCCAGCACTATCTTAAATAATCAGGCCAAAAAACCGGTTTGCTTTTATAATAGTACAAATATATATACACACATATACAAACACATACATATATTCAATATTCATATATACAAATTAATGTAATTTTGAAATAAAAAATAATTTAAAACTATTATATTTCAAAAATACAACGGTAAAAAGCGATTTAAACAAAGTTTATTTAATGAATGTTTATTTTTACTATCCTAGTTTTTTTTTTTTAATTCTGTCGATATTTTTCTAATACAACAGATAATAATGAAGTTTTACATCCTTCTAATGAAAGAGAGTGAGAGAGAATGATTACTTTGTTATTAATTATCTCGCGTTCTAAACGGTCAAAAATTCTGAAACTTCGGGATTTACTATAAAAAGTTATTTTTAGCCTGTGAAAACAATGAGCAAAATCTGTCTAAAAGTGGTTTCATGCTGGAACATCCTTAAATAGCATTTTTGTATGATAATATTGATGATGTCAACTGGTATATGTGGATTAGCACATTAGTATAGTCAATCTTATCTACATTTATGAACGAAAACAAAGTCGAAACTATTTTAACTAGAAATACGCAAATTGAACAGTAAGTGGTACAGTAGGTTAATGTACTCAACAAACAAAATAATCAGACAAGGGATTTGGTTTTTTATTTAAATTAAACTCACAAGCGCGTAAAATTTAGTGTTAAAGTGTAGACTTAGTGTTAAACTTAAAAAAATTTTCATATGTGATTTCGCCGAATAAATTCATAAACAAATTAATTATACATTGACATTAAAATAGTGAGAGAGAGAGATTATACACACTCCACTCCCATAACATCTCAGAGGCAAAGCATTGATCTAGAATGCCAGAGAGGTTGTGGGTTTGATTCCCATCCTAGATTTGTATGATTTTTCAAATCAAACCTTTGCTGTCGAAAGAAGGTTATCTGAATTTTGATTTACAGAGTAAATTGAATGAACAAGATGCCTTAAAACACCAAGCCAAGCTAATGTATCACTGGGTATTATATCTGTGGCAGATGACAGCAGGAGAGCCATCGAATAGAGATTACCAAAACCAACCGATTCCATAATTCCATTAATATTTATATAAATAATAAATTACACTCAAAGTTTATTCACATTCATAAAGCACTGCAAATGTTTTAAAATTAAACGTTTAAGATGTTTACATTATTTTAAACACCATTTTAGCAGCATTTAAACGCAGAAAGTGTTTTAAAATAAAATACTTGCATTTGCAGTGTATATTAAGTTTCACTGTAATTTACAAATGCATGCTTGTGATGCGTTGATATACAATTATTACAACGTATTATTAGTAAATAAAAAAGCGTAAGCAAATAAGTTTGTAAGTTTGTCTTTAAAATAAATTTTTTCATTAATTTATACCGGAAAACTTCAACATTAATTTACTGTACAGAAAATACAAATGTCGAGTACATTATTAATTGTATATGAACATACGGAACATAAGTGTATTTATTTAACTGCATGTAGAAACTTTTATGTTGGTTCACACGAAGGCATTTAAATATTTTATGTTCAATTTTGTAATACATTGAAATTCACATGTACGTCATTAAAATTTTGTTTGTACTCTGTGAAATCAAATTAATCAATATACCAAGTTCCTAAAAGTATTGGAATTAGAAGTATAGTGAAGGTATCCAACAATATACTGCTCAAAATGTTATTTTCAGAATTGTTAATAAAGAATGGTGATCATAGAACAAATGGAGGCGAGCTATCTACGTGAGCAATATAAGGTGAAACCCCTATTCTTCTAAGAGCATAAAAAGAGATGCATACATGTGTATGCAAATTTTTAATCAAACCTTGTTATTTTATCTAGACAAAAATTATTCCGTTTTCGAGATATGTATTACGTAATTATTAATTTACAATCTTGAATATAATAAAAAATATGTACAATAAAATTTGTAAAATGTATAAAAAAATAAATTAAATTTATTTTGTTCAAAAAAAAATATTTCTGGAAATTTTTCAACCCATGACCAATATAATTAATTATCAAGCCAAAATCAATGAATTTTATATTAACTTTAATTTAAACAAAAATTTTTTTAGTGTATCTGGTTGATTAAAAATAAATTATAAATTCAAGGTAATATGGTTTTCTTAGAATTTGAATGGATGCAACACAAGTAGTAACCAATATTATTCATTCTTGATCGGACACCATTATGGTTTGAAAATTCCTAGAAGTTAATATTCATGGAGATTACACAAGGAGAATACAGTCCATTGTATTGGAAATCAATATAATTAGAGATCATGGTAGCGTATATCTTTTACATATACTAAAGTTGTTAAAATTTCGAATTTACCACTGTTGTAACATACATTAAATAAATATGCATTCCAATTTTTCGACTGTATTTATAAATAATTCTATTAAAAGAGAACTAATAATAAAATTATAATAAAAATTTTTTTTCATTGAAAAAATACATTGTTTTACATTATTTCAACCGCTTTGAACTATAATATATTGTCAACGGTTAAATTAATTTTTTTTAAAAATTCGTTACGCAGGAGGTACGTCAACATAGCGAATTTCTTTAGAACAATTAAATCACTCTCTAGCGTTCACAATTTTTGTGTGGTGAAATATCGTATCTGATATGCTTTTAGCATTTACAAGGTCAATTTTATTAATAAATGACATAGGTCAAGGGGAAAGAGGGCACAGAGAAAGAAGAAAACACAAAATTAAAAATATCCCTCTTAATATTGGACCAATTGAAAAATGTATGAAATGTAACGTTGTAGAAAATCAGACTTGCTGCAATTTATTACCTTATTATTTTTCTCAAACTCTAAGGTGTACGGAGACATTTAGAATTATAACTTTCAATCTTAAATTGTAAATATTAACAGAGTAATAGAAAAAATGCCTATGAAAAAATTTCCCTATCTTTAACCGTTTAAAACATAAGTTATACCACGTGGGCACGAAAGTATGGAACAAAAATATAATAATTGCATTATGTTTCCCCCTTTAAACAGTGAAACCTTTGTTTTAAAAATTTTTTCAAAAATACATATATAAAGAAAAAACGTTTAGTTGGAAACTTTTCAGATGAACACACTGTTATAAAATTTATACTAGTAAATTGAATAAAAAAGTACACTAAATAAAATAATAAATTGAATAAAAAATTCAGTAAACTTATATACCATAAAATATGTTAATTGATTTGGAAAATACCCAGCTTAAATCAATTATGAACTCATTAAAAAATCCATTTAGTCCAGTTAATTTCAGCACAAAACTTAAGTTATTAGTGAAAATCATTTCAGATATTTTATAACGAAAAATAGAATAGCTAAATCAATTACTCATGTTTTATATACACCATGCTTAAGATCGATCATTTGTAATTGAGAATCGATTAAAGCCTATATTGGCCCGTTTTTACATGTGAAGGTTTTGATGAAAGTTTTCAATCGCAATAAAAATAGTTGATATAACTGAAGTTACATTTCTATGCACACACGCATAGATTAACTTAACATACATCAATTGAATGTTTTGTTAACAGCTATAACTCTCGTCTTGTTTACTATTTTTTTCTTTGTCAACCACTTCAGTCACATGATCAAAGTATACCAATCACAAGGAAGTAGGATGATATCAACATATCAACATACAGCTTGTATTTTAAAATACACCCAAATATCAAACAATGTATAGTGCATCTATCACTGTCTATGCACAGTATACCATGATATTCTACTACTGTATAAGCAGACGTCTTTACCAAAGACTGATCTAATGACAAACGTCTGTGGTGAGAACGTATCAAACCCGCCTCCGATTTTAATGCAGAACAAAGTAAACCATATCATAGTACACTACATATAGACAGCGATAGAAACACTTTGCATTGTTTGCAAATTGTGTGTATTTTAAAATACCATCATTATAGTGTGTACAATCAATCGTACACACTATAATGACATATTACGTTACATATATGATTTCATGAAATAAAATCGTCAAAATAGAACTGTTCTCTATGGGCTATTTTACACATGTAACTTTTCATGCAACTATTCATTACGCATAACTTTGTGGTAATGAAAATTAGTGAAATAATTTTTAAGACCGCAGCACACAATCTAATTGCAAAAAGAAAATAATAAGGAAAATAGCTATTAAATTTGGAAAATAAATTACATCAGACAGACATCTAGATCTAAAATTATTTTATTTAAAAAAAAAGAAGATGTAATTTGTTTTATAGCAAAACAATTATTTTTTTAAAATTAACATAAACGCTTATTCTTTTATAACTTATGTAAGTTTTAAATTGGGTTACTAACTTTATTGGTATAAACAAGATTTGTTTTTTTATAAATGTTTTTTTTGAATCGTCTAAAAATGTTGTAGCGACGGTATATAAAGCCGGTGTCTAACGCAATTTAAGTCAGTTCTTAAATTCAGTCCGAAAGCAACAGTAGTACGGTTTGAAGTTACCATTGTTGAATTAATCATTGTTAAAAATTAGTATTGTTCGAGTATAAATAAAAAAATTATTGAAGAAAATTATAAATATTTTGTTTTGTTTTTTGTTTCGAGTATTAGAATCTGTCGTTGCTCACCAAATCAATCGCATGATTAATTATTTCTGAAGTTACATGTGTAAAAACGGTGTAATTTTGGTGCAATTTTTATTTTTTTACCGGATTGATGTAACAGCTAAATAATTTTAAAAGTAATTTGTGCACGATGAAATATACACCTATACCTACAAAACACCTATACCTTCACAGGATCATTCGCTGGGTTAATCTAAAGATTGCCTGAAAATTTCATGAAAATCGGTCCAGCCGTTTTGGAGTCAATAGGGAACATACATTCACACATCGATTTATATATATATATATATATAGAGAATTATAGTTCGCTCAGCAACAAAAAAATGGTTTTAATTCACAGAATCTTAGTATATTAAACAGTCTTAAATAAATAAATAATAAAAACCCGAAAAAATTTGAAAAAATTAAAACCCGAACACGAAAAAAGCACGAAACTAGTTTAAAGAAAATATTTCTCGTAGTCGAAGACCCAACTGTAACAATTCCCGGTCTTCTCAAGAGAATGTTGAATCCTATAATATATACAGCTCTTTGTGTAACTCACTGACTTAGTCACTCACTCACGTATACAAATTCTAACCCTCTACACATGCTAGAAGGATGCAGTTTTTGGCATCGATGCTGAATCACTTCAAACTTACGGGAAAAATCGGAAAACTTTTATTCACCAACACAACCCTCCCGGAAATGGGAAAACCCTCCAAAACTTACCTTGTTTACTTCAATTCATAATAGAAGGGAGCGGTTTTTTGCATTATGTCTAGGATGGGGAGACAATGCCGAAGGCCGCCCTGGACGGTCAGGAGGCAGAGCCCCCTTGCGAGCTGGAGTTTATAAAAATTATTCTCGAAGTCGACGGCCGGGAATTGTTACAGTTTTGCTTTGTTCATCGCAATTGTGCCATTGACTGCGATAAATATTTACAAGGCTCTTCAAACTAGTTTCGTGCTTTTTTTCATTGTCGTGTTTTATTGGAATCTATTATATGTATCAAATTTCATATTATTTTGAAAATATTTTGCAGTTTTATTAAATGATTTTTTCATTTATCAAATGACATGTTTTGCAATAGATATTTTTCCTTAACTAGATAAAACTTTCCCATACATTGTTTGAATGAAGCGACCAAAATAAATACCAAATTCCCCAAGTAACATAAAATTTACTGGAATAATATTACAGGGATACTGTCTGCAGGTATTGTTCAATATAAATTTTTTTTTTAATTAAAATAATAATATACGGTATAATTATTTTTATAAAATTTAATCACTAGTTTTTGTTCAGCATGATCAGCATACGAAGTTTTTTATTTCATCGTTTTCATAAAATATATTATAGTCCATAATTATTACTACTTTAATAATAAATACCTAGTAATCAACACACAACTTTACCATACTATACGACTGTACTACTACTAACCTTCAAAATTCAAGGTGAAATTTATAAAATTTGCTAACTATGTAGAAAATTTTTTTATTATTTTGCTGTAAAAATCTTGAAATATATATGTACGTTTTTTTATTTCACAGGATTGCCTGATGTAAATGGATGGTATTTATACGTTAAGTTTAATTCTTGTCATACAAAAATTTGGGGAATTTAATTGAGAAAAGAAATTTTTAAGGTAGTTGAAATCTCTTCTAATCTTCTCAATCTAAATGTTTTGCAATTATTTAAAAATAAAAAAAATTTTTTTAACCAATTGTGAAGCGAGATATTTGTAATCGAAGTTGAAATTTTTAACATGGTATATGCAAACGGTTTGCGCATACTTCACTTTTTTTTTAAATTTTTATTAGAAATAAATTTTTTTAAAGCATTTTCTTTGCAAAAGCTGTCAATAGATATCAATAGATATTTTTAAGTATCAGCAATATACGTATTTTTTTTTGATTAGTTCAGTTTTATAAGATATTTGAAAGAAAATTTTTTAGTTTTATAAAAAACATGGAGTATGCCCAAACCGTTTGCATATACCATGTTAAAAATTTCAACTTCAATTGCAAATACTTAGCTTGTTTTACAATCAGTAAATTTTTTTTTAAATAAAAGCAAAACATTTAGATTCAGGAAAATAAGATTACAAATAACTTAAAAATTTCTTTTCTCATTTAAATTGGCCAAATATTTGGGCATCTGGCATATGACAATGCATTTTTATGGTAAGCATGACAAGAATCGACAAGGAGAAAGGAGAGTTTAGAGGGAGGGGGAAACACAAAATTTTGTATATCTTTCTTAACATTGAAAAAATCGAAAAACACATAAGAAGTAAAGTTGTAGAAAATTAGTATTACTTTAAAAAACTTGTTTTGAAAAAGAAACGTATTTCCTTTCAGGATCAATCGATTACCTATTTCTCTATAAGAACAATATATTTTATATCCATTTTCAAAATTTTGAACTTGCTTATCAGGTCTTCCTAAAGATTCATATATTCGGGGTGAGAAGCAGTTAAAGATGTTGCTGGATGTTTCGCCCTCGTCTCCGCACAGCACAGTCTGCACATAATGGATTCATTGTGGAGTCCTATTGTATGCAGATGTTTCATAGGTGATAATGACCGGTGATAAATTCGGTAACCTTCCGAAGTTGTATCCTATTGAGTGCATCGAAAGACAGCTTGCTTCTTGGATGCATTCCGAAATTAAATCCGTTAGTAAAGTAAATTTTCCCCAGTTATGGATTGACCTAATACCCAATTGACTGAGTGTATATCAGTTATTTTTGCTTGCACAAAACATGGAAACCCTAGTTTTCATTTTGAGTTAAGTATGTATAATTATTATTGTTTACAATATATGAAATTTCCCATTCTGTTGTTTAGATAAAATTTTATGTTGAATTGTCATTTTTTTATTATTATTTTATTTTTGTAAATCTACTTCATGTAAATCTTAATTTCATCCTCAAGCAAACCTATGAAATAAAATACTTTATCTACAGACTCTCCATTAAATTAATTAGAATGATGTTCATCTACCAGGTAGGTTTGACGAACATTTGAAGATATTTTCTCGAAATTGCTCCATCGATACAAAACCAATAACTGAATTTATTTAACAAAGAAAATTAGGCGTTAGTAATTACATTTCAAATTTTTGCCCCTATTCCTAGAAGATTTGTTTGTATTTTATAAATTAATTTATCGAAATACGTATTTATAAAATACAAACAAATGTTCTAGGAATAGGAGCAAAAGTTTGAAATGTAATTTCAAAAAACCTAGAGTTCTCTTTGATTATTTTAATAATCTTTATTAGGCGTTAGTAGTTAAAAACGCAGTGTAATTATAAACAACAACAAAACAATAGTCACTAAAACAAAATTATTATGAAGAATAGGAATATAATATTATTATGAAGAATATCCCCATCCCTAGATGTGTATGATTTTTCATATCAGGCATTTGATGTCAAAAAAATGTTATCAATGTTCAGACATATTACTTAAATGTCAAAGTAAGTAAACGCTAGTCGCTTCCGTTGGTATAGTATAACCGAAAGGCAACCATACTAACAATGGAAATAAATAGACGCTAGTTTACAAAAAACAATTTCGAAAAAGAAATCATTTTGTTCCCGCTGCAGAGGTAGACTATCATGAAGAAAAACAATTGTGCTCTGTTATAGATTTACACATAGAAAGTGCGACTATTTACGTTATTCATATGAATATCGATGTTTATAACCAAATACCCTATATGCAAGTTACGTATCGACATTTGTTCAATGATTAGCATTAATTTATTGAAGAACATATCTGACATGACTTGACCGTGTTAATATGAGTATACGTTGTACAGAGTGCTTCATAAATAAGTTTCTATTAAAAAAACATTTTTCAAAACAAGGTTTTTATAGTAAAACTAATTTTCTACAACATTACTTCTTATGTGTTTTTTTTATTTTTTCAATATTAAGAGAAATATACCAAATTTTATTTTTCCCCCTCCCTCTAAACCCCTTTTCCCCTTATCGATTCTTGTCAAGCTTATCATAAAAATGCATTGTCCTCGAAATTGAACCAACATATAAAAATTCAACTCCGTAGGATAAGAGGAAGTAGTTCTAATTCAATTTGAAAAATTTCACCCGAACATACATACATACATGCATATGCATACATACATACATTGCAAGTTAAATAAAAGCTTGTAAAAATGACATAAATTTTCTTTCGGAGAAATAAGAATATTTTAATTTAAATATGAAAAATCCAAGATAAATATTTTAAAAACTTTATTCCAACATTTTAAAATATGAATTGATTCTGACATGTAATTATGATAATATCGTTATTTAAATTATGTATGCCATATTTGTCGTTCAGTCGGATGTTAGCATTACTACATCGAAGAGTTATTTAAATCTAATCAACTGAACTAACTGAAGCGCCGCATGGTGGCATGAGTGGAGATTAAAACTATGATGGTAATACAGTTATCTATCTACAATGTATGTATATTAGTGTCACATAATTTTCAATTTAAAATGCCGATATCAACAACACTTTCGATTCCAAATCTTCATAAATGAAAACTGGATGTCATGTAAAACATAGATCAACTTGTATATAATATATATTATCATTTTTAAATGTGTATTTTAAAACAAACTGAAGCGCCACGTGGTGGAATGATTGGAAACTAAAGCTATGATGATAATACAGCCATATATTTATAGTGTATGTTTTAAGCTGTTGGCATATATTGTCATGAAAAAAACGGCATTACTCAATTTATGTACTTATTTTAATTTCTAACTATAAATAAATTTTTTAATCTACTCCACAACACATATAAAAAAGAGTCTTTTCCCGTACAAAATAATATAGTTACCTCATTTAAATTACGTATGTTGTTTTGACTTATATACATTGTTGAGGATTAATTACCTTAATCTATAAGAATCTGTGCTCCTAAAACTTCATATCCCCAAAGAATTGAAAATATTTGGATGTGCATTGATTTAATTTGGTTCATTTTCAGTAGAACATTCTGTATATGTTCTTCGTTTCGTTATTTATATTTCTCACCGTCAATTATATTGAATATCATTTTAGATATGCTATTAACACCAAATTACCTTCACATAAAGTATTTAATTTCAAATATAATAATGAATGTAACTAAATACTGTTAAAAGTTAAGAATCATAATATTATTTTATATTTATAGAACACGAAACAATTATGTTTTTGTTACTTTTTATTTTTTATATTAAATATTCTTCATATTATGTATATTTTTATTATGATTCTTCATTTTATAAATATTATTATTATAACAGTAAGTACAGGAAAATAAAACTGATGATACTAACTATAACAACGGCAATAAATACTATTTAGATATACAGGATACCATAACAAATTCATATCAAATAATATTATACGGATAAATGATAATTAAATACCTTGTATGGTACCTAATCAACTAATATGGCACCTAATCTTCTGGAAAATTTGCCGGTGAATGTGAATTTGCCGGTGGGTGTGAATTGAACAATATAACTCAACAAATTAGAACGAGGACGATTTGAAATTTATATTTTTAAGTACTTTTGTGCTTTGTACACTGATAGAAGGAATTTCTTGAATCAAGTAAATATGTTTTCTTCAAAATAATATACTATGAGAAAGAAATCCTTGTTTTCATTGAAGAATTTGTTTACTTGAAGATACTTATTCAAGTAAACAAATTCTTGAAAGAAAACAAGGATTTCTTTCTCAGAGGATATTATTTTGAAGAAAACATATTTACTTGGTTCAAGAAATTCCTTTACTGCAGTTGGACATTAAATCCATTCATTCAAATTTTTTTTTTTTTTAATATTTGAAAAATTGAAAATTAATTTATTTGTTCTATACAAGGTAACATTGTCAAAAAGAATCAATAAAATATTATTATTATTATTTATGTATTGTAAGGAAATTCGCTAAGTTGAAGCAGCTCCTGCGTAACGAATTTTTTTAAAACTATATGTAATTGTTTTTGCCTTATTGATTCGGTGCTCGAATTAGTTCACCTAAGCAAAAATTTTTTAAATATATATGTACAATTATTGTTATTTTTGGAGTCGGTGTCAGCATAGAGAAATTCACATAACTTTTGGACACCGCCTCCAAAAATAACAATAATTGTACATATATATTTAAAAATTTTTGCTTAGGTGAACTAAAATTGGCACAAGAATATGCAATTATTTTTTTACTTTTTAGTGCATTTTTTGTTATTATAGAATATTTGATTTTTGAAGTCGGGTTTCCATTTTGTCAAAATATTTTTTATTTCTCGCTTTTTAGTTACTTTGAAGTTCTATAACTGATTTTATTTGTCTAAATATGGGTAGACCTACTAAACGACCGATTTTTTTATAACACTTTTTTTTTATCCGTTTTTTTTTTTAATTTTTAATTTTTAGTGCATTTTTTTATAACAGATTTTCAGTTTTTTTTTACAAGCATTTTGTTTTTTTTTTTTGTAAAAAATTTTTTTGATGCCGGTTTTTAAAAAAATTTTCTTATTTTCCCATTATGAATGAGTATATCCTTTCAAAAAAAATTTCGCAGAAATCGGTTATCACATATAAAATGAGGATTTTCCTCGATTTCCCGGGGATTCCCTCATCCGAATGCGATTTGGTGACAATGGGACCAATGGGAAATCAAACATTAAAAAAAAGACGAATTAAGGACCATCCTCCTTTTTGAAGTCGGGTTAAAAAATGCTTCGGTTTAAAAGTTGTTCATTAGAAACATAGTAACAACTTTTATTCGAAAACTGACTGAATACAGCACAAATCAACTATAAAATTAATAAAAAAAAATACCATCAACTTTTACAGCCAATTGTACGTACAGCTGATATTTAACAATAATTTTATTATGTTTCTTAAAATTAGTACTGCACACAATCATCAACAAGTGTCGATAATTCCTTGGATCAAAGCCTAACAAAACGGTACATTTGGTTGGTGGTGGATGATAATATGTATGGCCGACCTACAGCTACATACCTACTATTATAATACACATAACACACATATATAGAAATTCATTTATTTCAAGTTATGGTTATTTAACGGACATAAAGTCGCGTCCGTAAAGTCTCTTCGACCCACGCATCTATATACATAGTAACACCCATTAGGTAATATAATAATAATCTTTATTAAATCCTGGCATAGTATAAAATCGATATTTTAAAATATTAGTTTTCCATTTAAATTAGTGGTATTATATCTGACTAGAAAAACCTGTTATCATTTTTATTCAAAGTACGTATTTATCGCATTCATTTAACTTATATATAGTAATTCGATGTAGTTAGTTTTATATGATCCTAATAACAACATTAACGAAAACGTTAAATCATCATACTTGAGGCCGTTTTAGAATACACGATTTCTTGAACAAGAAATTGTACAATCAATATATTGTGATTCTGTGCAATAAGTTGCAATGGTATGGCAACGTTATTTCTATAGACCGTAAAGATAAAATTTAAATTTTCTAAATACAACGTCTAATTTCAGACACTAAACATACGTTAGTACAAAATAATTGATAATGAAAGTTTATGCAGAGAAACTGCATAACATTTCTTATATATAGTTATCTTCTTATCTTCTTTTTTGTTTATTTTTAATAAGGAAAATACTTTTTGTTTTTGAGAAAGTTTAGCGAAATCGTTTCATTGTCACAACCTCAATAGCTATATTTTAAACGATTTGTTTATATTTAAGAGGTGGGCGCAGACGGCTCTCCGAAATCGAACGGACTCTCCGTAAGCTGGTTGAGAGTAAGTAAAAAAGGTATGTTTTGAAATAAGACGGAACGATGTATCAATACAGGTTGCCTACCGATTATTGCCCAATAATTTATTCAATCAATTTAGAATTAGTTTTATAAAATATTTATTATAAATAATATTAAAGAGAACTCTAGGTTTTTTCGAAATAAATTTCGATTTTTGCCCCAATTTCCTAGATCAAAATTTTTTGTATTTTATAAATACGTATTTCGACTACAAAGTAGTCCTCATCAGTATTAATTAGCTAATTGTAATTATTCTCCGAGGAGATTTTACTTGTCGTGCAGACCGTCACCAAATTAGCAACAAGTAAAATAACCTCGGAGAATAATTACAATTAGCTAATTAATACTGATGAGGACTACTTTGTAGACGAAATACGTATTTATAAAATACAAAAAAATTTTTATCTAGGAAATTGGGGCAAAAATCGAAATTTAAAATATTTATTGTTTAAAAAATATCTTTTACAATATGGAGAGATACACCAAAAAACATAATAATAATAATAATAATAATAACAATAATAACAACAATAATGATGATAGCAATAACAATAATTACAACAATAACAACAACTATATGTATTCCCACTTTATGTAAAATTTAACCATTTAGAAATTAATAACAAATTACCAAACCTCCCCCCCACCCAGCTTTATCATTGGCATCTTTTTTGTATCCAGTGTCATCAAATTCCCATGACACTATACCCCCTACTCAGAAAAAATAATTAAATCAAGTAAATAATTGTTTATTTGTTCTCCGATATGAATAGTTTAGGCAAATTATTCGGAATTTCCTAAAATGTAATTCTAAAATCTAAACTAAAGCTAAATCATCAAAAAATTTACAAGCGGTAAATGTAAAATATCAAAAGTTTTATATTTTATAATTTATATAACATTTATATTTTATTCATACCCAAATATATTCAAAAGGTACATTATATGCCCCAAACTACCAGCCCCAAATTCCAGAGTATGTATTCAATGTATTGTATACTTTGAATAATAGTGACCATAAAAAAGAGTTGGTATCATTATATTTTTTTCAGAAAATGTTTTAATTAAAAAAAGAAAATAATAATAATTGGTAGGTACCCTATATTTACTCTATCTCTCTTCCTACCTCTCACTCAGAGCTGATTGCGGTCAAGGTCTGCCCACCTATCTTACAAGACCTTCTCATAGATTCTTTCAAGAAATCTTCTCATATTTTGGCGAGTTACTACAATCTACAGTTGAAAGTACGACAACAAAGTATTTGTTGATTCATCTTGATATAAATTACTTTTCGTATTTTGATTGAAGTTCTGTCACCTGCTTAATTTTGTACACTATAATTTTTCGAACACCGTACCTTATTGTGTATAATAAATATTAAGATAATATTTTAGCTTAAAAACTTGTTCAATTAGTTGAAATAAAAAGGCATTGGTTTTAATTAATTTGAAAATAACTGTACATTGATTGGAGTGTGAGATATATATAGATATATGTATAGTACAAAACAATCTGTATTCATCGTTTTGATGTGATAGTAAACTAATTTTAGCTTTTATGTTGTTTTGATAAAGATATTTTCAAGTAAAAGGTATCAAGATTAACAGTCATGGTTTTATTTGTGCAAAAAGTATTTTCATAGAATATAGTTTTTTATATGTATTTGTCAACACTATCTCACTTTTTTGTGGAATTCTTAGAATGTACATATGAAACATTGAACACCTTTGATCTAACACGGCCATAATAGAAGATTTTCTCTGGCAGAAACATTACATAATTAATTTTTTTTAAGTGTGCGTCTGCTTATGTACGCACGTAATAAAACTCATTTTTAAATGATTTATTTTAATAAATATTAAATAAGGTCAACACTACTATTAAAACACAAAAGTTTAATAAGATCATATAGTAGTTAAAAAATTATATAATTCCATTTTTCAGGCAATCACTATTACACCATGAAATGTTTTTCGAATAAAATTTTTTATCAATTTTTGTTATTACATTTTTAATTTATATATATATATATATATATAATATATATATATATGTATATATAAATATTACAGCATAAAATGAAATGTTCTCCTAATAAAAATACTACCTATTATTGCACTATGGGCCAAGGAAATCGTTCGTGGTCATTTAAAAAAATTTTATAATTGTTTTGTGCCTTATTCATTCAGTTTTCGGCTAGATCTTTAATATAGTTTAAAGTTTCTATTGAAATACCTGCATTAACAAAATTTTGGAAAGAAATTATATGTCAATAAATTTAACATATAAAAAAAATGACGATTTGACAGTTCAAAACGTAGATAGTTCACAATCTAGAAAAAAATAAGCACTTGACATATTTTTCTATGCACTCTCTAAATGAATTTTTGGAAGCCCGGGCAACGTCTAGTTTTTCAGCTAGTTTACTATAATTATAACCAATATTGAATGATGAAATGTTTATAAATACATACTTTAAAGTTTTTTACCACTGAATTAGAAAAGTTTCTTACCTGAAAAAAAAAAACAAAATTTAGTACATTATATATTTTTAAGTCATTATAAAATATAGGTAACCTTAACTAATTTATTTTCTAAAAATGTTTAGTCAGTTGAATGAAACCGTAAATAAATATGTTTTTTTTTTATAAAATTAATCAATTGATGAGATAAAATTATTTATTTTTTTCATATTTGTTATAAAAACTTAATTTTATGAAAGAAAGATTCTCACTATTTTGTAAATCTTTTTTGACTTCAATGAGATCAATCTTATTTATTGTTCAAGATATTCAGGTGAATACTTTTTTAGGGTTCCGTATTCAAAAAAACTCTCCTGAGTAATAAGACTTTCTACACCAATAAAGGTATGTGAATTACTTTTAAATCGTATCTTATTAAAAATATATTATACAAATTTGAGAATTCCATTAATACGTGCGAAGGGACGTATGTAAATTTTCATTCATATTTTCTATATAAATATTTTGCCCCTTTGTAAATACGATATGTATTATGGGCCAAATAAATAGCGCATATTTTACAAAATTTTATTTAAATAATTTATCAACTATTTAAAAAAAATTTGTTTATAGCGCGTTATAAACAAATTTAAAAAAATGGGTATAAATACAGTTAAAAAAATAATTTTCTTTTTCATTTTATAGATATTTTGAAGACTTTTCATTTAAAAAAAGATTTATTCGTCTCGGGTCATATGCATGCACCCTTTATATTTATAAAAAAAGGTGACATGGTATTTTATTAATTATGGGGGATCTAATTTTTGTTAAGGGCTAAAATTGGGCATATTATTTTCAACATATAAAAGGCATACTTTGCCATTGTTAATAAAAAATTAAGTAATTTTCAGATTTTTTATTTTAATAATTTTTGCGTTTTTCGTACTTTAGTAATTTTTTCCTCGAATTCTAATAAACCGATTTTAATGTTTATGGGCTAATTTGTTTTCTTTTTTTATATAGAATTGAATAATATTTTATTATTTTTTAAATTTTTATTTTTAAAAACATATTATGAAAAAACGCTTTTTTGTTATAAACAAATTGAATTTTCACCCTGTGCCGTTACGAGTTAGATCGTAAAAATTTAGGGTCATATTCACGACGTCAAGATGAATCGATTTACAAAAATTGTGGTTCCAATCAACTTGCCTGAAAAATGTTAATTTGACTCTATTAATATACTAGCAATTTTTTATCGAAGCATTTCGAACCAAAAACCGAATGATTAAGTACAAATCAATTATCAAATTTTGAAAAATGAGCGCTACTTTTGTGGCCTATAGTATATTATGGCCAAGAGTCAAACTCAGACTTTCCAGTTTTTTAAAATTATTATTAAACCGAATCATATCTTTACTAGGAAAACAAATTAAATAATTTACAGTAGAAGTATTATTGTATAAAAAATATGTTTATTCAATGATGTCATTTTTTTAAATGAGTTTTTAGGAAACCGTGTACTTGAATCATTGGTCCAGATGGCGCCGTTATATTTGTGGTTTGAAAATGTAGGCTTCATGTCTTTAATCATAATTTCTTTGCCAATGCATACAAAATGAATTTCATTTAACTGCTTGCCTTTTAAAAGGTAGACAATTTAATTTATAAATTTTCAAATGACACATTTTGAATTTCTGGCTTTACAAAACACAATCTTTTGACCCGCAATTGGGTTTTATAATTATTGTATAAATGTAATAAGATTTTAAAAACAGTTCACTGTTATGTATTAAGATGACTATAAGTATAAATAAATTAACAAGTAATGTAACAACTAACTGAGTTAATTGTTTGAATACCCAGTATATACTGAGTTGTGTATCAAAGTTTGTATTGTTAACAATTTTTGAATTTGTCTCACAATTTAAAAAAATCTCTTATGGTTTTAAAGATGGGCATATTTTTCGCTTTCCGAGGAACTTTTGAGTACAAATTATGAGAAAACTATAGAGTTTATGGAAAAATTTTTCCAACAAAAGTAGTTTATTTAACAAAGAAGATTTTTTGTTTTTAAATTTTTGTTATATCTCTGACGGTTTCAAAGATAGGCAGTTTTGTTTATTTTTCTCAAATATGGTCCGATTTTGCCCATTAACGAACTTGACCTTACTTTTTTTGCTCTAGAACACACACAAAAATTTTATCTCTTTTCGTTCTTGAATTATCGTGTCCACGGACAGACGGACGGGCATGTGTAAATGGCCGAATTAGGTCATTTTAGGAATACATATGCCAAACATTTATGCCTACGATCAATATTTTTAAGCATTACAAAGTCGTGATCAAACTTAATATACCTTGTATATTTACGTATACTGGGTATAATAAGGTTATCTTGAGAATACGTTTAATTAAATGCTCATAAACAGAATGGCCATTATCCTGATTCTGTTTTCCGAAATGGAAGTAATCAGAATCGATATTTTAAGGAAAACCATATTCAAACCTGCTCGGATTCTCATGGTAGTTCAAGCAAATCAGGAACAACAGATTAATCGGGTTAATTTTAAGTATGGCTGAAAATCATCATTCATTCATCATTCGAAAAATTCCGATTTAAATTAATTATGAATAAACTATACGCCAGTATATGTGTTCATAAAATTACAGCTATTTCGTATTACTTCATAATCAAAATTTCAATTTTTTCTTCTCATTTGACATTATTATAGTCATTGACTAACCTACAATAGAAAAATATTTTTTTGCATAACGAAATTTTTATTTAACCACAAATAAGAAGGTTAATCATTTGAAAGTATTATATACACGTCAATTATTATTTTTTTAAAAACTACGTTTTCTCAGAATGAGGAAACAGTTGTTCAAAACTATTAAATTTATTAATGATTCAATTTAAATAATTTCAATAAGTTTTTTTTTTTTTTTAAATAAAGTATAAAAAAAATTGTAACACTTCTTATTCAAAAAGATAACCTCATTCTTTGAATACAAGTGGCAAATATAATCAATTCATTTCTTATTATTTTCAAAAGAATGATTAATAATAATTGTAGTTCGAAGATAAAGATGAAACTAGCGGCCAATCGGGCGCAGGCTGAGTGATACCGAAAATAAAGTTGATCCCTAATCTAAAGTATAAAAAAAATTGTAACACTTCTTATTCAAAAAGATAACCTCATTCTTTGAATACAAGTGGCAAATATAATCAATTCATTTCTTATTATTTTCAAAAGAATGATTAATAATAATTGTAGTTCGAAGATAAAGATGAAACTAGCGGCCAATCGGGCGCAGGCTGAGTGATACCGAAAATAAAGTTGATCCCTAATGAAGTTTATTGCATTGGGGGTTCTTTTAAGTAGAAATCTCAAATTGCTACAATCGAATGACCATATCAGAAAAGCTTGTAAATTGGAAAAAAGACTTCTGATGACGTTAATTTATTCATAAAAATCGAAAATAAAGTTCTCCCTAATGAAACTTTTTTCATTGCATGGAAAGGTATTTTCAATAGAAATTTCAAGTCTTTATGATTACGCTGACTATTTTAGAAAAGCTCGCAAATGGGAAAAAAGACTACTGATAACGTTAATTAATTAATAATTAACCATATTCTGCATATCGTAAATTTGGTAAAGTAAATCAATCAAGAGGGATTACAGAGTGTGGTCAAGGAAGGCTACTTGGGTCCAAGGGAAACTCCAAGAGGGTGTCAGGAGGGACTTAGAGGTTGCCAAGAGAAGGGGGTCCAAGAAGAAGTCAAGGAGGTTCAAAGAGGGTCAAGGGGAGTGATGAAGTGTCAAAGATTAGGGGGGGGGGCTCAACAGGGTTTTCTAAAATAGTCAGCATGATACTAAAAATCCTTCAAACCAGCACTTATGAAATAAAAAATATTCAGGGATCAACTTTATCTTCTATATTGTTTATTAATTTATGCGATTTTTTCTAAAATCATGATTTTCCAATAAAAACATTTTATTACGGATCGATTTTATTTTCGATTTCACTCCCTTGTCTGCCCGCTTGGCCGTTTGTTTCAGCTTCATGACTAGGTGTACAACTATGTATGTGCAAAAATTTAATACCCAGAACTAATCCGATAATCAAACGAAATTATTCTGACGAAATAAAAAACAAGCAGAAACATCGGGTACTCAAAACGGCTAGAAATCGGAATTAAAAAGAGGAAATACAATACTCCCGAAATTACGTACAACAACAAAATTGTATTTTATATTTATCACAACATCCCATTTGTAAACTTAATACTTGTTGATAATATTATAAAACAATCATAATCTTCTAATACCTGTGTTAAAAAATGTTATAAATCTTTGTATTAAAATATTATTTTCTTAGAATTCTTTATCCAATCAATATTTATGTAATAAAAGTGAATATTAGATAGTACATATAAAGTAAATAAATAGCCATTGGCAATATTATTATTATTATATTTATTATATTTCAATAAAATAGATGAGCTATGGAATTCGCACTATCACCTTTTCTATTCCATTTATAATAACAACTGATGTTTTTTCAATAAATATGCGCAGCAATTGCATGTAAATGTGGTTGCAAGCGAATTGTGAATTTCATTCAATTATAAATTTCCAAAAGAGTAGACAAAATATAAAATATCCAGTAAACCAGAATTAGTTGCCACTGGGGTATTTAAAGCCTGTACAATCAATATTACCGTAATATAACATTTATTGTGGTGCCACTTCAAATTGACAGCTGCTTCATCTGTAGATTCGTTTTCTTGGTCATGCAACTTCATGATCAAAATACAGCTTGTTAATGCAAAATCATTGAAGTATGCAGTAGAAAAAAATATTTGGTTTACTGCAGTAGCAAAAACATTTGGCTTTTGGCTAAACTTTACTTCTATGCAATATTTATAAAAAAATAATGACTCTCAATATACAATAGATGCCACACAAATAGATCAATAGTTCCGTCTAAAACCCAATTCCACCTTTAAATTTTCGTTCGTTTATCTCTACTATTATCAAATTGTAAATGTCTGTTTATTGGGGTTTACTTCTTAAAAATCGATTTCATTTATAGTCCCCGGTCCTAAAGAAAAACAAAATTAAAATAAATTTTTTATAAAAATTTAAATAATATTTTGAATTGTATGTTAAATGCTATCTTCTAAAACATAACTATAAAATTATTATTATTTCATTTTGTTGATTATCATTTCTATAGAAACTATAAACTATACTAGTACACTATAAATCGTTATATATAAGTTAGAAATATGCAAATTTGTATTTTGGCTTTTAATAAATTTAAATTTAATTTTTATAAATGAATTAATGTTAGCGCCATCTAAGCAGAATATTACAAAATTAAATAACTTACAAGAGTAAACTCCAGACACACGTCGAAGCTGACATGCACAATAAAAATTGAACCAGATGAAAAATTCTAAGAGTAACTGTATGTAATATTATACATATATTTATACATATATACATGTTAAGTTAATATATACATGTTAAAACAAAGAACTCCAACAATTCAAACGTCAAATTTGTCGACAAAAATCAATCCAAAAACCAAACACCATATTTATTATAGTATAATCCATTTTTAACCCAGGTGCTATAGATTCTTGCATTAAATTTTACTACTGACAACAAAAGTGGAGATTCATTTTTCAAAATTTTACAGCTGATTCGTTCGTTATAGAGTTTTCGAGAAAAAAAAAACTTTTTGTTCGTTATAAAAATACTAACAATATTTATTTTTTTCGAGACCATAAATCAACTACAAAATTTTGTGAAAAGAACGCCACTTTTGCTGTCAATAGTACTAACTATTTATATGGCAAGTAAACGAACGTAAAAGATAATGAGAATAATGATGGTTTTTCGCTTAAAGGTAAGGTGATAGTCAATCTATTGATCTTTCAAATATTTATTATTAATAGGAAATAATAAAATCACACATAATATATAAATTATAAAACATTTATAAGTTATTTTTTTATGACTGAATTTAATATTATGCTATAGAACTTACCATCTACATCATATAGCATAGTTTATTTATTACATTATAATAAAGCAGTAATGTGATTTTCTATTATATTTTGACAAGCATTTGCAATGAAATCTAGTAAGAAACTCTCACATCACCTCTATATAATTATTCCACTCATACCTAACGAATATCATTGTAAGAATTTTATATTTTTTCTTAATTTTCGATTCAAGTACATTGATCAATGTACTTGAATTGGATCCAGTAGATTTTGATTTACACATATATTTTTAACACACTTTTATTATGTTGACTTGCATGTAATTAAGGTAATATCTCCATATGAGAGCAATTTCAAGATAGTCTTGTGAAAACTGCATGTCATGTATATCATCAACGAATAACCCGTATATGACATTTTGAATTAAACATTTTAAAACTAAATTATGCGCCGCGAGGTGGCATGAATGGAAACTAAATCTATGATGGTAATAGAGTTATCTATTTATAATGTATGTTATTAGCTGTATACAGTCATATTTTTTCATGAAAAAAAACGCAATTAGTCAACTTATTGAATTTCAAACAATTATAAAATAAATAACTTTTTTTAACTAGTCCACAATACATATAAAAAAGAGTTTTTTTCCGTATAAAATAATACATATAAAAATTCGGATGTTGTTTTGACGTATACAGTGTTGAGGATATTACCTTAAAGTAAAAACATATTTTAAAATATGCAGTCAAGATCATTCAAAGCAAATATTATATCATAAATTACGCGCTTATGCTGATTTTGACCCACAAACTATGTTTTTATACCATAACGAGTTGGTAGTAGTTCAATGACTTACTGCTTTTACTTTGTGAAACTTGATAAAGCTATTAACTATTTGGAAATAGTTATTAACTATTTGAAAATAGTTTTATATCGAAAACTATGAAACTGTCTTTTGAATAAAATTGTTCAAACATTTTTTCAACATATTATTGGGCTAAAATATCGATTCAAATCGGTTAGTGATTCCAAACAGTAATTACCTAGCTAATTGTAAAAATGTGCGATACTATTGAAGGGTTACGTATTTTTTTGAAAAAAATAACAATTTAATTTTAACACATTGAAAAGCTCCCAATGCTTTCATATTAGCTTTTCACACATATCATCGTACACAAATATATGACAAATAACCCAATAAATTTTCAGAGATCTTTAGAAGTCGTAGAATGAAAAAGAAAACACTTTCGGGATATACCTACCCCAATATTCTTACGGCAAATTTGTACGTACAATAAATTTTTAAGTGTTCATATTCTGTAAAATAATGCAAAGAAAATGAGTGACTCAAGTCGATAAATAGTATACATTTCCACTGATATGGAGTTCTTTCTTCTTACGAATGCAGTCGATTTGTGCCGAACATATTCTGTTTTCGAAAAACTTGATTCCGAATATCTAGCTTCACAATCGGTAAAAAATTGACATTATTATATTAAATGAAGGATCATATTTCAATTTATGTCATATATTTCAATATAATGTCATATTTCAATTTCATCAAATTCTTAAGAAAAATGCGTTTACAAATAAACTATAGTAAGTTCAAACCTAAATGAGACAGTCGCAGAAACACATTTTTTTTGGACCTAGTCTATATGATATTTAAGGTGAAGTAGTATATCATTATCATTCTACACTTCTGTGTGTTAACAACTAATCCAGTGAATCTCAAACAGTTTCGTGTGTGTGGTATTTTGGAAGTTTATATATTTTTTTAAATATTTAAATACAATGGAATGTACGGCATCTACTTCTTTTGAAGAATCGAATCAAAATATTGAAGAGAGTGTAAGTTTTTTAAGAAGAAATGCAACGGTGGTTATCTGACAGAAATATTTTCTTCGACAGCAAAATGTTGAAGATCGAGCTATACGGCTTGATCAAGTTACATAAACCGAGCTGTATAAAGTATAACATTGATACTTTGTTTGGGGCTTATGGTCATACCGCCTTGAGGCTACCACCTTACCACCCGGAGTTAAATCCAATTGAAAAAATTTGGGCTCTAGTCAAAAATTGGGTAGCGACACATAATGTAACCTTTAAACTTGACGATGTTGAGAAACTGGCTAAAACCAAATTTGAAAATGTCAGTCAAGAAGAATGGATACGCATTTGTAATCATTGCAAGCAAACAGAAGAAGATTTCATCACAAAAGAACATATTGTGGATGATGTGAGTGAAAAAATAGTCATATCGCTAGAAAGTGACGAATCGAGTGATGAGTCGGAAAGTGATAGTGAGATTGACTAATAATATTTTATTAAACACTTGTGAATCCACAAATAAATTTTTTTTTTCTGTTTACGCTTCAGCTACTGAGGCTATTTGTGTTTTAAAGTTAACAATTTGATTCTTGACTAATTTCTAAATTTCTAAATACTATTTTCACGTTAGTCACACTATCACCAATAAGATTTTTCAAATCACTTTCACTAGTTGACACTCCACAAGAATATGCTTGACAGTTAAATTCACTTGACACTTCTCGCAAAGAGGTCGGTTCTGGCGTTCAAAAATAAATTTGTGTGTTAAACATGTATGTCCGGTTCTTAGTCTAGCTAATACTACTTCCTCTCGTCTTGTACGTATGTATGATGACTCCCATTCGCCAATTGTATTTTTAATCTCAATTAATTTTTCATTGGATTTCAACCATCTTTCTTGCCATGAGTTCTTGAGCAAATTCTTTATGTTATGTACCTCATCTTCTATAGGTATCTGCAAAATAAGTTGTCCATTATCTACAACTTCGTTGGCTAATCGGTCAGCTTCCTCATTTCCATGTATACTTGCATGGCCTGTTATCCAAGCAAATACCAATTCATAGCCCTGTTCCAAGAGCTGCTCACTCAATTTTTTTATGTCACAGATGATAGGGTCTCTTGTGTTGTCATTTGATTTTAAGGCATTTATGGTACTACGCGGCTTCCGCCGTATAAACAAAAAAATAAAATTAAAATAATAATTAATAATAATAATTATCAAATAAAATTTAATGAATTTAATGAATGTTTGAAAAATTCAAACATTTGTTTTTACTTATACCCCGCTTCAAAAAAAAAAAAATTATTTTTCTTTAATTCAGGTAAAATTTGTAGTCATAATTTTTAGGTTAAATTATGATTGTCGGCTTTATTCAATAAAAATCGCCTAACCAAAATTATTCTTTAATAAATTTTAATTATTTTATTAAGAATTTTTTAATCCTGTTATAATAATAATATTTTTAATCCTGTCATATAATATAATAGAATTATATTTCCTTGTTACAAAAACATGGGCAGACCTCAGGTCAATAAGCAACCATATGTTTCGGTTTTATGTTTTATTACAAGTAATTAAAATTCTATTATATTACAACAGGATTAACAAATTCTTAATAAAAGAATTGAAATTTATCAAAGAATAATTTTGGCTAGCCGATTTTTATTTAATATAGCCGACAATCATAATGGGTTAAAGCCCGGTAAATTATGATAATAATTTAAAGGTAATGTAATAGAATTTTAAGTACTTGTACTTAAACGTAGGCCTGAGGTCTGCACAGTTATAGTATTAATTTAATTGCTTGTTCAAAAACATTTTATTTAATAACAAATCCGAAAATTTTATTGAATATCAATTCTATAATTTATTTTCATACTATTTACATCATTGATTCACTTGCATTTTGTTTGATGTCCACTGGTATATAAATAAATATAATCTTTTATTGATAATAGCCATCTCGTTCTTACTATGATGGTTGCATATGTGAATATCTTTGTCGATGGCCATAGCCAATAGAAATAAAATATAAGATAAGTTTATTATAATTCCATTTCTTTTTATATAATTGATAAAGTGTATCTTTTCCCTTTATTGAATTATTATATTAAATTCCCCTTTTTCATATATTAAATAGCATTAGTGTATTTTTACCCATTCCAATTTTTTATTTCTGCGCAAAAGGGGAATGGTGTCTCATTTAAGTTTGAACTTACTATACTTTAAATAATAAAATTGAGTTTAAAAAAACTAAAACAACATGCTTTTATTACATAATGAAATAAAGTTGCAAAAAATTTTAATAATGACTACATTGACAACAAAATTAACTTTAATGTAAAGAAAAGCATGGGGTGCTCTCTTCTTACTCTTTTAAAAGTAGAGCCATTATGAAGACGCACCCCAGTAGAGAGCACCCCATACTTTTTTACAATAAAGTTAATTTTGTTGTCAATCTCTTTATTCTTCTCTATTTTATATTATTTTGCAGTTTTTAGTTCATACTCCAATAAAAGCATGTTTTTTCTAAATTTTATTTTTGTTTTTTAGTCTTAGAACAAAATTCAGTTTCCAAGTAGGCATACTGCGCAGACATAACACCTTAGACCGCTCGGCCACTTGGACTGGTCGTATACATATAGTAAGTACATTAAATAGCCTGATAGGTAATAAATAACAAGATATGTGTAAAAATACATAGAATTTTAAAATTAAAATAATAATTGAAGTTTCCTTTTACAGAAAAATAAATGATAAATAACAATATTTTATATACATATTTATAAATAGATGTTTTTACCAAATAAAAAGATATGCTAATTATCATATTATTCATATAATCGTTACTAGTGAGTGTTAATTGTTAAGTGCTAAAAATAACAAGTTAAAAATAATATATAGGTAAGTAAATTTATCTAAATATATTGTATACAATAACTATTTGCAACAGTCATCAATATAACATTTGTAGAAGTACTATCAACCACAAAAGTGGCGTTCCTTTTTAAAAATTGTGTATTGTTTAACCTCACAAAAATTTCTTTATGCTACTTTTAATTATGAATCATCAAATCAGCAAGGGTCGAGTGCTTTAAATAATCACAGAAATTAATTATTTTTATCTGTTTGAGTCGTATTAGAAGTTAAATAAACTAATAATAATATACACCGTGTAACTGAGCAACCGTGTTTTTATAAATTGAAAATAATAATTCGAATTTGTTAATATTAGTTAAAACAGTTTTATGTTACATTAAAAAAAAGTATTCTAAATTAAAAATCTATTATTTAATTATAAAAAAGCATTTTATTTAAATTAAAAGAATACATATAATATAATTTAAAAATACAATAATTAAATTAAAAAAACGGTTGCTCAGTTACACGGTGTATATAGAGAATCTGCATAAAGGCGAGAGGTGGATCACAGAGGACCCCTTGGTCAAGGTGCTATGGACCCATTTGCAGTACTCCTCTTTCTAATTATTATTAAGGCGGGTGGCACTCCTATCGGTAATTTTATAAGTTTATATGTGACTCTGTCAAGACAAGCTGTTATTTTAAACGTTTGTTAACGTGCATTTTGATACAATCACATAATTGTTCATCAATTAATTATTACTTCTTAATATTTATAGTTTTAATAAAGTTTTTGTCGACTTACATTCCCAAATTAGAGAACTTTTATTTAGATCATTATATATATATATATATATATATATATATATATATATATATATATAATTTAATTTTAAAATATGGACTCTAAATTGCAATGTTTCCCGGGGTATCTATACAAATTCTGAGTTAATAAAACAAATAAATATAAATTTTAATTTTCATAGTTTTATTTGAAAAACAATATAGGATGTTGATTTTATTTCTTCTTAGTAGAATATCATTAGGTGTTACGAGAGATTTTTTTATACAAAGAAATTCCTTGCCTGACATTTTCACCATGTTCCAGAAGTTTTCGATTCAGATGTTTTAAATTTATTTAAAGTGACTTATCGACAATTACATAGGCCATCAACTACGTTTCGATTGATGTAAACTAAAAAATTTAAAAAGTTTATTAAAAGTTGTACTAGGTATATAAATAATAATCATTATCATAATTGACATGAATTATAATTTATGACCTTTTTGTTAAATGACAGTCGTAAATGAGGGACAATAATTTTTTGAAAACCACTTTTAATAATAACATTAGCAGACATTATTTAATAAATTTTAATAATATCATTAAATTTACTATTTATTTTATATAGCGGCAAGTTTTAAATTCGCACACAAGAAATGCTAATTTTCGCCACCATGAACGCTAGTGTCTAATCATAATGGCACACAAGTTTTCAATTTTGTTCTACTTCTTAATTTTATATACGAAATCTCGTTTTGTGTCCAAAACATGCTTGTGAATAACTTACTGATTTTGGTATAATGTATTAAAATTATTCTTCCTTAATAGGGGATACAGACAGGGAACATTGTGCAGCAACCTAGGATGTTGCTGTGTGTGTATAGTGGTTGCAGCAACAAAAAACATGCCCTTGAACGATTGCAGTAAAATCAAAATTATTTGATATTTTGTAGGAGGAGTTTAATGTTCCTGAACAAATTCGTCGTCTGTAGCGAAATTGCAGCATATTATCTAAAATGTCATGCTCGCCTAATATTTTTTTATGTTTTATTAAATAGATTTAACTTTATATATATAGTATATAAGCATATAGCCATATACTAATAACTAAATACTTTATTATTTTTATAGTTTGATAGGTATGTCACACAACAAACTTGATAAAACTGTAGAGTGTAGATACATAAACAAAGATAAATAAATTAGATACAAATTAAATTTTAAAAAAAATTTCTAGTATATAATAAATAAACTATACAAATTAAATGAGATAGATAGAGACAAGATGAGAAATGATTGAATTCTTATGACTAGCGTCATAAAATAATAAAATTAAATTTTATGTTCACAAACTTTGGTTGCAACGTCTGTACTGAAAATATTTTTGTAGGCGGAGTTCAATGTTGCTGCTCAATGGTCCTCATGTGTAGGCTACTTAAATCTTCGCAACTAGAGATTTTTTACATTTAATACACTTTATTTGTACCACTGTATATGGTCAACTACTAATGTGACGTACTTTTTAAAAATTTTGCAGACGATTTGAACCGAATCCATTTCGAAAAAATATCCCGCACAAATCAGGTATGAAATTTAAAAAAAAATCACTACGTTTTCTATCGATTATACAAAACTGTATCGCTGCAATATAAACATAATTCTGCATTTTTCGCTTAGCCACCGTACTACACGAATAACGTTTATCTTTAAATATAATTTATATAAAAACTTCCAAAAAAAAAAAGAAGAATGAGAAATAGATATTTTAGCTTTCCCATTGTTTATATTGGGTATACAAGAAATATTTTTTTATCTATTTATGTAAAATATTACTATCATCGACAAATATGGCGTGTGCTAATTTCATTGTAAAAGCTGAAATATTTAGTAAGTAAATAAAATAATAAATAAGATACCACACAACACATGACTTGAAAATGTAGGTGAACAATTGTTTAATAGATTTGACCTTTGATTGCAACAATAAGAAACTGCACACATAACAACAGCGAGCTATACAAGATGTCTCTAAAACGATCACCATACGCTTTCAGATAGTTCCCTGTGACGGTCTTAGAAAAACGTATAAAATACAGTCAAATAAACTTACTTATTACAACTAGGCTAATTGAACATATCTAGTATAACATATACATAGTGCTTTAACATATTAGTTTTCCTATTTAATAAAAAGAAACAAGGTATTCGCGAACCGTTTATGCTTACCGTGCATTTTAAAAATCTCAACGGAATATCATAGTTCAATTTCAAACAATATCAAAATAATGTCAAACATAATAAGAACTACCCATTACCTTCACCAAATTTAATAATATGCCTTTACATCACCACTACAACCACCGCGCTCGGTCCACGCATTTGATTGTTACGATGCAACAGACAGACTCACAAACAGGCAGACAGACTCACAGGCGCTTCAAACTTAACTCCTGATAAATTTTTCGATTTTTCAAATATTAAGGGAGATATACCAAATTTTGTGTTTCCCCTCCCTTTAAACTCGGAATAAAACTGTGACCGCTAGAGAGTCCACAGACATATATATATATATATATATATATATATATATATATATATATATATATAAAAGTACATATATATATATATATATAAAAGTACATATATATATATATATATATATATATATATATATATATAAAAGTACATATATATATATATATTATATATATATATATATATATATATATTAAATTTTAGCGATAGTGATTTTTAACATCTAATAGGTAGGATGGATGGACATTTGAAGAAATTTTTAAGAAATTCCAACATTGGTGCAAAAACAATAGCTGCATTTCCTTTGGAGGAAATTCGCTAAAAATTGGACATAAGGCATTGGACTCAAAGGCATCAACTTTGATGGTGAACCAAGTAAGTCCAATTTTCTCAAATACTAAAAGTTATTGTTTTGAAATACCTTGTAAAATAAAATGAGATAGAATAATGTATGTATCATCTTCATATTTGGAAAGGTTAAAATTATTTATTCATTTTATTTATTTGCCGGTGACATGACATCGCGTTTTCAGTATTATTATTAGATAAAATCATCGTATCTCCATAACCATATAAAAATATTCTATGCGAAGAAAATTATATTATTATTAAGTATTTGTACAATTTAGGTCTTTTATAACGTTATATGGTTGGCCTACAATATTCGAGTAAGAAAAAGCATGTCAATTCGAACCGTATAAACAGTTGGCCGAGTAAATGATCGATTCAAAAATTGTGCGTTTGGACGTTTCACAGAGTCGATCAAATAAGAGTCTAGTAACAATTTAGCCAAATAAATTCATAAAAGAGGCAAATTAGGCTAGGTCAGAAAATTCCTGTGATAGAGTCTGACTTTCGTAGTGCGTCTACACCCGCATCCCGTTTTAAATATCAATAGACAAGTGCCCAGTTTATACAAAATCGCCTTCGGCCGAACTTGGTGATTTCGAATAAATTGGTAATAAACATAATCGAAATATGTAATCAATTTCAAGCTGTTTTAGACGATCGAAAGATGACTCAGAAGAAAGAAAAAACGATAATTATCCGCTTTTTCTGCCATAGTATCCCTCGGAATTGTACCAAATCACGTTGCATAAATTTTCTGTTACTTTGATTCTGTTACAGAATCTCGTTAGGACAGAGCATTATTAATTGCGAGATTATCAAACATCATGGCCAGGTGGATGGTATCTGATTCAATCCAGCTATCCAGCTTACAGGATATGAGAACAGTGCTATGACCAACCCTTGTGATTAACTATGCGGGAAATCACAAACATGTGAGCGAGCTACTTGCATTGTACTACATAAGTGACAAAAATAAGAAAAACAAATTCGTCACGTAGGAGCTTCGTACATACTTCGCGAACGTTTTTTTTTTTGAGGAAGAGATAATTAGTGTATTTCTATATTAAAGCTGCTGATGTCCAGCAAACTTTTTCAAGAAAGAGTTGCTTTTCAGTTCTTTAAATTTATTCGCAATAGAGAGTGAGTATTTACGTACCCACTACGAATGATTAGTAACATATATGTATACGTGTAATACCGGCAGTGCACACTCGGCGAGACAAGACGAGACATAACGGGCACAAGAGTGTACTCGCAATGCTCGGTCTGCCTTGTGTCGACTCGGCTCACCTCGTCTACGCTCCATTAAAATTAGGTTTTTTTTGACAAGAATCAAAGAAAGCGTGTGGTGAATACATTTGACACGAGCACGAAGGACACTCTCGGCTACATTCGATTCAACCACCATTTTTAAATATTCAACTATCAACCGTTTTAATTGTAACAGTAGAACAAGAAAATAAATAAAAACTGTATAAATTTATGAATAGTTTAATCAAAAAATTACTACTCCGTAATTTTTAATTAAAAAATGTCATTTTTCAGGTATACCAACGTAATTTCTGGCCAAGCACCGTTGACTAACTGACGAGAAATGAATTGTCGGCCGAACACTCGGCAAACGCGGCTCCTCGTCTTACGATTGTCATGTCGAGTGTGTACTGCCGGCATAAAATATCTATGCCTAGTATGTCAATCGAAACCATAAGAAGATATTTGTTTTCAACAATGTACGTACAATCATACTTGTTAAAGTTGACTCCTGGTTAGAAATCAATGTAACGGAGAACAACATAACAAACTATACATATGTAACTAGTAACAAATACTACAAACACATCGTTCTGTTCTCGCAGGTAGGTAGGTAGGTAAGTTGTGGCTTACCAATAAAAATATACCTTAGTACAAATACTACCAAGTCTTGGATAGAAATAATATCTATGTGACTTGTAAAATATACCACAGCCGGTTGTCAAAGGTCATATCGTGAAATCATCTTCATCATAACATATATAACGTATATTCCCTTCTTATAATATGTTGTCGCGGTTACATATGGACTTGTTATTCATCTGTTATAAGACAAGCATAACAATTTTGTATTAAAATTATTATTAATAGTTAAAACAGGTACAAGTGGAATATAAAATGTCTAAATAATAATAATATGTAGAAATTTATATCTAATTATCTATCCTGTATTTTCGTTTTTTGCATCCTAAGTATCTAAATTTTTAAAATTCGCAATTATTTTTGGTCTCCAAAACTTAAAATGCACAATCGATACAATGCACACACTTGATTGTCCAGGAAATATATTTGGTTCTCTGCGTGTATATTCATCAACATTTGTATCAATACGCCAATCTTCGTTTGAGTACAGTTTATCTATCCAAAACATCTATACAAAAGTTGTTTATTTATAGAAAAGGAACATTTTTGGTCTTTAAATTCGAACTCTCGATATATATATATACACATATATATATATATATATATATATATATATATATATATACGGTGAATCAAACCAGGTACATAATAGCACACGCCTTCATTTCTTTCTATGATTCGCCCACTTCCCAATAACATCCAATAGAAATCGATAAATTGATCATCTCCGCGAAACAAACGAAGACCACTTGTGATTGGTTCGAAGATATGTTAAACACCAAAGCACTAGGGGAACAGCAAGTAATAAAAATCTATTATTAGTTTTCCATTAATAAAATAATATTTATGTTAAATTATAAATTTAGATGAAAAAATAATAACAGCTACTACATGTTCCCCTAGCACTCCAATTCAAGGATGTGATGAACGCTAGGGCGTTTAAAGTGGAAAATTAAAATCCTAAATATTTCTGTACGCATTAGAGTTGGAGAAAAAATGATCAGGTAATGAATTGAAGTAAACATTATTTTCTACAACTTTACTCTTTATACATTTTTCGATTATTCTAATATAAAGAGAGATATTTTATATTTTGTGTTTTCTTCTTTCTCTATACCCCCACACCCCTACTGTTTACCCTTACCCTTGAGCCATTTATATCAAATACAGCTTTTATCAAATCAATCATATCAAATACAGCTTTTCATTTTGATCAGACTAAAATCGTGACCGCTAGAGAGTGATTTATGTATTCTAAAGAAATTCGCCAAGTTGACGCAGCTCCTGCACAACGAATTTTTTTCCCACCCTTTTATACCATGTGTGTTTTATGCTCAAGGTTCGTAAGTGTTTTCGAGCTAGTTCTAGTGCTTAACGCTCACGAGATTTTGTGTTTACACCCATCACTTGGCACACATTTTTGGTATGAAGAAACGTATAGATCTAGTAAAAATTCAACATTAATTTTGGATCCCAAATACGTACTACTTCAACATTGCATAGTACGCTATTGTAGACAATACCGTACGTTTAGTTTACATCTTCGCATAGCAGATCTCCCACGTGTATGAGAGAGTACATATGTATTCATTAAGCAATGTGTATGAGAAGGAGGTCTTATAGGTTTGTTTTGTTACTGTTGTGTTGTATGTGCCTGTATAAATTTTAGAGAGTGGGGATTTTTTGTTGAATACAAATATTATTAATTGTTTTGATAATATGCAATCATTACTATGTGAATGCTTTTGGAAAATACGTGTTTGTGTATTTTATTTATTGGTATTATTACAACAATGGGTTATTATTACACAAAAGAAGAAAAAGTGCAAATTGTTAAATGGTACTTTTCCGGACATTCCGCACAGGAATGTTGTTGCATGTATCGATACTACTGCATATAAATGGTTGTATGCAATAAAATCCGATGTAGCAAATAGAGGCGCAGATGTTGATTGTGGAAGGTAGTTTTCGTGGATATGGATAGTGTAAATCAACACCTTTAAAATATCATTACCTCAACACGTTAAATATTCAAGAGTACGCGCGCTTTGACTCAAACGTATAGACTCTGGTGGTATGATCGTGAACTATTATATTGAATTGGTTGTTGATCGAATTATCACAGATACGTGTATTGACGAGAATGGAGAGTAATGTGTTTTATTTTATTTGAGGTGATATTAAAGGTGGTAAGTGTGTCAATATAACAATAATGTATTATATTCCTTTATTTTTCATTTATTTCATTCACAGTATCTTAACAAATAAAACAAAACTTCTATAATAATTTTTGGTTAGTAAAGTGACATTTAATAATTATTGGATAAAGGTGCGTTCGCACTAACTGCAGTTTTATTATAATCAATGTCACTCTACAGAACTCGTAATATAAGGTAATGTGTAAGACAATGTAAATGATTAACAAATAGTCGAGTAAAACTATAGTATCCGTGAATAATATAAATTAGTAGAACAATAGCTACCCGACAATACTAATGACCACGTTTAATATTTTTTTAATTTATTTATCAATTAATAAATTATACAAATTTTTGAATAACGATGAACCTGATCGACACTTAATACAGGGGGTAGATTGCGGTAATCGTACTATCTCACTCGCCGGATGCGTGGGGAGAACTGGGGCCTAGCCCGTTCGTGGCGCGCATTCGCTGAGTATTTGGAGATCGCACCACTTGCCTACGCTAGGGGTAATGGACTCCCTCTAGGGACTGTCTGGTACCTAGCGTCGCGGGATAATCCGTGGTACTGCGATCGTGATTGACACCAAAAAACAATCGACGTGTGGTCGATCAAATTCCCGATCATTCATATAAATTGTACTGATTAAATGTTGTAATATTATTTTTAATTTTTAGGGTAAATCTCCAACCCAATACCAAACACGACAATAGAACGTGCAGAGATGAGGACATATGAATTTAAATGAAACAAAATTAGACAAACCTTGATGGGGCCACCATTCATCGCTGAAACTGCTAATGGATGAGTTACGACAATCCAAGGTATTAATCCCAACAACTCAGGTATGACATGAAATATTCTAGTCCACGTGGTGCTGGCGTATTTTGGCGTTGATATGTATCAAATTTTCGGTAAATGTTTGGCCGTCCGGTATATTTGATGGATGAACAATTGATTTACTTTATATCTATCTATATTTATTGATTATGTGCAATTCGCGATATAATTCGATAATTCCACAGAATCATCAATCATGAATAATTCCATATAGTATATCGCTTTCTCGGTACCGATACGTTTTTCAATTCTATTTTATTTTAAGAAACAATCGAATTCGATCACTAATAATAATCGCTCCGTCTTGATACGAGATCAGAGGCTTAATAATTTCATTCCTGTTTTTTTGCCGCCCGTACAGAAAATTACATGTCACCCCCTGTCTATAGCTCAAGCTATGTTGTAACACTCTTATTTATTGTTGTTGCAGGAGTGGGTGTTTACACGGTAGCGTGTACCAATGGATTGTACGTGACTCGATCCATATACAGTTTTAACTTCTTTTTTTTTCTTTGTCCCTTTTTATTTATTTATTTATTTTTTATTCTTAATCTAACATAGTTCCTATTCTTATTTTAACATAGTTCATAGGTTTTTAATATTAGTTTTTAGATTTTTAAACTAGTTTTTAAGTTTTATAGATTTGCTTTTATTTTAATTGTTTCACCTCTCTCTCTCTATATATATATCTATCTATTCTATTGCCTTTTTGTTTTTAATTTGAACTTGAATCAATGAAATCTGGCCCCAACAATCAGTTTATAATTTACAATTATTGAATTGCCCAGAGTAGTACAATGGACCATTAATAAATGGTTCAATGTGTCAATTTATTTATTGTGGCATTTGAAGGTAGACAATCACCAAGCACTCGAAAAGTTATGAATATTATTCACTGTTTTGAAAAATATGCTTGTTTATCAATCCTATAAGAGCTCCTTCTCATACACATTGCTTAATGTATACACATGTACTCTCTCATACTCGTGGGAGATATGCTATGCGAAGATGTAAACTAAACGTACGGTATATAGAAGTAATATAATCTTGCAAATTAAGTTTCAAAACTACAGATCTACTAGCTAAACTAGATCATTTATTTTCAGAATAATTTAATAAGAAATTCACGTATCTATATAAAAAATCTGATGTTAACAAAAAAAATAAATTTAGTGGCTTGTACTTATTATCGTAGTGTAAGTACAACCATATAATTGACAATATTATGAAAACTACTATGCCATAAATTTTTCAATAAATTGTTTGCTTTAAAAGTTAAATCTGAAGATCTATATCCAAAACCAGATGCAATTATTAGTGACAATTTCACTATGTTCAGTTATGGTATTATACACAAACTAAGAAAGAAATCTAAGAAGTAAATCGTAACAACATAAATAAAGAATTAAGACAAGTTAAGCTCTAGTAAGCTTAAGTTAGTTTAAACAATGTGTCATATGAACTAAAATAGAAGAATTTGTGTGTGTGTGTGTTTAATTACGTTTAAATCCACATACAGTTTGTTGATTTTGATATCTTTATGACTGCAGTATATAATGTGCGTATTTATCTGTGCAAATATTTCACACAAGGTGTTTAGTATGTATTACGATTTTGAAAAGATTTATGCATTTGTTATTTATTGTTCTACTAGCAGATCCGCACGAAATTTTAGTTTGTGTCTTTCTAACTGTTTTTAAAGAATACTTGTTTCTGGTTATAAAATAAAAATTCTTTGTATTTAGAGATTTTTGTCTCTCTCACGTCGGTTAGGTTTTGCAAAAAACCTAAAATGGTGAAACATCATGAAAATCGATTCAGTCGTTCCATCGTGATATAAAAATTGAACCAGTTGAAACATTCTAAGTGTTACTGTATGTTTTTCCTCATCGGATTAGTGCCATCCTTCAAAGTAGTCCCAATTTGACAGAATAACACGCTCCCAGCGGTGTTTCCGCTTTCCGATGCAGTCCTGGAAGTAAGTTTTTGGAATAGCCTTGAGTGCCCTCGTCGCATTATCTTCAACCGCCTTTTTGTCATCCAACCAGTGTTCTTTGGGCGTTTTTTTTAAAATTCGGGAACAACCAAAGGTCACAAGGGACTATGTCGGGACTGTACGGAGATTGGCGAAGCAGTGCGATATTATGTTTAGGAAAAAATTGCTGCACAAAATTCGATGAGATTTCCCACCGCTCCCACTTTCTAAATTTGAGGTTAAAATTTCCCAAATTGTAATTTTTGGTATTCCAAGAACATCATTCTAAATCGCGCACAGTCATACATCGATCTTCTTCAATTATCCGGTATTGTTGTCGTTGAAGGTCGGCCAGAACGAGGATCACTATCAACAGATGTGCGGCCACTTTTGAAACGATTATATCTTTTATTTGTGTTTTGCCCATACACTCATCCCCAAAGGCCTTCTGCATCATTTGAATAGTTTCCGAACGAGTTTGAAGTTTGATTCAAATTCGTTGATCTGATCTTTCAGTCATTTTTAACAATAACAAAATCCGACGAACGCAAAAAAGGTTTTGTAAACAAATACACGCTGTGCATGAACTATACGTCCTGTAGGTGTCGGCGAGAAACCGATAAGTTCGTGTGGCTTTACTGTTGACGTTCATTTCTCGCAGAGGTCGCTCGAACACAATAAAATCAGGTCGAATACTTTTCGGACAAACTAGATGACTAGTGATTTACTAGTTCAATTTTTAAGAACGGGAGTGTATGTATATCTATTTTTGTTTTTTGGAATGCTGTGTAGCCTAAACGGCTCGATTGATTTTCACTTTTGAATATTGTTAGATTCGTCTTAATAGTGGGGGTGATAATTTACACACACATACATATATATTCTACATATATATATATATATATATATATATATATATATATATATATAAAATCATAATTATTTTTACGCAGTCGGGTTTTTATATATTTTTTATATTACTTTAACTTGTATGATGCAATTTATTTGATTATAGCGCATATTTATATGCTTTCATTGCTTGAGTGTAATAGGTTTGTTCGAGTTACTTGTATTAATAATTTTTTTAAGGTTCACGTTGTGTATTTAGTACTTTTTGGATGTACTATTGGATGGAAAATTTTGAGGGATGTGTGACGTTATTTTAAAGGCTAGATTATATCTCTTAGCTGTTAATTGCAATTGAGTTCTTTGTTGTATGTTTATTTAATTATTAGTGTTTGGGCTTGGTTGTATTAATTGGCTGTGTGTGTATACCATCAATTTCTAATTACCACATCATAAGGGAAAATTCTGCATTTGACATTGTATATGATTATACAACATTCAATCATTTTCTATCACACTGTATAATACATAATAATATAAGTCATATATAATATTATTATTTGATATAGATAATATAAAAGTCGTCACCGGTATATATTTTATTTATACGTGCAAGAATGTTATATGCAACAGGTTCATGACCCAAACATAACTAGAACTTATCTATTTACTCTTTATATAACGTACAACAACCTACGCCCTTCATAAATGTGTAAAATTACATAAATTCTTTTTATATTATATATAATCTTTATCATTATAAACATATGTTTCCATTTTGTTTAATTTTTTTTTCTACATGTTTTTCTTTTAACTTTAAAATATAATAAATTTTATTGTTATTACTTTATTGTTGAAATATGAATAATGATAATATTTTGTCTTTGTACACGTAAATAAATTGAAATTAGTAACTACAGTTTTAATATTATTCCATTCAAATGAACGAAAAATGAAGTTCATTTAAATATTAACTCCCAATTCTTCCATCGAAAGATGGAAATTGATTCAAATTAAGGCAGTTTATGAGAATGGTTTTCGAACTGATGAAAACGTAGTCAAGACAAAACTTTTTTCACCCTTTCTATTTTTAGAAGTATGAGGACAATATCATAAAATCGCCGGAGGCAGTCAAGTAGCCGCGCTTGTTAAGGCGTTGTATCTACTTGGAACTGGGAGGTTATGGGTTCGAATACCGGCAGTTTGCCAGTTAAAAAAAATTAATGGGGCGGTTGATTGACTAAGCTGTATGGACAAAAACGAAGCCGGCTATGCTTGTGAAGGTTTTTTGCAGTTTTCCTTCACGAACTCCAGATGAATATCGGCATAGTTCTTATCCAAGTCGGCTGCAGCCGCACACCTACCAATTCCTAGTCTGCATACGAATTCCTGATCCTCCATTCATATTATAAAAATAATGTAAAAGTTAAAATTAATAAAGGTTGAGAAATAATGATGTGGGTGGCCTCTGTTATAGACCGTCGTGTCTCAAAAACGGAGGTTACACCCCATTATTATTATTATTTTTAAATCGCCGGAGCGGAATCCAGAGGGAAAAATAACACAAAAGCTCAACAACATTGATTACGATGATAGTGTATGCCTATTAAGTTCAAGACATTACGATATGTAGCTAAAATTAGATAAATTTGCAAGTAAAGAGAAAACCCCAGTCATAACTTTATCATTTATCTGGAAAATACCGATTAAATCAATTTATATAACACCGCTGAAGCACCCACAAATAGCCGGCCACAATTTCTATAACAAGAGATGGAGGATACCAATAACAACGCCAAAACCATCTAAAATAACTAAAATAAGGCAATGTAGTATCAACATTACGAATCTTTATCATGAATAATCGCTTTCTGCTTTGTTTACAGATACTTTCGTTATATTTATACGATATTCTAGCCCAACGTGTCACACTCTTCCATAAAAATCTAAAATATTTGAAAATCGCCGAATAAATAAAAAAGCAGAAATTAAACAACAGGATCCATATTATTTATATATCAATAAAAAAATTTCAAAAGTGAATAATGTGAGAATTACTATCTTTTTCCTAGCGATTTTTCTGGCGTAAAACAGTACATTCAGTTATACATACTAATAATCTTCTTTTCTCTCTATTTGAAATAAACCGCTTTGAAATTGTTACCAGTTTTTAATTGAACCAAATATTGAAACCAAATGCCATGAACGAAATATTTGAGTTACAAGACAAGACAACCAATATACTCGTACTGATATATATTCTTCAAATACAGATGCAATCAAATTTTCAATGGATACGCTGGACGGAGTAATAATGGTCTCTCATGGGATATAATAGACCTTTTCATAGTGCGCATGCGATTTTCGTACTGTCTACAATAAGATGAAAAAAGACGAGAAGTATTGCTTATTCATTTCTTCACATTGTTTTTTTTGACATCTGTCCGAAACAAAGACAAATCGTGATTTGAAATAAAAAGGTCTATTGAAATAAATATTCAAAATACATTACTAACAACATTCTTGTTCACTTACTGAAAGATTGGAATTGTAGAATCTCTGAACGCGGGGACAGTATTGGTCATTATGTTCAGATAGAAGTGGCCACTAGTCGGCGAAATAGGCGGACAGTAAGCATACACACGAGGAGAGCGATGGCCTCCATTACTAGACAGCCAGTAACCAGTTTTGTTCGGATATGGCGATTGCAACATAGTCAAAGGATGCGTGAGAACATGGATGAGGTTGATGAAGAGTACGAGGAAAGATAGTCTAGCACTTCATTGACGGCCACTACCTTTTAAGACACTTCCAATAATGGCTGCTACGTCACATGACCCCGTGACTGGCTCTCTAGCGTCCACTAAGATAGATAGATTGTAGCGGCTGCTCTGAATGGAACACACTTCAACCATAAGGTACATTGTGATGCCTAAGGTTGTGTAGTTCATGAAGAAAACTACAGAAAACCTTCACAAGCATAGCTGGTTACTTCATTCTTGTCCATACGCCGACAGTTTAGTCAATTAACCGCTCCCTTTTTTTTTATAATTGGCACACTGCCGATGTCGGGATTCGAACCCATAACCTGCCAGTTCCAAGTAGACATAACGCGTTAGACCGCTCGCTGCTTGAACGGTTGGCGTCCACTAAACTCGAACCTGCTGGAGTTTGGTAACTGCTATTAGCCAGTAGCTGGACATTGAAGCAGAAGCCAACGAGGATAGTAGAGAGTTAATTAATAGCGGCCATTACTGGCTAGTACTATTGAGACCGCCACTACTGTCCCCGAGTGCAGGGGAACTAAGACAACGAGCATACTTATAATCTCCAAGAAAGGTTTCAATCTAATTTGTAATGGATACTGTTATCAGAGTATTAATGGTGACGTTTTAGCGAATTTCCTGAAATGAAATAGAGAAATGAAATTGGTCACGTACCGAAGTCAAAATTTCGCAAAAATTTCTTCAAATGTCCATCGATCCTACCTAGTAGATGTCAAAAATAATATTGTAAAATTTATATATATATATATATATCTATGGACATATATATATATATATATATATATATATATATATATATATATATATATATATATATATATATATCTATAGACATATAGACATATATATATATATATATATATATATGTCTGTAATCACTCTAGCGGTCACAGTTTTCATTTTATCGGAATGAGATTTGGCATTTGAGGCGCTTTTGGTATACAAAAGATCAAGTTCGTTACAGGGGGAAATCGGGAAAGGGGGGTTTAGAGGGAGGGGGAAACACAAAATTTGACACATCTCCCTTAATATTTGAAAAATAGAAAAATTTATAAGAAGTAAAGTTGTAAGTACTAAGTTTTACTGTAATTTTGTTTCTTATCATTTTTTCTGTGACAGTAATATTTACAGAAATATTGACGGTTTAAGATTGAAAATTAAATTCCTTAATATCTCTGTACACATTAGAGTTTGAGCAAAAATGATAAGGTGATGAATTGTAGCAAATATAATTTTCTACAACTTTATTCCTTACGCTTTTTACGATTGTTCTAATATTAAGAGAGATATTTTACATTTTGTAGTTTCTTCTTTATACCCCACCTCCCATTCCCCTCGACGTATGTCATTTATTAATAAAATTGGACTTGAAAATACTAAAATCATATACGACATTTCATTTTGATCAGACTAAAATTGTGACCGCTAAAAAATGATTTATGAATTCTGAGGAAATTCGCTAAGTTGAAGCAGCTCCTGCGTAAAGAATTTTTTTTTATGTGTAGGTACTCATGTGATATAATTGAAATAAATATTCAAAACGACTGACAACATACTCGTGCACTAAATGTTTTACGCAAGCTATGTAGGTGTGTCGTTAAAAAAAACCTTATCAGATAAGGTGGTTCATATAAGTTTACTCCACATAATGATACTCATTGTCAAAGACATAAATGAAATAAATACCCAAAACAAATTGCATACTCGTGCACTCACTAAATGTAGGTAGGTGTATTCGTATTCGATATAATACAGACATTGTTTATCCGTCAATTGAACGGAATCCTATTGTTGCAACACATTTTGTTCAAAATAAACTAAAAGTAAGTATTAAGTAATTCTATACCAAAACAAAATTAATTTCACGTTCAACTGAATCTTAAGAAATAAGTTATTATTTATCACCATCTTACATTAATACAAAAGATTTTTATCTGTGATGCGAGCGAACCTACTTAACACATTAACATTACAAGTCGTCTAGCTGTCAATGGCGCTATTTTTGAAACTAGAAAGTTGCTCGTTCGATTTCCAACTGTGGCAGTTTGGAAATAGAGCTATAGGTCTCGTACCGATGTCAAAATTTTGCAAAAATTTATTTAGATCTATAGATAAACCTATAGATCAATTTCCTTGAAGAGTCACAAAAATCACTTAAACCTAGAAAATATATTAGATGGAAAATATGTTGGATGACGCGAAGCATTAGATAAACTGAAGCGTTAGTCAACGTGAAGCGTCAGTTATCGCCAAGCGTTGTTCAATACGAAGGGATAGATAACGCGAGTGGCGGTCAACGCGAGGCGTTCGTTGACGTAGCGAAAATCGCATGAGTTCCATAATATATACATATATATATATATATAAACGCAAGAACATTTATTTTCAATATTTTAATATTATTAACACAAAACCAACATTTACAAATTCATATTTTATAAACATTGAATAGGCAGAAATATTAACAATTCAAATATTGATATACAACTCAGTATATACTGGGTATTTAAACAATTAACTCAGTTAGTTGTTACATTACTTGTTTGTATTAACTCTGGCTACATGGTGTACACCATAGGTGGGCAAACTTTGACAGCACTTAGCTCTGAATGAGAGGTAGGAAGAGAGATAGAGTAAATACATGGTTAAACACCAATTATTATTTTCTTTTTTTAATTAAATTAATTTTCTGAAAAAAATATCTGAAAAAAATATAATAATACCAACTCTTTTTTATGGTCACTATTATTCAAAGTATACAATATATACAATACATTGAATACATACTCTGGAATTTTGGGCTGGTAATTTGGGGCATAAAATGTACCTTTTTAATATATTTGGGTATGAATAAAATATATATGTTATATAAATTATAAAATATAAATCTTTTGATCTTTTACATTTACGGCTTGACAATTGTCAACTGCTCGTAAATTTTTTTAAGATTTAGCTTTAGTTTAGATTTTTGGAAATTCCAAATAATTTGCCTAAATTATTCATATTGGAGAACTAATAAACAATTATTTACTTGATTTAATTATTTTTTCTTAGTAGGGGGTATAGTGTCGTGGGTATTTCATGACACTGGATACAATAAAGATGCCAATGATAAAGCTGGGTGGGGGGGCGTGTTGGTAATTTGTTACTAATTTCTAAATGGTTAACTTGTACATAAAGTAGGAATACATATAGTTGTTGTTGTAATTATTGTTATTGCTATCATCATTATTGTTGTTATTATTATTATTGTAATTATTATTATGTTTTTTGGTGTATCTCTCCATATTGTAAAAGATATTTCTTAAACAATAAATATTTTATAAAACTATTTCTAAATTGATTGAATAAATTATTGGGCAATAATCGGTAGGCTACCAGTATTGAATTATCGTACCGTCTTACTTCAAAACATACCTTTTTTACTTACTCTCACACAGCTTGCTCACCTTGTGCACACTTAGATCATAACTACCTGCTATGATGGTTTTTGACAACTATATATACCTATCACAATGGAACATGTCACTGGCGAGAGTAAATTTTTAAGTATAAACACATAATCGATAAAAATTAAATTGTTTTGTTAAGATACAACCACGACTATGTCGCGTAGTTTGTTTAACAGAAATAGTGTCATTAGTGCAATTTTTATCTTTTCAGCTTAAGTGCGATTCATTTACCTGTGAGTACTATTGGAGAACTTCTTGATGTAGTTGGGTCCGTTATTCTATTTTTTACAGAGCAGCGCGATTAGGGGTACAAACGTGAAAGTTTTCAATCGCCATAAAAATAGTTGATATAACTGAAGTTACATTGCTATGCACACACAGAAATTTATTCAAAATATATCAATCGCATGTTTTGTTAATAGCTATAGCTCTCGTTTTGTTTACATTTTCTTTGTTTGTCAACCACTTCAGTCACATGATCAGAGTATATCAATCACAAGGAGTAGGATATAAACATACCGTACATACTATTCTTACATATTACGTTAAATATAATATTTCATGAAATAAATTGCCAAAATAGAATTCTTCTCTATTTCATCAAACTAAAAACATGCACAAAAAATACTACTGCGCTTGCTTTTAAAAACGCGCTTTAAAACGGACTAAAATAATGTTAAAACAACATTTCTAAAATAGAATTCGAACATATGATATACCAGGTACCTACGAAATTACACTTCATAAAGATACAAAACCATTAACTTAAAACGATGGCTTGCCTGCCTGTTTTCTTTATGGATTACTACATATTAGAAAATATTTCAACTACTTGCATTGCATTTGGTTTGAAAACTACAAGACCTGGCAGACGAAGAATGAAATGGGAAAAATTGCCCTTGGTGCAAACGAAATTTTAGGTACGGAATTCTAAAAACATAATTTTTATACTATAAATTCGAATCAATAAGCAAATACAGCAATAATAAATGATTTGTACATTGGTAATTAAATATAAAAAAATTTATGAAATTTAAAAAAAAAAATGAAGTAACGGTATTTAGTTTTAAAATATTTGTTCAAAAACGTTCATTAAACTTCTCCATAAAATATGTATAATCATAATTAAAAACCTGAAACGTTTTTATTTGATTTTTGATATGATGTCTAAACCATTCAATACGTCTGTCTGATTTTATTGGGAAAAACTATGTACAGGCTGAGTCAAAAGTCATGGAGTTTGTTAAAAGGGTGGATAGGGGACGAAATTCTAAGATAAAAAGTACATTGACGTTTTTGCACCTGACCCACCGTTAATTAGATATTAATTAAGTAAAGTAACCAATTAGAGAAGCGCGTTAATGGAATAAGAAGTGGTGGGAATGATCGCAACAACTGCAGGGATACGTGAGGGGAGAGAGCTCTCCCCATCACTAACGTAAAGCGAGTCAATCTTATGCGTTTCAAATCCGGTACAGTTTTTATAGTAGTTTTAAAAAATTTGGGAAACAAAATTTACCATTTTTTATTCCGAAAAATCTGATAAACTGAATTATTCAGTAATCATTTTTAAAATTTGAAAATAATTATTATTTTAACTCCAATAATTGTCTAGGTGCTAGAAATTCATTTGCAGTAATCCACTTATCCAATAATTATTGAAAACAATTTTTCAGTAAAAACAACTCAATAAAAAATAAATAATTTGGGTGACTGAAGTTTCTGTGTAAACCAAAAGTTTATAAACATTTATTTATTGAAATTTGTCGTAAGAAATCCAACAAAAATTGAATAATTCAGTTAATCAGATTTTTCGGAAAAAAAACGGGAAATTTTTATTCAAAATTTTTCAAAACTCTACTATAAAAACTGTACCGGATTTGAAACGCATAAGATTGACTCGCTATACGTCTACCTCTACTCTGCCGCTGCCCCACCATTTCTTATTCCGTTAACAAGCTTCTCTGATTGGTTACTTTATTTAATTAATATCTAATTAACGGTGGGTCAGGTGCAAAAAAGTCCAAAGACTTTTCATCAACTCCGTGACTTTTGTGGGTCAGCGTAGAGAAATTGAAAAAATATTGTCGTTTTTATTTCGAAAAAATATTGTATTTATTTAAATTTTAATGTTTCACATAAAATTTTCCCTTCACACAAAATTTGGACACCGCCTCCAAAAATAACAATAATTGTACATATATATTTAAAAATTTTGGCTTAAGTTAACTAAATTTGACACAAGAATATGCAATTATTTTTTTACTTTTTAGAACATTTTTGGTTTTAGAATATTTGATTTTTGAAGTCAGGTCTTCATTTTGTCAAAATTTTTTTTATTTCTCGCTTTTTAGTGACTTTGAAGTTATATATATAACTGATTTTATTTGTCTGAATATGGGTAGACCTACTAACGTGGGTAGAGCTATTAGTGGGTAGACCTACCCACTAATTTTTTTATGACATATATTTTTTTATCCATTTTTATCTGCGATTTGGTGACAATGGGACCGGGAAATCAAACCCTTTAAAACAAAAAAACAAAAAATTCAAAATCGGTTCATAAATGTCGGAGTTCTGAGGTGACACACATTAAAAAAAAAGCAACATACAGATGAATTGAGAACCATCCTCCTTTTTGAAGTCATGTTACTAAAAAACACATAAGAGACACGTCGAGAGTATTTTTCGAAATTATTAAAATACAAAAACTTAAATACACCTAAAAGACATAGAATATGGTATATATAATAAGAAATTTTGAATTCGTTTTGATATAGATATACCAAATTAAGTATGTGGCCCTTCCTCTAACAAGTTCATTTAAGGATGTACGAGCACTAGATATTCATTTATAAAATTCATCAAAATCTTATATTATAATACATTCACGAAAGTCCACAGTAGTTTTTTATTTTTTGTCGTAAGTTAAAATTAAAATATAATTTAGACCCGTCTTACCGGGCCTAAAAAATCTCGGTCCTAAGCAATCCCTTTACTAATATTTCTATTATCTATTGCGTAGTTTTTTTTTATTCGTCTTATTTTATTCCAATCGGAAATTATCAAAGGTCAAGTAACTCCCCTCCTCCCCCACAAACTTTTATAATTGATTTAAATGCACTTCATCTACATGTAAAAAAAATCAAGCCTTAATCTTTTTGAAGCTCCAGTGCTCGTACATCCTTAACTAAATTCATTTAGTTTACAATTTTAACCAATGAACTATATTTACTCTTATTGAAGTTATACAAATTTCTGTATTTTTTAACCCGACTTCAAAAGGAAGGATGGTTCTCAATTCGTCTGTATATTTTGTTTTTGTTTTTTTTTAATGTTTGCTACCTCAGAACTCCGTCATTTATGAATCGATTTTGAATTTTTTGTTTTGTTTTAAAGGGTTTGTTTTCCGATTGGTCCCATTGTCACCCAATCGCATTCTGAAGAAGGGATCCCTTGGAAATCGAGGAAAACCCTCATTTTATATGTGATCACCGATTTCTGCGAAAATTTTTTTTGTCTGAAAGGGTATACTCATTCATAATGGAAAAATAAGAAACTTTTTTAAAAACTGACTTCAAAGAAAAAAATTTTTTACAAAAAAAAACCGACCCCAAAACAAAAATTTTTACAAAAAAAAAAACAAAATGCGTGTAAAAAAACTGAAAATCTGTTATGAAAAAGAGCACTAAAAATTAAAAAAAAAAAAAAACTGATAAAAAAAAATTTGTTATAAAAAAATGCACTAAAAATTAGTTGGTCGTTTAGTAGGTCTACCCATATTCAGACAAATAAAATCAGTTATAGAACTTCAAAGTCACTAAAAAGTGAGAAATAAAAAAATTTTTGACAAAATGGAAACCTGACTTCAAAAATAAAATATTCTAAAACAAAAAATGCACTAAAAAGTAAAAAAATAATTGCATATTCTTGGGTCAATTTTAGTTCACCTAAGCAAAAAATTTTAAATATATATGTACAATTATTGTTATTTTTGGAGTTGGTGTCAGCATAGAGAAATTCACATAAATTTTGGACACCGCCTCCAAAAATAACAATAATTGTACATATATATTTAAAATTTTTTGCTTAGGTGAACTAAAATTGACCCAAGAATATGCAATTATTTTTTTACTTTTTAGTGCATAGTGCAAATTTTTAAATATATATATACAATTATTGTTATTTTTGGAGTTGGTGTCAGCATAGAGAAATTCACATAAATTTTGGACACCGCCTCCAAAAATAACAATAATTGTATATATATATTTAAAAATTTTTTGCTTAGGTGAACTAAAATTGACCCAAGAATATGCAATTATTTTTTTACTTTTTACTTTTTAGTGCATTTTTTGTTTTAGATTATTTGATTTTTGAAGTCGGGTTTCCATTTTGTCAAAATTTTTTTTATTAGTGTACATTCTTACGTCAAAAAATATAGATAAATTTATGACCAATTTAGTCTAATATTTAATAACATGTTATATTATTTATTATTCCCATCACATAAATTTGACTATAATCGATTCAAGTTAAATATGGTAAACCAAAATTTTGTAAATAACACCTTTATTATTATACAAATAAAAATAAAAAAACATATTTGAAATGAAATAAAACAAAAATATTAAATTATAATTATGTTATGATTATATATGATTTTGAATAAATTGTGTCTAGTCACATAACAGCGTGATAATAATAATTTTATTTCTCTCACGCGATTAACATGGTTTGAAAAATTATTAGGTAAATTCATGACGCCATATTCCAAATGGCGGGTTTAGTAGGGTTACAATTAAATAATTAGTTAAATTTTTTATGATGAGTCTTATTAACAAAGAATTCGTTACGCAGGAGCTGCTTCAACTTAGCGAATATCCTTAGAATACATAAATCACTCTCTAGCGGTCATAAATTTAGTGTGATCAAAATGTAATATCATATCTGATAAGATTTTAGTATTTGCGAGGCCAATTTTATTACTAAATGACATAGGTCAAGGGGAAAGGAGGCATAGTGAGAGAAAAAAACATAAAATATCTCGTTTAATATTAGAACAATCGAAAAATGTATAAGGAGTAAAGTTGTAGAAAATCAAGTTTGCTACAATTCATTACCATATCAATTCTCTCAAACTCTAATGTGCACAGAGATATTTAGCATTTTAACTTTCAATCTTAAATTGTAAATATTAGGGTAACAGAGAAAATGATAAGAAACAAAATTATAATAAAACTAATTACCAACAACTTTAATTTTTATAAATTTTTCAAATACCCCGTTATTTGAACATGTTGGTGTGGAGAATCTGCCTGTCACACCATCCATTTTGTTGGATGTCACACCAAATTTTTTGGAGGTCTTTATTATATTATCCCTCAATTTAACGAACAAATTAACTGTTACTGATCAAATTTTCGCTATCGTCAAACAAACAAGTTACTCTCTTACGCGCTTCGGTAGTCACTACCATTGAGAATTTTTGCGAGAGAGAAGTTGGGTGTCTTGTCGAAAGGAAGCTACTGACAAAAATTTTGCCTGTTACTAATCATTAAAATAAAACGTGCTGTACTGTGGACTAATCATATTACATTCGCGTGAGATAAATATCTATCTAGCATTTGGGTACATATGGGGTTTGAACATTTCATATTAAATTTCAACATATAAAGCTAGCGAAGATTTGACGGGCAGGCTACAACCTAAAACATAAAAATATATTTTTATCTAAATTATGACCATAAAGCCGTTATATATTTCAGTTAAATGTATCATTAAAATAATACAAAAAATATAATTATGAATTATTTATTGGAAATTAAATTATTATTAGTATGGATTATTGTAGCTTTGTTGGGTATTCTTATATTAATCGCCGATTAAGATTGTTTTTTAATATAATGTAAGACTACGAAATATCATGTCTGTTGATGAGTTATGGCTTATACTTCACACCCAAATTCAACAATCTAAAAACCTACCTAAGGAAATATCGAAATAATACAAAGACAGTAATTACTCAATTTAAAGTTCCTCAGTAATTACATAGCTAATTGTTAATGTAATCCACTGTTAAAAGAAAGACAAACTACGTAACGAGCTCCTAAATCATCTGGATAATATCGAGTGTTTAAGTTTTCAGACAGTTCTTATTAGGTGTCTTAATATACAGGAACATATGTAAAATTTCAAATTCGCCCCCTTTACCTAGATCAGTTTTTTGTATTATAAATACGTATTTCGACTACAATGTAGTCATCATCAGTATAAATTTGCTAGTCGTACTTTACTCTTTGACAATTAGAAATAGATATAAAGTCGAGGTCAATAGACAAAAATAAATAAAAAATTAACTAAATTAAAATATAATAAATTGAAATTACTCTTGTTAAAATTTCTTTCATTCACATTTATTCCTGTTACCTTACTCTTATTAAAATTATTCTTATGTTGTCTCAGGATATGTTACTCGTCGCTAATTTGGTGACAATTTCACAATCTTTCATGGTTTTACACTGCTTATATATGTTTGCCTGACCTTTGATACTATGTTAAGATCGCACCTGATTGGTGCTGAGTTATGCGTTGCGCAGTGAATAGGTTTTTGTACTTTGACATCTTTAGAGAGAGATGAACATGTTGACTAACTAATTTATACTGATGATGACTACATTGTAGTCGAAATACGTATTTATAATACAAAAAAACTGATCTAGGTAAAGGGGGCGAATTTGAAAATTTTATTTCAACTTACTTTTATTTATAAACAGTAGCCTAAGCACGAATTTCTAACTTCAAAAATGACGAACTTCCATACAAACTTTCATCCACTTCTAAAACCCCATAGTACATATTGCTCACCTACGTTATATAAGGATCTCTTGTGCAAAATTGCACGCTCACTGGTTTAGGCTGTGTGTTGTCTGCCAGTTAGTCTGTAGATTTTTCTTAATAAGATAAAATTTCAAATTCGCCCCAATACCTAGATCAGTTTTTGTATTATAAATACGTATTTCGACTACAAAGTAGTCATCATCAGTATAAATTACAATTTGGTGACAATAACATATCCTGAGACAATATAAGAGTAATTTTAATAAGAGTGATGTTAACAAGAGTAAATAGAATGAAAGTAATTTTAACAAGAGTAATTTCAATAAAATTTATTATATTTTAATTTATTTTGTTTAATTTTTAATTTTTTATTTATTTTTATTTTTGTCTATTGATTTCGATTTTCTATCTATTTCTAATTGTCAAAGAGTAAATTACGACTAGCTAATTTATACTGATGATTACTTTGTAGTCGAAATACATATTTATAATACAAAATTAGGGTGGATTTGAAATTTTATTTCAAAAACTTAGAGTTCTCATTAATTATCATTGGATAATCTCATACTTAATAAGATAGATATAAAATTAAGTAACCTTGATGACAATTGAACATTCATTATCGCTACATTAAAATCGTAAATATTTTTGTAAATATTAAAGTTACAAAAAAAAAGAGCAGAAGATAAATTGACGTAAAATTGATTTTCTACAACTTTATCTATGGTAAATTTTTCCGTTTACCAATATTTTAAGTGAGATATTCAAAATTTTGCATTTATACCTTCCTCTTAAGGGATCATACTAAATCGGGTATTTAGTTAATTCGCTAAATCAATTGTTGTAATATTTCTTGTCTTAATATTAAATAAATAAATAAATAAAGACGACAAGTATCGTTTTATTTTGTTTACAAGTGACGCATATAAATTTTTGTGTTAATATAAATATTATATTTTGTCTGTGATAATGCAAACTATAATAAATAAGACAGAATATTATAATCTAAAGTATATGTCATCACATATTCCGCATACTTTTAAAGAGTGTTTATGTTTATATAGATGTACACTCGAATGCAATCTATTTGAAACAGTTATTCATATTTTATGCTTAAGTACAGCTGCCACCTCAAACGCTGGAAATTCGAACGAAACCAACTTCTTCGTTTGACGCCAATCGTTGATTAAAATTAATTTATTGTAAATTCGCTATTTTTATTCTACATAGCCATCCACGTCGAAAGTCGAGCACATGCAGTCAGTGCTTGATGAGCTAATTTAGGAAAAACCGACACTCGTGAAACTCCATCGACGCTCACCTAATTTTTTGAACGTATAGGTAAGATGTATATTAGTGGTATATACACTAATACAAGGAATTTCTTTCCTCAAGAAAATATATTTTCTTGAATAAAGAAGCTCTTGTTTTCATTTTTCCTCGAGAAAATATATTTTCTTCAATAAAGAAGCCCTTGTTTTCATTTAAGACTACGCAGTCGAACCAAAAGCATATGTTTAGTTGCGCGAAGAAACTAAAATTCTTGAACGGTGATTAAAATTTTTTAAAGTAGAGCTCGTTAGTCTTGATCTAAGAGAGTCTGTCTATCTTAGCCAAATAATTTTGTGATTCTTTTATCAAGAAAATGAAATTCTTGTAAAAAAAAGTATTTACTTATTAAAAAAAAAAACGCAAGAAGAAAAAGTTTATGCAGCTTCTTTAACTGAAGTATATATATTTAACCGAAATATATTTAACTGAAGTATATCCAGTATACCATAACTTCTTTAAAAAGTTTCATTTGTTTGGATTAAACAAATGTTTATTTTGGCCTGAAATTTTAGCATCTTGGTCCATAGAAATCATTATTTCAGTTTAAGAATTTCGAGATTCTTGAGTCAAGAGTCAGTTTATCTTTAGTTAAGATAATTTTCTCAAGTCAAAACTATAGGTGTCAAGATACTTTATTTTCTTATAGCAAATTTATAATATCTTCCCTATATATGAGAGTCAGAAATTCTTGGATTAAAAAAGGTAGGATTAAAGACACGGTAAGATCAATGAAGCCTCAATGATAGACATCAATAATATTATTTGTAATATCATTAATTAATACAGTTATTCTTTTTGGCATCGTTTTTACAACACTTATTATCATAATCGCTTATAAAGTCTTACTAGCAAAATGGACTTGTACGCCTGCTTTATTCAGGCATTGTAATTACATGGTATAAACTGTCACCAAATTAGCAACGAATAACATATCCAGAGACAATATAAGAGTAATTTTAATAAGAGTGATGTTAACAAGAGTAAATCGAATGAAAGTAATTTTAACAAGAGTAATTTCAATAAAATTTATTATATTTTAATTTATTTTGTTTAATTTTGTATTTATTTTTATTTTTGTCTATTGATTTCGATTTTCTATCTATTTCAAAGAGTAAATTACGACTAGCTAATTTATACTGATGATGACTACTTTGTAGTCGAAATACGTATTTATAATACAAAAACTGATCTAGGTGTTGGAGCGAATTTGAAATTTTATTTCAAAAACCTAGAGTTCTCATTAATTATCATTTAATAACCTAATATTTAAGCAATCTTTATATAATAATAAATTATTTACACGTTGTATTTTCGATACAAAATTTTCCGAACTGAATGGGTAGGTAGGTACTGTCCACAAGGCATTTCAGATTGATTATATTTATTAAACATGCGTGTGCATTGATTGTTTATAGTAGTTTTGATCTATGACAAGATAGTTATTCAGGATTTTTTTATACCTCTTTATTTTCAAGTAACATGTTACAAATAATATGATTTCTGTGATAATTGTAAAAGCATATAATATAACAGTCAACTCTGTCAAACTGATAACATTGCATAAAATATGATCTGTGTTATGTGCTCTTGATTAACTGAACAGTAATTTATCTGTTATAATATTTAAATATTACATTTACATTATACCAGCAATTTATAGTTTGTGGTGTATAAGTTGTCTTCGATATAAATTCTATGGTGTACAAGGTAACTTCTTTTCTTATCTACACAAACTAGTCCATCGCTATGAGGAAAAGTAAAACATTTATTCAAAAACTGCTTAAAAACAAGGAGGAAATAAGCAGAAAACCGTTCCATTTTATTTAGATGGCACTGCAATAGATCAAACAAGGGTTAACTTTTTCTTTCAATCGAAGGTGCCATTTTTCGTTTAATAAGGGATCAAAGAAAATAGTTTTCCATTCGAAACATTTTTTTATTAAATACAGATTTTATGAAATAATATACTTTGAAGACAAAAAATGGCTGTCATAATAAAAACAAAAACTGTGCGTCAGTCAAAAGCTAACGGCGATAGAAGTGAAACTTTTTATGGAATGCAAAAACTGTCAACGAGGAAACAACAAAAATATGCAGATAATCTCAAACTAAACACTACAGAAGTTTCACTTGTATGTACATATTTATTGTTATATGTACGTATATAAATTAGTCCATGCAAGTGAAACTTATGTAGTGTTTAATTCGATATTATCTGCACATTTTTTTTGTTTCCTCGTTAACAGTTTTTGCATTCCATAAAAAGTTCCACTTCTATCTCCGTTAGCTTTTGGCGCATAGATTTTTTGCTCCCTCATTGGTAATAGCTAAAAATACAAATTTTTTTAAAGTTGGTAATAGAGGAACAAGACTTCACAGATGACGTCACACTACATGGTTCTAAAGTTAAATTTTTCATATTCGGTAATAGGAGAATATGAGTTTGCCGATGGCATTATAGAAAAATACAGCAACCATCCTCAAGACAAAATAGCCTAAAACGAAGATATACAAAGCACATTTCAAGCCAATTTCATACTATGTGTTAAAGTATTAAATTTGTCAGCTGTTACAGAAGAAAGTTTAGGTAACAAGCGATTTTAAAAAGAGATAATTTGATCCATTTGTGTTTTGACGAATAATAATACACTTATCAAATTATAAAAATTCTGTGATGTTTCATTAATGATAAAGACTGTTTGTTAAATAAATACATCATAGGAAAAAAGTATTCAAATACATCATAGGCTAATAAATATTTGATTAAAGATAAGTAAAGTATATAGTACTGGTTGGTATGGTAACTGAAAAGAATATGTTTACAAGTGGCCATAATATCCATTTGGTTCACACATTTATGTGATGATAAATTCAAAAAAAAAAAACATAAATTATTGTATTGACTTTGACAATCATATAACAACACATATAATTATTAGTAACAATATACATTAAAATGTTACATGAACTTTGCATTTCGGGTAGGACCCAATTTTTTGTTGTGTAGGGGGGCCAGGCACCGTATTTGGCCACCAAACTATTAGGAAAAGGAATGCAAATAGTTTTTGTGCTATAGCTTCGAAACGGTACATGTTACACACAAATTTTTTTATGTTTACAATTTTATTGATTTTTAAGGCCGATACGAAGAATTATGTAATACTTGAAGATGATTTCAACGAACCTCTAGCGATCCATCGGCTTGAAAAATGTTCAAGTTGAATTAAAATACTACATTTCAATAATTATTAAAAAAACAATAATCACATGCGCGCTAAAAACGACAAACCTTTCACGAACACGTCCAAATATGAACTGCGAACATAGAAAGTGTTCGTTGAAAAAACCGACTTCAGATGGATCGTTGTGCACGGGACTGCGCAGCGCGCATTTGTGGGCGCACCAAAAGAGATCGACACTATGAAAATATTGTTCATGATTTCAAAAAAATGACCCTGTTAAAACGGCAGATATATCAAAATACCACAAGAGACCTTTTTTGTAGAACGTTTAATTTCCTATAAGAATGTGCTCTGGCCTTACAGGTCGGATAAGCCGTTCAGAAGCTACAAAATTCCAAAGGTTAAAAAAAAAATTTGTCCATGTTAATCAAATATGAAATGGAAAATCGCGATGAGGCACCCCCCCTTAATGTTAAAATTAAGAGCTGCCGTTTTAACAGAGTCATTTTTTCAGAATCCTGAAAAAAAAGTCGATGTTTTTGATACAGCACAATAAATATATATATATATACATACACTAATATTTTATTATTTTATAAAAAAAAACTGATTGATTCTTTTTCGTGCATCAAAAACAAAAAGTTAAAAATTTTTTTCTTATTTTTTTTTATCTTTGAAAATCCATTGAAGATGTGCACTTCATTAACGTTCCTCAGTTAATGCAAAAGCTATAGTGGTAATTTCAAGACGATTTAAAAGTTATTGCAAGTTAAAAAAAAGTAACATTACATGTGTTCTTATGAGATTTGTTCACTTAATAGATCAAATTCATTTAAATTACCATTTAAAAAGCTACGAACCGTCCCTAATTTTATATAACTTGAACTCTATAAAAACAATTTTGCACAATTTAATCACTTCTTTGTCTTTGTCACTTATGACGTATATGGTATACAAAGAAAAGTTTTTGTTGATTTAAATTAAAGGTACATTCACTGCCAAAAGTTAATTAAAATTTGTTCATATTATTTGTTATTTCTTATTTAACTCAACATTACTCGTAAAATTTTATTTTAAATTATATACATTTTTTTTAGTAATGACACTATTTATTATGCTACAAAACGTAAATATTCACGAATTTCTACTTTTCTAAGGGGATTTGAAATAACTAAAAAATAGTTCATATATTTTCAAATTTAATTATGTACCTAAACTTTTTGATATACTAAAATTTCGCAATAAATATTTTAAATTTTAATTAATCAACATTCATAATATTAAAAAAAAAAAAACTTAATTAAATTTTAAAGCACTTAAAACCATTTATTTATGCTATTTTGATTAAATTACCATCATTAAAAAAAATTAATTTCTAATCAGTATTATAAATATTATTAAAAACAATTGAATAGACAAATCTTATCAAGTAATCCTAAAATTCTAATTAAATTGATAAAAATTTAGTCCTACCATATTTGCCGCACACATTTAGAATTATTCGTTTTATAGTTACAATTCTATTTTGATATTTGACTGGATTAATTTAGTTGTTTACCTAAAAGATTTTGTTAGTTAAATATCTCTTACGGTTTTAAAAATTGATATACACTAATGCGGTTTTCTGCATTCCACGCGGAATAACTTCAAACCTATAAAAAAATCGGAAAGCTTTAATTTTTCAAACGCAACCTCCCCGTTAATGGCGAAAACTCCCTCAAAAATAAGTTTTTTACTTCTATACATGCTAGAAGGTTGCGGTTTTCTGTATTCGTTCTATGACGCGAGACCGAGGAAGCCTCGCGGGTCAAAGACGCGTAGACCCTTGTGAGCAGAGCGAGTATGTACAATACAGATTATAAGAAAATCGTAATTAATAAATAAAATAATCATTGATAAATAATGATATATATAAAATCGCCAAATCATTTTTATAGGTACTCCGTCTAGACTTCGTAACGGTTGAAAATACTGATCTCTGATACAAGTTATTGTTGAAGGTGTTCATGTCCTAATTAGTTCGTTTCTGTATATCCGTTCGTCCGTCCGTCGATCCAGACGGAAATAAAAAAAACGACCTGAAATTTTTTGTTTGAGAACTACAAAATCCCCTGCCTTTAATAGAAATTAAAAAACTTTGAAGTCAAATGCACCTTTTTTTTACGAAATAACTTTTATTTTTAAAATTTTATTTTCAAATTTTGCCAAACTGTATAGTTTGCCCCAATTTAAGCTCAAACAGCTGTAATTACTCTTGATTACAAAAGCATATGTACTCGTATATAGCTTTACAAATGCATATGAATATAGCACTTTTATACACACAACATTTGTGCGTATGTAGTCAACTCAATATAATGAGCTCAGTATATACAGGATATTTAATGAGTTATCAAGGTTAGTTGATATTTACACTTGTTTTATTGGAACACACTCTGTATAATCATGCAGCAAATGAACATGTAAAATTAATCGATTGTACTTTGGAATTAAATAGTTTAAATTAAGCATACCATGGATACCTCCTGCTGTGTAGGCAAGTAGAGAACTCTTTACATATAAGATAAAATACATATTTTTGTTGTCATTGATATAAAAACATTGAGATGATGATAGTTGTTGCATTTTCCATTAAAATTAAAGAACGCATCGAATTTTTTTATATTCTAATAAACTTACATTTTATAAACATTTAATTTAAATACTTTTAAGGACGTTCATGTGCTATGCTAGACTCAAATGAGTACTATCTTTAATAAAATTTATGTAGGATTTTAAAAAAGTTGTAAACTATATCAATAATCTTACAACGATTTGTTTGTAACCATGTTTTATTTGTCCTAAATATTTTAAAAGTATTTATTGTAAAATATCAGTAAATGTAAATTAGAAATTGATTTGACTTGATTTGACAGATCTGACAATAAAATATTCTTGTTATGATGTTTACAGCGTAAATGTGTATATGTATGTGTATATTTTTTACTGTGCGCTGTCGCCAGTTTTCAAAATATGGTGCAAAAACAAACCTAACAAAACAGTTTTAGGCTTATTAAATAATTAATTCAAACGATCGTCCATACCATTTTTTTAATGCAATTATATAAACTACATATTTCAAAAAATATTTATAAACATTATTTATTGTGGTGCCTACTTTAATAATATAGTTATTATAATTTTAAGTACAAAAAAATTATGTTCTTCAAAAGAGGCTGTGTTAAAAGTTTGATTTTTAATCGATAATAACTTTTTTAAATGATCGTCAACAGGTTTTAAATTTTTGAAGGAGGATAACTACATAATTGAGCTATTCAATTCACTAAACAAATTTTTTTATCTACTATCATGCCTCATGCATGAACTACCTTAAGGAATAAAAATATTACACTATTCTATTTTTATATTTTTATACTCGGTATATACATAATCCAAGCGGGGATCGTAAAAAAGCCATGCCCATCGAGCTAGACGATGAAAGTCAAAGATAGCACATTCAGTGACTTCAATCACTTGCCTAGGCTGGCTTGCGAGAACCTGATCCAACAGGGGGTTACCTCACCAAATCTATTATCATGCATACGTTTTTTTCTATAATAATTACGAGAAAAAACAACACAATAATACTTTTTCCATACAATTTTATTTCCAACAACTTTTGCATAAAATTTTTTATCATTATAGTTGCTATTATAGTTTTTGATATCTATACTCGTACATCTCTATACAGGGTGAATGCCTCCGTTTATTTCTATGATGCACTCATTCCCCAATAACATCCAATAGAAATCGATAAACTGATCACCTCACCGAAACAAACGAAGGCCACTCGTGATTGGCTCAAATATATGAAAAACACCAAAGCACTCAAAGTGGAGTGCTAGGAGAACATGTGGGTAAGTGATAGGAATATTAATATTTTTTCCTCTAAAATTATAATTTAACATAAATATTAGTTTATTAATAATTAAATATATTGTCTTAAAAAATTTATTTTCTCAGAAACTGTAATAGACACGAAAAAAAGTTTCAACCAAAAGATGTTCGAAATAAAATTTTATGAAAAAAGTATTCATATGTTTTTCTCGTAATTATTATAGAAAAAAAGTTATGCGTGATAAAAGATTTGGGGATGAAGCAACCTTCTGTCGGGTCAAGTTCTCGTGGGACAGCAAAATTCAAACAAGCTGCTGTTACATATGGGAGAAGAATATTCAAATTGATCCAAAAAATGATAAACATGTGTTTATTGGGAAGCAGATACATGAAACGGTATATAAAGTAATATTATCATATCATAACTTGGCGTACTTATGATAATTTCTACAAGCATTTTCCATTGAATTTCAAAATATTACGCACATTGTGCTTTTCTTCTTTAAATTCATGCATTGATAAGATATTGTGCATTTACTGCATAAGTATATAATCAAGTAAAACATTTCTTACCATACCATATAACTAAAAAGATATGTTGACATCCTTACCTGCAACAAAATAAAAATTAATTAACAAAAAATAAATAAAAATTATACTTAATACATAAATTTATAAAGGTCGTGTTTTAAAACTGATCAAAACTTTTGTCGCCTATAATAGTTCGGTAAAGAATTTTTAATACGCAAATTGATAATCTTTCTGATTGAAGAACATGTTAATGTTGCCAATGCCATTTAATCAAATTTGTATTTCAAAAAATTTAATCGCAATCTCTTCAATAATACTAACAGCCACAGCTTCGCCCGCAAAAATTGTAATTTTAAAGACCTTGTATTACTCTGTGTTTTCCCAAAAATGCTGAAAAGCGTATTTATTATTTATATATATTTATTTGTGTATACTTAAGCGTCAACAATACGATGTTTGTCCAAATTCCTTTCGGATACGTAAGACAAACTGTAGAAGACTTTAGCGTATACTATTTAGACAAATGACATTGTCATTGAATTTTTTAATTAAATACTGATATGAAAAAATTAACTCGTCAACCAGGAATCGAACCTCGGGCCTCTGGATATCTAGTACAGTATGCTTCCAATACACCAAAGACGACTGTGACGTAACAGCCAACCTTTTCATATCATTCTTATTTTTATTTATTTAGACAGTATTACTTCTGTCGAAGTTATTATTCATATATATTTATTTGTGTATACTTAATAAATAATAATAAAAATAAGAATGATATGAAAAGGTTGGCTGTTACGTCACAGTCGTCTTTGGTGTAGCGGAAGCATACTGGACTAGATATCCAGAGACCCGAGGTTCGATTCCTGGTTGACGAGTTAATTTTTTCATATCAGTATTTAATTAGCGTATTTATTTTTTATTATTAATAGCCGAAATACCAATTTTAGTATCTCTAAAAAACAGGACCAAAAGAACCAATTTCACCCACTTATGCGGAGTGGTCCGGGAAATCAAAAGGTTTTTTCAGGAAGATGAGCATCAAGGTACTTTGTTAGTAGCTTGGTTTTGACAAGACGCCAAACTTTTTTAATTATAAAATTTTGGAAAACGGTATCGAAAATTTCTGGAAGCCGTTGAGCATTGAGGATGGGAGACTCGGAGTCCATTCCATTGAATTTGTAGGTCGAAAAACATTATCTTTTTTTTTGTATGCTTTCTTAATCAAATTAGCTACAAGTTAACCTGAGTGTTTTTTAGAAACTTTATTAACACGTTTTGAAAAACTAATTGAGACAAAATATTCATTTATATTCAGAGTATTTATACACAAATAAAAATATGTTTATAACTCAAATTCAATGAAATTCAAAACCTAAATTAAAACTGGATTTTACTCAAATTTGTAATAGCAAAAAAAAATTGTAATGAGTTTGAATTGTGTCAAGAGAATTTCAAATTATTCCAAATTTTATACAGAAAAAAAGGATACTAATATTAAAATTAAGAATAATGTACGAGCACTACATATAGTCCATTTATAAAATAATTCAAAATCTTATATAGTACATTCATAAAACTCATAAAGTTTATAATTTTTTGTCGTATGTTAAATGGAGGGAATTCATTATTTCGATTTCGGGTAATTAAGCTACCGTCGACAGAAATACAAATTTACCCGAAATCTCAGTTGTTTTCTTAAATATATTTTTTTTAGGCCCGTTGTACCGGAATTTTATTGGATCAATCTCTTTATTAATATTTCTATTTTCTATTGCGTAGTTATTTTTTTATTCGTGGTATTTTATTCCAAGTGATAATTATCAAAATATGTCGACGCTTACGGATTTCTCCATAAGAGCAATCCATTAAAACTCGAATTGATTTATGTGCACTTCAAGTACATGTAAAAAAACCAAACCTTAATGTTTTTGAAGCTCCAGTGCTCGTACATCCTTAATTCACTTTGATAAAGTAAGATTATTTTTACTATTATTCAGTCAAATATAAATTTAAAAAATCACACAGCATCTGCCTGCAATAAGGTTTGAACAATTAATAGAAAAAAGAGTCTAGTGACTTATCTGTCATTTGTTAAATAGGTCAATAATTGTTCCTCGACTATGTATCAATTTTATTCGAATCGATTTATTTACCGGAATGACTTGACTTCTTTAACCATTAATTTTAAATTACTAATTGTTGTTGAGGTCATCATAGATTAAGTTAAGTGACATTCGTCATTTTAAGAAATACTGTTTTTTTTAGTAGTTGAGATGTTGTTTCTTAATAGTAATCATTTAACAAATAATATTAAGGTTGTTGTGAAACTGGAAAGGGAAAGTAGGGGTGGTGAGTTTGTCCTATACTAAATGCATTGATATCTCATTCATTGCCAGCTCTAAATAAGTAAAAATTTTACAATTAAATCGTTTCAAATAATTTAATTTTTAACCCGACTTCAAAAAAGGAGGATGGTTCTCAATTCGTCTGTATTTTTTTTTTTTTATGTGTGTTACCTCAAAACTCCGTCATTTATGAACCGATTTTTTTTCTTGTTTTAAAGGGTTTGGTTTCCCATTGGTCCCATTGTCACCAAATCGCATTCTGATGAGGGGATCTCCGGGAAATCGAAGAAAATCCTCATTTTAAATGTGATAACCGATTTCTGCGAAAATTTTTTTTTTTTTGAAAGGGTATACTCATTCATAATGGGAAAATAAGAAAATTTTTTTAAAAACCGACTTCAAAAAAATTTTTTACAAAAAAAAAAAATTTTTACAAAAAACAAACAAAATGCTTGTACAAAAAACTGAAAATCTGTTATAAAAAAATGCACTAAAAATTATTAAAAAAAAAAAACGGGTAAAAAAAAAGTGTTAGACAAATAAAATCAGTTATAGAACTTCAAAGTCACTAAAAAGCGAGAAATAAAACCTATTTTGACAAAATGGAAACCCGACTTCTAAAATCAAATATTCTATATCAAAAGATGCACTAAAAAGTAAAAAAATAATTGCATATTCTTGTGCCAATTTTAGTTCACCTAAGCAAAAATTTTTAAATATATATGTACAATTATTGTTATTTTTGGAGGCGGTGTCCAAAAGTTATGTGAATTTCTCTATTCTGACACCGCCTCCAAAAATAACAATAATTGTACATATATATTTAAAATTTTTTGCTTAGGTGAACTAAAATTGGCACAAGAATATGCAATTATTTTTTTACTTTTTAGTGCATCTTTTGTTATAGAATATTTGATTTTAGAAGTCGGGTTTCCATTTTGTCAAAATAGGTTTTATTGTAAAAAAAATATATATTTGTAATAAAAACAAATATTGTTTAAAACTGAAATCCGAAATTTCATTTTTTCGAAGAGTTTTAATAATTAAAAATATGCTTTTATGTATTTCATAAAAGTTGCATGGTGATAAAACTAGAAAAACCTAAATAAAACTAGATAAAATAAATTTAACTAAAAATAAAACTAGATAAAAATAAATAAAACTAGATTTAGAACATTTTTCGACCAACAAATTTAATTATCTCAGGAACCAAAAACAATATTAATTTTAAATTCGGCCCAGGTATTTATAAGACTGCTAATTATTATGACAGTTTTTCATAATACTAGCATATCTGGTTGTCGAGATAATGATTTTTGTATTCATGTTTTTACCGACGAGTCCATTTAACCAATGTAAAAATGTCTTAAATATCGTAACTCTAACATTTTTTTACTCAAAAACTAAAAACAGGATCAGCTAAAAATTTTGACAGGATATTCTTTATAATTGAAATAATAAGCTGTCAAATTTTGAAGAACCTGTCATTAAATTGAATTTTCTTCACAACAACCTTAAATAATAAAAACTTAAATGAAAATTAAGTATGCTTAGGATGATAAACTGATGAAAGGTGTGATCTTTCTTTTTATCAAAATTAGCAATACACAAATTTTTTGTTCGATTTTATCATGAATATAATTCTTTATTCTAGCAAAATGTAAAATATTTTTCATAATAATAAAATAAAAAATATTCGAAAAATTTCCGTAACTTTTTGATTAAAAATGGATTTCTTATTATTACTCCCACCGGAAATAATTTCAATAATTTTAAGGTAGGAAATCCAAAAATTTGACAGATATAATTTCATTGCTATAGTAACCCCAATTTATTATTTTGCTTTTAGAAAATTATCAACAATCGATTTAATGAACTTCGCCATGGCTAATAAGCGATATGAACGTATAATTGAATCAGATCCATTATTAATGCGACGTATAATGGCATTTCAAAATGCAAGTTTTATCAATTCGATGTCATTACAGAAACGAAATATTGGTCTAGAGACAACACGACTACGACAACAAACTCAATCTTGTATACAGGATTATCTACGATGGTAGTTTGATAAGGTTTCTTCAGAATATTTTTTCTATAACATTTCGAATATTAAACACTTCGTATATGCTAGTAAAGTACTGCGCCATCTCTTGTTAGCGAATTTCCTGAAAGGAAATAGAGCTATTGGTCCCGTACCGAAGTCAAAAGTTCGCAAAAATTTCTTCAAGTGGCCATCGATCCTACCTAGTAGATGTCAAAATGTATAGATGTATAGATAAATGTATAGATGTCAAAAATCACCATCTGTAAAATTTATATATATATATATATATATATATATATATATATATATATATATATATATATATATATATATATATATATATATGTGTGTCTGTAATCACTCTAGCGGTCACAATTTTAATCTGATTGGAATTAAATTTGGTATTTGAAGCGCTTTTGGTATTCAAAAGGTCAAGTTCGTTAATGGGTAAAATCGGATATGGGGAAAGGGGGCTTTAAAGGGAGGAGTAAACACAAAATTTGACAATCTCCCTTAATATTTGAAAAATCGAAAAATTTATGAGAAGTAAAGTTGTAGGTACTAAGTTTTACTGTAATTTTGTTTCTTATAATTTTTTTTGTTACACTAATATTTACAGAAATATTGATGGTTTAAGATTGAAAATTAAATTCCTTAATATCTCTGTACAAATTAAAGTTTGAGCAAAAGTGATAAGGTGATGAATTGCAGCAAAGTTGATTTTCTACAACTTTATTTCTTTCGCATTTTTCGATTGTACTAATATTAAGAGAGATTATTTTATATTTTGTGTTTTCTTCCTATTTTATGGCCCCTTTACCCCTTGACATATGTCATTTATTGATAAAATTGGCCTTGCAAATACTAAAATCATACCATATACGCCATTTCATTTTGATCAGACTAAAATTGTGACCGCTAGAAAGTGATTTATGTATTTTAAGGAAATTCGCTAAGTTGAAGCAGCTCCTGCGTAACGGATTTTTTTTATTTATTTGAAGTTATGGTTCTGTCAAAAATCGTAAACATACGGATATACATGTAAAAGTCAACTTTAATTTTAACAATAAGGAAATAATTACATACAATGCCAGTGATAAAATTGATGAGAAGTTTCCAAGAAGTATAATTAGATATTTTTAGAAAATAAATATTTCTAAAGGTAAAAAATTATGTACAGGTTATCATGTTTCTAATGTCTATGAAGAGATTGATGTCAATGATTCTCGCCGAATTTTTGGTACAGTATTAAGAGAAACACATTTGCTACAAAAACATTTGTCACAAAGTTATTGTTGTAATTCGTTGTAATTAACAATGTATTTAATTATAACAACAGTTTTATGTGAACATTTCAAATTAATTGTGACATTATGATTGTATAAGTGTGTATACGCTAGTAGGGTGTATACTGTACCAAAAATTCGCCGAGAATCATTGACATCAATGATTAAAAAAAAAAATTAATTAATTTAAAAAAAAATAAAATAATTAATAATAATTATAATTTTTAATTAATTAATTTTTTCTAATCAACATTAGAAACATGAAAAGTGGTACATAATTTTGTACCTTTAGAAATACTTTTTTTTTCTAAAAATATCAAATTGCACTTGGAAGCTGCTTATCAATTTTTTCACTGGCATTTAATTGGTATGTAATTATTTCTATATAGTTAAAATTAAAGCTGACTTTTAACATGTATACCCGTATGTTTACGAGTTTTGACAGAACCATAATTTAAAATTAAACACACGAGACGGCACAGACGTCGCCCGCCAAAAATACTTTACTAGTGTATAACATATTTAGAGTATTTAATCCATTTTAGGTTCCAAAATAATCAGATTAATTGGTTTAAAACATTTCAATTAAAGAAGACGACATCCGTCTCAACAACAATGAGAGGTAGACGTGTCCCTCGGCCAAATTATGTAATATTTACACCAAAATTTTCATTTAAAAGGAAACGCGGTTATCAGGAAGAAGGTTATGATGCTGATGATGAAAGTGATTTTATACATCCAAGAAAGCGGTTACGTAATATGACTTTAGATTCTACAATTTATGAATAATAAAAATTATACAATCAACATCTTGTATGGATGCCGTGTGGTGTTACTTTCAAAATGGTATCCTTATTAGTTTTTAATACAATTTTAGTGGATTAATTTTATGTATAAATATACTAGATAATTTACACCATAAAATATATTATATATATTATATTAATTTCTGTATTTCCTTGGGGGACGTAGAGTCGGAAAAAATGCCTTCCACTATACTCGATTCGGGGCCATTTGCTTTATTTCTCTCCAGGTTTTTCCTTCTTCTTGTATCTCTTTCTCGACTGACCTCTTCCAGGTTTTCTTGGGTGTTCCAAGTTCTCAGCTTCCTTGGGGGTTCCAGCATAGGGCATGTCAGCTGATGGTATTACATGGCCTTCTTAAGGTGTGGCCTATCCACCCAAACTTTCTTTTCAGTATTGTTTCGTTAATTCGGGCTTTGGCTTGCTCTTCTCATCAATTCCTCGTTCGAAATTCTTTTTGGCCAGTGTATATTGAAAATTGTTCAATAAAATATATACATAAAAATAATTTAGGTAGATCGATCTTGGGGTATGAAAAGTACTGCAATTCGACCTTATTCCCCATTGTGCTCCCCCTTCTATTTCAGTCTGGCAAGGTTCATGTATTCGGGGTGAGATGAATCGAGTATATTGTACTTGCTGTAATCAAGGAATGTCCAAAAGTTAGAAATGATGTGGCTAGATATTTCTTCCTTCTCGCCTCACAGTCTGTACATAATGGGTCCACCGTGGAATCCAATTGAGTGTAGGTGCCATGGAGACTAGACAAGGGGACCGAACTCAAGCGAGAGAATTGACGAAATTTGTCAACGTAATCTTCGAAATTATATTTACTTTTTGTACCTTTTACACCGAAGTGAATATAGTAAAATAAATGGGAGTGAAATAAGTAAGCAGTTTAATTTTTAAGTAAATAAGTAATATACTAATAATAAACTTAAAAATTAAAATAAATATTACAATTTTAAAAATTTATATAATAAGTTTCTATTAAAAAAAACATTTTTAGAAACAAGCTTTTTATAGTAAAACTAGTTTTCTACAACTTTACTTCTTATGTGTTTTTCGATTTTTTCAATATTAAGAGAGATATACCAAATTTTTTGTTTCCCCCTCCCTCTAAATCCCCTTGTCGATTCTTGTCGTGCTTACCATAAAAATGCATTGTCATCGGAACTGAACCAACATGTCAAAATTCAACTTCGTAGGATAAGAGGAAGTAGTTCTAATTCAGCTAAGATTTGACCCGAACATACATACATACATTGCAAGTCAAATAAAAGCTTGTAAAATATTGTACTTTTGCTGCAAATTAATTTACTAGTACTAAATAATGCGCCATGTTTTTCAATTCAAACTGGCGCCTTATACGCCCTCCACTATCTCCGGTGCAAAAGGACCACTACTGACACCTTTTTTTTGGCAGCCATTGGTTTACATGGAGTTCGATCTCCTTGTTTAGTCTCCATGGTAGGTGCTTTCGTAGGTGATATTGCACGGTAATAAATCCGGTAACCGTTTAAAGTTGTATTCTGTTCAGGTTGAGTGCGTCGAAGGACAGCCTTCTTGAATGCATTCCGAAACAGTATTTTCTCGAGATTTTGTTGCGGTATATTTTCCCAGTGATCACAAGTCTATCCACTCGTTGATCACTTATTTGCATGAAAAAAAAAACATTTTAAGAACTTACAAAATAATTCAACACATTTGAGTATATAAAATTGTCCGGTATATAAAATTGTTCATTCTTGTCCATACGCCGACAGTTTAGTCAATTAACCGCCCCTTTTTTTCTTAATAATTGATAACCTGTCGATGTCGGGATTCGAACCCATAACCTCCCAGTTTCCAAGTAGGCATACTGCGCAGACATAACGCCTTAGACTGCTCGGCCATTTGGAATGGTTGCTTTATCGAACTGTTATATCAATTCCTTCATTCCATGTTCTTGCACCAACTTTCTGGCATTAATATGTTGAGGAGGTTTGATATATACAGATAATGGATAGTTATTTATTTTATTGAAGCAGATACAGAAAAGAAATCATCATCGACATCAATATGTACACATCAAAACGAAGCCTATTTGTACAGAAATAAATAAAAAAAACCGGCACGCAAACAAAAATCAAAAAATAAAACGGTATGTAAAATTAATAAACTGTGTATGCATTTATAAATATACATACAGAAGAGTCAAGTCATTTGAATTAGAAGCACAGCAAACCAATAGATAGAATATAATAGTAGTTGGATGACCAATCACGTTTTTATACCTTGGCCATCCACCTTGCCTATGGCAATAATGATAGCAACTTGATTGAAGAAGTGAACAGATTTTTAAAACCGTTGTGTATGTGTACCTATGTGGCGCTTCCGTAATCAACCTTGGCCCCTTACAAATTCCTCAACTTGTATATTTTATGAAGTAGAAGTGTACATATATTTATTGATAGTTTTTTATACACAACAACAGCGCCGATTATATATTCTTCTATTTTAGTTTTGTTTTTGTTTACTTTGTAATTTAAATCGCTTACTTAGTTTGGGATACATATTTTACAAAATCCGCGTAACAATGCCTTCATATTATGGTAAAGATTGTATATTTACTAATTACTTGAATAAAACTTCAATTAAACGTTTTCTATATTGATTTAATGGGATATATTATACGTGTACACTCCCGTTCATAAATTGAACCAGTTAAAGCATTCTAACTGTAAAAAACACACAAAAAAGTTTAATAAAGTATTTCGATTTGAGGCTTATTTTTGATATATCAATTAAATACAATCAATTAAACATTGATAAATTCAACCAATCACACAGAGTGCATAGTGTAAGAAGGCGTGGACTTAGCAGCAAATTGTGGCGCTTTACGTTTTAAAGGCTCGCAGACGGTAAGAGTCTTCTTACACTATGCGCTCTGTGATTGGTTGAATTTATCAATGTTTCATTGATTGTATTTAATTCATATCTTAAAAAATTAGCGTCAAATCGAAATACTTTATAAAACTTTTTTGTTTGTTTTTTGCAGCTCTACACCATGGTATAGTTTTCTTTAATGAATTGTAGGTAGACACCCTGTATATTATATTAAAAGTTGAAATTTAATAATTTTTTCATACCCACAATTGGAAATATATTTCTTAAAGTGAGTATATTATTAAATATTGTACGAGCACAATATTAAAAGTTAGTAAATCATGTAAGAGAAAGCTGATCAAATTTTTTCATACGAAGCATAAAATACTAGAACGTTAGTAAAATATGTCGTCCAATAAATTGCAATTCAAGGAATAAGAAGATAAGACTTCCTGTCTCGTTCTCCAGTCAAATATCCAGAAAACAAATTGAAGAACGGCATTTACGTAAGCATAGGAATCGTTTTTTTTTAAGTTTAAGAAACTTTTTCACATACAAAATACGGCTCAAGCACAGAATGACCCAAAAGTAACGATCTTATTTAAAAAGGGAAAAAGGTGATAACGAAATCAGTTATGTATTATTTGCTAATTAAGGTATAATTTGTGAAGATTTTAATGAATAACAATAGTGTTCATTGTTGTGTTCACAAACGGATACTCTTTTTTGCTGTATCTTCGATCAACTTTGCTAGTACTTCCTAAGATATTCTCTCTATTTCTCACCGAATATTGCCGTTGATGTTTGCAACTTATTGATATTGGTTGTCGCTTTAAGGTCGGTGTCTATACAGCATCGATTCGGGGATGTTGAAGACCATCTCGGATCTCTTTTTGGAGATTTATAAATTGGAAAATTGTTTGTGCAATGAGGAGTAGTCAAAGTCACTCTTCCAAGTAGTGTGATTTATCATAAATTCAAGAGAAATTAAATTCTGTGTATTTGAGGAAAGTTAATTTCTTTGAAATTCGCTCTTATATATATATATATATATATATATATATATATATATATATATATATATATATATATATATATATATATATATATATATATATATATATATATATATATATATATATATATAATTAATATGCAAACCAACAAGCATTTCACTTTTACGTATCACTTAAATAAAATAAATAAAATATCCAGAAATAGTTTTTATGTATTAGAAACCGTTACGTTTTTTATTACGATATACAGCTGTTCATATACGGTATGGGTATACAACAACGATTACTACTAAACCACGTACGATAAACTTTATTATTTAATAATATTGTTGTTTAAAGCAACTTGTTCCCGTTTGCTCGTTTAGAGTTCTGTTGCAATTGAGTGTGTTGTTCTGTCTTAATATGTTGTACTTATGGCTTCAACGCAATCAATAAAGTTTATTCAAACTTTTACGAGTATATATCAATTAAAACCAAACACATGAATTGTAGAAAAGTTAATGGTTGCAAAATTGCAATAAAAGTTCAATATTCGTTATCTGTACTCAAATTTATATACAAACACGATCGATCGATTGCCTATACATTAGTTGAACTATTGTGATAAAATTATAAAAGTTTTGCAGTTAGATTGACAAAAAGTATATCGATTATATCCTCGAGAAAAAAAAACTATCATAAGATTAAAACTTGATTATGAATACTTTCAAAGATACAATATTATTGGATTTGTAAATTAAATATTACGCACATATAATATATAGAACTATTAACCAATGATTCTAAATTTTCCTCCTATATTTTACTGTTTCAAAGATGGATATTTTTCTGCTATGCGGGGAGAACCATGGTTCAATTTGGTCCATTCGCGAACCAGACATTACTTTTTAGTTGTATATCACACACAAAATTTCAGACTGTTGTCTCCTCTTTTAGTTTTCGTTCGAGATATCGTATAGACAGGCAAACGGGCGGATTTCCGGAATTTATATACAGTATGTGTTGGAAAGCATTGCTAATAGAGAATCAATGTTAAATATTATTTACTATAATAACTATACACAATGCTTAATAAAGAAATAAAATTGGGGGTACTCTGTAGTGTGCATAGGACCATTCTTCATTGACGGATCTTTAGATTCTCAAAAATATTTGAGTTTGTTACAAAATAATATATTGCCAAGTGTTAGAGCTCTTCCTAATTTAGACCTGGAATCTGTATGGTTTCAACAAGATGGTTGCCCTGCACACAATGCCATGTTAGTAAGGCTGTTCCTGAAACAAACTTTCCAGGAACGTCTTATGAGTGGTTTTGGAACCTTCAAGTGGCTAGCCAGATCCATCTCCTAATGACTTTTTTTGTGGGGTTTTCTCTAAACACAGAACTATTCGTGGAATAGGCCTGAAAATTTGCAACAATTAAAGCAAAGAATTGTTGACAATTGTGCGAATATTTCTCCTCAAGTGCAAGAAAATACCTGGATAGATTTCTACAATCGACTCGGATATTGTTTAGCAAATAATGGAGGAATATTCGAATTGTTTTTCTTTTAATTTGTGTAAATTGTTGTTTTATGTTATACTGTTAATAGAATACTATCATTTATTTTCAAACATTCCACATAAAAATAATAAGGGATATTCAAAAAAGAATTTTCAATTGTTAGACGTAATGCTTAACTTAAGAAGACAACAATGAACATATTTAACCCACTCTCATTACATGTTAATGCAGTACTACAAAGGCCAGCCAGCATACACAACACACACACTACAGAGTACCCCCACTATTTTTATTTCTTTGTTAAGCATTGTGTATAGATATTATAGTAAATAATATTTAACATTGATTCTCTATTAGCAATGCGTTCCAACACATACTGTATATATATATATAAATATATATATACATATATATATATATATATATATATATATATATATATATATATATATATATATATATATATATATATATATATATATATTTATATATAAATTTCATTGGGTATAATATTTTGACGTCCATCCTTAAGAAACAAAATCAGGTCGTGTTAGCTTTATAGACTTATATCGTAGGTGATATACACTTATATGAAATATTGTGAGATATCGTTCCATATTCGAACGGTGAACGAAGACAAAGATGAAACTTAAACTTTATATTATCTTCACCATAAAGATATTGTGCATGCACAAGAAGCTCACTATAACGTGTGATGGTACATGCCACCGTACACATATTTATAAAACAGATTCAAACAGACACACTAAAGATATATCGCAAAACAAGCAGATGATAACAATGGACTGAAGACAACAGGATCTTATATAATATGATTGGAAAAAATCAATCTTTGATTATACATGTTACACAATCTGGTATATATAAGGGTGTTTTTACACGTGAAAGTTTTCAATCGATTCTTTTACTGAACATGCGCAGTATTATGTTTATACTCTATATATAATACTAGCTGAAATTCCCGGCGTTGTTATATGTCATGGTTTTTGTATCAAATTTTTTCCATTTCTAAATGATGTTCAAATAATTTTATAATTTCGATGTATATAATTAATAAATAATATGACGTATTATAGGTAAAGTATAGGCTAGGAACTATAGTTTTTAAGATGTATTGTATTACCTACTATTTCTGTAAAATATTGATGATAAAATGAACTTATTCTTACTTACTTTTTCCCGGTGTTGTCCCGGTCTATTTGTACCCGACATACGTTGTAATGCATCTTTTCTTTTAAGAAGGTACACATATAAAACCTATTTTGACAAAATGGAAACAAAATTTTTAAATATATATGTACAATTATTGTTATTTTTGGAGGCGGTTAGCATAGAGAAATTCACATAACTTTTGGACACCACCCCCAAAAATAACAATAATTGTACATATATATTTAAAAATTTTTGCTTAGGTGAACTAAAATTGGCACAAGAATATGCAATTATTTTTTTACTTTTTAGTGCATTTTTTGTTATAAAATATTTGATTTTTGAAGTCGGGTTTCCATTTTGTCAAAATAGGTTTTATTTCTCGCTTTTTAGTGACTTTGAAGTTCTATAACTGATTTTATTTGTCTAAATATGGGTAGACCTACTAAACGACCAGCTATTTTTAGTGCACTTTTTTTTTATCCGTTTTTTTTTTTAGTGTATTTTTTTATAACAGATTTTCAGTTTTTTTACAAGCATTTTGTTTTTTTTTTGTAAAAATTTTTTTTTTTTTGGGGTCGGTTTTTTTTTTGTAAACAATTTTTTTGAAGTCGGTTTTTAAAAATAATTTCTTATTTTCCCATTATGAATGAGTATACCCTTTCAAAAAAAAATAAATAAAAATTCGCAGTTATTCATAATTAAGCACACATGACGTTTTTTGTGCACCAATAGCGGTGAACTATGAATTTTTCATCTGTCAAACTCGTATTGTCAACTAGGCTTTGTTATTAACATTTTTTCGTGGAACACTTGTTAACTTCCTGCTGTTCTGCGAAGCACAGTATGTTTGATATTTAACTTCTGAGTGGAAAGAGAATGGTAAGTCATCAAATCGAAAAAGGCAAGTTACAAAAGAAAAACCTTCAGTTTTTTAAAATAAATGTATTCTCTTCCACCAAAAATAGGTATAAATAGGCTTATTTATCCGAAAATATATGGCTTAAATAGACAAATCGAATAATGAGAAGGCATTGGCATAGCCATCTTATTTTCAATTGGGAATTACTATTAATCATTCAGTTACTAGGCAATATTTGCGATTAAAAAGAAACCAGTTTTACAATTAAATATTTGTTTTATTATTTAAATGTGTGAAAATTACAATTAAAAATAATGGAAGAAGAAACAGAGAAAAAATATCGTGTATTCTTCATACGTAATGGTCATACCGACTTTAGAAGAGCCCGACAGTTATCTGGATGGTGTGATACATATTTATCACTGCAAGGAATACAAGAGGCGCACGAAGCAAGCCAAGAATTTATTAATAGTGGATACAATACATTTGACGTAGCATTCACATCAAATTTAACGCGTGGACGAAAATTTGCACAGATTCTATTGGAAGATTTAAATTTGAAAAATGTTACAACATATCATTCATGGCGTTTAAACGAACGGCACCATGGATGGCTTACAGGTATATAGCATTGAAAACACTATAATACCCCAAACAAATAACGATTTAACCTCAGAATGAAAGATAATACGCTGAAAATTTGCATAGACCTTTCTTTTGACATTCTGAACACTGGCTCAAAAGTCTCATATAATCTAATGTCCGTGTCTTAAGATATTAACGGGAAAAAGTCGCGTTTTTTCAAATCGAGTTTTTTCAAATATCTCGTTTCATACGAGTCAAATTGTATGGTAAAGTTAAGAAACTAAGAGCATCAAATTTTCTATAATTTATGTCCTGGTCGTTTTTTTAAAATCACTAACAGTTTTTGAGATATCGTGCAGATAGTGGGGTTTTATGGAAATGCTTATGATGGTCATGCAATCAACGGATGTGATTCAATATGTGCGCTGTTCAAGAAAAGGTGAAACAAAAATTATAGAAAGCTGTATTCAGCTGATTTGTGCAAAATCTATTTGTTTTTTGAAAAATTGTTTAGAATAAAAGCTAATAGTCGAAAACCAAATAGATAAGGCACAAATCAACTATCAAACTTTGAAACAAATACACTAATATTACTGGCGAAAGTATCAATTACCAATTAGGGGCCATATAATCTTTGACTGCGAACCTCTGGGTTACAGCAAATACAGGATATTCGGTGCATCTCACCCTGAACATATGAACCTTCGGGAGGACCTGATAAGCATGCTAGAGGCTATTGCCAACATATGGGAGGATCGAATTTCGTCAGACTGAAGTAGAAAGGGGAGCACAATGGGCCATAAGGTCGAAGTGCAATAGTTTTTTACCCCGATATAAATCAATCAATCAATAAAATTCCATTACCTGCACGATATCTCAAAAACAGTTAACAATGATCAGGACATAAAATTATAGGGAATGTTTTGCTCTACAAGTTTCATAATAACTTTAAACATGATTTGACGCATAGCAAACAAGATATTTGCAAAAAAACGATTTTCGCGACCTTTCCCCTTGAATATCTCAAGACGCGGGCACTTGATTATATTAGAATCTTGAACCAGCGTTTATGATTCCAAAATAAATGTCCATACAAATTTTCATCTTATTAACCTTCTATTCCAAGGTTCAACCGTTATTTGATTGGGTTACATAAAAATACATTTTCTTTCAAATTGACTATTAAAGCTTTATAATTACAGGGCAGAAATCAATAGACTATGCATGTAAATATGGTACACAACAATCTGTATATTGGTATTTATCAAAAAACTCACTGCCAAAAATTACCAAAAATCATGAATATTATTCAGATATTGTACAAACAACGAAAGTATATGGTCTACCCGAGAATCGTATACCGGCCTCTGAAACCATTGAATCATGTGCAAAACGTATACAACCATACTGGGATAACTTCATCGGTCCAATGATTCGAGCTAATAAACGTATATTAATTGTTGTACATGAACATTCATTTCGCGGGTTTGTTAAAATCATTCAAAGGATTGAAGAGAAAGACATGATGCATATTAAATTACCATCAGCAACAATTCCCATATATTATGACGTGAACGATAATTTAGTTGCATCAGATGATATGACATTCATTTGTAGCAATGAAAAAAAACAAGCTTGGTTAGTAAAACGATGGCTTAATCGATCACGTAATATTGAAGAATTTGATTTAAATATTTAATTGTTTTTGTAAACTTAGATTAGAATTTAATGTAAAATTTAACCATTTATAATTACAAACATGGTCCGTATTAGATAAGACTTGTACCTTTATTAAGGACGTTCATGAGTCAAATGAGTACTATCTTTAATAAAATTTATTTAGGATTTTAAAAAGTTGTAAAGTATACCAATGATATTTTATTGTAAAATATCAGTAAATGTAAATTAGAAATTGATTCGACTTGATTTGACGGATCTGACAATAAACTATGTTTTGTTATGACATTCACAGTGTGTATGTGTATATTTTTGTATTGTACGCTGTCGCCAGTTTTCAAAATATGGTGGCAAAAACAAACCTAACAAAATAGTTTTGATTTTATTAATTGATTAATTTTAACGTTCGTCAACACCATTTGTTTAATGCATATTATATAAACTGCATATTTTAAAGAATATTTATAAACATTATATATTATGGTGTCTACTTTAAAAATATAGTTATTTTAATTTTAAGTACAAATTCTGTTAAAAGAGGCTTTTTTCACAAGCCTCAAGAGGTATCTTTCTCTCATTAGGTTAGAGGACAGTACGATATGTCCGGACTGTAACGGGTCGGATGATACGCCATTCTACCTTCTGGCAGAATTTCCTTACAGAGCCAGAATGACGTATCTAGCTTTCGACTGAACTTAAATGGGGGAATCTGACGTAAAACAACTAAAGTGGAGCTCTACCATTTATAAAGAAGACGGGTAGGTTCGACAACGAACACAGGCCTACAGGAAATTAAGCAGATGTGGTAGAGGGGATGGGTTTCTTAGGGGTAGGAAAAAAAAGCCTAGAAAGGACTACTAGGCAGGCTTCGACCTCCCCTGTAAGGCTAATACTACGAAATTACAGATTCGTTTTAAGCTCTTAATATAGTAAATTTAAATGATGAAAAATATATTCAATATTGTTTTGAAATATTTCAACATTACTATAAATATTATCCACGAGTAGACTTTTAAAATGAGCTTCAAGTTTATAACTTTTTATAAACTTGATAGCTTCTTTATCTGCATAAGTATTTGACAATTTTAATAACCCGATTTATTTTATCTTATATTTACGAGTTTAAAAATCATATAATTGAAATATGTACATTGATATGAGTTGAAACTCTGCCTCAGGGAAATTTGCTTGCATATAGATGATGAATTCATACTTACAAAACATATAACTTCAATCAATCTTCTTTAAATTTGATAGTTTGAAGCAAATAAATAAAGTAGGACAATAGATTGATAAAGCAAGAATTTCTTTGAACTTATATTTAAATTTAAAAAAAAAAAACTGCTACTTTTTAATATTCAAAGCGGTATGATTTATTTCATTTCATATTTAATGACATTTTGATGAATAATTTTGAAATGTTTTACTCGACTTTCACTATACATATTACACAGTGCCTAACATATTGTGAAATTATGCGTGTAATGTAGAAAGATTTTTTTTCCGTAAAAAAACACTATGAAAAAAAATACAATTTAATCATCCGGCGTTTTTGAATATGAGAATAAAGTGGGAAACTTGTATTTGATGAATTTAAAAATTATTAAGAAAATAACTTTAGAACCTGAATGCATTAATGTGGTGTTGAAAATTATTGAAATAATTTTTGGGACCTCAACACATAATTCTAAGTACAAAAAGCGCTGTTAAGACAAAAGTATTTTTCTTCTTAAAGAAGGAGTTTTTTTTTGTAAAGGAAAAATATATAAGATAGAATATTTTTCTCTTTAAAGGAGTTCTTTTTTAAAAAAACAAAATCAAATATAAATTATTTCGAACATGTTTACACAAATTAAATTTTGTCAAATAACATAAATAGAAACAAGTTGAAAACAATAAGCTTACTGAAATACTTAACAAACAGCTATTATGTTATGTATGTAAAAATAATAAATGAGTATGAATTATATGGCCGTGCGTGCTAAGTGAGTATCCCAGTCGAACCAATATAATTTTTAATAAATTTTATCTATTACCAACCCCTCTGAATGCGACCGTGGCTGAAAAGTAACTAATTGTTCTGGGAGAATCTACAAAAAAACATGTTTTTCAAAAATAATATTTTCGATTAGTTGAAACAAGAATTCTTCTAGAAGAATCCACGGCACTATATAAGCAGAGATATTCACCGATTTTAAGTCAGGATAAGATTGACATTCGATCAATTAAGATCAAAGTTTAAAATTAACAGTTGTTCAGTTAACATAAGTTTAAGATTGACATTTGATCAAATAACATCAGTTAATAATTAATAAATAATTGGATTGTTAAAGTCAAAAATCGAAAAGTGGTGTATCGTATTATAAAGAGAAATAGACTCAAGTAATTGTAAAAGTAACAGGAAACAGCTTTGTTTGAAAGAAATTCAAGCATACAGCGACAAATTAAACACCAAGAACAAAAACACCCCTATAGCGTTATATGCGCTTGAGTAAACAACTGTATTCAAGTGACTTTATTTATGCTGGATATACGCTGTGTCGCAGACAGTAATACATTCAGGCAAGAAATAATCTAGGGCTTATATAAAAATTGTAATAAGGTGTGCCCTTCTATGTCTCGCATATTCAACAGCATCATGATTGATTTAAAATAAAATTAAAAAAACTACCAAAATATATTTCATTGCATATTATATTCAAATTATGAATAACTACAGACTACATTATACATGACCTCAAATTTGACCTACACTATATTGTGTATGTACCATATGTATTACTAAAATTCGCCCCCCTGCTGATTGAATATTTATCGGTAATAAATTATAAATCGATTATATCATTTTAATATAACGTGCTATTAGTTTTTTTCAAAACTCAAACAAGCTGTATTTTATTTGAAATTGATTGTTAAACGAAAAATAATTAGCACGATTAAATAAAAAAAGACAGGCGTAAAATTTAATATACAATAACGTCCGGAATGTATTCAAAGTTCAATTATGTTTATTTTTTTAAATGATTGCTTAAATATGAGTAGCTCAAAAACTGTTATTACAATGATTAATTTATTTATGGTCAACCTCGATACTCTTGTCATCCGTGTATTCGATTCTAAATCTTAGATTTCTTCAATATTTAGTACTATGCGTACAGTACATGTTTCCCTGGGTTACCTTGTGACTACCAACAAACTCTATATTGATTATTAAAGATTTAGGAAAAAATAAACATTCGTTTAAGGATGTTCATCCATGAAGCTTGATAGTAGATAACAAATTTTTTTTTAGTGAATTGAGTAGCTCAATTCAGTAATTATCCTCCCTCAAAAATTTAACACCTGTTGACGATCATTTCAAAGAGTAATTATCGATTAAAAATCAAACTTTGAACACAGCGTCTTATGGAGAACAGAATTTTTTTTGTACTTAAAATTAGAATAACTATATTATTAAAGTAGACACCATCATGAATAATGTTTATAAATATTCTTTGAAATATGCAGTTTATATAATTGCATTAAAAAAATGGTGTTGCCGAACATTTGAATTAATTATTTAATAAAATTAAAACTTTTTTGTTAGGTTTGTTTTTGCCACCATATTTTGAAAACTGGCGACCACACACACTAAAATAATATACACATACACACAAATATAAAACATAGTTTACTGTCAGATCTGTCACATTAAGTCAAATTAATTTCTATTTTACAATTTTCTGGTATTTTCCAATAAATACTTTTGAAATATTTAGGACAAATAAAAAAAGGTTATAAATCGTTGTAAGATTATTGACATACTTTACAACTTTTTTAAAATCCTAAATAAATTTTATTAAAGATAGTACTCATTCGACTTCAGCGTAGCAACTGAACGTCCTTAAATTAACAAATTGTCTTTAAATAAATTTTATTACAATTCATTTATTACTTGACCATATTTTCTGTAACTCGAAAATTTACAGAAATATTTGCAGTTTGAATACAATACAAAAAATCTTGAATTTCTCTATTAATATTAGTAAAATTAAATTTTACTACAATTTATTATCCCATCATATTTTCTATAATTCTACTTTTTACCGAAATATTGCAATTTAAACCCAGTACCCATAATAATGAATCAGAAAATATCAGAAAAACAGATAAAAAATTTAGACAGTGGCCCAATTCCAAATTCTGATTTATTAAAATTAAACCATTTAAAAAAAATCGAATACCTGAATATCAAGGTTAGCTTCGATACCATCACTTTAGTGACAAAAACAACGCCGCATAGTCACAAAAGGATACCCTCAATAAATACCTGGGGTTCTTCACACACCTAATCCTTTAGTCAGTCAACTCAAATAATCCTCAGGTCAGATCATACCCTCAGTCAAATCATATAAAAGACAGAACTTTTTTAATATCATTGTGAGACACGCACCAAATTAGCAACAAGCAATATATCTTTGAATCCATATCACAGAGATAGTTACGATTAGCTAATTTATACTGAAGATGACTACATTGTAGTCGAAATACGTATTTATAAAATACAAACAAATGTTCTAGGAATTGAGGCAAAATTTGAAATATAATTTCAAAAAACCTAGATTTCTCTTTGATTATTTTACTAATCTTTATGCTTCTATTAGCTTATAATAGAGATAAGAGTATATTTTTGTTAAAAATATACTTCAAAAGCATGAACATAAATAAGATAAAAGTTAATGAAGGTCTATTTCAAAAAGAGAAGTGGTATATTTTTTCTGAGAAAATTTGCGCAGCTCCTGCGTAACGAATTTTTTTGTAAATCCATCCATTGTTAATATATGGTTGCCTTTAGCTTATATTAATACTAATGGAATGTCTTGCATTCGCTTTCACATTTAAGTAATATTGATATCAAATGCATGATATGGAAAATCATTCACATAGATAGAAATGTTAAGGATGAGTATGTTTAAGGACGCTCATGCATGAGGCTTGATAGTAGATAAAAAATTTTTTTAGTGGATTGAATATAGCTCAATTATGTAATTATCCTCCCTGTCGTCAATCAATTCAAAGAGTAATTATCGATTAAAAATCAAACTTTTAACATAGCGCTTTATGGAGAACATAATTTTTTTGTCCTTAAAATTATAATAACTATTAATAACTATATTATTAAAGTAGCCAACATAATAAATAATGCTCAGGTCAGATCATACCCTAAGTCAAATTTCGATAATAAATAATGTTTATAAATATTCTTAGAAATATACAGTTTATATATTTGCATTAAAAAAATGGTGTTGACAAACGCTCGAATTAATTATTTATGAAAATTAAAACTGTTTTTGTTAGATTTGTTGTCGTGATCATGTTTTGAAAACTGGCGATAGCGCACAGTAAAAAATATACACATACATACAAATATACAACATAGTTTATTGTCAGATTTGTCAAATCAAGTCAAATAAATTTCTAATTTAAATTTACTGAAATTCTACAATAAATACTTTAAAAATATTTAGGACAATTAAAAAAAGGTTATAAATCGTTGTAAGATTATTGATTCACTTTACAACTTTTTTTTAAAATCCTAAATAAATTTTATTAAAGATAGTACTCATTTGACTCTAACGTATCACATGAACGTCCTTAAAAGGCACTTACAATCAACCGATATGAACTGTTAAATTATTGAAAATATTATTTACTAAATCTACGTAGGAGGTATCCTAGCATACGACGTTAATCTATGTACTTCATTATTAGTAAGTAAATGGATCTGAAGAATTATTTTATTAAAACCATGATAAATGTGTTTAAATCGTGTTTCATAAAAATGAGAAAACTAGAAGTTTGTGTTATAAACTTGGAAAACAATTTTTTTTTTCATTCAGTCGAGTGATATATTGTATTACATGTTGCGTATATAGATGCAACAAATACAATAAGCCATATAGTTAAGCGCAGTTTACATTGGTCGAGAATGAATATCGGCATAGTTCCTATCATAGTCGGCTGCAGCCGCATATCCTTCCAATTCCTAGTCTATACAAAAAAATTCCTTCCACTCCACTCACATCCTCACATTCTTAGGCATCACAATAGACCTTATGGTCGAAGTATAGCCCGTCCAGGGCGGCCTCTACAGTCTATATCTTGGTCGAGTAACTCGCCTGCGTGACTGCGTTACAGAAACACATGTATCACCCAATTTACTAAAAATATTTAGATTCTAACGTTAGACCTATAAAATGATTTTACAAAAATTTCCTTAAATGTATTTTTCATTTCTCTCTGATTACAAAAAATTCGTAACGCAGGAGCTGCATCAACTTAGCGAATTTCCTTAGAATACATTCATCCCTCTCTAGCGGTCGAATTTTATTAATAAATGACATACGTCGAGTGGAATGGGGGGAGGGGGAGGTATAAAGAAAGAAAATAACACAAAATATAAAATTTCTCTCTTCATATTAGAACAATCGAAAAATGCGTAAGGAATAAAGTTGTAGAAAATCAAATTTGCTACAATTCATTACCTTATGATTTTTGCTTAAAGTCTAATGTGTATAGAGATAATAAGGAATTAAATTTTCAATCTTAAACCGTCAATATTTCTGTAAATATTAGTATAACAGAAAAAATGATAAGAAACAAAATTACTGTAAAACTTAGTACCTACAACTTTACTTCTTATAAATTTTTCGATTTTTCAAATATTAAGGAAGATATGTCAAATTTTATGTTTCCCCCTCTCTTTAAACCCCCCTTTCCTCTTGTCCGATTTTACTCATTAACGAACTTGACCTTTTGAATACTAAAAGCGCCTCAAATACCACATCTCATTCCGATAAAATGAAAACTGTGACCGCTAGAGTGATTACAGACATATATATATATATAAATTTTACAGATGGTGATTTTTGACATCTACTAGGTAGGGTCGATGGACATTTGAAGAAATTTTTGCGAAATTTTGACTTTGGTACGGCACCAATAGCTCTATTCCCTTTCAGGAAATTCGCTAAAATTCGTACGGTCTTTCTAATCGCCTTCTTGATTATGCCAGGTGAATATAGATAGTTAAGTGAGTGCTTTTGAAAACTTTAGTGAGAGCAGAATATAAGTAACCGAAGAACCACTTTTGTTCCTGAAAATTCGTAATCAAATATTATTATTTTTCACTCGAATAAATATTATTATTATTATTATTTATTTCACCAAAAGATACATAGGTACATAGGTATAGTCAATATAAAAAAAAATTAACAATTAAACCAATTAAACCAATTAAGTAAAGCTTAATTGAGCAATTAAGTAATACTCGATCAATATAAACTAGCGTTTAGTATCTACGTCAGATTAGAGTTGCATGTAACATACACACAAACAAGTGTTGTCAGGAGGATCTGTTGATGTGCGCGGGGCACACAAATAACTAGTTACTTTTAACCCGTGTCGAGGACATCAAGTAAGTTATTTCCTTTCATAAATTTTATGTTTCGTTTGTTATTCAATTTTACTAACAATTGTACATTGTCTGACAGGATGGTAAATAGGACGGACGTATATCTTCTTTTATTAGGAGAAGAAATGCCTCTTCTACTTTTTTATCTTGTACAATCGTTTCTCTAGAATGGTGAGTATGATGACTACCAGAAGTTTTATTATCATAAACATAAATGGGATTGGTACAAATTTGAATTAAAAATAGTAATGGAATGAGAATTCGATTGACACAGAGCAATAAACCAGTAAGGTGTGGTCGCATATCCAATAATCAATAATACACCTTACGGAATTATAGTTTTTTGGCCTAAAATTTTCATTCGGTTACTATTTTAAACTTGAATTTGTACCAATCCATTTTATATTCATGTTATGTTCATGAAAGTTTAATCGGATCTTATCGTTTTACCGCACCCCTCACCTCCCAGTAAAAGTGGTTGAAAATGGGTGGAAATGTTTGGGAAACGCCACAGGAAGTGGCGAAACAATTTAATATTGTAAAAAAAATTTTTTACAATATTTTTTACTTAAAATGAAAAAAAATTTGTAAATTTTTAGGATTTCAAGGACGTAAATGGTTGAGTTGGGTTTGGTTGGGGTAGTTTAGCGGGGGGGTATTTTATTGGAGGATATTGGGTTGGGGTAGTTTAGCATGGGGTTGGTTTACAATTTAATATTGTAAAATAATTTTATTTTCGTAAAAATCCTTTAAAATAAAAATAAAATATTTTTGAATTTCAAGGACGAAAAGGATTTTTTCCTCCTTGGAATCACTTCCTATAGTTCTAACAAACCATTTTCAATCATTTTTACAAGGGGGGGGGAGGAGGATAAATCATGGTTTAACGAATGATACTTGCATCTGTTTTATTCTTACACAAAATAAAAGTGTCATAGCGTTGCTTGTTCATAGTTCATTAACTTCCGCTTCCTCCAATACAGAGAGAACTAGTGTGAGCATCAATTATATTAAATTTATAGGATAGTAAGTCCATATAATTTAAAGGTCAGTGCTATTGGTTTTTGTAACTGTTTGGTATATTTTTAGGTTTACATTATTGCTATTTGTCCAAAATGTTTACAAAATTGAAGTTTCGATTTTCTGCAGTTACATATTTTGCGTGTCTCTTCCTTAGAATATGTAACAAGGAAATTTTAGCCACTTTGGCAACAAGATTAATACTCAAAAGTAAAATTTTAAAGTAAATCGTGTGTTTATCTTTATCCTTGATTAAATTATCTAAATATTTTGAATTGATTACTAATATGTTTATTTATTATTAGAATGAATTAAATAGTTTTATTTAACAAACTCATAAGGCAAACATCCATTGTTCCTAATGTTAGTACCTATACAGTGTTAATAAAAATTATTTTGAGTGTTGATGATCGAACACCGTTAAAAAATCTTGAAATAAATATCACACTGTGTTGCCATAAATTCAACTGACAATTGAACGAATGTAATTTTCTTTTTAAAATGTAACACACATTTTATGAATCTGATAACATTGTTAATAAATTTTGGATAAATAAAAATGATCGATTAATTCGAATAAAAAGCTAAAATTGTCCAAATAGAATAAAAATCATAAATCAAAATATAAATATAAATATTGATATATATATATATAAATTATATATTTGATACAAGTAATTGATAAAAATGGTATATTTGATAAACCGTAAAATACATCGAAATTTTTTCCGAGGATTTGTATACAAAAATCAATATAAAAACTTTCCCTAGTTGGAAAAGATAATATATGAATAATGTCGGGGAAGTATATTAAAATAACGGATGTTATTTGAACGTCGAAACGTATATTGATAACGTGCGGCGATTTTAAGACACACGAGACGTTTTCAGATTTATCACGTCAACTGTTGTATGACGTCGCTTGAACTGTTTCTATTAAATTAAATTAAAAAGATAACGGACGTTGTGCAGACGCTCATGTGTATCTAATGTAATAAATAGCTCTATATCTAATGTAATAAATAGCTGATCGTGCGTTAACTTATCTGATGCACGTTCAACGTGCGTTCCAGAAATTCAACGTCGATAGCAAACCAACGTCTGTTCTCAACGTGCGTTATTTTTCAACGCATGTTGTAATGTGATAAATATATTTCTACAAACGTGCGTTACAATGGAAAACGCTCGCGGGGACACACGCGTTAATCACTCGTGTGTGAAATTGTCACCAAGTTAGCGACAAGTAACATATCCTGAGACAATATAAGAGTAAGGTAACAGGAATAAATTTGAATGAAAGAAATTTTTACAAGAATAATTTCAATATAATTTAAAATTTATTATATTTTAAATTTAGTATATTTTAATTTAGTTAATTCTCTATTTATTTTTATTTTTGTCTATTGATCTCGACTTTCTATCTATTTCTAATTGTCAAAGAGTAAACTACGACTTACTAAATTATACTGATGATGACTACATTGTAGTCGAAATACGCATTTATAATACAAAAGAGCTGATCTAGGTAAAGGAGGCAAATTTGAAATTTTATTTCAAAACCTAGAGTTCTCATTAATTATCATTCGATAATATAAAGTATAACTCTATAAACTGCAAGATAATGTATCGCGACATATTTATAATCGAAATGTTGTTAAAATTATCTAGCGATTGTTTCAGGAGAACTACAACTTGGCATACCCATACAAATGAACATAAAAAAAATTCGTTACGCAGGTACTGCTTCAACTTCAGCGAATTTTCTTAGAATACATAAATTACTCTCTAGCGGTCATAATTTTAATGTGATCAACATGAAATATATCTGATATGATTTTAGTATTTGCTAATTTTATTACTAAATGGCATTGGTCAAGGAGAAAGGGGGGGGGGGCGAATGGAGAAAGAAGAAAATACAAAATATAAAATTTCTCTCTTAACATTAGAAAAATCAAAAAATGTATAAGGAGTAAAGTTGAGATATTAAGAATTTTGACTTTCAATCTTAAATTGTAAATATTTATGTAAATATTAGTGTAACAGAAAAAATGATCCTTTGCGTACTCGGTGGTTTATGCACATGCTTGACGAATTTTTTTGATAACTAAGTAGGTGTTATTTAAACATTAAACAAAATTATTATCATACTCAGTACCTATCTGTGTACGAAAGTCATTGTATACATGAACTTCTGGTTTAGTATGGTTTAACACACTATTTACACACAATTAATAAAAATTCGAACATAAAATGGATACTGTCTGTATATTTAATAATTTAGGCCTTAAATTGGCAATATATAAAAGCTTTCGAATATAATTTGTCAATGGGGGTCAAGGGTCATAAAATTATACTAATTTCGAAACGTTTTTTTCCATTAACGTTACGAAGACATAGTATAAAAGAACTAGCCTATACTAAACAAACAAATTCCATTGAATTTTTTACTTAAAGATGAAATTTTTTTTTAAATTTTAATGATTTCAAGGACGAAAAGGGTAGTTGGCTTTGGGTAGTTTAGCGGGGGGTTAGTTTAATGAAGGATATTAGGTTGGGATCAGTTAGCCCCCCCCCCTCCCCGACAATTTAATATTGTTAAAAAATAAAAAAATTTTCGTAAAAACCCTTAAAAATAAAAAATAAACATTTTTGAATTTCAAGCATTTCAAGAACGAAAAGGAATTTTTCCTTCTTGGAATCACTTTCTATGGGCCTCACAAACCATTATTACTTGGGGGGGGGGGGGGGGGGGGGGTGAAACGAATAAGACCCGGCTTTTTAGTTTAATATATTCAATGACAAACATATTCATAGTTATTGAATTTATATATACATATATATATATATATATAGATATACATATGTATATATGTATATATATATATATATATATATATACATATGTATATATGTATATATGTATATATATATATATATATATATATATATATATAGATATATATATGTATATATGTATATATATATATATATATATGTGTATATGTATATATATATATATATATATATATTAAGTTACGCAAATTTATATTTTCAAGTGGGAATGTATGAATTTTTGAAAATTTTTGGATTCAGCAGATTAGATTTTTACTTTGGAAGTAAAATAGCATGCTGATTCCAAAAATTAAAAAAAAATACATACACTCCCGTTCATAAAAATTTAATCAGTAAGTGACATATTCTAAGCGTTATAATGTTACATACAATAACACTTAGAATGTTTCAATTGGTTCAATTTTTATGAACGGAAGTGTACATTGTCACTACACTTAGCATGTGTATGTATAGGGCTATAGGCTGTTAAAAAAGTGGGATAAGATTGTGCCTACCATAAAATAGTAATGGGAAGGGTCATTTACCACAAAAATAATAAGTCACACAACAACAAGTAATAATATAATCGATTTCCATCCAAGTTTCTCATCACATTTGATTGTAAAATTATCATGGTACATTATTTTCCCATCACACCTGTGTATGAGACTAGATTTTACATACAATAAATAAATAAATATGTGAGTCTATATTAAGTGCATCATCATCCATACTGAATACTATTTTTAACCCGACTTCAAAAAGGAAGATGGTTCTCAATTCGTCTGCTGTTTTTTTGTTTTAAAGGGTTTGATTTCAGATTGGTCCCACTGTCACCAAATCGCATTCTGGTGAGGAAATCGAGGAAAATCCTCATTTTATATGTGATAACCGATAGTAATAAATGCATGTAAAAATCTGAAAATCTGTTATAAAAAAATGCACTTAAAATAAAAAATAAAAAAACGGATAAAAAAAAAATGTGTTATAAAAAAATGCACTAAAAATTAGTAGGTCGTTTAGTCATTTTTAAATGCATGTGTACAATTATTGTTATTTTTGGAGGCGGTGTCCAAAAGTTATGTGAATTTCTCTATGTTCACACCGACTCCAAAAATAACAATAATTGTACATATATATTTAAAAATTTTTGCTTAGGTGAACTAAAATTGGCACAAGAATATGCAATTATTTTTTTTACTTTTTAGTGCATTTTAATTGTTATAGAATATTTGATTTTTGAAGTCGGGTTTCTATTTTGTCAAAATAAGGTTTATTATAAATATACATAAATCTTATAATTGTTATAAAACACTTTCATCTTTTCCAACCACAGAACGAACAGACTAACAAAATAAAAACATTTTTCTCTTCCTGTTATATAACAACAAACGAATGTATTTATGTTCATAAACCAAAGGTATACTTTTATAATAAATGGCAGTAAATTTGCAACGGCAAGTGTTTTTAATAAAATATACAACTCATACCAGCATGTATTATTTATGTACCTGTCATAAATAAATCAAGTACAAAATGCATTTAAAATCGTGTCATCCTTGTTTTGCATATTATAATGGTTAGTTCATACACTAGTTCACGTTAATAATTGATTTTAGTCAACTATTCACAAATCAAGTGAAAAACAATTGATTATCTCTTAACGATTCAATTCAACACATTAATGATTATTTCACACCAATCCGACAATATAAACGACATTTATAACCGACCACGACACTAAACTTATAGACCATGAGATGGTGACAGGTGACAGGAAAAGCGCTTTTCCTTATGACGTGCAAGCGTGCGGAAGCCAAGAACTCGCCTATTTTTAATATTTTAGGGTTAATTATCAAGTCTTAAAAAGGCATGCGGTATAAAATGGGTGAACGTCACCTGTCCCCATCTCCTGGTCTATAAGATCTATTCACAATACACGACTAGCATCGCTTACAACCTAAGTCTCTTATGAGCAGCCCGGCATGTCGGATATCTTGTATTATAAACTTTTAATACAAAGAAGGAGAAATAGGATATAATGACTTCTTCCAATGCTTAAGAAAAAATGAAGATAATTTTTTTTACTATTTTCGTGAGTGTTGCAAGTTTTGACGACCTTCTCGCAAGGATCGAAAACACTATTCAACGCCAGAACCCATCTTTCAGGAATGTATCCCGCCTAAACATATGTTGCACTGGAAGAAGGTGCAGACCAGTATGAACGTAACGTTATCGGGTAGATGTGAAGCGCTCCATTTGTTTTAACCTCCAATACACTGACCCGACTAGACTCAAACGACATGACAGTCGGCCAAAGCACTGGGAGTTGTCGGGCCCGACTATCCGACTATCGGTTAAACGACTACGGCACGCTGTCGGCCTAATGTGAAACATCTCATTACTTTTATAACCCTTGTGTCGTGTATCTGGTGTCGTTTACACTGTTTACAATTTTACACGATTGTAGGGTTGGTGAGGAATAACCCAAAAGTGTTATGTAGGTGTTTATTTATTACCATGTTCGTTTCCGTAGCATCAAATGTTGTAGTAGGTTGTTTCCAATCGTGAAACAAAGATAAAAAACAACTACTAATTTTTAACGTAAAATTTACAAATATACATTTTTAATAAATGCATTCATTATATTGTATACCATGTGTTCATTTGAAAAGTTCCATTAAAATTTTTTTAAATATACATTTTAGACATAAATATATTTCAAACAATAGTTTTATAATTTAAAGAGGAAAATATAATGCAATATTTATATTTTTGTCCCATTCATCCATGTCCGCATAATATACGTTATCTTTTAGACGGTGCAAGATAGGGAAAATCTCTCAATAAAAAAAATTTTATCTCATAAAAATAAACAATATTTTGTTTGAAACTTTTTTTCATGCATCCAATATTTCATGGTGTAAATACAACATTAATGCTACATTAACACAAAAACTATGAATGAAACAAAGTTACAAATAAAGAAGAGTTGTTTGTTTTAATAAGATAAACATTTATTGGGTTTATCGATTTTCCCTATTTTGCACCGTATAAAAGATCAGTTTTACCACGCAAAAATATAATTATTACATTCCCCTTTTAAACTGTAAAACTTTTGTTTGAAAAATTTTTTTCAATAATGATTTTATCTGAAAACCTATTTTAAGTGGTAACTTTTCAAATGAACACACGTTATATTGAAATATTTTATATTATTATGCCCGGTATATACAAGGTGGCGCAAAAGTACTTTCACGATTTTAAATTAAAAAAAGTATATGAGAAATTAAGAAAGTTTATATTTTCCAACTCATAATATAAAGTGTGTTTCTTGAAGTTTTTTTCCAACTATTTACGAAAAATGATGTTTAACAAATGATATCCCCTTTCGCGATGAAAACTATGAGCCACAAGATACAAACGGGATTGTACACTCCCGTTCAAAAAATTGAACCAACCAGAAATGTTAATTTACTTACATTTCATAAAACTCCTCACTTTTGTAACTATATGTATATTATTTATTTATAAACAAAGATAAGTAGTATATTTTTTAATGTGAAAAAAGAAATGGAAGTTTTATATTTATGTAAACAAGACAGTGAGAGAGTAAGAATATGTAATTTAAATACATGTTAAGTGTTATATCTCCCATTTACGTATACAAATTAAATAAAATGTTGTATCTGTCAAAAACATTTACTACAAGAATAATCAAAATTGTGAGAGACAGATTCAGTACAGATCAGTTCAATTTTATTGAACGGGAGTTTACCTTATTAATTTAGTTTTTGTGAAAATGTTTCGAATAAAGAGTCCAGGCACGTTGCCGGGTAATCAAATGATTCATCTTATTGTGGTAGATAGTTAAATTACCAGATCTATACTATCGACAGCAAAAGTGGCACTCTTTTTAACTGACTTCAAAAAGGAGGATCGTTCTCAATTCGTCTGTATTTTTCCATATCCATTCGATTTTCTATTGATTCGGCATAAATCAACTACTCAATTTGAAAAAAATTAATCTCAATATTTTACTCTTTTTAGATGATTTTTAATATTTCTTAACGTTAAACTATATCGTCGTGAGTTTCTTAAAACGTTTAACCATAAACTTCGAATCAAATAACATGACGCATCATGTGAACTAACCTTTGTATTATTTTTCATATATTTTATTGTTTTATGGAAGTTATTCGTTAATGAAAAAAATGTGACCATTGAATATGAGTAGATAGATATTGATAGATGTTGATGGCTGGCTTTAACTTGTGGTGAAACCAATTAAAAAAATGATAATTTATTATTTTGATGATTGTTTTATTACATTTGATGTGAAATGTAAAATAAATTTTATTGGTTTTCTTTGAATATATCATAAATATTATGTATTACTCACATTATATGATATTATATAACATTATTATCAACGAATTGCTAATTTTCACATTAATTTGCGATCATTTTGTAACATGTATCAATAAGGATAAATCTCTCTTAAGGTAGTTCCCGCATGAAATCACTTTTCGACAGATTTTGCTCATTTTTTTTTTCACAGGCCAAAAATTACGTTTACTAATACATCCCGTAGTTTCAGAATTTTAGGCTGTTTAGAACGCGAGATAATTAGTAACAAAATAATCATTCTCTCTCATTAGAAGCATGAGAAACTTCATTCCCGTCCACTATTATCTGTTGTATTGAAAAAAAAACTCGACAGAATTAAAAAAAAAAAACTATGAAAGAACACACCGGAAATGTTAATTTTCTTACATTTCATAAAACTCCTCACTTTTGTAACTCTCTGAATAATGTATAATTTTATTTATTTATAAACAAAGATACGTACTATATTTTTTAAGTGTGTAAAAAAGAAATGGAAGTATAACCTGAATTTATATTGTTTATTTATATATACGGTATCAGTGACAGTGAGAATTTAAAAAAATATATGTAATATTAATACATGTTAAGTGTTATTATATCTTACTCTTACTAACAAAAATTAAATAAAATATTGTATCTGTAAAAAAACATTTACTACAAGAATAATCTGAATAGACTGATTCGGTTCAGGTCTGTTCAGTTTTTTGAACGGGATTGTACACTTGGTCATAAAAGTTGATGTTAGTATTTAAAATTTTATAATTGATTTTTTTTTTAAATTTCTAATAAAAGTTGTTACTATATTTAAAATGAACAACTCTTATTCGTAATTTTTTTTCGAAAACCGAATGAATAAGGCATAAATCAACTATACCATTTTAAAAAAATGATATCAATTTTTGTGACCAAGTGTACAATGGGTCACAAAAGAAGCAATCATTTTTCGAAATTTTCTAGTTGATTGGTACCTTATTTATCCGGTTTTCGAAAAAATGCTTCGGATAAAAGTTGTTCATTGTAAATATATTAACAACTTTAATTTAACAATTAAACAATTTTGAAAAATGAGCGCTATTTTTGTGGCCCACAGTACAATGCAGTTAATACAATTTCAAATTCGTCCCCTTTACCTAGATCAGTTTTTTGTATTATAAATACGTATTTCGACTACAATGTAGTCATCATCAGTATAAATTAGCTAGTCGTACTTTACTCTTTGACAATTAGAGATAGTTATAAAGTCGAGATCAACAGACAAAAAATAAATAGAAAATTAACTAGATTAAAATATATACTCGATTTAAAATATAATAAATTTTAAATTATATTGAAATTGCTCTTGTTAAAATTTCTTCATTCACATTTGTTCCTGTTAATTTTACTCTTATTAAAATTACTCTTATATTGTCCCAGGATATGTTACTTGTTACTAATTTGGTGACGGTATCACAAACTATTTTGGTTTTACGCTACTTATATATGTTCGGCCGACTTTAGACGCTATTCTAAGACCGCAACTGATTGGTGCTGAGTTATGCCTTGCGCCGTGAACACGTTCTTTGTATTTCGACATCTTCAGAGAGAGATGGATATATTGGCACTTGATTTTACCATAAGATTTTGATTAAATCTGAATTTGGTACCGGTCCATTGTCTAGATTCATAATATTTCTTTTGAATTTCTGAATGTATATGCTTTCGTATGCATCCAGCTCTGAGGGATTTTGAACAGCCTTAACAAGTTTTAAATTAGATTTGTCGATTTTATGGTCATTCTCTATGATGTGTGCAGCTACACAGGATTTTTCTAATCTGCCGTATTTCGTATGAGCCATATGTTCTTTGAATCGGGTTCCTATTTGTCTACGGCTTTGGCCAATGTATGTTTGTGAACACGAAGGACACTCTATGCTATAGATTCCCGATTTTTGTTCGTCTATTATTTTTTCTTTTGGGTTTCCGAGGATCTGTTTAAGTTTACAGTTGCTCACGAGAGCTATTTTTATATTATGATCTTCCATTTCTTTTTTAATTTTGTTCGTACACGGCGGGAAGTACGTTAGCTTGCACCATTTATTTTGTTCGTTGTCGGCCCGTTCTGGTGTTAGTGTCGTAGTGTTTCTTTTAAGAATTTTAAATTTAATTTTACGGATCATGAAATTTATTAATTGTGGAGTGTAGCCGTTAAATATTGCGATTTGTTTAATATGTTTGGCTTCTTTAAAATAATTTTTTCTCGACATTGGCACTTTTAGTAGTCTATTTATTAGAAAGTTGAATATGGCTAGTTTATGTTGAGGTGGACTGTTCGAGTCAGAAGTGATGTACCTTTCTGTGTGGGTCGGTTTCCTGTATATGTCAAAATCTAATTTATCTGTGCCCTTGTTCCTGCTGATTTTTAAATCTAAGAAGGGGATCGAGCCTTCCTTTTCGACTTCTGTTGTGAACTCTATAGACGGGTACATTTTATTGAGCTTTTCCAGAAAGGTTTTTGGGTTTTCTTTGGCCGTATCAAAAATCGTAAAAATGTCATCAACATACCGGTACCAGACCGTCGGAAAGTATTCGAAGCTGTTCTTGGCTTTTTCTTCTAAGTCGTTCATGAAGAGATTGCTTAGAAAAGGTGATAGTGGATTACCCATGCTCGTCCCGAATGTTTGCCTGTAGAATTTTTCTTCAAATGTAAAGACATTTTGTTTCATGCAAAGGCGTGTTAGTTTTAGTAATTCTGATATTTCTTCTTTGGGTATATCTTGAGTATTTAGCCATTTTTCCAATATCTTTATGGTTTCTGGGATTGGTACACTGGGGTATAAAGCTTTGACGTCGAATGACATTAGTAGTGCTTTTGGATGTACCGGTTGGTCTTTGATTTTATCGATTAGTTCGATGCTGTTTTTAATTGCGAGTGAATTTGTTTGGTTAAAGGCCTGGAATTTTGCAACTAACCATTTTGCTATTTTATATGTCGGAGAGTTGATTCCTGAGACTATCGGTCTCATTGATCCGTCGTTTTTATGGATTTTTGGAAGGCAATATAATCTGGGTGTTACCGGATTTGAACATTGGAGTTGGTATTTTGTTTGTTTGTTTATGGTTTTTGGACATTCGTCTAAAGTGTCTTTAACTTCTTTTATGAATGCCGACAAGGGGTTGGTCCTTTGAGTTCGGTAAGGGCCTTCGTCTAGCATTTTATGAACCTTTTGTGAGTAATCGGTTTTGTCCATTATTACTATAGAATTGCCTTTGTCTGCTTTGAGCAGACAAAGCAGACAAAGGCAATTCTATAGTTAAATTAATTTAATTAAATCGAGTATATATTTTAATCTAGTTAATTTTCTATTTATTTTTTGTCTGTTGATCTCGACTTTATAACTATCTCTAATTGTCAAAGAGTAAAGTACGACTAGCTAATTTATACTGATGATGACTACATTGTAGTCGAAATACGTATTTATAATACAAAAAACTGATCTAGGTAAAGGGGACGAATTTGAAATTTTATTTCAAAAACCTAGAGTTCTCACTAATTATCATTCGATAATATAACGTTTAATGCAGTTAATGTTTTGTTGCGGAAAAATTCCTGCATCAATCGAACTTTGAACAATCGTAAAATTGGCGTACCTTCAACTGTGTAGATTATTATGAATCTAACTGCTCTAGGCAACGAGACCGTTGTTTTTTTTTAAATAGAAATGAGTTTCAATAAACGCAACGGTTAACGAATATCGAAAAAAAAAAATCTCTATAAGAGTCTCAAAGTAGCCCACGTAGTCATCGTCATCATAGTGGGAGTCATCGTCCATTAGGATTGCACAAGTTTCGTTCGATTTTTTTAATTCTTAACATTTCGACAAGTGTTGAATTTATTGAAATAATTCTCTCTTCTTTAGTAAACGACCTTGATAAAATATTTGGATAATTTGGATCTTTTTGTGAATTTGATCTTAAAATGTAAGTGTTGCTCTTCATTAATTATTTTTATTATAGTAGGCGTAGCAATATTATACAAATTTCAAATAGAAAATAAGAAAGGACATTGTAATTACATGATAAAAAAACTAATTGTCTTTTTAATACAGAGAAAAATTCCGAAATAAATTTATTTTTAATAATAAATATTTTTGCTTTTATTATTTCATGACCATGATATATTGCTCTTATTGTCTCATATTTGTTTACAAAGAAATATATTACATTATTTTTCAGCTTATAAGATTACGAGATGAAATCTCTAAAAAAATTCTCCTCCAAGTAATGGCCATTTTTTAAATGTAGTTAAAATAAGTTGCCCTTCTACTTTGAAATATGTTTCCATACGCGCATATAAGGTTCATTACATTTGAGTTTGATTGATGTATGTTTTTTACTGCATTACTAATAAAAGTATGAAACTGTATTTATTTGTTTAAATAAACTGACTTTATATTTTATTAAGTTAATATGAATTTAAAACATGTATAAGAATTTGTAGAGCAATAACAATGCTAAAACTATCCCGACAAAATTCTATAATAAAATATATAATTTAAAAAAAATTATGTCACTACTGAAATCAAATTGAAATGACTTTATTAAAAGTTAAGCTACAATTTAAACTATATTATAAACAAATAAGTTCCATTGTATATAATATTTATTTATGTATTAATAATATAAATAAATAAGTACAATTTAAAATGGCTATTAAGTTAATTCATGAAATAGAAACTATCACGAATTTAAAAGTTAAATGAAATAATATATAATAGTCACAAACATGTAAACATGAAATTAACACCTACAAAGAAAATAACTTCTTAACAAACAATAATCATTTTTAAAATAACAAAAGACATATTTTATAATCATAAAATATTATAATAATGGAATAATATTATTAAGTAAGAGAAATTATCAATTATTAAATTATGATTTTGTAACGAAATTACATAAAATATATGTTTTATATTTGTTTGCTTTAGGTTTGATTTTATTTCTATGTGTTACATGGAATTTTCTTATTGACGATGATTTCGCTGCAATGAAAATACCCACCGGTCTAGGCGTAAGTAATATGTGTATTTTACAAGCTTTTATTTAACTTGCAATGTATGTATGTTTGTAAACCAGTCCAAGTAGCCGATCGGTCTAAGGCGTTATGTCTGTGCAGTATGCAGTACTTGGAAACTGAGAGGTTATGGGTTCGAATCCCGACATCGGCAGTTTGTCAATTATAAAAATAAAAAAAGGGCCGGTTAATTGACTAAACTGTCGGCGTATGGACAAGAACGAAGTAACCGGCTATGCTTGAGAAGGTTTTCTGCAGTATCCTTCACGAACTCCAGACGATTATCGGCATAGTTCCTATCATAGTCGGCTGTAGCCACATATCCTACCAATTCCTAGCCTACTCACAAATTCCTTCCACTCCACTTACATCCTCACATTCTAAGTGATCACAATGGACCTTATGGTCGAAGAGTAGCCCGTCCAGGGCAGCCTTTACAATCTACCTCATCAATGTATGTTTGTATGTATGTATATATGCTCGGGTCAAATCTTGCAAGCTGAATTAGAACAACTCCCTCTTATCCTACGGAGTTGAATTTTTAATGTTGGTGCAGTTCCGATGACAATGCATTTTTTTGGTAAACATGGCAATAATCGACAAGAAGGAAAAGGTGGTTTAGAGGGAGGGGAAAACACAATATATTTGATATATCTCTCTTAACATCGAAAAAATCGAAAAGCACATAAGAAGTAAAGTTGTAGAAAATTAGTTTTACTATAAAAAGTTTGTTTAAAAAAATGTTTTTTTTTAATAGAAATTATTATTTTAATTATATTTTACAAATCAATTATTGTCTGATGTACAATTAATTTTCGAGTATTGATAATTGACTACTTCACGATTCTAATATAGTTTATAATTTTTATAGAAATACCTGCATTAACAAAATTTTGACATTTCAAACTGTAAAAATTTAGAAAAAATATAAGTAAAAAATTCATTTTATTATTGGAATATTATTAAGTAACAGAAATTATCAATTATTATAGCCGGTATATATACCAGGATATATTAACTTTAATCCCGACTTAGTAACGGTTGAAAATATTTATAGCAGAAAAAAAATTTTTGATTTAAGTGTTCATAAAATGACCTAATTAGTTCATTTCCGCAAAGTTGTCAATTCTAGCAGGCTTTATTATTGACTAGCGAACCAGTCTCGAGTTTCATCAGTAGAACACTATAGCTCGGTAGTAAACAGCAAAATTAAGCCGTCGCGGCGACGCCTGGCAGGTTTGGTACATCGAAATTATTTCGTACAGAAAATATGCATGGTTTAAGTTTATTAAAGGAAATAAATATGGCATAACCAAGAAATGAATCATAATCAAAGTTAACTTTAATTAACCTGTTTTCTTCTATCAGTGTGTTCCCAAGTCCCAATTGTTATGTTTCCTTTTTTTCTATGTGTTAATACACAAAGATAAGTATTTTATGCACTGTAGTAAACCTATATCTTTATATTATATCAATCAACCTGTATATGTACTGTCATCTGAGAGAATCTTTTTAAAACCGATTTGTTATATGTAATATAACATATGAACAACTTGTTGATCGCGTGGCGAAAAAATGTCGCCAGGCCAAACAGTCACGCCGCAAAAAATGTTTCACATCAATAAATAAGAATGTATTGAATTTTGATTCGGTCACTTTTATTGAATACAACTGTATGTATGTATTTATTAAATTACTTATACAGTAAATGTTTAAATCAAATATTTTTCAATTCGATATGGTATTGTCACAGTTAACGAACGCAATGTACATTCAACAAACAACAGTACAGCTCATTAATATTATATTATCTTATACCTACATATGTAAATATTTTAATAAAATTAATTTTGTAAGCTTAGTATGAAAAAAGTGATTATTTTATAATAATTTTATGTAATTTTATGTAGATAACTTCGAACATTTACATTCAGATGAGAGTTCGTGTTGTGATGATGTGCTTTTTTAAGGTTAGAATAATAAACAGTTACTTATACGCAGTTAGTACCCACGTAAGAGTACGTTTATTTTAATTTGCAGTGACACTTATTATAAAAACAATTATATTCAAGCATATATCTAGCAAAATTATTTACATTTATTTTCTTCTTCCGATTTCCATTATTTTCCTTATGTCTAGTATAAAATCTATAAAATCGTAGAATCTATATATTTAAAATCTATATCGTAGAATAAATAGTATGCTCTATCAGGTATCTTAAAAAAGGAGGGATGATCACAAATCAATTGTAAAATGTTTGAGAGCTACTTTTGTGGCTATTTGTACCTATACATTGAAATAGAAACTAGAAAAACTTACCTACCGAAAGTATAACGATTAGCGATTAGCTAATTGATAACGATTAGCTAATTAATACTGACGATGCGTCTTTGAAGTAAAAAAGTATCATTAAAATATAAATAATTGGCATATACGTAAAAATAATAGATTTATTACTTTTGTATATTCAAAACAAGCGTCTCATTACTTTTTCCATGGTTTTTTTTTATAGCGAATTCCGAAGGAAATGCAACTATAGCTTTTGTACCGATGATAGAATTTTGTAAAAAAATTTCCAACGTTCATCGATCCCACCTAGTAGATGTTTAAGATGACCATCGTTATAATATATATATGTATATATATATATATATATATATATATTATATATATATATATATTATATATATATATATATATATATATATATATATGTATATATATATATTATATATATATGTATATATATAGGCCCCGCCATCTTTCTCAACTGATAGATGTTTAAGATGACCAGTGTATAATATATATATATATATATATATAAATATATATATATATATATATATATATATATATATATATATATATATATTTATATATATATATATATATATATATATATATATATATATATATTATAACGATGGTCATCTTAAACATCTCTCTCAACTGCATTCTCCTTCTGTGCTTATGCACAACTTGGCCTGTAGCATGTCCTGCGCAAAGTCCTAATAATCAAGATGAGCTTGTCGCAGCCACCCTTTGATTCGGTAAATCTCGGAGCATCTGGCTATTGGAATGACAGGCTCAGGTGAAACGGGCTTTTGAGATAACCCCTCTCGAGCCAACGCTACTTCGTTCCCTTTAACGCCATAGTCCCTAGAACACATACAAACAACCAAAATTTCAGGTCGTTATACATTTTCTTTTTTTTTGAGTTATTATCGTTTTATGAGCACCTATACGACAATTTCGGGGCTAAACTTAATATACCCTTGTATAAATTGTCTACACGGCATCATATCAAGATATATTTCATTTGAAATATATATAACACTGTTATATTGTACATCACTTTGTACGGCCATGAATTTAAATAACTTCCACGCAGAAACATATCAGTAGGTGTAAAATTAAAGTGGACGCAATATATTCACAACGAAAATACTATTTGTAGCTATTGAATAACAATAGAAAATATAATATGTAAATTTGTTTGCAAAATGATTTTAATAATACCTAGACAATTCAAAAAGAGGATATATAATATGTGGGTCGAAATTAAGATACGAAATTTAGAATGAACAAATAGAAATAATAACTAACTGAGTAAATTGCTTAAATACCCGGTATATACTGAAGTTATGAAAAAAAGTTTCAAACAAATGTTGTTAATTTTTTAAAAAGGGGCATTTTATGTTTTTACATTTTTGTTCTATCTCATACGGTTTCAAAGATAGGCCGTTTTGCCTCAACAAGGTCCGATTTTGCTCATGTGAAAACTTGACCTTACTTTTTAGTTCTAGAACACAGACACAAAATTTCAGCGAAAAGAGATAACGACTTTTCGTTTTTGAGTTATCGTGTCCATTTTATGAACACGTATTTCAAAAATTTATGTCTGCGATCAATATTTTCAAGCGTTACAAAGTCAGGACTAAACTTAATATACCCTTGTATATTTGCATATACCGAGTATAAAAACCTATACTAAAAAATGAAAAAACTAAATAAAATTTTTAACTATTGCAATGTTATTATTAAATTGCTATATTGAATAATTCATCAAACATCAGTAGATATTCCAAAGAAGCCGGAGGGCACTTCTCGTAGCTGTTTGAGGTTCGAAGTTGTGACAAAGTTGTTCCGATGCATTTTGATCTGCGGAACACGAGTTTTGATGTGCTTGGTTCGATAAATTGTTATAAACAAACAAAAATGAAAGGTTTTAGTCATAACGGAAAAATTCTCAAACCATTACTATGTTAAAAAGTGAATTTTCCAGAAAAAATATTGGTTTTACGAAAAAAATCACATAAAATCTTTTTTTTTTTGCAAAGAATGTCAAAGCACTAGAAAAAAATAGCATGTTACTTGCAAAATTGACTAGAACGTCTATTTTATTCAGGCATTGTATGATATATGTTAATTGCATGGTATACAGCAATCCGTATATTACGAACAAACTTTACGTATTGTACAAGATGTCCCAGAAGTCATCAACTCATTTGTTTTGCTTATAACTTCTAAAAAACTATTGTTTTTATTTTTTTTAAAAAGATAATTAAAGATCAACTCAACAATTTTTAAAATGAACAATTATAGACTTGATATATGCACGACACAATAATTCAATTATTGCAGCACACCGTGAATTTTGGCGACAATTTGGGGGACAAAATCCCCTATTACCACAGTAGACTGTCTGACGTTGTTCCCCTTCTTCGAATCGAGCCGCCAATCGCCGAATTGTTTGTCATTCAGGAGGTTTTTGCCCCGCAAATTTCATAAATTGGTGCAATAATTTATTTAAATAAATAACAAAAAGTATTAAAAATTAAAACCCGACTACAAAAAAAAAGGCAATGTAGCCTATGTCACCCGGATCATAGTAATGAATCGATTGACACCTCATGCATCAAAATCGGATGAGAAGTTTAGACACTACGGTGGAACATACATAAATACAAACATACATAGACTGCTAAAAACATAACCCTTCATTTTTCCTTTGCCGTAGTCGGGTAAAAAACTTTTAGTTTAGCTTTAAAGGTTATAATCAAGACTCCTTTTTGATGACTTTTGGCATGCTCTATACATGTTAACGTTAAAGAATATAATTAAGTTAATCAAGTCACAATTGTTTTCATTCTTGCAATTTTGCCAACATGTATAATTGGTTTTCTATATTAAATTTCAAATTTTTCCCCAATTCCTAGAACAAGTATTTGTATTTTATAAATTCGTAATTCGACTACAACGTAGTCATCATCAGTATGAATTAGCTAATCGTAACTATCTCTGGGATATAGAGCCAGATACCTACCTCTGGGATACCCCTACCTCTGGGATGTTGCGCTTTGATAATTTGGTACGTGTCTCACAATAATATTAAACAAGTATTCTCTTTTATATGATCTGATTGAGGTAGTACCTGAGGGATTATTTCAGTTGACCAATTAATGGGTTAAGTGGGTGATGAAGTGTGTGAGACACGCTCCAAAATCTCATAGAGCAACATATCTCTGACTCCATATGCCAGAGAAAGTTACGATTGGCTAATTCATACTGATGATGACTACCTGGAAGTCGAAATACGTATTTATTAAATACAAATAATTGTTATAAGAATTGGGGCAAAAGACCTACAGTTCTATTTGATTATTTTAATAATCGTTATATAGTTTTCTATAGTTGGAAAATATTGCAAGAGCAATTTTACATACATAATAGTAATTTTATGCCTTTCGTACACTAAAGGGTTAAATTAGTTTTAAGAATTTATTTTTATAATTAAAATTTTCAATCTATGTACATTCAGCATCAAATCAAACATTGCATAAAAATCTATAATATAATTCAAAACATTTACTATAAAATGTTGTATGCTGAGTTATAGTTGATCGAACTTTTTGTTTATAATAATAACAATAATGGCATCTCATTATTGATATATTTGTCACGAATTTGTAATTTAGATAAATAATTAAATTGAAATTGTTATGACGTGATTTATACAATATAAATAAATGTATGAAAAATATCATTATCTAATAATATAATTTAATTTAAATATATATAATTTTTTTAAGCATCATCTTTCGTATTCACTACGTAAATTATAAAACCTATTTTGACAAAATGGAAACCCGACTTCAAAAATCAAATGTTCTATAACAAAAAATGCACTAAAAAGTAAAAAAATAATTGCATATATTCTTGTGTCATGGTAAAAATTCAGAAGATATGTGTTTAATTATTTCTTAATCATTTGTGACAAATTAGGTTGACAAAGAAAGAAATATTAAAAAAGAGGATATAGCTTTCAAAAAATATGTGATTGATATCTTTCATGTGAATTTCATCGTGTGAACTGCTATGTAATTTTTGATACATCAACTGTTTTTAGTAAGATTGAAAACTTTCATGAGTACTTACATGAGTAAATAGGGGCTAATAAATTAATAAACTTACATTAATTTTCCGACATAAGTAATTTTAGAATTTTGCACATAGAAGATAATAAGACCGTAGAGCATTGTTGAGGGTTCAAACAATTTTACATATTACTATTAGTATTTTACTATATTTTAATAATTTTAATATCGTCTCTTATCCAATAATCAATTAACTTTACACAAATAGAAAATAAATTTAAGAATAGAAATTAGTTCGAACGATATTTAATGCACTTATAAAAATGTAAAAACAAATTGTATAGCAAAATGTTTGTAATTTTAGTTCTATTCAGCAATTTTTGTAATAAATTAAAACAAAAACATTGCCTATTTAAAAAAAAATAAATAAATATAATGTATTTGCGTTTAAAAACTATTTTTGTTACCGATTTTAAAATGCATTTTGATTGCGGGGAATTGTAAACATAGTTAAATAGCTACATGTCACATGCTTTATAATTTTCTATTCAAAATTATTAAAAATAGTTTGAAACCATTGAAAAATCAACAGCTCAATCACGCCTTGTCTTGGAATTTTATGCACTTTTATTAAGGATTGTGTACTTTCCATAATTCATATTCCATACTCAACAAAAACTTTCATAAAATTAATTCGACCGAGATCGAAATATCTTAGCCCGAGACTAAGATACCAAATAAGGTAAATCTTTTCCATATTAAAAAAAAATTCATACACCGGAGCTGCGTTAACTTAGCGAATTTCCTAAGAATACATAAATCACTCTCTAACGACCACAATTTGAGTTTGATCAAAATGAAATGCCGTATCTGATTTTAGTATTTTCAAGGCAAATTTTATTAATAAATTGCATAGGTCAAGGGGAAACGGGGCATAGAGAAAGAAGACAATACAAAATATTAAATATCTCTCTTAATATTAGAAGCATCGAAAAATGTATGAGGACTAAAGTTGTAGATAATCTTGTTTGCTACAATTCATTACCTGATCGTTTTTTCTCCAACTCTAATGTGTACAGAGATATTGAGGATTTTAACTTCCAATCTTAAATTGTAACTATTTCTGTGCATATTAGTGTACTAAAAAAAATGATAAGAGACAAAATTATAGAATAACTAATTTTCCACAATTTTACAACTAGTATATTTTTTTATTTTTCCAATATTAAGGGAGATATTCTAAATTTTGTGGTTCCCTCTTCCTCTAAACTCTCCTTTTCCCTTGTCCGATTTTGCCCATTAACGAACTTGACCTTTCGAACACCAAAAGCACCGCAAATACCAAATGTCCTTCCAATCGGATTAAACTGTGGCCGCTAGAGAGTCCACAGACACATAAACGTATATATATATTGATATATATTTTAACATCTATTAGATAGGACAGATGGATATTTCTAACATCGATACGAAACAATAGCTGCATTTCCTTTGGAGGAAATTGATAAATACAGTCAGTAGTGATTTGTCATCAAGAGTACTTTATAAAATTTTATGCCGTTTACTATGTCGTATTATCCAATTTTTGAAATTTTTAAATCGATATAAAAAAGTTTTTCTTTATATTCTGAATTGTAAAATTTTTTTTATTTTAACATCGTAAACTTTTGTAATTGATCTTCTTGTTTTGAAACCGCATTGATTATCTGACTAAAATTATGTGGATATTAAACTTACTTAATAATTTATTAAAAATACAAAAAATTACAAAAAATTTAAAAATAAAAACTTGCCAAGTGTACAGAACCAATACATAAAGCTTATTCAGCATATATACATACCTGAAACAAAACAAAGAAATCAATTAATATTTATGTAATTAATAATACAAAATATACAAAAAAAATTAAAATTTTTTTATCAAATCAGCTTAATTAAGTAACTTATTTAAACTATTTTTACCTCTATGTATACTCTCAGAATGTTTATTTTATATACAGAATGTAATCGCCAAAACCTTTCAGATAAGAATTTTGCAACATTGTATAAATGAGTTGAACAGAGACATATATATTTATGTTTCTTCATATTAATATGAAAAAAATAACTCCTCCACAGGTATCGCACCCTGGACCTTCGGATTGTATACCCATTGTACTATGCGCTACACCACGGATGATATAGATAGATGAGATGAGATATCATTGACAGTATTATTTTGAAGTCCACATTAACTAATAACTTCACTAATTATTATTTGAGTATACTAAATATTCATCGATATAGTAATCGCTTGTACTATATTTTTGTAACCTTAATGAAAATTGACATTGTATACACAAACAAAAATATGTGAAATAATAATTTAATGTTGACTTCAAAGTAATACTGTTGCGGAGTCGCTACTAAATGTACTTTCTTATTCAGATACATTTGCGAAATCACTACATATGACTCTTGTTATTTAGGTAACTATATGTTGTTACCTCAGTAACTTTATCAATAAACGTATTCTGACATATTTTATTAGGAAAATTACTGTTAAGAAAGTAGATTTCAGATTCTGTAGAATTCAGATTCTCCTAACACTGTCAATAACATGACAAGATTATTCGTCTATCTATGTCATCCGTGGTGTAACGGATAGCACACTGAACCTATGGCATGAAATCAAGAGGTCCAAGGTTCGATTCCTGGTAGATGAGTTAATTTTTCCATATCAATACTAAACAAAATTCAATGATATGTTAGTCTACATAATAATAATAATTAAAAAGAGGGATACCCCAAATGGGTCCCTAGCATCTAGACCAAGGGGTCCTCTGTGCCCTCCTTGAGAACAACCTGTCATCCGAAGGCGAGACGTCTCCGGGTAAGAGGTGCTATTTTAAGCAGATGAAGCTATAGGATTCTGTTGAGGTCAGACGCCACACAGAAGGCCCACAACTTCTCCCAGGATTGATGAATCCAAGGTTTCGGTTTTGATGGATCCAAGAAACCTTTTTAAAAGTAGAAGGGTAACTTATTATACTGGTTATATTTCACACGTTTAAATAAAATGATAAATGAATTACAAGTGGGGGAAACATTAATATGTTTCCTCTCCGTCATTTTGAAAATAGACTGATCCACTCAAACAGTGACGATATTCGAGTCATCTTTACAAATGAATATACTTTACCTACATTTTAATTCAAATATTTTGAATAATGTATAAATAACATTTACCTGTCTCGTCAATCACAGCTATTGTAAATTTATTACATATAAATATGGTTATTGTTCATGGTATAATGTTATCAAATATACTCAATTTATTCTTCTATCATAATTTGTACCTATTCATAAACTTAATAAACATAGATAGATACTTTCAAACATAGGTAGATATATCTTGAAATTTATAAAAATATTGCACGTCAACCATATGACGTCAGTCTGACGAGATTCCTCGTTTCTCCTACATTTTGCTTTTTGAGTTTGCTTATCAAGTTTTCCAGAAGGTTCATATATTCGGAGCGAGATGCACCGAATATCTTTAGTAGTATCTTTAGTAGTATCTGCTGTAACCGAGAAATTCGCAGTAAAAAATGATGTGGTTGGATGTTTCTTCCACCTCGTCGCACAGTCTGGACCTAATGGATCCGTTATGGAGTCATAGTGCAGATGCTTTCGTAGGTGATAATAGCCGGTGACGAATCCGGTAACCTTTCCAAGTTGTATCAGGTTGAGTACATGAAAGAACAGCCTCTTGGATGCATTCCTAAGCAGTATTTTCCAAAGTTTTTGCTGCAGTTTCATTTTCCCAATGATCACGGTGTTTAACATTCATCCACTGCTCGATCACTTGTTTACATGCTGTCTTTTGAATTCCTAAAATAGGCTCTGGGCCTATGAAGGGTATTCCGACGGTTACAAGCGTTTTGGCCTCCGGACAAAATGAACCTGGGACAAAATATTCCCAGACTAAAGATCTCCGACGAAATATCCCAAGGACGAAATATCTCGAAAACTCTGAAATCGCAGAATAATATCAATAATAATAATAACAGTTTTTGCCTATATGGGTTCGAATCCCGACATCGGCAGTTTGTCAATTATTAAGAAAAAAAAAGGGGAGGGCGGTTAATTGACTAAACTGTCGGCGTATGGACAAGAACGAAGTAACCGGCTATGCTTGAGAAGGTTTTCTGCAGTTTCCTTCACGAAATCCAGATGAATATCGCCATAGTTCCTATCATAGTCGGCTGCAGCCGCATATCCAACCAATGCCTAGTCTACACACAAAAATTATTTCCACTCCACATCCTTAGGCATCACAATGGACCTTATGGTCGAAGTGTAGCCCGTCCAGGGCAGCCGCTACAATCTATCTATCTAATATGGTATTCAACATTCTCTTCCGAGCAAGTCAATATACTTCCATATAAAATACTGCTGATCGAATATAATTTATGTAGATGATATAATGTATAAGCGGATCTTATTGTGTGTGCAGTTTTGAATTATTTGATAAATATAATGTATTTAAAATATTTCTATAATTTGTCATTTTTTATTATATTTTATCATATTTGTTAGATCTATAAAAAAATAATATTTATTATGAATGATGTTTTTTTTTATTTTATTTTTAAATATTTGTAGGCCAGTGAACTTATAAATAAAAGAATCACACATACATATCTATATCTAAGCAATATTTTTTTTATTTTGAAAAGTAGTAAGCGTTACAATTGTTTTTTCTCTCAGGTTTCCTCGAGTAGAAGGGAAACCCCGAGGACAAGCCATTGGGACGTCAAAAACGTAACAAAAATGCATGTATGTACACTCCCGTTCACAAAAATTAAACCATAAGTAAATCACATTCTAAGCGTATATATCACTATACAGACCGTTTTCAAAAGCATAACTAATAGAGAATCAATGTTAAATAAATAAAATATTTACTATAAAACCATACATACATATACATACTGAAACTGAATGTCTCGACTGGAATATTGGGTGACCATATTATAGGACCATTCTTCATTGATGGATGATTAGATTCTCAAAATTGAGTTTGTTACGAAATAATATTATGCCAACTGTTAGAGCTCTTCCTAATTTTGACCTGAAATCTGTATGGTCCCAACAAGGTGGTTGCCCTGCACACAATGCCATGATAGTAAGGCTGTTCCTGGAACAAACTTTCCAGGACGTCTTATGAGTGGTTTTGGAACCTTCAAGTGGCCAGCCAGATCGCCAGATCTATCTCCTAACGACTTTCTTTTATGGGGTTTTCTCAAAATACAAATCTATTCGCGGAATAGGCCTGAAAATATGCAACAATTAAGGCAAAGAATTGTTGACAATTGTGTGAATATTTCTCCTCAAGTGCTAGAAAATACCCGGGTCGATTTCTTTTTGGGGTATTATTTTTCTTTTAATTTGTGTGGATTGTTGTTTTGTGTTATACCGTTAATAGAATACTATCATTTATTTTCAAACATTCCACATACAAATAATAAGAGATATTCAAAAAAGAATTTTTAATTGTTAGAAGTAATGCTAAGCTTATGAAGACAACAATGAACATATTTAACCCACTCTCATTACATACCTATGCAGTACAAAATAGTCCAGCATATATACACAACAGACACACTAAAGACTACCCCCACTATTTTTATTTCTTTGTGACTAAAGTGGTTGACAAAGAAAAAAATATTAACAAGACGACAGTTAACAAACATGTGATTGATCTATTTCAAGTGAATTTCATCGTGTGCACAGCATTGTAACTTTAGTTATATCAAATATTTTTATTGCGATTAAAAACTTTCATGAAAAGTAGCATGTGTAAAAAACGAGCAAAGGGAGTCCACACTTTACTGCACACTGTCCATCTATGATCTTTTTTATTGTCGTATCAGACCATGGCAACTCCATTTAAATTTTTTTATTTGTACTGAATCATTTTATAATAGGTTTGTTTCATATCGTAGACCGAGATTATTAATTTATAGTTTTATATAAACATTATTTTGTGAATAAAAAATGAGTTCATGTAAAATTAATCATAGTAGTAAATGCACACACGTTTTCTTGCCGTACAAAATAAAATTATCACCAATACAAAATTTAATTTCAAATCAAAGTCATGATCAAATTTATTTCTAATATACCATACTATTTATATTTGTCAAGGTAGTTATAATTATTTTTAAAACAATACAGGCGTAAATAAAGGATTCTTTACAATTGATTTCAATTAAACAAGAAAATCTCATATGGAAGTGGGGCACAACCTCTATATATATATATATATATATATATACTATACAACGAGGTCTATTTTACAAGCATTTATTTGGGTCAAATCTTGCAATCACAATTTTCCTATTGATTTCTGTCTTCATTTGTTTTTTGACGAAATTTTTGCCATCGCTTGTTACTGCCCGTAATAAGGCATTGATTGCATTGACCCGGGCCTTATTAAGAGTATTAAGTTTAACATTTTTTAATTTCAATAAACATTGTTAATTAATTTCAATAAACTTTCACTTTAATAGCATGTTTTATAAATTAAAGCTTAGATAAATTAAAGTTTTTTATATTCCATGAAAGAAAAAAAAACAGTTTCGAGATTTTTTCCTAAGACTCCAAACAAGGCCCAGGGTGGTTTGAAATAAAATACTGATTTCGATATTTAAAAACAAATATTTAGTAAGAAATAAGTAGACAGTCAAACAGAGAAAAGCGTATATTTTAAAATATAATGATAATTTTTTGTTTTGAATGCAGTTTGTATTTTTAATAGACCAAACAAGGCTCAGCCATCATAAATATTAAAGAAGAAAATATTTATTTTAATGATTATTTAGTCAATTATATTTAAAAATTTGATTTGACGTTTGATTGGACAAAGTTTTTTAATGGGTTTTATTGTGAGAATCGCTTTTTTATAAGGCCCACAATCGAGGTTTATTTATTTTTGTTTAGTATGCAATTTTACGATTTAATAGTCATTTTGCAAAAAATGGGCCTTATTAGGCACCAGTTCCTTAGAAGAAGCCAAGAGGAACACATAAACTCTATATTAAGTACTCCACTGCGTCTGTATATTAGGGTAACTAATTAAAAATTGATATATAAAGATATAATTTTCACAACATAAATTTTAATTGAAAAATTAATTATAAGGTCATTTATTTTTACTCGTATGCATTTATAACCACATAAAAAGCGTATATTTTGTGATTATGATTGTTTTCAAGTGGTTTGTCTTATAGTCTAGGATACTTCACTTCATTGGTTAAAAAATTAACTAGGTATGATATATAATTTTATCTATATTCTATATGTTATAAAACTAACTGAATCATTTTCTGAACTATTCAACGTTGAGTTTAATGATAAATATATCACAGCTATTGAAATTTAATAGCTAACTCAATTAATTATTTAAATACCCTATAATATACTTTTTAATCGGTACAATTTTTCGCATGCACAAATGTACACAAATATGGTCAAGATCACTATTTACATGTGTAAGTATGCTCTGTAATCGGGCATATGAGCACTTCGGATGGCTCGCAGAACGTGCAATCTGAATCCAATTTTCGATCACTTTTCCGAGCCCTTGGGGCCGTATATGGGCAATATCGCGGCAAATGTTGGCTTCTAAGTCGGCCATTGTCTCTGATTTATCAGCGTTGACTCGAGATTTCACATATCTCCACAGAAAATACTCTAAAACTGTTAAATCACACGATCTTGGAAGTCAATTCACAGGTTCATTACGCGAAGTTATGCGCTCATCGAAAGTGTCATTCAATAAATTGATTGTGGCGCATGTTATATGCCATGTTGCGTTGTCTTGTTAAAAGTACTCTACATTAAAGTCACCATTTGCAGGGGTTGTTCTGGCGTCATATACTGTCTGTTTTGGAAAGCATTATATATATATATATATATATATATATATATATATATATATATATATATATATATATATATATATATATATATATATATATATATTAGTTATATACCGTCTGTTTAGGAAAGCATTGCTAATAGAGAATCAATGTTACATATTATTTACTATAATAACTACACAATGCTTCATAAAGAAATAAAAATAGTGGGGGTACTCTCTAGGGTGTGTGTTGTATACATAAGAGTACAGAGTATCCCATTTTTTTATTTGTTTATGAATCATTGTGTAGTTATTATAGTAATAAATAATATTTAACATTGATTCTCGATTAGCAATACTTTCCAAAACAGACGGTATACACATCTACAGCAATTACAGTTTCAAAGAAGCATGAACCATTTTTTGCCACCCACTATACGTTACGCAATCACTTTTTAGCTTTATAACACAGACATACACACACGGAAATGGACTAATTAGGTCATTTCGTGAATACCTGCTGTACGAAGAACTTTATTTCTGCCATCAATATTTTCAATCGTTACAAAGTTGGAACTAAACTTATAATACTCTGATGTATCTATAGGGTACAAAAATAAAATCGTAATTAACTATCAACTAGTCAGTGAGTAGATTCAAATATTCGCTTAACGTAATGTATTAGTCAACAATTTAAAACTACCAGCGACATACAACTGGATTTGATGTTACCTAGTAAAACTAATACGTGCTATCATCTTCTTCTCCTTAATCGTTGATTGGTTGGACATTGAAGGTGGAGTATTTACATTACTTACATCGGATCTCTGTAGAGTAGGGTCCGTGTTAATTACAGATACCGATGACTATATTGAATAGTTGTAATCAAGGATACCAACTTGAACAACAACAAACTTAACCACAATGAATTATAAACCAGAAAATATGATTAACCCTTCTGTGTATAATATCGTGTACAAGCGTAAATTGGTATAAAATGAATATTTTATAATTACACGTAAATTTAATGCTTCTCATGTTATAAGGCGTCTTGATGAAGTAACGTAAAAGAAAAACCTAACTCGTAAACACGACACAGAATTCATACCAAATAGAAGGACATATCAATTAAAGTGTAAATCGAGTAAACCGACCTGAATAGCATAAAGAAAATTCGGCATGTTCATTATAACTTTCTAAAATAAGAGATTAGTTTTTCTAAACTAAATTAATAATATTTTTCCATAATAATTATTGTGACTAATAATATGTTACATGAACGACTTCTTGAAAACTCATTTATGTGTGATTGTAGATCAAAATTAAAATCCCTAAAATAACATATCATATGTCTTTAATTTTTGTTAACCGAAAAGCAGTAACATATGATTTGCTGCCTTTATGCTCTGTAAAACATAAATTACTGGTTTTTTTCAATAAGTGAGGTTAGAAATCTGAAATATGCTACAGTTTTCAAAACAGTAAAAAATATGTTATGATTAAAAAATGAATATTAATCGTTAAAATTTATAAATTAACTATTTCTTTGAAACATACACTTACCAATTTTATTATTTTTTAGACAAACTTTAATATTTGGATAAACTATATATCATAACAGGTAGTAAAAGAGTAAAAAAGCAGTACTTATATTTTTCAGTGGGTAAAAGTGTTACAGTTTTTTTACTTTGAAAAATGTTTTTTACTGCTTTTATATTTAGGAAACGATTAACAATTTGAAATATTTAACAAACTTAAAAAATTATTATCTTGTTGAAATGGCATTCATAATGATTTTATAATTGATATATAGAGAATTATCGGGAAAATCTATTAGCATCCAAATAAATAAAAGTAAAGTTTACTGCCTTTTACCTAAGCACGTTTTTACCTAGTTATTTTTCTAAGTAAACAAAATTTCATTTAAGGATATTCACAAAAATTATATACATGATCAAAATTTAAAAACATTTTATATTTGTGTGTAGACCTTTAAATATGATTTCATGGTGAAAAATTATAATTTAATACTACTAATGACCTTAATTAAATTTTAATTATTTACATACAGGCTGTGAACAATTTAATAAATTTCAAAAACGTTAAGATTATGTAGCCATTCCTTTTATTATTCCTTCTCCCATATGCTGGATTCGCTTCTCCCTAGTCTGGAGCTTGCCCGGAAATGAATCCGGTAACCCTCCGCAGTTCCATCCTGTTCAGCTTCAGTTCATCGAGAGATATTATAATTTGGAAGTATTTTATTTAAATTATAATGCCAATTAATATTAGGCGAGATACGATGAAAATTGCACACATAAAAATAAGCTTGAAACGTACAATAAATGCAAAAGCACAAAAAATTTTATTTGTATTTTGTTTGTTTATAATATAAAGCTCGCCAAGCGAAGCGCATATTTCATTACATTGAATACACTGAAATTCCAAAACATTCAATATTTGAAAACTAGTTAGATTCGAATGTAATATTTTAGATAATCGTGTTAATTCCCAAAGTGTTTTAAAAAAGTGTTTATTCCCAACTCACCTATATTTAAGAACATTCATATTTAAGGACATTAATATTACATACAAACTGGTTAAATTTTTTTGAATGGGAGTGTACATTCAAAAAATTCTACAAAATACAATATAATATAAAACATTCATAACATCCACAATAAAATTGATCACTTTTTGTATTAAATTAAAATTCATTATTTTAATAAACATATGCTTGTGTCAGAACTTTTTGTAATTTCAATTATGCTGATTAAACTAATTAATTTTAACGTTTGATATCACTATTTTTCAATACAATTAAATCAACTATATTATATAATTCAAAGAATATTTAAAAAAAATATTTATCAGTGTCAAATTTATGAACATAGTTATGATAAGCTTAAATATATACAAAACATTTGTCTATTATTTTTCTATTAGGGTACGTTAAATAATGTTTCTATTAGGCTTCTACATTAACAATATAATTTTTTAATCGTTGACAACTTTTTCAAATGATCGATAAGATGTATCGAATTCTTGAGGAAACATGATTATTAAAATTAAACTTACCAAATATCAAAGATAAAAAGTTATATTAATATCAAGTCTCACGTTCTATCCTTAAAGAATAGATTGAACCGTTTCAAAAACGATGAATTTGAAAACCTATATTGGGATTCAAAGTTTTCATGTGTATGGTTTCTTGATGCAAATAGCATCAAGAGAGAATTAATTTAATAGTTGTCAAATTTTCATTTTTCAGTCATTAAAAATCATTGTGTAATGGAATTTTATGTACATGCTATTAAAGAGTAAATGCTATTAAATAAACTACGCTGACTTGAATTGCTAATGTTTTCTTTACAGAAAATATAAAACAGCCTATGTTACTTCGAGGAGATGTAGCTTTCGGTAAAATTGGTTGAGTAGTTTTTCAATTAAATCGTAACAAACAAAAAAGCAATCATCTTTCCTCGTTATACATAATAGCATTACCCGTCGAGGCTTCGTCCGCAAAAATTTTGTAACGCCCTTATAACCAAGTAACATAATATTTTCTCCCGTCAAGGACTGATGCTTTTAATTTTTGAAATACATTTGTTGTATGCACTGCCACCTATTGGCAAAATTTTTGAAGTACTCATGTTGTGTATACTGCCATCTTATGGCAAATTTTTAAAACGTATTTGTTGTATGCATCGCTATCTATGAATAGCATATTTTACACATCGGTTGCTTACTGCCATCTATCGAAAGGCGGAGGACTTTGTTTTATAATATGACACCTCCAACAAATATCATTATATTTTAGTCAATGTATACAAAAACTTGACAAATTATATACTCAAACCTTCCTCGAGAACCACTCTATCAATTGGTGAAAACAGCATAAAAATCGGTGCAGTAGTTTTTGAGTAAATCGCGAACAGACAGGCAGACGCGACTGGGAGACTTTATTTTATACTATGTAAAGATAACAAAACAATTAACCGTATTTTAGAACATAATAGTTCTTAGCCGTAAGGATTACATGAACTATTTTTATACATGATACGACTTATGTTGTCTGTACATATATACAACTACACGGTAAATATGTATGTTGAAATGACCACACACGATGTGAAATATTAAATATCAAAATTATTTATCATGATATCAATTTTAAAATTACAAATTATATTTTCAACACTGCATCATACATGGAAGTACCTATTCTATAAACATTAATTCTGATTTGAATATGTTATTATATTCATCAGTTATTTAAACCTCAAAGAATAAGTAAGACTGCGATTAGTATATAGTTTGGGGGTAACCATAGATAGCGGATTGTATCGGCAGTCCTAAACGGGGCACACTTCGACCATAAGGTCCATTGTGATGCCTAAGGATGTGAGGATATGAGTGGAGTGGAAGGAATTTTGTTTGTAGGCTAGGAATTGGCACGTTGTGCGGCTGCAGCCGATTTTAATAGGAACTATGCCGATATTCATCTGGAGTTCGTGAAGGAAACTGAAGATAACCTCCACAAGAACGAGACTGTTAAACCTTCTGTTAAGACTGTTAAACCTTCACAAGATCGAGACTGTTAAATGTAGAAGACGATATGAGAGTAGCATTGTCATTTTTACCACCAAATATAAATGAAATTATCAATAAGCATCAAGCTCAAATTTCTCATTAAAAGTATTCTTAATATTAACTTGTAATTAATAAACGTACTGTTGTTTTTGTAGTACATTTTTTTTTTACATTCAAATTATCATAAACTATTTTACACAGTGTATTGTTAGGTAAGTAAACAACTTTTAAACTTATCTTTTTCTTTGTGTGCCATCAAATTTTGAAATCGTTAAAAGTGTGCTGCGACAAGAAATAGGTTGAGAATCACTGGGATAGATAGACACAAGTTTACAAAAAACAATTAAAAAATATGTATATAGTAAATAAACAATTTAATAATACATTGACATCAAGAAAGTGAGAGATCATATGTATTCTACTACCATAACATCTCAGTTAGTTCAGAGGCAGAACATTGGTTTAGAATGCCAGAGGTCGTGGAATCGATTCCCATCCTAGATATGTATTTTTCATACCAAGCATTTGATGTCAAAAGAATGAAATCTTCTGAATGTCTTTCTTAATTAAAATAAAGAGAGAGAAATCTAACGTCTCGAACGATAAACGAATAAACTGTCTCAAGCACAAGCGCAAGAAAAGGCTAATATATTAGGTATTGAAAAAGTATTTATTATTTCTAATATATAATTATCAATTATAGTAATACTTTTATTTTGATAATAAAAATTATTATTGTTTATTGAATAAATAAAAACGATTTAATTAATTAAAATATTTCGTCACTAGCCCGCCCTGGTTGTTTAGTACCATTACAAGTCAGTCCAACTCCGATTTCATTCCAATCTCGTCCCAATAAAATATTTTTTGAGATATATCGATATTGAAGTAGTATTCGAATGAAACCAATGCGATAGCGACAATATGAATACATCCATTTATTTCTCCTCATATTTGATCAAACCTAGAGCCGAATTATAATGTGAATCAAGCCTTACAATCATTAATACAAATTTACGTAATATATATATTTATGTATGTGATGATAATTTTTTTTGAAATGTAAACCATTAATCAATTTTCATAAAAATTTATACTCATTGTTTTAAAATATTTACACAATAGATAAAAAAACAATTATTTCATATTATTATTTAACAATCTGAACATTTTTTTAAAACATATTTTTTGCATTAAAAACATATTAATTCTGAAAACAATTAATGTTTTTTTTGTTTGTTTCTATATTAGTCGTTCGATAAAAATATCAATATGTGTCCACAAAAAACTACTGCGATCGATGAATAAACAATAAGACAATAATATTGTGCTTGAAGGTTAGATTTTCATGTAAAAATTATTATAAATAATTGTTTAAAATATTAATTAATGATTTGTATTATTATTTGACAGTTGTGTTGTATAAGATGTTATTATAATGACAATAATTAATCAAATTTTGTTATCATTAAGTAATTTCCGCATATAGCCGACCGACCTTTAAGAATATAAGCTGATAATCCAAATTTAAAAAAATTTCGAAAACATTGAGAATTTTTTGTTATTTTTGAAATTATAGTCGATTTTACCAAAAGGTATATATAAATCTTAATTGAATAGTCTCGGAAAATTCTTTTAGCACTTATATATATATAATAAATAATCAAATGTTTTAAACACCTCTCGCGACAGTCCTAGCAAAAAGTATAAAATACAGTATAATAAACTTACTTATATAAGATGCTAGTGAAAAATAGAACAGAAAATCGTGTAAATCATAAACTAATATGGTATCAACTTATGCAATGTAGGAATTATCATAAGAAAAAATTCGTTACGCAGGAGCTGCTTCAACTTAGCGAATTTGCTTATAATACATAAATTACTCTCTGGCGGTCACAATTTTAGTCTGATCAAAATAAATTATCGTATCTGATATGATTTTAGTTATTTGCAAGGTTAATTTTATTATTAAATGGCATAGGTCAAGGGGAAAGAGGGGGGATAGAAAGAAACAAAATTACAGTAAAACTTACAGTACCTACAGCTTTACTTCTTATAAATTTATCGATTTTTCGAATATTAAGGGAGATATGTCAAATTGTGTGTTTCCCTCTCGCTCTAAATCCCCCTTTCCGCTTATCCGATTTTACCCATTAACGAATGTGACAATTCAAATGCCAAAAGCATCTCAAATAGCAAATTTCAGAATAAAACTGTGACCGCTAGAGAGTCCACGGACACATAAACTTATATATATATATATATATATATATATATATATATATATATATATATATATAGTATATATACAAATTTTTACAAAATTCCAACATTCGTACAAAAACAATTACTTCATTTCCTTTGGAGAAAATTTGCTAAAAAATATGAGTGACCTTTGAAACTCTGACGCCTATAACTTTAACTCAAGTTACACCCAACAAAAATTCATTTTGATTTGAACTTTCTACGACCACGAAATGATATGCACAAGTAATCCAATTGCATGCATATATTTTCTAAATGTAAAATATTTGGTCATGATATTCAGAGTCAGAATTTTTTATTATGATCCCCAAGTTATTGATGAATTAAACTTGTTCTGATTTGACATTTTTATATGAACTCCAAATGACTAATAGGGGTAATTTTAAACCATCACGTGAATGTGATTGTATGTGAATTGATTGTTGAATGTAATTTTTTTGTTTGTTTTTTGTTAATTATTCAATCCAATCCAATTTCACACTTTAAAACTTTTACGAGTATATTATTTAAAATTTTACGTCATATATATATATATATATATATATATATATATATATACATGTATAGGTATTCCCTTATCAGTTTGTCAATATTTAACAATTTCATGAAGGGCACGACACAATAATGATAAGAAATATACGTGAATTGTATGTGATAATAATTAAATTATTAATTATAACTAATTACATTCAAAATTTTGGTCAATATTTGTTTATCAATTTACGCAATTGTTAATTTAATTTTATCATACAAATCTTAATATATTAAAATTTTCCACATAAGACTTTTAAATTTTATTTCATTACCAACAATTTCCATGGCGGCATTGCGTGAACTTTAGCCAGAACTATGGCCACTTGGCCACAAAAGTTGATGTCATCTTTTTAAATTTTATAGTTGATTTTGTGCCTTATTCAATCGGTTTTCGAAAAAAATTTTCGAATAAAAGTTGTTACTATATTTCTTTTATCCGATGCATTTTTTCGAAAACCGAATCAATCGAACAAATGAAACGTACAATAATTATAATTCGGTCTCAAATTATTGTCTCTATTTAACAATAACAGTTAATATTTGTTATCGCTCTCCTACGATTTTTTCAATGCGTTTAAATAAGTTTACTACAAGATTTAAAATTACCTCCTTCCACCCTCATAGCCATAAAATGGTTGCTTTCCATTCAATTATCCATAGGCTATTGTCCGCCCCGTTAAACAGCGATAAATTTAATTCTGAATTAAATATCATTAACAAATCGCCATTAATAATGGCTATAACCCCAAATTAGTCGATAATCTGCTTGATAAGAAACTTCTTAAATAAGCCATTCAGCTCATTTATCCAGAACCCGATATCCAGGAAGTTAAATATGTTACAACCACCTTTTGTGGAAATCTATCCCAGTCTATCAAGACTTGGAAAATATAACGTCAATACCAAGCTTGTAAAAAATAGGCATAGTCCAACGAAGCGGATCTAAACTTACATGTAATTCATGTAATAAATTTTACATTGGGCAATCTGGAAGCATGTTTAAAACACTTATTTCAGAGCATAAAGCTTGGTTATGGTGAACACCTCATCTCGGAAAATCCTTCCTTTAACGATAAATTCGAGATGTTAGATATCAAACCAAAAGGACGTATTTTAAATAATCTGGAATAAATAATATAAGAAATAAATAAATTCTAAAATTGCGATTCCATAATAAATGACCAATTGGATTTAAAAAATACCCCCTTATTGAATGACTTTGTGTAAATTATTAATTGTCGGCAGAATGTAATCAAATAATTGTGTCTGTACAACCTAAAATCAATTTGATTAACCATTTCACAATGTTATTTAGATAGATAGATAGATAGTAAAGGCTGCCCTGGACAGGCTACACTTCGACCATAAGTTCCATTGTGATGCCTAAGGATGTGAGGATGTGAGTGGAGTGGAAGGAATTTTTGTGTATAGACTAGGAATTGGTAGGATATGCGCCTGCAGCCAACTATGATAGGAACTGTGCCGATATGCATCTGGAGTTCGTGAAGGAAACTGCAGAAAACCTTCTTAAGCATAGCTGGTTACTTCGTTCTTGTCCATGCACCGACAATTTAATCAATTTCCCGCCCCTTTTTTTCTCTTAATATTTGACAAACTGCCGATGTCGGGATTCGAACCCATAACCTCCCAGGTTCCAAGTAGGCATACTGGGCAGATATAACGTCTTAGGCCGCTCGGCCACTTGGACTGGTTATTTATACCTGTATGTTAAAAAAATTTGTATTTGTCAATTCAAAAATAATTTTATAGTTTAAAATTTAAAGTTCGTCCATTTTTATTGCCTTTCATTCATAAAATGTTATATTTTGTATACCTTTGTGTTAAATAATTTGTATAATTTGGCAAAATGTTTATAGTTTAAGGTTTTTTCAATATTTTTAATCTCATTCACAAAATATTACGTTAAATACCTGAAAATGTTTCCTTATTGCTAAAGTATGTTAAAAAATTTTCATTTCCTTTTTTATTTCTGAAGATGGAACTGTGTTCCGAAACTATAAGTCAAATAAAGTCATTCTACGAAAATTTCAAATATTTGTTTTATTTAATAATTATAATGGATTTACGTCAAGTACCGACCCATTCAATACAAAATTTAAAATTACATTCACAAAAATATTTAAAATATTTTCGATATATAAGTTATCAATGAAATGTACAGGTACTTTTAATTGGAACGTATTAATTTATTTATATTGATTATATGTTTATATAGAAAAATGCTTTATTTCACACTTAATTTTTAATTACATTTAAATAATTAATAAAGAATAATTACTTTTAAATAAATTAATAAAACACATAAATAAAGTGGATTAAATTCTTATTATAACTAGTTTGATTGCTACCAGAGAATTTATTTTTTATAAAGGTACCCATACACGATCAAAATATTTGCACAACAGTCAATTGTGCAACACCATGGTTGCGTGAAAAACAGGTCCATATACACGATCAAACATTTACGCAACAGTGCAGCATCATGATTGCACAAACATTGGTCCATACAGTTTCCATCAAGTTGTGCAAACTTAATTTCAATTATTTCAACGCTCATTAATTTTCATGTTCTCGATATCATCTCGATATATTTTTTTTATCGTGTTGATAAACGTTGTTATTGGCCACTATTTCTATAACATTATGATACTAAATATGTTCCAAAAATGTTCAAGTTTCAAAGGGTTTCATATGCGCATAACATAAATTGTTCCGCTTTACAAAATCTATTACAAGACCCAAAAAGGAAACTGATGTAATTATGTGATTAATTCTTATTATTACGTTTTTTTTTAAATTGATTACGATCGGAACATGATTATACTTCATATAGCATTTAATAATAATATAACTGAATAAAAATTAGCATAATATTACTTATATCTACACGTAGGTAAATTCCGTATTTTTATCAGGTTATAAAATGGAGTAGATAATATTGCAGTATAATTTAAATCTTTTTGGAAAGTTTCAACAACAAATTAACAAACAAAAAATGATTATTAATTTAATACCTGATTAAACCTCGTTTTGTTTGTATTATTTAGATTAGGACCAGGCCCGTACACCAAACCTGATGGTGCAAGACAAGAAAAATCTATAGAAAGAAATAATGTTCATCTCGTAAAAAAATTTGTTGTTTAAAACATTTTTCCGAATAGTTTTGGCGCAAATGCTTTGCAGTAAAATAAATAATATCTAATAAATAAAACTGCAGAAATGCTGTACAGAAATGCTGAAAAAGTTGATGTTATTTATTTAAATTTTATAGTAGATTTGTGACATATTCATTCAATTTTCGAACAAAAAATTTCGAATAAAAGTTGTTACTATATTTCTAATGAACACCTTTTATATTTGAAGCATTTTTTCGACAATCAATCAAATTAATAAGGCACAAATCAATTAAAAAATTTAAAGAAAAAACATGAACTTTTTCAGCCAATTGTACATTGAAAATATTGGCATACAAAATACGAATTAAGGGGACAAGCAAATGTGATCGAGCGCATTGGGCCATTTTTGAAATTTTTGTCTAATTGTTATACCTTATAATATACTTTTTTACTTTTTATATCGATGCAACCATAATTAAGGAATCATTGAAAATATTTTTTCAATAAAGAATAACTATATAAAAATATAATCTGTCTTTCCCATTACTATCAGCATAATTGCAATGAACTCTCTATAAGGACTTATGAAGCCCGGACAACGCCGGGTACTTCAGCTAATATCTGATACATTTAATTTTTACTGCACTATTAATTATGTACTCTCTATAAGGACTTGTGAAGCCCGGACAGCGCCGGGTACTTCAGCTAATATCTGATACATTTAATTTTTACTGCACTATTAATTTAATTTCCAATGTAAGTAGGTACTCATCATAACAAGCCTATAGTTATGTTAAACATAAAAATAAATATTTATTGAAAAACAAGTAAATAATTTATAGGTATAAAACCAACTACTCATAAAAATATTGATAATTGCTGTATAGTTAGTAATGCACCAATAAATTTAACCGATACGCTATATTATCATAATTATGTATTTCTGAATGATCGATTCCGGACACTAATTCACTTAGATCCCATTCATCTTCTCCAAACGTCATGCAAATATTGTAAACATTTTCATTTTTGTGAACAGATTTCGTCAGAAAGGATCATTAAACAGAGTTTCACATAAAAACAACATTTTACACTTAATTTTACACGGGAATTGAATCACGACCGTATTGCATATGCGACAAGCACCGTACCGATTCGACTACAGTTGCTATTGTGGCTTGACGTGTAATTTAATCAACGCATGCAAATTTCATTTTATTTATCTACTAATTATAAGCAATTTTGTTTTTCTGTATATATTTTGTCAGAGTACCATTTTGTTGCAGAGTACCTGTTCGATCAATCTACAGAGTATCAAATGAAAATACTAATGCAATAAATAGTACCTATGCCCGTTTTTACACGTGAAAGTTTTCAATCGCAATAAGTGTATGTGATATAACAAGACTTACAACTACAGTTTCGACTTACAACATGAGAATAACAAATCGCATGTTTTGTTAATAGCTTATAACTCTCGTCTTGCTAAATATTTCTTTCTTTGTCAACCACTTCAATCACATGATCATAGTAAACCAATCACAAAGAAGTATTTCAATCACTCTATTCTTACATGTGAAGTTACATATTAAATTGCATTGAAATAGAAGCGAGGTCTATTGTGTTATAACTGCATAGTAACATAAAAAAATACTACTGCGCTTGTTCACCACGATATACGTTATGAATAGTTGCTTGAAAATTTACATGTGTAAGGACTATCATAAATATGTATTTCTAAATAATCAACTCGAGAGACGAATTCACTTAAATTGCCGTTATCTTGGTCTTCACCAAACGTCTTTGACATTACCATATGGTAGATTAGAACGATTTCATCTGACAAGAAACGTCATACGTAAAATATGAGGTTAAGAATACGATTCGCAACCATTATGTTTTAAGTATAAAATGTACGTTTGCAACAATAACTGCGTTCGTTATTACCGAATTTCCTCCAAAGGAAATGCAGCTATTGTTTTTGTACCGATGATGGATTTCGTAAAAATTTCTTCAAAATTTGGCATATCTTCCTTAATACTCGAAAAATCGAAAAATTTATAAGAAGTAAAGTTGTAGGTAATTAGATTTACTATACTTTTGTTACGTATCATTTTTTCTGTTACACTAATATTTTCAGAAATATTTACAATTTAAGATTGAAAGTTAAAATTCTTAATATCTCTGTTCACATTAGAGTTTGAGAAAAATGATCGGGATGTGAATTGTAGCAAGCATAATTTTCTACAACTTTACTCCTTACACATCTTTTTTTTCCTAATATTAAGAGAGATATTTTATATTTTGTGTTTTCTTCTTTCTCTATGCCTCCTTTTCCCCTTGACCTATGATATATCTATGATATATAGATATTATATTTCATTTTGATCACAGTAAAATTATGACTGCTAGAGAGTGATTTATGTATTCTAAGGAAATTCGCTAAGTTGACGCAGCTCTTGCAATAGAATATATCTTCTAGTACTGATATGTTTAACCGTGCACAATTTTGAAATGTTTGACCATTTCATGAAAATAATATACTTTTATTCTCATAATGAAAATAACAGGCTTTCAGTATAAGCATAATAAGATACTCCTCTTCATGAAATAGACAAACATTTTATGTAGACTGATATAACAGATGATGTTATATCAGGCGGATGCATTTCATGAAGCGGGAATTCTTGTCATGAAATGCACAAATTCACTAAAAGAGTACGACGTACATAATGTTATTGATTTAATGATCACATATGACATTCAATTATCTAATTTATTTATTTCCTGAATTCCATTTAATTGATAATTTTCTTCGAAAAAGGCACGAGATAGCCATATACTCTATAACTGTTTTATACTATTTATTTTTGCTCAGGTTCACTAAAATCCTCTTCTACAGTCGAATTTTGAGGAGATATTAAAGATGAAAATTTTCAAAATGATTTCTGTCCCAGTTGAGTTTTGAATTATTCCACTTTATTCAGAAAAAAACATAATATAGACAATTCCAAGCAATATTCCCGTAAAATTTGCTGCATAACATCCAAATTACAAGATGAAAAATTTCGCCAAAAAGTTTTAATGGAGCTAATTTTTTCGGTATATCGAAAAACCAGATAAAATTTGTGTTCTGAAAATTCAGGTTTTTGCTTTTCTGTGTTTTCTTAAATATAATGTATCGAGGTCAAATTTTGTTAAAATATTTTTGCCCAAGCTGATATTGAAAAGAAATGTTGATTAGTACCCATTAATGTATGTGATAACGAATTTCAAAATTTTATGTTTTTAAAATCTTTTATTAAGTGGTGGCTTGAGAATAGAAAAAATACGTTTACTGGACGTGTAAACAGCTCGTAGCATAAATGACCGAATTAAGTACTATACATTTTCTAAAGCACGTTACAGTTGAGTCACTTACATCATGTTAGCACATAGGCCGGTCCAGCTAGCCATTACTTATTTAACAAAGCATTACATAGGATTCCATTATTGAAAAGCAATTATTGAATTCTTCGAACAATATTCGAAGTGTGTTTTGTTCCTCTCCTAATTTAATAAAATAAATTTATAACCATTCGCGTCGAGTTTTAGTATAAAAAAAACCGGTTACACAAATTAAATAATTACCTTAAGATTATATTAAAATAACCCTCTTAATAACAACCAACATAAGTATTACTATCATTCAGACACATCTGAATATCCAAATTTTGACTACCCCCAGTTTTACAACATGTATTTGCTTGTGCCCTTTAAACAAAACAAAAAACAAGCATCTCAAATGAATGAAAGTTTTATTATCTCAATCATTACAACAACAGCAACAACAACAAAAAAATAAAACATATTGAAGTAAATAATTTTTATAAACAAGTATAAATCAACTACAAAGCAGAAATACTCACATCAACATCAGAAAGAAGTAGTAATCTTCGGTCTTACCTATAATAATAAGTACTACTACTATACGTACTATCTTGATACAAGACACACACAATACAAGAATTCATCTCTTTGTGAAATATTCAAGATATTCAATATATCTACTACCTAAAGCATAACAACATATAGCATGGCAGAAAAATATTATTAAGAAGTTCGCAATCAATACACGCATATAAGGTGAAATAATATTATCATACATACAAACATCACATGATAATAAGTACACACTACACACACATGAAGGATCAAAATAATTACTCACTTCTCATCTGTTCATACACAAAAAGAAGACACTTTTATTATTAACTAGCATTACCTGTCGCGGCTTCGTCCGCAAAAATTTTGTAACGCCCCTATTACCAAGAAACATAATATTTTCTCCCGGCAAGGACTTGAAATACATTTGTTGTATGCACTATTGGCAAAAATTTTGAAGTACTCATGTTGTGTATACTGCCATCTATGCATAGCATATTTAACACATTGGTTGCTTACTGCCATCTATCGAAAGGCGGAGGACTTTGTTTTATAATATTATGACACCTCCAACAAATATCATTATATTTTAGCCAATGTATACAAAAACAAATTATATACTAAAACCTTTCTCGAGAACCACTCTACCAATTGGTGAAAACAGCATGAAAATCGGTGCAGTAGTTTTTGAGTAAATCGCGAACAGACACACAGACGCGGCTGGGGGACATTATTTTATATTATGTAAGGATTAATACTTGTCTATGTCTTCTAAGAAATCGTGAATATTTTGTAATAGTTTTTAGAAAATAACCCGGGACACAACGGGGTACCGGGACGAAATGAAGTTTGACGATTTTCGGGGCAAGAGGGTGTTACTAGCGCGAGCGGCAATGTGTGGAACTAGACCAACCTGTGGTTGTTCAACAACGACAATCATGTTAGTCTAGTTTTCTTGATTGTTGGTGCGTGAAGATTTAGTTGTGTGATTTATGTCTCCTGTATTGTAACTTATGATGATAACCAAGATAAAGTATACATAGGGTTAAGTGCATTTGTAAAGAACCCTCGAATATCGTCACAGTTTGAATGGATCAGTCTATTTTCAAAATGAAGGGGAGGAAACATATATTTAATACTAACTATTAAACATATGATTAAAATATGGTTTAAATAAGTTGCCCTTCTACTTTTAAATAAGTTCCCCTTACGCGCACATAAAGTCCAATACAAATGAATTTGATTCTATTTATTTACATTACAACTACAGTTAGTACATGCTTGAAGTACGTTTAATTATCTTTAGTTTGGAGTAATTAGTTTGGAATCGTGTCACTGGGCCGCAATATTTCACAATGTCTTCCAATAGACACAGCGGACATCATACTTGATAGGCCTTCAAGTAAAGAGGCTAATATTACTACCCCTGGGTGGAGGCTAATTTTTCACCAGCGGGAATAGATAGTGAACATGATGTAGCTGTCCTAGTGTATGAATTTTGTGCCTAAACTTATTTTTTCCGCATTTCTACTAGTTGTATATGTGTTTATAATAACCTATGCATACCACCTCGTTCTAACGGGGCAAATGGCATAACTTTTTTTTTATGTGATTATAACATTATAATGTGTTGATAGAAAAAATTTCAGCTCTCTAAATAAACCTTTTAGTATTTATAAACCATATTTTCAACTTCGTACCCCGTTCTGCCCAGGGTTCCTCTAATTATATTTCAAGTTAGTACTATGGTATACGTTTTATTACTTGACTAAAACGTAAACTAATCACATAGCATCCGCAATAATCAATGCTGTTTACGGAGCTTTTGCGGATGCGTTTATTGCTTGTTTTGTTTGGCATTTCTAATTTTAAATAAATCATAACGTATTTAGACATGTTATCATATGGATTTTTCTAATTTATTTCAACAATTTACATTATTTTTTGAGTGTTTCGCATTGAATAATCTATTTGACAAGTGAATCAACAATACCACCACCAATGGAAAACAGTAAGAGATAGAAGAAAGGTTTAAAGATAACAAATTTTTCTTTTTTAAAAAGAATCAACTTTTGTCTGAAAAAAAAATTTATCGATTTGCTATATAATTTCTGTTCAAACATTGTCAATTTTTATAAACGATGTGTCTGTGACCTGTGAGGTGCTTTTGGTATTTGATTAAGCAAATTTCTGTCCTTGTTTTTTTTAATAATTAAAAAATTTCCGTAAATTATAAGGTGTTTTTTTGCAATTTTACCCCTATGTCATCAAAAACATAAACAAATTTATAAAAATGTAGTTGATATGCAAAAACATTCGAAACAAAAATAATTTAAACGAGTTTTTCAAAGTGCGCCACAATTTGGTGTGCAGTGTACACTTCCGTTCAAAAAAAATGAACAGACCTGAACCGAATTAGTCTCTCACAATTTTGATAATTTTTGTAGTAATTTTTGTATGTTTTTGCTTACATAAATAAAAAATATAAAACTTCCATTTCTTTTTTCACATTTAAAAAATATACTACTTATCTTTGTTTATAAATAAATAATATAGAGTTACAAAAGTGAGGAGTTTTATGAAATGTAAGAAAATCAACATTTCAGGTCTGTTCATTTTTTTTGAACGGGAGTGTATATGTCTGTCACGACTCTAGAGGAAATAGCTACCAGATTGAAATGAAAGTTGACGCAGTTCCTGCGTACTAAGCTTTTTACTTTTTAATTGTGATTTTAAAAAAGTTTTAGAATAACTTTTATTTCACACTGTTTTAAATGCACATTAATTTGTGTAATTAAATTCTTAAATTTTTCTTTTTTGGGTTCCATAAAAAACACAAAAATGTTAGCTCTTTTCACAATACAACTAACACCACCCGGTAACAATATAAAAACATAATAAACAAAGAGATATGTATATGTTTGATCATATGTGAAAATGAGATGAATAATACACCAAGTCGTATGTGGAACTACTGCTACTAACTGCTCAGCGGAGATGGATGAATTCTTGGTGGTGTAACAGACTGCCTGTTCTATGATATTAAACATAACAAATAAAAAATAAACCGCTGATCAAGAAGCAGCACCTCCTCACTTCACAAAGTTCTTCCACATTTTATATAGTGTGAGTCATCATCATCTTCCTATGAAGATTACTGATGTGTGTGTGTTGTGTTGGACATCGTGATCTTATGTTGTGTTGTGATGCTGGCTTTGAATCACGTGAACATATTCCTATGAGTAGAACTTTAAACAACAAATTTATTATTTTGTACATAATTTTTACGAAGTAGCTTAGTTTAATTTCACCAATATTATAAAAACGTATTGTTTTCGAATATTCATGATAAAGGACGTCACAGTCGTCTTTGGTGTAGCGGAAGCATACTGGATTAGATATCCAGAGGCCCGAGGTTCGATTCCTGGTTGACGAGTAAATTTTTTCATATCAGTATTTAATTTAATTGAAAATTCAATGACAATGAAATTTGTCGGAGTATACGCTTAAGTCTTCTACAGTTTCTCATACGTAACCGAAAGGAATTTGGATAAACATCGATATGTTGACGCTTAAGTATACACAAATAAACAAATATTAAAAATAACTTCGACAGAAGTAATACTGTCTTAAATAAATAAAAATAAGAATAATATGAAAAAGTTGGCTATTACGTCAAAGTCGTCTTTGATGTAGCGGAAGCATACTGGACTAGATATCCAGAGGCCCGAGGTTCGATTCCTGGTTGACGAGTTAATTTTTTCATATCAGTATTTAACTTAATTGAAAATTCAATGATAATGAAATTTGTCGGAGTATACGCTAAAGTCTTCTACAGTTTCTCATACGTAACCGAAAGGAATTTGGATAAACATCGATATGTTGACGCTTAAGTAGTATACACAAATAAACAAATATTAATGATAAAGGTGGTTTCACATTACAAGTTTATTACCACGCCGGAACAAAAGAACTGGATGGAGTTCCGTATGATTACCTTCGATAGGTAACTCCTTATATACGTACTCTCTGATATTCTACAACAATTTTCCCTTGGGAAATTTTTGACGGAGTTAAACTATTTTTGAAAACATAGCACTTCGAATTTAACAAAAAAAATTTTGTTCTAAAATCAGCCCAAAATGCCGATCAGTAAATGTTTGATTTCTGCCAAAGAACGTTGCTGAGATATCAAATTTCAATAAGCTATATATGATTTGGTCGAGGTTGTTGCCTATAAATAAGGAAAAGGGATATTTCCTAACACAACAAATATTATTCAATTTGAAAAAATTGATTTATTGCTTATATGTTTTTCATAATTAATGTTTATTTTATATTGTTCCGCATTCGGCATTCATCTGTATTTAATAAAAGATAAATCATTTTCTAATCAAAATAATTAACTATGACAATCGAAACATTAATATACTCAATACACTACTATACGAGTGTATATCATAGTCACCCAAAAAACACCCTGCAAATGACTTACACATGAGTTTATTTTATGTATCAACCTCAAAACCTCAAACGGATTCCTTCCCATACAACCCGATTATTTTATGGGGGTTACGAAATTTTAACTATCTACGCTATAAACTTAAGCTTCATACAAACTTTTAGCCCATTTGCTTCAATAGTATTTAAGCCAGCCGAACGAATGAATATTTCCAAAATCAACAAAAATATCCACATTTTCCACAGAAACTATAAGCCCGAATGAATTATTCTGAGGGGGAAACTTTATACACAATAAACTTTATAATTTATTGTCGTAAATTGGAAAAATGTATAAGAAGTAAAGTTATAGAAATAGACCAGGAGATGGTGACAGATGACGTTCTCCCATTTTATACCGCATGCCTTTTTAAGGCTTGATAATTAACCTTAAAATATGAAAGATAGACGGGTTCTTGGCTTCCGCACATTTGCACGTCATAAGGAAAAGCGCTTTTCTTTTTGTTGAGAATTTTTGTGTTTTCCATGATATTATACTGCATGCCTTTTTAACATACGGTAGTACAAACAAATTGAAGCTCTAATAATTGATGGAATGCAATTCGCAACGGCAGAAAGGGCTCAAAGGGTTACGAAAAAATGCAAAAATATCTGTTATAAGTTTGAAGTGTCTGGGTGTCTGTCTGCCTTTTTGTCAGTTTGTCTGTGGCATCGTAGCTCTCAAACGCGTAGACCGATTTGAATGCGGTTTTTTTATAAGCTTTTATTTAGTTTCACCTGTCCCGGTCTCTGTATTCGAATCATGCAAGTTAAATTTGACCCACTTTCTCTTATCCTACGGACTTGAATTTTTTCATGTTGGTTCAGTTCCGATGACAATGCATTTTTATGGTATGACCGGAATCGGAAAGGAGGATTTAGAGGGAGGGGGAAACACAAACACTACACTCACTTTAGTGACAAAACAAACGCCGCATAGTCACCAAAGAATACCGCCAATAAATAGGTGGGGCTTTCCACACACCTAATCCAGTAGTCAGGCAACCTAAATAACCCTCAAGTCAGATTATACCCTCAGCCAAATCGTATAAAACGACAGAATTTTTTAATATCATTGTGACACAGGCACCAAATTAGCAACAAGCAACATATCTCTGAATCCATATCCCAGAGATAGTTACGATTAGCTAATTCATACCGATGATGAATATTGTAGTCGAAATACGTATTTATAAAATACAAACAAATGTTCTAGGAATAGGGGCAAAATTTGAAATATAATTTCAAAAAAACCTAGAGTTCTCTTTGATTATTTTAATAACCTTTATTGATTACATAAGTTTATTTTATATTTATGTACACCTGTATAAAATAAAGTAAAAACATTAATACACAACAATAAACAACAAACAAAATGCGAATGTAAAAATTTCAAAAAAAAATCACATAACACTAGATTGTATATTATACTGAATATCCCACTATGGGGATATCACAAACAACAACTTCCAGAATTGGTACATTATAAAACTGACCATTATCCTTTATTGGACATTATGTTACAAATCATGTTAGATGAAAAACTTCCAAGTGGTGTGTTGTGAATTATTAAACAGATTCAAGTAATCAAAACTTTCAGTAATACTATTCACTTCTTTATCGATTACGAGTCAAACCAACCAACAAGAATTATTTAATTCATTAAATACAATTGTGATTAATGGTATTTATTAAGTAAAGATCAACTTATACTATATTCATGTAATTCATATCATGTTGTTTTTGTTTTACAAGTATACATTATTTTAACTGTTGTTTCAGTTTTAATTAATGAATTTTTTGTTATTAAAAAGAGCCAACTCAATACATATTATATATTATTAGCTGATCCACCCCGGCTTCGCACGGGTTCTTTACAGAAAATATAAAACAGCCTATGTTACTCCGAGGAGATGTAGCTTTCGGTAAAATTGGTTGAGTAGTTTTTGAGTTAAATCGTAACAAGCAAAAAATCAATCATCTATCCTCGTTATACATAATAGCATTACCCGTCGCGGCTTCGCCCGCAAAAATTTTGTAACGCCCTTATAACCAAGTAACATAATATTTTCTCCCGTCAAGGACTGATAAATTGCGTTTAATTTTTGAAATACATTTGTTGTAAGCACTGCCACCTATTGGCAAAATTTTTGAAGTACTCATGTTGTGTATACTCCCATCTATAGGCAAATTTTTAAAACGTATTTGTTGTATGCATCGCTATCTATACATATTACTACAAAAATTAACTTAATATTAATTTTAAAATGATTCACTATGTGAATAGAAATCGAAACAAATATGAACAATGGACTGTATTAATATATGATCTCATGACCCACTATTACATATCAATCAGTTTATGCAGACTGCTGTCTGCATAAAGTATATATATAAATAACAGTCAAAATGTCTACATCCCCACTCCTGGCAGACAACTCCTCCCCAAATCTAGTAAGCAACCAACATCTGTTACTATGCACTGATTACATTAATAAATTATACAACTATACCTTTTTTATAATATGTAAGGACCATTTTATACAAAAACTTGACAAATTATATACTAAAACCATTCTCGAGAACCACTCTATCCATTGGTGAAAACAGCATGAAAATCGGTGCAGTAGTTTTTGAGTAAATCGCGAACAGACAGTCAGACGCGGCTGGGGGACTATTTTATACTATGTAAGGATATCTTTGTTTTGTACGTTCCAATCTTTTTGATGTGAAACATTTAATTCGGCGGGTTAGACCGTTTGTTACCTGACAACGGCCTGGCGAGATTTTCTCGCCACGCGATCAACAAGTTATTCATAGGTGATATTACATATAACAAATTAGTTTTAAAAAGATTATCATAGATGGTAGTACATATGCAGGTTCAAAAACTCATTCATAGGTGGCAATACGTATAACAAATCAGGTTTAAAAATTCGATACGCATTGTATGTCTGAATGAAATTTATTGGTTAAAGAAAATGTTTTTAATAGGTTGGGAATTGTTATAACATAAAGATATATGTTTACAGTACATAAAATACTTCTCTTCGTGTATGTACACATAGAAAAAAGAAAACATAACAATTGGGATTTGGGAACACACTGATAGAAGAAAACAGGTTATTTAAAGTTAACTTTGAGAAAGTCATAAACACCCACTCACCCATAGATTAACATAGTTACAGAGTATTTTAAAAAAAATGTGTCATAGGCCGATAATACACTGTAAATGGTCTTTTCTAAAAAATGTTATTATATTTATACCCGGTATATACAATATATACCAGGGTATATTATTATACCCAGTATAAACAATATATACTTGGACATATTAAGCTAAGTTCGACTTTGTAACGGCTGTATGTGTGTCAACATAATAACTCAAAAACGAAAAACAATCATGATTTATGATTACTTTCTTGATTACGCCATATTTATTTTCTTTAATAAACCATCCTTTCATGCATATTTTCTATACACAATAGTTCTGGTGTTTCACATCAGCCAGACGTCGCCGGGACGGCTTAATTTTTTATATTCTGGGGCGATCAAAGGTGCCACGCATCTATTAAATTTTCAAAAAACTATTAAGAACAAAAGTTGTTAATATAATTTAAAGGAGCAACATTCTTTTGAAAACCGAATGGACGAAATCGACTGAAAATATTTTAAAATTATACTTTACTTTTGATGTCGATAGTACTTTGAAATTATTTTTCAATTATTAGACTTGTAAAAGCAGCACAATCCTAGCGATATACTTTTCAAAAACGAAATTGGGAATCCGATCTCTCAGCTGTGCAATATTGTTTACAGGTGTGAAATCTATTCTTTAGGCAAAATCTATAAACATTATTGCACAGCTGAGAGAGCGGATGAACAGCAGGTGTCGCAGTATCAGAGATATGCCTGGAGTGTTCGAGAGGGGAGGTAGTCCATGGCCACCGACTTCGACCATTTAAATCACATCCAGAAATTTTTAAGGATTATTACAGGAGTAAAATTATTAATATGTTATTTCGTTATTTTTTAACCGATTTCGATGAGCAAGATGTCTTTCGATTTTTAATTCAAAATACTAAAACATTTGTATCGTCACAAGTTTTGTTTAAGTTACTGATTTTTCCTGGATATTTGATTTTAAACATTTTAAGTGGCAGCCATTTTGAAATTAAGAAACCAGTTTGGAAAAAAATTAGGTTTATGTGCGTGATATATTTGCCGAGTTTCAGAAGAATATCTACAATCGTTTTTGAAATATTAATAAAAGAAAAAACACACAGCGGATTGAGGGTTATCTAGGCGAATTCGAAAAAAAAAATTAAATGCTTTTTGTTTATTGTGGTGTGTAGAATATGCTTCTGTATATCCGGGTACACATTTTTGTGTTATATATATATATATATATATATATATATATATATATATATATATAAATTATATAATTGAGTAGTATGAATTTGAAATAAATTATCGTTTTCCGTTCCATTTAGTTCCGATCGGTTTCCATTACCCGATCCTATCTAACCCGCAGAAATTTGATAGTCGATATGTTTTTCGAAATTACAATAGTTCATATTTGACGGCTGATAAGTAAAAAGCCATGGTTCTTTCACATCTGAAATAAATTGAACCAGAAGTTTAATCGAAAGGTAGATTCACTTGTGAAGGAATTGGATCTATAAAATTTTGTAGTGTTTAGTTAGATATTTACCAATTACGTTCATCAAATCGGGAATTAATAACGTATAAAAGACGCGTTTTGATGCACACGTTCAATATTTAAGAATAAAAAAAACATAAAAAAAAACCCTAAATATTAAAAAACAAAAACATAAACCCTACACCATTTAATTTAAAGATCCAAACCAGCGGAATCGCTTCAAGAAGAGGTATCAGCACTCCTACAAAGACGACACACTATTTATCTCCGTCAATAATATATTCGTATCTTCGATAACATCTGATTCCACACATCTTTTAACATTTTTAATAAATCTAGGAACTATAATTCAAAATTTATGAGATTTTCATATTAGAAAAAGATAACTTCAAAACACAATGCAAGATATGGTGAGTGTTTTAGACAGAGTCCATTGATTTGATCGTTTATATTTTGTATTTAGACAAAATGCTATGTGTATCATTGTAGTTTTTTATTTTCTAATGCAGGAAAAGGCGCGGCCTTTCTAGTATACAACTGACTTGTACGTATGTCTGTACTCTGTACATACTTATGATGGTTACCTACAATGAATGAATTGTAAACTGAACCAATGCGAGTTAGATACCTACTACTACATACTTTATTAAAATTACTTTGAGTTTATGTTGTTTGAAAAGAACACTTTTGTATATACGTACGTAGATGCATAGAGAAATATTATTATATATTTTAAACTTCATTATTACGTCATTAAACAATATATTCATATATACAATATGATTAATTATTTCGATATTGAAAATAACAAGAATATAAAAAAAATTACAGTAAATCATCTGTAAACTGCGTTTTACACATGTAACTTTTCAAGAAACTATTCATAAGGCATGACTTGGTGATCAAGCGCAGTAGGATTTTTTGATGAAATTATGCAGTTATAACAATATAGACCTGGCGTCGATTTCGATGCAATCTTATATATAATTTTAGATGTAAGAATAGGGGTGATTGGCTTACTTCCTTGTGATTGGTTTACTAAGATCATGTGACTGAAGTGATTGACAAAGAAAGAAATATTTAGCAAGAAGCTATTAACAGCACATGCGATTTATATATTTCTGCATGTACAAAGAGATGTAAGTATGGTTATATCACATACATTAATTGCGATTGAAAATTTTCATCAAAACTTTCACATGTAAAAACAGGCTTAGAAGAAACGTCTTGTTTAAAAGCTACATTCCATATTTAAAAAAAGTCGTTACACAGGAGCTGCGTCAAAGTTTAAATTTTCTCCGAATAAATACAGCACTTCTCTTTTCGAAATAGACCTTGATTAATCATTATTTTATTAATGTTCATGGTGATCACGGAGACTGCTAGAGTGGCTACAAACACATATATAAATAAATCTGCTTTCGTATCTGATATGCTTTTGGTATTTCAAAGGACGTTAATGAATTAAGGAAGTTCGTGAATGAACCGAATCGATCAACGGTAACAAGGGCGTTCAGAGAAAGAAGAAAACACAAAATATGGAATATCCATCTTAACATTAGAAAAATTCATTTAAAAACATTAAAAATATCAAGTAACCATGGTGATGTATTTGTAATAGTCATTTTTTTTAAATTGCAAATATTTCTGTAAATATTACAGTTACAGAAAATATGGTTAAAAATGAATTGTAGTAAAACTGACTTGCTACAACTTTACTAATTATAATTTTTTTCATTTTACTAATATTAAGTGATAAATTGAAGCTTTTAGGTATTTTATTTAAATTGAAAAAATTTCTGTAAATATTAGAGTTACAATACTGCTTACAAATTTTTCCATTTTACTTTTTTAAAAAGAGAAATTTAAGTTTTTATTTGTACGTTTTCACACACTCGTAATGCTAAGAATATAAAACTAATGATAAAGATATTTTACTGTAATTCTAAGGCACAAATATATTTAGACTTTAATATATATTATATTATGATAATATGAAGATCTATGTATTAAAATGATGCACAGGTGTTCCATTCAATCACTATTCACTACATACATACACAATTTTTAAATGTGCTAATTTATCCAAAGAAGCAAAAAAAAAAAACTTTTAATAATAATACTTTTAATAATACAAATAAATTTTATTTATTGATCACCTTGGCTTAGATTGTATAGTACATCTGTTCAATATCACAATTAACATATATGTAGGTACACATACTTGCTGATAGATACTCAAACCGATTTCCGGGCAAATTGTTTGTTCTTCTAGACAAAGGTAGTTGTAAGTAGAAACAAAACATCTTCAATTGAATTTCTTTTCCGTCCATCAGAGTTGTAATCGTTTGACTAATATTCATTCTTAATGGGGCTATTCTGAAGACACTGACATCGCATTAAACATATGCATAGACATAAGGATGATGTAATGTCATCAGAAACAGGAGACTTCTACACAGGTTTTGCGTAAATGCAAGACTCTTAGATAAGCTAATAGTTACGTTAGGAAAAATTTCTAAAATATCATTTACCAGAGTATTGCGAAAGTTGTAATATGCAAGGAATACTCAATGGATTTGTATTTTAGAAATGAAGAACTCCTATTTCTGTTAAGAAATTTATTCTTCATTATTTTTGTTCTAGAAAAAAACATACTTAGCACTAAAATACTAAAACACATATTATTACTGTTTACTATGAAATATATATATATATACATATATATATATATATATATATATATATATATATATATATATATACACTTATTATATATATATATATATATATATATATGGGAATATCTATATATATTCCCATAAGGTTACTCGTTAAATTTTTAGTTTTAAAAACAAAATAAATAAAATTTAATCAGAACAGTTTGATAATGAAAAATGTGAAACATGGTCACAAAAAAGACGATTTTTTAATACAAAAAAGAAAAGATTTTTTTTTAAAATATATGTAAACTACGTAGAAAAAAGCAAAAAGAATTGAAAAAATAAATTTTGTTTCGCAATCCTTAGTTAAATTTAACTCAATTTAAATTTGTTTTCCACTAATTCAAATATTTATCGACACCTCCACCAAATTTATATTTCAGGGAATATTTTTGAATTCTATCTCTCGTGCGAGGTAAAACATACCAGTTATTAAAACATAAACTTTTAAACAAAACAAAATTGCAACAAAATCGGTCAGGTAGTTTTGGCTTGATGCTCGAACAAACAAATAAAGATTGTTTTAATTAAATATTGATATGAAAAAATTAACTCATACACCAGGAATCGAACCTCAGACCTCTGGATACCTAGCTTAGTGTGCTAGCCGTTACACTAAGTATGATTCTGGTATTTGTTTCAATTTTTTCATTTTCATTGACAGTATTACTTTGTTGTCAACATCCACTTGTTATTCCACAAATGATTATTTGTGTAAACTTAATCGTCACAATAAAATATGAATGTCAATTTCCATTAAGTTTACGTAAGACACAGTACGAAAGAACTGGGGTATACTTTATAGACAAACATGTCTTTGAATTTTTTAATTAAATATTGTAATAAAAAAATTAACTCATAAACCAGGAATTGAACCTCGGGGTCTGAAAAAAAATTCAAAGACATGTTTGTCTATAAAATATCCGCCAGTTCTTTCATACTGTGTCTTACGTAACCTTAATGGAAATTGACTTTAGTATTGCGTTGTGACGATTAAGTATATACAAATAATAATATGTGAAATAAGGATTGTTTTGTAAAGACAAACGTTAATAAGCCTGTGAAGAGGAAAAAAACGAGGATTCAAATTTGTTAGGAATAGTACAGTAAATTTTATGATACCAAGATTTACCGTAGTCTATTATCCATATAATTTATACTGAAATGCGATTCAGATAGTAATCTATCTAGGTACTTTTCGATTTTGTATAGTAGATTTTTTAAAACTGTTAGTTTTTGTTGTGTACAATTGACAGATCAATTACTAAACATACATCTAAAATATATGACAGGTATTCTGTATAAAAATAATTGACGTAGGTGCGTTTTGTTATGAAAAAGAAACATATATTCTTCAAATTTTTTTTTCTTTATATTTTTTTGCACACACATACCTATACATGATGAATAGAATTATTATTATTATTTATTTTATGAATAATAAATATTCTATACCTTCTATTATTTGGAAAAATATACCGACCAAATGAACTTCACAATAGAGAATAGTTGTTAACGCAAATTCACAATAGAATTTGCGTAAACAATTTTTAGTCTATCGTTGTGTCAAAATTATTTTATTTTCGAAAAAATTTTCGATATATTTACAGATTTTTACAGTTATACTTTTTTTGACGCGTTATAAGCATCCGATTAGAGTGTATTTCCCACATGTGCCGAATCGGTGCTATAACACTCGAATGATATAGCACTCGTTCAATCGACGTAACACTGATTTCTATCTTGTACAGTATTTGTTGGGAGACAAACTTGCTGAGTAAAAATGTGTGTCATACAGTAGGTATATATATTAAATTTATGTATACAGGATGTCCCAAAAGTTTGGACACGGCATAATAAATCGTTTCAGGTGATATATATATTAAATTTATGTATACAGGATGTCCCAAAAGTTTGGACACGGCATAATAAATCGTTTCAGGTGGTTTTAAACTAAAAATTTTCAAAAATAAACTTTATTTAATACTTTTAATAATTAAATTTAATATTATTTACAATAATAAATTTATTAAAATCGAAGTATTAAATAAAGTTTATTATAAATCGAACTTTACTATTCAATAAATTCCAGTATGTTTCATTCACTCGCTCTGTTCGCAGGGGAGTTCTCCCCCCCCCCTTGACCGCCAAGGCGGCCTCTGCGGCACAGAAAATAACATTACATGAATTGTAAAAGAAGGTTTGGGGGTGTTTTCCAATTTTCCGGGGGGGGGGTTGTTTTCCGATTTTTCTAATACAAAAAAACGCATCTTTCTAGCAGTGTCTAGAAGTGCCTTAGAATTTGTATACATGAGTGAGTGCCTTAGGGCTGTATATTATATGTAGATTCGCAGAATATCTCCAAAAATTCTCAGAAAAACACCCTCTAGAGAGAGAACTTAGCACTTTTAAGAAAAAGTTTTCCTACAAAAGATACGAATTTTTTTCCGTAGAATACGAATATTCAATAAAAAATATGGGTTTCCATTTTAAATTTCAAAGTTAGACCTGCTTCGCCGTTATGGGTCCATCGGTCCCGATATCTGATTAGCGCATTCGATTCCTCGGGAAAAATTACTAGGGGTTACCGTTTGCAAATTTTTAGTTAGAACCACCTGAAACGATTTATTATGTTGTGTCCAAACTTTTTGGACATATATGTATATATATACTCAACCGCAAGCGTACTCAGCGCCATGCGTGGCCAAAAAAAACAACTTCATGACCAATGACAGTGTAAACCACATGTAAAAGCCAAATTAACTGTAACTTTTTGTTAGGCGCCTATGGTTTTTATACACTGTCATTGGTCATGAAGTTGTTTTTTTGACCACGCATGGCACTGAGAACCTAAAATTTCGAGGTCAGAAACAATGTGACTTCACCAATTACAAACATACAGGGGCTTGTAATGGGTGCAACATCTGCATGTTGCACCCAGTATAAATGTATACAATTGACAATTATGTATTGATTAATTTAGTTCAAAGAACTGTTGTGGCATTTTATTATACAAAATTGATAAACGTTTCTTTTTTTGCATTGAGAATCGTGTAACAAATAAAATATATTTGAAGTGATTATTGATAAGGAAATAATTAAAGCAATAATAATTGAATATAAAAAGGTTTTGGTAGCAAATGAATTGTATTATTTGATCCAATAATACAACACAGTGATAAGAATTATTGAATTTAATTAACGCATTCAGTTACACATTAATTAATTATGATAAATATTGACAAGTATTTAAAAATGAATCAGGCCGCGATATTCAATCATAAATAATATCAACTGTTTTTTTTTTAATTAACAATCAATCATATTATACGTGGAAATTGTTTTATTTTTATTTCAACTTTCTAGAATGTCCGATTTCTCATGTCCGCCTTCCGATGTCCAAAAGCTATAAAGATTATTAAAATAATCAACGAGAACTCTACGTTTTGCTGAAATTAAATTTCAAATATTGTCCCAATTCCTAGAACAAATATTTGTATTTTATAAATATGTACAAAGTAGTCATCGATTAGCTAATTCAGACGGATGATGACTAGTTTGTAGTCCAAATACGTTTTCATAAAATACAAATAATTGTTCTAGGAATTGGGGTAAAAATTTTAATTTAACGATAAGACCTAGAAGATTGAAATTTTGCTTGGAGATAGACATTTTCACATAAGAGACATGTAAACAAATTTCTGCAGGTAGATTTAATCTCAAAAAATTTAAAAACATGAACTATCCTTCGCATCGTTTTTCCATGTAATTTAATGGGTCTTAAGTAAAACAAATGAAATGTAACAATTAACTGAGTTAAGTGTTGCAATACCTTGTATATTCTCAGCACGGTTTTTTTAATGATTAGTAACAGGCTAAATTTTTGTTAGTAGCTTCCTTTCGACTAGACGCCCAATGATATTGACTAGCGAAGCGCGTAAACGAGTAACTTGTTTGTTTGATGATAGCAAAAATTTTATCAATAACAGTTAATTTGTTACGTCTGTGAAGTTGGCAGGACAAATTTATCTTAGCATACTACAATGTGTATAGGAATTTGCAGTTTTTTTGCAGTTATTTTGCAGTTCAACACATAAATTTGCAGTTCATTTATTTTTAAAAATAACCGTGTGCACTGCTAACTTCCGCGGAAGTTAGCAGTACAAGTTGGCGTACAGTGTTTAGGGGACCTCAAAAAAATTTGCGAATGAACCAGGAATTTGCAGTTTTTTTGCAGTTCTCCGATAACCTCATTCCCAAATTTGCAGTTCAATTATTTTTAAAAATAACCGTGTGTACTGCTAACTTTCGCGGAAGTTAGCAGTACAAGTTTGCGTACAGCGTTTAGGGAACCTCAAAAAAATTTGCGAATGAACCAGGAATTTGCAGTTTTTTTGCAGTTCTCCGATAAGCTCATTCCCGAATTTGCAGTTTATTTATTTTTCAAAATAACCGTGTGCGGAAATTAGCAGTACAAGTTTGCGTACAGCGTTTAAGGGACCTCAAAAAAATTTGCGAATGAACCAGGAATTTGCAGTTTTTTTGCAGTTCTCCGATAAGCTCATTCCCGAATTTGCAGTTTATTTATTTTTCAAAATAACCGTGTGCGGAAATTAGCAGTACAAGTTTGCGTACAGCGTTTAAGGGACCTCAAAAAAATTTGCGAATGAACCAGGAATTTGCAGTTTGTTTGCAGTTCTCCAATAAGCTCATTCCCGAATTTGCAGTTCAATTATTTTTTAAAATAACCGTGTGCACTGCTAACTTCCGAGGAAGTTAGCAGTACAAGTTTGTGTACAGCGTTTAGGGGACCTCAAAAAAATTTGCGAATGAGCTAGGAATTTGCAGTTTTTTTGCAGTTCTCCGATAAGCTCATTCCCGAATTTGCAGTTCAATTATTTTTAAAAATAACCGTGTGCACTGCTAACTTCCGCGGAAGTTAGCAGTACAAGTTTGCGTACAGCGTTTAGGGAACCTCAAAAAAATTTGCGAATGAACCAGGAATTTGCAGTTTTTTTGCAGTTCTCCGATAAGCTCATTCACGAATTTGTCGTTCAATTATTTTTTTAAATAACCATGTTCACTGAAGTTAGCAGTACAAGTTTGTGTACAGCGCTTAGGGGACCTCAAAAAAATTTGCGAATGACCCAGAAATTTGCAGTTTTTTTGCAGTTCTCCGATAACCTCATTCCCAAATTTGCAGTTCAATTATTTTTAAAAATAACCGTGTGTACTGCTAACTTTCGCGGAAGTTAGCAGTACAAGTTTGCGTACAGCGTTTAGGGAACCTCAAAAAAATTTGCGAATGAACCAGGAATTTGCAGTTTTTTTGCAGTTCTCCGATAAGCTCATTCCCGAATTTGCAGTTTATTTATTTTTCAAAATAACCGTGTGCGGAAATTAGCAGTACAAGTTTGCGTACAGCGTTTAAGGGACCTCAAAAAAATTTGCGAATGAACCAGGAATTTGCAGTTTTTTTGCAGTTCTCCGATAAGCTCATTCCCGAATTTGCAGTTTATTTATTTTTCAAAATAACCGTGTGCGGAAATTAGCAGTACAAGTTGGCGTACAGTGTTTAGGGAACCTCAAAAAAATTTGCGAATGAACCAGGAATTTGCAGTTTTTTTGCAGTTCTCCGATAAGCTCATTCCCGAATTTGCAGTTTATTTATTTTTCAAAATAACCGTGTGCGGAAATTAGCAGTACAAGTTTGCGTACAGCGTTTAAGGGACCTCAAAAAAATTTGCGAATGAACCAGGAATTTGCAGTTTGTTTGCAGTTCTCCAATAAGCTCATTCCCGAATTTGCAGTTCAATTATTTTTTAAAATAACCGTGTGCACTGCTAACTTCCGAGGAAGATAGCAGTACAAGTTTGTGTACAGCGTTTAGGGGACCTCAAAAAAATTTGCGAATGAGCTAGGAATTTGCAGTTTTTTTGCAGTTCTCCGATAAGCTCATTCCCGAATTTGCAGTTCAATTATTTTTAAAAATAACCGTGTGCACTGCTAACTTCCGCGGAAGTTAGCAGTACAAGTTTGCGTACAGCGTTTAGGGAACCTCAAAAAAATTTGCGAATGAACCAGGAATTTGCAGTTTTTTTGCAGTTCTCCGATAAGCTCATTCACGAATTTGTCGTTCAATTATTTTTTTAAATAACCATGTGCACTGAAGTTAGCAGTACAAGTTTGTGTACAGCGCTTAGGGGACCTCAAAAAAATTTGCGAATGACCCAGAAATTTGCAGTTTTTTTGCAGTTCTCCGATAACCTCATTCCCAAATTTGCAGTTCAATTATTTTTAAAAATAACCGTGTGTACTGCTAACTTTCGCGGAAGTTAGCAGTACAAGTTTGCGTACAGCGTTTAGGGAACCTCAAAAAAATTTGCGAATGAACCAGGAATTTGCAGTTTTTTTGCAGTTCTCCGATAAGCTCATTCCCGAATTTGCAGTTTATTTATTTTTCAAAATAACCGTGTGCGGAAATTAGCAGTACAAGTTTGCGTACAGCGTTTAAGGGACCTCAAAAAAATTTGCGAATGAACCAGGAATTTGCAGTTTTTTTGCAGTTCTCCGATAAGCTCATTCCCGAATTTGCAGTTTATTTATTTTTCAAAATAACCGTGTGCGGAAATTAGCAGTACAAGTTGGCGTACAGTGTTTAGGGAACCTCAAAAAAATTTGCGAATGAACCAGGAATTTGCAGTTTGTTTGCAGTTCTCCAATAAGCTCATTCCCGAATTTGCAGTTCAATTATTTTTTAAAATAACCGTGTGCACTGCTAACTTCCGAGGAAGTTAGCAGTACAAGTTTGTGTACAGCGTTTAGGGGACCTCAAAAAAATTTGCGAATGAGCTAGGAATTTGCAGTTTTTTTGCAGTTCTCCGATAAGCTCATTCCCGAATTTGCAGTTCAATTATTTTTAAAAATAACCGTGTGCACTGCTAACTTCCGCGGAAGTTAGCAGTACAAGTTTGCGTACAGCGTTTAGGGAACCTCAAAAAAATTTGCGAATGAACCAGGAATTTGCAGTTTTTTTGCAGTTCTCCGATAAGCTCATTCACGAATTTGTCGTTCAATTATTTTTTTAAATAACCATGTGCACTGAAGTTAGCAGTACAAGTTTGTGAGCAGCGCTTAGGGGACCTCAAAAAAATTTGCGAATGAGCCAGGAATTTGCAGTTTTTTTGCAGTTCTCCGATAAGCTCATTCCCGAATTTGCAGTTCAATTATTTTTAAAAATAACCGTGTGCACTGCTAACTTCCGCGGAAGTTAGCAGTACAAGTTTGCGTACAGCGTTTAGGGAACCTCAAAAACATTTGCGAATGAGCCAGGAATTTGCAGTTATTTTGCAGTTCTCCGATAAGGTCATTCCCGAATTTGCAGTTTATTTATTTTTTAAAATAACCGTGTGCGGAAGTTAGCACTACAAGTTTGCGTACAGCGTTTAAGGGACCTCAAAAAAATTTGCGAATAAGCCAGCAATTTGCAGTTTTTTTGAAGTTCTCCAATAAGTTCATTCCCGAATTTGCAGTTCAATTATTTTTAAAAATAACCGTGAGCACTGCAAACTTCCGCGGAAGATAGTAGTACAAAATTGCGTACAGCGTTTAGGGGACCCAAAAAAATTTGCGAATGAGTCAGAAATTTTCAGTTTTTTTGTAGTTCTCTGATAAGCTTATTTCCGAATTTGCAGTTCATTTATTTTTTTAAATATATACTGCTAACTACCGCGGAAAGTAAATTAAAATTGCAATATTACATACATCTTGGGCGATTGTAGCCCTGTTTGAATACAATATTTTTATTTTTCTGCATAAAATACTAGTTTTTGAAAAAGATTTGTTATGCGATTACATCTCTATTTGGCCCAGCTATCTTATACTTTACGTGGTAAGTAGTGCAAATTGCAAATTTGAAACTTCATAATTTCAAAAATGCGTGGGCAATCTTTGTAAAATTAGAACTTCGATTGTATGACAATATAACAAAGTGATATCCAAAATTTTGTTATTGCAAAAACATAAACATTAGATTCTAATGTTTATGAATATTCTTTATTCTAATCATTAGAAAACATTTTTTAATTCTTTTTGTATTTTTTTTTAAATTGTTATTTTCAGTCAGTATTTTTTAACAATATGAATAATATAAAATAATAATTGAATAAAAAAAATTTATTACTACAGTTTTATGTAGAAAATGGGCTTTGGTTTGGTTTCATGCGTGCCTTTTACCGCGTTATCTCTCATTGCAGTGTCATCGTATATAGTCCAGTAGCCAGCTCTGTAACACTTTGCTGTATAATGGCCCATTATATTGGGTTTTTGAATTTCCTTTCCATTATATGCTACAAGGCCAGTAAGAATAAAATTATCACCATTAGTATCAACTTTGGTTGTTGGTAATTTATTCAATGTAGTAACACAAGATTTCTCAATTAATCCGTCAATTTCAAAACAAATTATATCTCCGGTAAAAAAATTAACGCTTTAGATTATGGACACATATAATAAAAAATTAATTTGCAAATAAACTGCAAAAAAACTGCAAATTCCTGATTCATTCGCCAATTTGTTTAAGGTCCCCTAAACGTTGTACGCAAACATGTACTGCGGTTATTTAAAAAAATAATTGAACTGCAAATTCGGGAATGATCTTATCGGAGAACTGCAAAAAAACTGCAAATTTCTGGCTCATTCACAAATTTTTTTGAGGTCCCCTAAACGCTGTACGCAAACTTGCACTGCCAACTTCCGTGGAAGTTAGCAGTGCACACGGTTACTTTTAAAAATAAATGAACTGCAAATTCGGGAATGATCTTATTGGAGAACTGCAAAAAAACTGCAAATTCCTGGCTTAATCGCAAATTTTTTTGTGGTCCCTTAAACGCTGTACGCAAACTTGTACTGCCAACTTCCGTGGAAGTTAGCAGTGCACACGGTTATTTTTAAAAATAAATGAACTGCAAATTCGGGAATGATCTTATTGGAGAACTGCAAAAAAACTGCAAATTCCTGGCTCAATCGCAAATTTTTTTGAGGTCCCTTAAACGCTGTACGCAAACTTGTACTGCCAACTTCCGTGGAAGTTAGCAGTGCACACGGTTATTTTTAAAAATAAATGAACTGCAAATTCGGGAATGATCTTATTGGAGAACTGCAAAAAAACTGCAAATTCCTGGCTCAATCGCAAATTTTTTTGAGGTCCCTTAAACGCTGTACGCAAACTTGTACTGCCAACTTCCGCGGAAGTTAGCAGTACACACGGTTATTTTAAAAAATAAATGAACTACAAATTCGGGAATGATCTTTTTGGAGAACTGCAAAAAACTGCAAATTCCTGGCTCAATCGCAAATTTTTTTAAGGTCCCTTAAACGCTGTACGCAAACTTGTACTGCCAACTTCCGTGGAAGTTAGCAGGGCACACGGTTATTTTTAAAAATAAATGAACTGCAAATTCGGGAATGATCTTATTGGAGAACTGCAAAAAAACTGCAAATTCCTGGCTCAATCGCAAATTTTTTTGAGGTCCCTTAAACGCTGTACGCAAACTTGTACTGCTAACTTCCGCGGAAGTTAGCAGTACACACGGTTATTTTTAAAAATAAATGAACTGCAAATTTATGTGTTGAACTGCAAAATAACTGCAAAAAAACTGCAAATTCCTATGCACATTGTAGTATGCTAAGATAAATTTGTCCTGCCAAGTTCACAGACGTTAATTTGTTAGTTAAATTGAGAGATTATGTAATAAAGACTTCAAAAAAACTTGTGTCCTACAAAATGGATGGTGTGACAGGCAGGTCCTCCACACCCAACATGTTCAAATAAAGGGTTATACATAGTTATTAGTAACAAGCTGATTTTTATGCTGTTAATTAATAATGGTATGTATAATTTGATGGCCACCTTGTCCTACAAATTCAGTGGTTCAATTTCCCAGTCCTACGCTTTGAATATGTCAATGTAAAATTTTCATTTATAAATTAGAAAAATGTTTTTTTATTTCAATGACACGCAACGTTTATACATATTGTAGGTCTCATAACTTCCGAGCATAGCCGGATGCTTCGTTCTTTTCCATACGCCGACAGTTTAGTCAATTAACCGCCCGTTTTTTTTCTTAATAATTAACAAACTGTTGGTGTCGGGATTCGAACCCGTAACTTCCCAGTTTCAAGTAAACATAACGCCTTAGACCGCTCGGCTACTTGGATGGTGCATACATAGATCAAATAGCACACACAAATGACATAAACGTAATAACCCAACGCAGTACATTTGTGGTAAACTGAAAATTTCCGATTCTACTTCCTTGCAACAAGTCATAGATGTGTGCAAAATGCATGAACATAAAATCTTATTTTTATACGATTACCAAAATGTTTCGAATGTGTCCAAAACAATGTTTTAATGTTTAAATCTTGACTCGCATACCGCATTATACATATTTACAAATTGAAACAAGCTGTTGTATACTTAAATAAATATAAATAACATAAAGTATAAAATAATGTTTACTTAAAGAGTAACATTGAAATTTAAAAATAAAGGTTATTAAAAGTAATATATAAATATACAGGATGTCCCTAAATAGTCTTTACAACGGTTTATGACATATACTATGGTTTAAAATAAGACGATTGAGCTAAATTTTTCCCCTATAAAAATTGACGCTGTACGTTCTTGAAGTTTCAGTTTTTAAAAGATTTCTTTGTTTTTAAATTAGAATGGATTGCGCGATAATTAGGTATGGTGATATTGTTTTATCATACAAAACAGCCCATATGAATTCTGGTCATATCAATTCATGGACGTAGAACGTGGGGGCTTTGATAATTCAATCCCACAGAAACAAAGAATTTTGAGTACGAAATTTAGATGAAGTATGTTGTTTACTACAACAAGAGGTATTCTGTATAAAAATCGATTGCACTGTATAAAAATCGATTACGGTTTACTCAAAATTTGGAATTTTAATCATTGGCAGCAGCAATTTAGCCACAAAGATAAAATTAAGAAAAAATTATTTATACAATGTTCCAGGTATTTTTTAGATAATAAAAAAAATTTTGGCAAAATGGAAACCCGACTTCAAAAATCAAATATTCTATAACAAAAAATGCACTAAATAGTAAAAAAATAATTGCATATTGCATATTCTTGTGCCAATTTTAGTTCAGCTAAGCAAAAATTTTTAAATATATATGTACAATTATTGTTATTTTTGGAGTCGGTGTCAGCATAGAGAAATTCACATAAAATTTGGACACCGCCTCCAAAAATAATAATAATTGTACATATATATCTTGTATATATAATCAGATCTATATATATAGATCTGATTGGAATGAAATTTGGTATTTGAGGCGCTTTTGGTATTCAAAAGGTCAAGTTCGTTAATGGGTGTATATATATATATATATATATATATATATATATATACATATATAAATTTTACATATGGTGATTTTCAACATCTACTAGGTAGGATCGATGGACACTTGCAAAAATTATTGCAAAATTTTGAAGTCGGTACGAAACCAATAGCTATATTTCCTTTCAGGAAATTCGCTAAAAACGAGGAGATTAAAGATAAATATTTTAAAAAGTCGCGTTTTACCATTTTGTTGTCGAAATATAATAATTTAACTTTATTTTTCTTTCAAAATTACATTAATGTGTGTATAAATATATGTATGCATGTATGTGTATTTGTTTTTGTTCTATAATAAAAGCAAACCGGGATTTTGTCCTGATTATACTAGTCAATGCTGGAACTACCTTTATATACCCTGTATATATATATATACCGTGTATCAAAATGGATGCCAGACGGTATGAAGAGATTCCGAGACATTATGATTTCGATTTTTGGTCCCATAACAATAACTTTCCTCTACTGGGAAGTTAATAATACAGATAAAATTAAAAATATTGTTAAAAAAAAAATTTTTTTCCCCAAACACATTGTATTTAAATAAACCAAATAAATTTTCTTCCATCTTTTTTATTTTAAAATTGTAGATATCACATGCATTGTTCTTTTTTATCAGTAATTATATCTTATAATTATATCCGTCAATACCCCGCGTATTATTCATATGGTATACCTACATCACTATTCACATGCATAATATATGTTATTGATACAGTCCTGTCTTTCAAAATTGAACTACTTATTTATAAATAAGTACTCGTACCTCGCCCGCTTCGCTCGGGAGATTCGGATTTTGTTCACAATTTCATTGGTTTAAATTTTTTTGTGCGGAAACCTAACAATTTTTCTAAAATAAAAGTAGAAGTTAAGTTACTCCTTATAACATCAGCTATCTGCCAGTGAAAGTCCCATCAAAATCAGTCCAGCCGTTTTGGAGATTAGCCGGAACAAACAGACAGACAAAAATTTTAAAAATTGTTTTTTTGTTATAAGTATTGTATATACTTTCATATGCATTTAGTAAAAAGCTCGTATTTTGACATTACAAACAGACACTTCATTTTTATTTATTTGAATTGATTGTTTGGACCAGTTAATAATTTCATATTGAAAAATTCCCACCGACATATACCAGTCAATAATGATTCGTTTCAGATTCACCCAGTACACAAAAGAATACAAGGTTTTATTTTGATGCCACATCCCATAACGTGGATAATAATAGTGTTTTGTTTTATTTACTCCTCGCAACAGTTGTTTGAGGAACTCACAAAACTATTTCTTTTCTGTGTACGAAGGTCGTCAAAACATTTGCTTCTGGTTTGTGAAATCCAAGTACATTTATAGAAAAATCGGCATAGTGCAAAGGTGTCGGGACTCAGTGAAATTTGGAATTCCATTCTTAATATTGATAAAATAGAAAAATAAAACATGAGTAAAGTTGTAGGTAATTAATTTTACCTCAATTACCTACCCACCATTTTTTCTACAACTCTCATATATACAAAAAAATATTTACGATTTTAATGTTCCAATAAAGAATATGAATTGTATTGCCAAGGAAACTGAATTCCATACCTTCCTTTGAGAATATTCTGAGTGTATGTAGCTCCTAGGTGTCGAATTTTTGTATCTCCTGAGTAAAGGATTTAGCATACATACCTGAAACAAATAAAGAAAAACAATTATTATTATTATTGTAGAAAGGTCGAATTGATTTTATTAACTTCCTACTCAAATGATGAATGTCACAATGGAATTATTGAACAATCTCCAATAGTAATATACCGCTTGGGCAAGCATTATGAATATTTTCTGTTTTAAAAACAGGAATGATGTTTTTTAATGTCCAAATCAAAGCATGGCACAATTACCTATTTTCAATAGCGAATAATATATTATTCCTACACTTCAATAATTTTGATCATTTCGATTTATTGATCAGATTAACTTTTATCATATTCAATCAGACAGAACTCAAAATATTATTAGTTTAATCGAATTAAGTTAATTCGAATTATTATTTTGAAAATTTTTTGTACATTCAGTCAATTCTATAAGAAAACACTTTCTACAAAATTCCAGTAAATTGAAAGTAAACGTAGTTCATGCAGCTATACGGCTGGTAAAAATACGGCGAACCGAAGCAATCAATTCTCTGAAGTACGCGTCATATTTACTATAATTCTATTCATAAACTACATAAATAATTGAAAGTATTATCTTAAATCAACGAAATTTATAAATTTGTTGAACTTATATATAAAAAAGTTTATAATAAAAGCTGTTTATTTAAAAAAAAAAAAAGGAACATTTTTTGTTTTTCAATTCCCTTTATTGCCCATTCAAGAACTTGACCTTCCTTTCTAGCTCTAGAATAATTTCAGCTCGTTATCTATTTTCGTTTTTGAGATATCGTGATCACGGACAGACATTTTATGAAGACATATGCCAAACATTTATGTTTGCGATCAATATTTTCAAGCGTTACAAAGTCGGGACCAGACTTAATATACCTTATACCGTGTGTGTTGGCAAACTTTTCCAATAGAGAATCAATGTTAAATATTATTTATTACTGGCTGTCCGTGTGGTTACTGTGTGAAGTCTGTCAGTACACTGTAATGAGAGTGGGTTAAATATGTTCATTGAATTCTTAACTTTAGTATGTACATCACAAAATCCCCACTCTTTATCGACAAACAACCATACGCATACAGTACACCTATACACTATCCAGATGATTGTATGTATGTGTATTGTATAGGTGTACTGTATAGTTTTATAATTAATATTTTATTTATTTATTAAACATTGATTCTCTATTAGAAATGCTTTTGAAAACGTTCTGTATAATGAAATATACCGAATATAAAATAAAAACTTTTGAATCAAAGGTGTTGAATACACCACTAATTTAGATTATATGTAGGTACAATGAAGTGAGAAACAAATCAAATTTATTGAACAACACTGTACTTATCTCCATATAACATTGATTTGAAGTCAGTCCCAATCTGTGTGTGAAGTGTGTATGTTTTATTTAAAGAATTATGTTTATTAATGTGTACAATTTTTTTTTTTGTTCTTTAAAAAATAAAATACTTATTGTAAATATTTAAATTCAACATATGTTATTATTTGTGTTTGATTATTGTATTGTTGAAGTAAACATTCATAAACATATAATATTATAATACATTTATATTGTTTAAAAATACTCTGGCGTTCCTAAAGTCGACATATAAAAGTCTTGTGGCTCCTCACACATACACACAATGTTCATTTTGATGTTTATTTTTTTCCACGTACAAATAAAAATAAAATAACAAAGTATTCCTAAATTAATGCGCTACGCTAGAGTTAAATGATTTTTAAAAAGTTGTTAAGTATATCAATAATCTGGCAACGATTTATAACCTTTTTTTATTTGTCCTCAATATTTTAAATGAATTTTTATTGTAAAATATCAGCAGGTAAATGTAAATTAGAAATTGATTAGACTTTGTTTGACAGATCAGACAATAAACTATGTTTTGTTATGACGTTTACACAGTGTATATGTGTGTATTTTTTTACTGTGCGTTGTCGCTAGTTTTCGAAATATCCTCCGACTTGAAAAAGGAGGATGGTTCTCAATTCGTCTGTATTTTTTTTTTAATTTTATTTTATTTATTTATTTTTTTTTTTAATGTTTGTCACCTCAGAACTCCGTCATTTATGAACCGATTTTGAATTTTTGTTTTTTGTTTTAAAGGGTTGGATTTCAGATTGGTCCCATTGTCACCAAATCGCATTCTGGTGGGGGATCCCCTGGGAATCGAGGAAAATCCTCATTTTATATATGATAACCAATTTTGGCGATTTTTTTTTTTTTTTTAAAGGGTATACTCATTCATAATGGGAAAATAAGAAAATTTTTTTTAAACCGACTTCAAAAAAATTTTTTACAAAAAAAAACCGACCCCAAAAAAAATATTTTTACAAAAAAAAAAACAAAATGCATGTAAAAAAAAACTGAAAATCTGTTATAAAAAAAATGCACTAAAAATTAGTAGGTCGTTTAGTAGGTCTACGCATATTTAGACAAATAAAATCAATTATAGAAATTCAAAGTCACTAAAAAGCGAAAAATAAAACCTATTTTGACAAAATAGAAACCCGACTTCAAAAATAAAATATTCTATAACAAAAAATGCACTAAAAAGTAAAAAAAATAATTGCATATTCTTGTGCCAATTGTTCACCTAAGCAAAAATTTTTAAATATATATGTACAATTATTGTTATTTTTCGAGGCGGTGTCCAAACTTTATGTGAATTTCTCTATGCTTGCACCGACTCAAAAAATAACAATAATTGTACATATATATTTAAAAATTTTTGCTTAGGTGAACTAAAATTGGCACAAGAATATGCAATTTTTTTTTTACTTTTTAGTGCATTTTTTGTTTTAGAATATTTTATTTTTGAAGTCGTGTTTCCATTTTGTCAAAATAGGTTTTATTCATATATTAACTGGTGTATAACTCGGAAAGGGTGTCAAGGGTGTTACGAAAAAATGACAAGATACCTTTATTGTTTAAATTGACGCCAAAACATCGTCTATTCGAAACACAGTGACCCATAGACTATAATGCTCTTTGGCATACTGCATTTCTATAATATTTATTAGCATATTTTGAAGGCAGCCTGATAATAAATTTGCTCCGAATAGTTTCCGACACTCATGCACCTAATCCTCCCAGATTAAATAGCCATATTATTAAATATTTAAATAAAATTGTTTGTGTTCAGTGTGAACGATACAAATAGACCTTTTAGTTTGTACATACAAAATAAAAAAAAAAACGACGTGAATGTATGTACAAAAACATTTATTTAAATTAAATCTGTGAAGTAGTTGTCAAACTGTTATACAAATGAATGTATTATAATTGTTCATTTTCAAATCAATTACATTTTATATTTATTTGTATGTAAGTAGGTATACTCGAACTTTTAGTCATTTAATTTGACTTGTATCGAATAATTACTATTGTGAATATCAAACAAACGTGCACAATAAATTTATATTTAATAAAGACAACGATTTTCAAAATTTTTATAAAATCAAAAATAAACATAAAATAATAAAACCTATTTTGAGAAAATGGAAACCCGACTTCAAAAATCAAATATTCTATAATAAAAAATGCACTAAAAAGTAAAAAAATAATTGCATATTCTTGTGCCAATTTTAGTTCACCAAAGCAAAAATTTTTAATTATATATGTACAATTATTGTTATTTTTGGAGTCGGTGTCAGCATAGAGAAATTCACATAACTTTTGGACACCGACTCCAAAAATAACAATAATTGTACATATATATTTAAAAAATTTTGCTTCATATGCAAAATCATACACATCAAGGGATGGAGATCGAACCCACGACCTCTGGCATTCTAGACCAATGCTCTACCAACTGAGCTACCTTAGATGTTATGGTAGTGTTATGCATATGATCTTTCACTATCGTTTTTGATGCCATTGTATTATTAATCTTTGTTTATTTACTATTAACATATTTTCAAATTGTTTTTTTGTAAACTAGCGTCTACTTATTTCCATTGTTAGTATGGTTGCCTTTCGGTTATGTTATACCAACGGAAGCGACTATCGTTTACTTACTGTGACATTTAAGTAATATATCTGAACATTGATAACATTTTTTTGACATCAAATGCTTGATATAAAAAATCATACACATCTAGGGATGGGGATCGAACCCACGACCTCTGGCATTTGGTGAGACACGCACCAAATTAGCAACAAGCAACATATCTCTGAATCCATATCCCAGAGATAGTTACGATTAGCTAATTCATACTGATGATGACTACAAATGTTCTAGGAATGGGGGCAAAAATTTGAAATATAATTGACTTGAAATATTTGAACCTATTTGCAGTAAATCTATTTGACGCCTTTTAGGAGTTCAATAAAACATTTGTTTTAAAATAATTATTTTATTTGGAATAATCCAAAAATTAGTCAATAGACGCCACACAGCGGTTATCGTAATACATAGTACAGTGAACTTAGCTTGTGTATAAAATATATTAAAACCTATAATAACTTACCTCCGTTTGAAAGCTAACTTCATGAAGAAGGCATTACCATGCTTATGATAAATTCACTTTAAACGGAAATATAAACTAAATCAATTTCGAATTTTGCTCTTCGAAAAAAGGATAAATTAAGCAAAAATATTGAGCCCACAATACAACAAATTTAAGTTTTGGAGAAAATGCTATGCTAATTTTTTTTTAAACATTTACTATCTAATTTGCTAATAACTTTACTAATCGTCAATACCATTTTTGTGGATCTTGATTATGACACAAAATTAAAAGAATTTGTTTTTTGCGAATTGTAAAATTTAAAAATTAATTAAAAATTCAAGGACATGTTTGTCTAGATAGTATACGCTAGTTCGTTCATACTATGTCTTCGTAATCTTAATGGAAATTGAAATTAGAATAGTATTGTGACGCTGAAAGTATACACAAAAAATAATTTGTAAATTGTTTAAATCAATTTTAGTTAAGTTGAAACAAAATTTCGTCGAAATCGGTTACAATTTGATTATGTTTACGACAAGTTATAAACAAACCTTTTTAACAGAACCGGTGACAATACAACATAAAAATATAAAACAAAATAAACAAAATTTTTACAAAATGGAAACCCGACGATGTACACTTATTGTTATTTTTGGAGTCGGTGTCAACATAGGGAAATTCACATAAAATTTGGACACCGCCTCCAAAAATAACAATAATTGTACATATATATTTAAAAATTTTTGCTTAGGTGAACTAAAATTGGCACAAGAATATGCAATTATTTTTTTTACTGTTTAGTGCATTTTTTGTTTTAGAATATTTGATTTTTGAAGTCGGGTTTCCATTTTGTCAAAATTTTTTTTATTTCTCGCTTTTTAGTGACTGATTTTATTTGTCTAAATATGGGTAGACCTACTAAATGACCAACTAATTTTTAGTGCATTTTTTTACAACACATTTTTTTTACCTTTTTTTTTTTTTAATTTTTAACTAAAAAATACATAAAAAATCTTTTGACAAAATGGAAACCCGACTTCAAAAATCAAATATTCTAAAACAAAAAATGCACTAAAAAGTAAAAAATAATTGCATATTCTTGTGTCAATTTTAGTTCACTTAAGCAAAAATTTTTAAATATATATGTACAATTATTGTTATTTTTGGAGAAATGCACATAACTTTTGGACACCGCCTCCAAAAATAACAATAATTGTACATATATATTTAAAAATTTTTGCTTAGGTTAACTAAAATTGGCACAAGGATATGCAATTATTTTTTTACTTTTTAGTGCATTTTTTGTTTTAGAATATTTGATTTTTGAAGTCGGGTTTCCATTTTGTCAAAATATTTTTTATGTATTTTTTATTTCATATTGCAAGAAAAGCATGTTTTTTTAGTTTTTTTTTTAAACTGTAAATTTCATTTATGTTTCTTGATGAAGTAAACAGTATCCGCTTGATGAAGTAAACAGTATCAACCGATAATCTAGGGTGTGCTGCAGATACAAAAAGGTTGGAAACATCTGACATAAATTACCAACTATGAATACGTTTGTTAACATTTATTAATGTATATTTTCGAATATATTAAAAAATAGCAACTGTTAATACAATCATTACACGCTATACAATATATTCAGTTAATTATATTTACACAAAGGGTAATAATCTCTCATAGAATACAAAAAAAAAAATGTTGAATACCACTGAAATAATTGTATAATATCTAATTTGATATTCAACTTTTACTAAAATTCAAAACATGTACAATACTCATATTTTTTTTCTGAAAATAAAATTCTTCGGTTTGAATCAAAAGTGATTGAATTCACTTACACACACATTTTATTCTGTTCAATTCTAAATAATATCTGTATATTCAAAGTTTTGTATTATATACAAAATAATACTATTAAGACTAAAGACTGAATCACATGCAACTGATTACTTGGATGATAATTGGTCTTCTAGTAATGGTCTTCTAGTCGTCCGTAATAGGGAATATGCATGAAAATTTTTTTTTACTTGAATTGAAGCATGTTTATTTGACAAATATCAAGGTAAAATTACTTTTTAAATAACTTTAAAAATAAGCGAGATATGAATGATTGAAATTCCCGATTAGACAAAGAGGGTGATAGCCCTCTTGATATGTTATGTGACGTCATATTACACTTTCACCATTTAAAATACACGTAAAACTCCGTTTTTAGTATTTTTGCAAGAAAGAGACAGATAATAATCTTTAAAAGCTTATAGCTTCCTTGATATTTGTCGGATTTTAATTTCGTTTTTAAATATTATTACAGTATTAACAGTATTTCCATATTCTGAAAATAAATGTGAAAAAAAATTTTCATGCATATTCCCTATTGACGTTTATGAAGTTGTCATGACAAATTTATCTTAGCATACTACAATGTGCATAGGAATTTGGAGTTTTTTTGCAGTTATGTTGCAGTTCAAAATATAAATTTGCAATTTATTTATTTTTAAAAATAACCGTGTGCACTGCTAACTTCCCCGGAACTGAACACGGTTATTTTTAAAAATAACTAACTTCAGCAGTGCACACGGTTATTTTAAAAAATAAATAAACTGCAAATTCGGGAATGGGCTTATCGGATAACTGCAAATTTCTGGCTCATTGGCAAATTTTTTTGAGGTCCCCTAAACGCGGTAAGCAAACTTGCTTACACTGCTAATTTCCGCGGAAGCTAGCAGAGCATACGGTTATTTTAAAAAATAAATAAACTGCAAATTTATGTTTTGAACTGCAAAAAAACTCCAAATTCCTATGCACATTGTAGTATACTAAGATAAATTTGTCCTGCCAACTTCACAGACGTCTGTAATTGATCTGAAGCAACATAATTAGTATTAGACTCGGAAAAATCGATACATAGCGGTTACTCAGGTAAAGACGAAACTATTCGTCATTTGCATAATTATCTTAAATATATAGTACTGATAAAAAATACTTCCGTTCGCATTTAACTAAAAACCGAATGAATAAGGCACACAAAATCCGCAGGAAATGTTTTATAAAGTTATTTTTCCATAAAAATGATTTGTATAGATTATCTTGAATTTTTTTAGCGATAAATTATCACACAGTTAACAGAAGTTTTGGAGAGATTCCACGTATAGTTTTGGAGAAAAAAATCCAAAAGTTTCCAAATCCAAAAAAATCCTAAATACATTAAGATTGAACTATGCCAATTGAACATATCTAGTATAACTATTGTATAGTGTTTTAACATTTATGATACATTTAACTATATGCTCTACTATGCGAGAATTGTTATTGTTATTGACATTGATTCAATATGTTTGGGATCGCAGTTGCAAATTATTACAATTAAATATCAATAGATTGTTTTTAAAATTAGTTCAACTTTATATACCTATTTTCATCTCTCAATTAAAATTATAAATATTGGTGGTACAGGTCCAAAAGTTTGAATTTTGTTTTAGGAAATTTCCTGCTCTTTAAGAATCTTTCTTTCGATTTCCGATATCTACAATAGTTTTTGAGATATTTGCAAAAAACGAAACCCCCATTTTTATTTTTTACTAAATTGTTTATAACTTTTGAAATTTTTTTATGCGGAACTTTTTCAAAAACTTTCTAGATGCAATTACGAATCGAATGACACTGTGGTCATAATTTTCTGAGAAGGTAAAGTGGAATTCTCAAAAAAGGTACATCTTTACTATCCTAATAAGATATTTGTTTTTAAATTTATTTACGTTTACGTATATCTCGCTTCACAATCGGACAAAAAAATTTATTTATTTTTTCAATAAATGCAAAACATTGAAATTAATATCATATTTCAATTTGATCAAAATTTTCTCCATTATCCCATATTTTACTTCAATTAACTGTAGTATGTAAGCATATTTACTGCATGTATAATTTGATCTCTTTTGCCCTTTGCGTTGAACAATTCTAAAGATATTAATGACAACATCTGTTCTAATTTAACGTAAACATGGCCATCGACCAAATCCAATTTTTAGAATATTTTCACATACATCGGAACCGGATCCGGCAATAGCGCCGGATATGCGCCGATGGCGAATGGCGCCGAATGTCATCAAACGAAGGATTTCACACTATAGTTCACAGATTTTTCACACGTAGTGCAGCCAAGCTTCCGGTTACAGCAATTGATACCGCTGTTGAAATTAGACTTAAGGTATTTCCAAACTATTATTGTCAAGAACTTCACAAAATTCACAATATTAGTAAAATGAATCCACAGAAATCAACTTTTTTTGAGAATTTATCACCATGGCGTTTTTGAGAAAATCATTATGTAAGTGAGAGAAATTGAACATGCATCTTCATAAACATGGTGAAATAAAATACACGATTACGACTGTTTTTACTTCGAACTCTCTCAATATAGTCACGGTTGTTCTGAAATTCGACACATACTTTCCTCAATTCCTTTGAAATATTTTTTCTTAAAACTTTGGGAGAATGACCATTGGGTTGTTAAGTTTTTTGATAAAATATGCGTTAAAAAGTGCATTTTTTTTCATGTCCGCAGCAGAAGATTATTTTTTATCGTTCAGTTGGCATCGTGAGCACCGGATCGCTGTTTGAAAGTAGTTTGAAATTATATAATAATAAATGAATGATGACTAGTATATGTATGATATGTTATGTGACGAATGGGAACACTGACAACGGACGGACAGCTGCTTTCAACAACGCGCAGGAGTACCAACATATTTTTTTTACACATATAATTTTTTTATATAGTTCTTTTCGCGCGGGTACCCGAACAGCTGATATAGTTTGGAAATACCTTAAAGCAGGAGTGTCAAACTCAATTTTGCAGAGGGCCATATATTAAATTTAGAATGTGTAGGCGGGCCAGATTCAAATTTAAAAAAATGTACTGAATTATTATAACATTTTATTTACTTAATTATATAGTATATAATATACGGTTGTTAAAAATCATATCAAAGTTATAAAAGAGGGTAATTATTTTGAGCTCGAGGATCCAGATACCTGACTTCTCTTGTTTTTGGCAAGCTCATTGATGTCAGGTATCATATTCGTTGTAATTATTTTAAGAATTGATTGGAGTTGTTCATTCGTAAGTCTTGTGCGATGTTTGTTCTTATTTATTAGTGCTACCAAACATGCACAAAATGCGTGCTGTATGCTTTTTTAATTGCGAGTAGTTATCCAAACTCTTGAAATATTGTGTATAAAATGTAAGTGCGTTAACCTCTTTAAATTTTTCTTTCAAAATACTGTCTGATTGAAGATCTATCAACTCCATTTGCAAATGAACTGGTGCCTGTGAAGCTTCAAACTTGAATGGATTGTTGAAAATTGGGAATTCCATTTCATTCATTTATTGTCTACCTCTCTCGCTTGTCTAGGCACGCGCTGCCCTTGAAATTACTTATAAATGTTGTAGTGTGCGCATTTTAAAACTTCCGTAGAGGAATCAAGTGAAGTCATGATTCTTCTGTCTGTCACACATTGCTATCGCGGGCCGTATTGTTACGGCCGTATCTTTGACATCCCTGCCTTAAAGTATTCACGTCCAATGTAATAATACTTGGTGCCTCTAAACCAAACAGCTTATTAAACAGGCAAAGTAACAACGATTTGATCAAATAACGTGTGATTTGATCTTTAGTTATATGCAGTCTGTCTTTGTTCTTCTTTGTTTCTATTTTATTTAAGATATACGCTGTCTTTCAAAATATGTGATTACCATAAAAAAAATAAATAAATAAAAATAAAATATGTGATTAAATAAAATCCTAGTATATCTACTTACTACATACATATTATATACATCAAATTTTATTTATACTTAAAATTAGATAAAACCGCAACGATCATATTATTAACTTCAAACAAGCTCCAGGCACTTATTGTTGGTTTTTGAACAAGGTAATTAACTCTAATCACATGTTTGTGATGATGATTTCATGACCTACGAAATATCTAACAACCAAAAAAAAAACGTACGTCCATTGAAATATGTAAACGACGAAGAATCAATTATAATCAATCAAAACATAAAACTAAAAATCGATCACAAATCAAACAACAGCTTACTTGACTTTAAATTATTTAAACGTAACTGTGAACTATGGAGCGATGGGTATAAATATTCCATCCAAAAACATTAATTCATTTTATTGATTTATTTAATTAAATTAAATACTGATATGAAAAAATTAACTCGTCAACCAGGAATCGAACCTCGGGCCTCTGGATAACTAGTCCAGTATGCTTCCGCTACACCAAAGACGATTGTGACGTAGTAGCCAACTTTTTCATATTATTCTAATTTTTTATTTATTTAGACAGTATTACTTCTGTTGAAGTGATTTATTTATTTAATATTTGTTTATTTGTGTATACTTTCGCGTCAACATAAATGTTGACGTCACAAATGTTGTTTACAAGAGAGACAGATTAACTATGACGTCAATCATATCATTTTTTGAAAAGTTTCGTAATGAGAGAAAGTGGTATAAACTCGAACATGGAGGAATCCCACATTCAGTGGGATCGCACTTAGCGACTGAATAAATGTACTACAGCGCAATCTAGCAAGCCTCAGTGCCACCAGTGCCTAAACGCAAGTGATGCAAACGTGCACATTGATCGAGGTATGACTATTTTAAATATTTTGTTGTTTTAAGGGGTTTAGTTTTTTAAAAGGTTTAGTATAACTTTGTTTTCCATGAAAAGCTTTCATGGGCTGATCTAAAAAGTCCTTTACGTCCTGATCAGGGGTTTAGTGCTTCCAAAATACGCTGTCATCGAATACTATTTTACACGGTTTTGTTTAGTTCAGGCCAACTGCCCTTCGCTTTTCTCACTGGTTGTCCTTGATCTCTGTATTCCAGTCAATAGCAGCTTCGACGATTTTGCTATTTTCCCCCTTAATTCATGGTCAATACATATCCTAAACGATAAATATGAAAGCCTTTCCGATTTTTGGTTGATGTTAAGTACTATACGCAAACCTGGGCACATGAGACATGCACAGCTAGACAATAATCACCAACTGGCTACTTCTGTGATCTTTGTCACAACATAAAATGTTTACTAGTAATTAAGCTAGGTGTTTATGACCCCACTCGTTATTCTCATTTCAAAAATATAATTAAATTGATCTTAGAACAGAGGCGGGCACAGACAGCTCGTCTGAGCCTTACGGGCTCTCCATAAGCTGGGTGAGAGTAAGTAAAGAAGGTATCTTTTGAAGCAAGACGGAACGATGTTTCAATACAGGTTGGCCTACCGATTATTGCCCAATAATTATATAGTATCGTCTATAGTATAGTCAATATTTTATTTTTTTTGAAAAACAAATTATGCGAAAAATAATTTCCACTACTACAAAAAGTACTTTTCACTTTTTCAATTCAAAGTAGACTAACTCGAAGAACTCAAATTCCCACTTTATGTAAAATTTAACTTAATTCATCAAATTCCCATGACACTATACTGAGCATACTCCATACGAAGAAAAAATAATTAAATCAGGGAAATAATTCTTTATTAGTTCTCGGATATGAATAGTAAAATATTTAGACAAATTATTTGGAATTTCCAAAACTATATTTCTATTTAAATTATCCTTTGCAAAAATTTCCCTCTTTTATTACAATGGTCCAGCGGTAAACGTAGGTTCAAAAGATTTATATATATTTTTTATATATTTTTATTTTATTCATACACAAATATGATATATACTAAAAAGGTACATTTTATGACCCAAATTACCAGCCCAAAATTCCAGAGTATGTATTGAATGATTGTATGTATTATTTACTTTGTATAATAGTGACCATAAAAAAGATTTGGTATTATTATATTTTTTTCAGAAAATGTTTTAATTAAAAAAAGAAAATATTAATAATTGGTAGGTTACCTTGTATTAACTCTATCTCTCTTCCCTACCTCTCACTCAGAGCTTGGCGGAATCAACTCCTGCCCACCTCTGTCTTAGAAGAACTTAGTAATATAAACGAACTAGCTGAATAAGTAATATAAATCTAGAAATCTTATTTGAAATTTCTTTTGAATGTTCTTAATTCCTCCAGTTTTCCATATGTTCAAAGGCGTAACTAACATAAAACTATGTAACTGGAAAAAAAACATTAAAAAAAATTTCAATGAACATTTAATTTTCGTCTCATAATATATATATATATATATATATATATATATATATATATTCTTTTTTTTAGTCAAGTATGAATCAAATAGAATTAGCTTAAATATATTCTTTGTAATAACTGCGTCTTCATTTTTTCAAAATCATCATCTTTTTACGAAAAAAAAAGGACGTCTAAATGCGTCCCGGAAATTTCAAGCGGGGTGTATCAGATATTAGATTTTATCATTGAGAAGATTTACCTCCAATCTCCGCTTGAAATTTCCGGGACGCATTTAGACGTCCTTATTTTTATCGTATAAAGATATTAAAAACGAAGACGCAGTTATTACAAAGAAATTATTAAAGCTAATTCTACAAACTTTCAACTTCTTAGATATTTTTCAGATACTTTGGCTTACAAATTTTGTTTATAGGTTATAAATTAATGAATTTTAATCTAGGAAATCATTTTCTTACTGTAATTTTAACGTTCAAGCATGAGGCTTTATTTATAGAAGATTTAAAAAAATTATAGTGAATTGCACAACTCAATTATGTAGTATTCCTCTGTCAAAAATTTAAAACCTGTTGACGATCGATCATTTCAAAGAGTAATTATCGATTAAAAATCAAACTTTTAACACAGCGTCTTATGGAGAACAGAATTTTATTGTACTTACAATTATAATAACTATATTATTAAAGTAGGCATCATAATAAATAATGTTTATAAATATTACTTGAAATATGTAGTTTATACAATTGCATTAAAAAATGGTGTTGAAAAACGTTTGAATTAATTATTTAATAAAATAAAAACTGTTTTTTAGGTTTGTTTTGGCCACCATATTTTGAAAATTGATGACGGGGCACAGAAAAAAAATATATACATATACACGTGAACGTCATAACAAAACATAGTTTATTGTCAGATCATATTATCAAATCAAGTCAAATAATTTTCTAATTTACATTTACTGATATTTTACAATAAATACTTTTAAAATATTTAGGACAAATAAAAAAAAGTTATAAATCGTTGTAAGATATTGATATACTTTACAAATGTTTTAAAATCCTAAATAAATTTTATTAAAGATAGTACACATTTGACTCTAGCACATGAACGTCCTTAAGGATCTTTCCGCATACCACCACTTTTCGACAGATTTTGCTCATTTTTTTTCACAGATAATTAATCGCGAGATAATTAATATCAAAGTTATCAGCCTCTCTCACTCCCTCTCATTAAAAGCATGTAAAACTTCATGTCCGCCCAACTATTATCTGTTGTATTAGAAAAAATACTCGACCGAATTTTAAAAAAAAACTATGAGAGTAAAGCTAAATATTTATTATATAAATTTTTTTTTTAAATCGTGTGTTACCGTTTTGTTTTCGAAATATAAAAGTTTAAAATTATTTTTTCTTCAAAATAACATTATTTTGTATATGTGTATATTTTTTGTGTATGTTTGTTTAAGTATTTATGCTATAAATAACATCAAACCGGCTTTTTGTCCTGATTTTATAACACAGTGCCGGAACGTCCTTAAACGATAAACAGTGTGAATCTCAGTAACACCATGTTGTCAATGAAAACGATACGGCATCCTTCCAAAAAATTAAAAAAACTAAACACTACAATTGGACACACACATAGACAAAACATTTATTATTTCAGAGCCAGAAGCATCATCATAGTTTACAGTAGACATTCATTTTATTCTATTCTATATAAATTGAGTTTTTTAACTTCTTTTAAATTCAATTTTTGTATTAGTGACGTCCGGTTATTTTGTGTGTACAATCTTTGCCACCATAATCAATCAAATGGCATCATGTACCTCCATAGCCTAGACTATGTACGCTGGTGATGAAGAAGACACATTATTGTTGAACAGAGTAATAAAGATATAATAAAGTTCATACTTATGTTGTTTTTTTTGCTGTGTTTCGTTCCAATAAATTTAATTTATCGCTTTCCGTCATTTTTAATTTAATTTAAGTATTTGTAAACAAAATAAAATAAAAAAATTATTACCTATTCATTTTTTACAGCTATTTGTGGATTTCTGAATGAAATACAATAATCAAAATTCTTTGAAGTTATATTCAACGAATTAACAATACCCATATGGTCTAAGATCCGGCATTAGTGAAAACCTTCCCTCATCTGTTAATTGATTAAAATATTATTGAAAACGCTTATGCAATATTTGGCAATGTAATGTCTGCCAGGGTAGTTCTGCTGCAATTAACTTTAATTAATTAATTTAAAAAAAATACACTATCTTAAAAATAGTGAATAGAAAACAGTTTTAAACTTAAGGATTCGTTAGAAATGCTTTAAAAGTGCAGTTAAATGGAACGTTAGCTTGTTTGTCTCTCAATTCAAGGATATTAATTAAGAAAAACAGCTATAAAACAACTCTCTGGAGCACAACTAGAAATATTATCAACTGGCATTCAAGTGGTAAGGAATTTGTATGAATCCTGAAAGTTCTATGAAAATCAGAGATGGTCAATTTAAGTGCATGGAATGTTTGACATCGATGTGTGTGTGTCTGAACGCGTTCTGGAAGCCGTAATTTTAGGTTGATCGAAAATAAATTTGGTGTCTGGCGTGCTTTTTGTATATAAAAGATAAGGGAGGCATAGAGGCAAGAGGAAAAAAGTCTTCAATTTCTCTCTTAATATTAGCAAGCTGGGAAAATTTATAATAAGTAAAGTAGTACATCAATATTACTACAATTTATTACCTGATCATAGTTTTTGTTACTCTAATATTTATAGACATATTTGCAAAATGGAAAAATTTATAAAATATTTGCAATTTATATACACTCCCGTTCATAAAAATTGAACCACTAGAAAGTCACATTCTAAGCTTATATATTACTAAATATATGTATATACCCATACATATATGGGAGTGTACAATACCCATAATAATGAATATTATAAATATCATTATTATGGGTACACATTTTTGTCTTGATTATACTACAATACAATGCTAGAACTACCTAAATAAGACAAAAGTTAATTATGATCTTTTTCCAAAAAAGAAGTGATGTATTTTTTCTAAGGAAATTCGGTAAGTTGACGCAGCGTGACGAAGATTTTTCTAGTTATGCGCTAGGAATAAATCATCACCCACAAAAATAGCAGAGGATCTATTTTTATTCCAATTGCAGTTAGATGCTTGAACAATGTGTTCGTTAGGACCTACCACTGATACAGCCAAACACATGCGATACAATCGCTGTATTAATCTCTAAAAATTTTTGAACGCTCAGACAACAAATAACAAATTCTATTAAAAAAGATACAACATTTTGTTTTTTAATAACTTCCGATTACTTGAAACAAGAAGCAACAAAGGTTAATCTCCATTAAACAAATAGTATTCAAACATATATTTTACAATTAATCGCTTCATTAACTTCTTGAATACTAACAGAACTGATGAGATCAAATCCAATTATTCATTGCAGAGAATAATACTTATAAATTCTAGTAGTGTTTATAATGCGTGAATTTGACCTTAACTAAGTAAAATTGATTTCACTCTCAGAATCAAAGAAAATTTTGTAGATTAATTAGAAATTTGTGTATTATATCGGGCAAACAAACTCCAGTAATACATTAAATTTCCGACCAGCGTTGATGAAGCATAACGATTTTAGCGAATTTCCTGAAAGGAAATAGAGCTATTGGTCCCGTACCGAAGTCAAAATTTCGCAAAAATTTCTTTAAATGTCCATCGATCCTACCTAGTAGATATCAAACATCACCATCTGTAAAATTTATATATATATATATATATCTATGGACATATATATATATATATATATATATTTATATATATATATATATATATATATATATATATATATATATTTATATACATATATACATGTGTCTGTAATCACTCTAGCGGTCACAGTTTTCAGTTTATCGGAATGAGATTTGGTATTTGAGGCGCTTTTGGTATTCAAAAGGTCAAGTTCGTTAATGGGTAAAATCGAACAAGGGGAAAGGGGGGTTTAAAGGGAGGGGGAAACACAAAATTTGACATATCTTCCTTAATATTCGAAAAATCGAAAAATTTATAAGGAGTAAAGTTGTAGGTATTAAGTTTTTCTGTAATTTTGTTTCTTATCATTTTTTCTGTTACACTAATATTTACAGAAATATTGACGGTTTAAGATTGAAAATTAAATTCCTTAATATCTCTGTACACATTAGAGTTTGAGCAAAAATGATAATGTGATGAATTGTAGCAAATATAATTTTCTACAACTTTATTCCTTACGCTTTTTTCGAATGTTTTAATATTAAGACAGATATTTTATATTTTGTGTTTTCTTCTTTCTATATTACCCCCCCCCCTTCCCCTAGACGTATGTCATTTATTAATAAAATTGGACTTGCAAATACTAAAACCATATACAACATTTCATTTTGATCAGACTAAAATTGTGACCGCTAGAGAGTCATCTATGTTTTCTAAGTAAATTCGCTAAGTTGAGGCAGCTCTTGCGTAACGAATTTTTTATTTTCAAGTTTTTGTTTACAAAATGTTTTATAACGTTTGAACGATAAGAGATTTGTGGCCACGATTCGAAAGAGAAAAACCGGGTAATATCAAACCTTTAAAACAATGGTAATATAAATGTAGGAGCGGAGACCGTAAAAAAACGGTGCTCATTTAATTAAAAGATGAAAATTTCTGAAAGAATAGTTTATATAGTGACTCCAATCAGATTCTCACTCCCTGGAGAAGCTGAACAAAACAAATCTAACGAATCAATTCAAAATCTTTTGGATGAAATAAATTTTATATTAAAAAATAAATTCGTTACGCAGAAGCTGCGTCAACTTAGTGAATTTCTTTAGAATACATAAACTACTCCCTAGCGGTCACAATTCTAGTCTGAACAAAATGAAATGTCGTATCTGATATGTGTTGGTATTTGTAAGACCAATTTTATTAATAAATGGCGTAGGTCAAGGGGAAAGGGGAGGCATAGAGAGCGAAGAAGACACAAAATATAAAATATGTCTCTTAATATTAGAACAATCAAAAAATGTAGAAGAAGTAAAGTTGTAGAAAATCATGTTTGCTACAATTCAATACCTTATCATTTTTTCTCAAGCTCTAATGTGTACAGGGATATTTAGGATTTTATCTTTAATTGTAAACATTTCTGTAAATATTGGTGTAACAGAAACAAATGATAAGAAACAAAATTATAAAAAAAACTAATTTTCAACAACTTTATTTCTTTCGTATATTAAGGGAGATATGCCAAATTTAGTGTTTCCCCTTCACTCTAAACCCCCCTTTTTCTTTGTCCGATTTAATCCATTAACAAAGGGGGGTATAGAGGGGGGATTCGAAAAATTTTTTACGAAATTCGATCATCGGTACAAAAACAATATAGCTGCATTTCCTTCGGAAATTCGCTAAAGTATATATAATCGGTCAACTATGCATTCAGACTCTAAATAAATATGCGTATATTTAGTACAAGCGATTGTTAGTGATCGAATATTAAGTGTATATAATAATTAGAAATTGTTCCTTTTAAAATTGCAAACAATTTATGTTCGAAACACATCCACGAAAACCAAATGACTTCGGCAGAAAACGGCTTAAAACATTTGCATAATATGCATCACTTTTGATAACATGACTGCACTTTATCACCACAACTTTTAACGCAAAAATTGAGAAAATGAAATTACGGTAAATTAAATTTTGAATAAAAATGAGCTCTAAAACTTTTTCGCTACCTTCAATAGCGACAGAAATATGTAAATAAACAACTGGTTAAAAATTTTGGAGCGTATTGTTGGGCTCAAATAGAACTTCATAAGCACTGAAGCAACGAAGAGTATTTTTATTTTGTAGTAAATATATTACATAAGAATGTCATAAAATTTAGAGTTTAAAAAAACTAAAAAACATGCTTTAATTGGAATATGAACTAAAAAATAAATGCAAAATAATATAAAATAGAATAGAAATAATAATAATAATAATAATGGGGTTTAACCTACGTTTTTGAAACACCACTGACTATAACAGAGGCCATCCACATCATTATTTTTTAACTTTTATTAATTTTTACTTTACATTTTTATGATGTGAGTGGAGGATCAGGAATTCGAATACAGAGAAGGAATTGGTAGGTGTGCGGTTGCAGGCAACTTTGATAGGAACTATGACGATATTCATCTGGAGTTCATGAAGGGAAACTGCAGAAAACCTTCACAAGCATAGCCGCTTACTTCGTTCTTGTCCATACGCCGACAGTTTAGTCAATCAAACGCCCCATTAATTTTTCGAACCCATAACCTCCCAGGTCCAAGTAGAAACACCTTAACAAACGCGGCTACTTGGCTGGTAAAATAGAATAGAAAGAATTAAGAGATTGACAACAAAATTAACTTGAACGTGAACAAACGCATGGGGTGCTCTCTATTTACTCTTGTAAAAGTATAGCCGTTGTGAAAGCGAAAGTAGAGAGCACCTCATGCTTTTTATTTTGCATTAAAGTTAATTTTGTTATCAATCTCTTAATTGTATTCTATCTTATATTATTTTGCATTTTTAGTTCATATTCCAATAAAAGAATGTTTTTTTAGTTTTTTTTAACTCTAAATTTTATTTTTTAGTTTTTAATCTCAAAACAAAATTATTTTTTCTGCAGTAGTTTCATTCTTCATTATTATTCCCACGAGTGATGAAATGAATCCAATTCATAACAAAGAAAGTTTATATCGAATATACCATACGAAATTTATGTCAAATAATTATTTTTTTCTAAATTTTAACAGTTGAAAATGTCATAATTTTATTAAACTTTTGATGATGACATTTCTATAGTAACTACAAACTATACTATCACACTATAAGTAGTATATATATATATATATATATATATATATATATAAATTTTTCTGTCCGTGTGTATGTGACTGAACTCCTCCTAACGGCTGGACCGATTTTGATGAAATTTTGTGTGTGTGTTCCAGTGGATTCGAGAATGGTTTAGATTCACAATTCAGTCCAAAAAAAAATAAAAATTTAAAATTTCCAAAACAAGTTTAAATTTTTAAAATTTAAGACGTGAGTACAGGACAACGTCTGTCGGGACCGCTAGTATATATATATATATAAGTTAGAGATATGCAAATTTGTATTTTGGCTATTAATAAATTTAAATTGTTTTTATTTAGTTTTCTTTTTTTCAATTATTTTAGTCTCACTCAAAAATTCTATTACATTCATACATTCATAGATAGAATGATAGATACATACAGGTGAAGCTAATAAAAGCATGTTAGAAATACGGAAGTATCATTGAAAAATTCATAATTATTTTTTACCATTTATGCTAATAATTATAAATAATAACAGTTTTAAAAATAACAGTACGATATTTTATACATACTAGATAGTATATATAGTATATACTTACTTTACTAAATCAATATGAAAAGCTATTGTTAAAAAGAATTTTACTTGTCGATGCGGTCATTAATAAATAAGTACTAAAGGTAATAAAATGCACTCATTGAATTATGATGCACTTTTTTAAAAGAAAATGCATTAGAGCATAGCAGCATGTTCATAATACATTTATGTATATATAAGTGTTTGTTAAATATCCATTACTAAAATATTTTGTTAAAACACGTTGAAAAATCGTGAATGCCGTATAATATTGTTTTTTCATTTAAGTAAGTTAGGTTTTAATTGAATTTTTCTTGAGATCTACATGAGTTCAAATTTTTAATTTTTTCGGATATGCTTAAGGACGTTCATGCATGAAGCTTGATAGTCAGGGTGTCTAGTAATATTTTGGCGAAAAATTCCCTGCCTTTTCCAGGGTTTCCAGACTTAAATTCGAATTTTTTCCAGACCATTTTTTCATATATTTTATTATTGATAGCAAAATTAAGAAACGTATAGATATGTTCATTTATATTCATTTTTTTTTTTTATGTTTGTTACCTCAGAACTCCGTCATTTATGAACCGATTTTGAATTTTTTTTTTATGGATAATATGATAAAACCTATACATTCTTTTTCATCAGTAATATACACGAAATTTTTTCAAATACCTCAAAACAGATAATTATTAGTAATAATTTTTTAGAAATAAGTTATTTGAATTCGATTATGCGAAATTCCCTGAATTCCTTGAAATTTTACGAAATTCAGAAACTCAAAATTCCCTGACATTTCCAGGTTTTCCAAATTTTCCAGACAACTAGACACCCTGATAGTAGATAATAAAAAACTTTGAGTGAATTGAATAGCTCAATTATGTAGTTATCCTCCCTCAAAAATTTAAAACCTGTTGACGATCATTTCAAAGAGTAAATTATCGATTAAAAATCAAACCTTTAATACAGCGTCTTATGGAAAACAGAATTTTTTTGTACTTAAAATTATAATAACTATATTATTAAAGTAGCCACCATAATAAATAATGCTTGTAAATATTCTTTGAAATATGCAGTTTATATATTTGTAATAAAACATGTAATATAACAACTAACTGAGTTAATTGTTTTAATACCCAGTATATACTGTTGTTTATTTTAAAGAGAAGATTTTTTGTTTTCAAACTTTTGTTATATTATCTCTAACGGTTTCAAAGATAGACAGTTTTGACCACTTTGCCCAAAAATGGTCCGATTTTTTCCATTAACGAACTGTTTTGCTCTTTTCCTTCTTGAGTTATCCGTGTTCACAGACAGATGAACGGACAGATAAACAGACGGACATTAGAAAATGGCTAATTAGGTGGTAATTTTATGCGGGAAATTTTAAGAGGGAAACAAAATCTAAAATTCTAGTATTTACAGAAATATTTGCAATTTAAATACAATATCCATAATAATAAACATTACAAATGTAACACCATGGTTACCTGACTTTTTATAATCTGTTTAAAATAATTTGCTGGATAAAATGACGTACATCAGTTTAAGATTTTAAAATACTGTATCAAAATTGCATAGATCGAAAAATTATTAAGATATAAAGTAAGATATTTTCCATATATAGAAATTTTTTTGTTGAAAGAATTTTTTACTACAATTTATTAGTTACCCATTTTTCAAGTAATTTTACAGAATTAACAGAATTATTAAACACTTATCCGGATCGACGGACATTTTTGTAAAATCGTTTCATCCGTAAAAACACTAATAACTGAATTTTCCCAATAATGAAAAAACGCTAAACCTTACGATATCTAATGATATGAAAAAAAAAAGATATTAATCGAATAATTATTTATTAAAAAACTAATTAAGTATTTCAAACAGTATTTAAAAAAAAAAAAAAAAAAAAACAGGTAAATATCTCTTTTAATGTATGTAAAAGGTATAAAGTCTGTTCACATTTCTAATTGAATTGTTTTATGTTAATAATTGTACCATTTATGGTATTTAGGTCATTTTATACATTAAATGATTTTACTATAATAATCATTATTATATTTCAAAATATATATGGGCAATCAATATATATATCATATATGTATACATATACATACATACACATAACTCAAAACCCATTGAAAAAATTACTGTTGCAATCAATCATATGAGGTCTAACGAACCAGCAACAACTATAATTCTACTATCGCCTTTTTTTAGCGAATTTCTTCCAAAGGAAATCCAGCTTTTGTGTTTTCTACCAAGAGATGTTATAAACGACCATCGTTCAATTTTGTATATATTTGTATATATCTGTGGAATCTCTAGGGGTCGCAGTTTAGAGGACAAGTTCGTTAAAAGAAAAATCGTACAAAGGGAAGGAGGGTTTACAGACAGGGAGACATACAAAATTTGGCATATCTCCCTTAATATTGGAAAAATCGAAAAATACATAAGAAGTAAAGTTGTAGAAAATTAGTCATACTATAATTTTGTTTCTTATCATTTTTTCTGTTACACTAATATTTACAGAAATATTTACAATTTAAGATTAAAAGTTGAAATTCTTAATATCTCTGTACACATTAAAGTTTAAGAAAAATTTAACGTTTAAGTGTGACATTTTGCAATTGATTTTCTTTTAAGTTAGTTCACTCGTAACAGTCAAAGCCAAAGGTATAAAATACAATATGAATAATTTACTTGAAACTATGCCAATTAAATATCTATTATAACATATAGAGTGTTTGAACATTTAAGATACAATTTACTATATATTGTATTATGCAAGAATTGGTTTGACAGTGAGATTATTCATAATTTTTGGGGTAGCACTTGCAAAGTATTACCATTAAATATCAACAGATTTTTAAATAAATTTTTTTTTTAAATAAGTCAACTTTATAAGATATTAGCTAATAGCCGCGGCTTCGCTGACATTTATTGTTTTATCTCCGGCTCCTGGCATCGTAGGCAAATAAATATATACCAGTTTTTACGTCTAATCATAAGCTATTACACAAAATAAAACTTGTTTCATAAAAATCGGTCCAGTAGTCTAGTAGTTGGCATTTCAATTTTATTTAAAAAAACGTATATACCATGGATGTCGAAAATTTCAATTTTGATATATTTATATTACAATTTCATCAAATTCTTAAGTAAAGTGGGTTTACGAGTGACAGCTACCTTAAGAGTATCTTCCGAGGGTTCGAAACTTTTTAACTAGGCGACTACAAGGCAACTACCTTAACTCCGTAAGTCTTTTCAATAATTCAATCCGTGTATAGTACTTTAGAAACACATTAGATATACAGTTTTTTACTATACACTCCCGTTCATACAAATCTAACCACTTGAAACATTCTAAGGGCTTCTGTATATAATATTATACTTATATTTAGTAATATATACGCTTAGAATGTGACTTACTGCTTCAATTTTAAAGAACGGGAGTGTACGTTTGAACGATTTATATGCATTCTGATGCGTGAATCATATTTATATATACATACGCGTATTACAAAAATGTTAGAAATTATATATTTTCAGCATATTTATTAATTTTTGAAGTTAATTACTATTATAAATGAATATACTATTTAATGGTATAAAATTAATTAGTTTTTTTTATATTTATTTAAGAAAGTTTATAATCTTTATTATTATTTTTTATGGAACTGAATATTTCCGCATTTAATTATTATAAAATTGACGATAATGTTGAATTTCAGTGAAATGTCTTGATGTTGACTTTTTAGGAAAAAGAAGGGTAAAACATTTCTGCTGAATTTTTTAAATAATAATAATATTTTAAGGGGACAATTTGCTTAGACAGAAAAAGTCATGTATTGCCACTTTCAATAGAAGTCTTGCATAGAACAATTACAGTACAGCATGAATGTTAAAACACTATATATGTTATACTAGATGTGCTAAATTGACATAGCTGTAATATGTAAGTTTATCATATCTATTATCATTTTTTATTAGATAGCTGATTTTTTAGCTATGTTCGATAAAAATCGGTTCAGTCGTTTGAAAATTTTCAGCTCTTTTTCAAGATGATGTTTAGGCACATTACTAACATTATCATTTGACATATAGATTTGGTGAAGG